>NC_051169.1:139809348-141121996 GCF_013339725.1 Rhipicephalus microplus
TGACATGGTCGATTGACTAATATGAGGCGTTTAACGTCTCAAAACCACCATATGAATTTGAAAGACGCCGTAGTGCAGGGCTCCAGAAATTTCAACCACCTGAGAATTTTCTGACGTGGTGTGAAAGAAAGATGATGAATATGCGAGCAGAGATTCAATTAGCAGTTACCAAGTAGAATCTGCGACAAACGAAACAAAATCTGAAATACCTTACGCTGCTCTGTTTCACCTGCTATAATTTATAAGCAGTGCGTGCACATGTGGATGAAGTGAGGTGTATATGTGGTGCCTTTTCTTGCGAGACGAGGTAGACAAATGCCTCTGATGCGGTGCAGCACGTTTCGCCCGATCAGAGGGCACTAATGGTTTATTTGAAATCGACACCTAACAGAGTATTTTTCTGAATGTGAAGAATTTCTTAGTGAACTTCACCGACTTTTAGCGTATCTATCTATCTATCTATCTATCTATCTATCTATCTATCTATCTATCTATCTATCTATCTATCTATCTATCTATCTATCTATCTTTTTAGCCGCTTACGTTTAGGTGCTTTCGTGGTCACTCCTTTAACTTGGCGTGAACCGAAATTAGCACGGGAGGGCACGGGAGGGTAAGATGGTTTGACGAATATGACGTGCGGGTCCATACATGGATAATATACAATTCCACTGCGTATACGGCACCAAACACTTCTCGTCAGACTTGCATATAGCCACGGGCGAGCATGTGCATGGATATGTGCCACAGGTGAATGACAGCTAGCATCTACCCAAGAACGACGAGAACAAGCATGGACAATTTAAACGCGTGAACGTTAAGCGATGCCCGACATCGCTGGCGTCGACCGAAGTAGGGCAAAGAAAAATTGGCAGATCCCACGTACAGTGTGAATCGATGACATGTGAAGCATAAATGAGAACTGTTGCTATGTCACTTTAAAATCAGCACAACGTTGCGAGATCAAGGTAAATGATGCCGTACATGACTTCCATGTCATGATTATCATATTTGGATGTGTCGTCTACCTTCGTCATCTAAACACTTTACGTGATACCAAATTAAGTATATGTTGAGCTGGTGAAACTGCCGCGAGCACGCTCTGAGTGTGATATGTTGTCATGTTGTTACATGAGACGCGTGTCAGGGTTATGATGTTTGCACCAGTCATGTAATTTGTCATCCATTGACGTCACATTACACATAACTTGGTATGTGTGGAGCAAGCAAAACGGCCGCAAGTGCATCATGAAGGGCTCAATATACTCCAATGCAGCGTCGACGCGTGCGCACGTTGGCACAGTGACGCTACGTTAGCAAAACGCGAATACTCAATAGTCTGACGCCAGGCGCGACCAGCGTCCGTCGGTGCGGCCCGACGAAAACTGGCGTGAAATGCGACGTGCTGCATTTCGTAGCGATGCCATAGAGTAACATTACTCTATGCCAATGCGTTACCCAGGCAACTCTGCGTCTCCCTCTTTTCGTGACGGAGGGACGCCGGACGCGCTGAAACGCGCATGCGTCGAAGCAACGCATTCGGGGCCCGCGCCTGCGAGTATAGGGCAGGACCGGCGCCTGGCGTGGCAATGCCGGCGTGACACGACGAAATGAGCGCCGGCGAGCACGCGCACCACGTCATGTCGAAATGTATCGGTGCCTTAACGATGGCATGTAGTCATGTTCTCACATTACACGCATCTCATGACTATTAGGTTTGCATCATTCACATACCTTCGTGATCCATGGGCATCACGTAATACCAAATTTTGCATGTGAAGCTAGGGAAACGGCCATGAGCGCATCATGAGTGTGGCATGTGGTCATGTTAGAAGAGCGGCCTCTCTTGACTTGACACGTCACGCAAGTAGTAATTATCATGTATGTTTGATGTATCATTCCCCTATGTAGCCCGTTCACGTCGCGTAATACCGAATTTGCTACATGTGAAGCTGTCGAAACGACTGCGAGCGCATCATGAGCGTAGTACGTAGTCATGTTGTTACATGACACGCATCTCATGTTTATCATGTTTGCACCATTATCATACCTTCGTCATCCATTCACGTCCCGTAATACCAAACTTGGTCTAAGTGAAGCTAGCGAAACGGCCGCCAGCGCATCATGAGCGTGGCATGTACTCATGTTGCTACATGACATGTATCTCATGATTATCATGTTTGCCCCTGTCAGATACCTTTGTTAATTATTCACGTACCGTAATACGAAATTTGGTATATGTGACGCTAGGGAAACGGCGGCGAGCACATCATGAACGTAGCATTTAGTCATGTTGTTACATGACACACATGTCATGGCTTTATGTAAGGGTCTGTCGCTTGTGTTCGCCATGCAATCACGTCATACCATACCAGTTTTGCAACATTTCATGTGAACGAAACCACCACAAGAGCTGCAGGACGATGAAATGTAAACCTTGATTTTATCATACACAAGTCATGATTTAATGTTATGACTAATCAAATATGTTTTACATAGAGTCATGTTATGCTTTACCAAGTTCAGTATCAATACCATTATCAAAACGGCCAGAAGAGCGAAAAGTCGTAGGTGGCTGGATAGATAGATAGATAGATAGATAGATAGATAGATAGATAGATAGATAGATAGATAGATAGATAGATAGATAGATAGATAGATAGATAGATAGATAGATAGATAGATAGATAGATAGATAGATAGATAGATAGATAGATAGATAGATAGATAGATAGATAGATAGATAGATAGATAGATAGATAGATAGATAGATAGATAGATAGATAGATAGATAGATAGATAGATAGATACGCTCAAAGTCGTCGAAATTCGCTAAGAGATGCTTCGCATTTATTAATTGTCAGTGTTAAGAAAACCTGACATAGGCAGCGTTGACCGCCCAATAATGCAAATAATAAATTGCAGGGTCCCATCAGGAATAAAACCCAAGCATTCTGCGTGGCAGTCAAGCATTCTACCATGGAGCTACGCCAGGTCTCAAAACTACTTTTCAAAGAAACGCTAATCTTCGTCAAACGTCCATAGTCGTTGCCATGCTGCCTACCAAATTTTATAAACATTACATACATACGCCTTTTATACCGCCGTCACGTCATGTTAACGTCAATTTTGGTTAGGTTCGATGCGGTGAAGTTCATTCATGGAGCAGTGTCCAGGACCAGCATTTTCGCGAGAATCAGCGCTTCATATCATCTTCTGGTGCTGCTAATACGCATGCTCTAGTTGACATCGTTGTGCAAGTGCGAACAAGTGTTTATATTGCCACATAGTTTGCTTGGGTGACATCGAAGAGTGAAAGAGGACAAAGACGATCTCTCTGAGCTGCTGCTTGGCTAGTCGACTCAACGAGCCCACTGTATCAAGTTTGTCGTGAATAACGTGACTATATATACTATGCAACTCTTCGACATATATCTGTGCGTGCAACATTATTACACATATTTAGCGTCACTTCATAACATGTCACTCAATGAAAAAAATTGCAAAACGGTCATCTTACCTCCGCATGCTTCACATAACGCGGATCCAACATGCGTGGGATCTGTCGAATTTTTTTCGTAGTGAAAGTGTACTTGAGGCCTCGCTTGTTGCGCTGCAAAGAAGCTGGACTGCATTCGCATCTAGAATGCCTACAATAAATCAAATACGTCCAGAGCTCACCGCGCTAGTGTAGTAGATAACCGTGATAAGGCTACATATTTACAATCACGGAGCTAGTAAAATTTGGTAAGGTGATTTGTCCTGTTTCGTGGCAGGTCGGTAAGTAAAAGAGCATACGAATTATATCTGCTTGCTAGTTCAACAAACACACACAGATAACATTTATCGTGTGATGTTTTCTATAACAGTAAGTATATACTTACCGGTGGTTGTGCCGTTGCCGTGCAGATCTGCAATATGCGACAGAGAAGGCTATGAAAGCCTATTCATTATGACAATACATAATGATAATGCTAGCCATAAAATAACTTTTGTCGGTACTTAAATTATGACGCTTTCCGAACACACAATCGAATGATCTCGTTTACTAATGACGATTCAGAAGAATATAAAAGCGTGTTTTAGCTTGAAACTCAAAATGCATATAGCATTTGCGCTTCTATTATAACTGAAGCAGCCTCGCCTACTAGAGATATTGTGGCGTGCTACATTTGGTTTGGTTTGGTTTTTATAGTACATAGGCAGCTTAGGTCATCATGCACCAAACGCATGGTATGATTCTCTTAAAATGTTGGGATGCCTCGCCGAGTTCTTGCCTTGGCAAGGGCCTCGAGGATACAAACCAGGTATAAAAAACCTCGATCGTCTTCTCAAAAATGGGAAGACCTACGAGGTGTTCCTGTGTATTTAGACTACACAGTGTATAAGTTTAGAGCTTGTCTAAAAAAACTGCTTCTTTTAAGAAGCTAAAAGCTTCTGATTTATCAACAAGCGCGTCTTAACTTAAAAGCAGTGCAGGACGAAGAGGTATATGTTCATTCTAAAATACGATAAAATGTTTTTTCCGTAAGTCTTCTAACTTAGTGCATGACAGTAAAATTTGATTTACTGATAGCTCATCCAACATACAACGAAGCACGAAGACGAGCCAGGGGTAAATCTCTGCTCGCCAGTGCCTGCTTGGACAAGGATCGAGCCTGCTTCGTCGATGCTGCTTCGTACATTCAAGAAGAAGCCTTCTCCTCAGTGGTCGTCGACTGTGATTGCAGAGTCATCAGCTGCGCTACCATCCGCACTTCTAGTTCCAGCGTTGCAGAGCAGGTTGCCATTGCTCTTGCATTGACGGACGGTGTACATGACACAATTTATTCAGACTCCAAGGCCGCTATGAAGGCCTTCCAGATGGGCATGGTGGCTCCCCAGGTCCTACAGATTATTCAAAAAGTCAAAGACCTCAAAAATCACTCATTGGTCTGGTTTCCTGCGCACCTTGGAACCATTGAGGGTGCCTCGCTCAATCCCAACGAGGAGGCGCACTCGGCTGCACGAGGTTTGACTGACCGTGTGCCGGGTAACGCGTCATCTCCTGGGCGACCTGAGCCTCTCTGCTCGTACAACGAGATATGCAAGCACCACTATCTGTCAAGAAGACTGCTGCCTCTACCACACCCCTCGCTATGCAGGGCCCAAGCTGTTACTCTCCGACTGCTACAAACAAACACTTACCCGAGCCCTGCGGCACTGCACACAATGTACCCTGAACGGTTTCCAAGCCCGGACTGCCCCCTGTGTGGTGGTTATGCGGACTTCGAGCATGTACTGTGGGGCTGCGCCTCTGCCGGTCCCCCTTTCACCCAAGAGGAAATGAAGCGACTCATTAAGGCCCAGGACCAGACCTCTCAAATCCTGGCCGTCCAGAGGGCCGTCAGGTTTAACCTGATGGTCCCCGAGTGGGCCTAGCCAGGTGACGCTGAGTTTACTCGCGTCTATTGTGGACCGAATAAAGTTGTTTCACTCACTGATAGCTCATCCCCCCCCCCCCCCCATTTTGGACAGAGAGGTTTTTCTTCTTTTGCTAGTAGGTAATTGTGGGTGAGGTGTGTGTGTCCAATGCATAAACTACATAAAACTACTTCTTTGACACAGCATAGCATTCTGCGGTAGATACGGATGCACTTTGCGGTAGCCGATCTGTATGTTCCCAATGATTTTGTAGTACCGCACTTCCAACATATCGTGTCAATTTGGAACCATTGGTGTAAAATGCTGCGTGTCTGGCATATTTGGCCTGAAGT
Source organism: Rhipicephalus microplus (assembly GCF_013339725.1). NCBI lineage: Eukaryota > Metazoa > Arthropoda > Arachnida > Ixodida > Ixodidae > Rhipicephalus > Rhipicephalus microplus. The sequence continues at coordinate 139,815,105 of NC_051169.1, forward strand.
GCTAGGAATCCTTGTAGTATATGCTCACGCGAGGTTTGCCTTTTTGAAATTGAGTCAGCGTTAAGTCGCACACAGAAGGGAGGCTGTACCAAGGCGAGAGTGCATTCGATCTCTGCGGAATCATCAGCAACGTGTCCTTTGTATTTAAATCATGGCACTTCTCTTCAAATCTAAAAAGATCGGCCTAATTGCATGGGGTTTGCTAATAAATAGCGTTGTGGATGGGCATTGAGTTACTATAGGGTTACAAAGGTGGTCGGCCATTGATCGAATCTTTAGAACGTGTGAGCATGTGAGCATGATTACTCTGTCTCCCAGTGGTGGTTCATTTGCTTCTACATACAGAATTTGTATAGGTGACGTCCTAAATGCACCGGTTGCGAGGCGCACACCTTGATTGTGTACTGAGTCGAGCTGTTTCAGATACGATTTTCTCACTGATACATAAACTATACTACCATAACCTAGGCAGGAATCGTACAACAGAGCGGTAAATTTGTAGTAGGCCTGTCCTATCTGAGCCCCAGCGTTTGTGTGACAGTACCTTCAGTATGTTGAGAAATAGGCATGTTTTCTTCTTTAAAGCTTTTATGTGCGGAAGGAATGTAAGCTTCTTATCAAATACAATACCCAAGAACTTGTGTTCTTTTTTACTGCTAATACGATTTGATTTAGGTGTAAGGTAGTGTCTGTCTGTGTGCCTCGTTTAGAGAGAAGAGAATGGCCACTGCTTTTTGTGCAGAAAAACGGAAACCATTTCTGTCTGCACTTGTTAGTTTGTTAATCGCTAACTGCACTTGTCTTTCACATGTCGATTTGTTGCAAGATGTGCTATCTATTTGGAGGTCGTCGACGTAGAGTGAGTACATGTGGACTTTGGTATTACTTTGCTGATCTAGTTGATTTTTATGACAAATAGTGTTGTGATTAGAATGCAGCCTTGTGGCACTCCCTTTTTCTGAGTGAAACTTTTCGATGGTGCTGAGCCTAGGCACACCTGGAATGCACTGGTTACATTGAAAGTCTTTGAGGCAATTCAACATCCTTTCACGGATTCCTAGCTCAGCCAGGTTCTCGAGGATCCCGAACCTCCAGGTGGTGTATATCAAGAACATTGCGTGATTCTAAGACGAATGACAGCCTATTATTACAATACTTTCGAAAGACTTTGCGAGACAGCTGGAGAGAGCTATCGGTCTGTAGCTACTATCACTGGTTGGCGGCTTTCCTGGTTTCCAAAATGGGATGATGATGGCCTTCTTCGAGGCTTCAGGTAATTTTCCGGCTATCCAAACTTGGTTGATAAATGTTACAAGTATTTCTACGGCGCGTTCGAAGAGATGGGCTAACATTTAGTTGTGTATCTCGTCAGGTCCCAGTGCAGTTTGCTTGCCTGAAGTCAATACGGTGCGTATTTCTTGATAAGCATTTAGGCAGCTGTATGGTTCGTTTGTGTTTCCACTTGTTGACAGTCTTTGTTTTTCGGCTGTGCGTTTGTGTTTCAGAAATGATTGTGTACAATGTGACGAGCTGGAAACAGCACAGAGGAATTCGCCTCTGTGCTGTGGCAGAGCTTTCGAAGTTGATTAATAGGCGTAAAGTATGTGATGTAAGAAGGTATAACATGGAGAGAATTGAACACGCTCTGAAAAACGGAGGAAGCGTCAAAGCAGTGAAGAGGAAACTTGGGATAGGCAAAAGTCGGATGTATGCACTAAGGGACAAAGAAGGCAACCTAACTACCAATATGGATAGGATAGTTAAAATAGCGGAGGAGTTTTACAGAGATCTGTACAGTAGCCGAGAAAACCACGACCTTAATACTATAAGAACTAGCAGTAACCCAGATGACACCCCACCAGTAATGATAGAAGAAGTCAGAAAAGCTTTGGAGAGCATGCAAAGAGGCAAGCTGCTGGTGAGGATCAGGTAATATCAGATCTGCTGAAAGATGGAGGACAGATTGTGTTAGAAAAACTAGCCACCCTGTTTACGAGGTGTCTCCTGACGGGAAAGGTACCAGAGTCTTGGAAGAACGCTAACATCATCTTCATACATAAGAAAGGAGATGACAAGGACTTGAAGAATTACAGGCCGATCAGCTTGCTCTTTGTAGTATACAAGCTATTTACAAAGGTAATTGCTAACAGAGTAAAGAAAACATTAGAATTCAATCAACCAAAGGAACAAGCAGGATTTTAAACAGGCTACTCAACAATTGACCACATTCATTCTATCAATCAGGTAATAGAGAAATGCTCAGAGTATAACCAACCACTATACACAGCCTTCATAGATGACGAGAAGGCGTTTGATTCAGTAGAAATATCAGCCGTCATGCAGACACTGCGAAATCAGGGCGTATATGAAGTATATATAAACATTCTGGAAGAAATCTACAGGGGATCAATTGCTGCCATCATCATCATCATCATCATCATCATCAGCCTGACTACGTCCACTGCAGGACAAAGGCCTCTGCCATGTTTCGCCAGTTACCCCGGTCCTGTGCTTGCTGCTGCCAATTTATACCCGCAAACTTATTAATCTCATCTGCCCACCTAACCTTCTGTCTCCCCCTAACCCGCTTTCTTTCTCTGGGAATCCAGTCAGTTACCCTTAATGACCAGCGGTTATCCTGTCTACGCGCTACATGCCCTGCCCATGTCCATTTCTTCTTCTTGATTTCAGCTATGATATCCTTAACCCCCGTTTGTTCCCTGATCCACTCTGCTCTCTTCTTGTCTCTTAAGGTTACACCTACCATTTTTCTTTCCATTGCTCGCTGCGTCGTCCTCAATTTAAGCTGAACCCTCTGCTGCCATAGTGCTTCATAAAGAAAGCAACAGAATACCAATGAAGAAGGGTGTAAGGCAGGGGGACACAATCTCCCCAATGCTATTTACCGCATGCTTACAGGAGGTTTTCAGAAGCCTAAAATGGGAACAGTTAGGGATAAGAGTTAATGGAGAATACCTTAGTAACCTGCGCTTCGCCGATGACATTGCATTGCTGAGTAACTCAGGGGACGAATTGCAACTCATAATTACGGAGTTAGACAAGGAGAGCAGAAAGGTGGGTCTTAAAATTAATCTGCAGAAAACGAAAGTAATGTACAACAACCTCGGAAAAAGCAGCGCTTCGAGATAGGTAATAGTGCACTTGAAGTTGTAAAAAATATGTCTACTTAGGGCAGGTAATAACCGCAGAGCCTAACCACGAGATTGAAGTAACTAGAAGAATAAGAATGGGGTGCAGTACATTCGGCAAGCACTCTCAAATTATGACAGGTAGATTGCCACTATCCCTCAAGAGGAAGGTATATAACAGCTGTATCTTGCCGGTACTTAGCTACGAAGCAGAAACCTGGAGACTTACAAAGAGGGTTCAGCTCAAATTGAGGACGACGCAGCGAGCAATGGAAAGAAAAATGGTAGGTGTAACCTAAAGAGACAAGAAGAGAGAAGAGTGGATTAGGGGACAAACGGGGGTGAAGGATATCATAGTTGAAATAAAGAAGAGGAAATGGACATGAGCCGGGCATGTAACGCGTAGACAGGATAACCGCTGGTCATTAAGGGTAACTAACTGGATTCCCAGAGAAGGGAAGCGGGTTGGGGGGAGACAGAAGGCTAGGTGGGCAGACGAGATTAAGAAGTTTGCGGGTATAAATTGGCAGCAGCAAGCACAGGACCGGGTTAACTGGCGGAACATGGGAGAGGCCTTTATCCTGCAGCGGACGTAGTCAGGCTGATGATGATGGTGATGATGATGATGATGATGATGATGATGATGATGATTCGTCTGTTCTTCAATACTTGTCTGTACGCCAGGAGGTGTCAGCAACGGTACAGTGAACGGAGAAAACTTGCCGTCTATTTTCCGGACCCGTTCCCATATTTCTTTTGATGTGGTGGTGCTGTTTATGGAAGAGATGCACTTTTGCCACGATGCTGTTTCAGCATTGCGACGAATGTATCTGGTCTTGGCACTAGCTTTTTTATAACTTACAAAGTTTTACGGTGTTGGGTGCCTGCGAAAGGTCCCCTAGGCTTTATTTTGCTTCTTTTTAGCTACTCTGCGTTCGTATGTATACCATGCTTTGCGATTTTCTTTTGCGAGTCCAGATGTCTGAGGTATAGATAGCCGGGCAGCTGTTACGATGCAGTTTGTAATACATTAGTTCAGTTCATCTATGTTGAGGCACTCTGTCTGCAGTTTTTCCAGGCAAGCCTTTTCTTGGAAGAGGGCCCAGTCGGCTAAATATTGCTTCCAACTTCGTGGTTTTCGTTGAACGGCTTGAGGTGATGTTGTTTGGTTGAATAGTATGGGCAGATGATCGCTTCCGTGTGGGTCATTTAGTACATCCCACTTAAAATCCATATAAACAGAGGATGAACAAAATGATTATCTATGCAGCTCATTTTTCTTGAGCTAGGAGAGAAGTAGGTTGGTTTTCCTGTATTAAGTATGCATATGGTATTACTCCATAAAAAATCTTCAATGATTTGGCCTCTAGCGTCAGTTTTTTTACTATCCCAAAAAAACAGAGTGTGCAATAAAATCTCCGACCACCAAGAATGGCTCTGGCAGTCGTTTTATAAGGTCTTCTAAATCAGAAAGAGACATTTTAAGATGTGGCTCCAAGTATGCGCTGCACAATGTAATCATTTTAAATGTGTTTATGGTGGCCGCCGCGGCTTCTATTCTGGTTGTAAGTTTGTGTTCTCACGCTGGTAGTCTATAACTGTTTTTATGTTGTGTAGGATGTCGCCTATCATTGGTACACACGCATTTCTCGGATGAAGCGCTTTTAGTACTGTTGACTATAATTGCAACACCACCTGAGAGCCTACTTGCCTGCTCTCGGTCGTGCCGGAATACACTGTAGTTTTCAAGATGTTTCTATGTTTAGGACCTAAATTTGTTTCTTGTAAACACAAGGCTACTGGTGAAAAAGTGGCTAGTATGTCTTTTATGTCAGTTTAAGTTATGTAGGAATCCCCTGCAGTTCCAGTGTATAAAAGCCATGTTGTATGTTACGGGTAGTGTAAAACCTAAGCTTTGTTATCAGGCCCAGTGATTCTGGGCTTCTCTTTTTTTCAATATAAAGAGTCCCGCCGGTGTTCTAACGTTGACGATCCAGGACTACCCTGACTTGTGTCCATTGCATTGCCTGACATGGTGGGCGTCCGTGCTGATTGTACGGATTTCTTCTCGTTTGGCCTCGCCGCGTGGAGAGAGGTTTTGAGGCTCGCTGACCCTGGCGTTCGCACAGCCTGAGTTCGGGGTAGTGGTGCAGCGGGAGCTGCATCCACTCTGGGCGCTGGGTGCCCTGCCCTGACGTCACTAGGTGTGCCCTGGGCCAACGCCGACTAAATTTAAAGGCCGAAAGGCTGCCGCAGTGACGTCAGAGAGTGGGGGCCCAGTTACGCCGCGAACGCGGCGGGAAAGCCTGTGTTTCGTTCACGTTTTAGGAGAACCAACGCTCCCGCTGATCGCAGCTGCTGCGGCTTAGATTGGGCCGAATAAAAGATGTGGAAAAAAAGTCTTACTGAGCATGCTCAGTTGGGCAACTGGGCCCCCAACATCTGACGTCACTGCGGCAGCCTTTCGGCCTTGAAATTCAGTCAGCGTTGCCTAGGCAGGCGCTGAAGGCCGCTGTGTTGCCGCGCCCTGTTGCAGCACAACGGAGTAGCTTATGCTTTCATCAACGAAAGACGCTTCCGCGCTTCTCTGAAGCTGATGTTTTCCTTAACTTTGAGACTAACAATGCTTTTTCTTGTTTCCATATTGGGCAAGCACGTGCAGTACGCAGGATGACTACCCTCGCAGTTCACACAGTGGTGTGGTTCGACTTCGCGATTTTCGGAAGTGTGTTCGTGAGAAGCACACTTAGCACATGTGTTTTGGCCTCCGCAGCTTTGTGATCCGTGGCCGTATCGTTGGCATTTAAAGCAGCGGCGCGGCTTTGGTATGTATGGGCGTAGAGATTGTGGTTATAAGAGGGAAAAGAAGAGAAAAGTGAGCCCCGTAACTGTCTGCATCAGCGTGCGACACCTCAACAGTAGCTCACAAGGGATAGAGGTGAGGAGGAATTAAAAGGATAGGATGAACGGTAGAGAGAGGGCGGAGGGAGGGAAAGAGGGAGGGAAGAGAGAAGCGCTACGACAACGAGGGATGACATACTGAGGGATAAGAAAGATAGGAAAGATGAAAACACGGTCACAGGACAGGAGTTCGAGGACGGGGCACCACTTTCGAGAGCTCTTGTCGGCGACAGGAGATGGCGTAGGGCAGATTCAGTCGGCCAGAGCTGCGCTAACATCGTCGTACGGGTCCGGCTGGCAGGAGGTGGCGTAGGACCAGCCCAGTCGGCCAGAGCTGCGCTGTCGTCGGAGATCGCGAGGGCACAACCGGTCGGCACGGAATCCAGCAAGCGGGTAGTTTGAGTTTGGTGAATCCAGCCTCTACAGTTTATGGTAGTATGCCAGATGCGAAAGTGAGAAGAAAGTGCTTTCGTTGTATTTCCTTTTTTTTCTCGTTTGATTTCTATTCTATACACAATTTGTGACGTTTGGTCCTTCAGTCCATTCAGGAGTTCTTCTTCGCTTACATATTTGAGGTCATCGTCAGAAATGACGCTTCGGACAGTTTAGTGATCGGCGAAGTGTATAGATAGACCCTGGAATGTCTTCGAAGGCAGTTAATTTTGAAAGGTTCTCATACTGGTGCTTGTACAGTACCTCCAAAATAAGGTCACCATCGGCTAGTTTCTTCATTTTACGCCCTTGGCCGTGAGGTGTCGGTTAGGGTTCTGGATACTTTGAAAGGGGAAACATGTCTCGCTGTTTTTTCTGCGTTTTCGCTGTGAATCACATAAAATCTTGGAAATGTGCATTTGTTGTTAGTGAAAATTTTTGATGTTACATCGGTGCGCGTCTTCTTTTGAGGGTGTTGATCAGGTGAAAAGACTGGAATCTAGTTTTTATGTGCTTCAGCCACAGTAGCTGCCGCCCACCATGGAGCCTAATGAGGGGACGGAACAGGGACTCACGTGCAAGACCTGCCCACGCCAGCTGTATACCACGACTATAACCGAATATGGCTTAACGCAGGGTAGTTAGCCACATAAGGTTAACCCTCGCCACCAGAAAATTCGGAAGCAAATGAAAAATAGAACATGACAGGACAGATAGAAACTGAGAGATAAAGACGAAGATTAGGAGGAGAGAGATAAAAAAAAGGCGACTGCCGATTTCTCCTGGTTGGGTAAGCCCAGGGGCGCCGTCTACGTGAAGTCGTGGCCAAAGGGGTGTGTTGCCTCTGCCGGGGGGGGGGGGGGGGGGGCCTTAAAGGTCCAATCACCCAGCCTCAGCTCAACCCCCATGATCCCCTTTTCTCCAGACATGGCTCAGCCATGCACGGCTAGGCGTGGGAGAGGTCGAAACCCTCCGTTAGCTCGGGTCCGTGGTGTCGCTACACACCAAACGCCTGCTTGCACATACGCCCCTGCGGGGGTGCTACATTTTGCCAAGCTACGAATAAAGTGCGGTAAACAAGCTATCGCACCTAATTTCTGAGTTGAATATGACTAATGTCTCACGCTATAGCTTACCACTATGTGCCAGAACTCGCCCTATGAAGTCGCTCGCTGTGAGGTTGCAAGTTTACAGCTGCTAATTAGCGAAATCAGCGCTCTGCGGTTACGTAACAAACTTACCTGTGGATAACTTCACGCTAGCTTACGTCAACCAAGCGACCTCAACTTGAATCATTCAACATCTCAACGCAACACAGACACAATATAACTTTATTCACGACGAACTGATTTACGGTGTGCTTCAAATAATACAGAACATGAAGGAAACGGGAAGGCTTGATGGTATTTAAAAACGTCTATGATTCCAGGTTGTCGTTTGGGCCAACTTCCAGACAAGTGGTCTACCCCTGTCCGTGGTAGCATCTAGCCCACCTTAGCGCGTCTGTTCGCGCCTCGCACGCTCTTTGCCTTGAGCCAAAGTTTAGGAAGAGGGAATTGACTGCACAACATGCGATGTGGTAGTACGATGCGATGAAACGTCACGAAACGTCACTATTCCAGCTGCCGCATCGTCGCGCCGCACGCCTCATCGCATGCAAAATCACACCGTCTGCCTATCGCTTAGCTAAGTGAACGGTATGCAATGCCTATGCCGTGTAGTCGCTTTTTGCAACTGCATGAAACTCACGCTAAACCGGACTATTTCACGTAGGATTACATTTGTGGAAGCTCCGCCAGAAAACATTGTCCTCCAGTATAGCCCTTTTGTTTTGACACCGGCCAGCACATAGCCAGACAGTAGTCGATATTAGCCAACGCTTAACCCTGCTGGCAGTAAACTAGTAAATCTGCAAGATGACTGCATTATTAAAAAATATTTTATACATCGTTGCACAATGTGGCCGCAAGGGGCCCAGGAGAAGTTTTTACACATATTAACTCTGCAACAACAATAAATACATTAAAAAGTTTAGAGCGAAGAGAGGGCAGTGCACCAGCACTCCGATGTCTTTCCTCTAAATTGTCTCATGTTTTTAGGGTTGCGCCAGAGATAATATCTATAGCACACTGAGACACCCACTCGCCTATAGGAACAAGTGCTTCTTGAGTGCCCAGGAATACATTGCGTTAAAGATGTTGCCCCTACATTCACCACGACTGTTATGTTACAGATGCGTACTTACTCGGCCTGACGTAATGCACGATGAATGCGACTAGCACGACCAAGAGAGCGATCAGGAGGAAGGAGACGCCCATGCACACGAAGCACGGGTTCTTGTTTCCCTCCTTCAGCTCCACTCTGCAAGAACAGGACAACGATCCAATCATTGTACACATATGACGCATTATTCGCATATAACTGAGAAAACAAAAGCCCGACAGGGAACGTCAAGTAATTCCGTTAACCTCGGCAAGGCAACACCATCTCACAATGCCCCTATCGATTCCCCTTGTCGTTCCTGCACTCCGTCGGACGTCAACCCTTCTACTGAAGGCCATGTTTTATCAACTAACCGAGTATTGTGCTTGCAGCGGCAAGCTTTATCTCCATTCGCTTTTTCCTCTCCTGCCGGAATCACGAATAACTTCCTGTCCTCCCCTTTCGTACTTCGTTTTTCTTTGAATCTATTCCATTATTCTTAAAAGACACCTGACAGCAAAAGTTTACTTTGCGACTTTTTACTGTAATTTGTAGCTTTACGTCTGGTAATGTCATAGTTGAATCGTAAATACTTCAAATAAGTTATACTAGCATCGTTAATTCAGAACGATTTCGCTTCACTTGGAAAAGCCCGCTTAAATACCGTAATAAGCTACCGCTCCGCAGCGGGGCAGCACGCGAGTTTACGTGCACTCAAGATTCGACGGCGCTGAACGCACCGTTTTTTACAGTCGGAGCCTAGGCACTCAATTAGGCTAGCTGGTATGCCATCAGGGCCTGTGGCTGTGTGCGTCTGAAGGCGGCAGAGTGCCCGTTCAACACTCCTGTTTGAGAAAGCCCTTACATATGAAGAAGGAGATTATAGCGTTGGTAGCTAATATAATAGTATTCGGATCAACTTCTCTCGCACACCACATTTCAAACCGAAGCTGCCGCATGACATCCGAGGGTCAAATCCACCTTCCGGCTAAAGCTATTCAAGCGGTGGCTGCAGATAGGAGGACAGTGAACGGTGACGAGAGGCAAAAACGTACGACGAATACGTCGACATACTGCGCAGCATCATGGGACGGCACATGTCCTGCAACAAGAACCCCGTGCGGCACACGCGCAAACAGTGGTGGGAGAATGAAGTCGCTCAGGCGTGGCAGGCACGCACAGCAGCAAACCGGGCCCACCGCCGAGCGGTCAAGGCAAAAGACCCAGAGGTTTGTAACGACAAATGGCAGCACTACGTGAAACTGAAGCATGAAATGCAGGCCCTGGTTCAAATGAAGCTAGCCAATGCCAATAGACAGATGTTACAGGACCTGCGAAAGGAGAGAAAGTCAACGGCTGCGAAATTCTTGAATGATAGAAGTGAGGCAGTTTGGACTAGTTGGTATGACATGACGGTAGTTGTAGCGCGAGCACAGAATGACGACAAAGAGACAAGAAGGACACGATCGCTATCTACCAACTTAGTTTATTGCGCAGAGTGCGAAAACATGTAGAGGAGACCGTAAATCATGTGACAAAAACCATGCGGTACAAAGAGCCATGCACGAGTAAGGGGAAAAGGCAAAAGCACAGAAAAAGGCAAAGAAAAGTCTACAAGGAACCGAAACAGAAACATTGGCGTCGTATCTGCATTTAATCTGCAAATATCGTCGAAAGACGATAGTCTTGCGTTTGGAGAGAGTGAACAAAACATTTATTTGATGTTGCGTTCACGAAAATCGGTGAATGGTATTCTGGAGGCGCTGAATTAGAGTGCCTCGAGGGTGCAGCGGAGGCGAATGAGCGCATGAAGTCACGTCCCACGTGACACATGAGCGCCATCTGGCACTTTTTTTTTTCAAAAACAAAGCGCGTGGCTCTGAGATGGGTGTGCGCGCCCGCGTCAGAGGTGATTAGGTGTAGAACGCAAGGAGACGGGTAGGTGCCACCACCGTCTCGTTTTAGCAAAGCGTTGAAAACACTCGCCTTTCCATTCAAGCGTTGGATGATCAGCGCAGCGTGATAAGCGCTACGATCCTTAAAATTACTTCTGTATGTCTTTTCTAGTAAAAGGCGCACATGCAGAATATATACGTGTTGTTCTGGTTCCATTGCTTTTTTATCGACAGCTGCACAAGTATGAACGCTGAATCTTGAGCAACATAGGTGGGCGCTGGTGTCGGCCGTTTCAAATACCCAATGCTGTTAAGAGTGGACAAACAGACAAAGGTACAGGCAGACAGACCATACTTTTTGCGTCGAAGGTCCCCAAGAAAGACTATTGTCTTTATAGGTAAAAGTAATATAACTACTTGTGCGCACCGAAACCTTCGAGGAACTTTTGTTCCTTCTTGGACAGAGACACGGTAGGGCTTGCTATTGCATGGCACCCGTTGGCGTGCCATCTGCGCGGTCTCGACGATAAATCTGGTGCGCTCATCCTTGTGCTTATACAGCGTCACTGTGTCCTTGAAAAGAGGCACACAATTGCACTGAGTGCAGTGCTCAGCGAGAAAACCACCTTTCGAGTTCCTAACATTGTTAGCGTGTTCTCTCAGTCGATCGCTCAGACACCTTCCGGTCGTTTCGACATAACAAGCACCGCAGGAAAGGGGTGTCCTATAGATAACTTCCTGGGAGCATGCCACATACCTGTTTCTATGCTTAACTCTACATCAGTTGATAACTGCGTTTTCAGGGGGTTTGTAGATTTGGTGAGGCTGATTAATTTGAATGGTGCAGAGAACAGCACGCGAACTTCCGCACGTTTTCCAATTTTTTGGGCTTGTGTGATATCTCGTGTTTGTACGAAACAACGGCTGTACTTTCACGCTCTGTATCCGTGTTGCTCGAATACTGTCCCTGCCTCTTCTTTGCCCCATTGGTCCGCAGGATAGTCTCAGCAACAGAACCTATATTACTCACTCCCTCACGATGAGGTGTTAGAATGTATAAGGGATAACATAGAAGTCTTCGGGGAATCGAACTTCTAATTAAAGCTGGCATCACTGCGCGAGATTTCCTTGACCTTGTTTTGCTGTACCTCAACTCTACATTCGTTCAATGGAATGATTGTATTTATCTGCAGAAAAAAGCTGTGTCAATTGGCTCATGCATAGCACTTCTACTCAGTGATCTACTATTGGTAGAAATTGGCTATAAACTGCACAAAAAGTTAGAGGGCATGCTTGTCGTCAAAGTATTAAGATACGTGAATGATTTCTTTGTTCTGCCAAACTATTATCTTTCTATGTTTCACTCGATTGAAGATTGTTTAAAGCATCTTGTGCTGACACATGCAATGTTCGAGAATAACAAGTTACGCTTTTTAGATTTAAGACTTTTTAACCCACAGCATACTTGTTGGTGTTACGAACCACGAGCGCAGAAACCTTTACTTCCTTTTTTTCCGCTCACAGCACGCTAGTAAAGCCAGGCATAGCAAGGACCTGCATTGAGAATATCTTGAACAGGTGGTGCTTTCACAACATTCTCCGAGCTTCAAAGCTCAATTGTCCCCTATTATGGCTTCAAGTTTTCCTGAGGCATTTATCGCTTATGTTGCTCAGACTATCCTGCGGACCAAAAGGGCAGAGAAGAGGCAGGGACAGGATTCGAGCAACAAGAATACAGAGCGTGAAAAGATAGCCGTTGTTTCGTACAAACATCAGATATCACACAGGCTCAAGAAAATCGGAAAACGTGCGGGAGTTCACGTGTTGTTCTCTGCTCCATCAATATAATCAGTCTCACCAAATCTACAAGCCCCCTGAAAACGCAGTCATCAACTGAATCTGGAGTTAAGTATAGAAACAGGTATGTGGCATGTTCTCGGGAAGTTGTCTATAGGACACCACTTTCCTGCGGTGCTTGTTATGTCCGAACGACCGGAAGGTGTCTGAACGATCGACTGAGAGGACACGCTAACAATGTTAGAAACGGAAAGGTGGTTTTTTGCTCAGCACTGCAGTTAGTGCAACTGTGTGCCTCTCTTCAAGGACACAGTGACGCTGTATAAGCACACGGATGAGCGCACCAGAGTTATCGTCGAGGCCGCGCAGATGGCCCACGAACGTGTGTCATGCATCAGCAAGCCCTCCGTGTCTCTGTCTGAGAAGGAACTAAGGTTACTTTTACTTTGCTATTTCGTTTCCTTATGGACTTTATTTTTTTCTGTGCTATTGCCTTTTTCACTTACTCATGCATTGCTTTTTGTGCCACATGGTTTTTGTCACATGGTTTACTGTCTCCTCTATATTATTTTCGCACTCTGTGCAATAAACTCATTTGGAAGTTAGCGCTCGTGTCCTTCTTGTCACTTTGTCGTTGCTTTGTTGTCGCGCTATAACAATCGTCTGGAACTATGTCCGGTCACTGAATAGAAAAGCACAATCGGAGCTCCAAATCATAGACAGCGAAACAGGACAGCAGGTTTTATACCTTAAAGAGTACATAACGACATATTTAGAGGCCCTGTATAATCCTGCAAGCGCAAAGGACAATCCTACAAGCAAGACTCGAAGTGCGCCAACCACTCCGCACATTTCGGAGACAAACTCAGCTTTTTCACGCACGAGTGTCGATCGGGCACTTCCCGCCATCGGACATACACGGCCACAGCCGTGATGGCATACCAGCTAGCCTAATGAAGTGCCTAGGCTCAGACTGCAAAGAACAGTTGGCCAGTTTCCTCACCAACGTGTTGAAGGACGAGGAGATATCCAAAAAATGGCGAATCGGCAGAGTAGTGCTGATCCTCAAGAAGGGAGGCAATACAAGACATCTAAGCGACTACAGACCACTGACAGTCACCTGCACACTATACAGAGCCTTCACGATGGTAATAAAAGACTGGGTCTCTCGGTTGGCGGATTCCAAACCTCTCCTCACAGAACTACAGAATGGCTTCCGATGGAGCAGATGGTTGGAAGACAACCTCTTCGTGATTACGCAGTGCACCGAGATTGCCTGAAACGAAAATCGTTGGCTGTTTTGCTGCTTCCTGGATGTGGAGAAAGCATATGACATTGTTCCGCATGCCAGTCTCTTTAACTGCCTGAGAGACCTGGGCCTCCCGGAAACATTACTGGCAACAATTAAGCAGTTGTACAGCGGTAACACAGTTAAGACGTCCTTTGCTGGAGTCACGACAGGATATGTTAAGGTTTCGAGGGGTCTCCATCAGGGCTGCCCACTATCACCGATACTATACCTATTATGTGTGCCCGGACTTGAGCGGGCGAGAGAGAGGTCTTCTCTTGGCTTCAGCCTGAATTACAGTACTACCGGTATAGACGAAAATCTCAAGATACCGGGACTAGCGTTTGCAGATGACATCGTCCTAATGACAGAAAATCACCGTGACATGCAGGTACTACTCAACATCTGCGCAGCGGAAGTCGATAAGCTGGGGCTTCACTATAACGCCAAGAAGACGACTGTAGTGCAGCTGGTGGGTGTGATACTGGGCAACGAAATTATGACACCTGTCTGGACAGGCGCTGGGGGTTGCCTCATTGTACAAGTACCTCGGCTGACGCTCTGTGCAGGAGGCGAAATTTTTAGGAAACACGGGGAAATAGTCAGACGGATGGCCCTGCTGGTACAATGTGTTCTCCAGCGCAGAAGCATATGGGGATACAACAGATATCTCCTGGTTCGCGACATGTGGAAGCTTGCGTCTGTGCCGGCACTGACTTTCTGCAACGCCGTTGCCTGCCTGTCTTATGTGACCAGGAAATGCTTGAACCGACGGCAGCGAGAGGTCGGCCGCACTGCTTTGGGATTGCATGGGGCAGTAGCCATTGAGGCTGTTCAGGAAGACCTCGGGTGGTCCACTTTCGAGGCGCGGGAGGCGGCAAGCAAACTGACCTACCGTGGCTGCTCGCTTTTTCTGTGGAAAGAGCGACTCGCCCGACAGTTCTTTGAATACCTCTCAGCGACGTGTATGTGCACCAACTGCACAAACTGCATATACCGCCTTGAGAAGAAGTATGGCTTCTTCACGGCCCCTGTACAGGCGGACACATGGCAGAAATATGTGAAGGATGTGTGCGACTATGTCCACGAGAAAGAAGAGGAGCTGTGGCTGCAGGGGATCGGGGGCAAAAGCTCTATTACCTTATATGGACAACACAAGCGGACTATTGAGGGCGCTGTCCATATATGACCATAGCCTTCGAAGCAGCCTGCTCTTCGAGGAGTGAGCTAAGGCCTTGCACACCTTGAGCGCCAGCGGACTATCGATAGCGATCAGCGGGATGTGTTGTGTAGATTCTTTGAATGTGCTGGACTAAACAAGCGAACACATTGTGGTGAAGTGCAAGGAAATCGAACCCCAATGTAGAGGAGACACTCCGTTGCATGTCGCACTGGGTTCCGAGGGTGAACGAGGGGACATGAAAAGAGCAGTGGTGGAGCGCACTAAGCGGTGCTTGGAAAGATGGAGAATCTTATCTCTTCAGAGGACCACGAAGTGAACAGACCCCTCCCTTCCTTCTCTCTCTCTCTCTCTCTCTCTTTGAGAGTAGGCCGTCTCTCACATCCTTCCGAATTGTTAAATTTTCTCCCTTTTTTCTTTTCCCTTAGCTGGAATTTTTTATACTTTTTTGATTGCCAAACCGCCACACACGTGGTAAACCGTTTTAAAGGAAACGCCACCACATCATCTTCATCATCATAATCATCATCATCATCACGCTCAATGTTATCTAAGATCGACAACACTTTCTTGACCTCTGCAACGTTCTGGGGGGGGGGGGCGTCTTCATCAAATTACCGAAAATTTGATTGCACCTGAATACTAGGATGAGCACGCACCCTTACATTAAAACCAAATTAAAATGTCTTATAGATCTTCATAAAACACAACGCACAAAACACGGGACAGAAAGAGATCAAGACAAGCGCTCACTATCAAATGAAGTTTTACTGCCGCATCAGAGCATTTATATAAGCACCCATTGAGACTGCAATTGAGACGGCACACGTTGAGACTGTCCGTAACGCTCACGCGGGCAACTATAGAGGCATGATATTCGATGGCTGGGAACATGCGCTTTCGCAAAGGAGGCGTCACGAGAAAAAATAGTCAGCGATAATGAAGTGCACTCTTTTCTTTTATACAACGCGACCTTCCATGGTGACGCGTATCAACAGCTTGCGCCGCCATTTTTTGGCTCATTATTTACTTTCCATGAATGACAACAGATACATAGTTAGGTACGCATACTAGAAGCCAGTAACGCGGTAACAACTGCCCACTCCTTCCACAAGGTTCGGTACACAACAAGCTCTGAGGGTGCAATTAATTTCATTTGCCACAACTAGCATGAGCACTTACTCTATTTCGGTGCTACCTGTGGACGGTAAAAGGAAAAAACATGTGGGATCAGCGTCTATACCGAACAAGAAATCATGGTAAATGAAGTGCTACGTATGCAACTTACCTGTACTTGACATGTTCAGTGCTTTTCCGTAGGCCTAAACTCGTTCTTGTTCTTGTTCACTTTCTCTTCCGGCTCATACTCACTGTAGGGAATTGGCAAAGAATTTATGATGATGATGATGATGATCCTTGATACTCTGGCGCACACCCACAAAGGGGGATTGGTCAAGAACCGGGTGGCAGGATCTTAATGAAAAGGCTAATTGTTTTTCAAACAAAACGTAATTTTGGGCTGAAAAAAAATATAGAAAGAAAAGCCGAAAATTGAAAAAGGAGTATATCTGAGCAGGGAGCGATGCAGGCTATCAGATGCGATTTGAGACAGAGGTAATGGTGGGTTTGAAATGATGTATATATATATATATATATATATATATATATATATATATATATATATATAGGCAGATTAACATGGCAATCGCTTTGTTTCAATTATGTATTCAAATACCGCAGAGCAGACGTCCCTGTGGCTATAACCAAATTTAATGCTGCCAAACGACAAAATTACTACCACATTTAATTCTAATCCCAATTTTTCAAGTGGAGCTACCAGGTATCTTTTCCGCTGATGAGAATATCGGCGACAGAACAAAAAGAAGTGATCTATCGTTTTTATTTCTTCGCAAGTCTGACATAAAGGTGACGCCTTTAGACCAGCTTTAGGCAAATAATAATTCAGTTGCGGAATTCTGCAACGCAATCTTGTAAAAGTAACTTCCAAGTGCCGTGTTGCACACCACTATCTATTCCAGCGACATCTTAGATGTGCGAAATCTCGATATTTATCCAATGAGTAGCTGTCGTATTCATGCAAACAGAGGTTTCTAAACCTTATTGCTGTCGCGTAAGCCGTATCAGGCGAAATCGGGATAAGGGGACCGCTAAGAGATACTGTGGCTAGTGCATCCGCCATCTCATTGAGATATATGCCACGATGGCCTGGTACCCATAAGAGCTGCAGTTTTTTTCAAGTTTGTCGGTATGAGTTGTCGAAACATGTGCATAAGTGTTAAGTTGGCTTCTGAAGACAGAGCAGCACATACTGAAAAAGAACCTGTAATTACGACTGCTTCCGATTCGCCCAAAGGAAGTTTCTGTAGTGCCAGTACAATAGCGAATAATTCTGCTATGAATATTGGTGCGTAATATGGGAGTCTAATCGAAAAGGACCAGTCAAGGGAACGTGAGAAGATACCTGCCCCAGCCTTTTCATTTGATACGGATGCATCAGTCGCAATTATGTTGTTCATCTTCACATGTGCCAAGTAATCCCGCAGCCGATCATTTAAATTTTGAAATGGCATTTGCTTTGCGTTAGAGGGATAAATATTCTCCAATTCTATCTTAAGATCTAACTTAACGTTTCTTGTTGAGAAAATATGTTTGATTTCGACGTTCAGTGGTTCTAGCAGCGCTTGAACGAACAAGATCTGTGGGCAGTGGAATCGTGACCACCAAGTTTCAAAAAATAAACTTGGTTCTTTAATAAAAGCATAAAACGATGCTCTCTGGGGCACAGTGTATATTTTTAAAAATGTTTGGATAGTAAGCATTTTGAATCTATTAACAATGACGGTATACGCGCTTCCATGTATAGCACATTGTTAGCAACAAACTTGGGCAGTCCAAGGCACAGTCGTAAAGCCTCCCTTTCTAATAGTATTAGCGGTCTCATTTTATATGTCGCACTGCCCGAAAATAAGACACAGCCGAATTTCATGATAGGACGAATGTACATTTTATAGACCATTACCAATGTATTTCTTCGCAACCCCCTTTTTATGCTGCTGAGCTTGCGTAACCACCCCATGGCTCGTGTTGCTTTGGACGCAATGTGATCGATGTGGCTTTTCCAATTTACCGAGCTGTTATATATGATGCCTAAGTATTTGAGTGAATCCACCTGGGGAATCTGATCTGTGCCATACATCAAGGAGATGTTGACAGGGTTCCTGAACGAGAACGCTAGAAGTGCGCTTTTGTTTACGTTTAGAGACATTCCAATTTTTTCAAGCCATTCCTCTATCATGTTTAGGTAATTCTGTAATGTCTGATAAAGTAATTGCAGATCACTGTTTGTCGCAAAGAAAGCAATGTCATCTGCATACACATATAAATGAATATCGCTATGTGTTGGAATCGAACTGAGGTAGATGTTAAACAACACCGGTGAGAGCACTGCCCCCTGTAGTACTCCACGGTATTGTCGATATCTGTTAGAAAAACAACCCCTTTGAAAGCAATAAAACTCTCTCTCCCTTAAAAATTCTGCTACCCATGCTGTCATGTAGTTTGGTAAGTGTAACATTTCCATCTGCTCTATTAGTATTTTATGCTCCACTTTGTCATACGCCTTGGCCAAATCCAGAGTAACTAATGCACAATACTCTGTTCTACGCCTAGCCAACTGTATACGACTCTCCAAATCCGCGTGCGCACATCATATGGAGCATCCCTATTTAAAGCCAATTTGACTGGGGTTCAGTATTGATTTCTCCTCAATGTATTTTATTACACGTGCATTCAAAACTCTTTCAGTTAGTTTAACCAAATTAGATGTAAGAGAAATTGGCCTCACAATGTCAAGGGTATACCCAAGTCCCTGTTTTTTAAGTATCGGAATTATTTTGGAAAGCTTCCAATCCGCCGGTATCCAAGAATTTTTCAAAGAGTAATTAACCATATTACAGAGTTCATGTGGGGAAATGTCATATAGTACTTTTATCATTGCTGAGGTTACTCCATCTGGTCCAGGTGCTGTAGGAGGTAAGTGCCTCAATACACCCACTAGTTCCACTAATGTCACCTCATTGAACTCCTCCCCTGCAATTGGCTTTACTATGTGTCTTGGAATTGTTGATCTGAATCTTTCTTCTAATCCTTTAGCAACATTTTCTAATATTTCAGTTAGTTCGCTAGGCGATAGAATTGAAGAATCAATATTGTCTGATGGTGGTATCATTTTTCTGGAACGCAAAAATCTAAAAAGCGCTTTTCTGTTGTATGGTTTTGAAAGATAGCAAAATTTGTTAGTGTCATAGTCATCTTTTGCTTTGTGTACTGTACGTTTAAAATCTGCTGCCACGTATTTATTTATAGTCACACCAGTTTTTGGGCATTGGTTGTGGATAAGTTGCTTCCACGCCGCTTTTCGTTTTGTATACCCCCTCGTACAATCAGCGTTCCACGATGGGCTAAACGACCCGCCTGTGCCTGAAGTTATTGAAAAAGTTGACTTTTTTATTGCTGTTCTCAATACCGCACACAGACTCATAGCCCTAATGTCTTCCTGCATGTCCTTGCAAAGAACCAAAGTAGACTTTAAGTCTTTTTGTAAACGCTCATAATTTACAAACGAGCCAGTTTTACCAGTTAAAAGTATCCCGGGAAAGTTAATATCGAAGCTAATAGGAAGGTGGTCAATGGTTGTTGCGCAATCTAATGTTTTCCACGACGAAATGTTTAGTGAGGAGCTGGAAAAGGTCAGATCTATCGCCGACTTTGATTGTCTCCTAATAAACGTAACAGTGGGGAAATATACACAAGATAAGTTATTATCAACAGTCCATTCCCACAAGCGCCTTCCATTTACATCAGTCTTGAAACCCCAAGGCACATGGTGTGAAATAAAGTCACCAGTTAATATTACATCCTTCCTTCAGAAAGCTAACATTGCATCTAAGCATCTTGTGTCCTGTACTCCTACCGGAAAGTATGCGTTAACAAAAGATAAAGGGGAACAGCCTGGCAGGGTGATGTCTAATACCATAATTTCAAAGTTAGAATCCATGCACAGGTAGTTAATCTTCGATCTATGACTAAATTTAGTCGATATAAAAATGGCAAGTCCACCACCTCTGCTTGGTCTGTCTAAACGAAATAAGCGATAATTTTTAGGTAAAATTTTTGTCCACTTGTAAGCAAAGTTTCTTGTAAAGTAATAATATCTGGGGAAATTCGCGAAGAAATACACGATAAATCTGTGGTAGCCGACCCTATTGATCGACAATTCCACTGTAATACTTTTAAGGAGCCTATTTTGACTCTTTCAACCCGCCGCAGAGACTGCTTGATCCAAAAGATCTTTCTTCAAAAAGTCTTTTTTGGAGAGGTTCTCCAAAAAGTCTTTCTTTGACAGGTGCTTTTTACATTTTGATTTCTGTGAAGACTTTTTCGATAGGGGAGATCTGGCACGCTTCAAGAAATTATGAGATTCCGCATCCATATCTGTGAATTCATCAGTGTCATCTGATACGGGTTCTGGATCTGCCCGCAGTGTCTTATTGGAGGGTACGGAGGGTATTGATTGTACGGAAAAACTTCATTCTTTTACTGGTTATAGGAAATCTTATAGAGTTTTAGACTGATTGAGGCAATGTAATAAAAACATTGCAAATTTTAGAATGAAATGTCACTTCTCATTTCTTTTTCACCAACTACAAAGCTTTATATTACTAATCAATTATTACTAATTTAGTCAAGACTCCTTATTTTTTTAAAAAGTAAACACATAAATCAGATAAACGTTATGCATGTGTCGACATGTCGACAGAAGGGTAATAAAATAGATTAGCTTGTTAGTTTTGTTTGTTTCACTCAGCTAATAGCACGTGAACAATTTTGTAACTTGAATCTTCGAGCTGTAGTAAATCGCCTACCGATCAAAAAGAAATTATCTATAGTTTCTAGCTCGGCACGCAAAGTACACATTGGAGAGAAAGCCTTAGTCCTGTCTTGTCCTTGTCGCCTACATTTTGGCTCATACCCCCAAGAGGGATTGGTGACACTGTACTTACAATAGAAGTTTTTTCACAACGCCTAATTAAAAAGAGAGAAATTAGATAAGAATAATAATATTTGTTCCTTCAAAAAAGGTAAAAAGTGCAGAAGAATTAGATGGTATTTAGTCACAACAAGTATTAGAATCTTCTTCTTCCCAACGTTCCAGAAATTTGCCTCACACCTACCATAACATAAGGGATAAGGTAATCTGTGAAGATCTTGACGCCTAAGCGAGAAGCCAGACACACACCTTGCTGCGAGACATCTGGTACACAAGGACAAATACTACATTGTTAGTGCTTGTTGGTAGCCTGGTTCATTTTGATCATATTGTTTTGTGTAACTCACCTGGAGGTCGATGAAGAGGAGGATGGTTTGTCTATTGTTCGCGCATATTTCCCTAGTCTGCATAATCTTAAGGTACTGACTTGCATTAACCGCCTGCTTCTTGGCCAATTTTCTTAGTGGGTATAAGCCACAAGAAAGGATCAAACAAGCAACCAACCAAGCCATCTTGGCTGCTGTAGTCCCAATCACTCAGTTCAAGTAAATATTTTATTACACTGGTATCTTGTCATCTCCCCGTGACATTTTGGTGGAGGTGCTGGGTACGTCCGACGTACACCACGGCACTCTGCAGCGAGTGACTTCGAGGACAATTCATTATTTTGACAAGTAGTTGCGTCGATCCACCCCCCAGCTATGCAAACCGAACCCAGCCACGCCGCTGTGGCCAATCTGCGGGACCCTGGCACTTTCAGCGGCACTGAATAAGTGCACTTTGAAAAGTGGCTGGCCGACTATTAGTAGGCCAGCAAGACCAATCGTTGGGACCCAACTTTGATGGTTGAAAACGTAAGCCCCTACCTCAGTGAGATGGCCAGTGTGTGGTTCGGCATGCACGAGGAGGAGCTTACCAGTTGAGATGTGTGCAAATAAAAAAACTGAAGACATCTTCGGAAAGCCGATTGCACGTCAACGGGCAGCTCAGAAAGAACTCTGGTACCGTAGACAAACCTTGACGCTGCCATATTTGGTATACATCAAAGATGTTTTAGCCTTGTGCCGGCAAGTTGGCAATCACATGCCTGAAACTGGCAAAGTCAGCCTCATTCTTAAAGGCATCGTTCATGGAGCCTTTGTCACAGAACGAGCGCTAAAAAAGGGCGCGACGCCAAATACTTGCGATAACGCGCGAAAGAGACGCCGCGAGGTCAAAAGAAAAAAAAAGGAAAGAAAAAGAAAACAAAACGGCCAAGGCTCCCCGGGCGCGCGCTCTCCCCGAAGAAGCGTGGCTTCACGACGAACCTCCTCACCCCACAGCGGCGGCCGGGCAAGCACTGGAACGTTCCAGAAGGAAATGGGTGTGTATGCCGGGTTGACTCATCTATCGGGGACGGCCCCCGTACAGTCTCGCGCCTCTCCCCAGCCTTCGCTGCGTATCGCGCCGACGAAATGACAAGAACTTTCTAGAATGTGGCGCGGAAGGTATTTAATCGAGCGGCCGAGACGAGAGATCAGGAGGAGACGGAAGTGAGCGCCAGAGCGCGTAGGGATTGCGCCGTGTAGTCGGCGAAGGTTTTGCCCGTAGAGACAAGCGGGAGATGAAGAGGATTTCCACCTGAGGGGTGACGACTCGAGCTACAGGCAAGAGTGTGTGTTTACCGCTATCGAGCGAAGACACGTGGCGACAGCTGCGTGTGTGAAGCCGACGTGTTCCGGCGAAGAAGTTTGAAGCTTGGAGAGTGGCCTATTGAAGACGGGAGGGTTCCTGGAAGAGAAACTCCGGCGAGGTTTCCTGGAAGAGAAACTTCGAAGACTGCGGAACGACAACAACGCGGGACTTTGAGTGAGTGATTCTCGGAAGAGTATCACCTAGACTTTGGTTCCAAGAACTTTGGACTGAATAGGTTTTCTGTCTCTTTAGTCTTTAAGTGTTTTGGTTGTTCAATGCATGCGACTGCATTGTAGTGCGTATGGTTGTCCGTGTCCGTTGTTTCAAGTGTGGCTGATTGCATTGTGTAGTACGTTGATTGATTGGTTTGATTGGTGACATATTGTATGCAACTATTGTGGAGTGTGCATTTTTGTGTATTGCTTTCGATCTGCTATTATTGAGAATATAATTTGTTTGTTTATCAACTCTCGGCTCCGACTTGTTCTTTGGGCCACAGCCGGCGTCCGCTGGCGTGCCAAAAAGGACCACTTCTAAATTGTCCACGCTTTCGTGGTGCGGTTCGGGGGGCCGATACTTCGGCCCTTGGAATTAGCCCGGCGATCGCCTCCCTAATAAACGGGACGTGTGTGACAATTAATCTGGCGTCCGCGACAGGACCTTTTGGTGCACAGTGTGTACAAAGAAGTGAGAAAGAGCCTCGAGTTGTTGATAGTGCTATCGGAACGATTTTGTGTGTTGTTCAGTGTTCTCGCTAACGAGTGCAGGGGAGTGTTCCGATAGACTGATTTAGGCAGATACATTTTTGCACGCGGCAAGGTTTTATTTGCGAGTTGCGAGACACCATGGGTCTCGAAAAGTTAGTCGCCCTTGGTGAGAAGATGGGTCTTTCTGGCGCCGAACTACGGAAGTGGGTCACCCAGAAGGAAAAAGAAGAAAAAGAGAGGGCCAAAGAAGAAAAGGCAGCTGAGCTGGAAAAAGAAAGGCTGGTGGTCGAAAGAGCCAAAGCGGAAAAAGAAGCTGAGTTGGAACGAGAGAGGTTGGCAGCTGAGAGGGCCAAGGAAGAAAAAGCAGCTGAGTTGGAGAGAGAGAGGTTGGCAGCTGCGAGAGAGAAGGAAGAAAGAGAGGCAAAGGAGCGACAGCTGAAGGAAGAAAGAGAGCAACAATTGAAGTTGGAATTGGAGAGAGAAAAGTTGGCAGCTGAAAGGGCGAGAGAAGAAAGAGAAGCAAAGGAGCGACAGCTGAAAGAAGAAAGAGAGGCGAAAGAGCGACAGCTGAAGGAAGAAAGAGAGCAGCAATTGAAGTTGGAGCTGGAGAGAGAAAAGTTGGCAGCCGAAAGGGCGAGAGAAGAAAGAGAAGCGGAGATGGCTGAAAGGGAACGGCAGCGGCAGCACGAGATGGAACTCGAGCGGCTTCGTTTGCAACAGCGAAGCGAAACTCCCGTCCAAGCTAGAGTTGAAAGCAGCGAACGGGAAGATCACGGCTTCCGCTTGAACCCAAGCAAGCTGCTCGTAGCGTTTGATGAAAGAAAGGACGACCTTGACGCGTACCTTCACCGATTTGAGACGATTGCGAAGAGCCAGAATTGGCCGGAACAGCAATGGGCAACTGCTTTGAGTACTTGCTTGAGTGGTGAAGCGCTCAGTGTGTACGGTAGGCTGACGCCGACCGATGCAGCCAACTACGCAAGGGTGAAAGCTGCTTTGTTGAAGCGATTTAGATTCACTGTGGAAGGATTCCGGGATAGATTTCGGATAGGAAAGCCAGCTGACGGTGAGACAGCTACGCAGTATGCCGCCCGACTTTGCCATTATTTCGACAGATGGATTGAACTTTCAGGGACAGCACAGGAGTACGATGAGCTTAGAGAGCTGCTAATTAGAGAACAATTTCTTACTAGCTGCCACCCAAGCCTGTCACTGTACTTAAAAGAGAGGAAGGCTGACTCACTTGAAGACATGCTTGAATTGGCTGATCAATTCTTGGAAGCGCAAGGTGGCACTAATTTGGCCAAGGTCAAGAAGGATTGTCCCGATGATTCGAAGAAATTGGCTCCCGAAGAAAAGAAGCGTGCACCAGAGAGCATTCCGCGATGTTTTCTGTGCAACCGAGTGGGTCATCGCGCGAAAAACTGTCGAACGATCTTTACGAGCCCTACGGCAGTAAAATGTTTCAAGTGTGGTCAGACTGGGCACAAAGCAGACGCTTGTCGGAACGGAGGGAGTCAAACTCACCAGGTATCCTGTGTGCAAGTGGCACCGAAATCTGATAATAATGCCGTCACCGATGGATTCGTAGAGTTGAAGAATGGGGAGAAAATTCCTATTGTGGGAGCTGTAATGTCAAAATGGCCAACCGGTGTTACGAAGGGAATGCCAACGCTTCCTGGAAAGATTGCAGGCAAGAAGATTACCGTTCTAAGAGACACCGGTAGCATCACGGTTATCGTGCGGAGAAATTTGGTACGGGAAAGTGAGTTGACAGGCAAAACGAAACCGGTTTGTCTAATTGACCGTACGGCTCGGATGCTTCCCGAAGCAGAAATTGAGGTTGAAACCCCGTACTTCAGCGGGAAGGTTACTGCTTTATGCATGACGACCCCCCTGTATGACCTTGTCATCGGAAACATCGACGGGGCGCGAGGGCCAAGTGATCCAGAATGTTTGGGAGAAGACCCGAAGATAGAGCCCTCGCCAACACAGCGGCCGCGAGATACAATGGAGGAGCATCCCGTGACGGATCTCACTAGAGCCCAAGGGGAAGCTGCGGCGCAAGAGACAGCGAATGAGAAGACGATCGTGTCGAATAAGTTCACGGGCCGAGCAACCGGACTTACGTCGGCACGACCTCAACCGACTGACAGTGTAAAGGAGACGGAGTCGGCCAGCCAGGCCAAACGTAGAGACATGAACAAGCTGGTAAATAAACAGACCGGACCCGTCGAACGTCATGACCCGTTAGCAGGGTCGGAAGTGACAACGATGGCTGAGACGCTGCCTCAGATACCGTCGTTGGAAAAGGCTCGTCGAAAAAGAAGAAGGAAAAACAAGAAGAGATCGAGCGAGCACCGCAAGAAAGGACGCAAGAGCAGCTCAAAGTACGCAGCATAAGTGCTGAGGTCAAAGCAGAATGTGTTTGGCAGTGTTGAGTGCCATATGTTGTGTTAATGTTGTGGTATCCTGTGTCACAAGTGTCGAAGTGTTGTGCTGTGATGTGATGTATAGTATTGTACCATTGTTGTAGTGAGAGAACTTTGTACATTTGTATTATTGGGAATGTGTGGTGGAGTGTTGTACTCATGTGCTTGTGGTTGTGTTTTCACGTGTTGTGTAATTGAATTACAATGTACAATTATATTAAGTGATCTATTGTGAATGTGACGAGTCATGAGCGACGGACTATGTTACAGTCTGTAAGAGTGTGTGGTGACTGTTCGCGCTCGTTTGTGTAGTTTTGAATATTAGGAGATAATATTCTTAAAGTGGGGGGCAGTGTCACAGAACGAGCGCTAAAAAAGGGCGCGACGCCAAATACTTGCGATAACGCGCGAAAGAGACGCCGCGAGGTCAAAAGAAAAAAAAAGGAAAGAAAAAGAAAACAAAACGGCCAAGGCTCCCCGGGCGCGCGCTCTCCCCGAAGAAGCGTGGCTTCACGACGAACCTCCTCACCCCACAGCGGCGGCCGGGCAAGCACTGGAACGTTCCAGAAGGAAATGGGCGTGTATGCCGGGTTGACTCATCTGTCGGGGACGGCCCCCGTACAGTCTCGCGCCTCTCCCCAGCCTTCGCTGCGTATCGCGCCGACGAAATGACAAGAACTTTCTAGAATGTGGCGCGGAAGGTATTTAATCGAGCGGCCGAGACGAGAGATCAGGAGGAGACGGAAGTGAGCGCCAGAGCGCGTAGGGATTGCGCCGTGTAGTCGGCGAAGGTTTTGCCCGTAGAGACAAGCGGGAGATGAAGAGGATTTCCACCTGAGGGGTGACGACTCGAGCTACAGGCAAGAGTGTGTGTTTACCGCTATCGAGCGAAGACACGTGGCGACAGCTGCGTGTGTGAAGCCGACGTGTTCCGGCGAAGAAGTTTGAAGCTTGGAGAGTGGCCTATTGAAGACGGGAGGGTTCCTGGAAGAGAAACTCCGGCGAGGTTTCCTGGAAGAGAAACTTCGAAGACTGCGGAACGACAACAACGCGGGACTTTGAGTGAGTGATTCTCGGAAGAGTATCACCTAGACTTTGGTTCCAAGAACTTTGGACTGAATAGGTTTTCTGTCTCTTTAGTCTTTAAGTGTTTTGGTTGTTCAATGCATGCGACTGCATTGTAGTGCGTATGGTTGTCCGTGTCCGTTGTTTCAAGTGTGGCTGATTGCATTGTGTAGTACGTTGATTGATTGGTTTGATTGGTGACATATTGTATGCAACTATTGTGGAGTGTGCATTTTTGTGTATTGCTTTCGATCTGCTATTATTGAGAATATAATTTGTTTGTTTATCAACTCTCGGCTCCGACTTGTTCTTTGGGCCACAGCCGGCGTCCGCTGGCGCGCCAAAAAGGACCACTTCTAAATTGTCCACGCTTTCGTGGTGCGGTTCGGGGGGCCGATACTTCGGCCCTTGGAATTAGCCCGGCGATCGCCTCCCTAATAAACGGGATGTGTGTGACAGCCTTCCACATCTAGTTTACAAATGCTCTTCCGCCACTGGCGCCGTCAGTAAGTGCCGACGCTTCGAAGAAGCGGAAAGCCATCGAGCTACGCAACAATTTAACACTGGCCCTATAAAACCGCCGCTACGTCGTCATGCGAAGATGTCTAGCTCCAGCCGCCCAGTACGGAAAACTTCCTGTGCCTTGTTCGACGAGAGATCGAGGCAGCATCCCCATCTGCTCCGCTGGTTTGCTCTTACGAGGAGGCCCACCCGACAGTACCATTGATCCAGGCCGTCATGCGCGAAGAACTGGTGAACGCAGGTATCCAGCCCTTATGTGCTCCCGTGTTGTCCCGTGGTCCACCCTGTTTTCATTCTACCACCCGCCAGCGACCTCTTCTCAATACCGTGATCCGAACCAATGGTGTACATGAGATGACAGGTGGATATGCTTTAGCTGCTATGGGGTAGGCTACATTTCGCGCTATCATCGCTACCGTGGGTCATCATATCCTTGTGCACCGTACATTGTCGAGGGCACTCGATCTTCACCGCATCACGCCCACGAGAAACCCTCGTACCCTACCTAGGAAACTCAGTCTTCACCTTATCATGCCCGCCAGGACCTAGCTAACCTTAATGCTCGAATCCTCGAATCACAGCCCCAGTTACGGCCGCTCGCCGTCCACGCAGAACCAGCAACGTTCTTGTTCTCATCTGCCCCGTCGCTCACCTTCGCCGTGCCCTCGTCGTCCCTCTGCTGAATGGAATGATTCGATTACAAAGAGAGAGAGAGTTCGCAGATCTAGTTTAAGCCAGTGGAAAATTTCGCCCATATCTGTACGGCAGACCCTTCACCGTTGTTTGGTATCACTATGTCCTCTGCTGGCTTTCTTCTCTTAGAAATCCCACCGGTTGTTTTGGTCATTGGTTATTACGACTGAAAGATTACACGTTCGCTGTGGTCTACAAGTCTGGTCGCTTGCACTAGGACGCCGACTGCCTATCCCATATTCTCTTAGACCCACCAGAAATCCAAAACCTTCAGCAGTGGATACCATTTCGTCGGGGCTCGCAATAACTGACCTGCTCAACATTTCTGCTGAGAAACGCCATGAATCGTCTCTCCGCAAGTCATCGACCACCTAAACTCACCGGCTCCCAATTCATTCCGTCGTCTATTCGTGCTACGCGATGGCACCTTGCTTCGCCTCAGTTTGCTACCTGTTGGTCTTGACCTATTGCTTGCCACTCCGCCACACCTTCGTTCGACTCTCCTGGCCCAGCTTCACGACGTGCCAACAGCGGGGCACCTCGGTGTGTCCCCCACCTACTATCGTGCAAGCCGTCGGTTCTACTGGCCAGTAATGTATACGTCGGTCTGTCGTTACGAGACCTCGTGCGACCTTTGTCAGCGCTGGAAAAAGTCGACACTCCCGCCCACTGCTGCTTTCAATCATTTGATATTCTCAAGAGCCATTTCGTCGTGTCGGCCTGGACTTGCTTGGTTCGTTCGCTGCGTCTGGCTCGCGAAATCACCGAATTGCTGTTGTCACCGACTATGCTGCGCAATTCGCCATACTTGCACACTTCCAACCACCTGTGCGACCGACGTAGTGGAGTTCTTGCTCCACAACGTCATCCTTCAGCACGGTGCATCACGCCTGCTCTTAACCGACCATGGCAGAGACTTTCTTTCTGGGTCTTCAATGACATCATGACGTCTTGCTCGATCAAGCATAAGCTAACAATAGCCTACCAATCATAGAGCAATAGTTTGACCTAGTGTATCAACCCAACTATTGCCGACAATATTACTTCGGCTCTTTGGGCTACCCCGGCCGAGTTAGCAGATCCCATAGCAGATAAGCACATAATGAAAACAATGCCATGCCACCTAAGCGACAGCAGTGACTAAGTCACTTTCAATACCACCGCTTCCTTCAATGGTATCCACAAGGCGAGAGTCATTTCTGCTTCGGAGAAATCAGGCAAGAACACTCCTTACTAGTTCCTTGCCAAACCCTTTTCACAGGGGTGACACACCACCAACCGTGACAGGTCTCTGCTCCACGTGCAACTGCCGGGCTGATCTCAACGACTTGCCCCGCCACGGTGGTCTAGTGGCTAAGGTACTCGGCTGCTCACCCGCAGGTCGCGGGTTCGAATACCAGCTGCGGCGGCTGCCTTTCCAATGGAGGCGGAAATGTTCTAGGCCCGTTTGCTCAGATTTGGGTGCACTTTAAAGAACCCCAGATGGTAGAAATTTCCGGAGCCCTCCATTACGGCGTCTCTCATATTCATATGGTGGTTTTGGGACGTTAAAACCCACATATCAATTCATCATCATCAAATCGATCTCAACCACTTGTGTTGTGAATGCCCTGTGTATAACTCACCTATGCTTTGTGCCCTGGCCACCATAATACGTGGAACCTGGGCTTCTTCTCTCTGGACATGGGCCTACGCAGAGCCTTGGTCCTAAGATCGTGCCATTGAATTCTGACGGGCACTGATCTCGTTCCTCCAGGACCTGGCTGCGCCACCGGTCAGTGACCAGCTCCGCGACAGCCACAAGATTCAAGCCACTCAAGCAGCCCCCACTTAGCTGCCTCTATGAAGTCTGTTAATGAAACGGAGGCAGCTATACCCCCTTCCTCGGCTATAGTGCCCTGCCCTTGTCTGCCGCAGCGCCCTCGGTACAAAAAAGTGGAATAAACGTGGTTTCATTCATTCAATCCATTACCAACATGTTGGCTATGTACGTGTCAGCAAAACTGATTGTTTGGGCGTGTTGGTACTCCTCTCAGAAAAAGAAGTTGTGTTTTAAAGACGGTAGTCTTTCTTGGGGACCTTCGAGGCAAAAATTTTTGTCTGTCTGTCTGTCTGTCTGTCTGTCTGTACACATGTCTGTTTTTCCGCCCATTACGGTACCCTTGTAGCGGGCGATGATACCGGTGGTCGCGATAATTTTATTTGTGTGTGCATACCAATTCGTATGCCGAGGCGCACGGCGCAGACGTGGCCAACATGCCTCACGTTATCTCCGTAGGACCGCGGAAGATACGCAGCCACGCCCCTTTTGGTTGTCGCTTTCAAAGCCTGTTTCTCTTAGAAAATAAACTACTCTTGTCCCAAACTTCAAGGAGTGTGTGTGCCTTCTTTTCGCGCCTTCGTGGGGCGAGTACGCTACAAAGTGGTGACCCGGACGTTTGGAAAAACAGCAGCCATGTCAGACGAGGAAGACACTTTAAGCTCACCCACGACCAACGCCTCGGAGTTAAAGCTTCCTCATTTTTGGCTCAAAAACCCAAGGGTGTGGTTCAGCCAAATCTAGGACCGCTTCTAGCTTCGACGCATCACATCGCAGCAGTCGAAATACCTGCACGTCGTTTCAGCACTGCCACTTGACATCGCTGCCGCCGTAGACGATGTGCTCGCCTCCGCTCTATCGGAGAAGGCCTACGACGAACTAAAAAGCGCCGTCCTGAAACGTCTTGAGGTGTCCGAACAGAGCAGGCTGCAACAACTCCTGTCTCATGAAGAGCTCGGTAACCAGCGTCCCTCACAACTACTCCACCGAATGCGTCAGCTGCTGAGCCAACAAGCGTCAGAGGATCGTCAACATTCATTGCTTTGTGAGTTGTTTTCGCAGAAACTGCCGCAGTCAACACGGATGATACTCGCTGGCTCGGATGACGTGACTCTCGAACGTCTGGCCCAATTCGCCGACCGCATCACCGACTGCATTGAGCCACCGAAAATGTCTATTGCTGCAACGGGAAGGCCCGAACATGCAGACCAGTTAGGTTGCTTAGAGAACAGAGTTGACCGACTGGATGCAGCAGTTGAAAACCTCGCCCTGTCCAACAAACACCGGCCTGCATGGCATCGTTCGCCGTCCCGTGCTCGAAGCCCGCAGCACCGCGGACACTCAAGCGAGGCAGAGTAGAACATCTGCTGGTACCACCGTCGTTTTAGAGAGCAGGCCACTCGCTGCAACCATCCATGCTCGTGGACGGGAAACGCACCGGCCAGTCACTAACGGCTGAAAGCGACACGGGCCATCGTTCAAGCCGCCTCTTCTTCGTTGTCGACCGCATCACAAGCACACGCCTCCTTGTCGATACCGGAGCAGAGCTATCTCTCCTACCAGCAGTAGCTCAACATCGCCGGGGCGGCAAGTCTATTTCGAGCCTAATTGCAGTCAATAATACTGCTATTGCATCATATGGAGTCCAGTCAATGACGACAGACATTGGACTCAGGCGTACATATCGATGGCTCTTCATTGTGGCCGACGTCAGAATTGCCATCCTGGGAGCGGACTTTCTGAGCCACTTCAATCTTGACGTCAGCTTTCGCGATCGTCGTCTCAAGGATAACGTCACTTCGCTCGCTGTTATCGGACTGAAGTCTGACCTGTTCTCATGCGGCATTTGCACTTTCAATCCGGAGTCAAACTTTCAAAAGATTCTGGCTGAATTCCCTGAAATCACCAGACCTCGGAACACCAAACTGCCAATCAAACACAAGGTGACGCATCACACTGTCGCCACCGGACCGCCCGTAACCACTAGACCTAGGAGACTCGCTGGACAAAGACACACAGTCGCCCGCCTTGAGTTCAACCTCATGCTCCAACTCGGCATTATTCGACCTTCTTCCAGCAACTTGTCTTCCGCCACCCCGCCGCGATGGTCTAGTGGCTCAGGGTACTCGGCTGCTGACCCGCAGGTCGCGGGTTCAAATCCCGGCTGCGGTGGCTGCATTTCCGATGGAAGCGGAAATGTTGTAGGCCCGTGTGCTCAGATTTGGGTGCACGTTAAAGAAGCCCAGGTGGTCAAAATTTCCGGAGCCCTCCACTACGGCGTCTCTCATAATCAAATGGTGGTTTCGGGACGTTAAACCCCACAAATCAATCAATCAACTGGTCGTCCGCGCTGCACATGGTGCCAAAACAAGAGTCTGGTGACTGGCGGCCTTGTGGTGATTATCGGGTACTCAATGCTATGACAACGGCAGACCAATATCCTCTCCCCCACATCCATGATTTCAGCGCACGCCTCGCGGGAACGACCATCTTCACTAAGCTGGATCTGATGGCCGCTTATCACCAGATTCCAGTAGAACCAAGCGACATCCCAAAGACGGCCTTGACAAAGCCTTTCGGTTTCTTTGAATTCGTTCGTATGCCGTACGGACTAAAGAACGCGGCACAAACTTTCCAGCGTTTCATGAATGAAGTCACTCGCGGACTGCCCTTTATTTTTGTCTACTTAGACGACATTTTGGTCGCCAGCAAAACACCGGAGGAGCATGAAAATCACCTGCGCCTCCTCTTCAAAGGGCTTGACGAGCACGGTCTGGTTTAAAAGCCCCAAAAGCGCATCTTTGGTGTTGAAGCACTAGATTTCCTAGGTCATCGAATAAGCCCGCAAGACATCTTGCCGCTCGAATCAAGGGTGCAAGCAATCAGCGAATTCCCCACGTCTACCTCTTTCCGCAAGTTGCGCGAGTTTCTCGGGCTAATCAACTTTCATAGGCGCTTCATCTCATCCTGTGCACACATTTTACAGCCGCTAACTGACTTGCTGCACCGGGATGGCAAGAAAACGCCCGAGTTTCACTGGTCAGTGGAGCACGAAAAAGCCTTCCAGGACGCGAAAACTCAGCTTGCCTCCGCAACACTTCTGATGCATCCGCTTTTGGACGCGCCCACGCGGCTCATGGTTGACGCTTCAACGACGGCAGTAGGAGCAGTGTTGCAACAATACGACGGCAAGGACTGCAAACAGATAGGTTTCTTTTTTAAACGTCTGAAACAGGCGGAAGTGCGCTACAGCACCTTTGGAAGAGAGATGCTGGCCATTTATTCCTCCGTGAAGCATTTCCGTTTCTTCCTAGAAGGCCGCATTTTCCACATTTTAACGGACCACAAGCCGCTGGCGTATGCATTCAAGAATAACAGTTTCTCATATTCGGAAAGAAAATGGCGCCAACTTTCTTTCATTTCCGAATTTTCCACGGACATCCGCCACATAGCGGGGAGCGAAAACCAAGCAGCCGACGCACTCTCCCGTATAGACACCGTTTCAGCGTCCGTCGACTTTGAGACATTAGCCGCCGCCCAGCGGAAAGACCCAGAGCTAACCGAGATGAGGCGGAATCTACTGTCACTGGTGCTCGAAGAGATCACGCTACCATACACAACGACTATGGTCACATGCGACACATCGCAGAAATCTCCAAGACCCTTCGTCCCCGTCCAGTTTCGGCGTGCAGTGTTTGACAGCCTTCACGACCTCAGCCACCCAGGAATCCGCACGACGCAGAGGTTTTGTCACTGACCGCTTTGTGTGGCCCGGAATTAACGCCGTCGTTCGACGTTGGCTGAAGACGTGCCGAAGATGTCAAGCAGTCAAGATGACTCGTCACACGTGCAAAGCACTCCAAGCATTTAGGCCACCAGAGTGACGTTTCGTCCACGTGCACTTGGACTTGGTGGGACCTCTTCCTCCTTCCCAGGGTTACAGATACCTGCTCACTTGTGTCGACCGCTACTCACGGTGGTCCGAGGCGACGCTGATTGTGGACATCGCAGCCGGGACCATCGCACAGGCGTTTGTGGCCACATGAGTTTTATTCTATGGCTGCCCACTGCGCATAACGACCGATCGTGGACGACAATTCCAGAGCAACCTATTCTATGCGCTGACAAGGCTTCTGGGAACACAGCTCCAGTACACCACGGCTTGCCATCCAGCGAGCAATGGAATGGTGGAGCAGCTACACCGTCCACAGATGGCATCTTTAACGGCCAAATTGGATAGAGAGCACTGGGTGGAAAGCTCCCTCTCGTTCTTCTGGGCCTTCGTACGGCGATAAAAGAAGACCTAGGATTCTGTGCAGCAGAAATGCT
Source organism: Rhipicephalus microplus (assembly GCF_013339725.1). Taxonomy (NCBI): domain Eukaryota; kingdom Metazoa; phylum Arthropoda; class Arachnida; order Ixodida; family Ixodidae; genus Rhipicephalus; species Rhipicephalus microplus. The sequence continues at coordinate 139,849,260 of NC_051169.1, forward strand.
GTACGGCTCTACAATCCGACTACCGGAAGAATTCTTCAGTGAGAAACCAAGCGCTACGCCGACGCCTTCAGAACATATGGTAAGGCTACATTCCTGGTTGGAGCATCTGCAACCCAGCGCGCCATGCGTCAGCCGCAACCAAAGTGTTTTCTTTCCCAGACATGAATAAGGCAACCCATGTATTCGTGCGACGTGACAGAGTGAAAGCGCCGTTGACTCCGACGTACGACGGGCCCTTCCGTGTGCTTTCGTGGTAGCACAAAACTGTAACCATTCGTGTTCGCGACAGAGAGGACGTCGTTTTTCTCGATCGCAGGAGACCGGCTCACCTTATGGACTAACTCGCACATTTGCTCGTTTTTTTTCCCGGGCTCCGTGGTCTAGGGGGGGGGGGGGGGGCACCTTGTAGCGGGCGATGACGCTAGTGATTGCGATAATTTTATTTGTGTGCGCATGCCAATTCGTATGCCGAGGCGCATGGCACAGACGCGGCCAACATGGCTCACGTTATCTCCGGAGGGCCGCGCAAGATAAGCAGCCACGCCCCTTTTGGTTGTCGCTTTCGAAGCTTGTTTTTCTTGGAAAATAAACTAGTCTTGTCCCAAATTTCAAGGAGTGTAGGTGCCTTCTTTTCGCGCCTCCATGGGGCGAGTACGCTACACCCTAAACGGGACCAAAATGACCAAACGGCACGCTAAACAGCCGACCCCATCCGCAGCACCCAGCAATATTGCTCAAGGTTTAGCGTTCTTACTTGTGCGATTGTCTATTGAAGAGCAATTATTGTGCGTATCTGAGGCACCATATTAACGCGTCAATATTCTGTATTGTGTCTTTTTTTTATTAGAAAAGGCATACATAGGTAATTCTAAGGACCATAGCGTTTATCACGTTGCACTCACCATGCAACGCTTGCACGAAATGGCGAGTGTTTACAACGCTTTGCTAAGACGACACGGTGGTGGCACCTACCCGTCGCCTTGCGTTCTACGCCTTATCACCTCAGAGACGGGCGCGCACGTTGCGCGCCCCGTTTTCCAGGATAACTGCCAGATAACACTCATGACTTACGTGTGAGGTGACTTGATGCGCTTGTTCACATCCACTGCATGCTTGAGGCACTCTAACGCAGCACCTTCACTTAGCAATTTTCTAGCGCAGAACATCAAATAAACGTTTTGTTCACTCTCTCCCTATGCAAGACTATCGTCTTTCGACGACATTTGCGGTGTAACATGAAGATACGGGGCCATTTTTTTTATCTGGTTCACTGCTCGCGATTTCAGAATGGCTTTATGATCTCCATTTTTCATTTATCTTCGACTATCACTTTTGCATCTTTTTTTGTTTCACTGCATAGGTATATATGCGTGCTTTGAATAATAAAATTCTTATTGAAAGTCAGCGCTCTGTATGCGTCCTTCTTTCCCTGCTTTCTCATTTTTCGCACTGTTTACTTTCAATTCGTACATGTCAATCGACCATCAATACTAGGATTCCTTATGCCTTTTGCCACGTTTGCGTATAACACATCCCGGCACGAGACGGCTGGTTATTCGCCTTTCTTCCTGTTATTCAGCCGCAATCCAACGTTGCCTATGGACGCAATGCTGCTTCCTTTTACGCACCAGCCTATCGAGTGCGCTCAAGAAACTATTGCCCACGCCAATCATGCACGTCAACTTGGACGCATTCAAATAACCGACTAGCAAATGTGACAGTAATCTCGTTATAATAGCTGCCACTGAAACACCCACTTTGTCACAGTGTCTCTTGTACTTCGTCGGTCTCCAGCAAGCCGTGTTGGACTTTCTGAAGAGCTCCTGTTACCGTGCATAGGACTATACTGTGTATGCCGTCTAGGGACCATATGAGATTGAATTGTTGTTTTTGTCCCCTTCCACTCTTCCCTGCACCGACATCGTTGACGTTGTAAGACTGAAGTCCCATCGTACACTGGACTTCACCGATGCGTGTGTATAATGCCCATTCTCACTAATGCCCTTGTTTGGATGCACCGAGTCGGCGCTTTTGCCTCCGGACAGTGCGGTTAGGCGTCGCTCACCTAAAGTTCGAAGAAAAGAACGACGAGTTGTCTCATGTTTGTGCCATCTTGGCTGCTGTAGTCCCGATCACTTTGTGTAAATATTGTATTTATACCATTCGTTTATCGTCTCTCCGTAATAATATGGAAACAAAAAAACTGCGCGAGGGAACGGAAACGCGATGTGACGCACGTACGCGCTCATTCACAACTGATTATAGTTACAGTTGCAATGAATAGCATACACAAGAAAATGAAGAAGCACTCGACAACCACATGCACTTCTCCCCCCCCCTAAACTGATATGTTCCATAAGTGTAATAATAATACCCAAACCAGGTAAGAATCAGGTTGGCTGTAGGAAACATTAGGTCGATGTCTCTTACATCATGTCTAGGAAAGGTGCTTAAAACTCCCCACTTCAATGACATCTTTGGGAAAACAACTTTGTGTAAAACGTCATGTTTGACCTCCGTTTGAATTCTTCAACGCAGTACATCCTTCTAGTATTGTAGAAGGAAGCTAACTAATGTTTCGAAATGATGAAACACATTCTCATTGCCATCGACATAAATGGGACCTGTTGTAGGCCCGTGTGCTCAGATTTGGGTGCACGTTAAAGAACCCCAGGTGGTCGAAATTTCCGGAGCCCTCCACTACGGCGTCTCTCATAATCATATAGTGGTTTTGGGACGTTCAACCCCACATATCAATCAATCAACATAAATGGGACCTTTGACAACGTAAGTCATGAGAACATAGTAAAAAGACTGGCACAGACAAACTGCGATGAAATGGTGTACCATTACGTCCAAAGTTTGCTTAGTAAAAGAGCAGCAGTAACCAGATTGAGAATCCGAAATCTTTCACCCACCAAGAAGAGCACACTACAAGGAGCTGCGATCTCGCCTACCTTTGCAACATACTTAAGCGAAAAAAAATTTGACAGGCGACATTCTTATGCAGGTGTTATAAAAATATGGGTAGCCAGCGGTAACCTGGTAGAAAAAGAATACTGGCTCCAACTAGCAGCTCAAGTAATTGAGGAGTATTTTAGAGAAACAGGATATCAGTGCTCAGCTGAAAAGCCGGTGTCCATTCGATCGGACGAACCACGCACGGACGCATTAGCAAGCGAGCAATCTCACGTGAGTCAAATGCAATCCCTCTAGTGAAACGTCCCTCCAGGGGGTTCCAGGCCTTCGGCGCACCAGCTGTGCGCCATGTGACGCCACGGCTCCTCGCGCTTGCGCAATATTACTCACCGCAAGCCGTGCAAAACAGGTCAACCTTGGCCAATATAGCTACGCTGCAAAACAAAGAACAGACCCGGCCTTTGACTTTAGGCGAAATTATATGAAAATATCATTCCAGCGAAAACAATCATACAAATCTTGATATCGCTGCACTCCAATCAGCGATGCATCTGCGCACTGAACATGATTAAAAAAACAGCTCAACGAATTTTACGCATAACATTCCGAGTAACGAACAATCCAGCAGGAACGAAGTAGCAAGACGTGCGGCATTTAGTGAATAGGTTAGTCATCAGCAGACTAATATACTGGCTACCCTGCCACAACATATATAGAGGGGAGCAAAAAAGGCAGACCGCGTCTTTCATAATCATATACTGGTTTTGGGACGTTAAACCCCGCATATCAATAAAAAAAGGCAGACCAAAGAAAAAGAATGGTGCTTAAGGCAGGCCTACGACTTGCAGAAAGTACTTCAACTGAGAAGCTATTGCACTCCTCGACGCATTTCGTGAGGAGAGGAGGCTGAAGCACAACTGTATACCTATATTGATTCACTTCTTAATTAGTGTACTTGGCAGGTTAAGTCAAGTAGAAGATTGAAGTTTTTCGTACGAAGAATTCAGCACACCTTGGAAATATAGAAAAGTGGTCTAAATTAATTATTGTGGCGTAATAAAGTTCAAACCAATTTGAGGACGAAACCTAAACCGAAGTACTGGTGAGCGCGACAAGCAGACGTGGATGACGTTACTGTTAAAAACAGTGATCGTACAGGTTTAAATACTCCCCGCTAGCCAACGTATTTGCGTCATGTGCACTAAAGTTACAAGCACAGCCCAGGCATCCTCACAATGAAGTCGATTGAAAGCTTATATAGCGACGCTCATTTATTCTGGAGGCAGTTGCGCTCTTTCGCATCTCGGTTTGTTTCACCGTTGAATTTTATTCCATTACTTGGAAGTTTTTTAGAGGCTGCTTTCTCGAAGCTGTGGTGCTTAAATTGGCTCTTCGCATGAAGGACTTGAATTTCTCATTTTAACATAGCTGCCTAACTGCACTAAGTGAAGACTTCATTATATTCCTTTTACATTACTGTAATAACTAATCTTTAAGATGCCAGCGGCTACAGAAAAAGAAATTGTGAAGACATTAAAATATCGCAATTCTCTGAAGTTGATATCAGAATTTCGGACACATATTTTAATGCACCTGGTATAAACACCTGCATACAAACGCACGCACGAATATTCGCAAAATTGTTGAAGCCTCCCCCCCCCCCCCGTCCTGCGAAATAAGTTCTATTTGAGCAACTCATCGTCCGGTTAGTAATATAATGGTCCCCTAGCGGTGCAAGTGGTTTCCAATGCTTAAATGTATTTGGCTGTTATTTAGCACTGCTGTTTTTAATTAGCTTTTCACAATAACATGAATGGCACTCTCCTTCAATTCCTCCTGCAGCGTGCTATGGACTTCAGTTACGTGCGCACTTTCATATATTAAGTTTCTTAGCGGGCTTCAGCGACTTCGAGCTTTTCAATCTATCTGTCTATCTATCAATCTATCTATCTATCTATCTATCTATCTATCTATCTGTCTATCTATCCCCAGCTACTTTTTGCTCTCCTATCCATATCATTAGGGCCATGTATCCCAAAAAATTTGTAAGGCATAAGATGCAAGACGAACATAAATGATTAGTCATATCATGCAAATCATAAATTTGCAACGACCACTGCGCACGAACCTGCGCAGCCTCCGTCTCCTCACTGGTTTACCCAGCGTGACATGGTCAATTGCTGCAACACGCTTCCGATAAGGGACAGAGCCATAGCAGTTTCACCGAAAGCTGACGTCTTTACTGGTGGGTATATAACCCTAGCTACCAAGCTACCGAGCTACCAAGCTCGGTTTCTTTCTTGTTTCTCTATCCGTTCGGGCGCAGCGGTGGCATGCTCGCCTTGCTGTTGCTACTACGTTAATAAACAGTTTGTTTTTATGTTAGGAACCTTCATTCGTCGAGCCGGCATCCCAAATCTGGTGACTCGGAAAACGAGCTTGTCACGCCGCCACAGCCTACTCAGAAGCCCTCACTGCTCTCCGCCATCAAGTGCAACAATTTCAACAGTGACTGCAGACCCGGCAACAGCAGCGATCTCGCAATGCCTCCACAAACGAGGCTGTGCCTACTGGTTCCGCCGAGGACGTCAGAGCTCCTACAGTAGCCATCCCGCACGCTGCTTCTTGGCGTGTTGCTGTAAAGCTTCCACCGTTTTGGGTGGACTCGCCCGAGATCTAGTTTGCCCAGGTGGAAGCCCAGTTCTCTTTGAACACATTACGCAAGACCAGAGCCGCTACGATTACGTCATCGCCCACTTGGACGCACGCTACGCCAACAAGGTCCGGGTTATTCGGGCCAACCCACCAACGGCCAACCTATACGAACCCCTGATTAATGCATTATGCGCCGCTTGTAACTATCGGAAGAACAGAAGATGCAACTGCAGTCCGCCGAGCTCGCTGAGCGCAAACCTTCGCAGCTCCTGCGACAGACTTTGCGCTCACGGGCAACATGGTCCAAAATTTTCTCCTGCGATCACTTTGGCTCCAACGACTCGCTCCGCACGCCAAGGCAACTCTGCAGGCTCAAGTCAGGCTACCTCTTAATGAAGTTGCGGAAATTGCTGATCACGTCACCCAGGTCTCCTTGCCACCTTGCCAAAGTTGTCACCCACCATCCAGCTGTCACCACACTGCTGAACATCACAGAGCTTGCGTGCCATATGAATGACATTGATTAATGGCTCACCTACATTCAACAACACTTGGGTGAACTTCTCCCGGCGCAACAGCACCACCATTCGCAAAGCCACAGCCGTAACACCATCTCATCGCTGCAACCTGACATCAACGGGCCGTGCTGGTACCACCAACGTTTCCGTGACAAAGCGCAGCAATGTCGATCGCGCTGTTCCGCAGGACATGCAGAAAACGACGACGGCAGCTCCTAGAAACAGCTGCAAGCAGCCAACGTGGCAGCCATCAAATCTTCAGCACCGAAAACATCATGAAGCAGCGTTACTTGGTCGAGAATGGTTCTGACAATTGCTGCTACTCGGGATCCCGCCTTCAAGGTCCTCGCCCGACGACGTCTATAGAGCTCCGTGTGGTGAACAGGCCTACAATGAAGACGTATGGCTCGCTGCGCCTACACATTCAGCTCAAGAACCTATGCCATGACCTTCACTGGAACTTTGTCACCGCTGATGTCGCCGAGCCAGTCATCGGCACATACTTTCTGTCTTACTACAACCTCCTTCCGAACTGTCGCAACGACCGGCTTATTGGCGCGACAATGGGACATTCCACACCAGTGAATAACCGTCCAACAGCCAAGCATCAAGCTGAGTGTTGACAATCACTCGCCCTACCATGTCATCCTCACCGAATTTCCCGGCTTGAAGCGCCCCAGCGGACTACCACGCAAAGTTCAGAACACCACCACCCACAACATTCAGACCACTTTAGGCCTCCTAGTTTTCTTCCGTGCCCGTCCCCTTGCCGCAGACCACACGTGCATTGCCAAAGTGGAGTTCGAGTCCGTTCTCCACAAAGGAACCACCCGCCACTCTGACAGTCTATGGGCTTCAGCAGTCGACCTTGTTCCAAAGAAGACCGAAGGCTGGTGGCCCTGTGGGTTCTACCACACCCTCAATGCGCGCACCATCCCGGACAGGTGCGCCCACCAAATACAGGATTTCGCCTATCGCATTCATGGCTGCCACGTGTTCTCTGTGTCAGACTTGGTGAAGGCCTGCACACAGATACCCATGAATCCGGATGTCGTCTCGAAAACGGTGTCATCCCATCCTTTGCGTTTTTTTATTGATACGATATATAAAGAAATGTTGGCGCACAATTATGGCGCCGGTTATTCCTTAGCCCTTCAGTGAAACATGAACACGTATCTTGAAGTAAAACATACAAAGCAGTGCATGGAAAATAGAATGCTCGGGTAAAGACATGCAAAGACACAGTTATACGCACATATCACAACAAAATGATATGGAAATGTTCGAAATTCAACAAGTGAAGTCTCTGATAATGTCCTTCGTTAATATTCGGTCCAAACAGCACAAAACGGCTGAGAACACGTCTGGTCCTTATGAAGATGTATTCGCTCGTGTGTACATAATAGTCGACACGTCATTCACTTCACTACACACACATGATGGGCGTCACATGATCCTGCACAGAATAAGTACATGGGTTATACAAATGAAAGTTCCTTATTTCTTAGTAGTTGTCAGATATTCCGCTGTCTTGTAAAAAATGTAATAATCATTTTAAAGCGTGCGACTGCAAAACTCCAGTTGGCGACGGGCCTAGAAGTTTCTTCATGGTAAACGGTCTGCGGTCTAATGCCAACAGTTCCGATTTAAGACGGCGTCTTGGCGTTTCACGATGTTGACAGTCTATGAGAAGGTGACATACGTCTTCATCTCTAAATCCACATTCGTATTCACGAGTTTCAGCTCTGCTAATTTTGTGCAAAAAAATGTGTTCTGCATGCGGTGCTTATAGTCTCAATTGGCGAATTAGAGTTTCCAGACTTCCATCTAGTCCCAGCGTAATTTTGAATCCAATAAATGGTTCGATGTGATATGATTCACAGCTCTTTGTACTTTGGTCAAACCAAACAGTTTTTTCATTCTGAAAGTTGTAGTCTCTATAATACTACTCAATTCTTTTTTCGAAATTGGTAAGAAACAGCAACGTCTTTACGACGTGCTTGTCGTACTGCTTCATTGGCAGCTGTGTTTCCAGGAATGTTGCAATGGCCAAGTATCCACTTACATTTGATCTCATGTTGCGCCTTCTTTGCTTTGGTGAACTCTTTCAGTGTTTTGTATGTCATACTATCACTTATTACGGTCGTGTTTGTACTAGAGAGTGATCTTTACGTGGTCTGTGAGTCACTGAAAAGTACCCATTTTCTCGAGTCTGCTGTCGAGTTTATAAACTTTATAGCATACAGAATAGCGAAGAGCTCAGCTGTAGTAGATGACGTCATGCGACATAATTTAAATGATTTCTGAATATTGAGCTGTGGTATAATAAATGCCGATGTTGAAGACGTTGTAATACTTGAGTCATCTGTTTATATGTGTATGTACCCTGGATACCTCATGTGTATCTGATAAAGCGCTTGTTGATAAGCTTCGATGAACATTTCTCTCTTTCTGATAATGCCATCCACTGAGAATTCAATGCTTGGTATTGCAAGCAGCCATAGAGGATAGTCAACTTCAGAGCTCCAAAATTCATTTCTTGGTAATATATGTACATTACTCTGTATTTCTTTAGGAGAATTGCTTTTAACCCTTCGTAAAATCTCCAGTGCCAGTGGGTGGTCCTTGTGTTGCGTCTGTAAGCGAAAAAGATCGCGGCATGTTTAGATTGTTCTGACTGGAAAAGGTGGTTGTCGAATCTCTGCTATGACAAGGCTGCTGGAAGTCGCTCGTGAAACGCCTATGCAGACGTGCAGTTTCCTTGCTAATAGTCTTTGAAGTCGCTCCTCTGAAGTGCAGGAAAGGCCGTGTAAGACTGTGGCAGAATATGCAACTTTTTTTCGTATTAAAGCATTGTGGACAGCGAGCATGGATAATACAGATCCACTCTATGATGTCCCAGCAGTTCTGCGTAGTATGTTCACTAGCATATTCACCTCGTTTTCTAGTTTCTTTAATGTGGGGTGCCCATGATATCTGCCTAACAAGTATTACCCCGAGAAACCGATGCTGTGTCACAATCATTAGTAATTCTTCTTCTAAATTGAAATTGAAGTTATTTAACTTCGCGTTGTTCAAATTTTTGTTCCTGAACTTTGGCCTGTGGAACGCTGAACAAGCCTTTCAGTGCTTTATCGGTGAAGTCATCAGCGGCCTCGACTTCTGCTTCGTTTACCTTTACGACATAGTGGTATTTTACCACGACGCCGAAGCGCACCGCCAGCTTCTTTGTCTGCTGTTCGAACGCCTCGATGGCCATAATCTACTCGTCAACTTCCAACAAAGAACTTTAGGTGCTTCCGTCATCCACTTCCTGGCCGCGAATTTTCGTCCAACGGAAACTCGGTCCTTGCCCTACCGCATCTGGGGCCTGAAAAATCACCTTCGACCCACCACCACTGAACACCTTCGCTGTTCCCTCGGCATGCTAAACTTCTACATGCTGTTTTTGCCACACCGAGCCGAACCCCAGGCTCACCTCCACGATGCTTTGGCTGGCCTACAATTGAACCAACTCGTCACGTGGACACGTTAGCGAGAATCTTCGAACAATGCAAACCCACCCTCTGCACCGCCACTCTCCTCGCCCATCCCGAGCTTGACGCTCCATTGGGGCTCTTCACGGACGCATCTACTTCACCATCGGCACCACCCTCATGCAACGCGTGGACAACACCTGGCATCCCTTTACCTTCTTCTAGAAAAAAACTCGCAAGTTCGAGAAGGAGCCCTTTAGCTGCTAGTTCCATTGACGATACCACGACCACTGCCTCGACAAGCTAGCCACCTTACTACAGATACCTTCTGGTGATATACGAAGCGGTGCCACACTTTCGCCACATTCTCGAAGCACAGAACTGTGTCATTTATACCGACCACAAGCCTCGGACATATACCTTCCCTCAACGTCGCGACAAACTCCCGCCTGTTCAGAAAAACGAACTCTTGTTCGTCGCACAATTCGCCACCAACATCGAACCTGTCAGCAGGAAAGACAATGTGGTCGCCGAAGTGATTTCACGAGTAGCAGCCATGAGCCCAGTACAAATAACAAAGAACGTCCTCGCCGAGGCTCAGACTATGGACGCCGAACTGTGGGAACTTCGCAAGGACACATCCTCTCTACAGCTGCACCAAGGCCTTTTTCCAGGGTCGGCAACAACAATCTGTTGTGACATGTCTACAGGATAAAGCAGCCCTGCGTATCCATGTCTAATCACCGTGGTCTTTACAACCAGTTCCACAACCTCACCCATCCCGGCATGCGCGCCTCTACACGTCTCGTGACTGACCCTATGTCTGACCTTCCATGCAGCGCGATTGTCAAGCCTGGGCGTGCTCCTGCATTCACTGGCGACGCGCCAATATCACCGGGAACGTCACGTCACCACTCGGAATATTCCCTCAGCCCTCTGGTAGGCTGAAGCACATCATACTGGTCACCAACGATTCTACATCTGATTGGACCTCGTGACCTACTCTCGACCGGGACAACACCACTGCTGGCTATAAAGGACGGCCCACAGCATTTCTTTTTGAATGGGCACGGCGAAGCGGCAGGGAACATGCCGATAACCAAGCAATTCTTGTTCGCTGTCCAGGTTAGTTCAACCTATTCCAAAGTGCGCAGTGATGATTGTACACTCCTTGTTCTGCCGTGCCCAGACATGTGTTCTCATTAAGTATAGTTAATTTCATGCCTGTAAACTCGCCGTCTGTGCCTCACCGCGGTGGTCTAGTGGCTAAGGTACTTGGCTGCTGACCCGCAGGTCGCGGGTTCAAATGCCGGCTGCAGCGGCTGCATTTCCGATGGAGGCGGAAATGTTGTAGGCCCGTGTGCTCAGATTTGGGTGCACGTTAAAGAACACCAGATGGTCGAAATTTCCGGAGCCCTCCACTACGGCGTCTCTCATAATCAAATGATGGTTTTGGGACGTTAAACCCCACATATCAATCAATCTATCAAACTCGCCGTCTGTGGTGACGTAGAACAAAATCCTGGTCCAACAGTCGAAGGAATGTTTGAGCAACTATTGAAGGGTCGGTCATCAATTGTAACAGAGCTCTCTGATATCCGAAGTAGGCTGACAGACACCGAAAATGCTGTCACTTTGTTAAATAATCGTTGGACCGAACTGGATAAGGTATTACACGATGTACGCCAAAAATCTTCGCAAATTCAGACACTACAGGATAAAGCACTTTCCCTTGAGAATGTAATTGAGCAAGAGATAAGCAAACTAACTGACCCTGAAGACCGCAGTCGACGGTCCAATCTTGTTGTCTATGGTATTGAGGACCAGGCTCATGAAAGTGATCAAGTGTTGCGTACGCAAGTCATCGTTAATGTGTTCACAAAAATACTCAAACAACCCAGCACATCCGTTGCAAGAATTTACCGTCTCGGGAAGCGAGTTAGAAATAGACCAGTGATCGTACATATCCAGGATTTCCTAGAGAAGGAAGCTATCCTACCTAGTGCCAGCCAACTCAAAGGTACTAATATATTCATCCAAAAAAACGATTTCAGTAAATCCACACTACGCAAGCGCAAACTGTTATGGCAATCCGCGAAAGCCGACAAGGCAAACGGCAAAAGCGTCTCGCTTATCTATGATAAGCTGAAGATCGATGGTGTAAGTTATACCTGGGATGACACTAGGCAACAACGCATTGCCTTGAGCACTCGTGTAACTCGTGTTAAACCCTTTCCGGGTACTGCGCACATGGCATCTGCAAACAAAGTCACACCTGCCGAGCCTTGACGGGAAGCTTGCGGTGCACCAAAACAACTAAGAATCCTAAATATGAATGCCCGAAGCATACCAAATAAAACTGCTGAGTTAGAAAGTCTCTTGTACAAATATGATCCCCATCTGACGGTCATAGGTAAAACATGGTTGCACGATGGTGTCAGCGACGACTGTATTGTACCTGACTCGCACCAAATATTCCGTCGCGACCGCTCTTCTCGGGGAGGAGGAGTGGCTGTCATATCAAAAAAAAAAAATTGTTCTCAGTCACTCTGCTTCCGCAGATTGATTCTCATGAAAGCCTCTTTTTGAAAGTAACTTTTTGGGGTTATGTGTTTACAGTTTGCGCAGTATACAGGCCACCGTCTTCCCCACCCGAGTTTCTAACGATGCTTTTGGATTATATGACAGCAACAAATCTGGGCAAGATTATTATGGCGGGTGATTTTAACATGCCATCTATCAACTGAACGAGTGACCACCTTTCCCAAACAGATAACCCACTTCTTGACATAATGATGGCTTGTGACTTGGACCAAGTGGTAAAGGAGGTCACCCGTCCGTCTGGTGATGGTGGCACAATTTTGGATCTCGTTTTTATCAGCAAAGCTACGTTACAGCATGATGTTTGCATAGAAGAGGGTATATCGGACCATAAGCTCGTTTTTATTACTTGTTCCGTTGAAAACTGTGCTAAAAACGCGAAGCCCAAGGCAAAAGTTATTAGTAACTTTGCCCGTGCTGACGACCAGGCAATCTTAGACGAGCTCTGGGCGTTTGCCGACAACGTATCAAATGAAAATCCCCTCTCACTATGGCTTGAATTTAAGAGGATGGTCCTCGATTGTATTCGTACCTATGCCTCTCGTAAAAAAATCTAAACAAACCGAGCTAGTCCATGGGTAGACAGGAATATCGTTCATTTAAGACGGAAACTGAAACGGGCCAAGAAAACAAAACCACCTAGAGCTGAACTCATTCAGAGTCTTAAAACACAGCTTTCAGCAAGTTTATCTACAGCCAGAAAGAAATATTTTTGACCACGTTGCCAAATTTTAAAAAAACACAACCACCAAAGTTCTGGCGCTATCTGGGCGGCAGTAAAAAACGCTTGGAACAAATTGAACAAAACAACGTCCTTATAACTCAACCGAAGACCATTGCTAATACAATGAACGAGTATTTCCATTCGGTCTTCTCTCCCCAGACTGAAACAAACGGGCTGTTCACGAATGTGACTGATATTGATCCTGAATTTATATCTTGCTAAGGCGTTCTTGCACTTCTGCTGGATATAAATGAAAAGTCGTCAGAAGGGCCAGACCTAATTCCAAATGCTTTTTTGCGCCGTTATGCCGAGCCGATATCGCACATTTTGACCACCATCTTTCGTTTATGCTTGCGCCACTCAGTCTTGCCTGATGATTGGCGCCTAGCTCGCGTTGTGGCTGTCTTTAAAAAAGTAAATAGCTTGAAGATGGAAAATTATCGACCCATCTCACTAACATCAACCTGCTGCGAAATCTTGGAACACATAATCGCCTCTTTTATTAACAAATTTCTGGAAACAAACAGCGTCCTTTCCGAGTTCCAACATGGGTTCCGCAAAGGCCTTTCTACCACTACTCAACTTGTTACAACCACTCACGAAATCGCACAAGCTTTAGATTCATCCAGCCAAATAGATTTAGTCTTTCTTGACTTCAGTAAAGCCTTTGATAGCGTACCCCATGATAAACTACTCACTAAGCTTTCTTCTCTGGGCCTTCCTACGTTTATGATTAACTGGATCAAATTATATTTAACAAACAGAACACAGTTTGTGGAAGTCGACGGGTGCGCATCTGAAAGACTTGGTGTGACATCTGGCGTTCCACAGGGCAGTGTTTTGGGACCGGTTCTTTTCTTAATTTACATCAATGACATAACATCTGCTATTGACCCGAGAGTTTCCATAAAATTGTTTGCAGACGACTGTCTTATTTTCAAGGAAATCACGGGCACCGATGACCAAGTCTTGTTAAAGAGCAGTTTGACGGAAATTGGTCAGTGGTGCACTACCTGCAGTATGAGCTTGAACGCTGACAAAACACTTCTACTTCGTTCAACGAAGAAAAAACAACCCTTTCAGTTTTTCTATTCATTAAATGGTGCACCAGTGGTAGAAAAAAGCCAGTACAAATACCTCGGGATAACGTTCACCAATACTCTGTCGTGGTCAAAGCACATAGAAAACATCTGCGCATCTGCCACACGCAAGTTAGGCCTTTTATGGCATAAACTCAAAGTGTCACCAACTCATGTCAAATTACTGGCCTTCAAAATGATAATACTTCCTAAACTGCAATACGCTTCGGTCGTACGGGACCCCTTCCTTGAAAAAGATAAGTACCGGCTTGAAATTGTGCAAAGAGGCGCTATACGCTTCATTTTCAACAAATATTACGACCACCGACTCGCCAACTTCTCTAATGCTGGCGAATAGCATTTCAACCCTGGAAGATAGACGAAAAATCGATAGGCTGAAACTGCTGTTTGCTCTTTATACTGGTTCCACAAAGGTAAATGCATTGGTATACATTCAACCATTACAATCGCGCCCAACGAAACATCGGCACACGCACAATTTGATTCCGTATCGAGCCCACACATACATGTTCAAGAATTCGTTTTTTCCACGTACAGTATCGGAATGGAATTCACTGCCTGAAGTGGTTTTTACATCTCAGTCTATGTGCCATTTTGAGCGTGCCATATTGTCTGTGCTGTAGTCTGTACTCGACTTGCTTTACTGTTTATCGCAATTGTGAATGTATAATAGGGAGATAGACCCATCACCATTGTTCTGAAGGTCGTATTAACCTGTATATAAGCTCATCTATATATCTCTGCATAATGTACTTAACTTCTGTATTTTGTGCACATCATTCATCTATCTCGCTTACGTGTGTTTTACACTTTATTTTTGTACCTCTCCTGCTTGGTCTTTTTCAATACCGCAGTATGTTGTAAATAAATAAATAAATAAATAATCATAGGGCCCTTTCCTTCGACTGGACTCTACCGCTACCGTCTCACCACCATCAAGCGGTACACTCGATGACCTGAGGCGTGGCCCTTCGAAGGATTTGCCACAGAAGACATCGCTTCAGCCTTCTTCACCGGCTGGATTGCCCGTTGTGGCGCCCCCCACTGCGAAACCACCAAACAAGGGCAACCATTTGAATCTCACCTATTCACGCTCCTTGGACTGACCATCGGGTTCGAACATGTGAGGACCACCAGCTACCACTCCTGAAAAAAATTGGCAGCATATCCACAGAGTGAATGATGGCGAGTGGGGTGAAGCATTCGTCCGTCCATTCGTTCTTGCTACCGTTCGTCCATGCGTCCGTCTGTGTGACCGTTCATGCATCCATCCACCCGTCCGTGCGTGCGTCTGTTCGTGCGTCCGTCCCTGCGTTCGTCGATGCATCCGCCTCTGCGTCCGTTCATGCGTCCATCCATGCATCAGTCTGTGTATCCGTTCGTTCATCTATTCGGCTCCAAGTACCACCATCTCGCATCTTTTCATCATATATTCCCCATATAGAAGCACCGCCATCCAGCGGACATTTCATGGACTAAACGAGAGGTGGCACACGCACACTTTCTTACGGCTTGCGCTTCGGGTCTACTTCCCATCTTTAACCACCTCGAGTTCATGGTCTATACTAGTTCACTGTATTCATGGCACGGCGGCTCAACACTCGCTAAACCTTTCTAAAACTAAGGAGGTTACACCCAGCGAGTATAACGTAGCAACCCTTTCTTGTCACATGGTACTCAATGTACATGCCAATGGCTGCTAATGGGGATCGCAGCATGCGTGTTAACTAAAAGCCGAATGCTCCTGCCTCTCATTCTCCATTAGCTGCCATTGACATGTACATTGAGCACTATTTTTTTATTGTTCAACAACGCACCAAAGAAATCTCTCACCGGCACCACCTTGGAGGTCAAAATTTCATACTTGTTACACACTACAACGGCTACGAGGGACGAACAGGTGCCGCTATAAGGAGCTTCGCCCCTAAAATGTTTAACGATATTGAGTACTTAGTACTCAAAGGAGGTGCTGCTCTGGGAGAGCAGTGAGCTGTCCCTAAATTGCGGAGAAATTCGTGTGTTTAGAAAGAGTGGTGTAATTTACTCGACCTTAACAGACAAAGTACTGTTCTGTTTGTTTAGAAAAAATTTATTGCCACAAACGTCAATAACGCTCAACAGAACATGTCCTTCTTCGACATACTGTAACGATGATGACAAAACAGACGTCATTTACATGATCATGAATATGAGATGACATTGAAAGAACATGTACATTGGATGGTTCACACAAACACAACCACAAAAAATACGTCAAAGTAAACAAGAGACACAAATAAAACATAATTATGTACATTTTGCATATTTACGTGTTGGCATGCCATTTCTGCCGGCGCATCGACAGATCAGCCTACCAATACCAGGCCGGCCGAAAGTCAAGTTTCACTCATCCGTCATAGACCGACACAAAAGGGCAAGACCAGTGCCGAAGAAATTTTTCTTCATCGAGGAAGAAGAGCTCCTCCGACAAAACAGACAGCAGCTCCGAGTACAATTGTTCTGGGATCGGGTAGAGCGCGCGGCGGCGGCGGCCCGCTGGAACCGCCTCGCAGCGGAGGCGCCAGAGGCAGAAAGAGCCGGCAACAATGAGAAGACAAGCGAAGCGGTCACGCGAACAACGCCCAGATAAAACGAAGCGATTTACTCTGAGGCAGCGAAATCCGGCATGTACGGCTCTCCAAAAAACGCGAGCAATGACACAATGCCTCAGAAAATGCTGATTTGTTTCCCGAAGGGAGCAGTTCGGACATGCTGCTGACTGGACTATTCTCCACCTTTCGAGGTGGTCGAGAGTGGGGAGCACACCCCATCTCAGGCGCCACATGAAGTCCCGGAGGTGTCCAGGCAGAAAAGAAGCCGTTAAGGTGCTCCAAGACACCCGTCTAGAGCGAGCACGGCGGGCTGGCGGGACCAACGGAAGCAACAAAGCAGCAGTTGTCTCAACTATATATATGTGGTTGTTCAAAACATCTATGCCAGGACAGCTCGACTTGACATGGCGACAAAATGCAACAGTTGTTGCATAAAACGCAGGAAGTGTTATTGACTGCGGCCCCCTGTTAAGTTGCACATTAGGCATCAAATGCCGAAGGTGAGTACCCAGAAAGTAATATGCAAGCGTTCGTGCGGGAGATTCCTTCCCTTGCACTAGGCGCAAAAGGAAGCGCAGTGTCAGCAGCCGACAGCGTATAGACACTGAAGGGAAAGCAAAGCCTCCCTGAGAACGCTGCTGTCCCAGTGCCGCGCGAGAGACCAACTCAGTGCCGCCTGACCAAAAAAAGGAACACAAAGCAGACTGCAGTGATCGCAAGCTACGTAAAGATGGTTGCACGACGTATGAAAGGTACCAAATGCCGCCGCAAAATACAGTCTGCGCTAGGTACCTTCGCTCAAGAAGTGGGAAGTCAAAATCCCGTGCATCCTGAATTTTCAGTCTTACTTCTTCGAGAGCGTTTAATCAAACAGATAAGCATACGCCGTAGTGGTTGTATAAAATACCTAAAATACGAAGGGACGCGCCGGCTGAATGGGAAAACGGGCGCTAAGCCTGGAGTTTGGAGAGCCAATGAAGAAATACCGGGATTTGGAGATGTTCAACGCTGCACCTGAAATGTCGCCATACTGGGAAAATACACGCAGGCTGCGTGAAAGGCTATTTTCATCTGAAAGGTACAAGGTTATGTCCTCAGCGAAAGCTGTGACTTTCACGACACCGCTGCCAGGAAGCGCAAGACCCCGGACACGTGAATCCGCGTCAAGAGCACGCAAGTATGGCTCAAGGCTGAGGACAAATAGAACAGGAGACAATGGACATCCCTGACGGTCCCCACGTGTTATGGAAAAGGCGGCACTTTCCCAGCCATCCAGAACTAGTGTGTTTTTCAGACCAATGTACGTTTCTTTAATCATTCCCACAAACGAATGAGAAAAGCCGAAGGCGGTGAGCACATTAAGGATATACGCGTGCTTTAGTCGGTCAAACGCTTTTTCCTGGTCCAAAGACACAAAGATACCACGCGCAGAACGTGACAAAGTATATGCTATGATATCCCGTGTGGTATATGACAAGCTGTGTTTTTCTCGTCCAAGCACTGATGAAGTCTGGTGAGGACCTACTAGGGTGTTCAACAGACCCCTCAAACGTTGAACGGCTACCGCCGCGAATATCTTATAGTCAACGTTGAGCAGCGTGATAGGACTCCAATCTTTCGGATTAACAGAGGAAGCATCACCTTTTGGAATAAGCACAATGCGTTCTTCTCGAAAACTTGATGGAAAGACACCGTCCTCGTAGCATCGCCGCATTATCGCGGCCAAGGTAGCACCAATCTCATCCCAAAATGTCAAGTAAAACTGAACAGAAAAACCGTCTGGCCCAGGGGCTGTTCCACGTTTCATAGATTTCAGTGCCGCTTTTACCTCTTCAGCCGACGGAGGGATGTGCAGGCAATCCGCTGATTCTTGAAAAATACGGGGCAAACTTCTAAGCATTGGCGGTGTTTCATCACAGTTAGTCCGCATGGCCGTACACGACATCGCTTCAAAATGCGCCAAGAAAACAGATCGATCACGCGTAGGAAGCCGCTGCGCAGGTGGTATTTGTGCTGTCATAGAGACAGATGGCGGTGATTGCCCAAAAAACGAATGTCTCGCGTAGCACAGCACCTCGGTATGTGCACTTGGGTTGTGTCTACAGCGCCATGCTGCTGCCGCCAGGGACGAAGCAGCAGTCAAGCGTTGAAAGCGTTCACGCAGTTCAAGCTGCCACGCTCGCATCAGAGGAGAAGTCGTCTCGGCGCGCAAAGCAATGCGTAACTTCATCGCAGTATCAGCAAGCTCTTCGGTAACGCGTCGACGTAGCAAACGCCCTTCTACTGCGCAGCGCAGGTGCCACTGTGTTGTAAGCGCACCCCAATCATAGAGAAAGAAGAAGACAAGAGAGGACACTCCGCGAAACCTGGCCTCAGGAAGTGCGTCACGATTACGTAACGAACTAGTGCTCTCACCAAACGTCAGAGGACGCAAACGCAAAAAAAAACAGTTATAATCAATGCAACAGAATTGTTTTTACAAAATAATAATTATACGCCTAAATTTGGTATGTTTTTATACATAAAAACAATTTATTCAACACACCTTACGCGATTATTTTTTCTTCAGCCGTACTGTCATAAACACCATCTATCCAGCGACAAGCCCATGCATGAGAAGCTTTCGTCGCTTACGTCAACGTCGGCTGCGTCGGCGTTTTCGTGCGTGAGATAACAGGTGAGGCACGTTTTCAAGCGAAGCTTGTTGAATGACATGTTGTTGGTCTTGTTGGGTCATTTTTTCAGAAAACGGTTACACCTGCGCGAATAAGACACCATGCAACAAACATAGAAAGATGCACACACACACGTTGCGCTTCGTGTGTGCGAGTTTGTTTCTTACGTGACGTCTCATTCACGCAGTTGTAACCTTTTTCTGAAGCTTGTAAGGACTGGGAGGTTCGCTAAAAAGAAGGTTTGTGGCTCTATGCGGCGGCTAGACGGGAACATTGTGCAACGTATGCAGTATAGCAAAGGCGGCACGGCGTCAAGCCGAGGCGACGCGTGCTGCGTCTGCCACGGACGCGAGCGTCTGTGCGCTGAGCATAGCTGGGCAGCTAGGTCATAGGCTCGGTGCAAAATATTGAGAAGCGTTCGCTGGGCCTCGCATGCTTCACGACGCGTTTCCCGCAGGCTCGGAGCACGAATAATTCTTGGTGTGCCGGAGGCAAATCTGGACTAGCCAAGTGGCCATCATCTTCGTTTCTTCGCTAGCCTTGTGCCACTAGTGCAAGCTGCACACAAATTTTTTTGACGTTTCCAATATAATTTTACCGCACAAATTTCAACTACGATTTTTCTTCCCAATGTACTGCCGATACTGCGTACGTACGAAGGTGTTCTAACGGTCCCAGGCCGCGATACCATTGCATTACAAGGGATAGCGGCCTGGAAACTTCTGAAGATCTTTGTACGTGGTCTTGACGAATATCTTTGTAAGTCAGAGTTTTATGGGTCAGAGATGTATCACTGGTTTTGTATTGTGCATCGATTAGCTAATCATTCAAAGGGGTTTGTTGGCACACTTATGACGTGCACATATCTTTTTCGTAATTTGACAGCGAAGCATCCACTTACTAACATTTTCAGACCGCGCTGATGCCATGCCGTCCGGCGGTTCAAGCTACATCAGCTACTGCTGTGTATCGTGGTGCTTCAACAATGGCAGAACCTACAAGAAGCCTGGGACGAGTTTCTTCCGCATACCACGGGACGGCAGGTGTGTTAAAGCTTTTGTATGGTTTGCATGTCTTTAGGCTTACTGTTCGTACTTGCTCAGTGAGGGTAACAATGAAAAATCACTATTCAACCACTTCCCCTTTCAGCTCATTGCCAATGCAGGATGAAAGCATGGATGCAGTATGCAGGACGCGATGATCTCCTTAGTAAGCCGGCCAGCCTATTGTACGCAACGTACAGGGTTTGTAGCGACCATTTTACTGCTCAAAGTTTCATGGACCCTGGGCACACAAGGCTTACAAGAATGTCTGTTCCCAGTGTGCAACCAGCTGCACCATGTAAGTGATTGACTGAAACTCAACTATGTGTAATAGCAGCCACTTGTATTGAATCAGTGGCGACAGTTAACTGCGAAGATCTTTGTAGCTGATGGAGAAACCTCACTATAGAAGTAACACTTGGAAAGTCTTAAATTTTGTGAATTGTGGGCTGTTACCTTCCTAACAGCAGCTTTACATTTCTGTCGTTTTTTTGATGCTCTTGACCAGCGCAACTTGTTTTGAAAGACTTTAAAGGGCTATTTCACGTTATCTTCAAGCCTGAGTGCACATGTACGTATACCCTTCATCGGTGAAAGCTGGCACTGTTAATTCCAAAAATCGCAAATTACTTGTTTTCTAGTTGGTGCCTTCTCTTTTCTTCCACGTTCGACCAATTTATGCGTTTGAAAGAGCTGTTTAAGTTTCCCCATGCTACAAGCTTTGTAACTTGTACCAACTGCACATATATGCACGTTCTCAGAGCGTCGCTTCAAATAGTGACTGTGACATGACTGCAGAAGCTGCACTGCAAGGTGCGGATGAGCTTCAGTTTGTGTTATTTTAAGCCTCTTACTGACACATTGTCGTAATTTCATTTCTTCAGGACCTGCGGTAGAGGCTTCAAAAAGCGGCTCCCACACATTGAGGTGCCCCGATGAACAGGGTGCGTTCAGTGTCGCGATTTCTTTTTTTTTTTTACCCAAATTGACTGTTGACCAAACCTCTGCAGGTGGCAGCTCCCTTGTAGCTGGTGAAAGAATTTCTGCTGACTTCGTCTTGCCGGAGAAAACCTGAACCAGTCATTCAGCTGTCACAAAAGGAACTTGTGTGACCGGTAAGTTGTATGTTCACTTCAACACCAGATTGGATTGATATTGAGACTTCCGGAGGCCGCTCGCAAGGTTGTTCCGACAGCACTGTCCGAGGCACTGAACAAGCTTCACAAGACCCTCCAGAAGATGTCTCCGCCAACAGCTCCACGTCTGAGTGCCCTAGAGAAAATGGTGACTAAGCTTTTATTGCAGCTGTTTTTAATGTGCTATTTTATGTTTAGGACATTCTGAGGAAACTATCCTCAAAAGGACACTACGTGTGCACTTACAAAATGTAAGAGTGGGCTCTCAGTGATTTTCATTTTTTTTTCTGCATTGTCAACATTGTGAATGGTTCGCTTTTAGGTAGTGGAATCGAAAACTTTGCACCACAGAAAGTTGTGCACCTTGGGTCTGAAACAGCGAGGAAAGTGCTCGTATGGGATTAGTTGTTCTTCGCTTTTACATCCATTTTTTGTTTATTGCAGTGTGTTCCTGTGTGCCAGCGACAATGTCTCCATCAATGAAGTACAAGCAAACCATTAAACATCTGCAAGCCAAAGTAGCAGCACAGCGGACCCACCAGTATTTCACAATGCTCAAAGCATACCACGTCCCCAGCAAACTTTTTGGGAATCTCACTGTGCCATCAGAATAGAAGCAGCTTTTGCATACGTACAACAACTTGAATCTCACTTTCTTGCCATGATTGAGGCCACTGCAGATCACCTGAAAGTGTGCGATGTTTTGTATCACCATCTGTCAAGTGTTGGCGATTTTCATTTCTGCTCTGCTGGGTGTCACGCGAAGTTTCTGAAAATGTTTTGCCGGGTTCGTTTATGTTGGCATGTGCGTTTTGTGTACCGAAACTTGGATAGGGTTAGGTTCCAGTCTTCAATCTCAGGCATACAGCTTGACAAGTTCAAAGGCTAGCAATTAGCGGCGGGTTTACACTAAAGTATTCGAGTGGAGCCGAATCCTGCAATAGCTTTGTTATGTTATTACTTCGTTACAGCAGACTTCATTATGGTCTTATATGCTTATATTTAGTTCAACTGGACTAACCACTCCTTCGTTGCATATATTGTTTTGGTTACCCGCTATGAGGAGTAGGGACACTGTGTATTCGCTCGAAGTGATTTGCATAACCTTAAAAAGAATGTTGGGTATCCTGTCTGCATTTTTGTAGCAAATGCGGGCGAACTGTACACTTTACTGTGGGTCGCTTGGTCACTGTGTATGTTTTATCTCTCCAGCTCAAGTATTATATCGATAACAAAACCGCTTGTTGAAATGTCTTCGAGGGGGTAAGGAACACAGTATGAAGTGGGCACGGTTCACGTTATCATGCTTTTCGTATTTTAGCTTCTCATCAACCTCCTCAACTCGCCCATCAAAATTTTCAAAAGAATACCCGAACTTGTAGCGTTTGATGGGGCTGCGGACGCTGCCATATTATTTTATATAGCTTGTGAGCGATAACGTACGATGTAGAGCCTGTGTGAAAAATAATGAGCCAAAGTGGTTTCTTTCTGCTATTTATTAGCCCCTTAATACCGCTCTCGTAGCACCAATTAAGGTCCACAATTCTGGATAAGTGATGACTACAATCTATTTTTTTAGCTCGCAAGCGTCACAGCAAGACCCAGACGCAAATCGCTTGGGATCTTAAGTTTTTGATGAAGGCGACGCATAAGAAGAGCCACAAGACCTGCCAGTGTTGTAGCATAAAGTTTGTCTTTCACGTAGTGAGCAAGCTGCAAAGCCCTACCTTTCTGAGGACAAGCAGGCATCAAGTCTGCTTTTTTTCATTTTGGACTAGCTGTTCTTAAGCACAGCCAGCACACTGCACCTTTGCCTTTCTGCTATATTGTGTCGTGTGGTTTCTGTGCGCTCTTTTTTTTCTATGCATTATTTCGGTTAACCCCAGGCGTGATTCACGACTTCATTGCTGTTTGTTTGTTTGTATCCTCTACTTTCATTGCTGTGTATATGCCACTTCTTCCTTCTTCATTAGCATTGTGTGCTGTGTTTTTGCCATAGATCCTTACTTACCTTCTGGCCCGGTGTGTCATACTTCACCAGCTTCTCGGCTTCTGCCAACTCTAGCGATGTGTGCGTTGTCTGTGTTCTCTCTGTATTTGTTACAATTTATTTGTAAGGCGAGATGCATTTATTGTCTACCTTTGTCATATTGTGCTTTTTATATTCTCAGACTCTACCTTGCCTTTGAATAAAACATTGCGGATACTCTTTGACTGATGTATACATTGATCACTTGTTCCAAAAGAAAAACACAAGCGCGATGAATAAAACCGTAGTGAATTATCATTACCTGCATCTCTTTTTATTATAACTTAATCGAAATAAAAATCACGTCACGACCAATTCGCACGAACCGCTGAACAAAACAAAACAGGGAATCGCTAAATCAAAACGACCTACAAAAACTATCCATTTGGGCGATGAAAAGTGGTCTGAAATCATGAACTTTCGTCATAGTCAAACGTCGGTTACGCAAAGTAATTCAAAGTTTGCGCCAGTGAAACCAAAACAGGAAGCGCACGCCACTTGCTCTCACCGACCACCAGGTGTGCTAGGGTCGATTGGGGCGCTGGGGTCTACGGGAGTGTTGTTGTTGTTGTTGTTGTTTCCCTGTAGAAATGGCTCGTACCCAAAGAAGGGGATTGGCCGATTTTAAGGTGAATTTGCCCTAAACTTTCAGCATTGTGTCATTCCTACAATTTTTTTTTGTAACTTAATTTTGATTTGAAATACCGATATCAAGTTTGAAAAAAAAATAAGAAAATTTTTGAGACAGCAATTTAGCAAGAAAATCGTTTAGTCGCAGTGATGTATTCTTGAACGGCGAATAAAACATCCCTGTGGCTGAAACCACTCTTAACCTTTTTTTTATTTCTCTATGCCCCAATCTTCAGGACTAGACGCCGTGAGCGACACACGTATTGCGCGTGACAAATCTGATCTTGAGCGCGCGTCCTGCAGGACGCGAACATCAAGACACCGTGGCTTTTCCGAAAAAGAAAATGGAACTTCGAGCTTCGAGACAATAGGCCGAAGATCAGATACGTACAAAGAAGAAGGTGGGAAGGACGAAACGCATAAATCGGAGACAAACGCCTCTAACGTTCGTGGGCTATATGCCCGGTCGAGCCTGCTGGAGGATCGTCCATGTCGCCATGTCCAAACAAAGGTATTTCCGTGCACTACATTGTGCGCGTCTAGTAATGAAAAGTGGTGGATGAGGCGACGCAGCTCGCGTGAATTCCAAGCAGACAAGCCCCAGCCAGGACCTTGTACATCGGTTCGCGTATTTAGAACGCAGTTAAAGTCGCCAATCAGAATGACATCACGACCATCAAAAAAAACACATCCAGGTCTCTAAAAAAGTCATTACACTGGCCAGCTTGCGCCGGCCCATACACACACAGTATCCTTAATCTGAAAGAAAAGTAGCTACAGTCTAAAGCCAAAACCCTGCCAACGCCATCGTAAAAAGCATGATGATCCCGTAATAGAGCTCGATTAAAAATAATAATACCTACTGTCGTAAAACGAGATGTAGCGAAAGAGAAATAACAATCTAGGTTGAACTTTCGTTTAAAATCAAGCACGTCGGATAGCGAGAAGAAATTTGTTTCCTGGAGGCACAAAACATCACAATTTGCAGTGCAGGCGACACTAATCACTTCATCCTGCTTTGCCGGACTGCGAAAACCCCGAACGTTCAATGAAATAATATGCAGTGTAGCAGCCATAATAAAAAGTAAAGACTAACCTGGACGCATAGTTCTAGACGGTGTCCTTGAAAGTGTCCAGGGGACACTTGCTCAGACAAATTACAACGCACTGTTCGACCCTGCAGAAGAGGGTCGAGGTTTTTCGGACCGCTGGGATTTACCGCGGCTATCACTGCGTTCATCGGAGCTAGAGCTAGAAGTGTGCTCTCGCTTTGTTTCACGTGGAACTCCCATTTCGACGTCAAAATCGGCAAGGCTAGACAGTCCGATGCTACTATCCGGTCCCAGGCTGAAGCCGTCTTCCGAAGACGTGTCCTGAGGAGGTAGGGACTGAGCCGCAGGCAAGCTTGGATCCACATCCTTGATACTGGCAGCACTGTCCACGTCTCGGCAGGCCTGTGTATGGACACCCTTTGTGTGGGCGATTTTTTGCGTGTACGACGCGATGTCGAAATGGTCGGAGCGGCCGCAACAGAAGAGTCTGTGGAATTTCCGCCACTGTTTACGAAATAACAGGGCTCGTAGGGTCAACTCCAACAGCAGCAGCCTGAGAACTCGGGTCATTTGCACACTGAACATCAAGTGGCGTCAGAGAAGAGACGCCGACGCCATTTTCAGGGCAGTGCGTTGCGTCTTTCGAAGCTCACGGTTCCTGCACCAGCGGGGAGGCCGACGCGCCAAGCGTCGCATCGACAATCGCGCTTTCGTTGCGCGCTTCGTTTGAAGGAACACTTAGCGGTGAGGCCAGCGCAGCGCCGGTGACCTCCTCTGCGTCCCCCGAGTCGGTAGTTGGTTCCGTTGCTGGTGTCAGTGGTGGAAAGGCACCAGCGGCAGCGTCTGAGTAAGAGCGGCGGACAGGGCAAACCACAGTTGGGTGGCCGCCCCCGCAGCATCGACACGGGCGGTCACATCCTTCACTAACGTAACCGTGCACACCGCAGCGACCACAATACGGTGTTGGGCACTGGGCTCGTAGATGGTCCCCTGAGTCGCATCTTCGACATACACGCTGGAGACCACGGTAGTCAAACGTAGCATGGTGACCGAAGATACGCAGGTAGTTCGGCACAGGATTAGAGGTGTTCATCTCCATTCGCACATACCACGTTCCAGTGAGTACACCGCGTCGCCCGCTCATCAAACCACTGGTGCCAGCGAGCACCTTGCCATATGGGGATAACGCTTGGACGAGAGCTTGGACGAGAGCAGGCAGGCGACGTTGGAATATTGTGGGCCAACGGGAACGACTTGAACACGCTCGCCGCCAATCACGAGGCAGCCAGCATTGACGATTAGAGACATGTAGGTCATGCTCTTCACGGTGACTTAGGAAGTTTCGAGCTCCATGATGCTGCACGCAGTATACCTCTGAGAGGCCGACTATTGAGGCCGTCGCATCAACGACGGTCTCGGCACTAGTGCCCGTAGGGACAACAACGTCGAAGACAAGCGCCTTCGAAGGCGTCGAAGACGCGACGGGCACCATGCCTCGTACTGACGAACGCCCGTAACGTAGAACGATCAGGGACGTCCTTAGCACTTGCAAACCGGAGTCAGCAGCCTGTTTAGCGACAGCTTTCGGAAATCCTATACAGCTAAAATACACGACCCTATTGTAACATCACGAAGTTGCTATGATATGTATATCCTTCGTAGTTGCTCCCGGTAACTCCCCAGAGAACAATATATTATTTGTTTTACACTCAAAATATTGCGAATCACTTAAAGCAGCACAGAATAACTGCGGTATGCACATATTCCTTTTATTCGCCACCTGTTTTTCTCAAAAGCGCAATGTGTATTTCATATCATATACCATTTATTTAGCAATACAGAGCTAAAAAAACTCCCAAGCATTTCCCCGAGGGTGAACATGGTTAAGTGCGAATACACGGGGTGAAGCTATGAGGGGTATTTATTAATTCGCACTATTATATTTATTAATCACACCATGGTGCCTTTATGGTGTATTGATTCCTGGGAATCGCAATTTGATCACACGGGAGAGTTTACGTTAACTCACTTGCGAATGCCAACGGATTTTAACTTTACTCCCCCTCACGACCCGCTCTCGACAGGAGACTGAGAGAGAAGGCGGGCGCGCGAGACAGAGGAATGTGCCAATTTAGTCGGTGTTGAATGTGCCCGCAGCTGCCGCGAGCGAGGAGAGCGGAGGAGCGAGCGAAGGGGGAGGGGGTATAAGGCGCGTTACTGACACCGATATCAGCGTCGCGTCCGTGGCTTATTCGGTAGAGCGTCGCGCTGCGGCCCGCCAAGTCCTCTTTCTTTTAAAGATAGAGAGAAGACTGCAGACGCCGCCGACGGCGGTGGATGGTTTGGGGTCGCTTATAAATAGGGTTGTTCGTTTTCGGGTAAAACCCGATTTTACCCGATTCTTGCACCCCGAACAAGTTTCAGGAGAATCGGGTTAAACCCGATTTCTCCCCGAATAAACCTCCCTGTAGCGATCTGCACAATCGTGAGTTGCTGCTAACTCGTGTTGATGCTCTTCCCCTTCTCTTCTCACCACTACCTGTCTCTTTTGTCACCCCTTTCTCCTCTCTAATCTTTACATCCCCTCTCTCCTCTGCACGCACATGCGTGAGACCGTACATGCACCCCCCTCCCCCCTAAAAAAATGCTTGCAGAAGAAAGTGGGAAACACGTTTGATGCCGGCCACGCTTCGAGTACATTGTGAACAAATTTAGGGTGAAAGAAAAGCAAAGAAATCTGCCCCTTTGCCCACTGCAGATTAGTCTCGGGTATGTGCACCTGCTTCCAAGAATTTCACGCGGAAGGGACGGGTGACCAGTCGGTGGGAAAGAGATTGAGCGACGAAGAAGCCAGCCATACCCTCCCCCAGCGTCCAACGCCGCGCGAACGCCCCTCACTCTCTCACGCGACACGAGATGAGACGCATATTGCCATCCTCACTTAGCATTACCAGGCGCGTCTTGTGAGCGCAAAGCCACTGTCGCGGACATAAGGCGGCACCGGAAACTTCAGCGTGGAGATGGGAAGAAAACGAAAGACACTGGATGACTGGTGTAAAGAACATGAAGATCTCCAGATCACAACGAAAGACAGTGAAGGCACCCGCACTTTAGTGTGCAAATATTGCAACACCGAGATGGTCACCGATCCAGCGAAGAAGCCCTACGACCGAATTCGTGAGCATTTAATGTCATCTCGTCATAAGAAGTTCAAGACGGCTTCCAAATAAGCTGAGACTGCGGGAACGTCTCAGCAGACGCTTTTTGATATGTCCTGTAGACAGCGTGCGAAAGAAACTGAAGCGGACGGCGTTATCCATGACTTTGTTCGTGCCCTAGCGTACAGCGGAATAAGCATGCACCAGGCGGACGGACCGCTGGGAGACTTCGCACGCAAATACTGCAAGGCCGCGAAGATCATGCCAACAGGACAAAGACTTCGGCTGAAATACCTGAAAGAAGCTTTTGACAAGGACATGGAGAAAATCCGCGATGATATGCGAGATGTGAAAGTGAGCGTCATCGTCGATGAATCCCCAGACATCACTGGTGTGCCTACCATTAACACTCTCCTGTGCTACTATAGCCAGAAAAACGTGAAGAAGCACGTTGTTCTGGTCGACGTCGACAGGTTCAGGCTGAAGGCTGTCAGGCTGAAGGGATCCAAATCTTGCATGTGAAAGATATAGCACACCTTATTCATGTGAGTGTTGACCATGCCATTTCTTTACCATGCATGTCTGATATTCGATCCGTAGTGATCAAGTTTGGAGCGTTATTTAAGCACGCTAACAAGCTTTACCAAAAGTACACTGAAATTTGTTCTTCTAATGGCCTCTTTGGACCTGACATTAAGAAGCCACCTTCTGTTGTCCCGAATTGATGGCAAAGCTTCTACAAGGCACTTGTGGTAGTTGTAGAAATGTGGAGCTCGTTAACAGAAGTTGCTGAAAGCTCGCATGATAGCAGCAAAGCGGAAGCTATTCGAGGGATACTTTCTGAAAAAGAAGTTGTTTATGTGAAGGCAATCTTGATGATAGATGTACTCGGCCCACTTTTGGAAGCCCAGAAAACGCTTGAAAGTGGGAAGCTTTTGATGCCCAGCTTTGATCACCTGGTAAACGTGAAGCTGCAGCAGATTGTCGGGTAGCTTTCGGCGATGATCGGTAAAAGCGATCAGGCCAAAGCTGTTTTGTCTATGTTACCCAAGCGCAGCGCTAATTTAGTAAAAACATGTTCTGAAGAGTTCTGCATGAAACTCGCCACCAAATGGCGCTGCACTCTTGTACGGAACGTCTCAGAAAAAGAGGAAAACCAGCTAACTTTGTGGAAGTTGGGAGCCGTTCTTGATCCGTTTCAGAAGCGTCTGCTGGGGCAGTCATTTGAGGACTACCGACCTCTGTTCATGTCCGTAACCGACAATGTAGATTCCCTTAATGACGAGTTCAACCAGTATTTGCTGGAAGCGAGCCCCACAAACCCAGCTGTCGAACTAATCGAGTATTGGCATGACTCTACTTCACGCTACCCAAGGCTTGCAAAAGCTGCACTGACATTGTTGTGCCTAGCTAATGGTAGCTGTGATGTGGAGAGAACTTTCTCCCAGCTGAGATATGTTCAACGACCGGACAGATCTCGAATGGAGACTGACATGTTGCGCATGCAGATGATAATGTATGTCAACAAGGACGTGTAAAAAATCGATGACCAGATTTTCGAGAATAAAATGTATAATTTCTAAGAGTCAATGTTTACTGATTCATTCATTTTCAAACACCACTGATTCATTTTCAAACAAACACAAAATTTCGGGTAGTATACTGTATTTGCTATAATACTCTGGTGTCTGTCCCAATTACCAGCTTGAAACACCAAATTTAACGTGTTATACTTAAAAAGCCCGTGATACGTTTTGATAAGCTCAGTGTAAGTTCTGATAAGTATAACCGTATGTTTAACCCGAAAAAACCCGAAGTAAGGAATGGTTTCGCAAAAAAACCGATTTTTCCCCGAATATCAGTTTGAAAAATACCGCCCGATTTTTACCCCCTGAATTTGAAAAAATATAAAACCCGAAAACGAACAACCCTACTTATAAAGTGTATTCACACTTAAAACTAACGACGTTTTCCCAAAGGGAACCCTGATGGCTTGCGAAGCAGCAGCGTTGCGCACGGGTGGCGTCACGGTGGTGGTAGTGGTGGTGAAGAACTTTAATATAATAAGGGACGTATGAGCCTCCGAAAGGGCCTTACAATCTAGGTGACCTCCTCACTCCGCGACGTCATTGGACAATACCACTGCCTTTCCTCGGGCCCTCAGGGATTGTTGGGCCCCAAGGTAGGAGCAGCTAGGGGTGGGGGGAGTGATATTTAATGAAAAGATGAGAAAAGTGAGCACCGTAACTGTCTCTCAGGTGGAGGACACCTCAACAGTAGCTCGCGAGGGATGGGGGTAGAGAAGAGAATAAAATGATAGGATCAAAAGGCAAAAAGACAGAGATAGAGGAAGGAAAGAACGAGGCGCAGGGACAGCGAACGACGGAAGTAAGGAGAGGACAGAAAAGATGGACACGTTGGCAGGAGTTCGAAGACGGGGCAACATTGGCGAGAGCTCTTGTCGGCGTCAGGAGATAGCGTAGGGCATGTCCAGTAGGCCAGAGCTACGCTGTCATCGAATATCGGCGTCAGGAGATTGCGTAGGGCCAGCCCAGTCGGCCAGAGTTACGCTGACGTCGGAGATCACGAGGGCACAACGAGTCGGCACGGAATCCCGTGAGCGAGATCACCTAGGAGCAGCTAAGCAGCGTCACCTCCCCCCAGTCCTCTCGCGTAGGGTTGGCGAGGGTTGAACGGCGCTAACGCAGGTGCTACGGTGAGCGTTTGAACATTCGTTTGGAGCGATGGCTGGCGTAGATCGTCTGCGCCAGCCATCCGAGAGCTTGCGGCGGCGGAACGCTTCTGGATCGGCCGGCGGAGCCCGGCGCTTGCGGCTGGGCACTTCGGCTACTTCGGCGGAGGGTCCACGGAGCTTTCGAGTAGTTGCCGACAATGGCGACGTCAAGAAGTCACTGGTGTTGGCCTTTCCCTGTGTGCGTTTCTACTCGGCTTCCTTGACTCGCGTCTCGTCGGTGTTGCCGACGCGTTGAAGGCGCTTACGCTAGGCTTCTTTCACTCGCGTCTCGCCGGTGTTTCCCTCGAGCCATCTCTACTCTCGAACGTGAACGGCGTGCTTGACTCGCACCTAGTCGATGTCGGTGGTCTTTCACTGCCGACGCTTGCATTCGGCTTCTCTTGCTCGCGCCTCGTAGATGCTGCAGCCCGATGTCGCTTACCAACTCTTTCGCGAGTGGGGGGCAATGCTATCACTCACAACTAATGACGCCCGACATGCGAATATATCCGAAACGATCACTTTACAGGGGTACTGACACAAAAACTTTGGCATCGCGTTTTTCTGCTTCATTGCGTTGCTGGGGGCCTGTTAGTCACGACACAACACATCGTTTATTGCAGCACACGACAGATAATTATTTACAGGCCCCTCATTATCAATCAGTTTCACCTTCGGTATCAGATAGATCTAAAAGTTGGGCGCAACTGTCGCCACCTAGCGTGTGCAGCTCTTGACCATGTCAGCACGCAGAACTGTGATGCACTTCCGCACGGTCCACATCAACAATTACTTTTGAATAGAAAACGGGACTGTCATGTCACAAAACACAAAACTTTCTTAGCGTGCGCCACGTCCACGCACTCGCAACCAGCCGCCGAGAAATATATACTTCGGGAACTAACGCGCCAAAAGAAAAATGGTGGCTATGACGTTATCATTACTTGTTCTGTTGACCGCAGCATGGTGACGTGAGGAAAGTACGGGGTCCCCTCGGGGTCCCCTTCGATGGTGTCTATAGTACTATTAAAATTAATTTAAAATACCTTTCAAGCTGTATTCGCTGTTTATATATTGCAGATGGTATACGAATGTTCACGAGAATCGACCCCGCAGGCCATCTCGGCCCCGAAATTTTGTGTCAGTAGCCCTTTAACACGATCACGTTTTAAAAAAATTGGCCCCGTATCTGTATGTTATCTGCAAATGTCGTCGAAAGATGATAGTCTTGCGTGTGGAGAGAGTGAACAAAACATTTATTTGATGTTCTGCGCAAGAAATTCAGCGAATGGTATTCTGGAGGCGCTGCGTTAGAGTACCTCGAGTGTGCAGCAAAGGCGAACGAGCGCATCAAGTCACGTCACACGTGAGACTTGAGCGCCATTTGGCTTTTTTTTTTTTTTTGAAAACAAAGCGCGTGGCTCTGAGACGGGTGTGCGCGTCCGCCTCAGAGGCGATAAGGTGTAGATCGCAATGCGACGTGTAGGTGGCACAACCACCTAGTCTTAGCAAAGCGTAGGAAACACTCGCCTTTTCGTGCAAGCCTGGCATGGTCAGCGCAGCGTGATAAGCACTACGGTCCATTAAATTGCTTATGTATGGATTTTCTAGTAAAAGCCGCTCATGCAGAATATGATCGTGTTGTTATGGTGCCCCAGACATGCGCAATAATTGCTTTTTAGTTGACAGTTGCACAAGTATGAACGCTAAATCTTGAGCAACAATGGTGGGTGCTGCGGATGGGGTTGACCGTTTCAAGTGCCCGGTGCCGTTAAGAGTGGACAAACAGACAAATGTACAGACCGACAGACAGATCAAATTTTTTGCGTCGAAGGTAGCCAAGAAAGACTACCGTCTTTTAAAAAAATGGGTTCCCTCGCTATGAAGAAAAACGGAAACGGGAACGGAGGCACAAAGAAGCATATCTGTGGAAGCTGCCGAGTTTGTACGTGGTGATTTTGAGGACCATCTGAAATGCACTTGCGAAAAAAAAAAACATCGTCCTTTTTTTCTTGCATTGAAGTAATCGAAATGCTAGAATGTTGTGTCAAAAAGATTTGGTTAGGTCACGTTGGAGTTTCCTCGAGTTCGCAGAACATTGTCAGATTCGAAGGCATCATGCGCTAACAGACAGAAACGTAAGAGAGCCAACGCAGTGTGCTCACTTCCACAATTTTATTGCCAGGAAACACCAGCCTATTTATCCGTGCAAAGTGGCGCCACCAGTACACCCGCTAGCCCACCATAAAAGCTCTCTCTCAATCTAAAAGGGTCCATTGATGGCGCAATCACACACGCGTCACTTTTGCGAGTGATAGCTTGGGCTTCCATTATCTCTCGGACACTTTTCTTCTTTTTTTTCGCTAGTTCCATGCAAGACTCCTACATAGGTGCACAACCCTATGATAATGACGTTCGAGAGTTGATCGAAGCCCAAGCTATCTCTCGCAATGGTGACACGTGTGTGAGTGCACCATCGCTTGACTTTTAGGTCAGGAGAGGTCTTTTATGGTTGGCTAGTGGGCGGGCTAGTGGCGCCGCTGCACACGAGTAAACAGGTTGTTGTTTCCTAGAAATAAAATTGTTGGAGTTAGCGAATCGTGTCGTCGTCTCTCTTATATCCCTGTCTGTTAGCGCTGAATAAGTTCTCGAGCTTCGTTTACCAACACGCCTAAAAAATGGCAATACTAAAATTGTCAGAGTGTTCTTTGTCAGAAACATTATCCTGAGAGTATTGCTGCAGTACCAACTTTGGTATTGATAATAAACAAAACAGCGTGTTTGTATCCGGGGTCCGAAGCTCAATATTATCCCAATTCTTTCGCTGCCATGTCCATCTGAAATGAAATATGAAATCTGAAACATGAAAATCATGAGATGCGGGTCATGTGAGAACATGGCTATATGCCACAGTCAAAGCGCCAATACATTTCGACGTGATGCGGTGCGCGTGCTCACCTCTTTCCTTTCCAAGAAGTCGTTTTCTTCTCTTTTTCTATCTCCCTCGTCATTACATGTAAGTGCTCACTATACTACCAGTGTTGGCCCAGTAGTTTTCCTACTTCGTCCTCGACTTTTGCGGCTATATATGTTATCTGAGTGTAATTTAAATACAAACCTCCAAACTTTCATGCTATGTTCTGATTTTCATTTTTACATTCCTTTCGTAAAGCTATGCCTTTATTCAGCATTTCTCTAGGTTTGTCATAGATTTCCTCTGTCATAGGACAATAATCAATGCTCCATTGCCTACGTTCAACTTCCCACGTGATCTGGCCCTCACTCTTAGGCCCCGCATTAACTATTTCAAGACTATGTTGCTCGCAGAGATCAAGCAATAACCTGCCCTTGTTGTCTGAATATCCGTCAAGGTCCTGTATTTAAGCGTTCATGTCTCCAAGAAGGATTATTTCGGACCCATGACCCGATTCTTCTTGTCGCGCCCGCTCTACCACAGCGCCACCACACATCTGCAGAACCTATCAACACTCGCCGCTTCAAGTGACCGCATGAAGCGTGCCTTCTCCTGTACCCACTACCCAGTATATTCTGGACTAGTACACTATAGTGACGCAGAGGAGGATAGAATCACGCTATTTTTGTAAAGATTTCTGTGGTGTGCATTTATGCTCTTAGATGTTCGGATATTTGATCAACTTATAAAAGATCATCCTATATAAAATCTTTAACTTTATATTTTTTTGTTTTAATGGAGACAACATTTTTTGAAGGTTTCTATTTATAACCATTGGGAAACTTACCGAGGAAGCTACCGCATGAACATATGGGAATGTAGGCATCAATGGAGCATTTCAAATCTTATAGGTGGCCATAAAAGAAAAATTCGAATGATAAATCAGTTTTTATATACCCATATATGAAGCTGATCTTAAACTTCCGCCCTACGTGGTGTAAAGTGCGTCTCAGTAACCCGAGCGGCGACGGGGCACGAAGGCCTTGAGGTCTAGGCCCGCGTGACATTAGGACTTCTAGTGTAACGTGAGATAGGGTGAACCCCACGCCCTGCGCGGCCGGAGGGAATCCCGCATGCTGGAACCCAATAAAGTTTATTCTCTCTCTCTCAATAGGGATCGAAATGATGGTTGTCTCAAATTTTTGTTTTTCTAATAAAATTTAATTACACTGGTGGTCTAAAATATTTTTAATGCATCATATACCTTGTTAGTATTCATCACTTAGATAGTCATTCATGGCGCAATATTCAAAGAATAAATGGAAACTCACAGCATTCCGGCAAACTTTCTGGAGATGGACATGGCAGCGAAAGAATTTGGATAATATTGAGCTTCGGACCCCGGATACAAACACGCTGTTTTGTTTAGTATCAATACCGAAGTTGGTACTGCAGCAATACTCTCAGGATAATGTTTCTGACAAAGAACACTCTGACAATTTTAGTATTGCCATTTTTTAGGCGTGTTGGTAAACGAAGCTCGAGAACTTATTCAGCGCTAACAGACAGGGATATAAGAGAGACGACGACACGATTCGCTAACTCCAACAATTTTATTTCTAGGAAACAACAACCTGTTTACTCGTGTGCTTCTACTGCCGACGCTTACATTCGGCTTCTCTTGCCCGCGCCTCGTAGATGCTGCAGCCCGATGTCGCTTACCAACTCTTTCGCGAGTTGGGGGCAATGGTGCACCATCCTGACCTAAAAGTCAAGCGATGGTGCACTCCCACACGTGTCACCATTGCGAGAGATAGCTTGGGCTTCGATCAACTCTCGAACGTCATTATCATAGGGTTGTGCACCTATGTAGGAGTCTTGCATGGAACTAGCGAAAAAAAAAAAGAAAAGTGTCCGAGAGATAATGGAAGCCCAAGCTATCACTCGCAAAAGTGACGCGTGTGTGATTGCGCCATCAATGGACCCTTTTAGATTGAGAGAGGGCTTTTATGGTGGGCTAGCGGGTGTACTGGTGGCACCACTTTGCACGGATAAATAGGCTGGTGTTTCCTGGCAATAAAATTGTGGAAGTGAGCACACTGTGTTGGCTCTCTTACGTTTCTGTCTGTTAGCGCATGATGCCTTCGAATCTGACAATGTTCTGCGAACTCGAGGAAACTCCAACGTGACCTAACCAAATCTTTTTGACACAACATTCTAGCACTTCGATTACTTCAATGCAAGAAAAAAGGACGATGTTTTTTTTTTTTTCGCAAGTGCATTTCAGATGGTCCTCAAAATCACCACGTACAAACTCGGCAGCTTCCACAGATATGCTTCTTTGTGCCTCCGTTCCCGTTTGCGTTTTCTTCATAGCGAGGGAACCCATTTTTTAAAAGACGGTAGTCTTTCTTGGCTACCCTCGACGCAAAAAATTTGATCTGTCTCTCGGTCTGTACATTTGTCTGTTTGTCCACTCTTAACGGCACCGGCACTTGAAACGGTCAACCCCATCCGCAGCACCCACCATTGTTGCTCAAGATTAGCGTTCATACTTGTGCAACTGTCAACTAAAAAGCAATTATTGCGCATGTCTGGGGCACCATAACAACACGATCATATTCTGCATGAGCGGCTTTTACTAGAAAATCCATACATAAGCAAATTAATGGACCGTAGTGCTTATCACGCTGCGCTGACCATGCCACGCTTGCACGAAAAGGCGAGTGTTTCCAACGCTTTGCTAAGACTAGGTGGTTGTGTCACCTACACGTCGCATTGCGATCTACACCTTATCGCCTCTGAGGCGGACGCGCACACCCGTCTCAGAGCCACGCGCTTTGTTTTCAAAAAAAAAAAAAAGCCAAATGGCGCTCAAGTCTCACGTGTGACGTGGCTTGATGCGCTCGTTCGCCTTCGCTGCACACTCGAGGTACTCCAACGCAGCGCCTCCAGAATACCATTCACTAAATTTCTTGCGCAGAACATCAAATAAATGTTTTGTTCACTCTCTCCACACGCAAGACTATCGTCTTTCGACGACATTTGCAGATAACATACAGATACGGGGCCAATTTTTTTTAAACGTGATCCCGATATGTCCGAAAGCAGAAAGATCAGCCACCTCATGCGCGGTGTTAGAGGGCGGCTCTTTGCTGGTTTCGTGCGGAACCCACCTTCCAGCATCGATGAATTTTCGAAGGAGGTGACCGCCATCGAACGCGCACTACAGCTACGCTATACCACCAGTACGACCGCCCAAACAAGAGCGGACAAGTCAAGTCAAGCCAAGATCCTGGACGATGTGGTGCATACCCACGCTGGGGGATTGGCCAAGAACCGGATTGTTTTCATGAATTTCAGCGCAACCGCCGCGACCACTGTGACACCTGACGAGTGTTCTTTGCGTGGCCTTATACGCGAAATCGTGCAAGAAGAGGTAAAGAATCTTGACCCCCCCCCCTCCCCCCGAATGACTGCGCAAATTCGTCGGTCACCGAAGTTGTTCTCTAAGATATAAGGCAAGCACTTTCACTTCCCGAGCCGAACATTGACATGGTTAGGCCAACCTATGCATATATTCTCCGTCGACAGCCATCTAACGTGCCGCCACCACATCAGTACTGCCACTGCCGACAGTGCCTCGTTTCTACAGGAAAATTTCGACGCCGATTCGACCTCCACTCCACAAAACACACATCTGGCGTAACCCCAGTTACAGGTCCTTGTGCTTCCATTGTTAGGAAGCAGGCCACATGAGGCGGTATTGACCTTTTCGCGTCGCCGGGCACCAAGTAGTTTCGTCCACAACCTCTCAGCGCTATTTCAATGGAAAACCCAACATTGATACGAGCACGAAGATTCCGCGAGACGTTTCTCCTGGGTCCCTGTCACGCTCAGTCTCTCCTGATCATTTTCCCCCATCTAATAAAGGTTGCACCACGGACATGGCGAGAGGAAGATCTCCCAGTTTACTCAAGAGAAACTAAAAGCCGCGATATGGGGGGGGGGGGGGGGATGGAGGTTGCGAATTGTTGAAGAGCTGAAAACTCTTCATTACTGCCGCACAAAGAACCGCATATTTTGAATGGAGTGACGAAAGATGAGATTGTTACCGCCGACATTACACTTTCAATTGATGGTCACGACGTGGTGGCCCTTGTTGACACTGGTGCGGACTTTTCAATAATGAGTGCGAATGTGGCCGAAAAGCGCAATAAGGGGAAAATGGAATGGATGGGACTGTCATTTAGAGGAGTTGAAGGCCAGCTACGGCCGTCTATCAGAAAGTGCACCACAAGAATCAAAATTGGTGATTCAGCGTTCGTGGCACTTTCGTTATTCTTTCAGAGTGGCGTGAACAGGCCATCTTCGGTATATATTTCTTGCGGGAGTACGGTGCCATAATAAATATACCGGACGGTGTACTCACCTTCTCAGCGGATCATAGCGCAGCGCTGCAGCGCAGGTCCATGCGCGTCAATGGCGACGCGTGACCATACCGCCGTTATCATGTCGCCTCGTCTCTGCCATGTGTGACACGCAGCATAATGGAGAAGGTGTCGCGGAACAAGTATCGACGCTTTTACTCTCTCAAGAAATCGCTATTGCCATAAGTCTCGTCAGTGTAGTGTCTGGGCAAGCAGAGGCCCTGTTGACGAACTTCAGCAACGAGCGTCGACACATTACAGAGGGTACCGCGTTTGCATACTTCGACAAAATTGTAGAATTCCGCGAGTGCTTCGCAGTGCAACAGGCAGAGATGCCAGCCGCTTCAGCACCGCAACCTGTTAACGTGAACACAGTTTTATCGCCAGCACAGACGCGGAGTTTGCTAGATGTTATCCGTCGGTTCAGCTATTGTTTCTCATCGACCTCGGGTGTAAATCAAACGCCACTGCCAAAGCACCCAATTGAAACCGAAGAGACGGCAAGACCGATTCGACAAAACTCATACAGCGTGGCACCGAAAGAACACGAAGCAGTTCAACAACAGGCCCAGAGAACCCTCGACGATGACGTCATATCACCATTAGTGCTGGTTAAGAAGAAAGGCGGCAGCTTACGCTTTTATGTGGACTACCACAAGCTCAACCGCGTGTCAAAAAAAAAAAAGACGTGTACTCATTTCCGCGTATTGATGATTTGCTTGACAGACTGAGCAATGCACGCTTCTTCTCATCGATGAAACTGAAAAGCTGATATTGGCAAATCGAGTTCAAAGAACTAATTTTTCTTTTACGATAGATTCTTGCATGCACAATGCTCGATTAGCTGTGCGAACAAGCTTCTTTTGGTTCCTTCTGATGCCTGTTCATTTTGCGCGCTTTTACACAGGCACGAATATTCTCAAGCTCGATGGCTAGAGGCAGGCCTGCTGATGCCTTGAGTTTTTGCATTCTCGTGTTGTCCCATGCACTAACACAACGCCTAAAGATTGGCAAGCTCCATCCCACATCGCATTCTTGAAGATAAGTAGACTTCAAGTGCCCTTTGTGGAAACCCAGCGCTAAAAACTACAGCGCGTAGCAGACGCCCCTCACTTTCCGCGCTCTGTCGAGCGTGAAAAGCCCACGATGAATGGATCGATGGATTGATATGGCTGTACCTTGTAGAACGGGTGACGGCTAACGCCACCTAGCCGTAATACTTAGTGAGTAAATCTATATTTATCTTTTTTTCCCCTTGAAATGGTGAAGTTAAGCACTGGCACTTTGCAGTAAAGAATTTAATTTTCACTCGTGCCTTAATTGTAGTCACCAATCAGATAACCTCCTTTTAGGTATTTCTACCCGCTTAAAGCCTATTTTGCCTTCCCAGTACCTAAACCCTAGTGTTTTGAAAAACTCTGCGCCATCGTCTTGAACTGTAGGGGTTCTGTAAAGGGTGAAACCCTTTACAGAACATTATAATGTGCTCGGAAGTTTTCTCCTTCTCCCCACACGCATTGCATACCGTGTCTACACCTTCGTATTTGGCCCGATAAGTCTTGGTTCGCAATACTCCCGTTCTGACTTCAGACAGTAGATAACTACCCCGAGGATAGTCATAGATCCTCTTCTTGACAATGTGCTGCTTAAAAGTTCCATAAATCTCTATTCCCGACTTAATCATGCCCATTCTCCACATGTCCGTATATGTTTCCTTCACCTTCTTCTTAACGAGAGTTCTGTTTGGTTTGGCTCTCTGCTGTTTTCAATGTATTTACCTGTCCATTTTCTTGTTCGCTTCCTTCATTTTGTATCGACATTCCTCGTGTACAAATAGGTGAAAACTTTCCTAGCCCGACGCTCCTCTCCCATTTCTCCCAATTGCTCCTCAAACTTTATCTTGCTGCTAGCTTTCCTGCCCTCGAGTGATGTCCATCCCATATTCACTTCTACTACCTCATTTGGGTTGTTCCCGTGAGCTGCTCGAGCAAGCCTACCTTTTCCACGTTGCTAAATTTTTGATCTTGTTTGAGACCGCATTGCCGAAAGTCAGACCAGGAATCATGACACCTTTCCGTATTCCTCTTACAACATCATACCTATTGTAATACCACAGTGCCCTATTTTTCGTCACCACTGCATCCCTGTTTCCTTTAGTCGTTATGTATATTTCGTGTTCCCTTAGGTACTTGGTCCCAATACTTACCCATACGCCCAGATATTTGTATTTATACGTTATCTCTAGCGTGCATGACATCCTGTATTGTAAGCTCACTCCCATCATTATCATTATAAATCATGACTGCTGATTTTTTTTTACTGAATCTGAAATCTAACTTATCTCCCTCATTACCGCAGATGTCTATCTATCCCTGCAAACATTCCTTGTTGTCGGCCAATAGCACTATATCATCTGCGTACATTATCGCTGGTGGTGGCTGTTCCCAGAATTTTTCTTGTTTGATGAAAGAGAAACTGAAACCAAGTCTGTTCCCCTCTAATTTGGTCTCTAATCCTTGTAGGTACATCATGAATAACAAGGGTGACAGAGGACACCCCTGCCTAAGCCCCCGTTTTATATCTGTGGGCTCGTATACTTGTTTTTTTTTTTTCATTTTATAAATACATTGTTACTATTATAGATATCCTTTCAGAGCTTAGTGACTTCATCTTCTCCACCTAATGTGTGCAGTATTCTCCACAAGTCCTCTTGAACCACGCTATTGTACGCTCTCTCTATATCCAAAAATGCTAGCCACAGGGGTCTGTGTTCCTTTTCTGCTATTTCGATGCACTGTGTCAGTGAGAACAGATTGTCTTCCAACCTTTTTTGTTTCTGACACCCATTTTGCAGTTCTCCCGGCACCCCGTCATCGTTTTTTTATGCATGCAGTCTTTCTTTTAGAACCTGCATCACCAGCCTGTAAATCACTGATGTCACTGTTACAGGACGGTAGTTGTTTATGTCAGCTTTGTCCCCCTTTCCTTTAGAGATCATGCTCATTCTGCTAAGTTTCCATTCATTACGACCATCACCATAGATTATTGTTTTGCTCGCTGGCTCTCTCAAAGTCTGGTTATACTTGGGACAAATTTTTTATCACCATAATTGGGATGCCATCAGTGCCTGTTGATGTGTGAGCGCCCGCATGCGCACTATAGCGTAGCGGCCTATCTAATCGGCAGCGCCACCTGCGGCGCCTTTACTCAGATAAACTCCAAGCCCAAGCGAGGGCCGGGGACACGTTTTATCAATCTCGCTCCCGCCTCCGGCGCGGTCGGCACGTTTTCATGTTCGAATAAAGCGCATTCTTCTCGTTCACTACGCCTCTCAGCCTTCATGCCTAGCCCGCCCAGCCCTCACAACTGGCGCAGTCGACTCCGAACCATGCCTGGAACGTCGCCTTTTGCCCGCCTCGTGAAGTGATCCGCCGGACTAGCCGCGCGGCGCTCCGTCCTGTGTTTACCGTCCGCCGCCCGATACGCCTTTCGGCCGCTTCGTCCGAGTCATTTCGTGCCTTTGCCTTTTGTTTCGCCGACCGTCGTGCTGACGCCCACCCGCCCGATGAAGTAGCTCGCCTGCAGAGCCGAACCAACTTGACCTGCCCGCCTTTTTCGTCTCTCGTGAGTCTTGTGCTCCTTCTGCTAATTTCTTGTGAACGCCATGCCGCTTGTGAACTGGAACGAGGCTACGCCTGAGGACCTCGCCGGCTTTACAGCAGACTTCCTCCGTGAAGAGTTGGTTCGCCGAAACCTGGACGCTACGGGGCCGAAGGAAGAAGTGATCAATCGTCTCCTCGCCGATATAGCCCAAAACCGCTCAATGACGCCTTTGTCGCCTTCCCCAGATTCCTCAGCGTCCAGCCAGCGCCCGAACACTACGCCGCTTCCTTCGAGCTTCGATGCAGCCCAAAGTACCGAGTTGCTGACGGGTTTACTTCAACAGCTCCTTCAAGTGTCACAACGCGCTGCAGCGCCAGTTCAGGTCACGACCCTTCCAGACCTGTCCGCATCGCTTCCTACATTTAATGGAGACGGCAGCATTTCAGCGTCCCACTGGATTGAAGAGTTGGAACGAACTCGAAACCTAGCTTCGTGGGAGCCTTCAACCGTACTCGCCGTCGCTCTGGGAAAGCTCCGTGGAGCAGCCGCGGATTGGAAAGCAGTCATTGGCCGTCAGTGTCCCACCTGGGACGCCTTCAGGCAAGCTTTCTTGGATCAATTCAGCGCCAAGCAAACCTTACTACAGTGGCAACAAGCTGTTACTTGTCGCGTGCAAGCGCACGGAGAGAACCTGGTCCACTATTCTTTGGCGAAGTTGAAGCTCATTTCGGGATGCCCAGTCACTCTTACCGACACTCAGCGCATAGAGTACGCCCTTCAGGGCATTTCCGACGAGAACCTGGCCACTACTATAGCAGCACAACGGCCAGAAACCGTCGCCGCCTATATGGACATCGTAACGCAGCTTGACCAAACATTGAGCCACTTGTCTCGTCGACTCCCGCGCCCAGGGTATTCAAGCACCAAACTAGTAATGCCAAGCCCACAGGTGCCCCACCACAGTGAAGAGGGCACGAATGTTCAGGCGGTACCAGACAAAACAAGACAGCCGCAGCGAATCGCAGCCCTACCACCAGACCAACAAGAGGCTCGGTACCTGACCATCTCTACGAGGCACGGCGCTCCTGCCTACCGTTCTGGCCAGAACTTGGCCGAAGCCGTGTGTTTTCAATGCCGCCAAAAAGGACATCTAGCTTCAAAGTGCCCATCCAGAGCTACTGCCACACAGTCTACAACGCATCCTTCGCCAGCTCTTCACAGCACACTTTCCGAGACCCTTGATGGATCGCTGGTCCAATGCGCCCTTGTAAACGCCACAATTGCTGGAAGCGGCCAAGTGGACGCATTTCCAGACAGTGGTTCCAAGGTGACACTTGTTTCTCGTCACCTTGTCAGATCTTTGCCCCTCCTGCCCTGGACCAGACCCCCTCTAGTTGTCGTTGGAGGAACGACAGTGGCTCCTGCTGGTGCTATCTGCTTGAAGATCTCTGTGGGACCCATCACCGGTTTGGTGGAAGCCGCCGTCCTCGATAACAATGCCATGCCACTTATATTGGGGGAAGACTGGTTTGCTGCCAGTCACGCACAGTTGGTGTTCCAGCCACCCATGCCAACTGAAATTCGTCATCCCACCACAGGAACAAGTGTGCGGTGCTATGAGCGACTGTTGCCCAGGATGTCGAACGCTGTTATGATCCAGGGGTCATCTTTCAATTACCATGTATCTGGACACCACAGCTCAGCAGGCCTCCAGCGAATGCCACTCCCAGGCCCAGATGAACCCCCGTGGTTAGCACTATCTTGTCAATATGAGGTTTCAAACACCAACGGCCCGTCTTCTGAATGCAGGCGAGGTGCTTCTTCAACAATAGAGGTTTGCATTGACCCATCCTTGCCTGCCGCTCAGGTTGGTAGCCATTTGCCAGCACATCAACAACGGGAAATCACGAGCATTCTTTCGAAGCACGCTGAAGTATTCGCTCGTGAAGAGGATGACTTAGGTCTGTACGAGGGTGTTGAACACTCAATCGACCTTCTTCCCGATGCTGTGCCATACAGTCGATCCCCTTACCGTTACTCTGCTGCAGACCGTCGTTTTCTTGAGGCTCAAATAAGCACACTCCTTCGGCAAGGCATCATTCTACCAGCCTTAGGACCTTGGGCATTCCCCGCAGTGGTTGTCAGCCGAGGTAGCAAGAAGCGCCTTTGTGTTAACTATGTGCCCCTAAACAAGATGACTGTGAACGTCGTGCAACCACTTCCACATGCGGATGACATCATGGATGACATTGCTGGGTCACAGTACTTCGCCTGCCTTGACCTAAAGTTTGCTTACTGGCAAGTTCGCGTTCGTAAGGAAGACCAGGCAAAAACTGCTTTTGTGACCCACTATGGCACCTTTATGTGGACCCGCATGCCATTTGGGCTGAAGAACGCACCTGCCACTTTCCAGCGAGCCATGCAGTCAATTTTTGCTAACCTGCAGCCCCATCGCCCAAAGTGCGGTGTGCGGGTGTACTTGGATGATGTTCTGGTTTTTGCGCCAACTTTTGACGAGTTTGCAAGGTTACTCGACGAAGTACTTGGTGCACTCCTTGCCAGTGGATTCAAAGTTTCACTTGACAAGTGTAAGTTTGCTTTGAAGTCTATCAGGTTTCTCGGATTCATTTTGAGCAGGGACGGCAAGCAGCCTGACCCTGCCAAAGTCGAAGCCATCATGAAAATCCCACAGCCTGCAAACAGCAAAGCAGTTTTGTCATGGCTCCAGACAGCAAACTTCTATCGCCGATTTGTGAAGAATTTCTCTCGGATAGCAGCACCGTTGCAGAGTCTCATACGGTCTGAGGAGTTTGCCTGGACCAGCGACTGCAATGAAGCCTTTCAGCGAATTCGCACAGCATTAACAGAGGCACCTGTACTGGGCCATTTTGATCCAGACGCCCAAACCACAGTCACAACAGATGCCTCAGGAACCGCAATTGGTGCTGTG
The DNA here is from genome assembly GCF_013339725.1 of Rhipicephalus microplus. Taxonomy (NCBI): domain Eukaryota; kingdom Metazoa; phylum Arthropoda; class Arachnida; order Ixodida; family Ixodidae; genus Rhipicephalus; species Rhipicephalus microplus. The sequence continues at coordinate 139,894,198 of NC_051169.1, forward strand.
CTCTCTCAGAAACAGTGTGGAAAAGAAACTGTGATCGAATATGCGAGTCGTGCACTCACGGCCGCAGAGAAGAAGTTGCATAGCAACGTTTGGGAGTGTATTGGTGTCCACTGGGCGGTTACGATCAAGTTCCGACACTACTTGCTCGGCAAGAAATTTTGCCTGTTGACTGACAACTGGACCGTTGCATGCTTAACAGCCAACATCAGGCCTTCACGTCGTTTTACGACCATGTTGATGGATCTTACAGAGTTCGACTTCACTGTGCAGCACCATCCAGGCCGTCAAAACGTGGTTGCTGACATGCTGTCACGATTATCTGCAGCAGTCCTCCATCAGACACAGTCTCTCGCAGCTATGCAAGCAGAAGACAAAGAGTGCCAGGACCTTCGTCGCTCTCTGTCATCTTCAGAATCGTGGGACCATGACCTTGCCATAATTGATGACATCCTGTACCATAGTGACGCGACTTCAGGTTCTCAAGCTATTGTAGTGCCAGCAAAGATGCGCCAGGCTGTCCTGGAGGTTGTTCATGACGGTGGAGGCCACATGGATGTAACCCGGACACTGACCAAAGTGAGAGAACGTTACTGGTGGCCAAACCTTACGTCTTCAGTGACCCACTACGTCACAGCATGCCAGATCTGCCAAAGCAACAACCGCCCAATATCTAAAAGTGTTGGCAAAATGGGTCTCATGCCAGTGTCGGATGTTCCTTTTGCCTTAATTGCCATTGATCACATCACAATGCCGGCTGCTTCAGGAAAGAAGTACATTTTGAATGTCATCGACTTTGCCACGCGTTTCATTGTCCCAGCGGCTGTAACTTCAACATCAGCTAAGGAAGTTATAGCACATTTACAGTCGGTGTTCTTCCGCTTTGGTTGTCCTGATGACTGCATGTCTGACCATGGAGCAGCCTTTGAATCTCACCAGTTTAAGCACTTCATGCACATGCACGGTGCTGAGATTCATTATTCAGTGGCATACCGCGCAGCCAGCAATGGTCTTGTAGAGAGAAGCAATGGGACTTTAGTCTCCGTTCTTCGTAAGCTGTGTCCAACGGACCAGACCTCCTGGGCAAGCAAACTCGAAGAAGCTGCTTTTGCCATCAACACAAGCTATAGCGCCAGCAGCTATTTCTCTCCATTTGAACTACTGTATGGATACGTCCCCAAGCTCCCATATCAACGCCACCGTCCCGCCACAGCCAGGACCCTACAAGACCGTCTCCTAATGCTGTCTCAGAACCGGGCCGTAGCAGCAAGTAATACCGAGGAAGCACAAGGGAAACGGAAGACAGCATATGATCAGTCCCATCGAGACCACTCCTTCCAAGTCGGCCAGTTCGTCTGGGTGCGCCGCAAGAGCCTGTAGCAGATGGAACTGGAAAGTTGGCACCCAAATTCAAGGGAATATACCAAATCACCAACCAGAAAACACCCGTTACGTTTGTCGTTAGCCGCGTAACTGGTCAAGGTCCTCGTGATCGACTCCAAGACAGGATAGTGCACGTCTCTCAACTCAAGCACTACGTGCCACCTTATGTCGAGCCTTACATTGTGAAAACCCAAGAGTGGCCTTTGTGTGACTTATCTGGCTCTCCCAGTGTTGGCAATGAGTTATCTCAACCACCAGTTTCCCTTGGCCCTGCAGTTTTGCCTCCAGCGGTACCCTCCTCGCGACCTCACCGCCAAAAGCGCCCACCCGAGCGCTTGAAGGACTATTCTCTCTCGCAGTGAAGCCACCAAGTAGTGCTCCTTTCCTAGACCAATGGGACTTGGTCAGACAAGGAGGGGCCGGATGTGAGCGCCCGCATGCGCACTATAGCGTAGCGGCCTATCTAATCGGCAGCGCCACCTGCGGCGCCTTTACTCAGATAAACTCCAAGCCCAAGCGAGGGCCGGGGACACGTTTTATCAATCTCGCTCCCGCCTCCGGCGCGGTCGGCACGTTTTCATGTTCGAATAAAGCGCATTCTTCTCGTTCACTACGCCTCTCAGCCTTCATGCCTAGCCCGCCCAGCCCTCACAGATGTACTACTAGGAACCCTCTTTTCAGCCCGTTCCCCCTCTCATTGCGAAAATGGAGCTCCTGCATTACTTGATCATTCCTTCTCTGTTAAGGTGCATACGGAACTTTCTTGTTGAAGTTTTCCTCTCATCCTTGTTCTTATATATTCAATAGCTTCGTGCCGTTCTAGCCTGACACCTTGAACTGTAGTTATGAATCTCTTCTCCAGGCTTGTCTCCTTTCTTTGGGAGTTTAGATGGCTCAAAGCAACGCAAATGCTGTGATCCCTATTCGAGGGATTACAAGACAGCGTATAATCAAGCGATTGCCCCCCGCTGTCGAAGTTTAGCATCTATGAAATTCACCGAGCTTTTCCTGGCCCAAAATTGTTTCATAGCTTAATGCACATTAGCAGAAAAAAAAAAAAAATGCGTCGGCCGGGAATCGAACCCGGGCCACCCGCGTGGCAGGCGAGTATTCTACCACTGAACCACCGACGCTTTTTTTTTTTTCTTTATTGCTTTGCTTATCATGACTGTTCACATTTTACATATTTACATATTGGTTCAAATTCAAATGCGACACAAAATACACCCACAGAATTCATTGAGGTACCGTCAGCTCACTGAACCACCGACGCCGGCGTTTTGTCGATGACGCCTACGTCATAAACACCAACGCCTTCTTTTGCGCAATCTTGAAATGCATGCATTTTGAGTTATGAACGCCTCCTCTATTTAAAGGGGGCGTTGGGTTTATATACGTCATCTTTTGTTACAACTTTGCAACCGGAAAGTTGCGACTTTACTGATCAACGCAAGCGGCACCATGAAACGTTATGAAACAAAGTGCAGGGTGAATCGAATGCAAATTATGTCGGTGCACGCTTATGTAAAATGTATTTTTGAAAGAAATACACTGTCTTAGTGCGCAGCAACGTTACTGGATGAGGACAGTTGGAAAACTCGCGCGAGGAGGCGGCCGCAAATCGTCGCCCATTCCAGGTGTCGCTGGCATCGCTTTGCGACCACGTCACGTGACCTCTCCGCCGCGCAGCCGGCATCGCGCGGAGCAGACGGAGCAGCGACGCGGCTAGCAGGGCCTGCGCTTGCAGACGATTTTTTCCCTGCTGGTAATAATGGTTAAGTAACCTAAATTAAGTAACGTTAAGTAACCTAAATATAAAAAAAAGGCTGGCTCGTTGTTTCGTAACAGACCTTATGCATTAAATTTCAACCATGACAGAGCAGACGATAATGTTTACGCTGTTCTGCTTTCTGGAGAGAAAGCGGACGGTGACTCTGAGCAAGCAATTGTTCGCGGTTGAATTTTGCTCCCTTCGGGAGAACGGTCGGCATGCCGAGGTGTGCTGTGCCAGGCTGTCGAAGTGGATATTCATCGGCAACGTCAAATGAAGTGCCCTTCGTGCAGCGACACTTTTTCAAGCCACCGAAAGACCCCAATGTGCTGAGGGAGTGGAACAATGCGGCAGGCCGTGCAAACTTCGAAGTTACTCAAAGATCATACATATGTGATCGTCACTTTGATGAAGCGGACATTTGCACCTCCTTCCAGCATGTTGTGAATGGCGAAACAGTCTCGATTCCGCGAGGACGCTGGGAACTGAAGAAAGGTGCGGTACCGCGGCATTTTGCTAATTGCGCTGAGCTTGATTTGAAGCTTTGTGTAGAAAATGTTGGCACAAATGCAGCAAGCGTGCTAGTGGCCGAAGATGACATTACCCCAGTTCTTCAGAGTGAAAGTGAGACGTGCACTGAAATGCTTGAACACGAAAACAGGGCTGCCTCAAATGCTGAAAGCATGGAAGTCATCATGAAAGAAAGCTCCACAGGTGAACATTGGTTTGGTGGCATAGAAGACTTGCCCGTGTATGGAGCATGGTGTGTGCAACACACGGATGAGCGTGTTGTTTTTTACAAACTTCAAGAAATTGGTGGCGTAGTTTTTATTGAAAGAGCTGTCGTTATAAACAAAAACTCGACCGTTGTTGTCAGCGCTAAAGGGAAACTTGTGCCGGAATCGTCTTACACCTTTATTAACAGTGACAAGCTCAATTTTACCACCTTGAAAGACGCAGCGCCCTTTCTTCATCTCATTGAGAGCCTGGGTATCTGCAATGGTTTTGATTCTCGTTTATGTCCTTTAATATCAACTTCTAAGACGGCTGAAAGGTCTGGGAGAACATGGAGAAGCAAGCGATGTGCAGTGCTGTCGGCGAAAGCCTTATGCGTTCAGTGCAGGAAAGCAAAAAAGAACTTGCAGTGCAGGCAGAAACGACGTTCAAGAAAGAGCAAGTACGTGCCTTTGCCATCTGCGCTGTTGAGAAATTTAAGAAAGAAGACTATAAGAGCAACAGTGCTGCGGGAGAAATACAAGAGGGACCTGCTAAGCTTGAAAAAAAAGTTGTCATCAGATCCAAGCAATGCACTGTTGAGCGAGGTTTTAGCTGAACTTCCACCACTGCAGCAACTTGCATTTCGGACAGCACTGCAGTCGATGAAAGCGAAATCTTCAAGAGGTGTGCGGTATGACTGTGGGTGGCTGCTGAGTTGCCTTCTCTTGAAGATTTCAAGCCCACGTGTGTACCGCTTGATGTCAAGAATGAAAATCCTCCCTCTTCCAACTTCGACTAGGCTCCGACAAATAATAAGAGGAATGCCTTGTGAGTTTGGCTTTAATAAGCTCTCCCTTTCCAGCATAGGGGCTTTCATGAAGACTATGAAAGGAGTCCAGTGTTACGGCACACTAGTAATAGATGAAATGAAGGTACGCCAAGCCGTAGCTTTCAACCGTCAAACATACAAGATTGATGGGTTCGTAAATTACGGAGACGGTGAAGTTTCAGCAGCTACTGCTGATCATGCATTGGTTGCAATGTTTGTGCCTCTATTCCACTCATGGGTTCAACCGATTGCAAGTTTTGCAACAAAAAACGCAGCCCCCGGACACGTGCTCGCCAAAATAGTTCTTGATGCAATCGTGCAGCTACGCAAACACAACGCCATAGTCGTCGCAGTAATCAGTGATGGCGCCAGCACGAACAAAGCAATGTGGTCCAACTTTGGCATATCAGGAAAGCTTCACACAGCAAACCACAAAGTTCAGCACCCATGCGAGCCAAATCAAAGCCTCTACTTCCTTTGCGATGTACCCCACATTGTCAAATGCATTAGAAACCATCTTCTTCGACACAAATATGGCATGGTAAGTACCACGTACAGTACAATATCGCAATAAATAGTGTCGCGGTGCCAATCAAAATACATTTTCTTCGCAGCACTACATACGACTGACGGACTTTTTTTTTCCCTCTCTTCTTCTTGCTCATAGATTGGTGAACATCGCATAAACTATGACCACTACCGAGTTTTGCAAGAAGTAGACGGCAAAGAGCAACTCCGCATTGTTCCGAAGCTTACCGCTGAACACGTCTGCCCTGACAACATGAGAAAAATGAGTGTGAAGCTCGCAGTACAGGTAAGATTACGAAAAGCTGCTTTTGAAAGAACTTATAGCTTACCTGATTATTTAGGCAAATTCTTCACATGTGAAACACAAACTTAACTGGTACTGTGAAGTGTTCTCCTTAAGTCTTTTTGCGATTAATAAAATGCCCCTATACGTTTTCTGTCCCCTAGCTGCTCAGCCGAAGTACGGCTATCGGCCTTGATGTGTACCGGAGACTCAAGCAAGATGGCCTGGAAGACTGCGAGGGGACAGCCGCGTTTACCCGCATCATAAATGACCTTTTTGATGCCCTGAACATCAAGCTTCCTCGTTTTGGGATAAGGAGCACATCCAAGGAAATTAAGGCAAGGGCGATAAAATGTGCTACTTTTGAAGAACATTCGCAATAGGTAATGTTAATCAAGAACTGAGGCACTGGGCATATAAATAAAATACAAAACGCCGACAAACATTTACACCAACAAAAGCCTAGTTTAAGTAGACATTTATTTTGTAATTGAAGGAAGGTATTATTGAAAGAAAGACGACGAATAAATGTCTTGGAACTTAGAACTTCTCCTTCCAGATAACTGAAATAAACGTCGATGAGAAGGCGACACGCCGCAAGCGTGATTTCAAGTATTACCAGCTTCCATTTTCATTCAGTGGCACACATGTTTCATTAAAAAATCAGGTTAAAAATAACTTTATGCCTTTCTTCAAAGGTCCCTTTTTTTATAGGCGTCGACGTTTGCATGTAAGAGCTAGCTTGCACAAAAAAGTAATGTCTAACATAAACTTTTCCCTTTTCTAGATCATCCAAGATTTCATGATTATCTTGGACTTGACAGAGAGAAACCACGTTGAGAAAGGAACAGCCATGTTCGCATCTCAAGTAACAATGGAGTCTCTAAGGGTGACTTTGTCATCTATCTTGGAACTAACAAATGACCTCCTTGCTAAAGGTGCACGCTACGTGCTCACAGGCAAGCTTAATCAAGACCCCTTGGAGGTGAGATTAGCATAATTCCATAAAACTGCGCACTTACTTCATTGCATGGAAAATAAACAAAACGGTTATGAGGAAGCATAGCGTGGTTTTAAACAGTCGTCATATCTCTATGTGAGATGTGCAATTCCCGCCTGAGACTTGCACTCTATAAATCCTCTTTATGCATTCCATACGCCATGCGTACTTTGACTTCTGAAAGAGATACATACGGTGAACTGACGTACGGCTTTATTACTACCATTACAGAGGTTCTTCGGAATCACCAGGAGCTTTGGAGGTGACGAAGACCATCCGACGATCCTGAGCTTTTCCCATATCTACAGGTTGCTGAGCCTGTACACACCTGTCAAGGCTTCGATTGCAGGCAATGTCCAAGAGGAGCCAACCTTAATACTAGCCACAGTGCAAGAGACGATGAAGCAAGGGAAGAAGCAGCAGCTGGCAACGTATGAAAAGTTGCGTGAGACAATCAGCGCAAAGATTTCCGAGGTTTGCTTGCCTGGAATAAGTTCAGCATCCCACTCGGGACCGACACCGCTTCCGGACCACGGATATGCTTTGCCAGCAGTACAGGAGTGCGTCGTATATTACCTCTGCGGCTACATTGTACATTCTTTTCTGAAGCACGTCAACTGCGCTGCTTGCATAAGCAGCATCCAGTCAACAAACACTAAATTCCCCGCTTCACTACTGACATTGGCAAGAGAATTCAGGAACGGAAGCCTCAAGCATCCCTCTACAGAACTTTACACAATGTTGAAACGCGTCGAAGAAAAACTGTCTCTCGTGCTAGGAGAAAACCATCTGTGCGCCGACATGTTTTGGGATGCGCTGGATGTCATCAAAGACTGCGATGTTCCAAGCGTTGGTTGTTCAGTTCATAAGGACATCCTGACATCGGAGATTGTACACTCATACGTTGTTTTGAGAATGCACTTTTTTACGAGAGATGTTTGTAAGAAGCTGAGTGCTTCTGGCAGGGTGTCTTCTACAAAAAAGAAAGCCAAACTTCTCTAGACTACGCACCAATAAACTACGCAGTGATTTAACATAGAAATGTTGCCAAGTAAAAAAAAAAACAGGAACTTGAACAAATGTGTTTGGTGGCTTTTCTTACAGTTATTGCACAGCAACATGCACAGATCTCAGTGAATTAAGGGCTGTAATGAGGACACGGGAACATCGGAACAGCATTAAATAACCTAGCAGGAGTCCCACGTAGAACACAGCCAGCTTACCGGCGACGCATGTCATTGGTTCGAAATTTGGGTATTCGAGTGTCAAACTAAAATGACGCTGTTCTTTTTAATTCGATTGCATTCCTCCCTTCATGAAGAGGTGACGAAGAGATGAAGGAGCTTCTCCAAGCTCCTTAATTCATATCCACTCGATTGGCATTCCGTGTTCCTAGTCATGCACATTCGATACATTTAATTGTCAATCGGAAAAAACAATCTTTACACTTAATAAAACTTCTAGGCGCGTAAAACTTTTTTTTCGCCTTTTGATTTTTTTTTTTTTTTTTTTTTTTTTTTTTTTTTTTTTTAAGCAAGTGATCTTATCTTCTTTCTAACATATATATGTGTGTCGTAGTAGTAATAAATCAGTTGAAAGTCTGCGCTCGTCCTCGTCTCTTGTGTTAGTTGTCTGAAGTTTTACGCGCCTAGAAGTTTTATATGGATTACCAACTAGCCCAATCCCACACTTTACTTAAGTACACTTAATAAAATAGTTGAATTTGCACAATTTAAAAACTGTATCTACTTACAAACGGTATGCATTTAAAAAATACAAGCCGACTGTTACGAACCATTCTGTTAAAATTTGTTTGTAACTACGTGTTTCTTCTGCAAAAGATTGCTGTGCTGGGAACCAAAAAAAAAAAAGTGAGTTGTCTCGTAAGATATACATCATCGTATTATTCTCCCTGACAAGCCACACAGATAACGCACCGCAGCGTAAATGCAGCGGCATTGTATACAATAAAAACATGCGCAAGTTTTCAGAACTCGCGACTGTTTCATTTAGAACGCTTACTGTCGCTTTCAAATAAGAGCATGCTTTTATAGAAAACGCTCAATGTAAGGACTGCACGAGCAATGCGATCTCAAAAAAATTTTCAGGAAATTTCAGTTTATGCTCTCGGAGGCACCTATTCATTAGGCAAGCACAAGCTCATCACATCGAAACACCTGCGGAATGCAGTCAGCACCATCAGCACGTGGCAAAAAGAACCACTCAGACTTCGTTCAGAGCTCCAAGCTGTGTCCACCTTCATCTATGCAGTGGTTGTAGCAGGAAGCTCTCAATATGCATCCGCTAACAAGATTCCTTGAGATATGAAGTGCTCCAAAAACGCTGCGCCGTCCTTCGGAGACGGGGCGCGGAACAGACGACGAGCAGACGACGCACGAAGCTCGTCACATGACCAGGTCGCAAAGCGATCGCAGCGCCCCCGCGTTTTGGGAGACTGTGAGCGGCCACGCCGCTTCCGTGGCGAGCCCATGCAGTTTCCCAACTGGCTCCATCCAGTAACGTTGGTGCGCAGGGAACGTTTCAGAAGCAAGATAGATAGGACAGAGCGTTCTGTACTCTCTGTCTTCCTTTTATTATATTAGTATATTACTTATATTACAGTATATTACTTTCGAAAATGCAATACCATCCAACGAGCTCTAGTAGGCACTCTTTTGTTGTAAATTGTTAGTGCCTGTTCATGCTGCACAAATTGATCCTTTGATTTTTATCTGAATATCGGTACAAGACTGAATTGATCTGCAATAAATAGGACGAGATCGCAGTGATTGATAGAGGAACGAAAAAGCCCAATGATAGAGGTGGTCCAATGGGTACAATGATGTCAACAAACGCTGACAAACCCCCTTCGCCTGACGATGACATCTTGACTCCTGCATCGGTACACATGCCGCGGCGTATGACAAAGCGAAATATTCAGAAGCACCGCGCCACATTTGCGCACCTATCAAGTGGCGTCATCTGTGGTAAAATCAGGGAAGCGATCCTGCGCACATTACCAACGTTACTACGGGTCTCCGCCCCCTCGTGCTTTCATCTCTCCACGCGTGTGTTGTCTAAAGTTGTGCCAAGTTTCTTTCGTGTTGTGTTTGTTACTCAAATAGCCCTCCACTGCATTCACTTCTGAAGTATGCTGTGAATCCCGGCAGTGCCGTGGGTGCGTCCGTCAACGCTTACTGAACCCACGAAATCTCCTATCTTTCTTTCCACGGTAGAGTCGTATCAGTCTCGCCTAATCACCGTTCCGGAGCAATCTTGCTCTACGTAGCGTACACCGCTGTCGTCGGTGGTCCGTTGCGGGTACAAGATTTGCTCTAAGAAGTCGGCGGAGCGCTTCGCGACAGCTGATCACTTTAGTGCACGAAACGAAGTTTCAATCCAGCGTACGGACTCCGTGTGAGCATCCGTCCGTACAGATAACAGCTGTTGCGACAGCCGCTCTTCGGGCTCTGGTGGCGTTCTGTGGCACCTTGACATTGTTTTCTTCTACATCGCCGTGCAGCGCATGAACGGTGTAACGTTCATAGTCGCCGCTTTGACAGCGGTGATAGCTGCGTGTGAACCATCTGGACTGCTGCATCATCGGCCTGACCGGCGCTGATTGGTGGGTGTGCCCGGTCAGGTGCGTTTGACAAGGCTCCGACGATGTCTCTGTGGAACAGTCCCGGCGGGGGCCGCACCGCCCAAAACTACGGGAGCACGCAGCAAGGATTCGGTGGCATGGACAGCCCGTCACGAGTTTCATCCGGTAAGTTGATCCACTACTCTACACGATTGATCGCTGCCTACGCCCGTCAATTATAGCGAACGACGTAAAACAGCTGTTACCGTGGAAATGTCATCTCCTCCCTTGAAGCGGGCAGAGGCGCGCGTATGCATTTCATGGCGGCCGCGATCATACCGATAACACAAGTTTATCGGCGCCTTCATGTCATACTCGTTGCAGTCTTCGTCATAGCGCATGCTGGAAAACATACTGCGCGCGAATAGTGAGCGATTTTATTCACAAAATATTCAGACGCGTGCAGCACACACGGCGAGCGACGTCGATCTACCAGCAGCCATAAATTATCTTGTCGATTGATTGTCCCCGGCACAAAGTTATTCATTTGGTTTGCCGTCCATAAAGTAACAAGCAGTGCAGGTGGGCACCCTAGAGGTACCTGAGAACTGGCTAACCTCCCTGTTCTTCATCCTTTCATCCTCCTCCTCCTCCTCACATTCTGCATGAGCACACAGGCGAACGCAATTCTATATAGTGCAGTCACATACACCGTGCAGTTGTTTCTACAAACACTGCGCACATTTAATGTGTATGCAGTGTACAGCCAGCAACGCAGCACCTCTTCTTTTTTGTTTAACAAGCCATGCAATTTATAGTCATAGGTGAGAGATCGCTTCTTGAATTTATAAGAGCAAAGGCAGTTATGCTGTATCTCTAGCTGACCTGCTTAGCGAGTGTGAATGTGTCAAGTTCTGCAAGCACTGAAATTAGCCACACCTACAAGCTTGCTCGGCCTCTTTTCTGATCTTAAGCAGCAAAAGAATGTGTGATGGTATTGTCATAATAACAGTATTTTTGCTGTATTTCAGCTAATTGGTTTGCGGTGTTGATATATTAGCCTCCCAAACTTTCACCTTTTATCTCGAGGGCTGTCGTCCATTTGTAAAAGTAGATGCATGCCTTTATCATTTATTGCCAGTTATTACAAAGAAAGTGCTGCATTGCAACATGCCATGTGTTATTCCAATGTACCTGGATGGCTTATCTTATCACCGTCCAGGAGAACTGGTGATTGTTCTTCAATGAAGTCCTTGTCACACATATTGCTACCGGAAGGTACCAACTCTCTTCATGAAATGTTGTAACGTGTGACTACTTCTATCACTCATTTGATGCAGTGTGTTTCGGCCGCGCACCTTTAGCATTACGATTGATGCCAAGACCCACTGCTCTCTTTTCTCCATGCCAGACACTCCACAACGCTATCACCAGCTGTGCGACAACATCAGCTCCTCAATATTTTCCATCAACAATGACAGTGAGTAAAGAAAAAATTCCTACTTGTTTTTCTCTGGTTGCGGGGTGCATTGTTGAAGCTTCCCACAGTGTTGTATTTACATTAACACCAGCATGAATATCATGTATAGCATACTCGGTATCCAGTAGCCACTTCCGTGTCATTTTCTTGATACTTTCGGCAGCTGCTTGTCCTGAAAAATGCATCATTGTGTTGTTCTAAGTGGGAACAAGCTTCTGTATCACTAAAGGGGCACTAATTTCGAGCTAGCACAGGCTGCCTTTTTTTTTTGTCATATGCAATCACTTTGCCTACTGCCTGATTAATGTGTGGTTGGTCATTTTCTACACTGTGCACCTGGAGTTCCTGAAGAAGTTTGGGACGATAATATAAAGTACTCATGCAGAGTGAAATGAGTAATGTATAGTGAATATAATGACTTGACTTCATGCTCACGAGTGGTGAACACGAAATGTGGGTGAAGTTCAAAAGAACAGATTTGTACTTCATAATTAATAGTATAACTAATGCTGATCTGTTTGCAAATGACATTTGTTTGTTTTATCTTTTCATGTTCTGATATTTTTGCCTTAATGCTCACACGACATTATTATTTGCAGCAGCAAGAGCTTAATTTGGACGAGTTGGTTCATCGTGGTTGTGTTCTAGTAACAGCACGACATCATCACGAAGAGACAAAAAGGACAGCAAAGAGCGCAGACTGTCAACTGAATTTTATTGAATGTGCTACGACCGCTTTTATACCGAGTACAATAACAGTGCTTATGCTAGACGACACATGTGTGACCGTGACAAAGTAACATTAACTGAGAAAAAAATACTCTCTCGGAAAGGATAATACCCGTGCCACACGGGCAGAAAAAATGGCATTTACCCCCGAATGCCTTCAGATTTATTGCCATTCGCGCGGTGCCACACGGGCGAACAAAATGGCATTCATCCGAATGCCATTCGAATGCCATTCGCCACCAACTGCCTTCGCCAGAACTCGGTTGACTGAGAAATGCCTACTCTCGACGACACAGCTCGGGAAGTGCGATTTACCTGAAAGTATATAAAAGAAGTCATATTGAGCTAAAAATGAAATTTCCCGTCTTTTATTTGCACTAAAGTCTTAAAAAGGTGCTTTGAACGTTATACAAAGAAAATAAAATATTGATAATGAAACGCTTGTCAATTTTAGTGTCTATTTACGCTGTGGATCTGACTAGTGTTGGCTTAGGTTGCTACGGTCGGCTGCAACGTTGTAAAACAAAGCAAGAAACTAAAGCTTAGGACAGCGTAATACGCTTATTTCTACATTTGATGATTATCTGATGTGTTTGAAGCTTGTAAGTGCTTCTTAATTTTTTTTATTGTTATTCACTCAATGCTCACTTGGAAGGTGCTGTGATCGACATCATCAAGTCAAATGTCATTCGCTTTGGACGTGTAGCAGCGCTGGCGAAACGAATGTCATTCGGGAACTGAAAGCCGTCGCCACCAAATGTCATTTTCTATGCCCGTGTGGCACGGGTATAAGTCAAGGTGTGCTGATGCATTGATCCTTGGCCTTCCTGATAAAAAAAGCTTCAAAAATCTCTTTCATATTTTGTTCTTGCTTTTTTCAAAAACCGTGTTTTAAAGTAGAACACTGTAAAGAATGCAAGTACAGTCCTGTGTTTCATAAAACACGGTTTTTGAAATCAATGCATCAGTACACCTTCACTTATCCTTTCCGAGAGAGAGAGTATTTTTTCTCGGTTACGATTATTTTGTCATAGTCACACATTTGTCGTCGCGCATGAGCACTGTTCTTGTGCTCAGTATAAAAGTTGTCGTAGCCCATTCAACAAAATTCAGTTGACAGTCGGCACGCTTTCCTGTCCTCTTTGTCTCTTTCTGAAGTTGTTGCGCTGTTACTAGGACACGACATTACTATGTTAACTGTTTGCGTTATTCTCATTGTTTTTAGTTATATTTCTGTGTATCTTTGTATACCTTGCCTTAGGGCAATCAGCACATCAGTATGTGTAAATAAATAAATAATAGTGCAAAGCAGCGCATGGATGGTGATGGATGAACATGGGACACAGCGCTAACAACTCAATCTTCATTGCATGTGATCACATATATAACCCTCTGCTCTGTGCAAAAGATCGAGAAAGCGGGGAGGAGGGGCACACAAGGCAATAGGTGAGGCGTGAACCTGCAAAGGCTCATGGAATGTGCCATCTGCATCGGCTTTCGGTTCAAGACATCCGTGGCACGGTGTTTTGCTGGCCATCTTTTCTGAGCTGTAGACTCGTTTTTTATTTCAATTGTGTTGCAATGAAATCGCTCGCACAATCATGGTTGGTTGTACAGCTGCCGGTTGCACGAGTTAGAGCACCCAAGGGAAATAAGATGTTCAGATTCCCTTGGAATCATGAAAGAAAATTGAAGTGGGTTTTGTGGCAATAAGGAGAGCCACTGTGAGTGGTATAGCCTTTGGATGGCTTGCGTCAGGTGGGTAACATTTGTCCCAAATCCTGCATGGATGGTTTCGACTGTCTGACACATTCGATATTTACGCATAGGCACTCCCAGCACAGATCCACGGTAGGTTTACTACGTGTCATCGACATTTTGGCACAATGAAAGAGGAACTGAGGCATCAAGACGAAAGCATGAAAGGCATTTAGATGTGTAGTTTTTTTTTTTTCATCAGCACAATCACACTCACTATCAATGCAGTTACAACAAGCTTACGGCGTTTACGCTAAAGCGCACGGCCGCCATGTACTGACCCTGATACCGAAAATAGTGCGACACAGCAGCTAACAGCCGCACGAAATCGGGCCAGCGGTGACACCGTGGAATTCGCGGACACAGCATTTGTCATTGACATTAAATGCAGCAATGTTTACACGATTAGCCGGTGGTTCTGAAGGCGTCGACCTTCACACCAGTGGGAGAAAATGATGTCAGTAATGCCATGTAGGCGAGAAAAAGTGCCCTAGTAATATACCTATAGTAGAACAGGCATACAATGTGCTGATAATTTCAAGTGTTCCTCTAAGTATTTCTTTTGTAATAGCCAATTTATTAATACCTGATCTGGTGGAGATACGAGCAGTACAGGTAGCTAGGCATAACAAGCACGACGCCCGACTATGAGGTGAGCGATGCAATGCGTAAACGCCAAACGAGCTTGACTTCGCTAAAAAAAAGGTTACCGTGGATAGATTTCGCTTTCAATGCTTTTTCAGCAGCTGCATTCTGCAGAGGTCAATCACGAACGATGATTGAACATTTTGCCAAACCGCGACCGCTGAACGCGTAGTTTTATTAAAATAGGACACGCCTTGTACACAGATACAAGCTGAAGCTACTGTATACCAGCAATCTAAGACGGGAACAGAGTGGTGTAACTACAAATGCAGTAACAGCTGAGCGCCCCGCAGAAGGAAATACTTAAAAATAAGCACGTTAGTGGGTGAGCTGCGTCAATATGTAAGTGTAAAATTAGTTGAAAGACGTGATATTCAAGGCCATGTCACTTATTATTTAGAAAAAAAAAACACAGAATCATGATGGCACGTACAGTCTGCTGTTTGCCACGTCAAACGAAAATATTATTTGCAAATGACAGCACACGCATGCTTCCCTATCGTGGTCAGTCGTAGGTGTGGCCATGCTAACCTGTACTAGAAATTCACAGCATACGCGTTGGGTTGCCGTAAAAAAATGCGAGCGACACAGATGCGACACAAATGCCAGCGACAGAACTTAGGGCATCTCTATGTTTAATCTCCTCCGCTTCAATGATTTCTCTCTAGAGCTAGTCAGAATTGAAGTGGCCAGAAGTGGCCAAGACTTAAGATAGAGACTCTGTAAGCTGCTCTTCAATTTGTTTATCGAAAAAGGAAATGGTATTTTTGTCGCATCAGCCATCTGTTTGATTTGTAGATCTTCCCCGTCATATCCATTGCTTCGTGTCGGGCGTGTATATATGCGATCACGTGCAATAAACATTTATGTGTAAGCAGTGAGTGCTGTCTTCCACTGTCGCCGTCCGTGTGCTGCTTTGAGCTGTACTGTTCCAAGTGACGAAGTAGGGATTTATCTCTCTTCCTGTTCACCTCACTCTCCATGCATGGCATGTGCAACTTTCGGTGGGATGCTTACTTCTCTTAAATAGCCAATTCAACGGAAGTAAATATTCAAAAGACAGGCTTGATCCCTACTTTAACAGCCTAATTTCTTGGCAGAATATAAAGGTCAGTGTTCTCCAACTTAGGTGTACTTATTTCGGTATGGTAATGTACTTCTTCAGGCATGCTAATGAGCCCTATGTGGTCAAATATTCCAAAGCCCTCTACTACAGTGTGCTTCATAACATATGGTCTTGGTGCATGTGACCTTACCAATTATCACAACATTGGCACTCAAACTCATCCTTCCTACAGCCACCCATGTTATGCTTGTGAGCGGTGAGGTTATGGAGTAAGATAAGACAGGAGCGCTGGCTTCACTCATGTAGAAAGGAAACATTCTGCAACTTCGGATCTTACTTCACGGTGTGTTCGCTAGATGGCACTTCAAATAAAAAAAGTGGCCGAGGAGTGACTCTGTCATTAAGCGGAGCCACGGGCCAAGGGTATTCTCTGTCGTTGCTATAATAAAGGGCATGGTCACACTTCACCGCATTTCTGCACCTGCTTGCCCACTGTTTTGTCGCCTGCTCACCACTATCCACAGACGTCGTTGCCGACCTGTGCCAGTCAGCGAATGCACTCATGAGCACAAGTGTTGAATTGTGTGCCTTGACTGGTCATGCTACACGTTATGATGAGCACAAGGAGAGGAGAAAGCAAGTGAAAATGCATGAAGGGAAGGACTGAGCTAGAACATAGTTTCTTAAAATTAACTAAAGGGGACTCTGGTGCTGCAATCGTACGGCGACCATGGGAATGGTGCATGTAGGAAGAAATAAACTGAGGAGAGGCCGTTACGTCACATTTTGTGAAGCCAGAAGTAGGAAAGAGGAGACTACTCCTCCTTGCAATGGTGGGCACACTATGACGGTTCGTACATGCGCAACGGGCGCCAGCGAGAGGGAGGTGGGCCACGTGAGCCGATTTCGGACATGTCCGGCAGCACCGCTGCCCCCATCTGATAGACGAGCTAGAAAAGCGAAACGTTTGTGCTGATTATGAGCAAATGTGCTGCGACACGCGCTTGTGTAGTGCCTGTGTGCCATTCACAGCTTCATTACGGCTTATATCGTGAATCTACAATAAACTTACAGCTTTGCACTTCGTGTTTAATTTGCTGAATACACGAGGGCAACGGGGTGAACAGGCCGGATAATCACCAGGTCGAATTTTTTTCTTCTGCAGATACAATAAGTTCAAGGTACGAAACATAATGTAGCGGTGAAATGTTATTTAATTTCTCTTGCTATTAAGCCAGATTAAGTACATCCGAATCATTCTTGCGCCGCCGCAGTGGTCTAGTAGCTAAGGTACTCGGCTGCTGACCCGCAGGTCGTGGGATCGAATCTCGGCTGCGGTGGCTGCATTTTCGATGGAGGCGCAAATGTTGGATGCCGGTGTGCTCAGGTTGGGGTGCACTTTAAAAACCCCACGTGATCGAAATTTCCGAAGCCTTCAACTACAGCGTCTCTCATAATCATATGGTGGTTTTGGGACGTTAAACCCCACATATCAATCAATTTAATCCCAATCATTCTTTGCCCTGTGTGTCTGGATACGTGCGCACGGGTATCGTTTGCAGCGGCATGCGGGTCGGCCGAGTGCGACTATATAGAAAAAAACTTGGCCAGAAATGATGTTACTGAATGCAATACATTAATAGAAAATCATTATTTAAAAAATAAATGTATCAGGCATGTCTAATTCTTGCTGGGTAAGCTCTGGTGAGAACAGTGGGCCACATGCTGCTTTCCGATAGTTGTGACCATCGTTCACGATAACGGCTCACCGCAGCCTCTCGCATTAAGAGCCGTAGACGCTGCCGTTCTCATCTAGGAATTTTATGGTGCCCTTATTGAGGCACGCAACAGCACAGTGCTGAAGGAAAACGACGAAGGTGCGGGGCCAACCATTTTCGCAGAAGTGGTCGCGAGCTTCGAAAAGGACCGCTTTCGACCTCAAGCGAAATTAACTAAACTCGCAGTAGGGAAGCTCACTGTAGCCTTCTAATACATTGCATCATCTCTGAAGTGCAACAGCTGCATAAAAGTGCACATTCAGAACTATAGCTGGCTATCAACAGCGCTTTCATACGAGTGGTGATGCAGGCGGCACGAGATGCCGTCGTGCCCACCTATTCCCACAACCCACTTGCAAAAGCACGACTTCTGCCAGAATTTTCGCTCTGCAGCTTGCATTCTCCTCGGCTTTTGTTCCTCCAGAGAATGATGGGTAGTACACGGATTTGCCTAGTCTTCGCACTTGATGGAGGCGGAAATGTTGTAGGCCCGTGGGCTCAGATTTGGGTGCACGTTAAAGAACCCCAGGTGGTCAAAATTTCAGGAGCCCTCCACTACGGCGTCTCTCATAATCATATGGTGGTTTTGGGACGTTAAACCCCACAAATCAATCAGTCTTCGCACTTGTGGCTTTGTTTATTGCTGTGTTTTGGTTTTGTTTCGAATGAAAAAATGGACGGTTATAAACTTCTTGACACAATTTGAATTGGTGAGCCTAAAAAGTTGCAGTAGTGAAGTGCAACTGCTGAATATTTGCCGATTGTTGTTTGGTAACAAAAAGACTTCAAGACACGCGAAAAGAACCAGAGCCAAAAGTACGAAAATTAGACAAATCCGTGTACTACCTATCATTCGCATACTCACTCAAGCACCTTGCATTGCAGCTTCCACAGACACAAACGCCAGAGTTCCCTCTAGTGTATTCATAGGAAACTCTATTAGCTAGACCACTGCGTCAGCATTTACACGGCTTCTCCCAAGCAAATGCATTGGGTGGTGGCAGAGTTGGCACTTCTCTCATATCTTATTTCGTGGATCAGGGACATTTTAAATTAGTTTACCTGATGTGCTGGAGTTCTGGAACTTACGACATGCTTCAGTACTCTGTTTATTTCATCATCACCAATACACATAATTGTGCTTGTGTTACTATAAGCTTCGCATTATGCGCGTGTTGCTTTACCAACTTGGCGTAATGCAAGTGTTGGTTATACGGACTCTACTAGTGCTATGTTGTTTGTTTGTCGACTTTTGTTCCTTTTTATTTTGTAGTTACTAAAAATCAATGAAAGACTACAGAGAATGTCACCTATGCTTTTGATGGTATTGCCACAAGACAGTAGTGGGATTTGGGCATAAAGCGGTAGAGGGTTCCTGGCTGAAAGAAAAGACTACGAAGTGGATAGAGACTGGTTCCAGCCCGCCAGTGCGCCAGGCATTGTCATCGCGTGTAATCGTTGTAAATATCTGTAAATATACGTTTTCTTGTAAGATTATTGGTGGAGGTGCTGGGTACGCCTACCTGGCTTTTTTGGCAAACCAACACGGAACTTCGGAGTGGTCGCCACCTTCATTTTTCTGCAATGGCTCAACAGGCCCACCCACAAGAGCAACAGCAGCCGCAGCTGCAGCATCAGCAGCACCAGCACCAGCAGCACCAGCACCAGTAGCAGCAGCTGCCTCCTCTGTTTCTCCTGCCTCCACGAGACCCCGGAACCTTCTCGGGCACAGGCAAGGACAAGGTGAATGTTGAAGATTGGGTCGCTTTGTACGAGCGCGTGAGCGAATACTATAGGTGGGACCCTACGTTGATGCTGGCCAACGTTGTATTTTACTTGCGGGATACGGCGCTCACCTGGTATGAGACGCATGAGTCGGAGTTGACCAGCTGAAACGTTTGCAAATTGAAGCTTCTCGAGTTATTCAGCAGGCCATTTGGGCGACAGCAGGCCGCGAGGAAAGACCTGGAATGTCGCATGCAGACATCGACAGAATCTTATGTATCTTACATACAGGACGTATTGGGCCTCTGTCGAAAGGTGGACGAGAACATGAGCGAAACTGACAAAATCGCTCACATATTGAAGGGAATTGCCGATGACGCCTTCAATCTGTTGATCGTTAAAGATTGCGCCACCGTCGACGCGGTTGTGAAGGAGTGTCAGCGCTTCGAGCACGCCAAGAACCGTCGCATAACCCGCCAGTTTGCGCGTCTGCCTAATACTGCAGCCACTTCGACCTGTGAAGACAGCCCCAAGTTCACGCAAGCTACATCGTCCGAAAATGTCACCCGAATCGTTCGTCGCGAACTCGAAGCAATGGCTCCTGCAGCCATCGCCTCTGACGGTCCTCAAGACAACGCATCCACCGTCTCCCTCATCCAAGCCGTCGTTCGCCAAGAAATAGCAAATCTCGGCATCACACCTGTTTGCGCTGTTCGCACCACCGAGAGCTCGACTTCTGTTAACCAGATTCCGGTGTACCCTTCCCGCTACCCTTCCCGCTACCGGAACCCTGCTGAATGGAGAACGTCGGATGATAGACCGATCTGTTTTCACTGCTCTCGCGCCGGCCACATTGCACGCTACTGTCGCAATCGTTGGTCATCCAATTCATCTTGGAACACTGGGACATGGCGTCGCTTTGAAGGCAGTTCTCGCCGCTTTTCGACTCCGTACGATCCACAGCCTGCTCCTACTAACGTTCAGGGCCGAAGGTTCAGCCGGTCACCATCACCGCAAGGCCGCCGATCTCTCTCGCCGATGATTTCTCGATCCAGGTCCCCCGCACGACCTGGGCCCTCAACCTCGGGAAACTAGACCGTGCAGCTCCCGGAGGTGACGCTGCATTAACGACCCATTCTGCAAATCCTCTGTTGACGATTCCTACACGCCGCAATATTTTGGACCTTTTGGTGGATGACGTTACCGTTACAGCCCTCATAGACACTGGCGCACAAATTTCAGTCATGAGCGCTGCTCTCTGTATTAAACTGCGAAAAGTGATCACGCCTCCTAATAAGCGTGCAGTAATGCTTGCCGATGGGAGCACATCTGCCGTTCTCGGCATGTGTACCTCTCGCGTGTGTATTGCTGGGCGCCAGACCGTCGTATTGTTCACCGTGCTTGAGCAGTGCCCACATGACGTGATTCTTGGCCTCGACTTTCTCTCTGCGCACTCCGCCCTTATCGACTGCTCGACGGGTCTTCTTCAGTTGGAACTGCCTTTTGACGCCGCTGTTGCCCATGACGCTCAAATTCGCCTTTGTACCACCGAGTTCCTGCATCTTCCGCCGCAAGCCGCGACTTACGTGCAGCTCGTGTGTGATCCGCCTGTGCGCGATGGTGAATATGTCGTTTCACCTATTACCGACGTTGTGCTAAAGCACTCCATTGCTGTCCCGCACACCGTGGTGAGAGTATGCCACAATCAGACCCATCTGTCTCTTTTGAACTTTGGTTTCTCCACGCATGTGCTGCCTGCTGGTATTAAACTAGGCATCATGTCGTCGTTGAAAGAGTGTGATATTTCTGAACTGTCGGCTCAGCAACCTACTCCGCACGTCAACTTGCTCACTGCGCCCAACCTGTCAAGCATTGACATTGCCAAAATGATAGCGCCAGATCTTTCGCCCTCCGAAGCACAAGACCTCCACCGTCTGTTGACATCCTATGCGGACATATTTGATCTTGACAACCGCCCTTTAGGCCAGACATCAGTTGTGACCCATCACATCAACACCGGCGATGCCAACCCAATTCATCGCCGCCCTTACCGCGTCTCCGCTACCGAACGCTCTGTCATCCAGAAAGAGGTCGAGAAAATGCTCGCCAAAGGCGTCGTCGAACACTCATCTAGTCCGTGGGCATCCCCGGTCGTGCTTGTCAAGAAGAAGGACAACACATGGCGCTTTTGCGTCGACTATAGACATCTCAACAAGGTCACTAAGAAGGACGTTTACCCTTTACCAAGAATAGATGACGCCCTTGACTGCCTTCATGGCGCAAAGTTTTTCTCGTCCATTGACCTTCGATCTGGTTATTGGCAGATCGCTGTTGACCCACGGGACCGAGAAAAAACAGCATTTGTAACCCCCGATGGGTTATACCAATTTAAAGTAATGCCATTTGGCCTTTGTAATGCGCCGGCCACCTTTGAGCGCATGATAGACTCCCTTCTGCGCGGCTTCAAATGGTCGACTTGCTTATGCTACTTAGATGATATAATTGTTTTTTCACCGACGTTCGCAAGCCATCTAGAGCGACTGTCCAGTATTCTCTAAGTATTTCGCAACGCTGGTCTCCAGCTGAACTCCTCCAAATGCCGTTTCGGCCATCGCGAAATAACTGTACTTGGTCACCTCGTTAACGCATCTGGGGTACAGCCCGATCCGGACAAAATTCGCGCATTGACTCAATTTCCCGTGCCCTCTTCTCATAAGGATGTCCGGAGCTTCCTTGGTTTGTGCTCCTATTTTCGCCGCTTCATCCGAAATTTCGCCGATATTGCGCGGCCTCTCACCGAGCTTCTTAAAAAAGACGTCCCATTTACTTGGAATTCGCCTCAGAGTGCTGCATTTTCGGCGCTCATTGCAGCCCTCACGACTACGCCAATATTAGCCCACTTCGATCAGACTGCCCCGACAGAAGTTCGTACGGACGCGAGTGGCCACGGAATTGGTGCTGTTTTAGCTCAGCGTCAGCATGGACGTGACTGTGTCATCGCCTACGCCAGCCGCCTTTTATCCCCTGCCGAGAGGAACTATTCCATCACCGAAAGAGAGTGTCTTGCTCTTGTTTGGGCTGTCGCTAAATTTCGCCCGTACCTCTTCGGCCGCAGTTTTACTGTTGTAGCTGATCATCATGCACTCTGCTGGCTTTCCTCGCTAAAGGATCCCACAGGACGTCTCGGTCGTTGGTCTCTCTGCCTCCAAGAATACACCTTCTCGGTCGTGTATAAATCTGGCCACCTCCATCAAGACGCCGACTGCCTGTCACGGTATCCAGTGGATCCACCAGACGCCACAGAGAGAGCTACGGAGGCTTGCGTCTTATCAATATCAGACTTTCTTGATATCGCTTCTGAGCAACGCCGCAACCCGGATTTACTTCCCATCATAGAAAGCCTGAGTTCCGCTACTCCACCCACTTCTCTGAACTTGTATTTCCTTCATGAAGGAGTTCTCTACCGCCACAACATGCGCCCTAATGGTCCTGACCGCCTTCTCGTCGTGCCTTCCCATTTGCGTGTAGATGTTCTCCGACAGCTTCACGATGAACCTGCCGCTGGTCACCTGGGAGTCACCCGCACTTATGATCGCGTCCGGCGCCGTTTTTTCTGGCCACGCCTATATCGCTCTGTGCAAAAGTATGTCGCCAGCTGCGACCTTTGTCAACGTCGAAAACGACCAACATCGCTTCCAGCTGGCCTTCTTAACCCTATTGAGATCCCTGCTGAACCATTCTACCGCGTAGGGCTCGACCTTCTCGGGCCATTTCCCACTTCTGCATCCGGGAACAAATGGGTTGCCGTGGCGACCGACTACGCGACACGTTACGCGATCACCCGCGCTCTTCCAACCAGCTGCGCTACCGATGTCGCCGACTTTCTGCTACATGACATCATATTGCATCACGGTGCTCCTCGACAGCTCGTTACTGACCAAGGCCGATACTTTTTATCTCGCGTCGTCCAGGATATCGTACGTTCCTGTTCCACGAACCACAAGTTCACAACGGCATACCATCCACAAACTAATGGACTTACAGAGCGCCTGAATCGCACTATCACGGACATGTTGTCAATGTATGTTTCTCCAGACCACCGTGACTGGGACGCAACGTTACCCTACGTCACCTTCGCTTACAACTCCTCCAGACATGACACCGCAGGCTATTCCCCGTTCTACCTTCTTTACGGACGGGAACCCTCTCTGCCTCTTGATACACTCCTTCCCGCTGGTTCAAGCTCCCCTGTCACATACGTCCGCGATGCAATAGAGCGAGCCGACGCAGCACGACAGATTGCCCGAGAACGACTCATGCTTTCTCAAGCCTCTCAGAAAGATCGATACGATCGTCATCACCGCGAAGTTTCGTATGCACCAGGTTCTCTCGTACTCTTGTGGACCCCATGTCGTCACATCGGCCTCTCAGAAAAACTTTTATTTCGCTATGACGGACCATACAAAGTCCTTCGCAAGATCACCAACCTCACCTACGTGATACAGCGAGTCGTCGACGAAGCGCACTCAATGCCACCACCATCCACTGTTGTGCACGTCGTCAGACTGAAGCCTTATGTGTCACCGAACACTCCCCTTTCGTGACAAGCGCCGGGTCGGCGCTTTAACGCCGCGGGGTAGTGCCACAAGACAGTAGTGGGATTTGGGCATAAAGCGGTAGAGGGTTCCTGGCTGAAAGAAAAGACTACGAAGTGGATAGAGACTGGTTCCAGCCCGCCAGTGCGCCAGGCATTGTCATCGCGTGTAATCGTTGTAAATATCTGTAAATATAGGTTTTCTTGTAAGATTATCATTAGTTTTTTTTGAATAAAGAAATAGTCCTCACAACGCATTCATGCTTATTTTGCTCTTATCATTCATAAAAGGTGGTCTGGCCATTGGGTGGTGGCAGAGTTGGCACTTCTCTCATATCTTATTTCGTGGATCAGGGACATTTTAAATTAGTTTACCTGATGTGCTGGAGTTCTGGAACTTACGACATGCTTCAGTACTCTGTTTCTTTTATCATCATCAATGCACATAATTATGCTTGTGTTACTACAAGTTTCGCATTATGCGCGTGTTGCTTTACCAACTTGGCGTAATGCAAGTGTTGGTTATACGGGCTCTACTAGTGCTATGTTGTTTGTTTGTCCACTTTTGTTCCTTTTTATTTTGTAGTTACTAAATATCAATGAAAGACTACAGAGAATGTCACCTATGCTTTTGATGGTATCATTAGTTTTTTTAATAAAGAAATAGTCCTCACAATGCATTCATGCTTATTTTGCTCTTATCATTCATAAAAGGTGGTCTGGCCATTGGGTGGTGGCAGAGTTGGCACTTCTCTCATATCTTATTTCGTGGATCAGGGACATTTTAAATTAGTTTACCTGATGTGCTGGAGTTCTGGAACTTACGACATGCTTCAGTACTCTGTTTCTTTTATCATCATCAATGCACATAATTATGCTTGTGTTACTACAAGTTTCGCATTATGCGCGTGTTGCTTTACCAACTTGGCGTAATGCAAGTGTTGGTTATACGGGCTCTACTAGTGCTATGTTGTTTGTTTGTCCACTTTTGTTCCTTTTTATTTTGTAGTTACTAAATATCAATGAAAGACTACAGAGAATGTCACCTATGCTTTTGATGGTATCATTAGTTTTTTTGAATAAAGAAATAGTCCTCACAATGCATTCATGCTTATTTTGCTCTTATCATTCATAAAAGGTGGTCTGGTCATTGGGTGGTGGCAGAGTTGGCACTTCTCTCATATCTTATTTCGTGGATCAGGGACATTTTAAATTAGTTTACCTGATGTGCTGGAGTTCTGAAACTTACGACATGCTTGAGTAGTCTGTTTCTTTTATCATCATCAATGCACATAATTATGCTTGTGTTACTACAAGTTTCGCATTATGCGCGTGTTGCTTTACCAACTTGGCGTAATGCAAGTGTTGGTTATACGGGCTCTACTAGTGCTATGTTGTTTGTTTGTCCACTTTTGTTCCTTTTTATTTTGTAGTTACTAAATATCAATGAAAGACTACAGAGAATGTCACCTATGCTTTTGATGGTATCATTAGTTTTTTTAATAAAGAAATAGTCCTCATAATGCATTCATGCTTATTTTGCTCTTATCATTCATAAAAGGTGGTCTGGCCTAGTAGATTAAAATGACATTAAGTAGAAACTGAACAAAAATATGAAAGACTGAAAAAAGTATTGAAATTACACTTGGCAGACCCAACTGTACCACTTAAAAAAAACAAAAAACTGATATTTTTCAACAGTTAAGAAAACATTAAAATTCCACTTGATAGACACAACAGTACCAATGAAAAAAAAAGCTGCTATTTTTTAACAGCTGGCTATATTTTTGTATGATTGTCAGCTCCTGTGGGGCTGCACATTGATAGCCGTGATATCACTTGCTTCTGTGGCAGGTGCAAAGTGCGCATTTCTTGTCCTACTACTACTTCCCATTCTGCACCTTTCCTTTACTAATCCCACTGTCGTGCTTTTACAAAGGCGCTGAGACATGCCCCACCAGGGAGTGCTGTTTGCTGCCAGTGCTGATTGTTAATGGTTATAGAAACCGTAGTAGGGAGCACAGTGAGGCGAGAGGCATGGGTAGCAGTTCGGATTGTTGGTACGACTGTTTTCGGGGGCATTAAGCGTCACCTCCTCTAGTTCACAGTGCAGTTGCTATACTCTTTTTCACGACTTCCGTGTAGCACTCTGGAAGCTGCCGTCCGTCTAGACCATTCAAAAGAGGGAGTACATATAAATGTATCCTTCCGCGTCCTGTCATCTGCTAATAATCTGCAAGCGGCGAGCGCTGCTAAGGGTGAGCTTGCACATCGTCAAAACTTTTTTCATTTAACGGAAATTGTGTTCACTTCTGTGTAACCACCGAGGTCTAAGTCATCCAGTAGATTTTCTTGATTGCGGCCCTTGGCACCATAAAACAGCGTCTTGGGCTTTAATGAGCTGCATCATTTGATTTCGGCTCGCCACATCACCTGTGTTTGCTGCGGGACTCTTCCAGCTGCTTGCTTCTTACTCCACATTTACTACACTATAAGTGCTGATGTCGTCCTCGTCGCTGCCAAGCATGGTGTCCAGCAGTCATTAAAGCTTTCACTTTGCCCAGTATTAAAAAAAAAAGCGCAGCGTTATGCCAAATGATGTGCCCTCATGCTGATGTCTAAACTAATGGTGCAAGCTATCGAGAGTTGGAGGAACCTAACAAACGCGCAATGCATTCCCTCCGAAATTCGGGAAGCGCCCGAGGTTACGTGCTAGGCCCACAGAATCGATAATTTGAGTGTGGGTCTCAATAGCGGCGCTGAATCGGCACAAATATCTGGTTGTCGAAGCTTAAAAACATAAACCTAGAGCAGATGGAAGCATCAGTTTAGAGCTGAATTCGACGTGGCCGACAACTGCTTTCGGCAATGCAGCCATGTGTTTTGGACCCTATGCTGGCTCCGCCACAGCAATGTAGAGGCTGTGGTTTTGTCGACTACGCACAGTCGAGGTCCGATTTCTCCGAACGCTTGAAATTCCGGACATGCCCAATTTCCCAGACTCATCTGTGGCACCGTCAAGTTCCCCATAGAGTCAATGTATTAAAAAGTTCGAAATTCCGGACGCTTATAGCCTTTGGCATCCCATTTCCCGGACTTTTTACTGTTAATCACCTACCCAAAGTCGCCACCGCCGCCGCCATTTTGGTTGTTTTCATATCCTCGAACTCGCCTTACTTGCCTCGCAGGTATGGCCAGCAGGCGCCGCCGCCAACCACTGCACCGCGCCGCAACTGCGGTAGCCTCGAAACTGCACGTGTCAATTCGTTGCCAGCCGTAGCTTAGCGGCTTTGCCAAGCCAAACCTCACTGTGTTCGTTCACGTGTTGTTTTGTCAGCTCTGCGGTCGTGTCTGCAGTTGATTGTTTGCTACGCTGTTGACTTCAGGTCTGCTGTCAGCATGCTATCGGAATCGTGGAAGGCGGTTATGCAAAAGACTCCGCGACACTGTTTTCGCCACACTAGCATCGCACTCGATGCCAAGGCGGCCATC
Organism: Rhipicephalus microplus; assembly: GCF_013339725.1. NCBI lineage: Eukaryota > Metazoa > Arthropoda > Arachnida > Ixodida > Ixodidae > Rhipicephalus > Rhipicephalus microplus. The sequence goes on from NC_051169.1 coordinate 139,921,556, forward strand.
TCGCCTCAAGTGGACTGTGTATGACGAATTGCCATCCGCGGATGTTGCCTTCGAAGATCTGCGCACTGCTGGCGTGCCGATTCCAGCCGGAATAACCTTTGAGGGCTTTGCCGATGCTGACAAAGACCTCGAGCTATGTGCGGACTTGACCGATGAAGAAATCATTTCTCAAGTTACGGAGTACTTTTGACGACTCCGACACAGAGAATGAAGAGCCATCTCTAACACAGCCAACGAGCTCGGATTTGACGCGAGCACTGATGACACTGTTATCGTTGTACAGCGGCAATATGACGTTGACTGAAATTGAGACAGACATGATCGCGGGCAAGAAGAACGTCGTGCATAAGAAAATAGGCGACTTTGTGCCATGTGCTGACCTATGAGGTAGCGCCGGCCACGTCGGATTTTTTTTTTTAAGTCAGCTCTTTTCAGAGCCACCTAAATGATGCATTGGCTGAATTTTAATAGGAATTTAGTAGTCCGGCCGTCACCCTCTCTGTCAGCGAAAAATACCTACAAACAAAGGTGCGTTTTCACGTGCATTCATTTTTCCTTAGTGCCCGATTTTTTGGACGTTTTTGCGGTCCCTTGAGGATCCGGGAAATCGGACGTCGTCTGTATAATATTTTAAGCAATGTCATACCAATAGCTTGTGCATTACAGATGAAAGCATAATGCATACAAAACATAGCTGCATTATTTGTTCTGCCATTTGTGTGTTATAACACAAACAAGTTTGAACTCATTCTTCAGCATCCTAGAGCCACCAAAATTGTTTTATATGAAAAATGAGGCAAAATCACCGGGCAGATCACAGTTTCAAAGCCCAGGAAAGCCTTCAAGTAAAAATCTTCTGACGAGACCACTTGTAAAATTCAAGAGGACATGGAACGAGTTCTCAAAATGGGCACTACATCTCGATTCGCAAGAATCTGCGCTCAAAGATTGCGTAGCATTAGCTAAGCTGCACGGAACTCATGGAACAGAGTATAGACTTGGCAGTCTGGGAGTAATGGATTAAATTATTACTGACCACTAGTTTCTGACTGAAGTGAAGGTAGTGTCTTATCAACTGCAGCACTAAGTTTTTAATTTAGTTGAAAGGCAATAATTTTGAAACGTATCGCTTCAATGACTGAGCAAAGCGTGCCAGCTGCTCTATGTTCAGTTCACATAGTTCATATATAGAGATTATAGTTGTGAAGCAAGACAAGTTAATGAATAAAAAATGTGAACGGTACTTGATTAAGCTGTTGCATCGCACTCTTGAAGGTGAAGCTCAAGTGTCTTTCAAATTTCGTGAAAAGGAATGCTTATACCTATTCAGTTTATAAGTTTATTTACATTCTAGAGACACCATGGAGAACATGCTATGGAGATACGATTCTCCCCGAATGAAGAAACGTACTTCTGTGTTCAAGTGTGATGAAAGTATCGCATCGGCCAGCATATAAATGTTCATAGCATCACTAGCCACGTAGGAAGAGCATAGGCCATGATCCACCAGCAATCCTCAATGCAGTGAGCGAGTAAATTTGTAATCCGATGATAGGAAAAGATAAAAGTGCGAATGATGGCTGTACGCATAGCTATCAAAACACTGCCCTCCAAGTGAAGTAGCGGCACATGTGCTATCATATTTAAAAGCTACACAATACCCACAGGGCTGAAATTCATCATACTTTTTCAGCAATTTTTAGTGTTTTTTTTTTGTTTCAGTGCAGCCACCTACACCTTCTTCGTCAGTCTGGTCCACGCTGTTTTAAGCGCATGTACTTGTGTATTATCAGTGTGCCTACGCATCCACTCTGATGATGTTAACAGCTCTATAACAGATGAAATGCCCTGCAGTGACACTTTTTTTTTTATCCACAGCGGCAACGCTTGAACGGGCATCGAGGCAGCTGGGTACACAGGCAGACACTGACGCCTTCAGGGAGAAGCTGTGAGTGAAGTTTTGTTATGATCACACAATTGATTTCAGTAGTTGGAAGTGCATTTTGGAAGTTCATTTGGTCAATTTAGTGCACTAGGCTTGTTAGTATAGCATCATGTTAGGTAGAAGTGCATCACAGCCAATACAGCACTCAAGCAAACTCTAAACAGCACGCTTGGCACTTCACTTGCTATCGCACTTTCAATTTTCAATAGAGCAATATTTACCATGATAACTGGAAGTAGCAGATGTCACTCTGCAATGTTGAATTGCCCTTCGCTTCTTGTGTATTCAACATTGTATTCGTCAACTGCGTGGCCTGAAACTAGTGTGGTTCGAAAGTTTACCACTTTTTTTTTTTTTTTTCACTCTGAAACATAAGACAGCTTTCGATGGAAGAGGATTTCTAAATCTTTACCCATGTTGCTTGGACGTTTAGATAGCCTATCTGTAATAGGCGAAAGCAGGGGTGAAGTGGCCACTTTTACATGAGTTGTTTGGAAGATCATACACTGAGTAGTCTACTATTTAGATGATGGATTTGTGAGGAAGTGTATAAAAATTTCCAAAAAACGCTTTGAAATAGCATATTTGACACAGTCCTTTACAGTGTATTTATGCAGGTGTACCATACTCAGTTGGATTTAGGAAAAATAGCAGATAGTTACTGATATTTCCATTGGTAAAGATTCATTTGCTTGTTCCACCAACACACACTAGTCCTGCATTGATATAAAAAAAATATGAAGTATGCAGCAGTCAGAAACTTTAATGTTCTTATGTTGTTGGAAGCAATTTAACAACATTTTACGTAGCATGTGTGATAGAAACAATAGCATAATGGGCAAGCATCATCATCATCATCATTTATTTACCCTTATGGGCCCTCATGGGGCATTCCATAAGGGGGGTTTAACAATAGGCAACTGCGGGTCAAAAGGAGGCATCAAATAAATACTGCTTGGAAAAACAAAGCAAAAAAAAAACACAGGATAAAACAAGAAAAAAGAAGGAAAACATGAAAATTAGAAGCCAGATAAACGCGCAAAGAACAGGGCTGCTATTCGGCCTGCTGACAATAGTGGTGCTGTAACAATAAATCTTTAAATTTAACATAACTTCTTTCACTAACAATATTGTGAGCAAGTGCATTCCAATCTGACATGGCAGTCGGTAGAATGATTTGTTGAAGGCGTTAATCGAACCATGAATGCGTTGATTATTGTGCCGTGTCCCAGTTCTATGTGTGCTTGTTGATGTATATTTTTGCACTGCCTGCAGTTATTTGCATCATAAAGATGCCGCTCTTGCTAATGTTGCACTCATTTCGAGTCTTCGTCGCTGACTTTTCTGTCCTATCTTCAAATAGTGCGCAATCCTTGGTGCCGTGAAGCACATTGGATATGCCACACTTCTTCAAAAAGTGCACAATCACATTTCCTGGGATGTCATCCCGTGCTGCAGCCCCTCCAGCGACGCACATTTTATTCGTTCGCTCCAAAATCCCGCCCGGCTTGAACGTTGGACGACAACTCCGCTGCTAGGACAACTTTCCTTTTATAAGCGGCACTGTTACAACACTGCCTGTTTGGCGCCGTTCATCTACGCCACACAGAGACGACTCGAAGCGAGACTCGAAGTGACCAACGGCTCACCTCAACGTCAACCCTCTCCACGAAGATTAAAATGGCGACCTCATGCATGTTCTTAAAGGGCCACTCACCAGGTTTGACAATCTTGAGCTGACAAGTGCAATGCGTAGACTAGTTCATGATCACGTCTGCCAAACTTTGCAACGCTACACGCCACGGAAATAGGTCAAACTTCAAGATGAAAGCTGCTCCCCTTCCCTCTGCCGGCGCACGCGTAGAGAATGAGGGCATGAGGTAGGCGTAGGAATGGCCCTACGTACACGGCAATGCAGTGACGTTGGTCCTCTACGTAGACGAGTCTGCTCTGACATCAACAGTATACCACGTGACATGGCAAAAATTATTTAACACAACATGCGTAGTTTATGTACTTGTTGCTTTAAGAGATTAATAAAACATGAAATAAATAATGAGACGCAACACGCGCTTTTCTTTTATTTTTTTCTCGTGAAATTCTACGAGATGCGATGCTAATGTGCCAGCGTTTCGCATGTGTTCGTGTCCCCGCTGTCAGCACATTGAGCAGACCACCACTGTGAAACGCTTCTACGCGTTCGCGCACTCATTGTGCTCATCTACTCTACCACGTCTAAGCTAGCGTTTCCAAACCATCCCGCAGAAACAGGCAGAGGACCACAAAATAACGCTGGTCAACAAAGCAACGCTGCTCGCGTCCTCGGGGGTTGGACTTGTTTGGGCACGTCATGTGCACGTCACCTCAGGGTCGGGTGCTGGAGAGGGTGGGGAAGAGATTTGGCTTGCGAACTCTACGCAGAGGAGCGGCAAGGGTTTCCAGTTCGCCTCCTCTCATCCTCGTTTTGCGCCACTTAAAAAACTTGTTTTCTCCGCTCGTGATGAACCGATTCAAAAAATTTTTGTGGCAAAATGTTTCTCATAGGACACCCAATTAATTCCACTGTCTAACTAAAATTCGGTGTGGGGCCTGGTGAGTGGCCCTTTAAGCCAAGTGTTGGCTCGGCTACTAACAGGTACATTACCGTCTAGGTGGCGCTAGTTGTGCACTACTTTTCTCAATGAAAAGTGGCAAATTTTTTGCAATCTTCAAATGTAAGCCAACCATGGAGTTTGATAAAAAAATGAGAAAAAAAGCTATCGGCCTAAATTCGAATAATTATAGTAGTCGGCAACTTCAACGAAGACATTATACACCTTATGGCCTAGCTTCACTTCATCGTCAGCATCCGTTTCTTGGATACGCATTTTTTTTTTCTCACCTCCCAATTTGACTAACTATAGCTCTCACTGCAATGAACCAGTAGCCCCCATATCTGTCGAAAATAAACAAATGTCGTATTCAGGGCCTTTACTTTGCAAAAACATCCCCGATTCATCTGACCTATTATTGAGATATTGGTTTGTGTCGTTTCTCCAAGCACCACACCTAAGAAGAACCTACAACTGACATTCTGCGTATTTTAGCACGATGAATGTATCTAGTCGTGTTCAGCTGCAAAGACAAAAAGCCTTGGTGGCTTATCCGACCACTCTTAACATAATGATGTTTAAAAGCCCATGTTTAAGAAATTCCTGTGTTGAGGGAGTTGGCGGTGTTGGCAGCATTGTTGGGAGTTAAAAATCAGCATTTTACGTGAGCTAAGGAATTACTATTGATGTAAATAATAGAAATCTGTAATTGAAGGCCTTCTACAGGGCAGTCACGGCAGGGAGGTTAACCAGCATACTGTAAGAAGCTGCATTAAGAAGTATAGAGTGGCAGAAGCGTAGGATAGCACCATGTGTCCAACCATGTGAATTGCATGATAAGTGTGTGGTTGAAAGGCTGACCCATTGAAAAGTACTCATAAAAAAAAGAAATCACTGTCATCATCATCCACATATTTAACAAAGTGTGGAGCTGCATAGGTGTGCATATTACTTTGCAGATGCCTAGTGGGTGTTCCTCTAATTAAGGAACTATAAAATATGCCGTAGTGGGCACTTTGCGGCTGTACTTGCAGTGCAGTTACAAAGCATGACAAGTCAATAGTGTTACGACAAGCATGCTGTTGCGTAGTGCACCGAGGTCACGGGTACTCGGCTGCTGACCTGCAGGTCGCGGGTTCGATTCCCGGCTGCGGCGGCTGCATTTCCGATGGAGGCGGAAATGTTGTAGGCCCGTGTACTCAGATTTGGGTGCACGTTAAACAACCCCAGGTAGTCAAAATTTCCGGAGTCCTCCACTACGGCGTCTCTCATAATCAAATGGTGGTTTTGGGACGTTAAACCCCACAAATCAATCAAACCGAGGTCACTAGTCACCAAAGTTGTTCGGTAGCTCGTTTCCCAGCTCGCGGCTGCTTCTGCGCAGAGCTGATAGACGAGCGGACAAGACGACGATGAGTTAAGGTAAGATTTATGTACAGCATAGAATAGAGGCATTACGTATTCAACACTGGGGCCGACAGCTTAGGGACTCAAAGAGCAGAGGTGTCTTCGGACGCTCTAACACTGTCGTCTTCTCTCTGACACATAGGTCGGCTGCTTGGCATCGTGCCACGGTCTTTATAGGCCTTGGGGGATTCCTCACATCAGCAACGTCCAATCAGAACCGCCGTTGGTGATGGTAGTCAGAATCCTCCTAGTCAGGAACTGTTGCTGGGTTGCACCCATGGACAAGTCATATTGCCACGCATTGCATAAGACTGGCCAAACCGATTGCATCATTGGGCTGCTATCAGGGCCTATAAGTTGAGGGAGCTGCTCTCCGCACGTTGCGTAAGACACACCATCGCCACCAGGCTAGACGACGTCGTTGAGGTAATGGCATCAGGCGGGCTCGCTTGCTGGCCTTGATACTGCTTGCCTTTGCAGAAGCAATGACGTTCGGTCTGGACCCCAAGCATAACAGTAGGAAGACACTCTGAATAGGACTTGATTACTTTGTTTCATTCTACTCTTCAAGGCCAAGCTGAAGTGCTTCCTAATGGGGAATGCTTATACCCATCCACGACCCATGTAGCTGAGTAGAGAAACATCCTGTATTGCAGCTGTTGGTGGCTGGTGTTATGAAATTGAGCAAGAGAAATGAAGGAGTTTTAGATGCAGATGCACTGTGTGGTTGTAGTAGATTTTAGCCTTTAGGTGATGCTATTTGTTTTATGACTTCGCGTGCCCTTCTATGCAGTCACATGACACAGCAGAACGCCAACCTGACTATCAAGAGCACCACGACTGCACTCCAAGAATTGGGAACACTGGTGGCCCAAGGAGACAAGGTAGGGAAAATGCAGTCTTACTTTCATACCTAATGGAAACACAAAGAAGAAAGTAGTTCGAGCCACTTTGGTGAATTATGCTTGTACAATGTACAGTTAAAGCTCGATCTAAAAAGAAACTTGGTTTTACAAATTTCCCGATCTAATGAATAAATTTTCATGCCTCGGCAAGTGCCCGTAGGGTTCATTAATATCATCACCTTGGACTAACGAAGTTTGTACACTTAACTCATTACGAAATTTTTCCAGAGATAAATGAGTGAAAATGTGATTTCTTTACAATTTTTACCTAGGGGCTTTTGTTTGGATGAGGGCTGTAGGGCTATCACGTTAAAATGTGTAGCCACGCTAGTCACGACACTTTATTGAATACAAGGTAGGAAGTCCAAAAAGGCCCCACATAGACGGTCGAAGTGCTTTAGCCAATCACCTTTGCGATTAAAGAAACAATCCCGCTTGTACACCTCACAATGTTCTCTGAATGCGAGGTCTCGGGCTGTTCGGCTGATGTCAGCCTCGAGTACTACACACTCATTGGTGCAGGCTTGTGTGCTTCCGCCTTTGGGGAGGAAACGTCATGAACTATCAGTTGCACCCAAACCCAGTTTCAAATTGGCAAGGTTGGCTGCATTCGATTGTGCTTTTTCATATCAAATGGCACTTAGGTGATAGTTATGTTACGGAGGCTAGAATTGGTAGGCGGGAAAATCGGCTGCTCCCAGCTGGCTCCTGTCGCAATCCCGCAGCTGTGGTGCTGTAGTCAGAGGCGCTGCCAGCTTCCTGCTCGCACATCGGCATTGGCAGGATTTTTTTCTTCAGCAAGGGGAGGGGGAGAAATCTGGGCTGCGTCTTAGCTGGGGGAGGGTGAAAGTGCTCATCAACACCCTGTTGGCGTGTGTGGTGGCGGGCAAGTACCCCTTATAGCCAGCTTTCCCCCTCTGCCAAAGCCCGTGCACTCGCGTCGGTCACTTTCAGATTTTCACCTCTGAAAATGCTTTACTAACATGATAAACAACTTTATGAATTCACAACCATTAAAGCAGCACTAAAAAATGAATAATGGAATTCGTGCGAACCTTTCGGTAGTTAATAAGTCAGACAGCCAGTCATAAATAGAGCGTCAAATAATGCAGGCTTGTTGGTGCTTACTGAACCATTGAAAAAACAGCGCTGGTCTTGTCACTTCTATGTCCCATGCTAGTGCTATATTTTTGAAAAACCGTACATAACTCAGTCACCCATAATGAACCATCATGTCAATAAAGTGTTATTTCGAATGAGCTACTTTTCACATGTTTGGTGAAAGCAAAATGATCTTCATCTTGATAATATTTATCTACACAATTACTGAGTAAAAAAAAGCTTCTTCGGGCAGGGAAGTATAATATTTCTAAAGCTTTTTAGCATTCTAGCATTATCATGTAATAACTTTTGATTAATTGTATTGTTTCGTGCCTTGATAGTGCAAGTAGCCTTATCCATTTGTTCCCTGCTTGTTAATAAATGCTGACCTTTCACTACGATTGAGGTAGCACTGCCTCAAAGCCAGTATGTTCTCAAACTTTGAAAACTTATTGAAATAGCAATTAGTTTAATGGCTTCTACCAAATTTTATTAGTGCTATAATATGATGAAGTACACTGGTGGATGTTCTTGTCGTTTATGCATCGCTTCAAATTCCCATAAAAGGAAAATGATCACAAGATCGTGATGTAAAAGAACTTGACCACGGATTTTGCTGACGCAGCCAATTTCTATAACACCCTGCTTACTGAGCTACTGTATAAACCAGACTATAGGTCGAGTGGGAATACAGGTTGACCCCCCAGATTCTGGTTACTGAAAAAATAAAAAAAAAAAATTGCCCGCAGCTTCCCTCGGGGGAACACTGAGGAGGATGCGGAGCATATAATTGGTTAACGGGGTGTTAAAGTGCGACTTACTTGGGTCGATGGCTAAATTGGTTAACGTGGTTGTGAAATGGGGTGTTAAATTGCGACTTACTTGGGTCGATGGCTAAATTGGTTAACGTGGTTGTAGGAGGGGGTGTTGAATGAGTGAACACGTACACACATATGCGAAAGGGCGGCGCTGGTCGAAGGGACGTCGATCATTGTGTTTGTGGATTCGTTGGAATTCATTTCACCGCGACCTTGGACGTCGACGCGCCGTACAAACCAACCGACGAGCGGCAACTGAGCGAGCGAGCGCCGACCTTGAGTATATATACAGCTCGACGGCGCATGCACTGTCAGCTGTTGAATGTTCTCGAAGCGCGACGCCACATGCGCGTCCACTGGATGGATGGATGGATGGAAAAACTTTATTTCGTCAGAAAGCAACTGAGGATGATTCCGTGTTAGATGGCCATCAACCCAAGGTTGGCGGCGACCTGTGTGGCCCACTCCACGACCCTTAACTGGACGACTGGGTCTGAGCTGGTCAACACGGCCTCCCAGTGCTCAAGAGAGGGATCACGCATAATATCCACCGGCGGCGGCACTATGCTACATTCCCAAAGTATGTGATCATATGTTGCCACAGCCTGACACCATTTGCATTGCGGCTTAATCTCCTCCGGGTACATTTTGTTCAACACGTAAGGGTTGGGAAAAGATCGCGTCTGCAGTTTTCTCCAGACGCATTCCTGCGCCTTAGTCAACCGCTTGTGCGGGGGCGGATAAAACCTCCGCTCTAGTTTATAATGATTCGTTATGTCATGAAAGGACACCAGCCCATCTCTCGCGGACCTCCCCGGAACTGGCGGCTCACCTACCCGGCTGACAAAACCTCGAGCATTCAGGTGAGCCGCCTCGTTCCCAGGGTTCCCAGAGTGTGCTGGTACCCAGACAATTTCTATTTCTCTCATTTCTCGTCCCGTGGCCCCATGCAGAAATCGTGCGGCGGTCGCCGATATTCTGCCCCTCGCCAGATTTCGGATGGCTGTCTTTGAATCACTGAAAATCAAATCTGACTGCGAATTAGTTATAGCTAGCGCTATTGCCGCTTCCTCTGCAGTTTCCGAGGAGCGGGTTTTGACCGATCCAGAAGCGATCAAGCGCCCCCGCCTGTCCACCACCACAATCACAAAAGCGTCTTTGTTCTTATATTCCGCAACATCTGTATAGACTGCCGCTTTGTACTCGCCGTACTCAACGTGTAAAGCTCTGGCTCTTGCCTGCCTGCGCTGCGTATGGTGAATCGGATGCATATTTTTGGGCAAAGGTTTTATGTACAGGGCCTTATGTAACTCTCGCCGCACCTGAATTTTAGTGTCCCCAGTGGGAACCTCTGCTCCAATGCCAATCCTTTCCAATATAATCCTGCCCGCTTTGGTTGTCGAAAGCCTAGCGTGCTGCATCACCAGATGCGCCTCCCATAATTCATCCAGGGTGTTGTGTACCCCTAGTTTTAACAGCCTTTCTGTAGGCGCGTTGTTAGGCAACCCAAGCGCTGCTTTGTAAGCTTGCCGGATCATAGCCTCGACCTTACCTTTTTCTGCGGCATCCAACTTCATATAAGGTGTCGCGTAAGTAATCCTGCTGAGCACAAACGCCTGTACCAGCTTACAGAGTTCTTTTTCTTTAACCCCGCTCTTACGGTTAGTGATTCTTCTGATTAACCTGACAGTAGCATTGACCGTGGTCTTAAGTTTTTCAAGGGCCACCCTATTCTTCCTGTTAGTTTGCAGATATAGGCCAAGAATTCTAATCGTTTGAGCTTCAGCTACCGGCCTACCCCCTACCTTTACCTCTAACGGCGGTGTCTTGCATGTAGCCCTCTGGGTTTGTCCCGAACCACAAAGAGCTCGGACTTTGGCTGAGAGCATGAAAGTCCCGCCTCCCCTGCCAACTCTTCGACAATATTAACTGCCTGCGTCCACTGGAGAATCAGGAGAATTGTAGATGTCGAACGCGGTGTGTAGAGGAGGAAGGGTGCACAGATGGTGGAGGAGTGAAGCACGCGCGGTGTGTAGAGGAGGAAGGGATGCACAGATGGTGGAAGAGTGGGCGACGGCGCGACGGCGCATGCGCGCGCGTCAGCTGTCGAATGTTTGAGAAGCGGTGCGGACGGCGCGGACGGCGCACTACAAGGCGCGAGTATAAGATGCTTCCGCATCTAAAAGGGACAACAACCCAAAACTGCCGAACCACATTTATTTGCGAATTGGGCCCACCGCACCCCAATAGTCGGAGCTCCCGTCAATCACTATCGCAACTGCTCCTATTCGTCCGACGAAGCACCACTGTCTTCTGAAGATGAGAGTTCGTCACTGGCCGCCTCCCACAGTGCGTCGTCTTCCGTGCCGTCCAGCGAATTGCTGATGCAACATTTCTTGAAAGCACTTTTCACCATTAAATCTGGCAAGGAACGCCAGGCGGAAAGCACCCAGTCACAAACAGTCGCAAGCGGAGGCCTCTGTAGGCAGCCCGTCGGCGCCTTGGGGTTCTCCCCGACAATCCACTTTTGCTACTCCAGCAGCACTCGGTCCTTGAACGGCTTGTTTAGCACAACGTCGAGCGGCTGTAGGGGGGACGTCATACCACCTGGTATCACAGTGAGGTCCATTTTCCCGTAGCCGAGTGCGCGTTTCACAGCGTCGGTTAAGTGACCATGAAACGCATCCAACATCAGCATGCTGCGAAGACGCAGCAGTGCAGCTGGCCGACGGTTTCACACTACTCTTATCTATTCAAGTATCATGGCCTCGTCTATGTATCCCTTTTTGTTGACGCAAACGATAACACCAGGCAGGAGCACTTCCTTCGGCATCGTCTTGCGTTTGAAAATTATGTAGGGCGGAAGCTTTCTACCATCTGCCGTGCATGCCAACATGACGGCAAAGCGAGAGTGCTTGTTCCCAGTGGACAACAGCTTCACATCCTTGGAGCCATGCTGCGTGATTTTGGTCGACGAAACAATGCTAAACCACACGGGGGTCTCATTGGCATTGCCAATCTGCCCCATCATGTAGTCATTCTGCTCCTGAAGTCGGTTCACAAAGCGCTGAAAGCTTATAAGCTTGTCCTCGAACCCCTCCGGCAACTTTTGACAGATGGATGTGCGCCGCCGGAGAGAAAATCAACGCACCGAAGAGTTTGGTGCATGAAACTCTTCTCTCGTGAGCCCAGCTTCTCTCGTGAGCCCAGCTACTCGAGGGAGTTTCACGGCTTTCTTGCTAATGGTATCCACGGTCACCGACAGCGAGCGCGCACAAACTTCTCACACAAAGTCCGCTAGCTTATCCTCCAGCTGCGGATGAACGGCACTTGTCCATGAAACAACATTTTTCGAGGATTGCACATCTGCAGCTTCCCTTTCTGCGCCCTCCAATAACGCACACTTTTTTCCGATACACCAAAACGGCACTGAGCAGCCATATTTCCGTTTGCTTCTGCGAACTCAACAACATCTAGTTCAAACGCAGCTGAGTACTGCCTTCTCGTACCGCTACTCATATTCAGTGACCGAAAAAAAAAAGACCACTAAAAATGCAGCGCAATGTCAAACGGAGCGAAAACTCGGAACAGATTTGAAGCGAATCACGAATACAAAGAAAACAGACAGAGAGAAAGAAAAAAAACAGCCTGCGATTGTATTTGGATCCGGATATGGCCGTGTTCGGCTTCTCAAGCACATGCAAGCCACATGTTGCCAGACAGCGGCACACTTTAGGCTAGACATCGCTATATAAGACGAGGGGCGACTTTAGCTTATTGTGTTATTAAAAATATTTTGACTTATATTGCGGTTTATACGGTACAACAAGCTGCCTATCATCTTTGAATGCAGGCACAATGTGTGGAAAACATTTGTCAGCCTGCTTTACATTACCTGCACGTGAAGTTGTATAGTCACTTGGGTGGGTACAGCAGCCCTTAAATATTCACTTTTCTAGTTATCTGACCTTGCAGCTGTTTCGCAATGCTTTATATGGGCACGATGCGTGCATTATTATTTGGGTGTGTAATACACAAGGCGAGCATCGCTTGTGTTGTGTATACATCACTTGTACATGGAGCATTTTTCTACGTGCTCAATGAAAATATAGTGAAGTAAAACTGAAAAAGGAAATGAATTAGGACGTTCAAATGAATGCACTTATCAAAGCAATTGTTCCGTTCTTTAAGAGCTCGACAAAGCATTTAGTAATTTAGCTGCTCGTAATTGTCATACGTGCACGTAAAAAATTTGCAGTGCTTGTACGGGTTCACATTTAAGTTGAACGAAAATGTTTGTTTTTCTTGGTGACCTAATTTTTCTGTATAGCTTTAACCCCGATATACTGGTAGTACGAGCCGGGGTACTTCCGTATACTTATTTTTTTGTTGCACAACAACAAAAAATTATTATCTACCAGCCTTGGAAATGGCATGCTTCCAAACCGCAAATGTTCCATCATGCTGGTGCACAGAAAAGTGACACCTTTGCCATGCATGTTCTGTACCCTGAATCCCACAACCTGACACGAAACAGGCTCCCCAAGTTTTCTTAATTTCGTAGACGTCAATCCTCTGCCATTCGTAGACGCACACCAACACAAAGTACCCAGCCACACAACCTCGTGGAACTCCGACGAAGCTGACGAGCTCCCGTCGCAGTGGCCTACACTACCGCGACCAACACACTAGTCGGCAGCGCCTCCGACTGTCACATCGTGTTTTGGCCTAACGGAGAGGTCGTGCAAGGCGGCACGTCCGGGCGAGGGAAACACAACTCGCTTTTCACACCTCCCATTCTAGCAACCGTAGTTATGTTTCTCCTGCAAATAGTCCCACAGGAACATGTATGCTTTTCCTATTTATGGCTTATGTGGCGAATGACACTGAATGCCTCCTTGGAACTTTCCTGTTGTGCCTGCTCGAACACTAACTGCATTCGTTCTTAGAGTCTTTGAATATTGGTGGATTGTCGTAACTTCACATGGCCGTCCGCCTTGCATGTATAGCCTGGACGTGGCAGGAATTCATTCTTGAGCGGCCCTGTCACATTTTTCACGCACTCAAGCGTGTATTAGTGGCAAAAAATGCCGTGGTAAGTTTTAGGTGGCACTATGTTACAATTCTAGCTAACGAAGGAACCAAAAAACTCACAACGATTCCCTGACAAGCTGACCGTCGAGCAAAGGTTTAATCATGCTCTTTTCTTTCACCGTTTTTTTTTTAAGATGGTTTTTATCTTCATAATTTTACGGAATCATTTAAAACGTTGCGACGAAGACAAGACGCGACGAGGGAGTGCGTTTCTGCGCTTCGGCGCCAGTCGGTGCCACGATAAGAACACTCGGATCGTACACGTCATTGCTACTAGGGAATCGTCACTTAGGATGATATTTGTGGAATGTATCACACCGAACACGTAGCACTAGTATCGATGTCGCAGGGCAGTTTATTTTCCGTTTTTTTTTTCTCCTTAGCTTTAATACACTGTTTGACGTCGAATTAAAATGATTTCCACGCGACGTATGCCGTTCAAATTTGGCCAAGAAGACCTATGCATACCAAGCGATTGAATGATGGGCACATCTCGATCTTGAAATTTGATGTCAGTGCTCCTTTAAGAGAACCAACGTCCATACTCCCATATAAGCATTTTGATAGGTTCAGACCACTACTAGAGGATAGTGACCAGATGCGTTGAGCGTTTCACCATCACTCTATGTGCATTTGAGACCATATTTGGCTGGGTTATTCAAGGAGCGTGTGCTAACATCAGCTAACATTTTTCTCCACCTAACATAAGTGCCACTGCCTTGTTCCGGGCTTGTTCCTGTGACTGGTGCATTGAAGTCACCCCTGGAGGCCCATCAAAGATGTGGTGCTTGGAAGCCATCGGAATAACTGACGTACAAGACGACAATGTCAGCAAGCACTCAGCACTCATACACTTTCGTAGCACAGTATACAAGAGCGCAGGGCACTATGTAGTACCGCTAATGATTAAGACGCCAGGTCTCATGTCTTGTACGAACCAAAGTGGGGCTGAAACCAGACTTAAGCATCAATTTCAGCAGTTCGAGCACCACCCACAAGTCCTGAAGGAGTACCATGCTATCATCAGCAAGTACTCTAAGGAAAGTTATATGGAGATAATAGAGCAGTCAGCACCTGTTGGGCCGACCGTCTTCTACTAGCCTCATCATGCGATAGTCTGTACGTGAAGCCATGGCTACAAAGGTCCGTGTCGTGTCCGATGCCTCATCGCATGAATATAGTGAACCATCTTTGAACGACATGCTCGATAAAGGTATCCAACTGTACCCTGAGCTCTTGCAGCTTCTCTTGCAGTTTAGGAGCAGCAAGTTTGTCCTCATGGCAGACATATGAAAGGCCTTCCTCCAGATATGCATCCAACTGGAATACAAAGATGCGCTTCGTTTCCCGTTAATCGACCAACTCCCATCATTGGACCATCCCGTTCTGGCAATCGTCGAGTGAAGCATGACTCGGGTTCCGTTCGGAGCTTCTTCTAGCCCAGTTTTGCTGTCAGCAATCCTGCAGCACCACCTTGAGACATGGAAGATGAAATACTCAGACACTGCCACCTGTGTGCAGTGGTCATTCTGCCTTGACGACTTAGTCATAGGTGCATCTTCCGAAGAGGAGGCGTTGAAAATTTGCAGGGAAGCGAATGTTGTCATTGCCAAAGCCATAATGGAACTGTGAAAATGGTGCTCCGATTCCTGCCTTCTATGCACACAGCTCTTGAACAAGGATCTTTCAATCGATAATGTTATTGAGCAGAGCTCCAAGTCTAAGGTCCTTGGTCTACTTTGGGACCGCTCGTCAGATGACATCATCATCACTACGCAAGTTGTACATGCATTCATTTTGACCCAACCATTGACGAAGCGAACTGTTTTGCGAGCCTTTGCGAGACTAAGCGACCTGCTAGGCTTTGTCGCTCCATTTCATGTGACAGTGCTACTCTTGTTCCAGCGGCTGTGGCAACAGGATATCGACTGAGACAGGTCTCTTCCATATGAAATTGAAGAATTATGGAAGAAGTCTGTGTCGGGAACTGATAGTTCTGTTCTACGTTCACATTCCACATTGCCTCACAAATGGCATGTCAAGCTCATGGACACGCTACAGTACACGTTTCTTGACACCAGCCCTCATGCATATGGAGTCGCCATGTTCGTACATCGATTTCTAGAAGACTGCTGTTTTACAGTGTGACTCTTCGTGAGCGAATCTCGCCTTGCACCACTGAAGAGAATTTATTTACCTCATTTAGAGCTTCTTACCTGTATTCCATTGGCAAGGCTAAGGAATTACGTCCAGAAAATAGCAGAGTTCTCTTCTTCTGTTACCTCCTTCTGGCCTGATTCAATAATTGGGCTACATTGATCGTATCGGTGCGTACCGCTGGCGATATGCACTGATCGGAGACATTTGTAAGGAACCGTGTGCAAGAGATCCAAACTCTAACTCGAGGCTACACTTGGCGGCACTGTGAGAGCGCGGACAACCCAGCAGACTTTCTGACGCATGAAGCATCAGCAGTGGTTCTAACACGAGAGACAAAGTGGTGGTCTGGACCTCCTTGGTTGGTCGAACCAGAAGTCATCTGGCTTGTGAATCCTTGCCCTGTGCTGAGGGTGCAGCACTTGAACAGCGAATCAGCGTCGGTGGGCCTTACTACAGTCTCATCATAAGCTTTACATCCACCGACCCCACTACTCGACCTAGAGAAGTACAGCTCCTTTTCCAGGCTTCCCAGAGTAATCGCCTGTATTTCGAGGTTTGCTTTCAACACCTTCCAAAACAGCCATCCATGTCAGGGCCGCTGACGTCCCGGGAATTAGACAATGCGGAGCGATACTGGCTCAATTTTGTCCATAAAACTGCCTTCCCAGCAAAGGTGACTTCACGTCAGCGTCACGGGAGCCTGCCTTTGCCATTGGGTTCCACTGTTCTGACCACATGACTGGATATTGACTAGGACGGGTTGATCAGACTTTGAGGCCGCTTGCAGGAATTTGATGGAACAAAGGAGCTTAAAGCACCCGATCCTATTACCAAACAACGGTGTGTATGAGGCTCTTGATATCCCCGACATATGTCTGCTTTCTTCATTCCAGAATTCAAGGGACCCTTCTGGACCTCTGATCAAGTTTTTGTATTTTGAAGGGCAGACAAACCGTTAAAAGAGTGCTTTAGTTGTGCCTGTTAAAAGAGTGCTTTAGTTGTGCCTGTTGTGTCGTCGCCGACATTTGCTTTCAGCGATGGGCCCAGTTGCACCCTTGCGAAAGACTGCATAAATGAGGCATCAGCATTCAACGTTGTGAGAGCAGATTTTTTTGGCCCACTATACTACTTACTGTTCTACTCAATTATCGGCGAAACTTTATACAGCCATTCTCTCCGGTGTGGTGAGACTGGCAGTGCACCTAGAATTCACTTTGTATATGACAGCAATCGCATTCATTCTTGCCTTTTGCTGATTTACATCTAGGCAGGGCAAGACCATCGACCATTTATTCACATAACCCCAAGACTATACGAAACCATGCAAGTGACCACAAAATCAAATGGAGGTTTATCGCCAAACAAGCTTCGTGGTGGGGAGGTTTTTGGGAGCTAGTCATCCGTATAGTTAAAGGGACCCTGAAATAGTTTTGACGATTTTTTACAAACACATTGGGCTGGTAGACCAAGTCCCAAGGGTAATTTAGAGACTGATTTGAGCTCTCTGCGAAAACTGTGTAAATCATTACAACACTTTAAAGTGTGAATCACTCCAGATCGCTGTGACTCGGCCAAACGTGTTTTCAACCGCCCATACACCAAGCGACATGCTCTGCCCCACTGATATCATCGTTTCCAGCTGATCTGATTGCCTGTTGAACGTGCAGCACAGACAGCTGGTATCGGATTGGCGGCAGGATTTACGCGTATGCAGTCTCGCGCCACATCGTGATGCCTGCGCCATGAATGCGGAACTTAGCCCCGAGCGCTCGAATGAAGAGTTGAGGGCAGCTGAAGGTGAAAGGCATAGCGGAAGAGAAGGGTACATTTTTGGTTCTCGTAGCTCCGTTAATAATGGGTGTACGATTGAACTCTGGTGCCAAAGATTTACTCCAGTAGTGGTCTAATCAAAAACGGAATGTGAAAAAAAACCATTTCAGAGACCCTTGAAAGATTCACTAAAGCACTGCCTAGGACGAAGCGGCCTCTGTTACGAAGAGCTGCTCACTGTGCTGGCCGTGGCTGGAAGTGACTTGTCGCCCTTCGACCCAACTCTGCAAGGACAGTAGAGGATGCAGAAGCACTGACACCATCACATTTCATAATCGTCAAGCGTGTCGTAGGACTACCAGCAAGAACAAGTGGTAGTTTACCTAGTTCCACCGCCCATGACTTGCGAAGGAGGGGGAAAATAGAAGAGACGAGCTTCTGCACTGATTGTGGACATAGTGGCAGAAGAAATATTTAGTTCTCTTGCGCTCAGCTTATCACTACCAGCCGTCCTCTTCGTCACAGCTGCGCGTCGGTGACTTGGTGGTTGTTAAGAACGACAACGTGCCAGCGCTGCGGTGCAAACTTGGTAAAGTGGTTGAAGTGTTTCCAGGGAGGGACGGATTCTAGAGGTATTTCAGAATCACGTTCAGAAACAGCCAGCAAGTTTGTTGGGCTGCTCAAAGGTTGTACCTGCTAGAGGCAAGCGACCACGCTGTGGCCCCGAGAGGATGTTGAACATAGCGCGGGAAAAAGGTAGCACAAAACGCCATGGTACGCACAAGACACGCGAAGAAGCGAGCGCAAGGCGGAGCTGTGTGTGAGCACAGTAAGAGAGAATGAAGTGTTCAACCAGGGCAACATTGGTGTCAGTGCCTCTTCTGTCTCAACAGGAAGAGCTTTGGCAGTACAGATTTATTCAAGGACAACATGTTGTTGGTCTAGCAGGTAGCAAACAGCACCTGAAAATATGAGGGACAATCAAGGAGGCTGAAACAGTGAGTTTGTTTTGATGATGCACTGATTGGAAGCTACAGGAATGGCCAGCATTTGCAGACTGATCTACAACAACAAATATGGCACATAACAGGCCTACTCGATCGAGTTATCTGAAGCATAGAAGTTCCATGATGCAAGCATTGTAGCTAGTTCATTTGGTTCTACTGTGAGACCTGTCGTGCTCTTTTTTTTTTCCAGCAACAAAAACTTCAATCAAGCCGGCTTCGCAATGAATTCCAGGAAGTTGTCAAGCGTTACAGCAGTCTGCAGAAGGTACGTGCTCTCTGACATCTAGTTCAGCATAGCGTGTACTAGATTACGTTTCTAGCTGCCAAAACCCTAGCAAGTTTTAATAGCTTTTAATTTTTGCATATACCATATTTGATACCTCAAGAAATGCTAATATAATTGCAGTGAAGTCGATGCAAGGCCATTAGAAAAATTTAGAAGTTTGTGGCAATTAGACCCCTCTCATTGCATCTCATGAACTTATCAGTTGTGAGTGTGACAAAATATTCTGTTGTGCTTCAATGAAGTGTTGCACTTCATTTGTCCTTTAATGAAGCTGTTTGGAAATACTTCTGGTGAATGGTCAGGCTTTTTTTATTTGGTCATTGTTAATGCCAGAATTTAATTGCATAGGTGAGTATCAGCTCTTATAACTTGACGGCTAAGCAAACAAAAAAAATTTAGTTTCATTTACAACTCAGATGTTGCAGGATGTCACTTAATAAAACAAATTCAAAATTTGATGATTCTGTTTTGGATTTAAGTCATTTAAACCGGCACCACATGCCACCTTGATAAAGCATGTAAGTACTATGCTACATAAATATTGTACTAGTTTGCATAACTCATAGTGTGTGCAAGTGTTCTGCGTGAAACTCGATCACCTTTCATGTGCGTCACTTTGTTACAGACTGCCATGACTGTTTCACTTCATGAATTTCAGTGTGTGTTATAATCGCACGAGTGTTTATTGCAAGTCATTGCCAGTTACCTTGATGTGTTTTTGCAACTGCTTTCATTCTGATTGTAACTCTCAACGACAGCATCAGTGGCTTCAAATATCAATATAAAGTAATTTTTTGTGTGTGTCGAAATTTTTCAATGGTGTCTATAAAGAATTTCGTGTAGGAAAAATCCCGTTCAGTAATTTTCTAATGGTGTATTTCTGTGATCAAGCAATCAATAAACTCTGCTTTGTCTGTTGTATCTAGTGTGTTAGTCCCCAAGGCAAACAGGAGTATTTGTGGCATCTTTCTTCTACAAAACTGTTAAAACTGTTATAGTGTCGCTTCCTTGCTTTTCATTTCTGAAAAAAAGTTTACTCCTTACTTATCTATTAAAAGTGCTATGTCATGCTGATAGCGACGTGTTGTTAGTGACCGGCAAGTAGGAGAGACACAAGAAAAGCACCCAAGATATAGATGACGATTATCATTGCTGGCAGAAAGTCGTCCCAAATTCACCTCATTTTTATAAGGGTGTTTAGGAGAGCTGATTGGTATAGATAAATTATGATACACAATGTTTAAGGGGAGATGCGATTTGAAGAAAAAAAAAAGTTGTGTTAATCTGTAGCCCAGGGCAAGGAAATTTCGCTATACATGTTGGTGTTTATGCTATATTCAAATATGTAATTATTTTTATAGTAGGTTGCCTAGTAGCTTTATGTGATGACAATGTGTAACGTATAGTTTGGAACAAACTTTTTATGCCACTAAAGATTTCTGGTTCTCGGGGGTTAATGGCTTATATTGCTCTACATCAACTGTAAAAAGAAAATAACTATCAAGAAAGTGCATATAAGACATCTCAATGGACAAGAAAAATGTGTTGTAAAAATGCTTAGAATTCTCATCCAATACTAACTATATTCGTTTTAGGCTTACAATGATTATACAGGCGATATTGAGTTTTCGTGAAAATACTTGCACTTTTCACAAGTTAAAGGGACACTGAAGGCAACTATCAAATCAATTGTTGGTATTTGTTAAAATAGCAGTCCAGAAACTTCATAGTGTTACTTTTGTGCCAAAGAAAAGCTTATTTTGAAATAAAATCGCATTTGAGGGATCCAGATCGGGTTAGCGCTCTTCAAATCACCCACCTTAAAAAGTCGGCCATCTCACGTCACTGTTGTGCACAGGCGTTGCCTGGCTTTCCTGCGTGGCCGCTGACCCTAGTAGCAGCAGAACGGAAGCAGCGGAAGCTACAGCAGCAACAATGGCCATTGATCAATTTTCTGCCATTGGCTTTTAGATATCAGACATGTTTTGGTTCAACTGCGCCCCGCTAGATGGCACGACCTGTCCAGTTTAACCATGCAAAAATTGAATTTTTGAACCACTTGCGCCATTTGCCAAAGTGACGCCTGGCAGTTTTTTTCAAACAGAATCGAACAAGCAGCATTTTATTGTGTCTCTTGATGCACGAAAGGTTCTTTATTTAGTCAAGCTAGATTGATTACTAGTGACTAATTGTATGTGGTTCATCTGACGTCACCTGGATCATATTGTGAATGCCCTACTGGGGCACATCCATTCTTGTGCATTTAATCTAATTTCTCGGTAGTTAGGGCACTGCTGTTGATAATATTGTCATTTTATATGTCATACATTGAGCTTTCACTCTGACGTAAATTGTTACAGTCGAGCCCGACTATATCGAACCCGTTTATATCAAATTATCCCGTATATCGAACAATTCCTAAACACGGTAAGTTTACATTGAGAATATATAGCAAAAGTTACTGTTTTATCCAACGAAAATAGCAACGACAACTGGTACATCAAACTCTATGTGCCTCAAAAGTGCCCCAGCAAGTTGGCTTTCCCTCGCAATGGCGGGGAAAACTGCCGGCGCCACCCTAGAAAAAGTTGGTTAGACCCGGTTGTGCTCGGGCGAACACCCCCCTCCAAGAAATGATCCTGGCCCGCTCGCAGCGCTTACAGCCAATAAGAGGCCGTCAGGCTTTCTCCGAGGCGCGGAGGCGGTAGAAGTGAGCGCCATTTTTTCTTTCTTTATGCTTGTGTGCCTGCTGCTGCCGATTCAGCGTGGTATGTGGTGTTGCTTGTTGGTGCTCTGTGAAATGTATTGGCGCGCTGTCATCATGGCTTGCGCAAAGAGGCAAAATTTGCCGTTCGCCGCAAAACTCGAAATCATCAATCGGGTTGAGCGCGGTGAAAAGAAGTCCGACGTCGCCGCCGCGTACGAAATTCCAAGGAGCACCTTGAGTACTATCCTAAAAAACAAGGCAGACATCAGGGCCAAGTCGGACAAAAGGCCAGGTGCCCGTGGCGCCCGACGTGTGTGCGCCGCTGTGTACGAAAATGTTGAAGCGGCCGTTTACAAGTGGTTTGTGGACGTTCGGTCGCGAAACATCCCGGTGTCCGGCTCTATGATCGAGCAGAAAACCCTATGATCGAGTTTTTCTGCTTGGCAGGAATGATTTCCAAGGCGGTTCAGGCTGGCTTCAGCGGTTCAAAGAACGGCACGACATCGTTGGCAAAGCTCTTACAGGTGAAAGCAGAGCGGCCGATCTGGACAGCGTAGAAGAATGGGTCGAGGAAAAATGGCGAGATTTCACAGCAAGATATAGAGCCCAAGATATCTTCAATGCGGATGAAACCGCTCTATTTTGGCAAATGTTGCCAAACAAGACACTTGCGTGTCGGGCGACAAGACAAGCGGCGGCAAGGCAAACAAAGCTCGTGTGTCCATGCTGTTGGCAGCTAATTTAGACGGATTGAAAAAGCTTCGACCTCTGGTTATCGGGAAAAGCACGGCACTGCGGTGTTTTCGAAATGCGCTGTCGCTTCCAGTTACCTACCGAGCAAACTCAAAAGCGTGGATGACCGGGGAGCTTTTCAACAAATGGCTATCATCATGGAATGATGATTCGGTAGGCGAAAATCGCAAGGTGTGCCTGCTCGTAGACAATTGTTCATCGCACCACTGCAGTACGACCTTCAGAAACATCGAGCTGCGTTTTTTGCCCCCGAACACTACATCTGTACTGCAACCAATGGATCAAGGTGTTATACGCGCAATGAAAGCAGGCTATCGGAAGTGCCTGGTGGAGAGGCTGCTGCAGAACCTTCGTGTTGGCAGGGAGCTTAAGATCGACTTGCTCGGAGCTATTTCTATGTTGAGTAGATCGTGGGCAGATGTCAAGAAGGAGACAATCCAGAACTGCTTTAAGCAGGCCGGCTTTCGCATGCCTGGTGATGACACCCCAAATTCTGATAGCACTAAAGACACCGCAGGTGTTTCGTCGAAGTTTGGAACGAGCTGGCAGAGTTCCCGGGTGCTATCGATAGATCGACATTCGACGAGTTCGTCAGTGCGGACGATGATGTCCCCATCATGGGCCAATTACAGGATGAGGATTACATTGCAGACGTCGTGCCGACCACGAGCCAAGGCGACAGCAATATGGAAATTGACGACGGCCTATTACCTACATCCTCCGAAATGATTAGTGCACTTGCGTTGGTCTGGTGCAATTGCTTGAATGGGGAAGGTTGCAGCCTCAGATGCTCCGAGTCGTTGGACAACGTGGAGGCGTGCGTGCTGTTGCAGGCAGCGAAGTAGTTGACACAAAAAACATCCGGGACTATTTTGTTCCACAGTAGGGCACGCAAATAAGCCACCATATTAATAAAGTACTTTTCTTCTAGTCTGTTATGTGCCTTTGTGTCAAAACCTATGCCAGGCCTATATTGAATTATGCTATATATCGAACTAATAAACGTTTTTTGGCGAGTTCAATATACCCGGGTTCGACTGTATTTTATTTTAGTGTCCCTTAATGTAATATGCGGGCAAAGTTTCATCCTGATTGGACTATCAGTATTTATCAAAAACATGATTTCTAAACTCAATAAGTTGCCCGAAAATGAATCGTAAAAAAAAAGGATTTTAAAGGTATAAGTAAAAGCTCACCTATGCGTTAAAGATGTGTTTTTGAAGGTGATTTCTTCCATCATGATAGCTTAGCAACCATCCTTATTTTGAGCATGTGGTTTAAGTGAACTCTGCATGCGAAATGCAATGGCATGTAGCCAGGTGACAATATCCAGGGGACTTCAGAAAATGAGCTCTTAGATTTTAGTAGCTAGTTTTTTATGACACGCACTATGGAATGATGCGTGTTCAAAAAAATTTTTTTTTTCATAATATGGTTACACAAGGCGTTGTGACAGGATATACATTGTCTTTGAGGGCGTGTAAACATGGTTGTATAAAGGGTTTCTAATAAAGTGACGTCAGAAAATTAGCTCTTAGTTCTTAATAGCCACTTTGCTCTCCTTAAAAGTGATTTTAACCTATTTCAAGTTTAGTTGCAATCTGCAGTTTTTTTTTGTTTTGGTCGTAAAAGTAGGAAAATTACACCTGTCAAAATAAATGAAAATGAAAAACATGCAATTGGGGAAAAAGTGGCGTTTTTCGACTTCCATTTCCTCTTAAATGAGCACCTTTTGTTCAATTCAGAGTAAATATCCACTGGGAAGCTTACCAGGATGGTTGCACTGTATGTCAGTGAAACACCTTGCTATGGTCCACTTATATAATAGCAGTTTATCTATTTCTAAATTTAGGGGAAAATATATTTAAAGCTGTCTAACTATATTAGGTCAGTGAAATCATTTTCACTCGTGTTTCTCTTGCATGCCTTTGCTCTACTAGACCGTGGCTACCCGGCAGAAGTACACGATGTACGCACGACCAAGTGCTGCAGCTAAGCCCTCTGGTCGTGGAGGCACACAAACTGGTGGCTGGTTGGACAGCCAGCCAGCAACTTCAGATGAAACGGCAGCCTTATTGGATGATCCGGGTAGTCCCCAGTCACCGACACAGCAGCAGCAGCAACAACAACACTTGAGACAAGACATGGACTACGAACAGGTGTGTACGGCTTTTCATTAGGGCTACCTGAGATAACTTTTTATAATGCTTTGATGACTACGTTGGCATATAATATGGTACAGGTTTTTAACCCTTTCAGGGTTGTCACCGTACAGGTACGGCACTGCCTCTATGATTAAAATGAACGCCTTTTTTGACCATTTTTCTTGCTTGGCATGTGCTGCCATGCTTCAGGAAAGTGTGAAATTTTTGTCATGTGCTGATGTCTCTCCATTGTTGCTTTCTTTATGCTTCACAAGGTGGTGTACAGGAAGTCTCATGCACATTCAAGCGCACCCAAAGTGTGCCTGGTTTAAAATGCACACATGATGAATCATTTCTCTAGCTGCCGCGCTTTGGAAAGATGTGCAACTTTTTTCAAGTGCTGATATATCTCCGTTCTTTTTTATATTTATTTTTTGCCTTTCCGAAGCAGCACAGCAGTTCTCACTTGTGCATATAAATGTGCGTACGCGGTGGGGCTGGTTTGGTTTCATCCTTCAAGTGGTTATCGCTTCTTGCAACTGCAAAGCTGATTGCTGTGTCGTTTCCAATCTATCAAAGGATGACCGCTTGTGATTCCTCGTTTATTGCTCCCCGGGGTATGGTTACATGTGTTTCGTGAGGCACTAAATTACACAAACGACACGCCATGGTTGCGTTTTCTGTTTTGGAAACGCAACCAAAACAGGAAGCGCACTGGCCGCTAAATGGCTCTTCCCTGACCCCTAGCGATGAAGGCATTACCATCAAGCAGTTTATCTGTCCGAGATGGCTTTGCCATCGTCCACGTGAGCTGGTTTCATTCAGTCTGTAAAAATCGCCTTTTCGTGTCTGTTAACCAGGAGAGGGAAGTACTCAGGACCATGCTTGAGGATTTTAAAAGGACTGCTGTAAGGAGGTTGTTATTGAACACGAGTAGCATCATGACGGATGAAGACGTGGCTGGTATGAAGTAATGATGAGCTTATATAAGCAGTTTTGCAATCATAAGGAATTGACATTCGTACAACTGTAGTTACAGTAATTTGCAAGCGGTCGGCGTAAGAGTGTAACTCAACTGCTCCGACGCAAAGAACTCGCCACGTACGTGAAGTTTCCTGCCTAAAATCAGCTCTGTGGATGAGCACTGTTGCAAATAAAGGAGGAAAAAGAGGCGTGGGCACGAGCAAGAGCCACGGGCGCTGGCTCGCACAGTTGTTCCGTTTACCTTGGACGTAGCCAGACGCTTTTGTTCGAGTGCTAAAGATAGCCCACAGATTACACATATCAGCTTTACAGGGTTTCTTGTAGCCACGTAGGATAGTTAAGGGGGAGGCTACCATCAGATACTAACTTTTTTGTTTGTTTAGATATCTCAATGAAATTTTCAGGATAGACTAATAGCAAAAGCATTAGAACTACTACAAAACTTCATGAAATTAAGCTCACTGGTTCTCCAGTTACGGCAGTACGTCAGAATAGTTCACATAGTTCCCTTGTTCCAGGCCTTTCAGAAGATGCTGAAACTGTGAAATTAACAATGATGATTCTCAGATTGACATTTGAGGGGGTAACAGAGGTCTTTTTTTTGTAATTTTCTTAATGAAAAGTTCCAGCAGACCACTGAATTCAGTGTTAGCGATTGGGATATTGTAAATAAGGTTTCGATTAGGTATCATAAATAGCAGACACAATATATTGAAAAAATTGGTTTGTTTCCCCCTCAGAAATCTATTCACATAGATAATTAAAAAAGACTTGTGAAAGTAGGATGAGTGCTTCCCCAGATATGAACGAAACATGCAGCCTCACTAGCCAAAAAAGTTATTTTGAGAAAACAATATTTGAAAGTTATTTGAAAGTTTTGGGCATGTATGCAAATCTAAAACAACCCTGCAGCATAACTGGAGGTGTTTTTTGGCACTCTCTTTATTCGCCGCCTTTCCGCCTTCTCGAAATATCTTTTCTTAGCCTTTTTCAAGTGCAGTGAATCTTTCCCGGTTGCTCGTTGAATGGCCAGGTCGCGCTCCGTTGCCTGAAGGTTCCGCTTCGTCACTGACATAGCGCCGTGTTCTCTTTGAACAGCAGCACATTGTTGATCCGCCGCCTCTTTCTCTTCGCACGTCAGAAAACGTCTTCGCACGTCAGAAAATGTCTTCGCTAGAGCACAGCTGACAACGTGATCGCACTCTCGGAGATTCATGAAAGAGAGGATGTGGAAGCCCCTGTCGATGAGCAGGAGACACCAGGCGCACTTGCACCGCCAAATTTTTGCACCAGAGAAGCGGGAGTCCCGCGTCTAGGCGCGTTGATGCAACCACACCCTTGCGTAGTTGAAGAGGCTGCTCCACATGCACTGTCAGCGTGATCAGCGTCAGCGCAAGTGCGAGCGGAGAGGCTCGCCATGCGGAAAACCTTCATAGATTGCTTCCTTGCACCGAACACTTATTGCGTCTTTCTTTTCGTTGAACGCATCGTGAGCGAATGCAACAACGATCTCGTAAAGACAGTTGAAAATCGCCTCATAAAGAAGTATTTCGTAAAGTCATTTCGCAAAAATGGTTGAAGCGTGGAGAGTACGTGATTGGCTGCAACGATAGGACGATAGTGAGCAGAACACTAAGAAAGCTCCGGGGACAGAGGACCAGCAGACCACAGAGAGCCGCATTATGTGCACGAGTACTACGTCATCGCGCGCAGCAGCCAATCGCAGTCGCAGGGTCCCTTTCCTCCTTGATGCGCGCGCATATCACCCTATCCCGGTGGCACGTCTCTGCCGCGGGAAACTCCAAACCTCTCGCGAGCCCTCCAATCATGAGCAGCTTGCTCCTCTCCTGCATTGCCGCCGTCGCCGCGGGTGGCAGGAAAAGAAAGTGCAAGAACTCAGAAACAACACAACACTAAAATAGCGGAGCTTCGTCAAGCAATCAAGAAACTGCGATCGCGCCAAGTTGGGCTATTTGAAGCGCTCCGGTGTCGCTCGAGCGCTGCGGCTGCTTGTGGTAAACTTTATTTGAAACAGTTTCGCGATGAGTTAGACGTTGATATTTACAGAAAAGGTAGTTTATGACACATACAGCCTGAATATGTGGTTTCCCAAAAATCGACTTTTTGACGATTTTTCCGTTTCCCTTTAAACGTGATTTTGACGATTTTTCCATTTCCCTTTAAACGGTGACTTTCAGATTCTGTTAGAAAGAAAAACCACATGAAACGTCGACCAAATATTTCTGATTGTAAAATATGAACTTGCGTTCACCTAGGTTGATGATAAGAAAAATAGAGAGTGAGCAAGATCTCTTCTTAGAATGGAAAATTCGATCTCCTGTAAGTTTATGCGCTTCTTTATACGCCTCGATCACCTGCATACGTATCTGGGGTCGTTACCTATTCAAGCTCTATCCACGCAGAGTAGCTTCAGCCAGCCGAAAAGCTGATATTTCACACTATCAGTTCGTGGAAACTTTTTCTGGTCGACATGCAGCTGATGTTCTGTTTTTGTCCCACTCGTAGTTACTAGCTTGTGCATGCACAAGGGCACGATACAGCTGCTTTTTCTGTGCAAAGTTACTTTCACTGGCCGTCAACGTTTATAACAAAAGTGGGACATTTCTAGTTACACTTCACACGATCCAACAAATTATAATGTTCACAGCTTAGTCACGAATGAAGGCATTCTATGCGAAGTCGTGCTCTGTTGCTGTAATGTGATAGCGCTGACAGTGTGTCTGACTCTTCTGCAGAAGGCTATTGCCAATATAGTTTGGGTTTCATTTTCAAGTGCAGGTAATATTTATTTATTGGTGGAAAGATAGGCATTGGATTGAATTTTTTATTAAGTTGAGAATTAAGATTTGCTCGCACCTGCTCCAACTATGTAATGCTGCAATTAGCTGCCATTGGCAAGAATAATTAAATCTACCTTCTTTGTAGAGGCACAAGATTGTGCCCTGGGGTTATTCAGGCAGTCTGTACCAGTTTCTTGAACAAGGCTTAGTGTCGCTGCCTATAATCTCATTCGTTGCAATTATAGGATACCAGGATTATAGAACGGTTTCGCAGGTCTCCTGAAAGTTCTATAATCGGGGTTCTATTGTACTTTTTTTTTATGATAAGACACAGTTAAACACATGAGTGACTAGAGAAAACATTCATACTTTTTGGAAACATGATGCTATGTAGCATCCATGGCATACAGTCAACATTGCACAAAAACTAGTTTTAGAATTTCAAGCTTGCTAGGCTGAGGCACTGCCTTGATGTGATGCTGCAAGATATTGTCTCAGTGCAAAAGTTCTCACTTTGGTGTATAAAAAAAGCAGACATACTTGCATTAAAAAGTTGTGTGCTAGTGTATGTTACATAAGCCAGCTGTAATAATTAGTGCAATGTTAATTGGGTGCTGCTTTGGAACGCTGTAATATTATTAACATTGTAATAATACATTCGACCATTCATACCAGTACGGCTCATAATACCCTACACGAAATTTCGGACCATTTGACCGAGATTACGTCCCGATGCAACGATACTGAGAACAAACAGAGGCGATTTAACTAGCTCTTTTTTGGACTAGAAGATGACCCTAACGAGGGATGGGCAGAATCTGAAAAAATAATTATCGAGTTCTGCACTGAAAAACTGAACATTCCTTTGACTGGCGTACAATTCGAACGCGTGCACAAGCTGGGGAAATTCAGAGACAGCAAACAGAGGCGTATAATAGCGGAACTGACTTTCTTCAAAGATAAGCAGCAAATTTTTGCATCTGCATCAAAACTAAAAGGGTCTAAATACTCTATCGGAGGAGATTTTTCTCTAGCTACACGACAGACCAGAAAAAGCCTAATTGAATTTGCTAAAACGCAAAAAAAGCCATTTAAGCTCTCAGTTGACAGGCTACGCATGTATGGCAAAACCTACATACCGTATAATGCGGAATATAGGTCGAGGCGGAATATAGGTCGACCCCCTTACCTTAACCAGCAGAAAAAAAAAAAAACTCGGAATTGTTAATTGTTAACGGATTCACTTTATTCAGCCCTTCGAGCAGTCGGAGCTCTCCTCCCACGACGACTGCTTAACACTAGCCGCCTCCCATAGCATGTCGTCCTCAGTGCCGTTGAGAGCGTTGCTTATGCAGTACTTCTTGAATGCGCGCACCCACATCTCTTCAGGCAGAAACTTCCATGCCTCGGAGACCCAACCAGAAACTGTCGCAAGAGGTGGCCTGCGCAGCCGGCCTGTCGGGGTCTAAGGGTTGTCGCCAGCCATCCATACGGTGTACAGCGCACGCACACGGTCTTGTGTTGATGTCATTCCTCCCGGAATGATGACAAGATCCGTCTTTCCGTCGCGAAGGCTCTCCTTCACTGATGCTGTCAAGTGCCCGCGAAACGCATCCAACACGAGCATGTTCTGGTGCTGCAGGACTGCTCCGGGACGCCGGTTCCACACTGCGCGGATCCACTCCCGCATTAGGGCCTCGTCCATATACCCCTTTCTCGATGCGGACGACGGCATCCTGCGGAAAGGCCTCCTTCGGCATCCTCTTCCGCTTGAAAAGGATGAAGGGGGGCAACTTTCTGCCGTTGGCCGTGTAGGATAGCATAATGGTGAAGCGCGAATGCTCGCTTCTGGTCGACAAAAGCTTCACCTCTTTTGCCCCGCGTTCACAAACAGTCGTGGACGACGGCATGTCGAACCACACCGGCGTTTCATCGGTGTTGCCGATCTGGCCTAGCATGTAGCCATGCTGCCGCCGAAGACTGTTCACGTAGAGTTGAAACTCTATCAATTTGTCCTCGTACATCTCCAGCAGCTTCTGGCATATCGACGTGCACCGTCAAAGGGCAAATGCCTTGCGTCGCATGAAGCGACGGACCCAATAAATTGATCTCTTGAAGTCTTTCTTTGACAGATCGGCTTCACGGGCGAGCTCGACGGCTTTTGATCGAATGAGCTCCGCATTCACTGGCAGGGATCTGGCACAATACTCACTGACGAAATCGGCCACTTTGTCTTCGAGTTTCGGGTGCACAGCTTGGCGACCGCAAACGACGTCTTCCTCGCGTTACACACCGACAGTTTGGATTTTTGATTGCGCCAGTACCCGACGCTTTTCTCGGACACTCCAAACTGCCGCTGTGCCGCCATGTTGCCATTCGTTTCCACGAATTCATTAACTCTTCTTTTAAACGCGGTGGTGAACTGGCGCCGCATCCCGATATTCATGGCTAGTCGTAGAGTAACGTCAACACTCGCTATGAACACTAAATTAACAAGGAATGAGAAATGGCGTCGGCAGAGAACATGTCGGCCCAAAGAGGCGATGTCGATGCTGATACCCAAAAGCATGCGACACTCCCTGTTGCAAGACGATCACTTGGTTTATGCCAAGGGTCGGTATATTGGTCGAGGGGTGAGTTTTTATTGACATTTTTTGGAAAAATCTCGACCTATATTCCGCACTATATGTTACTCAATCGTGTCAGCAAAACGATTATTTTATCAGAAAGATAGCTCACGATAAAAACATGCGCACGAAAGCACCACCAACAACCTACAGCACATTTGGCTACTCCTTCTTTTCTGATATCATTTACCAACATTAGGAACATATTACCCAAACGCGATGCAAATTGCTCATTTTTAGAAGACAGTAATTCAGATATACTCAGGCTCACAGAAACTTGGCTCTACCCTGCAATCACAAATAATGCGGTTCTTGCTGGCAGTTAACGCTATAACATTTACCGCAAAGATCGCATCGATAGAAAAGGTGGTGGTGCACTTTTTGGTGTAAAAAGTACGCTCACTTTTTACGCGCTCAATCTGGATTCAACCATTGAAATAGTTTGGACAGTCTGTGTAACTAAACAGGCTAAAATTCTGGTTGGCAATTGCTACCGTCCGCCTGATTTTAGTAATAAATTTGTTCGTGATCTTCGTCATAGCATCGAAACTGCCAAAGGTCTTTAGAGCACAGATATAGTTTAATTCTTTGGTGACTTCAACCTTCGCTAATTGATTGGACAAATTTATCATCACCATGCTGCCTTTCAACAGAGTTCATCAACTTAGCATTGGACTTTAACCTCTCACAAGTCATCAATCAACTAACCTGTGGTTCAAACACGTTGGACCTGTTACTAACAAGCACTCAGGATTTTGTGAGGACAGTCTCTTGCTTAAAAGGCTGCAGTGACCATAATTTAATTGAGGTAACATTAGACTTGACTTATCCGTTCCTAGGAATATAAAAAAAAAAAAAAATCGAGACTACAGCAAAGCTGAGTTTGGCAAAATAAACGCAGAAGTCGAAAAACTTTTCATTGAAGACTTGTTTCCATTGTTCAACAACAAGTCTGTAAATGAAAACTGGGTTCTTTTCAAAGACAAGATGTCTTCGCTTAAAACCAATATATCCCAACTATCACCATTTCTAACGATAAATCTATTCCCTGGTTCACCAAATCTCTTCGTAAGCAGAGAAGTAGGAAAAAACGCCTGTATTGTAACGCGAAACGCATTGCTACGACCTCCGCTTGGGACAAATACTAGCAGTGTTTGACAGACTGCTGCAAAGCAATATCCAATGCCAAAGATAAATATTTTACCAATAAACCTTCACTTTTCATTTCATTTTCATTTATTGGTACCCTCAGGACCGGGAGGTATTACGGAGGGGAGTGGTATTAGCACATGGAGAAAGAAAAAGAATACAGAAATGCAGCAATGGATATGCAGTTATTACAGTGGTGCGACTCCTACTCATACAGTCTTAGCTAATGGCGTTTTTAAACAGTTCATGATCTTGGATAGTTGCTATTGATGCGGGAAGGTGATTCCATTCGATGCTCGTGCGTGGTAGGAATGATGTGTGACAGCCATTTGTTCTGCATAATGGAACTCCGACCTTGTGACGATGATCTAGACGAGGTGATACATAATCTGGTAGTGAAATAAGTTCATTATGTAATTGGGGATGGTGATATATTTTGTTAAAAAGACACAAACGAAGAATCTGACGGCGAGATGCTAAAGATGGTAGGTTCAAGCTAGATTTCATTGCCGATATGCTTGCGGTGCGGTTATAGTTGGAAAGAATAAAGCGGGTAGAATTATTTTGAACCATTTTGACTGAGTGTATTAGATTGGCAGATACAGAATCCCAAATCGAGGCAGCGTATTCTAATTTAGGACGAATCAATGTTTTGTAGAGGGTGAGTTTTAAGGAAGAAGGAGCTTTAGCAAAGTTGCGACGTAGGTACCCAAGCATTCTGTTTGCTTTTGCAATTATGTGTTCAGTGTAGATTGCCCCAATTTAAAGTGCTGGTTATGTGTAAGCCTAGATATTTATAGCTAGAAGCGGTATCCAATGCAAGATCATTGAGAGAATAGGTAGGAAGTGAATTAGTTGTTCAAGATACTCTCATAACCTTGCACTTGTTGACGTTGAGTTGCATTAACCATTTTTGACACCAAATTGAGACAGCAGTAAGGTCAGTTTGAAGAGCAGTTACGTTGGCATCGGAGCTTAATTCACGGAATATTACACAGTCATCAGCAAATAGGTGCACATGAGAGGAAAGACACGCAGGTAAGTTGTTAACATAAATAAGAAAAATAAGAGGACCCAAGCACTGACCCTTGCAGTACTCCAGATTGAACAGCGGTGTGGCGGCTATTCACCTCGTTAGCAGCAACATACTGAGAACGATTGTTAAGAAAGAATTCAATCCAAGTTAGTAATTTTCTGTCAAGGTTTAGTTGAAGTAATTTGTGCATTAATAAACTGTGGGAAACCTTGTCAAACGCTTTAGAAAAATCCAAAAATATGCAGTCGGCCTGAGAAGAGTGATCCAGTATAACGTTCAGTTTATGTGTGAAAGATGCCAGTTTACAAAATAACCCAAAGAAATTCTGGCACCTCATATCCCCAGACCACGGTTTTAACCAGTTGTCATTACTTAATGAAAACAATATCCCACTTTCAGATTAAGACTGTTCTACTGCATTTAATGCATTTTTATCATCTGTATTCAGCCGTGAAGATCAATCCAATGTCCCACATATCCCTGACTACCTCTTCCAGTACATGCAGCCTATTGAAAGCACGGTGGATGGTATCGCATGTCGAATTAAACGGATTAAGGCATCTTTATCAGCCAGTATTGATGATATCAACTCTAAGGTACTAAAAAACACTGCTTACACATCTAGCATTGCATTATACTACATCTTTCGACAGTCGCTGTCGTCTGGAAAACTGTCAGACAACTGGAAAATTGCCAAAGTAGTGCCTATCTTTAAATCTGGAGATAAGAATTCACCTAAAAATTATCGCCCAGTATGACCCATTTGCATCTCTTGCAAACTACTCGAACACATAATCGCCTCTCACGTCTACAGTCACCTCGAGACTAACAAATTCTTCTTCCCAAACTAGCACAGATTCAGAAAAGGCACGTCATGCAAAACACAGTTATTAGAATTTACCACAGGCATTCATCACAACATAAGCAGTAGCCTACAGACAGATTGAATATTTCTTGATTTTGCCAAAGCATTTGATCGTATCGCCCATTGCCGCCTTATTTCAAAATTATCTACCCTCCGATTAGGCTCCTTCACTTTATCTTGGCTACCAAATTTTCTTTCCCTCTGCAAGCAGTTCAAAACCGTTAATAATTCTACCTCTTCCTCTTTGTATGTTTCTTTTGGCGCCCCACAAGGGAGCGTCCTAGGCCCATTACTTTTCCTTATCTACATCAATGATCTCCCATCTAATATATCATCAAATATCAGAATCTTCACGGATGACTGCATGCTCTACAGACCCATAAACTGTCCAAATGACCATCACATCTTTCAAAATGATCGGAACACTATCACTAGCTGATGTAACACTTGGCTTATGACACTAAATACTAATAAATGCAAAGTTGTTTGTTTTGGACGAAAACATACCATCTCCGACTTTTCATACCACTTACAAGATGACATACTTTCGCGGGCATCATCCTACAAATATCTGGGCTTCCACCTTACACCAGGATTTTCTGGCTGTAACACATCACTTCTGTTTGTGCTAATGCCTCCAAAACATTTAAGGTGTTTATGCCCAAACCTCCGTTATTGTCTATCTAAGGTTCACAAACTGTCTTACCTTACTTTCGTCAGACCGTAGCTTGAATATACCTTATCTGTTCGGTCCCCTTTCTCTCAGTATCAAATTAACATGCTGGAAGCAATTCAGAACAGAGCCGCCCGTTACATTTCTAAGAACTACGAAATTCATTCTAGTGTTACTCAACTTAAACTTGATCATTCTCTTTAAGCATTGCATGTTTGCCGTCCCGTGTCCTTGTTGTGCCTATTTCATAAGTATGTGTACAGTAACAAAACATCGTCATTGCACCTTTAACGTCCCCTCTACTCGTCATGCAGGTTACAAGCTTCACGCGCATGCTTGGAACACAAACACATTTAGCACGTCAGCACTACCGCAAGCCAGCCGCATCTGGAATGATCTTTTCGACAATATCGCCTCTGGTAGTCATTCAGACACGTTTTGGCAAAAACTTGAGATGCATTTCTTTAATATAGCATCGTGAGATTGTTTTACGTGTTTAACTTTTAAGCTGTATTATGTTGTGAAATTTTGGCCTTCATTTTTATCAGCAAGTTGTAATCTCTTGCTTTAAGTGGTGCTGACATATTTAATTGTTAGTTTTTGTTATACCACATTATGCTGTTATTATTAACTTGTATTGTATAGTTGTTCCTTACAAGTTTACTTCCTCATTCACTGTACCCCCCCCCCCCCCTTACTAAATGCCTTCGGGCTTGTAAGGTATTTTTCAATAAATAAAAAAAAAATACTATTGTGGTCTTCCCCCCTGCTTAAACAAATTAAGGTAGGTCACCACCTTCAGAAACTGATTTTTTGAAAAAAAGAAAATCTTTCAGGGGGATTTCACATTTTCGAGTTCCCTATCTATTCAAAAATACTTAGAAAAGAATTATGTAGGTATTTTGAGTAGCTCAAGAGTTATCATCATTTTTTCAACCCTTGTAATAAACACATGTGAAACCGAAGTTGAATGTTTCAGTTTTCCACAACACCTACCACGCCATCATAAACATTTTTCATGTACATATTACATAATGCTAAGTTGCCTAAGTATGTTTCAAAGCCTGCGGAACATCATGTTCTTACTTTATTTCAAAATTTTCCCTGCTTGGTTGGAGCACTCCACTAGTCAAATTGCACACGTTTTCGTTCTGCAGTCAGTGTTACTCTCTGTCTTTTCGAGTTCTTGGACTTACTTCTGGCTTTTTAAGGAGAAAGTTAGGACATTTCATGAAACATGGCGAAGTATAGGACAAATAAGCGTAAACACTAGTTAATCATTCAATATACCAAACGTAGACTCGCTGTGGATCACGGGGATGAGAGTCACCTAGTAACCCGAACAAGCTAGGAAAAAAATATTTCTTTTGTCTCGCTCAAAAAATTCTTGTACCACTTCAAAGGAGTTCCCAAGCTAAATGTCTGGTGGATTTCAGGCGTACTGATTGTTCCTTTGTTACATGGACATTTTGTTCAAATCTTTAAAGCCATTTCTCTCAAAACGTGACTTTTCGCATCCTAGTGTTACGCGAACAATGATGGCTCTGCTTTTAATCAATATTTTTACATAAACATTCAAGTAGAATTATCACAAATGGTAAATTTTTGTAATATGGCCAACTGCATGCAAAACAAACTTTCCAAATATTATTTTTTTCTCTTTGTGTGATAATGGTCAGGGAGGTTAGATTGTCCTCAATACATAGCTGCCATGTCATGTTTGAATCGCACCAGAAGTGTTTTTTGTTATCACTGTTGTCACAACATGCATATTTTGACATTTTTTTGTTTTTATAAATTTAATTTTTAACAATTTTAACTATTTCGTTATCTTAATCATAAAACTTTTCAAAGCCATAATTGTAACTTTTGCACTAAAGCTGTAAAATTTTTTCTCGAAGGTGTTGGCCTACCTTAAAAATGTTCAATCGTGCAATGCTTTTCTGGATTGCAGGCACTGCTGGTGGAGCGGGAGCAACGCATTCGGCGGATCGAATCGGACATGCTGGACTGCAACCAGATCTTCAAGGACTTAGCCAACATAGTGCATGAACAAGGAGATGTCATAGGTGAGGGTGCATTTCGAGCTGTTTCCTTCTTGTACTTGTATGTACGCAGTTTTGAAGAAGAGATGCTACTAAAAAAAAAAAAGTTTCTTTAACCTGTATGGTAATAAAATTTTTGCTGTATACATAGGCTTTCATGCTTATTTTAAACGTGCTATCATTTATAGTAAATTGCACAGTTTTCGTGTTGTACTGTGACAATGAGTAAAATACCAGTACCTTGGTCTTTAGATTTCGCATGACCTAAACTACACAAAACATATAAAAACTGTAATGAGCAAGTGCAATTAAAAACTCTTCTATCTTAATCGAGCTCAAGCTTTCCACTTCCGCGGTTCGCTTTACTGCATTCAAGGTAATTGTTCAATCTACTCTATGCATCAATACTTTGGTACCCTCACACTAAAACCAATATCAACGAAATAAAAAAGTTCACTAGATTTCTTTTTATAAAAGCTTTGGCCGTACTTCAATAACATGTTTATTAGCAAGAGCCAACCTCCCAACTCCAACACAAAGAAGCACTGTATTGAGATTGAAATTTTTGTTAACGTCGTTACTATTGTAGCAAGTAACCAACATTGCAGCAAGCTACCCGCCAAGCATCGAAACGATCCACCGATAACAAGATTAACAACAAAATGCCGCCACCGCCTCGCTTCTACATGAGAAGTTCCTATACTGGCGTATAATAAGCGAAGCGAGAATTGAGGGTGCTACCGGGGCAACTCCATCTCCCCCTTTAGGGCACGTTAGATCAAGCAGCTGTGGTGCTACCATGTTGCCGAAATAGTCACGATCCTTTCTGAACGACAAGCGAGATTTTTTTCTGGTTTTCCAGAAACCTGCGACGCGATAGCGACAAATGGCCCTTCGCGATGGCAAATGCTGTCATATATTCACAGGAAGCGACAGTGGGTTGGCATGGGCGGCTTCGTGACCTTCGCTCACTGTGTGCTTATCAGCTGCGATGTCTCTACACTCGCACCGTTCGTGAACCCCGCTGTGGCGCACAGATAAGACCGGGGACGTGCAGCGTGCAGATAGAAAGAAAATTAATACGGCAAAGATGAAGGAGGAGATGGGTGAGCTAGCCGAGGGGGGTCGGTAAAATAATAAAAAACTGAAGAGATACAAGAGGTGAGGAAGCGCCAGGTGTAGGTTAGCAGGACTGCAGCGAATGAATGTAGAAGGTGCGATTATTACCCGGGGAAAAAAAATCTAAATTTTGATGACTAAAGTTGGGGGTGCACTTACTATACGTGTGCATTCATTATGCGCATAAATACGGTAATTCACTGTGATACTCCCACCCCCCTTGTGGAAATCTTCCGGATTCAGAATCCTTGAACTTCGCAGTTATGGATATGCGAAGCATGAATGGGAAAGGTTGATATGTGACTTTAAAATCAGCACCACATTACGAGGCGTATGTAATTTATGCCGTACATGACTTCCATATCGTGATTATCATGTTTGAGTGTGGAATTTGTGTTCATCGTTTATTCACATCTTGTTATACCAAATTTTGTATATGTGAAGCTAACCAAACGGCTGTGAGCATATTATGAGCGTAGCAACTAGTCTTGATTTACGTGACACGCATATCATTTACGAGCACGCTATGAGCGTAGCATGCAGTCGTGTTTTACGTGACATGCTTATCATGATTATTATGTTTGAACGTGTCATTGACCTTGGTGGTCTATTCACGTCACGTGACACGAAATTTGGCAAATGTGGAGCTAGCTAAACGGCCGCGACCGCATCATGAGCGTGGCATGTAGTGATGTCCTTACATGACACGCATGTGATGATTTCCCCGTTAGGGTCTGTCTCTTACGTTCGCCGTGAAGTCGCCTCAAACCATACTAGTTTTACAATATTTCATGTCAATAGAACCTTCACAAGAGCAGCAAGACTGTGAAATGTAAATCATGATATAAATGTCATGATTTTCAGGTTATGACTAGTCACTTATGCACATTATACAGTCATGTTATGCTATACTACTTTATTATTTTGTTATTTATTTCAAAGTACCTTACAGGCCCCATGGGGGGCATTGAGTAAGGGGGGCTATACATATATACAAATAAACTGAAAAAAAAAAATACAAGACAGACAATTGAGCAAGGGGGGAATACATATTGTCGCGGTACAACGCGAATAAAACACAGATACACCTTGGGACGACGAAAGGCAGCGTGTCCTGAACAGCTCAGTCACAAGATCGTCTTCTTCAGCCTCGAGAGAAGCTAGAGGCCCACTACCTCGTGCCCACTAAATGCCCCATCATCGTTATCGTCCACATGTAGACACGCGTCATTTGCCTCTCTCCCAAAGAGCATCGCCCCGATGCGCAGTCTGTAATGCAGTTTTTTTTTCTAAATTAAAGTATCATGCAATCACTCGCTGACGTAGGGTTTCATGCGGACTACGTGAACGAGTTCAGGATGGTGCTGGCGACGCCTTGTACTATACGAACAGTCGGGAACAACTTCGTAAGTGACATCGCTCAGTCGTCGCACAACTAGGTACGGTCCAAAGTATCTTCTTAAAAGTTTTTCGGAAAGTCCTCGTTTTCGTATGGGCGTCCAAACCCATACTTTGTCGCCAGTTTGGTAGACGACTGTTCTGCGGTGAGCATTGTAGCGGCCTGCATCGTAGTCTTGCTGCTGGCTGATCCGTAAACGTGCAAGTTGCCTAGCTTCTTCTGCGCGTTCCGTAAACGTGTCGGCATCCGGGACGATGTCGTCGCCTTCGTGCGGTAACATTGCATCTAACATGGTTCGTACTTCCCGTCCATGAACGAGGCTGAAAGGTGTCATGCGGGTCGTTTCTTGCTTGGCCGTGTTGTATGCAAACGTTATGTAAGGCAAGATTGTATCCCAGTTTTTGTGTTCGACGTCAACGTACATCGAAAGCATGTCTTCAATGGTTTTGTTTAGACGCTCTGTCAGCCCGTTTGTTTGTGGGTGGTATGCGGTGGTTTTACGATGCGTTGTTCCACTCAGCATCAAAACATGGTCCAAAAGTGCTGCTGTAAATGCGGTTCCTCTGTCTGTGATTACGACGGTTGGTGCACCATGCCTCAGTACAATATTCTCGATAAAAAATCTTGCCACCTCCGCTGCTGTACCTCTCTGGATAGCCTTTGTCTCGGCATAACGGGTCAAATAATCCGTCGCGACGATAACCCATCGGTTGCCTGCAGTAGAAGTAGGGAGTGGGCCCAAAATGTCCATGCCGATCTGGTGGAATGGAGTCATTGGGACCTGTACGGGTTGCAGGAGGCCAGCTGGTTTAGTTGGCGGTGACTTGCGTCGCTGGCAGTCGAGACAGGTACGGACGTGGTGCTTCACGGCTGTGGTTAATCTTGGCCAGTAATACCTTTGCTGTACCCTGGCCAACGTTCTTGTGTAACCCAAGTGGCCAGAGGTAACCTCGTTGTGGCATGCTTTCAGTACTTCGGTGCGAAGGGCTGCTGGGATGACGAGCAGATAGGCAGATCCCGTCGCCGAAAAATTTCTTTTATAGAGTACTCCGCCACGTAAACAAAATGATGACAACGCTCTTGCGAAAACTCTTGGTGCCTTCCGAGATCTGCCATCCAAGTAGGTAATTAAGCCAAGCAACTCAGCGTCGT
Organism: Rhipicephalus microplus; assembly: GCF_013339725.1. Classification (NCBI taxonomy): domain Eukaryota; kingdom Metazoa; phylum Arthropoda; class Arachnida; order Ixodida; family Ixodidae; genus Rhipicephalus; species Rhipicephalus microplus. The sequence continues at coordinate 139,962,094 of NC_051169.1, forward strand.
CTCGTTGTTGCTGCGCAATGGTGGTCGTGTCGAGGACACCGAGAAATGATGTTTCCTCCTCCTCGGGTAGGGTTGCCGACTCAATGGGTGAACGGGACAAACAGTCGGCGTCCATATGTCGCTTCCCTGACTTATGTACGACTGTCATGTCGAATTCCTGCAGCCTGAGACTCCAACGCGCTAATCGGCCGGTAGGGTCTTTAAGATTAGTTAACCAACACAGTGAGTGGTGGTCGCTAATTACTTTGAAGGGGCGGCCATATAAATACGGACGAAATTTTGTAACCGCCCATACCACGGCGAGACACTCCTTCTCAGTCGTGGAGTAATTAGCCTCAGCACGTGTTAACGTTCTGCTTGCGTAAGCGATTACCCTTTCTGCGCCATCTTGCTGCTGCACAAGCACAGCTCCCAGACCGACATTGCTAGCATCGGTGTGAAGCACCGTAGGGGCTCTCTCGTCGAAGTGGGCAAGGACTGGGGGTGTTTGTAGTCGCTGGCGAAGATCGTTAAAAGCAGCTTCCTCTTCGTTATTCCACTCAAAGGTGACGTCTTCTCTTGTTAGGCGAGTTAGTGGTGATGCTATGCGTGCGAAGTCTGCGATAAATCGTCGATAATACGCGCAGAGGCCGAGAAAGCGTCTGACAGCCTTTTTATCGGTCGGCATAGGGAACTGTTCTACGGCTGCGATTTTTTCAGGATCGGGACGAATACCAGCATGACTGACGACATGACCAAGAAATCGCAGCTCTTCGTAGCAAAAGTGGCACTTCTCAGGCTTCAACGTCAGGCCCGCGGACTGTATGGCTCGTAAGACCACCTCAAGTCTTTCAAGGTGCTCGTCAAACGTCGCGGAAAACACTATGACGTCGTCCAGATATACTAAGCATGTTTTCCACTTCAACCCAGAAAGCACGGTATCCATGAGTCTTTGAAAGGTAGCAGGGGCTGAGCACAAACCGAATGGCAAGACCTTAAATTCATATAACCCATCTGGTGTCACAAAAGCGGTCTTCTCGCGGTCTCTCGGGTCCACCTCGATTTGCCAATATCCACTCCGCAAGTCCATTGAAGAGAAGTATCGAGCATGTCGAAGTCTGTCGAGAGAGTCGTCTATACGCGGTAGTGGATATACGTCTTTCTTGGTCACCTGATTTAGCTTCCGGTAATCCACACAGAAGCGCAGGCTGCCGTCCTTTTTCTTAACGAGGACTACAGGCGACGCCCAGGGGCTCTGTGAAGGCTGAACGACGTCATCTTCAAGCATTCTGTCTACCTGCTGTTGTATCGCTTCACGTTCTTTTGGAGCCACGCGATAAGGGTTCTGGTGAATAGGTCTCGCCGTTTCCTCGGTAATTATTCGATGCCTGGTTAGAGGCGTGCGGCCAACTCTTGATGTTGTCGAAAAGCAGTCTTGAAATTTGGCCAGTAACTCAAGGAGTCTGCGTCGGTCGTCTTTTGGCAAAGTAATGCTAACGTCCAGAACAGGCGCTGAATCAAGATTTAGCGACTCGTCGACTACCGCCAAGCAGCTTTCGGCATCTATGACATCGTCGAAGTAAGCGACAGCCGTGCCTTTAGGAAGATGCCGGCGCTCAGCACTAAAATTGGTCAGCAGCAAGTCCGTGCGTCCAGCAGCAACTCTGACGATACCTCGTGCGACAGAAATACCGTGGGTGAAGAGCAGCGAGCTTATTCGGTCCGCAACTCCTTCGGCGTCAAACTGAGCAGCGGCGGCCACAGAAACAAGCGTGCATGACCTCGGAGGGAGAACCACATCGTCATCAGTAAGACGCAGTTGGTTTGGTCGCGCCTCTGGGGAATCGGGTAAGCCCGAACTGTTGCAAAACGTAATCAAGCTCTCTGGTATGTTGATGACGGCACCATATTCCCGTAAAAAGTCCATGCCGAGAATTACGTCTCTGCAGCATGCGGCGATAACGACGAACGACGCCGTGAAAGGAGAACCTCCGATGTCAATTCTTGCGGTACATCTTCCCGAGGGCATCAATAACTGGCCTCCTGCTGTTCTTATATGAGGGCCCGTCCACGGCGTCTTCACTTTTCTGAGGCTGTCGGCGAGGTCCTGACTGATAATGGAGAAGTCGGCACCAGTGTCGACTAAAGCTGTCACTTTCTGGCCGTCGAGAAGAACACTAAGGTCAGCAGTCACAATTTTATCGTTTTCACGGCTTATCGGCTGTATGGCGTCGTGCTGTGGGGGCTTCTTGTCGTTATCTTTATGGCCTGCAACCTTGCCCCCGGAGGTCGCCGCTCTCAGTTTCCCCGGCGCGGGCTAGGTGACCTTCTTGTATTAAGGTTCGCATAGGTGCGGTGGTGCGACAAAGGCGAACGCGCGGGGGACGGAGAGCGGGACTGACGTCTCGGACCAGGAGGCTGAGCAGGCATTGCCTTCTCTGCAGTGGTAGAGCCGTCCTCAAAGTGATAACGGGCTCCATAGAAAGAGGTGTCGTCACGGCGCGGAGTGTATTCGTCGTTGGCACGTCGACCGTCAAACCAAGGTCGTTGAGGACGGAATGAATCACCTCGATGCCAGCAATGACGGGCAATATGTCCTGCACCTCCGCAGTGAAAGCATAGTGGACGCCTGTCCACGGTGCGCCATGCATCTGTTTTCCGGGTCGGTGGACGCGTCGATGCCCATGGGGTGGCTGTGGATGGCTGGTTGTGTGGCTGTAGCGTAGGTGTTTGATGCAGTGTCTGCTCTTGCGGCGGATACGAAGGGGCCATCGGCACCTGGTGGTACAGCGTCGGCATAGCGGGTGGTGGACGTCGGAGAGCGGCAGCGTAGCTCATAGGACGCTGCTGAGCATCAGGACTAGCCGTAGACAACGCTTGGTGGATTTCATCGCGTACGACTTCAGCGATCGATGCGATGGGATTTTCAGCAACAGGATTCCGCAACTTCTGCAGTTCCTCGCGAACTATCTCCCTAATCAAGTCTCGCAAGCAGCTCTGACTCTCAGACGTCATGGCGGTAGCATTGATTGGGACATTGCAGGACATGCGGTCATATTGCCTGCAGCGTTGATGAAGGGCCCGCTCGATAGCCGTAGCCTCCTTAATGAAGTCAACCACGGTAGTCGGAGGGTTGCGCAGTAGCCCGGCAAAAAGCTGCTCCTTGACACCGCGCATGAGGTAACTCAACTTTTTATCTTCCGTCATGTGCGGGTTAGCTCGTTGAAAGAGACGAGTCATGTCCTCGGCAAACATTGCAACGGTTTCGTTGGGTTTTTGAACCCGTAGCTCCAATAACTGCTGCGCGCGGTCCCTTCTATCGATATTGGCGAAGGTATCGACGAACTTCTCTCGAAAGTCGGGCCAAGCTGACAGATTGCCTTCTCTATTCTCATACCAAGTACGAGCACCGTCGTCAAGGTAGAAATAGGCGCGCCAAAGCTATTCCTGTTCCGACCAATGATTTACCTTGGCAACACGCTCATAGTGGTCAAGCCACATGTAGACACGCGGTTACCGTCCACATGTAGACACACGGTTATCGTCCACATGTAGACACGCGTCAATATAGACACCTCAAAATGAAAAAAAGTACAAAAGAAACAATTGAGTAAGGGGCGCAATACTTATATACATCTCAAACTAAAACAAATACAAAAGAAACAATTGGAAAATAATAAGTCAAACAAAAAGCACCAACATGTACAAAAGTTCAACATGTACAAAAGATACACGCATAGTAACCGTGGGCGAAACACTGTATTTCCTGCGCATGCAGCGGCCACAAGGCAGAATCCTCGCGCACATGAATGTGACAATCACAAAAATGAACCAATACGGACCAATGAATTATGATACGGCATCTACTTGCTGAGGCTTGTGAAGTGGCTTGATAAGATATGACGGAATGTGTCAAAGTTTGTCTGAAATGCAATGTCGTCAGGCAAACTGTTCCACAGACGGATAGCACGTGGAAGTGCGGACTGATTGAACGCGTTTGTTGAGCCGTATACACGGGAATAGCTAAGATGATTGTGTAGTCTACGTGAAGTGAGATATGGTTTTTGCAGACCAGTAACGGTGATTCGGGAAGAATGGGTAATTTTATGAAAGAATGACAGCAGGGCAATGTCGCGACGAATGTTCAAGAGTGGGAGTGAAAGTTCCTGTTTGATTTGTGATATACTAGAATGCGGACTGTAGTTATTGGCAATGAAGCGGCTTGCTCTATTCTGGATTCTTTCCAATGAGTCAATTAAGTATTTTTGATGGGGAGACCAAATCGAACAGGCATATTCTAGTTGAGGGCGAACCAGTGTCAAGTAAGATAATTTGCGAATGCCTGATGGTGCAGCTTTCAAGTTACGTCTCAAGAAACCTAGTGATTTCGAGGCGCTGGCAGAGATTGCCGTAATGTGGTCGGACCAGGATAGATTAGGTGTCAGTATTACGCCCAAGTACCGATATTGTGTTGCAGTCGATAGAATGGAATGATTAATACTGTAAGAGAATTCGGATATACTAGGTTTACGTGTGAACGACATTACTTTGCATTTTGAGACATTTAGTGTCATCAGCCATGCACTACACCAACCATTAATTACGTCGATGTCGTTTTGGAGTGACAGGTGATCTTCACTGTTCTTGATTGGACGGTAAATAATGCAGTCGTCAGCGAACACCCTGATGCAAGAAGAGACATGTTGCGGAAGATCATTGATGAATATGAGGAAAAGTAATGGCGCGAGTACACTGCCCTGTGGTACACCTGAAGAAACGTCAGATAGGGAAGAAGACAAATTGTTAACTGTTGTGTATTGCTGACGATTCGACACGAAATTGCGAAGCCATGATAATATACGGGAGTCTAATTTCAGGGCGGAAAGTTTCGATATCAGGCGACAGTGTGCAACCCTGTCAAACGCCTTCGAATAGTCGAGGAACACGCAATCAGTTTGATAATTATTGTCCATATTTGCATGAAGCTCTTTGGTAAATTCAAACAACTGAGTCTCACACGAAAAGCCCTTTCTGAAACCATGCTGATTTTTGAAAAAGAAATGATTGGATTCCAGATGCCTGTAAATATGTGAAGTGATGATGTGTTCTAGAATTTTACAACAAATACATGTAAGGGAAATAGGACGGTAATTTTCGCATGAGGTTTTATTTCCACTTTTGAATATTGGAATTATTTTCGCCAGCTTCCAGTCAGACGGTATCATGCCTGTTTCGAGAGACTGCCGGAATATATGAAGTAGTATTTTGCTTGTGACCGTTACCGTATTCTTTAGCACCTTTGAGTTGATTCCATCCACGCCGCATGAAGACGACAACTTAAGATTATTTATGGCTGTAATTATGCCTTCTAATTGAATATCTATTGGTTCCATAAATTGGTAATCGAACTCAGCTACGTTGGGTATGTTGGTACTGTTCTCTTTCGTGAAGACAGAAGTGAAAAAGGAATTAAATGCTGTTGGACACTGGCTAGCTGTGAGAGGGGCGTTGTTGCAGTCATGCAATGAGATGTGTTGGTTTTCGCTGGAGGGGTTTATGACTTTCCAAAATTTAGCTGGGTTGTTTTTCAGTAGTGTGGGTAGATCATTAGAATAATACTTTTCCTTAGCCTTACTTAAAGCTGTGCAATATGCTTTTATGCAGGTTTTATATTTAAGCCAAGAAGAAAAACTACCCGAGCACTTAGCATTATTGTAAAGCCGTTTTTTCTTATTCCGCATTCTCAGAAGCTTTTTATTGAACCATGGATTTGATTTACCATTGCTAATTTTAACCAGTGGAACATGCTTGTCAACTAACGTACACAAAACTTGCTTGAAAAGTGGCCAGTTCTCTTCTACGGATCTATTGTGGAAACACGGCAGGAGAGTGTTTTCGGAAAATAACCTTAGCTTTGTGTTAATTGCCTGATAATCGCCTTTATTATAGTCCCGAATTTGTTTTGTATGTACACCGGCTACGGGAAGGGGTATGTTTATATCTACTTGGAGTAAATTATGGTCACTGAATCCGTCCAGGTAATCTGTATTACCGTATTTACTCGATTCTACCGCGCCCTCGATTGTAACGCGCACCCGATTTCCACCGCAAAAAAAAAAAAAAAAACGTAAGGCATCGATTGCAACGCGCACCCATTTTTCTCACTGGCCCGCACGATCACACCACTCGAAAAAACGACTCCTTTCGGGAGCGTCTTCCATTTAAATATGAGGTACGGGCGAAGCTTGTGCCCATCTGACGTGTAACAGAGCATTGCCGTCACTGTAGTTTTACCGTGGACCAATGTCAGCTCGCGAACTTGCTTCGCCCCCTTCTTTTCGACGGTTGTGGTGCCAGGCATGTCGAAGTAAAGAGGCGTCTGATCGGCATTCCCGATTCGCCCAAGCAGGTAGCCGTTGTTGCGCCGCAAGTTTAGGACGAACCTCTGAAAACTGTGAAGCTTTTCATCGTACTCCTCCGCAAAACTTTTCGCATATGCATGTTCCCCTTCGGAGGGAAAAGCCTTTCCTCTTCATAAAGTTAGTTGGCCAGCACCTGCTTGCTTTAAACTGGCTCCACATTAGACCTTTTTCTAAGACTAATTGCATAGCCCGCACTTGGAGCAGTTCTGTCGTCACGGGCCGCTCTGCCGCTCGCTGCTCAAGCACATACTCGCCGAGCAGCTCTTTAATTTGCGGAAACCGACCCTGCTGTGGTCCACTGAAGCCTTTGCGTGAAGCTTTGCTGTCGACAATCTTCTGCTTTTGTTTCCGCCGATCTCGCATGCACGTTTCGGGAACTCCGAACGACCGCGATGCAGCCCGATTTCCGTCCGTTTCCGCACACGCGATGGCTTTTCTTTTAAAAGCGGCATCGTGGTGCACTCGAGTTTTTGGAGTCGGCCCTTCCACGCGGTCGATGCTAATGCACTACTACATGACGAACTCCTCAGCACACGTACGAAGTGCCTCACATGGGAAACACATAGGCAGAAATGGCTGACGCGCCATGCCGACGCACGTAGGGGGCGGCCATTTTGGGTTTGCCGATGGCAATAGATTGAACGTATTTTTTTTTCATACTCGATTCTAACGCGCATGCGATTTATGAACTCGCTTAACCGGAAAAAAGGTGCGCGTTAGATTCGAGTAATTGCGGTACGTATTGTTTCCGGAGCGGTCGTGAGGATAAGATCAAGGGTGTTCGTACCCCGTGTAGGTTTCAGAACAGTTTGAAAGAGGTTGAAATCTAGAGTTCAGTTGACATGTGACAAGAAATTCAGTTGACATGTGACAGGGCGATGACAGTGTGGCCCAATCAATGAGCGGAAAGTTGAAGTCGCCTAGTAAGTAAATGATATCGGCTTGGAAAATTTCAGAAGCGTTGTTTATACTGTCACGTAGCATATTAATGAAGGAAGAGTCCGAGTCCGGCGCACGATAGCAGCAACCTACGAGGATTTTGGAGGAAGGGACTGTACAAGCTACCCAAACTATTTCGAGGTCAGAATTAGTGTTGATAAAAAATGAAGTAATGGTTTTCCTTATGCCGACCAGAACACCGCCTCCTCTTTTACCAGTGCGATCACACCTGTAGATTTGATAAATGCTGGCTGAGGTGAATATTTCGTCGTCACTGATAGCCGGATTTATCCAAGTTTCCGTGAATGCAATGATATCAGATTTACTGTCATCCAGAAAAGCAGATATCAAATCCTGCTTCGACATAATGCTGCGTGTGTTAGCGATTGACAGCGACAATGAGGTATTAGCATGTTTCGGTCGTTGATTCTGCACGCGCGTGCAACGCTGTAGCTATCTGACAGATTCGATAACTGTGTTCGTCGCAGAGTCATAAATGTATGTCTTTGAAGCGATGCGTAGCTTGTCCACAGAGAGCTTATACGCACTTTTCTGCGTTTTCGCGAATTCAATCAGCTTCTTTCGGGACAGCCGAGTTTCCAGTGAAATATCTTCTCGTATGAAAAATGCGGAACCTTTTAGTTTGTGTGCAGACGACAGGATTTGTTCTTTATCCTTAAAGAAGGCTAATTTCGCTATTATAGGTCTCCGCTTGTCTTCTGTATATTTGCCTATTCGGTGCACACGTTCAAATTGCCGTTCCGTCACAGTGATGCCTAATTTCTCTGAGCAGAAGTCGATTATTTTCTGTTCAGATTTTGCCCAGTATTCCTTAGGTTCATCGTCCTGTCCAAAGAAAAGAAGGTTAGAGCGCCGTAATCTATTTTCAGAGTTATTACACCGCGACGAAATTTCTGTCACTTGGCTTGATACTGTACGCAGTGCATTGGCACTTGCCTCGGTTACACCTGTGTTATGTGGTGACGTGGTAGTGCTTTCCAGGGCCGCGACTCTAGCCATAAGCAACTGAATTTCCTTGGTGGCTTCAATATGCTTCTCTTTCAGAGCTTTCAATTCGGCTAGTAAGGTATCCTGGCTTTCTTCAAGCTTCCGTATGGCGTCTAGAGCTTGAGAAAATGTGTCGGCTTCAGTTTTCGTCATAGGGCCCGGGGTAGATTCCACGTCACCGGCGAGAAGTAACAATAAAGAGCAGAAAGCGCGGCACTTCACAAAAGAAACATCTTTCATACGCTGTATCTTATCTATGAATTCGGGTGGGCACGACACCGCAACTAGGACATAATTACTAGTTCTGTAGCAAATGGCACCTTTCAGGTAACTAACCTGTAAGAGCAACCATCGTAAGCTTGGCATGCTTGGCGCGATGTCGTGCCCGAAGTGGACGGCTCCTGGCTGGCTTATGAATCCCGCGTTGTCTGCGCCACCACCTGGTGCCGCGATTCCAGGTTGCCAGATGGGGTAGTTTGTTCCCACCGGAACTGGCGTGCGGTTTGCCGAAGCAGGCGGCAGCTGAAGAGGGGCAGCGGGCAAGTCACAATTCGGATGGAGATGTACGGAAGGCACCATCCACGAAATGGCAGCCTGTAAGAGCAGCCATCGTAAGCTTGGCATGCTTGGCGCGATGTCGTGCCCGAAGTGGACGGCTCCTGGCTGGCTTATGAATCCCGCGCCGTCTGTGCCACCACCTGGTGCCGCGATTCCAGGTTGCCAGATGGGGTAGTTTGTTCCCACCGGAACTGGCGTGCGGTTTGCCGAAGCAGGCGGCAGCTGAAGAGGGGCAGCGGGCAAGTCACAATTCGGATGGAGATGTACGGAAGGCACCATCCACGAAATGGCAGCCTGTAAGAGCAGCCATCGTAAGCTTGGCATGCTTGGCGCGATGTCGTGCCCGAAGTGGACGGCTCCTGGCTGGCTTATGAATCCCGCGCCGTCTGTGCCACCACCTGGTGCCGCGATTCCAGGTTGCCAGATGGGGTAGTTTGTTCCCACCGGAACTGGCGTGCGGTTTGCCGAAGCAGGCGGCAGCTGAAGAGGGGCAGCGGGCAAGTCACAATTCGGATGGAGATGTACGGAAGGCACCATCCACGAAATGGCAGCCTGTAAGAGCAACCATCGTAAGCTTGGCATGCTTGGCGCGATGTCGTGCCAAGCATGTCAAGCATGGCGCGATGTCGTGCCAATGGTATTGGTACAAATACCATTATCCAAACGGCCAGGAGAGCGAAAAGTCTGAGGCGGCTAGATAGATTAGGCAGGCGGGCGGGCGGGCGGGCATGGGCAAAGTTGCTGAAGTTGGCTAAAAAATGCTTCGCATTTAAAAAAGAGAAAATCTTTTGTTTGGGGGCATTGAACCAGTAATCTTCCAACCCTCAGCGCTAACCACTAGACAATGGAGCGTACGTTTTCAAGCATGCTAACGGTAAGCCATTTATAAACACCATGTATCGTTGGCAATCCCCAGACCTCAGCAACTTGAGCACGTTTTCGTCATCAGCAGTGAGATGGCGCGAGACGTCCACGTTGGGCGCACTCAGTCATAAAGTCATTGCCTCACACGTTGCTATGTGTGTGCGCTTCCATATGGCGTGGTCAAGGTGTGTATAGATGATATCTGACGTGGTCGCTCACTAGCACGCACGCTTATCTTGGGATTCGGGCGCTTTGTACTGACATGCTTCCAGCCCAAGTTTGCTTTTAAGTTACAGTGATTAAAGAAAAAAGCACGAAGGTCACTTCGCTCGCTGCTGCGACCATGTTTACAAAAGGAGCACGCTGCTCACACACGAAGAAGTAATGATTGTGACCGTTAGCACTCGTCTTGTGTGTTCATTTCGTGTGTCTTTCTTTCTCCTTCGTGGAGCCTTCGAAGGAATGGACTCCACTAGGTGCGGTCGAACCAAACCAAACACCACATTTATTGAATTACTTTTGCATCGATAATAACATCAGCAAAATAAAAGACATCACTAATTATTAACACACTAGAACACAACCTTATGCAATATTTCAATACACTCAATCACCATAACAAATAAAGTAACGCAAAGGTGGCATCGCCAATGCTCTATTCACTACGAGGACCCATGGGCGACGACCTGCAGTGCCGTCTCCGTGGACCTACCATGAAAGACAACCGCTCGCGCAAGCCGCCGCTCGCTAAAGAAAACCGCTCATATCTTATGTGCTGTCAGCCAGCCTTGCCGCCAGGCGTGGCTGCTGGCGCTGCCGCACTAACCATGATATTGACGATAGTTACAAACGCTCACGACCACAACGCCACCAACCGCTCGATAGTTGTGAACTTTAAATGCGGCCTTTGCGCGAAACACGTGTGCTCCACAAGGCGCAACTAACTTTACAGGGGCTGTCAGCACCCCCACATTCTCCCAACCTTAATTCAAACCAAATCCCTAAGAAAAAAAAAAAACATTAAAGAAATCAGCTACACAAGCTCTAACAAAAGCTGACAAATGTACCTAAAACAGTGGAACCCCGCTGTAACGTTCCTCACTGCTGCATTTTTTTGTCTCTTATGGTGCTTTCATCAGTCCCCGCGCAACTCTTATAGAATACCATGTATTGCAAACCCCGCTGTTACGTTGCGACTGTGAGAACATTCCCACATGTTGCGTCGCAACCTAGTCCGCCGAACCCGTCCGAGCACTTCCATTTTGGTTTGTTTGACAGTCTTGGCCTGGCTTGGCTACGGAACAGGCTGCAAGAAGCCACAGACGAGTTGGAGAGGCTGTCTCTAGATGACCATTTGTGAAAAGTGCTATCAGCATCACTGTGCTTACAACGGAAGTTTCACTGCGGAGTGCCGGAAGTAGTTGACAGTCCTACCGCCGCACGCCGCACGTTGTGACTCGCCTTCAGTCACTGCTGTGTGCGCTAAACCTGTTACCAATGAACTTGTCAATGCAATCTTTGTCAAGCCTTCATGATGTGTCATAAATCGAAAGCGCTTTCCCTTGAGGAAGCTGAACGAACTTAAAGCAATCGACAAGCAACCAGCGCGTCGTGGCCCTGGACTACCGTCGTGGCCATCGTGGCCCTGGACTACTCTCGCAGGTACGCCGCATCCCGAAGCGACGCTGAAAGCAATGTGGCCTTCCAGATTAGTGTTGAGAAATGGGTGGTGCTTAATAGCAAGCGAATGAAGCAGCAGTCAGCTCTAAATAAATAAATAAATTAATAATAAATTGTTTGTAGTCAAAGTGCCTGTGCTCTCATTCATTTTCGGAGCTCTTCTCACTCTTGCGTTTTCTCGGCTGTTACGTTTTTCCTACCCAGTCCGCTGAAAAATGAATGAACGGGGTTTCGCTATAATTTTCATGCACCACGACACTGCTGCCTCTAGACACTGCTGCACTGTTCGGCTCGACGACGTCACCTCAATACCAGTCCCACAACATCAATGCGCCAACGGCATTGTTTCCGTTGGCGCGAGAAAGCGTCACTCGCGCCGATGCGTTTTCTGGTTGCGACCAGCACTCACAAGAGCAACAGACTGCAGGCAGTTGTAGAGGTCCCAGGCATGTCCATCACCTGATCTTACAATCGCATTCCTGGCCAGTGGTGCCAACGATGTGCAGTAAACAGCCAGCTGTGGGTTACATCTCCCCCGCTGCATGCACTCAAGACACTCAACATAGTAATGCATGAGGCCAAAAGGGAAGGGGCTTCAGGCGCAATGCCCATGTGGCACGATGGTCAGTACTGCTAGAAAATACATCGGAGGTCCCAACCTAGACACCCAGTTCAAACAAAAAAGGGTCACTTTTCTTAACTCGTACATCGCAAGATAAAATGGGTTAGCAAAGGGCAACACCTCAGTGCCACGATCCACCTAAATGTGTCACGTGAGACAGGCGGCTGCACAGAGCTTCAGGCCTAATAAGTTGCTCGATAGCAGCCGGCATCAACCCAGCACCTAGTATAGGCGCAGACGAAGCAGCTGCAACGAGACCTCAGCTCTGTAAGGGGGCCCTACTCGCTTACCGAGCGATCGGCGCCCACGATCCTGCATGTTGTCACGACCCCTTGGTGTCGAGCTGCAAGACATGACGGCAACAACGCCAGACTCCCTGGACTAAAGAGATAGAAGATGCTATTTACAGAAATTCGGACCACCTATGAGGCTTCCGTACTTACTCGCTTCAGGCTTTGCCTACGATCCACGTGCTCTAAGCCTTGCTCACCCCAGGAATACGGACCACGTGGCTCTGGTACGAACAACTCAACATCGTTAAAAAAAAGCACTTGCGAGCAGCAAAAGAAGCTTACCATGCCGACAAGTTCAGACATGCCACCGCAACCAATCTCCTTGCTCTCACCAAAGCACACCGCCGACACTAGCAATGGAGGTCCCCCCTAGGCCTACTCAACACGGCTAATAAAAGGCCGTTCTGAACCATGAATACTCATCCAATGCTCCAAGAGCTCCACGCTAAGCAGCTGGTGTGTGCTCTCGAAATGAGAACGCCACTATCGGAGAGAGCGGACACCAGTAGATGCGTTCAGAACAAACCAAACACCAGATTTATTGAATTACATTTATATAGAAGATGTCGTCAGCCGAATTGAATACATCACTTATATGTTAAAACACAACATTATACAATATTCCAACACACTCAATCAACATAACAAACAAGGTAAAGCGAAGGCGGCATCGCCAACGCTTGACTGACCACAGGGACCTACGGGCGACGATTTATCATGCCGTCTCCATGGACCCACCACGAAAGACAACTGCTCACACCATTTGCCACAGGCCAAAAAGGACCGCTCATATCTCATGGGCCACCAGCCAGCCTCACCGCCAGGCGCCACTGCTGGTGCTACCGCGCTGACCATGATGATGATGATAATGGTGACAAATGCTCGCGAGCACAACACCACCTACCGCTCTATGGTCACAAACCCTAAATGCGGCCTATGTGTGAAGCACGCGAAACATGCGAAAAGTGCAAATGACTTTACAGGGGGTGCTAGCACCCCCACAATTTGAGCAGCGTGCTTCAAGTGTCAAGCTATGACATTTGGTTCTCCGTGCTTGTCCTGTGTATGTTTATTTCATGTGTGCTTTCTGCTTGAGGTGTGCACTAACAAGTATTGAGCAGCTTGCTCTTCTTCATTGCTTCAGCTTTGATTCCTTTGCCCTTGTGGCGGAACAATGCACAATAAATGCTCAACTATTTCTGTGAAGACATATTTCACTTTCGTGTTATACAGATTCCTAAAAGAAGCGATCATCTTTCATTATGAGAGCATAGGAATCCTTGTAAGTTTGAGCATGTGGCTTTGGTGAACTGCTCATGTAAATGCACGGGCAAGCAGCCAGGAAACAATTTCTAGGGGACTGTAGATAATCACCCCTTTTTAGCTTTAGTAGCCACGTTGTGCTTTTTAAAAGCGATTTGCACTTACTTCAAGTTCAAGTACAAGCTTTATTTATTTTGTAGTGAAAGCAGAGAAACTAAACTTGTTAAAGCAACTAAAAGCAAAAAAGCGAAAATATGATATTTTCGAAAGAACATGTTTTTTGAGTCGCATCTCCTCTGCAATACCTTTCAAAGTAATCGTCGAATAGATTCATGAAAGCTTTGAAACTTAAAATCTTTACGCACTTCTAGTTTCAGCACTATTTTAAAGGATAATGGCGCATGAAAATGCCATAAAAATTGCCTCAGAGGTAGGCGCAAATACCAAGCCAATTATACAAAGTATCGTTATCCTTAGTTGAATTTATTGACTGTAAGAAATTCCTTATTGCAGCTATTTCAAGTTGTTTACTATGTTTGTGATTTTCGTCCTCAAATTTCCTTCCACATCAAAGAAATAAAATACTCCTAAGATTGTAATTAACTAGTTCTTTGTTGGGAATAAATATCGTGACCAACAAGTGTATTAAGTTTTTACTAGGTGCATTCAAAGTTCAGAAATTGCTAAATTTCTGAAAAGATATGCTTGGTGGCTGAAACTTGTATGCATGCTGTTTGAGGAAGCAAATCTTTTTGTTCTCATAGTAAGATAAGAATTTTTGTTCTGCGTACAATACTTCAACCTAAATTCTGGAATGGTAACCAGGACCTTGTGTTTGTTCTTATCTCGGCACACCCACTTCAGATGTTTTTTTTCCACATGAGGGAAAGCTGACTTTTAGAACAATTGTACTCTCCTAGAAGCTGATTCAATCATGAATAGCTGTTTTTGTTACTTGAAGGAGGAGAAAGATGTTATAAATTGCAGGCAGATCTCGCCTTGCCAGATATGCAAGCCATGTTTGTACCACAGTTCATTCTCATTGTACTTTTACTCTGTTGAGGTAGTCTGATGAATAATTCAATGTAAACGGGCTCAGTGTAGTTGTTGGGTTTCACTGAAACAGGCATGCTTCACAATGGTCACTTTTGCAGACACCATTGAGGGCAACATTGAGAGCACCCAGCATAACACTGGGCAAGCTGTGGAGCAACTGCGTAGCGCAGCCAACTATCAGGTAATTTCCTGATAACACTTTTGTCACATTGCCTCCCGCACTTCTGAATGTTTTGCTATCAGGATTCTTTTCTTACGCATGTCTTACTTCTGATACTACAAAATATTCGCAACCCAGTAAAGTTTTTGCGGTTCAAGCTGCAGACTTGCTCCAAAGCAATGATAAAGCAGAGCATCTCCCAAAGCGTTTGTATGCTGCATGTTGAAATTGGGGAATATTAAAGTTGGGAACTTCTAGTCTGTCTCTAAGGGTGCATATAAAGTTGTGCCAACCTGGTCCATACCTTAGGCTACTGTATTAACATAATCATAAGTCAACTTGGCCGAATGCTTTAAAAACGAACTGCAAGGGAAAATAAACAAAATAAAATAATAGGATCCTGAGCACTATTTTATATAAAAAAGTAATTTACGACTCTCCCCCCCCCCCCCCCCCGAAAAAAACTGTTGAATTTCGATATGCAAGTTCATTTCACAACAATGCTTAAGAGCTGGGCAGAACAACTAGTTTCCCGAAATATCCAGTTGCTTAGTGGTTTTATTAAATATTTTGTCAATGTACCACCAAACCATAATGCTATGAAATGGGAAAAAAATTGTTCATTAAGAAAAATATAGGTGTAATGAATATTCTAGTTGACAATGAAAGGGATACATAGAGGGAAACAGGCAATGTAATGCATAAGACAGACATCTTATGTATTAATAAACTTCCATACTTGGTGACCAGAGAAGGGAAATACAGTCAAGGACAACGAAGACGTAGGCAATGTCATGAGATCAGTATTTATTTCGCGGAAGTAATGTGCACTCAACAGACACAGGAGCAGCTGTTCAGTGAAGCATTGTCTTGTATGCCTAACTTGTAAAGCTTGTGTTGTGCCATATTACACATTGAAATTGCGAAAAAGAAGCTCTCACGACTGAGTAGGTGTTTTTTCTGAACACAATGCTGCTTTGAACGCTCTTCATCATCACTAGTGGACAAGTGGATGCAGCATTCAATAAGTGCTCTCTGAAGATCTTCCTTTTGTGAGTGTTCAACTATAATAATCTTTTGATTGCTTTTAGGCTAAAGGCAACGTTTTCTGCTTTTAATTTTTGCTCAATGTTTGAGCACATTTAGTTTCGCTACAAAAAATTCACTGCATTGCAAACGTTAAGAAAAATGAGAAATGGGTTGTTTTGGAATGTGAAAAAAAAAAAAAAAACTGGGAAGCTCGCATTAGTGATGCAACTTTTGACTAAAAGAAGCGCTTCTGGCCAACATGGATTATTAACATATTAATTAGTATGCTGATAATTAGTGAGGTCTTAATGGATATGCGTGTACTAAGCCTGGTCATAATTACAGGGTTCTCTCTCTCAGTGCTTCTTTCTTTCTCCTCTCTCTTCTATTCATTTGTTCTGTGCTCCTCTTTTGTTCTATTCAGCAGGCACATGCATTGAAGAAATTCCTTCATTACACATGCGGTATATCTTCGATAGATGTGTTGGCCACAGGTCTTATTTCAGCCAAATTACTAGGTGGTACAAAATAATTACCCTAACTATCCTTGTTTCTCGTATGTACAAGGCCAAAAGCAAACTGTCTTTATTTGCAGTCAGTCATAAGATGCCATGGCCCAAGAGCAGTGCCAATTTGATACAATTTTTCATTTTTGCACTGAGCTGCACGAAAACTTTAAAATTTGCTGAATATGTGCCATGTTGCACCAAAATGTCCAAACAGCCTCAAATTTTTCTCGCCTGTGCTAATTTCAGCGAGAAATAGATGCTACGTTGTCCATCTACAGTTTACGTTGCAAATCATTCCAACTACGTAGATCCTAACCCCGAACCATGGTGCAAGATATATTTTCATTAGTTCAGGGCACTCGCAAAACGCGATCGACCAGATAAAGTAACAAAGCCGTGCGCCTATTGGTATGCTGACTGCAGCAGATACTTATAGGCGGTGCGACGCAGCTTCAAGACAGAAATGCATTGCCGTAGCCACCATCGCTTCGCAAGAAGTACGAACTTCCTTGTCGGCAAACGCGGCTATGGCATGTTAGCAACTAGAGCAAGAAGCGCATACCGCCTTTTTCGTGTGCAAATAGAGTGGACGTGCTGCGAACGCCGGCGTTGGCGGCGACCACATTGTTCGTCATGGCACGTATCACATTTTCCTGTCTTGAAGTTGCGTTTGCGTGGCCCAGGCAATAGATAGTCGATGCTGTTGTCAGACCAACGGTCACGTCGTTATTACGTTATCTGGAAGAATGTGCCTTGCAAGCAAGCCGAGACTCTCATAATGAAAAAAAAGAGGGGGAGGGGAGAGGCGTAGCGGTGTTAGAAAACTTCTTGGCCTTGTTCTAACCAATGTAGAAAACTGCTTAAGCCACCTTCGCTGCAGCACATTGGTGCTGTGCGGAAAAGCTTATGCTTTGGAAGGGGCTGTTGGCACTATTCAAGGAACACTGCGCATTTCATTCAATCACTCATGCATGCATACCCAGCATAATTCTGAGCACTAGCATGATTCCCGAACTCTGAAGAAGTTACCAGCAGTCATTTGGAGCAGTGACTTTTCTGCCGCCCTATTGAAAAAAACTGTGCGCATTCTTTTTTTTTTTGTACACCCCAATGCCACACTTTTTCACGAATCCCCTGAATTTTATGGTCACCAGCTTGGTAGATCTGCATTTGAATTTATGTATTCTGTCAAAGGATTTGACCGACATGGCAAACACTAATGTGGACCTTTATCACTGTTTGCTCAGTAAGGTAACTCAAAATACTACTTTTATTGAAGTAGCAACACTCATCTTTACTCTGCACGATTTAGGTGGTGTTGAATGGTCTGTGCATACTTTTTTTTTATAAGTGTAAGCCTTCTTGGTACTGCTCCAAATTTGGTCTTTTTTTGAGAAAAAGTGAATGATTTTTCTTTCCTGTAGCTTGCTCCGATTTCACATTTATAGTGCTCCAAAAGTAAGATTTGGCTGCTCCAAAAATTCCTCCGCATTATTTTTCTTTTGTTGCACCACTGTAAGATGAAGAAGACAGAGAATGCGTTCACCGGCAGACTTACTGCTTTGCACGCGGTAGGCACAGCTTAGCTTTCTGGTCACGCGAAATCACCAAATAGAAAGCTTAAACAGCTCTGCTGTTAAATGTATCCTTGATGATGTAAGCTTGATGAGTAGCTAGAAGTTGTAAAAAAGTATGTAATCTGGTCACACAGTACTACACACTTCAATGCACAGGAACAAAATATGACAAAACAAAAGACATATTCTGACCCATGGATATATTGAAACTCAGTATTGTAAATATTAGTTTATGTAGGGTGTTTCCACAAAGGATTGTAACTTTTTTTTTTGAGCAGGGAAGAACATGTATACAGTGCTAATATACATCTCCTTGTAGCGTTTTGATGTTCTGTGGCTCTACTATCACGCATTGATCGCAATTTCTGCGCATCCACGGAATGTGCATTCTCAGCCATCCTTCTCATTTATTCATCCATGCTGTTTGCATCCTCACTCAAACTGTTAATAAATGGTCTTTACTTCATCATTATAATTATCATCATCAGCATGTGTGCACAGTGTTTTTCCTTTTTTGGGGGGGATCTGACGATTCTATGCAGCGTCCTCTACCCTATTGAGTTAATATGTACGGCTGGGTCCTGCAGATTGGCAGCTTTTTCAATTTTGTTCTTGTATACTGTCAAAACTACTTCTTTCTTACATTAGGGCCAACATTTTTAGGAAATCTTACTACTTGAAACACTGTAAAACAGTTAAATCTCCACACAAAATCTTGCTGGTTAGGCCAGATTTGGTCTCTCTCGACACCTGTTTATCCATTTAGTGCCCTAACTGTCTTGCGAAAATTGCGCAGTCATTTCTCGCTTTTTTTTTCTCATTCTAATTTTGAAAGTGTACTTCTTGTTTGGATTATGAATAACGCAACAGAACAATAACAGTGAAGCTGTTCGTAAATGTAGCTTTCCCTCAGTGCATTCCATAGTACTTGGACGCAACATACTGAAGTGTATTGTATGTATTTGAACTGATACCAAATAACAAACTGTGAAACACACATTTATAAATTTTATTAAAACTAGTGGCAGTGCTATTACAACAATGAAAATGTGTTCCTCCCCTCTTTGAGACTGTAGGTTGTGTCAGCTCATTGGAGCTCACCTCATGTCTTAAACTGGACACACATCTTTGCCAATTATGCTTCCAGAACTTACAGTGGTCAGCCCAGACAACTCATAGACTCCTTCTGCTCGTAGCAGGCCATGGTTTTTAGTAGCCACCACGTGGCATAGGTCTTTTCACAATCCATTGTTGTTACGGTGAAAGCCTTTAATGTCCCATACTCGCTGTGACTGGTGTTCGTCTAGTTCCCTAACACTGCGTCAGCTGTGGCATCTCTCCCTCACGCGAGAGAATAAATCAGCTTATGAGCGCTGAAGCGCAGATTATGTCTGCACAGTGCACAAAGCACAAGAATATAAATGCTGCAGTTTGCAGTAAAAATTCTAAAAAGTAACCATGCACACATTCTGTTCGTGTGCCATTCCACCTGGAGCATCAAAAAAAAGACATTGGCAATATCAGTTCAATGGCTTCAAGCTTTCGACGAACACAGTTTGGAATTTACAAAGTGTTATAACCGGCCCCCGCGGTTGAGCCGCGCCCCGAAATGCACGAACAGAGTGGCCAGGGCAAAAAGCGAGCGTTTATTGTCCGGCTTGGGTTTTTATAAGAACGAAAGGTAAGGGAAGGGGAAGAGTTAGATAAGATAGAAGGCGCGCGCAGCGTAGACTGGCAGCGCTTGTTTAGCGGTGGCGAACAGTTCGTGGCACAAAGTGTCCTTCAACTTTTTCACCTCCCTCCAGCAACCTTTGAACCTACCACAGACTAGGAAGTTATAGTTCAGTGGGCTTTTAATTCACATGGCGTAGCGCACCACGGCAGGGACAGAGAAGAAGGACACACACACACAGCGCTATGTGTGCGTCTCTCTTCTCTGCCCCTGTCGTAGTGTGCTATGCCATATGAATTATAAACCCCAACCAACTAGCCCTACTATGTGCCTTGGTGGGACAACAAGCTTAGCGGAACAGCAGGATCGAAATGCGTATGCGAAGTATGCTAAAAGACCTGTGTAACATGTACCGTACGTGCATTATTTTTCAGGTTTTGCGTTACCGTGTTTGCATGGTTTACGTAGTGCACTTAAAACAAGGCAACGGTTTCGGACCCCTGCTTTGAACTGGGTTTAGTGTTGGTGGGGATGGATCCATTTCTTTCGTAGCTGACTGTGCAAAATGGCTTCGCTTGCCTTCAGGTAACTTCGATGACTTATTGTTACAGACAACTTAGCCTAGTTTTTGAGATTGCTTCCCATTTTGAACGTCCCTAGGCCAAACTAGAAGATCGGTGTAAACAAATCTGCAAGAGAAAAATTGTGTGCTTCTTCTGATGCGTGGCTCATATTTATTTACTATTAATATTTCTAAATTTTTAAAAAGAAAAATTTGATGGATCTCAAGTACCGTAGGAATTGATATCATGCAAAGTGTGTGGAGGAAAGGTGACTGTATTGTATTTTTTTTTTTGTTGAGCAAAACATTACAAAGTGGCGTTAAACATTTCTGCAAAAATTATTCACACAGACAGGTATGTTGAACAGTCTCATATGTTTCATATAAGCAGTTGTTTACACTTGTGTAATGATGCTAAGATCGACATAAGTATGAGCAACACCATAAACAGCAAGCTGAAATGTAGCTTGTGTGCTTGCAAAGATGGTATTCCCAGATAGTGCTACGTAGACCAACTTCAGTGAATGGCACTTAGCTCCAGTTGTCGCAAAACCGACGTGACACCTGTATAATTGGAGCACATATGTAATGTGATGTAATGTGTAAAATTATATGGGCAGCGCTGCAACCACAATTGAAACTTCATCAGCATTACACCTGCATAAGGTCCTCTTCCAAAGGAGTTCCAAGACCTGGCATTGTTGCACGGTAGAATACTCGATTGCCATAAAAAATGCTTGAGCTCAATTCCTGCTGGGACCATATCATTTATTCTTTGCATTCGTTGAGCCAACCCTGCTGATGTCAGTTTTCCTTAATGCTCGCGCATTTGATTTTACATTGTCTGTTCTCGTAGTTATTTGGTAGATCTAAATTGTCAGACACCTGTGGTGCATACCTGCATACTGCGGCCTATGACATACAGGCATGTGCCACACGTGTCTGGAAGAAAGGATTTGACATCATACGCGATGGGAGTGCCGCATTATTCATGTCGTGACCAAGCAGTCACAGTCCCGAAGCCCTCCTACTCTCCCACAATGATTTAAGTTAAGGAGGTGCTCACGAGAGCACCCAGATGTAGCCAGCTCAATGGATAGATACGTAGATAGTACATAGATACTTAGATAAAAATGTTCAAAGTGTCTGCAACACACAAGGAAATGTTTCGCATTTAAAGGTAGTAATATTGCTGCACGTTGGCACACAGGCGAGAATTCTTAGTTATTTTCTTTTCACTCTTTTTAATCCATTCACCCTCCGCTAGGTGACGCCACTATCCCAGCTTGGGCAGGGAAATGCTATCTTGCTAATCTATAATGCACTGTCTGGAAAGAATGTTTGCGCATGGTAGCACTATTAGCTTAACCCCCGCTATCACGCTAATACTAATCTGTTAACTGTCTACTAACTGTTGAATAGGGCTCTCCTCCATCTTGTGGTTTCACTAAAAAAGCATTCAGGGGTTACGCACGTGTAAGCAAATTCAACCTAACGCTGCCATATGTTAATCATAAAGGTTTGCTGGAAGCCTTAATAGAGGAGGCCTAACAGTGTCCTCTCTCCTGTGCTGTAGCCCACATCACAAAGAAAAGAAAGCTTGCTTGGGCAGACTTCCTGATTTATTATGAGTTGAACGTATATTTAAACTTGCATACTTTACTGCAGCTGCCGTACAGGCTGTTTCACGCTTACAGAAAAACTCGGAGTGCATAGCATCGTGATGGGGCTAGTGCTGCAGTCAGGTGGGGGCAGCGCCGCACGCATGTGCAGACACTTGAGTACACACAAACCCTGTCATGTGCTACGGTGACATGTACTAGCCGCATATTGGTAAAGCGTCCTGCCCAGGGGGAGAAGGTATGAAACTATGCCTAGGAACAGAACGCAGGAAGTGAGGGGACAGTAAGAGTGCAGTCTAACAACTGATTTATTGGAACCTCTTTGGAACCTCTTTCTCATAACAGCTTTTCATGCTGGCTAAGGTTACCGACTGCACAAAAGATGAAAGGGCAGGTGAAACCATCAAAGCCTTGCATAATAATACAATATGGGCCTGGTAAGTGTGTTACTAAGGCATTATTTACCTGTACAAGAAAGAACTTGACTTTCTTGGTGTTAAATTGTTATCTTAGGATATATGGCTGTGAATGACTCTTGCGCATGCGTTCTTACTGTTGTGAGAAAGAGGGATTAATTCAATAAATAAATATTTAGACTGTGCTCGCGCTGTCTACTTCTTTCTTTTGTCCAGTTCTTAGCCGTAGTTTTATGCTTTTATTACCATGTCTTTATCAACTAGCCCCACCACTGTGTGCATCTTAGGGAAAATCTGCAGATTTTGTTGTTGCTGTTGGGATCAAGTTGGTAATCTTTACTAAAAGTCGTGCGACAATAACCTCTGTGTTTTAATGGGGAAAATGGGGTTCTCCGAACTACTTTTGACAGTGTGCTTCATTTTTTTTTTGTTGAAGAGCCAGGTTACAGAAAGTTGGCTCATGAAATCGATTCTTTTCTGTTCTACTGAAATATGCAGCATAAAAAAAGATGCATAAAATTGTACGCACGGTGTGCTCAATCTCTAAGCACTGCTCATAAAGGCAGCACGCTTCCTGACAATGCGACCAGTGCTTGCCATCGTAGCAATTGGCACTGTTCAGCACAGCACCTGCCGGTGCTCGATGCAGTGCTATGCGCTCTGTGTTCCCCTATGTGTGAAACAGCCTGTATACAGAGGTTCGTTGTTCAAGAGAACAGCATAGTACTGTGTTCAGATTAAGCTGGTCTGTACGTAACTTGGTTACACAAACACCGAAACAGCTTCGCAAAAACTGAGAACATGTATGTGACAACATGTGGCACTATATTTGCATTTTAGTTGGAACGTTTTCAGGGTTGATTCTTGTTACCTCAGTGGAGCTTACATGAGTCGTTGACAAAACAAGAACTACTAGGTTAAACTTCCGTCCTTACCCATCAGGCTTTCTCTAGTGTTCACGGCTATTCTGTAGCTTTATGCCAAATTCACACATTGTCGTCATATTTTTCTTTCCATCTAACAGAGGAAGTACAGGCGGAAGACATGCTGCCTGCTTGTCCTGGTGGTTGTGGGGGCTGCCGTGTTAGCCCTGGTCATCTATTTCTCCATCAAGTAGTCCCACCAACCAAGCCCGGCCTTTGCTAGTCCTCACACTGTGCAACGTGACGAGGCCGTTTTTCAAACATATCCTGCAGTAATATGAGTGAAACTTACCCAGCAGACACCTTCTTGGCGCAGACCACGAGGTCTATTGAGTTTCACTCGTGGTGTCTCTTCAGCAGACACCTTCTTGGCGCAGACCACGAGGTCTATTGAGTTTCACTCGTGGTGTCTCTTGTTCAGGGAAGATGGAAGCTGGACGAGCTTTTGTTGTGTGGCCCGTCTACCTGTCTGGAGTCTTTGCGAGCATCTCAAGCTGTCTCTTCCTTTAATAGTCCAGTTCACTGATGTAGCAGCTTTTGTTTTTCATCGACAGCAGGAAACCTTAAGATCATAGCCAAGAAAGAGTTTTTTGTTTATTCAGTTTGGGGATGAGCTAGTTCCAACATTTGGCTGTGATGAAACAAAATTCACGCTTTCAGCACTTCTAACAATTGGAGACCTCGCGAAGGAAAGTTAACGTGGATCATAGCATGCGCTATCTTTATGAAGAAAGCACGCTTATGTCGGGTAGCCCCAGGTAAGCCTATGAAGAAAGGTTCTCTGAGCAGTGTTTTACTGTAGCTACACCTGCTTTCGATGACAAGCGCAGTGTTGAGCCACCAATGCGTTGGTCATTTGGGTGCCGAATTTCTTCGTTTAGGATGGATGTCTCACTTGGTTCTGATTTTTCGGGACCAACGTTTTGTTACGCAGCTCAGGGACACTTCTCTGCATAAGTTACTGTTACCTCTGCAAAAGTCTGCACGCCTTTCCAGTAGCGTGTCACTCTGACATCAAACCTAACCAGAAGCTTGGTCTGATTGTTCCAATAATATTATTTATATAGGCTTCTTTTGTTTGGATGTGAGTGGCCACTATTTTCAACAACCAAGTGATGCTTAGTGGGAGAATACGTTGCAAGCTGGACACTACACGATAGTGCCATATCAAACGAAACGCTCAAGACTGGTCATCATTACTCCAGAGCTGTTACCCCAAAAATGCCTTATTTGGTTCAACAAAAGCTGACTGAAAACAGAAAATATGGTGGCTTGCTGTTCGCTTGTTCTTTACTTTTGCTGTGCATGGTAGTTGCAGGTAAGGCAAATGGGCCACAAGGAACATTAAGGTTGTCCAAGTAAAAAAAAAAAAGAAAGAGGACTGCACGGATGAAGAAATTAATGAAAAAGTAGACATGACAGAAAAGAAGGCTTGCAAATACAGACCCAAGACAACACAAATGCAATGTATTGTGTGTTTTCTGAAACTTTGTGTGTGTGTTTGCACACCGTGTAGACTAGTTCCATTCTTTCTATCTGAGGAAGTAGACACCAAAAAACAGCTGTTAGACTTTTCTTATTGTAAGAATCCATGATTTAATAACTAGGAATTAGTGAACAAAAAGCTGCAAAAATACAACTGTATGATGCAAAAAAAAAATAGGGGGTAGGGGAAAATACACACGATACTGTAAATATGTGCTTCAAAAATGCAAGACCTTTATTTTTGCAAAGCCTCAAAGGCTGACTGATGCACACTTAATTACTTTGTTGGGCATTATTGTACTTACCATAATTGCCACAATTGCAATACTGCAGGATTTATGGGTAGTACGTAATAGGTGGGATAGCATGCAGAAAGCTGTGAAACCCCGCTCCAGTCACGATGAGAAGCAAAACAATCATAGCTGAAGGAATCGAGCTGTGTGCTATCTATGGTTAAGTTGTTAGTAAACGCATCCGTATACTTATGTAGAACTAATTTTTTACATGCGCAAAGCAGTGTGGACACAGCACTGAGTGATCTATAAAAAAATTTTTTTTCGAGACTTTGACCTTTCTGTTGACTGGTGCCTGTATGATGTAAATATAAAATAAAAGAAGAATTTACCCTCTAGTTACATGAAGTTGTGCAAGTAAAATACGGCTATTGATCAGTGTAGTTGGCCCGAGAGGTTTCACTTTGCAAACTTGTACTTATAATGCTGAATGCAACCTCATTGATGTGTAATTCCTTTCCATTACCTTCTCCCAGAGGCCTGTCGAGTGTTTGCTGCAGCTTAATATTGTCTCTTGTGTTTGTATCTTTCTTTTTCTTTTCATGCATAGAACCTAAGCCTTTGTTCCAAAGTCCTTGTTGCATATGTCTCACAATAGTTACACAAAGACTGATATGTGAGCTACCATCCTTCTTTCTTTTTAATTAACAATATACTACTGGTGCATGTTGTTCAGTATAGGTTGTGTGCTGTATAATAAAGAGACTTGTTATTTTACATTTGCCACAACATGATCATTAATGTGCTTTTTTTGTTTTTTGTTAGCAACTACATACTCATATTCAGAGTAAATACCACATTAGTTCCTGTAACAAAAAATGAAGTCGGTCATAAGTTGTACATGGTAAAACTGTAATCATAGTCAAAATTTATTAATTTTCATAAAGTCAAGTTATTGGAATTCAGTTTACAGGAAAAGATCCCAGAGTCGGAGACTGCATTAGGACCTCCTGTACAGGGTAAACATGGAGAAAAATTGGACGGTTTCATCAATGACAGGAAGGGAGAAAAAAATTGCCATGTGCATTTTGAGATCAATATCACAGTGCTCTGAAAAAGCTCAGGTATAGTGGGACATACATTTGAACAGTCTGGAAGCTCAAAAAACAGTGAAAATGGTGAAATGAGGTTCTGCTCAATTCACATGACATGCCGATGGCAAGACTTTGGTAATTCATGCCAGCAGCTGCCTTCTTTGTAGTTAAAGATGGTGGGATGCAGCTAGATTATCGAGAATTCTGCATCACATATTAGGTTTGGTAGCACACTCTGCCCGGGTAGGTTCACATGCACTCAGGGCATTCAGGTAGTCACCGTACACCTCTGTGCAGTTGAATCACTTCGTGCAGCGTGGATTCTGCTGTGGCTTGAGTGCGCCACAGTGGCGATCATGTGTGATATCAAACAGGGCAACTTCGTCATAGTGGACATCTACTGCAATGTGTTGAATGCTTGATTGTGAAATGCTTGAGGTAATATGGACCAGTATAAAAGGCTCTTTTGGCTGTTTTGCCAGCTTATTAACACTTCAATTTCACACAAGGTGGCCTTTTACTCTTTCTTTTGTTTAACACCACATTTCGCTCTTGACTCAGGACAGTTATTGAGAATGTCCTGTGGCTCTGCTAATGCAGTATAATATGGGGCATTCTACAGAACTGCGGACAGAGCTTTAGTCTCTATACGTACTTGAAGAGAGCGTTGCCTTCTATTATGTGTTAAAACAGAAATCTGTGGCAGGACACTTCGTGATCTTCTATTATGTGTTAAAACGAACATCTGTGGCAGGACTCATAGACTGTCTTTGTATATTCTAATAACATGTCATTGCTTTATTTTTTAAATGTTTTTAAACCCTACTTGTGACCATACTCCTCAATTATTGCTTGCTAAATGTGATTAACAGCAATGCTCTGTTTGGGTGGACAATCAAGGCAATTCAAATCTTCAGAACAAATTTAAACTTATAGAGTACTTTGTTAAATTTTGGAAGCTTTTGCACAAATAAACATTTACTGTGAGAAATTACATTTGCATATTATCCCGTGCTGGATGATTCAATTAAAAATGCTTTCAACAATACCTTGCCACAAACGTTTGTTTGAACATTTTGAACATACAAAAAATGTGTACTCACCATTCAACTTATTTTCAGGTGTTTTCTAAAAATTTAATTTTCCCTAAAGGTTCGTGCAAAAGCTCCTTGGGATCAAATAAAGTTCTTTGTCTGTCTGTCCTTGAAGAAAGATCTAACTTCCAAGTTTCATCTACAGTCAATCGCTTGTAAGCGTGGTAGATAATTGAGTCCACAGTTTATGCAAGTAGGCCAAGTGGATGCTGCCCTTGGCAGGCTAAAGGCAAAATTCATCGGGAACATGTGTTGCCACCATCACACACATACTAATTGTGAAATTGAATGAATGTACCACAAAAATTGCCCCAGTGCAGATTTTACAATGGCCTGGCCTTGGCTTATTATAAAATGGGGAAATTCACCATCAATGTAACCATATTTTTGACTATATTCCTCAAATACTTTTTTATAAATGCAAATAAATGCTCCGGCTTCATTCTGTGTGGACCCTTGGCACCACAACGTGAGATGCAAAATGCTTTAATGCAGGTAGTTCATGTAGGTTTAGTTCATATTTGGAGGGGCCCCCCGCAACACTTCTTCAGCATTGTGAAAAAACAAGTTCCCTGTCTGTCATCACGACTGTCGTCAATATTATGTATTTATTCACAGACTGCTATCAACCTTTTGTGAGGAAAGTTGTTACAGGAGTGGGGACAGGTTGACAGCTTTGCCGCGAAGGCGAAACAGTGAATGCGATAGCAACAAATTAGAAGGGTACGCGCATAATGGCAAGCAGATCGAAACGTGCCCCGCGTTTCTCACGCACAAATCACGCACGAAACGTACTCGCAAGTACAGATCAACACACATAGGCGTCTCACTTGTTACTTCACAGTGTCTAAAAAACGTGCTTTTTTTCGCAATTGGAGAATGTACGACGATTGCAGGGAAATTTGTGCGCCAAGTAACTACAACAGAATCGTTCCGGTGAAAGCCAAAAGCCACCTAAGACGCATGTCCTCTCCGCGGGGCAAAGTACGCGCGTAAGATGAGAGTGCGTGCTGCCGCGTCGTGGCGATTTGGCGACGCGCGCTCATTGCGCCATCTTGGTAATGCTGAAAACATGATATCCCCCCCCCCCCCCGGAGACGCGTGTCACCAGCGGTAAATGGTAGATATAAATAGCTTGCCGTTTGAACGTCGAGGGACGTGCTCCTCTGGGGCTCAGTGATTAACGCCTGGCACTTATGGTTCAGAGGTCGCAAGATCGATTCCTCGCGCCAGTCTTTTTCTGTATAGTTTTTTTGTTGCGTATTCATGTATCGTATTTACTCGCGTAATTTGCGCACCTTTTTTTCGCGATTTTGGGGCCCCGAGAAGGAGATGCGCAAATTACGCGGCGATTTTGCGAGCACACATGAAATATTGTGTCACAGTCTTAACGCGCGTAGTATATGCATTTAAAAAAGAAGAAGTAAATAGGAGGACAAACGAATTGTACTTGTTAATTTTGAAAGAATTAGCGCGTACTTTAACCAGTCTGATCCGGTCACGCACGGTGTAGCAAGAATCACTGATTGCGAAGTCCGATCGAGAATAATCGCAGCTGCCGCTGCCATCCCCCCTCCCCTTCCACCCGAAGCGCATCGTCCTCGGTTCCGTCAAGGGCATTCGAACGCCCCATTGTCTTGAAGCTCTTTCGACAATGCTGGGAGAAACTAGCTCCCACGACACGATGATACCGGTACTAAGCATCCGCACATAAGTGAAAATGGTTCCTTCAATATGGCAGGAAACCATAGGCGTATCAGCCATGGGGGGGGGGGGGGGGGTGCGCAAGCTTTTCCACTGAAAAAAGTGGAACCACTCTTAGCTGCACGCTGGGGAAACCAAGAACTAAGGCGTAGTTTTAGGGGCGAAGCTCCTTATAACGGCACCTGTTCGTCCCTCGTAGCCGTTGCAGTGTGTAACGAGTATAACATTTTGACCTCCAAGGTGGTGCCAGTGACAGATTTCTTCTCTGAGTTGTTGAACAATAAAAAATAGTGCTCAATGTACACGCTAATGGCTGCTAATGGGGAATGAAAGACAGGAGCATTCGGCTTTTTGTTAACGCGCACGCTACGATCCCATTAGCAGCCATTGGCATGTACATTGAGCACTATCTGACAAGAAAGGGTTGCTACGTTATACTCGCTGGGTGCAACCTCCTTAGTTTTAGAAAGGTTTAGCGAGCGTTGAGCCGCAGTGCCATAAATACAATGAACTAGTATATACCTTGAACACGAGGTGGTTAAATGTGGGAAGTAGATACGAGGCGCAAGCCGTAAGAAAGTAAAAGCCGAATTCTCCTGTCTCTCATTTCCCATCAGCAGCCATTAGCATGTACATTAGGCACTATATATCTGACAGGAAAATGTTGCTACGTTATACTTGCTGGGCGTAACGTCCGTGGTTTTAGAAAGGTTTAGCGAGTGTTGGGCTGCAGTGCCATGAATACAGTGAATAGTATATACCATGAATTCGAGGTGGTTAAAAGTGGGAAGTAGACCCGAAGTGCATCCGTAAGAAAGTGTGCGTGTGCCACCTCTCGTTTAGTCCTCGGAATGTCCGCTGGATGGCAGTGCTTCTATATGAGGAATATATGATGAAAAGATGCGAGATGGTGGTACTTGGAGTGTTGAATAGATGGACGAATGGACACACAGACAGATGCATGAATAGACGCATGAACGGACGCAGGGGTGGATGCATGGACGAACGCAGGGATGGACGCGTGAACAGACGCATGCACGGACGGGCGGATGGACGCATGGATGGTCACACCGACGGACGCATGAACAGACGGAAGCATGAACGAATGGACGGACAAATGCTTCGCCCCACTCTCCATCATTCACTCTGTGGATATGCTGCCAATTTTTTTTCATCACAACGGTAAGCACTCAATATGTTCTTACGGAAGAATTAAATTTTTTGAGGCTATGTTATAACATAGTGAAATTTTGTCAACATTGCCTCTGTGGCCATTTTCCTCGTAGGTTCTTATATATACGCATTTACTCGCATAATTCTCGCACTTTTTTTGGCGGAAAACTGATCCAAAGTTGGGGGAGGCAAGAATCACGCGGGGAAACTTTTCACGAAAACGTACAGAGCGAAAAAGAAAACGAAGTTGCCGCAAATCGAGATTCTCAAACAAGCAACTGACAGCAAGGTTTAAGAAGTACTAATTAAAATTTACCTCAACAATAAAAGCTGAGGTTCAACACAAGGCAAGATTTATTTGAGACACAAAAAGTGCAAACAAATAGTCGAGAATTAGAATACCAAACGCAAAGCTCATGGGCGTTGCAGGCGTAGCGGTAGCGTTCGTCACTCAACAGGAGCCCTCAAAAGGTAAGCGTAGGATGCCAGTATTGGGATGATGGCTATTTAACAGAATCGTCTGAGTTTCCTTCTGAAGAAATAAAGTTTACCATCAATCCCAGTCTTAGGCACACGACAGGCCATACGCGTCTTGGTAGCTTTCAGCTGCCGTCACCACTTGCGAACACAAAACTCGACTCCGAAGGGCCTACCAGAGGCCCTGTTGCCATTGTTTAGTGCGTGATCAATCACTTTCAACTTGAAAGCAGCCGTGTAGCTTCAGTATCGCCCCACAACGTGACAAGATTACCGACACAACATACAAAACACGCCGCAACGCGCACTTGCCGCTTTGGGTTTTAATTTCGGTGCAATAATAGCACGCTTGACGCTCAAGAGATGGCGCCAGATGGCGCGCGCTATTATCATCAATGACTGGAAGGAGCAGACCGACATTATTGCAATAATTGCGCAAGTATATATATATATATATATATATATATATATATATATATATATATATATATATATATATATATTCCGGCTCACGAGTCTCGTAGGTTTGCCCCCCCCCCCCCCTCACTCGCGAAAGATGGTACGCCACTGCAGAAAACTATCATTAGCAAGCGCGCACTCTTCTGTTTTCTCGCGTTCAGATCGTGCCGATCGGTCACGTTGAAGTACGTCCTCTTGAAGTGCTTTGCGGTTGCACGCTTCCCATTTTCTTCGATTAAATTTACAATAGCGAGCTTCAATATCACCAGAATTTCGTGTTCCCTTAAGTACTCGGCCCCATTGCTTATCCGTACGCCCAGTTATTTGTATTTATCTGTTATCTCTAGCGTGACCTCCTCTATTCTAAGCTCACTACCTTCATTGTCACTAAAAATCATGGCTGCTGATTTTTCCTTACTGAATCTGAAATCTAACCTATCTCCCTCATTACCGCAGATGTCCATCAATCTCTGCGAATCTTCCTTGTTGTCGGCCATTAGCACTATATCATCTGAGTACATCAATGCTGGTAGTGCCTGTTCAGTAGGTTTTCCTTGTTTGACGAAAGAGAGGTTGAAGCCCAGTCCACTTCCCTCTAATTTGGCCTCTAATCCTTGTAGGTACATCATGAATAATAAGGGTGACAGGGGACACCCCTGCCTAAGCACCCGTTTTACCTCTGCAGGCTTGGATACCTGTTTTTCCCTCTTTTTAATTGCCTTGTTACCTTTAGAGATATCCTTTAAAAGATTATAGTGACTACATCTTCCACGCCTAGTAAACCAGTATTCTCCACAATTCCTCTTGAACCACGCTATCGTACGCTCCCTTGATATCCAAAAATACTAGCCACAGGGGCCTGTGTTCTTTTTCTGCTATTTTGAGGCACTGCGTCAGTGAGAACAGGTTGTCTTCGAACCTTCTGTGTTTCCGAAACCCATTCCGCAGTTCCCCCACCACCCCCTCATCCTCTATTCATGCCAGCAGTCTTTCCTTTATAATCTGCATCACCTGCCTGTAGACCACTGATGTCACTGTTATAAGACGGTAGTTGTTTATAAGACGGTAGCTTTGTCCCCCTTTCCTTTATATATCATGCTCATCCTGCTAAGCTTCCATTCATCGGGGACGTCACCATTGATTATCGTTTTGCTCACCAACCGAAAGAAAGAGTGCCGTGGTGTGGAGACAAGAGTGGGTGCCGCCCATCTCTGGAAACACGCGCTGTCCGTGCGATTGGGACAGCCGGAGAGAAAATCCGTCGCGCGCCCGAAGCTCGGAGGCCATGCACTGCCTGTGCTAGTACTGAAAAGTGTCACAGTGGTGCCAGCGGTGCTGTGGGTGCGCAGCACCGGTTCAGCAAGTGCAGGTGCAGCCGTGGCGCTACAGCGTGGTGGCTACTGCCAAAACGAAGATCCAAGTGCAGGTAGAGTTCGACGAATAGCCAACGCGGCGTGTATCGATGGTGGTGTTTAAAAAAATTGGCAGATCCCACGTACAGTGGGAATTGATTATATGCGAAGCACGAATGAGAAATGCTATGTCACTTTGAAATAAGCACAATGTTACGAGGTGGAGGTAAATGATGCCGTACATGACTTCCGTGTCATGATTATAATGTTTGGATCTCTCGTTTACCTTCGTCATCTATTCACATCACGTGATACCAAATTTAGTATATGTGGAGCTAGCGAAACGGCCGTGAGCACACTATGAGCGTGGTATGTTGTCATGTTCTTACATGACATGCGTGTCAGGATTATCATGTTTGCACCAGTCATATATTTCGTCATCCATTGATGTCACGTAACACCGAATTTGGTATATGTAGAGCTAGCAAAACGGCCGCGAGCGCATCATGAAGAGTCCAGTATACTCCAATGTAGCGCTTACTGGGCACAGCAAAAGGCGAGCAATCTATAGTCTGACGCCAGGCGCGACCAGCGTCAGTCGGCGCAGCCTGAAGGCAACCGGCGCGAAATGCGACATGCTGCATTTCGCGCCGATGCGTTACCCAGACTGCGTCTCCCTCTTTTCGTGACGGAGGGACGCTGGATGCGCTGAAACGCGCATGCGTCAAAACAATTCAGCGTGGCGCGCGCCTGCGAGCATATGGGAGGACAGGCGCCTGCCGTGGCAACGCCGGCGTTACGATACGAAATGAACGCTGGCGAGCACGCGCACCGCGTCACGTCTAAATGTACTTGCGCATTGACTGTGGCATGTAGTCATGTTCTCACATGAAATGGATCTCATGATTATCACGTTTGCACCAGTCACATACATACCTTCGTCATCTATTGGCGTCACGTAATACCAAACTTGGCATATGTGAAGCTAGCGAAACGGCCGCAAGCGCATGATCAGTGTGGCATGTAGTCATGTTGTTACGTGACATGTATGTCGTGATTGTCATGTTTGGATGTGTCATTTACCTATGTCGTCCGTTTGCGTCGCGTAATACCAAGTATGGTGCATGTCAAGCTAACGAAACGGCCGCGAGCGCACCATGAGTGCAGCATGTAGACATGTTCTTACATTACACGCATCTCATGTTTATCATGTTTGTACCAGTATCATACCTTCGTCATCCATTCACGTCCCGTAATACCAAATTTGGTATAACTCAAGCTAGCGAAACATCTGCCAGCGCATCATGAGCCTGGCATGTAGTCATGTTGGTACATGACACGCATCTCATGATTATCATGTTAGCACCAGTCACATACCTTCGTCATCCATTCACGTCCCGTAATACCAAATTTGGTAAATGTGCCGCTAGCGAAACGGCCGCGAGCGCATCATGAGCGTGGCATGTAGCCATGTTGTTACATGACGCGCATGTCATGATTTTCATGTTAGAGTTTGTCGCTTGTGTTCGCCATGCAATCATGTCATACCATACCAGTTTTGCAACATGCCATGTGAACGAGACCACCGCAAGAGCTGCAGGACCATGAAATGTAAATCATGATATACATGTCATGATTTTCAAGTTATGTCTAGACAAATATGTTCTTCATACAGTCATGTTATGTCATACCAAGTTTGGTATCGGTACCATTATCCAAACGGCCAGGAGGGCTAAAAAGAGTAGGCCTAGATAGATAGATAGATAGATAGATAGATAGATAGATAGATAGATAGATAGATAGATAGATAGATAGATAGGCTCAAAGTCGCCGAAGTTCGCTAAGAAATGCTTCGCATTTAAAACACTGCCGCGATGGGCGTCTCGACAGCGTCTATGGTTCCGACAACGGCGATCTGTAGGAGGTGTTGTATTGGTCCTTAGCTCGTTGTACGTGAAAATGTCAGTCATATTATCAGGTGCAGGAACGCTGTCGGACATTTCCATGAGTATGATTGCAAGAAACTGTTCAAACCACAGAGTTTCTTACAATGTGAGAAACTATGGTTCAAAGTGCCCGGAACGACGATTTAAAAATTTAGTATTCAATCCCGTGCTCCTGCTATTCAAGTGCATGCGCTAGACCATAGAAAAAAAGTGAAAAATTCCGGGGTTTTTTGACCAACAGAGCCACTTTTCTTCATACGTGAGTAGGCTTCCTTGAATACATATTGTCATGTATGAGACGGGACGTGACTATTTGGCAGTGTGTTTACACCGATCAAATCGGAGCGCAGCACACAGAGAGAGCAAACCAGTCCTCTTCGTCGTGCTCTGATCACAGAGTGGTTCACCCTTCATGCGATAGCTACGTAGCATTACCCCCCGGTTGTAAAAGCACCGACTCGGTGCACTTTATACGTGTTCTTCAGAAAGAGGGCGGTACGGTTTCAACCTACTGACGAGGACTTCGTCACTGGAGGTGTTTGCAGACAGGTTAGTCCCGGAGACTGGAATGACCTCATAGGTAACGTCCATTACCCGTCGTATGATACGGTAGGCCCGTGTACCCAGATTTGGGTGCACGTTAAAGAACCCCAGGTGGTCGAAATTTCCGGCGCCCTCCACTACGGCGTCTCTCATAATCATACAGTGGTTTTGAGACGTTAAACCCCCCAAATCCAAAATCCAAAAATGATACGGTAAGGTCCCTTGTACGGAGATAGCAACTTCTCTGATGATCCAGCACGACAAACTGGGTACCAGAGAAGAACTAGAGAACCAGGTGAGACGTCAACGTCGACATGTTTGCTGTCGTAGAGAGCCTTCTGGGTTGCTTGTGAAGCCAACAGCCTAGAGCGAGCAATCTGACGTGCGTGGTTGGCACGAGCGATAGGATCACGTGCGTATTCGATCAGCGGAGGTGTAGTAGTCGGTAGTAGAGTGTCCAGTGGTAAGGTCGAATTACGGCCATAGAGCACATAAAAAGGTGAATAACCTGCTGTATCATGACGAGATGAATTATAGGCGAACGCCACGTGAGACGTGAGGTAGCGCTAGATCCCAGTCATGGTGGTCAGATGAGACATACATCGAGAGCATGTGCGTGAGGGTGCGATTTAGGCGTTCGGTAAGGCTATTCGTTTGAGGATGGTAGGAAGTGGTCAGTTTGTGTTGCGTTGAGGAAGAGCGCAAAAGGTCGTCGAGTATGCGTGACAAAAATGCGCGTCCACGATTGGTGAGCAATTGCCGAGGAGCGCCATAATGTAGAATTAAATCGTGGAGCAAAAAGTCGGCAACGTCAGTAGCAGTGCTGGAGGGGAGCACTGTGGTGATGGCAAACCTGGTCGCATGGTCTATAGCAACAGCGACCTACTTGTTCCCAGAGTTTGATTCAGGAAACGGTCCGAGGAGGTCTACACCAACACGGAAGAAAGGTTCGGTAGGGATGGAGACCGGGTGAAGGAGTCCAGCAGGGGGTGCGGCAGGTCGTTTTCGACGTTGGAATTTACCGCAGGAGGCTACGTAGCGTCAAACCGACCGCGCGAGACCACGTCAAAAGAAGCAGCGCCGGACGCGGTCGCACGTGTCAGACACTCCCAAGTGGCCGGCAGTTGGTTCGTCGTGAAGCTCATGCAAGACCGCTGAACGGAGATGGTTGGGCACGACTAGAAGTATCTCAGGGCCACCTGGAAGGACGCTACGACGGTACAACGTGCCATTTAGGAGAACGAACATGCGGAGTGACACGTCATTAGGGTCAGATTCCAGACGGGCAATGACCGCAAGGAAGGATCGCGACGCTGTTCGTCACCAATCTGACGAAAGCTAGATATGGACATGATGCTGGGGCCAGGCTCGCCGACCGCTTCATCTGGTTGGTCAACAGGGTAGCGGGACAAGCAATCGGCGTCCAGATGGAGGTGTGCAGACTTGTAGGCAACTGAGTAGGAGTACTTCTGAACACGCAACGCCCAACGACCAAGTCGTCCAGAAGGGTCCTGCAGTGAAGAAAGCCAACAGAGGGCGTGATGATCTATGACGACAAGGAACGGGTGGCCATACAAGTAAGGGCGAAATTTTGAAACTGCCCAGACAAGGGCAAGGCATGCTCGTTCTGTTATAGAGTAGTTACGCTCCGACTTTGAAAGGAGACGACTTGTGTATGCAATTACACGATCAGAGAATGCCCCGCTGAGTTTGGGCCAAAACTGCGCCGATACCGTGACCGCTAGTGTCCGTCCGCATTTCTGTAGGAGCATTTGGGTCGAAATGTGCAAGTATCGGTGGTGTCGTTAGAGCGGTGATTAGTCGAGAGAAAGCGTTAGCTTGAAGACGGACCCCAACAAAACGGGACGTCGTGTTTGAGAAGGTCTGTGAGTGGGCGTGCGAGTGCCGCAAATTCTTTTACGAAACGGCGAAAGTAAGAGCATAGGCCCACTGAAAACTGCGAAGATCATGGATAGAGCGCGGAACGGGAAAGTTTGTTACTGCGCGTACTTTAGCCGAGTCTGGTCGTACACCGGAAAGCGTCAACAAGGTGGCCCAACACAGTAATTTGACGAAGACTGAAGCGGCACTTCGAGGAATTCAGCTGGAGGCCGGCTTGTCGGAATGTTGATAGAATTGTCGAAAGGCGTTCAAGGTGTGTGGCGAAGGTGGGCGAGAAGATAATCACGTCATCTAAGTAACACAAGCACTCTAAGAAAACGAGGGAGTAAAAAGGGTGTCTTTTTGTCCCACAACAATAATTGTCATCTATATTGCGTTCCATCCTTGCGCTATCGCCCCGTGCCCGGTACATTCCGGTCACGATCGACATGCCCATTATCAGGGTTACATTGAATTCTCGATAGGAAAGTGTTCGAATCCCGGCTGCGGCGGCTGCATTTCCGATGGAGGCGGAAATGTTGTAGGCCCGTGTGCTCAGATTTGGGTGCACGTTAAAGAACCCCAGGTGGTCTAAATTTCCGGAGCCCTCCACTACGGCGTCTCTCATAATCATACAGTGGTTTTGGGACGTTAAATCTCACATATCAATCGATAGGAAAGTGGCCAGCGCCGAGTTTTAAAGAAAGGAAGCACACGCAAGCCTGATGACGACTATTGTTGTGGGACAAAACGACACCCTTTTTACTCGATATTTTTTTAGAGTGAGCAAGTCGCCCATTTAAATTCTTGAAGCAGCGTGTCCATCATTCTCTCGAAGGTTGCTGGGGTGTTGCAGAGACCAAACGGCATGGCCTTGAATTAGTAAAGGCCGTCGGGGGTAACGAATGCAGTTTTCTCACGATCCATTTCGTCTACAGCAATTTGTCAGTAGCCAGATCGGAGGTCTAGAGATGAAAAAAAGGTGGCGCCATGAAGACAGTCTAGTGCGTCGTCAATACGTGGAAGAGGATACACGTCTTTCTTGGTTATTTTGTTGAGGTCCTGATAATCAATACAGAAACGCCAGGAGCCGTCTTTCTTCTTTACCAAGACCACTGGGGAGGCCAAGGGCTTGACGATGGTTCGATGATGTATATTTAATAGCACGTTGTCCACTTCCTTCTGAATCACTGCTCGTTCTGATGCGAGCACGCGGTAAGGCTGACGGTGGATGGGCGCAGAGTCACCAGTGTTGATGCGGCTGCTTGACAATATTAGTTTGGCCCAGGGGACGATCACAGGTATAAAAAATGTGCCGTACGAAGCCAAAACGCGGCAGACAGCGTCGGCCTGATCAGGCGAAAGGTCTGGTCTAATCATATTTCGAAAGATGGCCTCGGCAGAACCGGGTAACCGTGAGACTTCGTCTTGGTCCACAACAGTTACAGCGACAACGTTTATGTCATCATCTCTTATGGCAGCGAGTTGAGCAATCGACACTGGTAGGGCAACCCTTGAGGAATGAGGCTAAAATTTAGGAGCGGGAAAAACACACAGTTGTCCACTATGATGCCGGTGGTATGCGGCACTGTAACACTGCGCATCAGTTGTGTGTCTGTGATCGGTGTAACGATGTAGTCTCTCTCGAGAACTGGAGGGGTCGATGACAGACAGACGTATGTCACAGCTTGAGGCAGCAAGCGAACAAAATTGGTTGGATCCAAGCGGCTGAAGGGCTTTTCACAGGCATCACAGAGCAGGGGAAGGTCGAGGATGAGCGCACCAGAAGAACAGTTAATTAAAACCGAGTGTGGCGAGAGGAAATCAAGGTCCTAGTATGAGGTCATGGGGGCAACCATCTAGAACGGCAAAAAGGACTACGGTGTGACGACCAGCAATGTTGACACGAGCAGTGCACATTCCAACGACTTCTACAGCGCCGCCATCGGCAACACGTATGGCTTGAGTCGTAGAGGGCTTCATGATCTTCTGCAAACGGTGGCGTAGATGTGCGCTCATAATAGATAGGTGGGCACCTGTGTCAACAAGGGCAGTAACAGGAACATTGTCGACTTTTACTTCAATGAGACTGTGGTGTGTGGGCAGCGTCAGTAGAGAGTTTCCGGGCGTCATTGGTATTGCAGCTTCACCTCCATAAGCTGCTATAAGCTGCAATATCTAGTTTTCCTTCTGCGATCGTCCAGAGAAGCTCGGCGAGGAAAAGCGCCGAGGCGACGGAGAGCGGGATTGGCGGCGTCCGGAAGAAGGGGCGTCAGTGGGGAGATGCTCGTGAGAAGGCGGCGAGTAAAAGTTGGACGGTGCAGCAGCTGGACGTTCAGAAGTGGTAGGGCGCATATAAGTAGGGTAGCTATGACGTGGTGGGTTGGACCAGCGGCGACGGCAATAACGAGAAATATGTCCAGGTTGGTGACAGGAAAAGCAGATTGGCTGGTCGTCAGGGGTTCGCCATTGCGTAGGGTTTCGGAAGGCTTCACACGATGAAGTTGCGGCCGTGTTGGGCAGTCGTGTGAATCTCTGCGTGATACGGTGGCTCTTGGCGTGTTCCAACAACGCCCCCTAGACTACTAAAGGCTGCCGCGCTCCTCCGTGACGTCACCACACTCAGCCCGTACGCGGCGCTTCTTGATTACGGTCGCTTTACCTATAAACGCAGCTTTTTCTTTAATTCACTTTAATTAAGTAAATGCGATGATCAAGAGTCGAATGCAAGGCTGGGTCATATCTTGGGGCATTCCACTATAGAGGTGCCTTTTGTCTCGACCGCATATGTACAGTCGCACATATAGCTGTAGCGCGGCCTCGTATTTTTCGCTGCCTTTTTGTTATCTGTTTGCGGGACATGACAGCTCGTGCTTGTCACCGAATGCTACGCAAGACGCGCTTTTATTATGAACAAAACTGAAAGCTTTTTTTGTTGTTTTGTAGTTGGGTTTACAGGTTGGAATATCTTATGAGTTGTAATATCTCGTCACCTTGGTCATTGGAATTTGCCAAACATAATTCTTGCAGCATGGAGAACTCTGTTATCACTGTTCTTTAAATCTGTGCACTATATATCCACATTTCCAAGCAGTTCGGAGAGTGATACCAAACGTGCACTAGTTTCTGAGCAAAAAATAAATTTTATTGCGGGAGTGAATATACATGCACATACACACACAAACACATACACACAGAAATGTAAACACGTGATCATTTCAATGTAACTAACTTTCTTTTTGTTCCATTCACTTTCATTTTGCTCAGCGCTTCATTTCTCAGAGAAGCGTAGTTTTTGAGCAGGATGTTCAAGGCTGGCAGCAAAACATTTTTCATTACTGAATCTGGAGTGTGGCCAGCTGCACAAGCATCAAATTCTTCGTTGTCATTCAACAAATACATAAGAACACTAAGTAGAGTCAATCGATGATTACTTTCGGCATGAAACAGAAGCTAATGTTCTTTACTAGTGACACTGTCGAAAACAACCTTTACGCCGAGGACTGCATGAATTACAGCTGACTGTGGGAACTTCAATCCACCTCAACGGATGCTGTCAATCAGCACATATTCACTTTCTTCTAGCTCTCGTTCCTTCACTGCCAGTATGTCATGGCAGTCATCATATGGTTGTCGTTTAAGAGCTGCGTGTGCACAGTCGCCGGCGATGTAGACCAAAGCAGCCATGTCCTGTTGTGGCTTGTTTAATTCAGCATTGGTCAAGCGTATT
The DNA here is from genome assembly GCF_013339725.1 of Rhipicephalus microplus. Lineage (NCBI taxonomy): Eukaryota > Metazoa > Arthropoda > Arachnida > Ixodida > Ixodidae > Rhipicephalus > Rhipicephalus microplus. The sequence continues at coordinate 140,002,419 of NC_051169.1, forward strand.
TCGTACTTCCTGATTGTCTCCTCAGCATTATGCTCATTTTCATTCTGACTGGGTGATTCAGGCATGTCAGCCAAAATCAGTGTGTTTTGTAGGCGGATCTTAGCCTCAGCCTCTAACATTTGTGTTATCAACACGTTATATTGCGAACCACATAGTCGCCTGTACCTCCAAAACCGATCCTCAAGCGAGTCAGTTTGGAATTTACCGAGAAGCACGAATCTAAAATTAGGTTCCTTCAAGCAGTACCTCGACACCTCGATCAGGGCATACGTAGTTAGCCGTAAAGCTGTTTGGGTCTCTTTGGTGAGAGCTCCTGTTTGCACGTTTCTGTCTTTCCAGGAATCAAGCCAGCCTACAAACTTGTCCAGATATTGCAGCTGCTCGCAGCTGATATTGCGCACTGGCTCTTGCCACACATCTTTTAGACTGCAGCCTTTATGAGGAGTCTTCACATTCACGATGTTCCACCAATTTACAATTAAATCAATGAAATTTGCTGTACCATCAGCAAAGACCAAATGCAAACTTTCATCTTGAATTCTCGAAGCCGATGACACGAAGGTGTTAATTATCTTAAGAGCGAGCTTAACATTTGGTCGCTCTAGGTTACTTGGGTTCAGAGCCTTGTAAAATAGCCCATAAGCAATTTTCACAACACTATTTTCTTCAGCTTCATGCAGTTTTTCTTAATGTTGTGAACGATGCACCTTCCAGCTTTTGTTCTCCTCATCATAACAATCAAAATGTAGATAATATGGGCACTTGTCAGAATTTTTCTGGTTAATCCAATTATTTCGAAGGCATTTTAGGAAATGCAGTGTGCAAACAATGTGAAATAAAGATTTCTGAGGATCCGCTGGATGAGGATACACTATTTCTAAATGTTGCTTTCTGCGAACAGTGACATGACCTTTCTGTTAATTAAGTTATTGTCTGTTATTACTGCCACTACGTGAAGGCCACAATTTTCAAGAATAATTATTACTTCTCAACAATAACTATTACTTCTCTTAGCACGTTATGTAGTTCTTCAGTTGTAATTTTAGACACTGGTAATATGTGTGCTACATCTTTAAATGCTGACAGTAAACTCTGAAACATAAAAACGTGTGCTGTTTTCGCTGGTTCAGTGCTGTTAACAGAAGCTCCTGTTAACCTGCCTGCCTTGTAGTAAAAAAATTGCTGCAAGTGTATTTCATCAAGCATCACCGTGACATGTCTTTCATGCAACTTCAGTAGGCTGGCCCTTCTTTTCATGTTCCGTAAGAGCCCTTCTTGATTTTGTTCCTTCAAAGGACTCATATCATGAGCGACACATACACGTTTAATTGTCGAATGGTGAGGCAATACGATGTTACCACTGCTTCGCAAAAAGTTGTAACCTTGGGGAGAAATAGTGTAAAACACAGTTGAAGGAATTAACAGTTCACCTTTTGCTTCGGCACATCAGGAGCTGGCACTGTTCCCTGAGAAACATTTTTGCTTCTACTCTTTCATCCTCCAGAAGGCCTTGCTTAGAAATATCCTCGAGGAGGGAAACCACAAGCTTTAACACTACATTCACTTTTTCATCTTTTCCAAGCTCTCTTCTACGACAGTACTCTTGTACGCGGTCCAGAAGTTGCCCCAGCGCACGCATGCCGTGAACTGCTTCTGGAATGCCAAGCCGTTCGTCTGACGTAAGGCGAGCACCTCCCACAGAGACGCGCACAGACATATCCGATGATATGACTATAGACGAAATAAGATTCGGAGCTTCTATTGTTGCCTCGATGTGCGCAAAGATGACATGGCCGTCGGTGTTCACAACTGACCAATACTTATTTTCTTGTAGCAGGTGAAGGCGAGATGTCATCTAGGCATGTTATCTTGTTTTCTTCTAACGCCTTGTGCGCCAGCACGGACTCCTCCATAGATTTCTGAAGTTGCTCATCTTCTCTTCGTTTTTTCTTCATTACTGGTTCTTCTCTCGATCGGTGAGTGTCCGATTGGTAGTCAGGGCTGTCCGGAAAAATGTAGGTACAGCATCATGCGTGAGTCGCGTCAATTTCATCTTGGCTTCAATGATGCGACCATCGCAATCTGTATAGTTTGTCGTTGTGCGGAGATATTTCTCTTTGAAGTGACATTCGCATACCTGCACAAAAGACATAAATCAAAATCAGTTTGTTTCCACGTGAATTGTGCCTCTGTGCACATGTAACAAAACTAGGACAGTTCAGGCGTCGCTATGAAAAATCGCGGCGTCTTATTCTATACCTGGAAGGGTGCAGCAACACAATTCGTTGTAACAAAATTGCGCTGATGCGTGCAACCAAGCAAAATGATGCCACAACTCCGGTCTGATATAGGCTGTAGCGCCTTAATGCGCCGCTCGTCAAGGAAGAAGAAGTTGGCATTTGGGCCGCGCGGCGGGTGCAGCGCGATAATAAAAAAAATCAGTTTGAAAACTGAACGCTGTCAGGGCTGTATCTTTCCCGTGTTAGCTCCGACAGTTAATGGTGACCCGATAAAGAACACACAGCCCCGATCATCCCGCATGGATCCCGTCGGCTCTGGAACCAATCCTACCGGTCCTGACGCCCAAAAAGACGCCAGACCTAGCGGTGCTGCAGTCACTGCGATTCAACATGTCAAGCTGCCACCATTTTGGCCCAACAGCCCCAGCACATGGTTTCTGCAGGTCGAGGCGCACTTCCGTCTACGGCAAATCACCAGCCAACAGACCAGGCACTGGCATCTGGTATCCTGCTTACCTCCGGACGTAGCCGACGACTTAGCTGATATTTTAGCGTCACCGCACCCGAGCCATCCCTACGACACGTTGAAGGCAGCTATCATTTCCCGCAAGTCTGAGTCCGAACACAGCAGACTCCAACAGCTCATCACGGCTACAGAGCTTGGTGACCGTCGCCAATCACAGCTCCTGCGACGCATGCGCCAGCTCCTTGGCGGCCCCTCCGCCCCTCAAGAGGAGAAGCTGTTACGTGAGTTGTTCCTCCAGCGCTTACCGCAGAGCATGGTCCCGGTCCTCGTAGCTGCAGGAGATCTCCCAGTAGACACACTCGCTGAAATGGCTGACCTAGTGGCGGACTACTCGCGGGCACATAGCCTCAACGCCGTTACCACACCGCCACCCGGTGTGGATCTCTGCCGTGAAACAGTGGCAGGGTTTCAATCAGGTCATGTCCTAGAACCACAGGAGAGGCCTGGACGCCGTCCACAGGTGGTCTGAAAGGTGGCTGAAGCGGCGGGTGGGACCCCATCGCTAAGGAAGCGTGAACGACGTTCCTTGATGAAGAAGCCTGCACTGCCGATGAACCACGAAGACACGTACCGGTGGCTTCCCGCAGAGGGTTCACTTGTCGGCTTGCGCTGACGGCAGAATCTATAGCCAAGGACGCGTGGACGGCATCTTTTGTGAAATGGTACCGGTAACGTGTACTGCAGCCGCCAAGGGTGCCTTGATGCCGTCCCCGAATGGTGATGGCAGTGGCGGCAGGTGAACAGCTGCCAAAGAGGCCTTGACACCGTCCTCAAGCGGCGCTTATCGCAGCTGTCCTAGACGACGAAGCCGGGACGTAAGCCTACTTCTTCGTCGGCTGCGCCATTGTAACGGAGAGAAAAGAGACAACGCCCGATCCTGGCCCAGCTGTTCTTCTGTACTTCGTTCTTCTCTTCTTGCTCTAGCTATCCGCGCGCCGAAGCGCCAGCGTCTTTATATATATATATATATATATATATATATATATATATATATATATATATATATATATATTAGTGGGAAATTTGCAAGGCAATGACCAGTGGGACCATCTCTGAGTGCGTAGCACGAGCGTGTGCATGAGCTGTGGACGCTGGACTGCTCGAGCACTTGTGTCCGTGCCGGCTGTGTCTGCCTACTAATAAACTTTCTTGCAAAGTGGTGGAAGTGTGCTGGGTACGCAAATCTGGAACTTCGAAGCCGGAAGCTTCCAACTGCATTAGCAATGCCTGATCAGACGACCGAGCAAGGCACCACCCAGCAAGGCATGACCCAATCTCTACTGGTCATCGTGCTTACCACCCTGCGCCAACGGGATCCCCCTTCTTCAGCGGCACCGAGGACCAAGATGTGGAAGATTGATTGCATCTGTTTGAAAAAGTGAGCGCTGCCAACAAGCGGGATGACCCCTCGAAATTGGAGTATGTCCCATTTTATTTGAAAGAAGTCGCCAGCCTGTGGTTCACAAACCACCGTGCTGAATTTACCACTTGGGCCGCTTTCAAGACCACCCTGGCAGCGGTGTTTGATCGCCCAGCAGAGCGCAAGCTGCGTGCTGAACAGCGCCTACGCGGACGTGCACAAAGGCAGGGCGAAAGCTTCACAAGCTATTTTGAAGATGTTATGCATTTATGCCGGCGCTTTAACGCTGACATGACCGAACAAGACAAAATCAGGCATATCTAGAAAGGCACAGACGATGATGCCTTTCAAATGTTGCTGGCGAAGGGTCCAATTACCGTATACGAACTGGTCACCTTGTGGCAAAGCTTGGAAGAGATTCGCAAACTACGTGCATCAGTTCAAAGGTCGACGACCGCAGAAGACTCTCTCGCTGCCCTGGCCGTCGTTGGTGACAGCACCCTGCTGGAGCAGATAAAAGAATATGTGCGCGAAGAAGTCGCACGACAGCTTTCATGTCTCTTGTATCTACAGACCACCGAAGCATCGACGAACCGCCTAACGCCGGCCATGAAACAGGCTATTCAGGAGCAGGTCTCCGAGGCGTTGCCATTACGTATACGTCTGCCTCTCCACCAACACCTGTTGCCACGCCACTGACTTATGCGGCCGCTGCGGCAATGTTTCCGCCTTGTCTGCCGTTGTATACGCCAAAACCTGTGCGACCGTCCACCGCGCCGTTTCCAGCTACACAGCAGCACGCCGGAAATCCTTGGCGCACTGCTGACAACCGGCCCATATGTTACTTTTGCGGAATTCACTCTTGTGGAATTCCAGGCCACGTTGCACGTCTATGTCGTCGGCGCTTCGCAGTTAACGCACCAAGATACTCTGAATACTCGTTTCGGCCTCTATACCACGCACCGCACGTGCCACCTGAAGTTCACGAACGTGACGCGCAAGCTGCTTCCGGTGCCCGAACCTCCACTTCTTGACGTTCTACTTCCCGCTCGCCTTCCCCTTCAACAAGTCGTCGTTCTGTATCACCTATGCGTCGACGACCCACCTCCATTGAGACGAAAAACTAACTGCCGCAGCTCCGGAGGCACGAGCTGCGTCGTCGTCTAATCGCTTAAGTCCTTGCCTGTCTCCCACCAACCTTATCGATGTAATCATTGAAGGTGTATGAACACTTGCATTTATTGATACCGGTGCCAAGATATTTGTGATAAGTCGAAGAATCTGCCGCTCCCTTCGTAAAATGACGATGCTTTCTCCCGTGTTTCTCTTAGTGCACTGCGAGCGCCCAACAAATTGAGCCCGTCGCAGCATGTACAGCAAAAGTGGTGATTCGAGACGTGTTGTACTTCATTGAATTTCACGTGTTGGCTTCATGTTCCCACGATGTCATTCTAGAATGGGATTTCTTATCACGTAATCACGCCGTCATGGACTGTGCTCGCGCCGAAGTGGAGCTGTTATCGTTTCGTGATGCGCCTTCTGTTGATGCGGCCGTATCTAGTGTGGCTAACCTTGTCGTCGCGACCTTCCTCTTTTCAGCGCCCATTTTGTCCCCGCCTACTGTGTTTCACTTTCTGACGCTACGGTCCTATTCACGCCATCTGACATTTTCGGCAGCCGCCGCCACACATCGCTACCATTCGCCGTTCTTGCGCTTTGTCAAGACACTACCTAAAGAATTTTTTCCAATCCCAACTCGTGCCCCCTCAGTTTGCGCCGCAACGAGACGCTGGGCCACATTCAGCCTATCTATCAAGGTACTATCGTGCCTGCCGATTTCTTTGACACCAAGCCGAATATGGAGCTGAACGCGTTGATTCCTCACGTTGCCTCGAACAGCGTGTCTTCCGATGCATTTCACCGTTCTGTTGACCGCCATCTCGCCCCGGCTCAACGGGAGCAGCTTGTTACCCTGTTGCACGAATTGAGGCGTTCGTTTGACTTTCCCAAAGCGGTGCTAGGAAGAACGAACACAGTTGTTCACGCAATGAACACGGAGAAGAGTACTCCTTTGTGCCAGCGCTTTTATTGCGTGTCGCCGGCGGAGCGTCGCGTAATTGCAGAACAAGTAGACGACATGCTACAGCGTGGAGTCATCAAGCCTTCTTGTAGTCCTTGGTATTCCCCAGTTTTACTCGTCAAAAAAAAAAGGATGGTTCTATCCCGTTCTGCGTAAACAACTGGCGCCTAAACAACATTACGAAGATGTTTACCCGCTTCCCCGCATTGACGGCACTCTCGATTGTCTTTAAGGTGCAAATTCCTTTCCTCGCCTGACCTCCACTCAGGTTATTGGAAGGTCCCAATGGCGGAGTCTGATCGTCCGAAAACAGCGTTGGTCACAGCGGATGGCCTCTATGAATTTACCGTAATGCCATTCGGGCTCTGCAATGCGCCCGTTACATTCGAGCGAATGATGGACAGCATTTTACGCGGTCTCAAATGGAACATATGCTTGTGCTATCTTGACGACGTTGTGGTATTTTCACCCAATTTCACTTCGCATCTCACTCGTCTGCGTAAGATTCTACAGTGCCTTACAAACGCCAGGCTTCAGGTTAACCTGACGAAATGTCACTTCGTGGCTAAACAAATCATTATAGTTGGTCATATCGTCTCGAAAACCGGCTTCCTTCCCGACCCTGACAAGCTTTGTGCTGTTGTCGAATTTCCTAAGCCGACTACAGTTAAGGAACTACGGAGCTCTGTGGGCCTGAGCTGCTATTTTCGTCGGCTTGTCCGAAACTTTGCCTCCATCATCGCTCCACTCACCAAACTCCTTGCTGGCCCTGCAGATCTTTCGAATTGGACAGCAGCTTGTGACGAATCCTTCGCAAACCTTCGCCAACTCCTTACCTCACCACCCGTACTGCGCCATTACGACTCTACTGCGCCAACCGAAGTACACACGGATGCAAGTAGCGTCGGCCTTGGTGCAGTACTCGCGCAACGCAAACCAGGTTTTACGGAGTATGTGGTCGCCTATGCCAGCCGCGCCCTCACTAAAGCAGAAGCCAACTATTCTGTTACGGAAAAATATTGCCTCGCGATTGTGTGGACGTTTTTTTTCGGCCCTATTTCGCCCCTGTTTGTACGTGTTTGTAGTATTTGTAGTTTCGCCCCTATTTGTTCGGCCAAATATTTGATGTGGTAACTGACTATCACGCGCTGTGTTGGTTCGCTTCACAGGAATATCCTTCCGGTCGCCTCGGACGTTGGGCACTACGCCTGTAGAAATTTGGCATACGCGTCGTCTACCAATCGGGGCGAAAGCACTCTGATGCAGATGCGCTTTCACGATCACCCGTGAAATCTGATGATACGAAAATATCAGCCCTTGACCTTCCCCCCTCTGCCGTCAGCGTCACAGGCATGCCATACGCACAGCGGAAAAAAGCCCTGGATTGTCTCGCTCTTGAATATGCTTTCTGACGCATCAACTTCCGGTTACCCGCGTGCTCTTTGCCGCCAAGCAACGCATTTCGCCATACGGGATGGCCTGCTATACCGTCGGAACTATCAAGTGGCGGGTCGTAAATGGCTGCTGGTCATACCCAGCCATATGCAGTCTGATATCTACAAATATTTTCATGCTGAACTGCAACGCGCACGCCGGTGCGCTAAAGACGTATTAGCGGATTCGCTAACGTTATTACTGGTGGGGTATGTACACGATTGTACGCAAACATTCGCTCATGTTCCTTGTATTAGCTGCGCAAGACATTTCTTCATTCACCCGGTCAACTGCAGCCTTTTCCATGTCCTGCACGCCCATTTGACCGTGTTGGGATTGACCTATATGGCCCGCTACCGTGCTCTGTTGGTGGTAATCGATGGGTGATTGTGGCTACCGACCATCTGACAAGGTACGCAGAAACGGTAGCGCTACCTTCGGCTGGTGCTCGTGACGTTGCAACCTTCATCATGCATCGGTTCGTTCTTCGTCATGGTGCATCATGGGAGCTCCTGAGGGACAGAGGTCGCATATTTTTGTCTGAAGTTCTGCAGCAGCTCCTACATTCATGCCGTACGGTACACCGCACATCAACAGCCTACCACCCTCAGACGAACGGCCTCATGGAACGTTTCAATAGAACCCTGGGAGACATGCTCGCTATGTATATTGATTCCGACCCCTCCATTTGGGACGTCGTTCTTCCTTTCGCGACGTACGCTTACAATACGTGATTCAATCAACAACACGCTTTTCTACATTTTTTTTTCTTTTATATGGTCGTGACCCATGCAGCACACTCGATACAATTCTACCATACAATCATGATGCCTCCGAGTTCAGCCCTGTTTCTGAAATGGCCGAACATGCCGAAGAGTGCCGTCAGCTTGCACGACCCTTCACAGCCGATTGTTAAGCCCTACAAAAAGATCACCTTGCCCGTGATCTTGTTCAGGACACTTTCCTCGTCGGTTCTCTCGTGTGGCTCCGACTGTCTTTTCATTCTCCCGGACTGACTCCCAAGTTTGCACCGACGTATACTGGCCCTTGCAGCGTCATACAGGGCCATTCTTCTGTCACTTATGTGATTGAACCACCCAAGTCGTTCACGAAAAAGTGCCGCCTTGGTCATGAGACGGTCCACATCAGTCGTCTCAAGCCTTGCTACGACCCTCCCGCTCTTTCGTCACCTTGGGTCACCAGGAAGGCTTGTCTTCATCGCCGGGGTATTGTAGTGGAAAATTCGCAAGGCAAGGACCAGTGGGACCATCTCAGAGTGCGAAGCGCGAGCGTGTGCACGAGCTGTAGACGCTGGATTGCTCGAGCATTCGCGTCCGTACCGGCTGTCTGCCTACTACCTGGCGTCGCTAAAGAACTCCCTTGAAACGTTTCGATGGGAGCCCCGTCTTTTTTTAGGCATCATAATATATACACATTTTTCATGTCTTCTTATAGCTTCTTGAGACAGGAGTGAAGGGGAGGGAAGAAAACTATAAAAAAAACCCTGGGGAGAGAAACGTAAAAAAATAAAGAAAAATAAAAAAATTAATTGATTGATATGTGGTGTTTAACGTCCCAAAACCACTATATGATTATGAGAGACGCCGTAGTGGAGGGCTCTGGAAATTTAGACCACCTGGGGTTCTTTAACGTGCACCCAAATCTGAGCACACGGGCCTACAACATTTCCGCCTCCATCGGAAATGCAGCCGCCGCAGCCGGGATTTGAACCCGCACCCTGCGGGTCAGCAGCAGAGTACCTTAGCCACTAGACCACCGCGGCGGGAAAAAAAATTAGGAGAAAAAGCAAGAAAAACACGACGGGATAACGAAGGCGTAGTATCTCAAGAGACTAAGGCGAACGTAAAAGAACCATGTCATTATTGTCAACAATACCTCACACGCACCCACCCTTCCCCCAAGTGAACAGTGGGACGACCATTTTAGTATGGCACCTTCCAATGCAATCCTCTGGCGGCTTGTCCACCTTTGAAGTTTACCACAAATCGGCGGGGGGGAAACTTAAGTGCTACGAGTGCATGTTGGTGGCATAGGAAGATATGAAAAAGCCGGTAATTGTGGAACCGTCATCAATATTCATTGGATACACTGGCTCCTGGCAGTGAAGGAAAAAGGAAGGTGCGTTAGAAAAGGACCTTGTTTATGTTCGGTGCGTCGCTCGTGAAAGTTAATAACACAATTTTGTTGCGGTGCTGTTCGGCATCTTTCTGGTAGTTTAGAAGAGTGTAGCGGTCCAGATTTTGCGCTTTTTCGATGGCGTTATCAATGATAGCTGGTGGGTATTCTTGATGAAGGAGTACTTCATGCATGTGTGTGCTGTTTTTGTGGAAGTCATCGGTGCGGGAGCAGATTTATCGGAATCTGTGTGCTTGGGAATAGGGAATGCAGGTCTTGCAATATCGCGGGTGGCAGCTTTTGAAGTGCAGGTATTGTTGCCTGTCCGCAGGTTTTCTGTATACGCTAGTTACCAACGTACCATCGTACATTCGAATAGTACATCAAGGAAGTTTATTTCAGTGTTAGAGTAGGAGTGCGTAAAATTAATGCCTGACTGCACTTCGTTAAATGCCTGTATGAATTTGAGCAGCTCGTTTTCCGAATGTGTCCAAATCATCAATATATTGTCGAGGTGCCACTTATAGATGGAAAATTTGATATCACAAGAGGAAAAAAATTGACTCTATAGGGTGCATAAATATGTTAGCGTAGTTTGAGGGCCATTATTGTACCCATTGCCGTGCCGATAATTTGAAGGTATTACTGATTGTTAAATTCAAAGCTGTTCAATTCGAGTAGAAATCTACACTCAGAAAATTTTTACACCCGTAAGAGTGTATTTGTTTTTTCCCATGGGCAACACCCTTTAGGGTGTCCAGGAACACCCTAAACAATAAGGTGTTTAGAAACACACTGAAAACGTAGGGTGTAAAGAAACGTCACACCCTACTTTAATAGGTGTTTATGAACACCCCTAAACTATGGGTGTTGGATGAAGCTACACCCATGCGAGTGGGGTGTACACTGAAAACCCCCTTGAAACCCTGGCAGTTATATGGATGAGCATACTTGATCAAATGAAGCGCAATTAACGCGCAACAAAAGTAGAAACACAGGAAGTGACGCTTAGACTTGTGTGTTGAGGAGAGCCGTTGACAGCACTTCATTCCATCAAATATGCATCGCCAACTGGCCCCAGCCTCAATTGTTCTCAGGGAGAAGCATATATGAACCTTCTCTGCGGCTGACAGGGAAGAAGGAAGATACTGGTGTCCCCCACTGCACTTATACCTGCACGCATGCAGCTGATAAAATAAGGTGCCATGGTCTTGAATGAGCTGCATGAGACCAGTGTATATATGTGTACGTAGATTGGGCCGTAAACGACAAAGACGTGGAAGGCACTACACACACACACACACACACACACACACACACACACACACACACACACACACACACACACACACACACACGCACACGCACACGCACACGCACACGCACACGCACACGCACGCACACACACACACACACACACACACACCACAGTAGTGCAAGCAGTAACCTGTAGCGTAAGCCCCACCGCGGTGGTCTAGTGGCTAAGGTACTCGGCTGCTGACCCGCAGGTCGCGGGCTGAAATCCCGGCTGCGGCGGCTGCATTTCCGATGGAGGCGGAAATGTTGTAGGCCCGTGCACTCAGATTTGGGTGCACGTTAAAGAACCCCAGGTGGTCAAAATTTCCGGAGCCCTCCACTACAGCGTCTCACATAATCATATGGTGGTTTTGGGACGTTAAACCCCACAAGTCTAACCTGTAGGGTAAGGTCCAACCGAATATAATGCCGAAGCAAAAAACAATTAAGCCCATATGTTAACATCTGCCTTCATTATAGAAAAACTGCAAATTTGACAAACAGGACTCTGATGGCATTCTGTAAAACTTTAAAATATATCACGGGACCAAGTTTCTTTCTTTCTATACTAAAAATCCATTGCTTTTAATACAATAAATCTCCACAACTTTCAAAACATTTGCGCTAGTCGGGCAAACGACTGAGACGTATGGCGTTTGATTGACACCTATACAACAGAAAAAAAAACACGTAGAAAGAGTAAGCGAGTTTGTGGAGTCACATTTAAAACCTATTACATCTCGCAGTATAAATTTCGATATTAAAAAAGAGAGCATTCAACAAGGTAGTGTAATTGGGGTTGTATTAATGTAATGTCAGTGTTGGTATACTTCTTACTGCAAAACCACTCGTCACTGCTGCTTGCACAATAATCTTCAGCTGCTGAGATGACTGCTGTCTTCGAGAGAAGTGGGGCGAAGCTGTTCTTTCTGTACAGGAAATTCAATCCTGGAAACCTAAAATAAATACACAAGAAACAATGACTGAAATTTCACAAAGAGTGCAACATACAGCATGCACCCTGCATAACTAACTGCTTTCTTATGTGTAAGTATAAGTGTACTGCATAGCAAGCATATTCAGTGGCATCGGGCTCCCCTGCAGTGAAAAATGCAAGAAAAGGTATGCTGAGCAATAAACGCCAGAAAAAGCGCGCTGTGGCAGAATCATTATGTCTTTCGTGCCGTAGATATGAACCCTACTTTACCCTTTCAGCTTGTTCGCGCAGGCAAATAAAAAGGTGCTGCTCCAAGTTGATAATGTTCCATAAGCTGCATGAAACCACCAATCTAAGTGAATGTCAAGTTCTGTGCTTAAGTATGCATCAACACAGCTGCATGTGTATTTCTGCAGATCTACCATGGTACTCATTCGATTAATTTATTAAAAGAATACAGTACGACGTGCAACGACATATACATATTTTATCTGTATTGCCCAAAGCTCAATGCCACTGAGCATACATGACGGTATGCGCATTGAGAAGGTATTCAGTGCAGGTAACTTGTAAAATTAAGTACTGTACAGTTACGTATTAAAATGCGAATGATAGTAGTGTTCTTGAATGGGCTGACATTGACACGATTATGTAATGGAAGAATTGGCTCTTGGGTCATTCCACATCAGACGTCCCAGCCATTTTGGTGACGACCGCAAATGTATTCGAAAAAAAAATCGCACTGATTTTACTGCATTGAACAAGGTAACTGCAAGAATATTTCGCAGACAAATAATTTATTCGTCACGTGACTGCCTCCTAAACTTCCCGGAATCTCGTCTGGATGTTTGTGAAAAAAATTATTTCATAAGTATACCTTCTTCCGTGCCAAATTTGGTCTACAAGTTAAGTGAAGGGCTTGCGTTTAGTGTTTGAAGCTCAGTAATATTATTACCATTTTTCGACCACATACGCCTCAAATAATTTAGCCGAAATGTGTTATATCTGCATTTTTCTATATCAATGCTGCACTTTCAATGAATATCTGAGGAGTGAATGCTTAATCCATATGAGGTATACTTAGAGGAAAAATATTTTGGACCTCTCAAGTTGTCAAACTTTACAAGAAAAAATCGCAAGTTTCACAAAATAATTGTTTTGTCTATAATGAGACGCAACTTGCACCATGTGGTGGTTGAATTAAAATAGACTTTGTACCTAAATTGAAGCAAAGAAACAGTTCTTTTCATGTGCCAAATTTTGTCATAGCAATTTATGTTTTGAGAAAAGGTCACAGCATATCCACGGAGTGAATGATGATGAGTGGGGCGTAGCGTTCGTCCGTCCGGACGCACAAACAAATGGACAGACAGTCTTACGCCAGTATGGACGAACAGAAAGACGGACGGACTCATGGACAGACCGACACACGGAAGCCCGGACGGATGGATGCACAGACGAACGGACGAAAGCACAAATGTACGGACGAACGATTCGCCCCACGAATCATCATTTTGTCCGTGTATATGCTGTGAAAACCACTAACGCTACCTATTGTGCAACTCATCAAGTGGCTACATAATACTAGTACGACTACAGAGGAGGGAATGACCCACGGCCTCAAGAGCTTTGCTCCTAAATAATTTTTGAAGTTCCAATTTCCCCATTCGCCATTTGGTTATACAGAAGCCGACGCCTCGAAGTTCCCCATCGCCGTTGATGGGAAAATTCAAGAAATATTGTATTCCTTGAAATAGAAAACGTAATGATGAAACTTTTCATATATAAAGAACTGTTTATTTCTTTTCAATTTAGGTAAAAGGTGATTTTTATTTGGACCACCACGTGGTGCAAATTGCGTCTCAATACGGACAAAATTGACAATTCTGTGAAACGAGTGATCTTTTCTCGTAGAGGTTAACAGCTTAAGATGTCTAAAAATAATTTTTCATCAAAATATCTTTTCTGTGAAGTAAGTAGTCACAGCTCAGATATTCATACAAAGTGCAGTATAGCAATGAGAAAATGCAAACATAACACACTTTGGCTAAATTCTTGCAGACGTATGTGGCCGAAAATTTGTATTAATATTGCTGAGTTTCAAACACCTTACATAAGCTCCTTTACTTTACATGTACGAAAATTGGTATAAAAAAGGTGCGGTACTTGTAAAATTTTTTTTTTCACAAATAACACTCAAACAACAGTCTGGAAAGTTTGAAAGGCAACCAGGTGACCAAAATATTTTTTCTCTCCGAATTATTCAAGCAGTTCATTGTTTTCAGTGCATTAAATCAGCACGATTTTTTTTCAAACACATTTGCCATAGCCGCAAAATTGGCTGGGAAATGCCGAATAAAGTGACCCTGTTACCTTCACTCAAAGACCATTGCATACTGCTAAATTAGGGTCATTTATTTTAATCAAGCTGTCAGGGTGAGAAAGCATAACTCCTTCCCGATGCAGCGTAGGCTGTTCAGTGGCTGTGCGTGTTGTGTTCCCAGATAGATATGCTGCCCAGTCTTACATTTTGGCTGCAACACATGCTTAGATACCGTGCAGTATGTATAACAATAAAGTGTTTTTGTGCAACAAAAAACTAATAATACGCTTCACATAGCAAAAATACCTTTAACATCTGAAGTACTTAGCGATGTTAAACTTCAAAGCGAGGCGATGGCAATAAAACTCTGAATAACAAGAACATTTTGAAAGTTACACATGATGGAAAAAATATGAAAATCTGCTCGAACGTTAGCAGTTATGTTCAAACAAGCGTTTGCGCTGTTCAAGTAGGCAATTCGACCACACACACAGACTAAAAGTCTGTTCAAACAAAAGTCCAACTTCAGTGCTCGATCCGCTACATAGGCACGGCTGTCGGCAGTGTCACGCTACGTTGCGGGTGAACGAAAATACCGGTGAAGACAAATTTAACGAAATTGAATGTATTAGCAAGTAGGCAAACTTCGCGAGGCGCACCTAACGCGAAACAATATGCTGTGTTGTCACCCGATGCATCAACCCGAGTTATCACGGCAGTGTTACCGCACAAAACGAAAAAGAACCGAAAAGAACGACATGGACACCACGCCCTTGTTTTCTGTTCTCGGTCTTTTTGTGCAATAAGAAAAAAAAGAAAGTAAATGAACTACCGACATGCCCAAGCATATGCGTCTTACATACGGTTGATGCTTAGAGCTAACAGGCGCTGTCCCCACACATGTATTAATTATTAAACTAAAATTGATGTGCAGCCCGAGCGGGCCCCGTTAAAAACGGCCGCCAACACAGGGCACCGCAAAAATATGTTCAATTTCTTCGCTGAACCTCAGCGGCGCACGCTCACTCTGCTTTGTACTCCAAACAATCTAAACAAACAAACAAAAAACTTGCCCACAATCACACTTCGCCATCATCCCCGTAAAACAGTTCAGACAAATATTCTCGCTAAGTAAACATATGCTGATTTGTCATCAACTAGTTGAAAACAAAATTGTTTGAAGGCGTTATTCTCGTGCTCACGCAGTTAACAAAGCGCTGAACGGAAGAACGTTATAGTGGTACTCACTATTTCACTTCGAGTGCTCCACAATATGAATCCACAGGTCCAGTATTCAGGATGGTGCACCTTCGCAATAATTAGCACTGACAGAACACACTGGTGGAGCACAGAGCGCAGGCACATTTCAAACTAAGCACCGACTAATAAACTCTACCGATCGAGAAGCCACGCGCGGCAGCGATCTGTTGCGGCAGCAATTTGTTGCGTTATACTCGTTCTTTAACAGTGCATCTGAATCGCAGTGAATGTTGTGATGGTGCAGTGCGGCCAGCACGAGCTACTAGTCAGAGCGCGCATTTGTAATATTCAGGAGCAATGTTTAGCGCACCTTCACCGACCTAATGTAGTGAATTTTGGTAAAAAAGCTAAGCTGGTGCTTTTCGCTTAGCTCTATGGGTCTTTAGGGACTGCACATTCAAGGTCACGCAGGCGATATTTTATCAGCACTTTAATTTTCGTAAATACATTGCAACATTGCATGCATCGGCCGTCACACTATTCGATGAGAACATATTACCACGTGCGTACTGCTAGGAAGACGAAGACGACAGCACATACGCGCGTCTGCGCGCTTTTATGCAGCAAGCAATAACATGAAAGAAGAGGAACGCTCTGGCACGCAGTAAATAAAAATACTGACCTGCTGCTACTTTCTCAACCTGTTAATTACTACTTCTGTCTTCACGTTGCGGCAATACATTTGTACTTAGCTTGCAGTCCTTCGAACAAGACCACGTCTGAGAATATTTCATCAATGCTGTTTTCTCACTTCCTACAAAGTCAAGGCTTTGACCGAAGCACGTCTGCTGGGGAAGTTACATAAATTAAAAGAAGGGGATCCACAAAAAAAAAAAACGGAGACAGAGAGAGAGAGAGAGAAAGAACTAGAGAATGAGTTTCGGCTCCCCTGAGGAGAGCTTTGTTCGCAATTTAGTCCACAAGGCTCCCGTCATTGTGAGCAAGGCTGTGTCAAGGTCACCGAAATGTCCTTATTCTGTATTTTTCTTTATGGTCGGTGTCCTCTTCCTAATTCTCATGACGCACTCTTAAGGACACATGAAGACGAACATTCGCAACAGTAATTAAATAAGATGTGCTTGCTAAAAATACATGACGTCAATGTTCGTTTTTAAGGGACCCGATGGCCTGCTGACGTGGTGGTTATGGCTAAGCAACTGTGCTGTTTTTTTTTTTTTGCAGGGGGTGGTTGTTTCATCTCCAGCTTTAAAAGCTTCGATCTTATGGGGGACGGGGGGAGGGGGAGTGTTCTATGCATGGCTACACAAATATTCGCAACATTAGCTTGTTCAGGTAAATCAGTGTACTTTGTGAGTGTTCACTAGTCACGCAAAAGACACAGATGAAAGAAACAGGTACAGGAGAACGGGCCCTTACCCTATTGAACAAGCGTCGCTCCTATTGTATCTTCCATCTTATAGTAGTTTGCGTGCTTTATTGATGAAAACTACGTTTCGGTCACGTTACTTTCTGCTTCGATTCATTACTAGACTCGGAAGCAGCTACTAGTGGGAGCCTTGCTGGTATCAAGATGGTTAACGTATACTAACAGCATAAGCAAAACAGCCCGAAAATGTCGTGCATTTGTAGCCTTGTAGGCACGTGTGCTCAGATTTGGCTGCACGTTAAAGAACCCCAGGTGGTCGAAATTTCCGGTGCTCTCCACTACAGCATCTCTCATAATCGTATGGTGGTTTTGGGTCGTTAAAGCCCCCATATAAATCAATTATTTGTAGCCTGCTCATTACACCCCAAATATAAGGATGTAAATGGGGTGTTTTGAGGGTGTTTTAATTACGAACACCTCAAATCTCAAAAATGGGGCGTAAAAAGGGTGTATTATGGGTGTCTTTGATGCGTACACCCGTGTTACACCTTTTAGGGTGTAAAAGTTTTTAGAGTGTAGTAAAGATTTCAATTACTTTTTTTCGATTGGATATGCGTCAGGGTTGTGGGTGCCATACGATTCAACAAGTGCCCTTACACCACCGTCATGTGGGATCTTGTGTAGAGTGAACTAACATTCAATGTTACGAGGAATTCATCATCTGCAATTTTTACGTCGGATATTTCCCCAAGGAAATGGGTTGTGTCACGCAAGAAGGACGCGTGTGCGGGTGACATGTCTTTGAATAAAGAATCAATACAACTGGACATAGGCTCCGTTAACGTTCTCGTGCCTGATATAATGGGTCCGCCAGGGTTTCCCTTTTTATGAATCTTCGTCAGCATGTAAAAACGACTAGTTGCCGAGTGTACCGTATATAATGAGTGCTTTTGAAGCTTTGAATCAATGGCGCCTTCACGTGTGAAATCGTCTAAGGTCATTACAATGATCTTTTGGTGCTCGGTGGCAGGGTCCGAGTCGAGGTATTTGTAGAATCGTTTGTCATTTAGTTGTCGCTTGCCTTCCTCAATGTAGTCTGATATATTCCGAACAACAATCGCGCCTCCTTTGTCTGCTGGTTTAATGACGAGACCTTCGCGGTTGCTCGAGGCGAGTAGCGCCTCGCTTTATTTCCCTGCTATGTTATTCATACTTGGTTTGTGTACCTTGAACGCATGTATGATATCTTTCTGAACCACGTCTAAATAGAGACACAGATGTCTATCTCTGTTAGCGTCTGGGGTTCATTGCCGTCCGATTACCCCCCGAAAAAGTGGGTTATACTTTTGAGGTTTAGTGAAGCAATATTCCTCCAATCGTAAATTTCGTGCGAAGTCACCTAGGTCGTTTAGAAGCGTGAAGTCATCGCCAAGGCAGAATGTAAGACCACAAGGTAGTCCACTCAGTTCTTTGCCAAGTTATCTGAAAGGTTAATAACGTTTGGTTCTTTGGGGTGTGGTGGCAAATCTTTTTGAACGTGAGGTGGCTTGGTATTTTTCATGCAAGCAGCAGCAGTGGGTATGGCTTGTGGTGAAACATTGTCCCCCGTAAATTTCTTTGTCATAAAATTTTCTATTCACTCCGTTTTTTTTGTGCTCAAGTAGGTCCAGCTCTTTAGCCTCCCACTCCGAAAGGGGAAACTTGTTTCTTACATACCGCTCCTCGTCTGTCAGCGCGTTTAGAGTCTTTTTACAGTGTTCAATGGTGACCTTAGTTAGCTGTTGTGTGACGTGATCAAGAACTGTGTTCCACTGTTTTATTTCCCCTCTTGCAAAATTATGCATCGATGGCTTTAGCGACAAGCACAGCCGCTGCGGAGCCATACCTGCTAGTACATATTCTTCGAGACTACGCACGTTAAGTTCGTGCCGTATGCGTTTGTCAACAACTTTTTTAGGTTCGAGAAAAGTTTGACCTGTTCGATGGCCTCATTCATCTGAAACTGACGGTGTTTATCCGTTCACACATCCAGCTAGTATGTCACTTTGCACAGACGCGGTGAGTAGAACCGCAAGGTACCCAGAGGCCGTACCTGGATGGGTTGGAGCTCCTTCCCGTTGTGCCTCCCGTGACGAGCTGGCCTGTAGCCGACTGCTGTTGGCTGCTGTTGGTTGCTGGTTGCCATTGCCTCATGCTGGCTGCTGATTTTTGTTGCTTGGAAATTGTTGATTCTGGTCACTGGTTGCTGTTGGTTGTGGTACAGCAGGCCATCGTTGTTGGCCCGGATTAACCTTCGTCGCCTTTTCGGGATGTGTCTCGTAGGCGGCTTCGACAGCTGTGGCACACGTGATGGCGGTCGCGCACTCTTTTATGGAGGTCCCGACGGGATCTGCTGGCCTGTAGAAGGGGCAGTAGCTGCTTTTGTGGCTGCTTGGTTCTTTTTCTTCCGTTCGCCGCCTCGACAGGTGTCACCGGAAGGGTCATGCCGGAGTTCGTGGGAGTAGGATGGCGTCTCCTGAAGCTCGTACGCCTCTGGCTGTGGGGCATGATCTAGCCAGGTGTTGATGTAGGGCCGCCGTATGTCTAGAAGCAGGTTATAAATGTTCCACGCTAAAAGAGACACTTCTGTGAAGCTCAGGTATAGACCATTGGCCGCGAGCACGATCCTTGGCGGGAGTGCGTCGATCCGGTGGTTCACATAGAAGACGCCTTCTCTCGCATGGCACAAATTCAGGAGTCGCAAGTTAAACTTCCGAGCCTCAAAGTTGAACCTCCTCACTGCACGCCAGTTGTGTCGGCGAAGCCGTTCGTTGGAGGCTCGTGGGAGCACTAGGGTGGCAAACACCCTTGTGATATCGGGTCACTCATGTTGGATGCGGTCAAGAAGGGCCACGTAGCGGTCGAATGCATCCGTAGTAGCCAGGTCGTAGGTTCAGATGTGCAGAATAAGGTGAGAGATATCTTTAGGGACAAAGTCCAATAGTTCACCGATGTCGCCAATGTATGCGTCAGGCTGGCAGATGAAGGCAGGGGATTGGGGGCTGGCCCGATAGAAGTGCTGATGAATGAACTTGAGTAGCGAGTCACCGATATTGAGGTCAAGGCTCCGTGGATCCGAAACGTTCATGTCTGTTGTTTGGGAAAAGCACAGGCAGCAGACCTTTGTGATAAGGCTTATATGCAGAAGAATGAATAACTTCTGTTGCCGCAATGCTGTAAGTATGAAAGTAGATGCGCTTTTGCATAACTGTTTATTCAGCCGATATTTTGACGGGAGCCCCGTCTATTTCCAGGCATAATATTATTTACACATTTTCTGTGTCTTCTTATGGCTTGTCGAGACAGGAGGAAAGGGGTCAGAAGAAAAATATGAAAAAAACGGGGGGGGGGGGTTGAAACGTAAAAAAATGAAATATCTAGGAGAAGAAGCCAGAAAATACACGACGGGATTAGGAAGGGGCAGCATCTCAAGAGAGTAAGGCAAACGTAAAAGAGCCATGTCATCATTGCCTGCCACCCGCGACACTGCAAGACCAGCCTTCTCTATTCCCAAGAACACAGATTCCGACAAATCTGCTCCCGAACCAAGGACTTTCACAAAAACAGCACACATATGCGCGAAGTACTCGTTCATCAAGAATACCCGCCTGCTGTTATCGATGACGCCATCCGTTCGGTATTTTCATGTTAGCCCCTCCACGGGCACTGGCGAATCCCTATAGCACCCCAAAGCACTTGTTTTTCAGCAGTCTCCGTCATGCGGTTCTGTCATCCATTACTGCTTATTTCTTCTACTATGTGTCGTCAACAAATTGGCACCTGTGCTCACTCAAACGAAGGCACGTCACGTGTACTCGACTGTCCTACAGCAGCCGTGGTTTTCCAATATAAGCACAATGAAAACGTGGTTGTCATTCGACCCGGCAGTATATCTATATATATATTGAGTGAGGTAGGTTTGCTAGCACTCACGAGAGAATTGGCACGCTACTGCCACTAGACAGTAGCAAGCATCAGGGAATATTGGGCACCCAAGCTTTTAGTATTAGGTCATGGCAAAGGCTTCTCTCAAAAATCTACTTCCAGTGAGTCAAGCAAGCAACTCCCACTCAAGCGAACGTCAACGGTGACAAAACGACCTTCCGCGGATTGCTAGCATGAGCTATATGGTATTGGCCTAGCAGACGACGTGCGAGTGAGCGCCTTGATCAAGTAGTCGCGAACTAGAAGAGATACTGTATATGCTACCTTTAGGTAGCACAGTTTCGCGTACTTTTTTCCTTCCGCCGCTCACGTTGCTATTCGGCGAGCGCCATCACGTGAGGCAAAGCGACGTCTGATGTTCAATTTCACGCGTCGAAGCCAACTTTACGTGCACGCGATGGCACGGCGCCCTCGTGTTCTTTTCCCGCACCGACGTCAGTCTCATCGTGGCACCGGAATCGAAGTGCGCATGCGCAGATACGTACGTTACGCGTACCGCTAACTGTACGCGCTGTATGTTTCAGATTTAAGGTAGCGTAGCTGCACGTAGTGTACGTAAACATGGTGGCGCTCTCGGACGCCCGCTTCGAAGTGATTTTGACGTAGTTGTTGAAAGATTCACCTTGTTCGCAGCAAACGACTGTTCAAAGTGGCTTCGTTTGCCTTCAGTTAGCTTCGATGACTGATTATTACGGGTAAGTTGGCGTAGTTTTTGAGATAGCTTCCCATTTCGAACGCGCCTAGGCCTAACTGCAAGATCAATGCAAAAAAATCGGCAACGTAGATGTTTTCACGTTTTGTAAGTGGTTCATATTTATTTACTTTTATTATCACAAAAATAAACTTCTAACAATGCTTCGCGCGGTGGCATAAGCAAACATTCTCGGTTTCTTTTCATTTTCACTGTTTAACTTATTAACTATCTAACAGGTGGCGCCACCATCCAACTTGGGGGCACGTAAACCACGTAAGCGTCATTTCGCTAAACTATAAGACGCTGCCTACAACGAACGTTTGCTGCACGGTAGCGCCATTCCCTTAACCTACGCTATCACGCTAACGCTAAACTATAACTGTCTTATAACTCTCTAATATCTGCGCACGCGCGGGTCTTTATAGAACATTAACCTCCACTACAGTGGCTAAAATAGGAAAGTGTGATGAGCGGCAAGCGGCGCCTAAGGAGCGCACTGAAGCCTCCGAGGAGGAGCCGCGTGGGGGAGCGCGCAATCGTTTAAACGTCGTTTGCACGTTTCCGACAGTTTCGTTGGGCGCGTTCGTCCTCGTTTTTTTTTAATTGCGGTGGCACTCTGACACCAGTGTATCTGTATGCACTCTGATGGCGCGAAAACAAAGTCATTGCTTCGTCACCCGGGTTCACTACAGGCTACTAGTCAGCTGAAAAGAAGCATGCGTTGTTCGGCGTTCCAAAGGACGAAGCTTTGTTAGCGGAGTGGCGTAGAGCGATCCCGCGCGCTGACAAGCTGCTTCAAGATAACTCGGATGTGTGCGAGCTGCACTTCAGCGAAAGGTACGTCTCCCGGCACTTCGAGCACACTGTGATGGGCGAAACTGTCCGCATTGAAAGGGGTACACCCATGGGCGTGCTTGCCGTTCAGGGGAGGGGGGGGGGGGCAAATGTTTATTTCAAGGTGTCTCCTTTATATTAAATCAGTGTATGAGGCAGATTTTACGCCACCCATCTAGATAGAACAGATTTAGCGCCGCCGTCCCAGGTGGCCAGCCCCCTTTGCCTCCCTCGTGTGGACGCCTATGGGGAGGACTTTCGGAGAAGCTCTTCGCATTTGTAGACGCCTTTGAAATCACTTTTTCAAAGTGCTTTAGCTACAACGAGCTTCACAGTGACAGCTTAGAAGAGCTTGTTTCCTGCTTGAAAAAAAAAAAAATATGTCACACTGGGCTGCACACAACATGGTCCGAGCTTCACCAATCAAGTAAACAAGTTTTTTCTGCTCACCCATTTGCGTTTTTACACTAAGGTACTCCACAAAAAGCGAGCATCTTCCCGTGAAAAGAGGAAGTGCCTGAAGCTCAGGCACACAACCTAGGCTTGCAGCCCAATGTTCTGTGGGGCGGGCGCTTGTGAACTAATAAACTTTTTTCTTGGGGATAAAAAAGGACGTGCAACAAATTATCAAGAATGCATGTTGTAAACAGTCACTACTCGGAAATGTGTTCTATCACCTGTGCGCAGAAATTAAAGGATTTCATTCAGACACCGCTCGTGAATCTCGCCTCATGATTATGACGCTTTGATTGATGGGGCTTTATTTACAGGTTTCAGATTTTGGCGCACGTTAAAAAAACCCAGTTGGTCGGAATTTCCGGAGCCCTCCACTACGGTGTCTCTCATAATTATATGGTGGTTTTGGACGTTAAACTCCACATATCAAATCATCAATTAATTATTTACAGATTAGTGCTTGAGAAAATGGTGGTTCGCCGCGAAAAGTGTTGCAAGCAATGGCTCACAACTGAGCTCATCGTTCCACTCTTCTACCACTTCTCATCGATAAAATGTTTCAGTACCGTTACGCGCTTACTTTCGGCATCCTGTCGACCTCACGATATTTCAGATCAGTCGTGCACCCGCGTAGGCATCCTGTTTTTCAGAAGCTAAGTAACATATTTTCTCGTCACCATTTGAGGCCATTCACGAGCAAAAAAAATATATTTTAAATGTTTCATTGCCCGCGCGCGTGGTTGATTGCCGTCTCCGCGCAGCGCAGCGCCGCCTTGGGTGACGTGCAAACGTGTGCCTGCTCCATCTGGCGGTTTCCTCCCAAGGCGTTACGCGCTAGCCGGCGCGTTCATCACACTTCCCTATTCTAGCCATTGTACCTCCACGTAACGTAAACTACCCACCGGGTAGGATTTACAGTTGTGGTGCTATTTGGCAAATTCACTTTTATACGTAGAAGCTCGCAATATCCGCCTTGCGGAGACTCGAGACATCGTGTCGAAATAAGCCGAAGTGCAAGCGCCAGTAGCGATCACATTATTTGAGCTGGATTACCAAATCTAGAATTGCCGGAACACCGAAGCCGCAAACAGGTGAGCCCCCGACAGACGGGATAGGTGGTGTCATTTAGAAGGGTAAAAATAAAGCAGACAATCACAAAATTGCTATTGTAGAAACATCGTACACCGCGCGATTGCTATCAAAACCGCGCTGCGCCATTACTACGAATGAGTTACTTTTTAAAATCATTTTTACTGCTGGAGCACCATCCTCGTCCATCGGCGGCTCAAAAGGCAGTCAAAGGTGTCTTGCGCTTTTTGAGCACTACATGCCTATGTGAACGCCTTTCACTTTCGTGTAGTGCCACCGCTGCATACGCGTCAGCCTATTGACTGACATTTTTTTTTGTCTTTCTCTTCTCTTTCCTTTCTATCTCATCTTTATACTCCCCCTTCCCATTGCCCCAGTGTAGGGTAGAAAACCGGGCAAATGCCTGGTTAACTTCTCTGCCTTCTGTTTTGTTGTACTTGTCCTTCCTTACCTCCTTTTTTCCCGGTGTTTTGAATAAATATGCGGTATTTTGTTTCTACTGCCTCTTCCTTTCGTAACGACTTCTGGCATTGAAGGTAATAACATATGTATAACGTTGAAAATAAAGAAAGAGTCGTTTTTTTAAAGACGCACTGTCATTTTTGGTATGTGTGAAACTTCAAGTATTGAGCGTGTAATGATGAATGTAGTGGGTCCATGCAAATTTCGGCAAACACATTGTCAGTGCTAAGTACGAGATGCTCGGCGCGGACGGTCGCTGATTTCGCTAGCTAGGCCTACGCTCCTACCTGGCCTCGAATAACAGTTTTGACTGTCTCAGTTCTTTAATATAATTGGTGGAGGTGCGGGGTCTCCTTGCAATGCTGGAGTTGTGAAGCCGGACTCTACCTGCTGTCATGACCACTGCATCTGCCACAAGCCCTCCTCCTATGGCTTCCCAGGCCATCGTGTGCTCCGGCGCGGTCCGTCAGCGGGATCCTCCCATATTCAGCGGCACTGAGGATCACGACGTCGACGACTGGCTGGCTACTTACGAACTCGTGAGTGTCTTGAACAAATGGGACGAAGCCACCACGAGACTGGCCACTGTCGGCATTTACCTCAGTGGCATTGCCCACTTATGGCTTCGGAACCATGAGACTGACGTTCCCACCTAGACAGCATTCAAGGCAAAGTTCAGCGAAGTCTTCGGTCGTCCTTCTGTCCGCAAACTTTGTGCGGAGCAGCGCCTTCAGTCGAGATCTCAACTGCCTGGTGAGAACTTTACAAGTTACATAGAATACGTCATTGACTTGTGCAAACGCGTCGATGTGAACATGACAGAGGTGGACCGCATCAAGCATACTTTTAAGGGTATTGACGAGGACGCCTTCCAGATGCTTATTTCAAAAAGCCATGCTACTGTCGCCCAAGTTACCGAGCTCTGCCAAAGCTATGATGAGCTCCGCCGGCAACGTCTCGTCACCCGCCGTGCTGTCCCACATCAGGAATCAATTTCCGGTTTAACTCCCTCGCAAGACCCCGTCCTCTTCTCGCAGATCAAAGATTTCGTGCGCGAAGATGTTGCCCGCCAACTCTCGCTCATCTCTGGCCTACCGGAGCGCAGTGCGCCGCTTAGCCCTACTCTACGGACTATTATACGAGATCAAGTGTCTGAGGTCCTTCCTCCGCAGCTGGTGCCACCAGTCAATGCACCAATGACGTACGCCGAAGCAGCAGCACGATTACCACCACAGACGTTCAAAGCGCAGCCTCCCCTGCCGGCTCCTGTTTTTGCTGCCCAGCCGCCACGACCTCCAGTTCGCCGAGTCCCTCTATGGCGCACTGCCGACAACCGACCGATCTGCTTTTCGTGTGGTCTACCTTGGCACGTCACACGTCTGTGCCGCCGCCACCCACTCCACTCACGTGAAAACCCACGTCGATGTGAGAACGATTACACGTACACTCAATACACTCCAGACCCCGCATTGTACGCTCCTCGACCAAGCCACTGACCAGCTCCTGATCGCCGATCTCCTTCTCCACGTTGACGCTCGCCCTCTCCGATGCGCCGACGCCCCCTAATATCGACGCGGAAAACTAAATGACGCAGTTCCCGAGGCAAGAACTGCGTCCTCGTCGCAAAGCACAAGACCTCTTCGTTCACTGCCGAATGTAATTAATGCCGTTCTTGAAGGTGTACCCATACTTGCCCTTATTGATACTGGTGCCGCAATTTCTGTCATCGCCGAAAAAGTTTGGGGTTCAATTTGAAAAGTGACAATGCCTTACTTGGGTTCATGTTTTTACACTGCCACTGCACAGCCTGTGCATCCTGTGGCCGCGTGTACTGCCAGACTTGTAATTCAAGGAGTGCCCTACACAGTGCAGTTCGTAGTACTCCCGCACTGTTCTCATGACATCATTTTAGGTCGGGATTTTCTCTCCCATCACCAAGCCGTCATTAATTGCGCCCGTGCCGAAGTCGCCTTTTGTCCCCTTGGTGATGCGCTACCAGTGCACGATCGCCCTTCCGACGCGAAGTTGGTCATTAGTGACGACACCCAAATCCCTCCACGCGCTACTGTCTTCGCACCTGTGTCGTGTTCCACCGTCGTCGACGCTACCGCATTCTTCACGCCTTCCGCTGCTTTCGTTCATCGCCACTTATCACCGCTCCCAACCGCTCTCCTTACTCTTCAAGGTGGTGCGACCAACGTGCCTGTGGAGAATCCGTTCCCATTCACGAATACGCTGCTTCGAGGCGAATGTATTGGTTCGATAGAATCACTTGAAACCATCGCTACACTTGACGTTTCTGATGAATCATCGGAAGTTAGTGCCCTCTCGTGTAGTTCCGTGAATGACCCTTCCACTACCGACATTTTCAACCGTGTCATCGACGAAGGCCTAAACCCACAACAGAGGTGTGAGCTTTCGAGCCTCCTTGACAAGTTTCGGCCATCTTTTGACAGTCACAACGCTACTTTAGGTCGAACGTCTACCGTATGCCACCAGATCGACACAGGTAATCCCCCACCACTACGGCAGCGACCATACCGTGTTTCACCGACTGAACGCCGTGTCATCGATGAACAAGTAGGTGACATGCTAAAGCGAGGCGTCGTTCTACTATCAAACAGTCCTTGGGCGTCGCCAGTTGTTTTAGTTAAAAAGAAGGATGGCAAGATACGCTTTTGCGTAGATTATCGTCGCCGAAACAAAATAACACGAAAGGATGTTTATCCTTTGCCTCAAATCGATGACGCCCTCGACTCTTTACAAGGCGAAGAGTTCTTTTCCTCCCTTGATCAACGCTCTGGGTACTGGCAAGTGCCCATGAATCCGGATGATAGGCGAAAAACTGCCTTTGTTACACCAGACGGCTTATACGAATTTAATGTGATGCCATTCAGCCTATGCAATGCGCCGGCACTATTTGAGCGCATGATGGACAGACACTATCCTATGAGACCTCAAATGGAACACGTGTTTGTGCTACTTAGTCGATGTAGTGGTATTCTCGCCCGATTTTCTCACGCACCTTCGTCGCTTGGAACAGGTTCTACGCTGCCTCTCTGCAGCAGGCCTCCAACTCAACTTGAAGAAGTGTCACTTTGGAGCGCGCAAGCTGACCATTTTCGGACACGTCGTGTCGAAGGATGGCGTTCTTCCTGACCCCGCTAAGCTACGCGCTGTTCACGAGTTCCCGAGGCCCGCGTCTCTCAAGCAGCTGCGTAGTTTCAATTGGCTTTGCTCATACTTCCGCCGCTTCGTCCGGGATTTCGCCTCGATCATGGCGCCTCTGACAGACCTACTTCAGGGAGACCACAATCTATCTGCGTGGTCTCAAGCCTGCGACAGTGCCTTTGCGAAACTCCATGAACTGCTTACAAACATCACCCATACTGCGTCATTTCGATATAAGCGCTCCCACAGAAATCCACACAGATGCTAGTGGTGTCGGTCTTGGCGCTGTACTCGCCCAACGAAAGCCTGGTTACCATGAATATGTTGTTGTGTACGCGAGCCGCACTCTTACAAGAACAGAAGCAAATTATTCGGTAACTGAGAAAGAAAGCCTAGCGATTATCTGGGCCATTACAAAATTTCGGCCTTATCTGTATGGCCGCCCTTTAGATGTTGTTACTGACCACCATGCACTCTGCTGGTTATCCTCCCTCAAAGATCCCTCAGGACGCTTGGCACGATGGGCTTTACGGCTCCAAGAGTACGACATCCGTGTCATTTATCGCTCAGGCCAGAAGCACGCCGATGTCGACGCTCTTTCGCGTTCGTCTGTTTCTACTGATATCGCGAGTGTCTCCATCCAACACAACTTCCTTCCACTATCAGGACCCATCAACGTGGCTGCGGAGCAGCGCAAAGATTCGTGGATTGCGTCTCTAATGGATTACCTATCTGAAACACTTGCCCACCCATCATCTCGAGCGCTACACCGACAAGCCTCTCCCTTCGCCATCCGTGATTGAATACTTTATCGCCGCAACTACCACCCTGACGGTCGCAAATGGCTACTCGTCATACCCAGGCATCTCCGTGCCAGCATATGTGCTGCTTTCCATGCCGATCCGCAGTGTGCGCACGCCGGTTTGTTTGAAACCTACGACAGGCTACGTTTTCGGTTTTATTGGCACGACATGTACGCATTCGTTCAAAAGTACATTCAATCTTGCACAGAGTGCCAACGCCGCAAGCACAATCCTAGCCGTCCTACTGCACCAATGCAGCCGTTACCATGCCCAGTGCGACCATTCGACCGGGTTGGAATAGACCTTTATGGTCCTCTACCATATACATCAGCTGGGAATTGCTGGATTATTGTAGCGATCGACCATCTCACGAGATATGCAGAAACGGCCGCTCTACCAGCCACGACGGCACGTGACGTTGCGTCTTTCCTGCTGCAACGTTTTGCTCTGCGTCACGGCGCTCCAGGTGAACTTTTGAGCGACCGAAGCCGCGTCTTTCTCGCGGATGTTATTCAAGAACTTCTTGCAGAATGCCATGTGATGCACCACTGTACTACCGCATATCGCCCACAAACAAATGGCTTGACCGAGCGTTTCAACCGTACTCTTGGCGACATGCTTTCTATGTATGTCGCCTCCGACCACACCAACTGGGATCTTATCCTTCCCAACGTAACATACGCTTACAACACGGCACCTCAAGCGACGACTGGCTTTTCTCCGTTCTTTTTACTTTATGGTCGAGAACCATCATCTCCAATCGACACCATTCTCCCCTACCGACCCGACTCATTCCGAAGGCACACCAGTTTCCGAAGCGGCGCGGTATGCGGAAGAATGTCGACAATTAGCTCGCACCCTTACAACACAAGAACAAGGGCTACAGAAATTTCGTCACGACGATGAACGGTCCAACTACCAATTTTAGCCCAACTCTCTTGTTTGGCTGTGGGTGCCCCCCAGTACTGCTCCTGGTACCTCTACAAAGTTTGTCAGCAGGTACCATGGACCTTATGGCGTCATAGAACAAACTTCCACTGTTAACTACCTCATCGAACCCCTCACGGCAACTGTGGACCTGCGTCGCCGAGGCCGCGAAATCGTACATGTGGATCGCCTCAAACCATATCACGAACCACTTGTCCTCACGACACCTTAGAACACTTACTTGGCACCATCTTCAGCGAGGGGGAAATATATAATGATGAATGTAGTGGGTCATGCAGATCTCGGGAAACACATTGTCAGTGCTGAGCACGAGACGCTCAGCCCGGACTGTCGCTGATTTCAATAGCTAGGCCTACGCTTCTACCTGGTCTCAAATAACAGTTTTGACTGTCTCAGTTCTTTATTATGAGCGGAATTCCTTTCGTTACACGTGTGATTGGAGGGCTATTGTGAAAGCCTGTGTGGATTTTCTACATTACGTGAATTGTTTACCTGCACCAGTCTTTGTAGTGGAGTACCACATGTCGGTGTAATAGTAAAATGACGAGAATAAGTATGTTAATGTAAATCTGCTAATTCAATGTCATGTGAGGGTGCCTGTCTCTCTTCAGGAGCATGATGCGTTAGTCGTATTGACTGCAGACGCAGTAAGAAAAAAAATTTCGCTGCGCTGAAATTGAAAAAGCCCCTTTATTGAAATATATATTGGTGAATAACTATGTTACGGTTGATGGCTTGCTATTCTAGAGTTGGTAAGTTAAAATCACTCCATGCATTGTCACCTTGTCAGTACTTTATCCACTACCTAGGACCGCCTTTGCTGCTGCACTAGCTGCTGCTGCTGCTGCTGTTGCTGGAGGAGTCCTTTCACGGACTTCTGTTGTGAGTCTGAACTCACGGATCCGAGTGCGAAAGATCTCTTCATTGCAGCTTGGTTCGACTGCATCAATCGCTGAGATTTCCGATACGAATTCGTATCAGAGCTCGAGCCTTTACCCAGCCCAGATTCTAGAATTTGTTCATTCCCCAGACCCGCTCTCTTTTGATTGAAACTTGATGCCGACAAGCTTTTTTGGTCGACCGCTTGCTGTGTTGCTACATTACCCTTGCGTATTCCGCTGAGGAATGCACTTTGGCTAGACTGACCGACGCGCTGTTGCTGGCCTTTGGAAGAAGTGCTAAAGCCGGACAAACCGACGGACTGCCTTAGTACCATTTGTCCTTGGCCGCCAAGCTGGTTGCCTGTCAGCTCATTGCTTCCTCGTTGGAGTGACCCGATGCTCTTCACACTTTGACTCCTCTGCTTTTGAGATTGCTGCAGCAGATTGTTCTTGCCTTGTTGCTGGAACGCAGCTCCCTTGTTTGACCACTGCTGTTGCTGCTGACCACCGAATGGCAGTCCGGAATGACGTCGCTGGCTGTTGGATGAGTGCTTCGAAGCACTGAAGCCACCATGTCCGCTGACCCACCGATGCGAACTGAAACTCTGCTGTGACTGGCGCCTCAGTTGACCGGAAGGTTCCTGAAAATGCACGCTTCGTAGAATCCCGCTCGACCCGACAGAGCTGAAGCGCGAATGCTGCGCGTGGTGTCCAAAACGCTCGATACTAGACAGCTGAGTTTTCCGCGTTTCAGAAGATGCACTGCCGAAGCTCGATGTGTGCCGCCTGAACCCAACAGCTGCACCTTTCAGGGAACCTTTCGGTTGAGAAGACTGCTGAAAGTCGCCACCGTTCAGACCAAAGGCACCATCATTCAGCAACCGTCGTGACTTCTGGCTTGTTTGTTGTTCCAGCATTGAGCTGCTACTGCCGCCTTTGAAACCTTTCGTTCCGGCGGACAACCGTCCACCCTGGAAGCCACCGAAAGACTCCCGTTCAGGAAAACGCCCTTTGAGGCTTCCCTTCAGACCATCAGTACCTTTGATGCCACCAAAGCGACTTTGTTTCTGGCTCTGCGCGAAGTCGCTCTTAGAAAACCCTTTCATTCCAAACTGGCTTCCGAAAGTACCCGTTATGCCACCGCTTCCTTTCACACCTTTCACTTGTCTGGACTGCTGACTTTGCAGCACGCTGCTCAAGGAACCTCCTTTGGTTGAGCCTTTAGCGAAGAGAGCTTGACCTGTTTTGATGCTCCCTAAGCCAAATGACTGCTGACTCTGCTTGGAATCACCCATTAAAGCACCTTTGACAATTCCTTTGGCCGACTGGCCTCTTAAACCACCTTTGATGCCTTTTATCTGGCTGGACTCTTCACTTATCATCGAACCCTGCAGGGACCCACCTTTCAGCGCGCTACTTCCTTTTACACTTTTTATACCAGCAGACTCCTGTTTATTCTGGAGGCTGCTCATGCCAAAGCCACCCTTGGCGAAATTTGAAAAACTATTGCTGCTCAGAGACGATGATCCAAAGCCGGCTTTGGAGCCGAAGGAAGACATGTCACCATTTGTAATTACAGATCCTCCCTTTGTGCCACCGAGCGAGCCCTTCACTGAAGAGAACCCCTTGGTGCCACCACTCCCGGAGTATCCGGGACCAAGTCCATTCTTTAAAGACCAAAGTTCCCGCTTTCAACTTCTTTGACGGATCCTTTGACGCCTCCTCCTTTGATTAACTGGGCCCCTGCGGTCAAAGAACGCAATAACAGGCAGTGAGAAAATCAGTTCTTTCAGCCAAGCTTGATGCTCATGGATGAGATACATCAAGGTATTTTTCATGACTCGCAAGCAACACACACGACCAAAAACCGTTCTTAAGTTCAACGCGGACAAATAAGACGGACCATAGACCACTTCGTACAGTTAGAAAATTGTTACAGCTACTACGATTTTGGGGACACATGAGGAAAAGGACTGTCACCCAGCTGCCATTATTATTTTTAAAGAGTTAAACGTTTCACAGAAACACCGGTGGGCGTCATTGGCTGTGAGCGAAAAATCAACATCTTATACGTGACCGAAAAATTGGGAATGATTTAGGAAAATAAATGTTAAGACCCTGACGCAGAGTAGGGAGCAAACCAAGGTTGTTTGGATCTCAGTGGGTATCGAACACGGACTGTTTGCGTGGTAAGCGGATGTTCTACCGCATGGCCACGCCGCTTCCAGGGCAAACAGGGTAATGAACTTCCTCTGATCAGAAATGAAGTGAAAGCAGCTTTCATGCTTCACAAACACACGCGTCCTGTATACATGCTTCACAATGCAACATGGAATATTGCAGTGGTACAAGCCTCAGTTGCCAACAAGCGTCAGAATATGCGATTATCATAATGGCGCCGTCATTGAAAGAAGGTGCCCCACTACAAAAGGCACATACGCAAACGCGTTTATTCCTTTAAGGCCACGCATAGAGGGTGCATAGCGAATTCGGAAAGGTTTCATGCGCTAAGTGTTTGAAGTACGCACTAAGAACAGGATGTCGCTATCGTGTTCAACTCCTAAAATAGAAGTTTTTATGTGTAACTTTATAAGGAAAACGGACGAGAAGTCGGTGTAAGATTTACATTGAGTCGGAGATGCTGCTTTTGCTCAGCCAAAGACGAGCTCCTTTTCAAAGAAAGGCCTCATCTAATCACTGAAGGGATCGCATGCAGTTATACGCAAGTCGGCATTCTCGCTTATGAGTTTACTCACTCAAGCTCACACTGCACTAACATAACCGTGAGCTTGAGTCGGAGTAAGTCACACTCAGCATATGTATTGCGAATCTGTGTCCGAATGAGCCCTAGGCAGAAGGTATATTTTCTGAATGAATGTAATGTTTACTTGCCCACTTTACAGTAAACCGTTGTAATGTTGTGGCTCGGTGCCAATGAATACGACGCGCTGCGTTCAATGCACGAGTTCCACATAATCAACTGCTTGGACCCAATAAGCTTTTTTTCATTCTTGCCAATATGGGTTCCGTAAAGGTTATTCTTGCGAAATGCAGGTGGCAGTTTTTCTGCGCGACTTATTGTAAACGTGGCGGCAACATTCGGAGTGAGCCTCTTTTCCTGGATTTTACAAAAACATTTGGGACAGTCGCTCACCAAGGCTTACTTCTGAAATTATATTTAATAAATGCAGATTCTAACGCACTTGAATAAATAACACCAATTCTGACTAATCGCTCCAAATTGATATTTGTTAACAATCCCTTTTCTAACCTACTATTTAGCGGTCCCGCAAGAGTTTTTCTTGGGACCTCTCTTTTTTAATTCATGTTAACAATTTACCTATAAAAGTAACTTGTAACTTTTCCATGTTCTGCAGATGACTGTAATTTACCGCTTCGCAACCCCCCACTAATGACCAAAAATATATGCAGTATGACCTTAACAATGCACAAAGTTGTGTAACCGTTAAGAAACAAACCTGAATTGCGATAACTGGAAGCCTTTTTTTTCCTTTCCCGCCGTCGTAACCCTTTCATGTTTACCAACTCAATCATTTATGTTCCTCTGCAGTGAGTTCAATTATTCCGATACATTGGCATCACTCTGTCTCATGACCTATCCTGACGTCATCTCTCTAATACCATCATTTCGACTGCTAATTAGGATTTCTTAGATGACACTTACGCCATACACTAAAACAAGGTAAAATGATTTGTTTTATAAATAACTTCTCAGGCCAAAGCTTGAGTATGCATTTTCCATCTGGAGCCCTCAACAAACGAGTCATGAATGAACTTGAGTTACTTCAAATCGGGCTATCAAGGTAAATATTTCTGCATATTCGCACGATATCAGCAACACGTCTTGAAAAACAGAATTTGATTTGGAAACGCTTGCCATCCGTTGACAGGTTGCAATCCTCTTTTTCATACGTTTTATTTGAGTTAACTGAGTGATACAGACTTCACGTACATTTCACACATGCCTAATCTCTGGTCATTCCCTTCAAGTTACTCTACCACAAACCCAGTTCACTAGATTTCAAGTATAATTTTTTATATGTGTAGAAAAAAATTGGAACAGCAATTCTCAAGCCACTTCTGACATCATTAACCCATCTGTTTCCTGAAGTTTTGTTCAAAGCATTCACGTGTAAATTTATTAAACATTACTCCTTGTGTAATACCCTTAAAAGATGACTTTAAAGAAATAAACTGCAGTGAAGACGCATATAGACCCTTTAGCTGTGTCCGCCGCGATGATGTAACGATTACAGTGCTCGGACGCCGACCCGAAGGTCTTATTTCAATGGAGGCGAAATTGTACAGGCCCATTTACTGTGCGATGTGGGTGCACTATAAAGGACCCCAGATGACCAAAGTTTCCGAAGCCCTTTACCACGTTGTCTCTCGTAATCGTATCGTGGTTCTGCGACATAAAATCCTAGATATTACTGCATCCTTCTGCTGTTTAGAAACCTATACTGTATGCGTCTTGAAAAGTTTCCTGTGTTATTCACGACGTAGAGGGCTTGGCTAGGCTCAGGAAACTGGCTTAAACCATTCGATGCTCGTTAAAAGCGCTATTGTTAGATCCTGACTTAATAACTCTCTTGAAAAGTCTTGTAACCAGAAGGTTTAGGGCAGCTTACTGAACTGAGCCAAGTGCTTGGCATAGTCAGCTTACCCAGTATGTGGGCTGAGCTTGGTCGCAGAGAGCTTGAGCAGAAAGCTAAAACACCCATATAAAGGAAATAGCCATCGTAAAGCACAAAGCAATTGGCCGCCTTGCCTATACTTGCATGGTGCTTCGCACAACTTCAGAAGGATTGCGGGAAAGTCAGGGGTGGATGTGGTCTTTTCAGCTCCCGAACATCTACAATAGTGGTGTTGATGTGTCAATTTTCGTTGTAACAGTGTAAACGCTTGCCTCGTTAATCATAGAATACTTTTTGTAAACTGTACTCACAACGTTATTCATGCTATTCTGCTTTCCCGTGGAAGAACCTATGTTGGTAAGACCGGCCAAGGTATCAATGAGAGATTGAAAGAGCATCATTATATTGTCACGAAAGCAATATCACGTCATCTGGGCATTTCTTGCCAAAATTGTGGATGCAAGCCGTTGTTCGAGAAAGTAGCAATCTTATTTAAGGACACCTGGCAAGATGGCAAGGTAGATTATAATGGCGTATGAAATTCCGAGATTATCAAACATGTGTCCTTAGCCAACTCTCAGTATCAGCTTTCTTCAAAAAGGGCTTTATTACCTTGATCTAACACAGTGACATGGCATTTTTAGCTATGTCGTGGCACTGCATTGTACACGTGCTCAGCTCAACAATGTGGAATCCATGAAAGCTTCTTCATGTGCATGTTATTTACTCTCGCTTGGTATATATTTATCGATTCGCGCAAGTATAAAAGATCAATTGAAAGTATAATGCTTTGTTCGTGTCAATACTCTTTATATTCTTGTCTGTTCGCAGCTTACGTACATATCATATATATCCAATGCATTTTTAAACAGATAAGCTGAGTGTACTATCAAAATACCCTGTGTCTGCTTTTTAACCTATCACTGCCGTTCTGTACCATACTAAAGGGGCAGAAAAAAGCCAAAGTGATTCCAATACGTGAGTCCGGAAATAAAAACGAACTTTCTAATTATCGGCCCATCTGATTATTATGTACGGTTGGTAAACTGCTCGAACACATTATTTTAACGCATGTAGAGGAAAACCTAGATGAACAAAAAATACTATCTCCCTTTCAACAAGGCTTCCGCCAGGGCCTTGTTGAAAAGTCTTTTACTACTTCTGCCAGGGAATGTCCACAATAGCCTAACTCATTGAAATCGTCCTTGAAGTCTCATTAGGCATCGGTTATCAACAACAAATAGATCTCACTTTACGCAATTTCTTGAAAATGTTTGATCGGGTGTCGCATAGAAAATTTATCTTCTACGTGCTCTGTCCTATCTGTCTTCTTTCTGAAACGTTCCCTGCGCAAAAAAAGTATACTTATCCTCAAGCAACAACTTAGGCTTTGCAAGAAACAATTGTTTTACTGGATAACAAACTTTCGCACAGACAGGCTACAGTTCGCGGAAATAAACTATGCCCAATCTTCGTTCGTACCGGTGACTTCTGGCACACCGCAAGGTAGCGTAATGGCACCACTATTATTCTTACTTTTTGTTAATGATCTGCCTTCTTAAGTCAATGTTGGACGCAGGTTATTTGCAGATGACTGCATATTGTACAAAAAATAAATTCTCACGATGAACATATCACCTTGAGTATGTCCTTAAAAGCAGTTCAGCTTGGTGCAAGGATTGGCAAAGCACACAAACAAAAAAGTCCATGCTGTTATCCAGAACTAGTAAAAATGTTTATCCGACTTTATTTACGTCCATAATTCAGCCCCCCTACCTAAAGTCGCCAAATATAAGTATTTGGGTGTATTTTATAACAATATCTACGATTGGACGCTTATATTTATTGCATCACATCATCTGCTTAAAAAGATTGCTATTTATAAAAAAGCGATTACAGCAAGCACCACCAAGCACAAAGTTACTGGTCTACAGTACTTTTATCCGCTCTATCCTCGAATACGCGAACACTGCCTGGTTTCCCTACACACACAAAAAAAAACTTACCAGCAAGCTCAAAGGCGTTTAACTAAAAGTGCTTAGGGTCATTTTCAATAAATTTAAAAGGACAGATTGGCCTACACAATTGCTGATGAATGCTGTAATACTAACCACGAAAAAGGGGCAATATTGGCACGTTTAAAGCTCATGTATCAAATGCTACACAGTCGTCTAAGCATAGATAAGTCTCGCTACTTAAAACTGCAGCTAGAACTACCCGACATTATCCCTCTCACACCTTTCATCCTTACAAATTTCACACAGATGCTTTGAAGTTCTCGTTCTTCGCACTTGCGATCAGAGAGTGGAATAACCTGTCTTCCATTACGAGTAGCACATCTTTAGCTACTTTCTCAAAACGAGTAGAAAGCGACTTGTTATCCTCGCAGAATTATTGTGCTTTGTTTTTAAAATGAGCTTGTGTATTCTGGTTTTCTATTTGTTGTTGCATTTGTTGCATTTTCCCCCTTTTGACAGTACTAAACCACTGTCTCGGATTGTTCACTTGTTATAATCCCTCTGGGATGGACAGTAGGTATAAATATAAATAAATATATTGCAAAGTTATAGTGCACAGAAAATACAAGATGTGTCCTGTGTAGTTTTTATTAAAGTAAGTCTCTGAAATTTGAGCTGAATACAGGTTTGTCAAACAATAAGAGCTGTTGGTGACTTCATGCGTACTCGTTTCTTCGATTCACAAAGTAATAATCTTTATGCATGCGTTTAGGCAAGTTTCTGTATGTAGCCTCCTTGCAGAGCGATGCAAAAGGCACCTGAACAGCGCCGGCACCATCGCTCTTACGAAGGGCATACAGACTGAAGAATGCCGCGTGGTGTAGAGTATCTGGAGCCCTCCTTTACAGCGTTTTTATAGCCTGAGTCGCTTTATAGAGCACTAAACTCTACAACCAACCAATCTCGGCTGGGCGTCTGAAGATGAATTAAAAAGCTTCTTCTGATGATTTGTAACATTCACCTGCAATAACAGCCGAAAACTTGTAATCCATTTCCGTTCCCTATTATTTCCATGCGTACAGGACAACTGACATACTCGCGCCCGTGTTTCGCGTATACTCACTGGCGTACAGCTGGTTGTTCCAACCGATGCACATCATCAGTGCTGCAAGAATCGCCAAGGGACGTGCCGACTTAGCTGCCATGTCGGGAAGACGTCCAGGAGAGATCACTCGAAAGAAAAGAGGAAGGCGTGGTCGACAGGAAGTGACCACGACCCTGTAACCCAGATGGTTGCCTTTGGGTAGTACGGGATGATTTCGCTGTGGACCTCTCTTCTCAGCGTCCGGTAGCTCCAAGTCCTTTTCTTACTGTGTGTCTGGTCGATGAGGCATCGAATGCGATGTACAGAGCTCGCACAGTGCGGCCTTGCCTGCCAAGCTCAATCAGTGACCGCGCTAGGCCAGCGCGGCGTTCGTTCGCAACGGCTGTCCGGTCGGCACCGCCTTGTTTTTGAGGCGACGGCTCGATTTATGAGCCGGAACGTTAAGCAGCTTGGCGATCGTGGGCTGCTGGGGAGATGACGTGAGGGGCGAAAATCCCAGGTAAGCTGACAGCGAAAGCATGGTGGCTGCGGTTTGAAAATACGCTGATGGGAGAGGGTACAGCTGGTCTCTGAGGAGGGCAAAAAGCCGGATGTATCTCTGCATAGTTCTGTGCAGCAGGTGAAAGTGAGAGAAAGTTCTGCGTTTCTATACTACACGTTCTAGTACACGTAAATTCGCATCACTCATATCCTAATGGGAAGGTTTTCTTCATAATGATCGTACGTATATACCTACATTAGAATGATAACTAATACGCTTTCACGTCACATACACGGGTCCCAAAAAACTGTCCAATTACGACTTTTATCTGCTGGTCACCCCATGATAAACATATAAGTCAAAAGTGATTAAGAGACCAACCAATTGTTCAAATAATTGACTTAATCATTGGTAAATAGATCACATCACATACGCTCACTCAACTTTAAGTGGACTCCTTCTTTCGCGTCATGCACGGTTGATAGGCTCTGTAC
Organism: Rhipicephalus microplus; assembly: GCF_013339725.1. Lineage (NCBI taxonomy): Eukaryota > Metazoa > Arthropoda > Arachnida > Ixodida > Ixodidae > Rhipicephalus > Rhipicephalus microplus. The sequence continues at coordinate 140,041,356 of NC_051169.1, forward strand.
TGCTCTACAAAGCATCACTGGAGCATTTCCCTAACACACCTTTTTCTTCATTTTTTAAAACTACGGAACAGCCGAATAAAGTCACTAATAGGACTGACATGCTACGTTTTAGTCAAGAGACGACTAAGACCCAGAAAGCATGACCTATCTTGGATTTGTCGACGTCTATGGTTTTACCCCGGGAAAGATTATTGAGAATATTGACCTTACGTGCGCTTAATAGCCTTTGGCCTAACAATGACCAGATAATACAGAAAAGTGCTCAAATATAACTGTGTTTGTTTCCCTTGCTATAATGTTCTCATCGCTTTTTGTTAGAGTATCTTGTATGGCCTTGACGCCACCTCGCAAGCCATTTCGAGATCGTGATACGTAAGGCTGTTTGTTGACGAATATAAAAGACGTTGTTGAAGGTATTCAAGAACAGCCATTGTATCCACGTAAAACAGAGCACGTGAAGCACTCTGATGAAGAGGAACAAGAGCAGATATGTTTTTTAATAACGTCGTGATAAACCACGTTTTTGTTTTTCCATGTTCCTTCAAAGTGAATTATTCGCACCAACATACCAGTATATATCGCGCTATAAACCTGGCAACATTCACACGGCTGCAAGCTTGATTTGTGATTGGTCACGCGTACGAGCCAGCCAACCACGAATCAGTGTAAGAATTGATGCTTATTTCAGGCTTTCAAACTTAACACAGCATCGGCGGCGGTAATGGCCTACTATAGTTGTCTTGCGTTGTAATTGTTACCTACAGTTGTCTCTCAATTTAATTTTTCATTTGTGCTTAGATAACGTGCTACTTGTCATGAAGGAAAGAAGCCTAAACTTAAGAACTCGTTTTTTCGTTAGACATAATAATAATGATAAATGACAGACCATTATACCATGTGAAGTATAGGGTTTGTTATTCGAAGTAAGTGGGAAGAAAACAAACTGGATGAAAAGATAACCTGCCGTGGGCATCGACCGAACCTACTATCTTCAAATAACGCATCCGATCATATACCAGCTGATTCACCACAGCGGCTATCCTTTTATCCACTTTATAGAGTACGTATGTGCATTTAAACGTGGGAGCATCAGTCAGCACCACTTGTCGCCATTGCAGCGAGTGTGGGACACTCATTTTTTCTTGTTTGTCGGCGTCACGTAGTGCGTGATCCTATTACGAGCTGGCAGCTGACCAATAATCCCTCGCATACCACCTTAAAAGTAATAAGTCTGCCAGAACGAGAACCTCGATGTAGATGAAGGAAAGAAGGAAGCATCACGTGATACGCGGTGCCAACAGGCAAAAAAAATTGAGTGCCCCACACTCACTGCAATGGCAACAGGCGACGCTCACTGGCGCTCCCACGTTTAATGCACATACATGCCCTATAAAGTGGATAAAGGGATAGCCGCCGTGGTAAGTAAGTTGGTAGATCATCGGGTGCGTTATTCGAAGGTCGTATGTTCAGTCCCTGCCCACGGCAAGTCATCTTTCCGTCCACTTTTGTTTTTTTCACCATTACACAACAATTATTTCTAATCAAATACTCCATACTATCCATGGCGTAATTGTCTGCCAGCTCTCCTTATTATATTACCTCTAGAGTAATTCCAAGCGTGACTTCATTATTGACGCATCTCATACAAACGTAACTTCCCGCAATACAGTGTTCCATATTGCTAGTGCTTCGCTATGTATGCAGAATCATACCTTATATGTCCAAATAAACTCAACCCTGTCTCGCTGAGTGCTCGTGTAATGAAAGGCAGGAAGTGTTTGCCAGCTGGCTCTACTTTTTTGCACAGAATACGCTTGTAGACTGCTCTTGCTCCAGCTCTCAAGGACTATCGGGACCTCATCGTAGACAGTAACTTGAGGCGATTACGAGAATGATAAGAACTATTTTAGAGGCAAAGCTCCTTAAGGCATAGTCTTGTCCGCCGTTGTTGTCTGTCGTGTACACTAGGTGGTGCTCGCATCGCTAGTACTCGAGTCAATCCCTAGAGGGTGCGGAGACGTGCGCTGCGTCTGAGATGTTTCGAGAAACAGACAGACAGAGAGACAGACGGACAGTCGAACAGACAGACGAATGAACCAAACTCTTTCGCCATCATTTTCTTCGTGGATATGGCGTATTGGCTAGGCAAAATTTATGGATGTTTCACGGTTTTCCGATGTATCACCGGAGTTTCGCCCACTCATCCTCATTAGCTTCGTCCCTGCAGGGGCGTCTGTGAGAGCAGGCGTTTGGTGCCTAGCGCCACAATGGACCCGAGCTTACGGGGGAGTTTTGATTCCCTCCCACACATAGCCGTGCGTGGCTGAGCCGTGTCCAGGGATAAGGGGATCCTGGGGGTTGAGCCGACGCCGGGTGATTAAATCTTTAATCCCCCCTCCCGCCCGACAGAGGCAACACACCCCTTTGGCCCCGGCTTCACATAGAAGGTGCACCAGGACTGACCCACCCCGAGGAAATAAGCTGTTGCCTTTTCCTGTCTCTCTTTCTACATCTTCGTCTTTGCCATCAGTTTTTATCTTTCTCGTGTTCTTGCTTCTTCCTTTTACTTCCAATTTTCCTGGCTGTAAGGTTTAACCCTGTACAAATATCCTACCTTGGTGTAGGTACATTGTGTTATAGTGGCATTGTACGACTGACGTCGGCAAGTTTTTAGTATTTACAAACTTGTAGCGTCCCCTCGTTGGGCTCCATGGTGGGTGGTTGCCAATGCTGCTGAATAAAAATAAATCCGGCATGCATAGAGCATTCCACTTGCTTACCGATCGTACCGGCTTGAAGTGCGCACCGATGACAAACTTTTTTAACCAGACAACAGAAACTTTTTTTCACTCTCACGTCATGAACTTTGAGAAAACTGGAAAGCAAGCGAGAAACGTATCTCTTTTCGTATTTACCAGGTGTCATACCGAAACTCTTGGCACTGGATACAAGGTAACCAAAATAACTAGCGGAGTTCTCCTCCTCAAAATTCGGGACAAAGAGCAATTTGAAAAGCTAGACCGTCCCTCAACTTTCGGTGGCATATTCACCGCAACACCGCTCAGATCAATGAACATGACTCGCGGAGTGATATATGACACGGACTTACTTGAACTTACCGAGACTGAACGTTCGGAGGGGTGGAAGAGCCAAATGGTGACCAATGTATAGAGAATTATCATCAGAAGAGTATGACCTTGGCTCTAATAGCTGCCGTGGTCGCCAGACCTGTGCACATTGTGGAGCCCTGGGGCACATGTCTGCGAACTGCAACGAGCAGCCGCACTGTGTAAACTGTGACGGAAACCATGCTGCATATTGACGTTCCTGTCCATACTGGAAGAAAGAAAATGACATAACAACGCGTGAAGTGAAAGAAAACATTTCTTTTAAGGAAGCAAGGAAAAGCGTCTCGCAATTTTATGGCTCAACATATGCTGATGCTGTACGTCAGGGGGCACCGCCATACCATCCCTACCTTGGGCTCACGCATACCGAGCCGGCGGTTGTGGCACTTGTCCCCAAAGCGGCTGTAGTCCAGACTTTTTTGCCTACTGCAGAACAGAAACCGGAGACTCTAGGGTCCTAAGGTCTCAAAGCCTCGCCTCCTCAGGTCAGGCCCAGAATCGGAACTATACTAGCCCGCACGTGCGGGAATTCAGTGCCTCCGAGGAGGGAATGGATACGTCGGTACCCTTGGTGCCGAAAGAGCGGCGTGGCTTTTTAGAGCGCGTCAAGAAAACAAAAAAGCAGATAGCAGGGCCTGGTGATGGTCCTGTTACTTGAATTCAAACTTCCCGCCTGAACAGCCACTCACTCTTTGTACAAAAAGCACTACTTTGCTTTCACCATGAACGCTGAAATAATACTATGGATCGTCAGGGCCTCCTCAGGAACCTTGACGATGTCCAAGAACGTCTACACGAACACTCACAAAAATTGCTGTGTGTACAAGAAACACACTTAAATCCAAAACACACCAACTTTCTTCGTAAACACGAAGTTTTCCGAAAGGACCGCGATGATGCCGTGACATCATCCGGAGGGGATGCCATATCATAGTGAATCAAGGGATTACATGCACACACTTTCTACTCCGAACATCCCTTGAGGCAGTGGCTGTTCGAGCTGTGCTTTTCGACAAACTGATCACAATTTGCATTCTTCACGTACCTCCAAACTATCACCTACAAAAACATTTCTTCCAGACTTTAATCGATGAACTTCCAGAACCTTTTGTTCTTCTTGGAGACTTGAATACGCATAGCAGGCTATGGTGTGACTCACGTTGTGACGCCTGAAGTTGACTGATTGAACAGTTTCTTTTTTCGTTCCAGCGCTTGTCTCCTGAGTTGAAAAGAACCAACCTATTATAACCTCACTAACAATACCTCAGAGACCTAGGCATAGTATCTCCAATGCTTATGCCTATACTTCACTGGAAAGTCATCACTAATCCCTACTGAAGTGACCATTTTCCCGTAGTTGTGAGCACACCTACATCAACCGAACGTCCGCCACAGTTTCTTAAATGGTTATTAAGCAAAGCCGACTGAGAACAGTTTCATACCTTCACTTCTTTAGGTTGGCGCGACATATGTACTTTGATTACTGGTGCTGCTGTCAACTATTTCACAGCGTTTTTGATTGATGCAGCACCAAATTCACCCCACAAACGAATGGACACCCTGAAAAACGACGTGTGCCATGGTGGAACTCCAAGTGCCGAAATGCGCGCAGGAATCAAAACAAAGCACGGAGGTTGCTTCGGAACTAACCAACAGCGAAAAATCTTGACAGCTTTAAGTAAATAAAGTCTCAGGGTAGGAGAACGCGTCGGCAGGCCAGAAGAGAAAGCTGGCAGAAGTTTTTATCAGGGATCGATTCTATACACAAGAGGCTAAAGTCTGGAACATAACATGGTTGGTAGAGTACAGAAAAGACAAGTACACACACTCCCACTCGTCAACACATGTACACAGGGTGACACCATGGAAGATCAGGCGAAATTTCTCGGCACACACTTCGAACAGGTGTCCAGCTCATCAAACTATACTGATGCTTTCCAAAAATACAGAGCAAAAATAGAATAGCAAAAACTCGAACACAAATGTACAAGATACGAGGTGCACAACCAAGCTTTCAGCTTAGCTGTGCTCTAAACATTACTGAATTCCTGCACTGATACCGCCCCAGGTTCTGACCGTGTGGTGTATGAAATGTTAAAAAAAAACATACCAATCGAAACGCAAAAAACCGTACTTTGTACAATGATATCTCTGGTTCTCTGGCGCTATCCCTACTTCCTGGAAAGAGGCTGCTATTGTTCTCATTTTGAAACACGGCAAGGACCCTTCTTCAGTTCTGAGCTATACGCATATTGTATTTACAAACTACCCATGCAAACTTTTCGAAAAATTTATAAGCTGCTTACTTGTACATTTACTTTAAACAAACAATTTGCTCGACCCATTTTAGTGCGGGTTTCCACCGACTACCTTGTTCATATCGAGGCACAGATCAGGCACGCTTTCTTCCACAAACAATATTATCTCTCTGTGTTCCTTGACATTGAAAAGGCTTACGATATAACATAGTGCTTGGAAATATTAAGAGGCCTGTCCTACCTTGGCGTTCGTGGCAGAATGTTTACCAGGATTGAAAGCTACTTGTCAAATCGAATATTCCGTGTCCGAGTGGACAGGGTTCTTTCCCCAAAAATTTCCAAAAAACAGGAAGGTGGTGTGCTTAGCTGCACAATTTTCGTTCTCAAAATGAATTCTTCGCGCTTGTCCATCCCTCGCAATATGTTTTACTGTACATATGTCAACAACGTCCAGCTTGGTTTTAGGTGTTGTTATCTGGCCATGTGTTAGCGGCAGCTTCAGCTTGGTTTGAACAAAGTCTTCAACTGGGCAGAAGAAAATGGGTTCCAATGGAATGCACAGAAAAGCAAGTGTGTTTTGTTCTCCAGAAAGAGAGGCATTCATTCGGAACCAGATATTCAACTGCATGGGCAACGTCTTTCTGTTAATACTAACCACAAATTCTTAAGCCTAATCTTTGACGCCAAGCTAACTTTCATACCACACATGTAGTATCAAGCCACGAATGTTCATCAAGCCATGAATGTTCTAAATGTGTTGTCATGCACTGCGTGGGGAAGTGTCAAGAAGTGTTTGATCAATTTGTATACAAGCCTCATACATATTCGCTTAGACTATGGGGCGATAGCATATGGGTCTGCGACACCTACTGCCCTAAAAAATGCTTGACCCTGTTCATCAACTAGGCATCCACCTCTCTACGGGTGCTTTTCGCACCAGCCCAGTGGCAAGCCTGTGCGTGGAATCGAACGAATGGCCACTCCACCAACAGAGATGTTACGTGTCTTTTAAATATTACCTTACAGTGAATGCAGACAAGGAGCATCCTTCACATTCTTCAAGCAATGACATGTCAAGCTTTGCTGTGTTTGAGAAACGGCCTTTTATGAGTCAGCGTACTCACTCCGCGTGAGGGGCCTACCGAAGGAAACCGGTATGCCACTTGAACACCGCTTGGTGGCTCCCGCAGTATGCCTGCTCCCATGGCAGTGGCAGGAGATTGATTGCGACGTGTCTTTCTTGAAGGTTACGAAGCACACCCCAATTAGACATATTCAGACGTAGTTCCTAGAACTACAACAGAAATACACGTCCTGAGTTTTTACAAATGCCTCAAAGTCCAACAGTTCTGTCTCGTACGCCGCCATCAGCCCATCCTTTTCGGAAACCGGCATTCTGCACTCTGATACAAGCATTTTCATCAGCGAAGCTTATGCGATACCTGTGGCTGTTAAACACATTAAAAAAAACTACACAAGACATTAATATACACATATTACCTAAGCGTAGTAAAAGCTCTGAAAACTCTTAAAAGGCACAAAGACCCTGTCCTTGTCTCACTTTATTCGCTTTATGCACAGTCTACTCATCCAAAAAGCATGTTGTGGTCTGCTGGGTGCCAGGACACCGCTAAATTCAAGCAACGTTCTGGGGAACTAGCAAGCTGCATCCTCCAACAAAACCTCTACGAATACATCGATATCAATTCCTGCACTCGACTTGAAACCTTTCATAAAACGAAAGCTCAGGGGTTATTGGCAGAGCACATGGGATACACACACAGGTTATAAATTGCATGTCATTAAGCCGCAACTTGGTCATTGGCCGCCAGTAGCAAAATCACGCCACACATAAGTAATTCTTACAAGGTTGAGAACAGGACATACATACACTAACCATTCATTGCTTTTGTCTGGTGGCGATCCACCTTTGTGTGATAGATGTGGAGAAGCACTCACCGTACTTCTTATTCTGATTCAGTGTAAAGAATTAGACACGCTAAGAAGACAACACTTCCTATTACCGTATTCCGTCAACAGATACCACTTCATCCTGCAATGTTCGTCGATGGGAAGCCTCTTTTCACACATAAATCGCTGTTGGCTTTTTCGAGAGAACTCAGTACCATTCACGTGATATACTCGGGCATTCCGTAGCACGACCGCTCCAGAGAGGTCTCCGCTGCGGTGGCTGCATTCAACAAAGCACTTTTCTCACGGCCCTTGAACACAAGGGTGTGAACGATCGAGGCACCTGTGCCAATGTCATACATATGAACCATGGTTTTTATTATCACAAACTTTTGTCATCTATTGATTGATATGTGGGGTATAACGTCCCAAAACTACCATATGATTGTGAGAGACGCCGTAGCGAAGGGCTGCGGAAATTTCGACCACCTGGGGTTCTTTAACGTGCTCCCAAATCTGAGCACACGGGCCTACAACATTTTCGCCTCCATCGGAGATGCAGCCGCCGCAGCCGGGATTCGATCCAGGGACAACAGCCGAGCAGCTTAGCCACTAGACCACCGCGGCGGGGCTTTCGTAATACATTACACCACACAACTTTCACAACACGTCCTGATTGTATTACTTCTATGCTTTTACCCGCCTTAGCGGAAGGAATTTTAAGGCCCTCATACAGCCGCTAATCCCAATGATTGTCCACAACTTTTGTCCCATGAACTAGTGCTCTTTGGCCATCTAATAGCGAAAGCACGAAAAAATCATCATCATCATTCACTCCGTAGCTATACTGTGTTTTTTTTTCACTTTACAATAGTGTTCTTGGTTGTCATTGCGCTGTTCAATATTTTAGATCCACATATAATTAGGAAGCGCAGTTAATTTATTGGATGAATTCATGTCCTGTCTGCGTTAACGCTCATAAATATACGTCATTTAGACTATCTTCTCTACTATCCACGTTCCTTAATCATTTGTGCCTCCTACTTGTTTATCGACTTCGGAGAGTAGACACTTCATAAAGTTAAGTTTTTCTGCCATTACTACGCAACCATCCCTTCGTCCGATCACCTGACCAACTTGGCTAACACTGCGTGGAAGTCGTGAAGTGAAGCTTCGCGAGAGCAGCCGAGGAGCCGAAGGCCTATGCTGATTGAAATACAACGAACGCCGCCTCAGTGGTCCCGGCTGTGGGCTCTCTCGGCTGCGGCTCACGAATACGTGCACATAGAGGCTGCGGCAAGCTGTGGCTGTCAATCCATAACGATCTCAACTGCCGCCACCGGCATCAGACCTTCGATGGCCGGCCTCGAGACCTTGGCCTCGTCGCGGTTTAGTACGAGAAGAGCGGCACTCACTCGGGCAAGCCTATAAGTCAGGCAAAGCTAGTTGTTATTAGCATTGAAGGTAAGCGCGAGCATGACCGTTGGCCCTAAGGTGTCTTTAGCCGCCGGCGAAGCATCAACATCGAGCTGGGAGTCGCTAGCGACGCAGCTGCGCTCACGCTGTCACTAGTTCAAGCAGTCGTCATTTACTATGGGGTCTTGTCTGAGCCACTTACACGAGGCGGGTATTTGCAATGCGAGTACGGTGGTCCGGTGATCAACCGCTTTCCGGGAACCGGGGCAGCGTCGTGCAACAGCCGACGACGTGCCATCATGAAGGCGCGAGTCTCGCACAGCGGCCCCCTCTGCACTCCTTCCTTCCGCACTCGCCTTTGGCTGCCCCACTACCTTCTCCTGTATTGCATTTTGAATGGATCGCTTGCTCGAGCTGTCGAATTGATGCTACGAAGTCAGAGCGGTGAATACCAATGGTGACTCGTTTACCAGCAACAAATCATCGAACTTCAGGGGACTGGTGCAATTAATGCATTCTATATAATGCATGCAGTGAACGGAACTTATTGACAATAAAGACTCCTTACACTCTAATCTTGCATCCCTGTAAGGGTAGTGCGAAATACTCAGCTTAGAATCAGTAGCAGGAACTGAAGTCACTTTAAAAGTGGTGTAATAAAATACTGTACATGCAAAGTCCACATTAGGCTTAAGTGCTGCACAGCTTTTAAAGGTACACTGAAGTGAAAGAATTTGTCGAGGTAAACTGATACATTGTGCTCTGAAAACACTAGCGTGGACACTTTTGTCTTCATAACATTATTAATTCTTATTTTGCTGACACTAGCTCAACGAAATATCCTGCTACTTGGTACGCTAAGTCTATGAGCTCCTTGGAGGATAATGTGCTTCATATTTACAGATTATAGAGGACTCAAGCCTTGGTAGGTGCCGTCCAAATATATGGCCGTGTTGATTGGTGCGGGAACTTCAAGGTGGCGTCGCCACACGCATTTCATTTTTGAGCGTTTTCTCGTGGCTAGCATGATCATTTTGTTACTGTGAAATAGTGATTCACAAATAACTAAAAGTCACGGTTTCACCACAATGACGATGCAATGAATGCGATAGCGAGGAACTGGCTTGTCAGCCGAAGAACCAAAAGCAGCCCAATTTCTCCCTTAGCACGCCCTAACCTATGCAAATCTCTTACCAATAAAATGACGCTCTTTCCTTTTGCCCTTTCTTCCCCGTTGGTTTGCACCGCTTAATTTTAGATGCGAAGCAGCTTTTTGATTAGCCTGTGTAACGTTGTGTGTCCATGTCTCCGTGCCAACGCGCCGCACCGCGTTCCCTCAACACCCCTTAGATTCCTAAGGCCTTTCCGATGGTTGCGTGATACCACGCAACCGGCGCTGCGTTCCGGTATTCCGCAGCATCGCGCTTGCTTCTACTGGTGTTGTAATAGTCTGTCATGAATGCGAAATACTACGTCACGTATTCGAGAAGCTTTCTCTGGCACAAGTGAACCATTCTTAATGTAGTCTCCCTCTCGTAAGAAGAAACTATACTGCACAAGTTAAGCTTTATTCCGTTAAAACATCACTTTTAGATGCGGAGCATCTAATACTCGAGGCTTGTAGTGCGGCGCCGTCCGCAAGCTTCCTCCTCCTTCTTCCACCATCTGTGCATCCCTTCCTCCTCTACACACCGCGCGCGCTTCACTCCTCCACAATCTGTGCACCCTTCCTCCTCTACACACCGGGTGCGCTTCTCCTCTTCACGAACATTCGCTAGCTGTATAATGTAGCGCGCATGCGCCGTCACGCTTCGAGAACATCGGCAGCTGACGCGCGCGCATGCGCCGTCGCGCTTCGAGAACATCGGCAGCTGACGCGCGCGCATGCGCCGTTGCGCTTCTCCCCCTTCTCGAACATTCGACAGCTGACAGTGCATGCGCCGTCGCGCTGTATATATACTCAAGGTCGGCGCTCGCTCGCTCAGTTGCCGCTCGTCGGTTGGTTTGTACGGCGCGTCGACGTCCAAGGTCGCGGTGAAGACAACATTGGTTGCTGTGCGAACTACCAAGTGCAAGATAGTTTGTGGGGTGTGGCCATTTTCATATGTATCAATGTCAGTCCGTGGTTCCAACAACAACAAAAAAAAAAAAACTGCCAGCGAAGCGACGATAGCGTGTTGGTCACTGCATGAGAGTAAGTCTGGTTTATTCTCCCAATGACAGTTTCTGCACAACTAGTTTCGTTGCCAAAACCATGTCACAGCGCGACCCCAAGCATATCACTTCGCACAGCGCTCCACAAGGAAGCGATTAGAATTGCACTCTGTTCAAAACAACAGGAAGGGGAAAGCTCAATGAACATTTAACGTAAGGAGAAGGATTGTTTTCGATAACCGGAAACCTTACGCACTCGTTACTGATAGGTACTGTCCAAAAGTGTATTATTGCAGATCCCTGACAGCTTCATCTTGAAGGCCGTATATGAAGACACCCTGTTTCATTTTTGCTCAACTTCTCTAGACTCAAGTGGCCTGTTTATAGCTTTATGCAAAGCAACAGTCTCCCTTCTTGCGATCTTCTTCGCTGGTGATTCATGACGCATTAGTTTTGAGCACAAGTATTTTGGACAGTTCGGAAATATTGATTGATATGTGGGGTTTAACGTCCCAAAACCACCATATGATTATGAGAGACGCTGTAGTGGAGAGCCCCGGAAATTTTGATCGGCACCTGGGGTTCTTTAACGTGCACCCAAATCTGATTTGAATCAGATTTGAATTAAGGTACTCGGCTACTTACCCGCAGCCGGGATTTCAGCCTCCGAACTGCGGGTCAGTAGCCGAGTACCTTAGCCACTAGACCACCGCGGCGGGGCAGTTTGGAAAATAGAAGGTACAAAATTGTACTTCAGCTTGCGTTTCTCCTATTCTACTTCCAATATCCTTGCTGTTCGTTCATCTTCATGTGACAGCGTTGTTTTAAAACCCTCTGCTTGGAAGTGCAGCTCACAAATCAGCGAGTGCAAGAAAAAGGCAGCTGTTATAAACTCGCCAAACATGAAACACACTACGCGTAGATATAACCTGTAGATAGCTGTTCCTTCATAATTATTACTGTGATATAATCACGAAGTCACTTTTAAAAGAAAAAAATGGCACAGTGATACGCGTAGCATAGCAATACAACAAATTTTTTTACGCAACATTATGAATTTTGCTATCCATGGACCGGGCTGGTGCCACGCCTACAATTCTCCTTTAAAAAAAAGGAAGCAAGAAAAGGAAAATAGAACCACCTTCGAAGGCGTGTTTCTACATCTGCAATCAAGTAAAGTTACATTTTTTAGTACTTTTGTTTTCTTTCTTGCATCGGAGGATGGTTGCACACATCAACATTCAGAAAACAAAACACCGAGACCAAACAAGGCGTGTTTTATGGCAGTAAGAGGAAAATAGAAGTTATTTTAACTATACTGTGAGAAGGATGTCCTTCTTAGCACTGCTCATTTAAAAACGCACCCCCCTGCCGAGTCAGCGAAGATATTCATGAGAAGTGCATGCTTCTTCATCGTTGTGTTGAAACATTCTCATCATCTATGAAAAGAGTATTTCCTTTCGATAATTACAGATGTCGCAGCTAAGAACGATGATTCACACACCCAATAAAGCAATGGGAGAATTTTCACCTTCAAATGCACTGTTGGCCTGAAATCCTTCCTTGCAATAGCTCAAAGCTATGCTTATTTCTGCGCGTCATCACTTGGGGTTGAATACAGGCGCACTTTTTTTATTTGAATATACTGCAGGCTCACTCAGCCCTTGCAGGAGTGGTTACATAAGGCCACAAAAAAAAAACAGTCATTCCCTTTCACAGGTGCATTCGTAGAAACAAAAATCAATGGCTTGTACTTTAGAAACAAAGGATGTCATGGTGCTACTTTCCGTACTCATAGTGAAGTAATGACAGTGAAAGCACAGCGACACCTGCACCGCGAGAAAAGAAGGGATGAGCATCGTCCTCTGGTCGGTGCCGCCAAGTCCACTGACCCATTGCCATAGTTTAGGCGGCACTCAGGAACACAACACCGGCCCATGTGGCCCGAATTTGCAGTCGTTGCGATACTTGCACTCCGCGCCAAACATTAAATCGGTCATTACCACGTTTACGCTGAAAAAGAGAACGCTCACGCGGACACGAAGAACACTGAATTGAGCGCAAACACATGCCACGAAAAACACAAATTGCACAGCAGTTTGACGCACACGCCCTGACTTGCCCGGCAAGCGCGCTGAGAACCGACGTGGAGCCAGTGTAACCAGACGCGTTTACACAGTTCTTCCGTCGGCCACTCGGCGTGACGTCGCATGTAACTAGAGGAAGATGTGAAGAGGTCTGAAGAATTTTTAGAGAGTGTTGGTTCCCCCCCCCCCTGCCGCAGTTGTTGGAACGATGCCAAGTAGGTCAAGTCGCAGCTACGCGTTGACCTCACTTTCTCCCTCGCCCACAGCAGGTGATGGCTCTTCCCAACACACCTATAGGTGGTGTTGCTCCTCCGCCCGCTCGCGATACACTTCTCTCTCGTTTCACTCTCTCCACCAGCAACGCTTGACCAAACCTGGAGCGAAAGCACTCTTTCGGCTCGTTTATTTGCGATGAAACTTGCACGAAACCCTACTCGCCTGCCATGCCTTTGCGTTTCAAAGAAACGTTTACTCGACTAAAGGCTACACGGAGTTTGGCTTCAAAGCGTTCTTCCAGCACGCGCGTCGACGCCCGTTTTAGCCAGGTCAATCGCATGCGCACCACTGCTTCTTCGCATCCGATCATGGTTCTCTTCGTGAAAATGGTCATAATTTTTCTGGTAACATGCATTGACTAGCTCAACAACAAGTTTTACCGCTCGAAACTTGCAGCGCGCCGCTAATGCGCAAATAAAGTTGGTCGAAAAGAACGCACAGGCATGCACAATACAAGCGCCAACTGCAGCGTTCTGCAAGTGTCGAGTATGCAGAACCCTACGCTGTAAGATATTAACGTAATAGCTTTAAGAAGCAGGAAGCGCAGCGTCGGCGTTGGTGTCAGCGTCATAGGTTGTGAGCGAAGGATGATCATCTTATGCGTGACTGAAAAATCAAGAACGATGCAAAATAAACAATAAAAAACTGCGGTCAGAGTGGGGACCGAATCAGGGTCGTTTGGTTCCGAGTGGAGATCGAACCCGGGTCATTTGCGTAGCCAGCGGATGTTCTATCACACGGCCTCGCGTCTGCTTGTTAATGCTGTGAAAAGGACTTCCTCTGTTTGGAAATGCAATGAAAGTAGCTTTCATGCTTTACAAACCCACGCGCCCTATACATGCTTCACAATACAACATAAAATATGACCTTTATGATGCGTGCCACAAGCGTACATTGCCACCGGGTGTCAGAACACGGGATTAAAATTGTGACTTTATAGTTTAAAGGCAGTCACCTACTACAAAAGGCATACATGCTACTGCTTCCTTGAGGTCATGTAGTGGGTTCATAGCAAGTTCGAAAACGTTTCATACACTAAATGTTTGAAGTGTGCACTAGGAACAGAATAACCAGACCTATTAAGTTCAACTCTTAAATGCAAAGATTAAGGGTCCCCTATCAGCTTCCTTTAGGGGTGAAGCTCCTTAGGCCGCAGGTTGTTTCCTCCTCCTCTTCCCCTTCCTCTTCCTCCTCCTCTGCAGTAGTAGTAGTAGTAGTAGTAGTAGTAGTAGTAGTAGTAGTAGTAGTAGTAGTAGTAGTAGTAGTAGTATGAGTAGTAGTAGTAGTAGTAGTAGTAGTAGTAGTAGTAGCAGTAGTAGTAGTAGTATGTAGCCACCTCTAGTTTTTGAGTTCCTCAAGAAATGACGTTGTGCGTATATGTCCTTGGGAATAATATAACTAGATGGCGTTAGTGGTTTTCACAGCATGTCCACGGAGTGAATGATGAGTGGGGGGAAGTGTCCGTTCATTCGTCCGGTTTTTCATCCATCCGTTCACCCATCCGTTCGTGCTTCTTTCCGTCCGTCTTCCGTATGTCCGCCCATACTTCCGTCCGTTCGTGAGCCCGTCCGTGCTTCCATTCATCTGTTCATCCGTCCATGCTTCTGTCCTTTTGTCCACCCATGCTTCCGTCCATCCGTCTGTCCATGCAGCCATCCATTCGTGCTTCTGTTCGTCCGGACGCACGAACACGCGGACAGATGGACGGACACTTCGTCCCACTCATCATCATTACCTCTGTGAATATGCTGCGATTTCTTTCTTTTAAAATGTGGCACGTGTGGTGACCCCCCTGCGTCTGTTCGCAGGCGGTGGTGTCTAACGCAAAGGGTTTTTTTAAGACGACATTCATCCTTCGGATAACTCCACGCCGAAATATTGGTTTGTCTGTCTCTCCATCACCTGAAACAATTCAGTCACCCGGCGAAAGCTGAGGCACTTCCTCAAAGCCTGGCCATCTTGATTGATGGCTGTGTTCCTCTATATTTGGAAACATAGTCAATCAAAAAGCACCTATTACGGATGTGTGAGGCACAACATCAATACGCAAGTAATAGGTGGTGTGTTCCTTTACAAAATATACATAGGCACGTAATTCTAAGGCTTCTATATAATTCTGCACCCTCCAAGAATTACGTGTTTCATACGCTGTGGTGAAAAATGATACTATGCACGAAAACGTGCTCTGTAGACTAAGGCTTTACTGCCGTCGACATTGCGCTGCCATCTGCCAGTGGCGCGGGGTTTCGTACAAGCTAGTGTTTACCGACATTACTGCCAGATGGCGTTCACATCTTACGCAGCGCCTTCAGACAAAAGACTAACGTTTTTCGACGACATTTGCAGTTAAGCTCGCAGACACGTGGACATTTTTTTTTAGACGCGAGGCATCTTATGAGCGAGCTTGATCCTCTGGCGTTTGCGCTCCACTGCGCATACGCCTAAAGCCCCTAGAAATTCGCAAAGTAGCGACGTACGTGGTTAACCGTGCGCCTTCTCTCTTCTCTCTCTCCCCTGACCTCTCAAAGGCTGCCGCCGCGTCAGCATTGGCCAACTGCTGTCACGTTGGACCACTAGGAGATTTTCTCTGTTCACCATCACTTGAGGCGATGGTCAACAGAGAAACAGAGAACATCTTTGCTCTGGGGTGCGGGAGCGTGAACGTGCTGGCGCGCAGCGCCTGTGCTTTTACCTGTGCTTCATGGATGCGTGCGTGCCATTCAACTTGCGTTGTATTCGGAGATACTTAGTGCACAAAGTGAACCTCAGTGTCGCTTGCCATGGGCAGCTGCCGCACCTTCGCATGTTGCAACAATTCATGTGAAGGCAAAAAGTTGTTAAAAGATTCCGCCCGGCCAGCGCAAAGGTTTGAGAAGAAAGGCTTGGATACACTGAATATAAATATTGCCAAATAGTGGGTGATAAATTGCATGCTTCCAGTTTTTGTATATTCAATCAGGAATGACATGACATGTATTATTCTTTTCAGCTCCATCACGGCAAGCGAACGCAATACGGGTGTCAGGTCGTATTGTGTGCTAACCTGGTCACAGACTGAAGGTAATGTTCTCAGCCGGAGTTTAACGTAAGCTAGCATGAGCGAAATGATGTCACAGTTTTAGCTTATCGAACGAAGTTCAAAAACGTTGACTGCATTTAGCGGGCAAATCGAAGTCTCCACTCTTAAACTAGCATAATACCGCCAACACCTATTGCCACTTGCGTTTCTTGCACTCCAAAAAAACATTTGGCACCCTTCGTGTTGTCTTATTTGCTTCTCATGAATGACAGTCATCAGGCTAGATGGCGTTTCCTTTCGTGATGACTCGGTACGCACCACTTTCCCACCCACAATGTACTTTTCAAGCTACTAGCACGCATGCAATTTACGACTACTAGTACTACGCGCCCGGTGATAATGAAAGGAAGGACACGTGATATTGATTGATCTTTTGTGTCGGGATAGAGACACATCCCCAAATACGCTTTTTTGTTTTGCAAGATCGTTAAAGAGCCCTTACACACAAAAAAAGCGAGCACAGAGATCTCATGAAAAAAAAAAGCGAGTTGACGAGCCAGATGCCCGTCACTGTTTTATGGGGTAAAGACGTCTCAAATACGTATGTTGTCTTGTGGTATACAGTGCGCTACACGAAGAGACTCGTGAAGTGGCATTAGCTATACTATGCCCAACCAATCTTCAGGGCGGGTACCTGAACTGGTAACTGTAGTGCGTCATCACCTCGTGAGGATGACGCGGACAATGTATCAGTTTCAGAAGGTCTCTTGCAGGGTGGAATGTTAACTTCATGCATCATAGGTGTTTTTTTCCTTTTGCAATCAGCCGCCTGCAAGACCAGCCGATTCTAAATAGGCAAAGGTTGCGTAAATAATTGTATACCATATGCGGCACGTCAGCGGTTTCATGAACCAGAGTTACGCTCGTGGATATAGCTGTAGGATTAGTTATCGAAAACAGCAAAAAATGCAGCTAACAAATTTGCATGAGGTGTGTTCTGCAAAAAGATACATGAACACTCCCTTTGAGCTTTTTCATGTATTCCTTTAATTGCTGGGATGTTCACAAGTTCTGTCTGCGAAGACGATATGTGATGCTACATAAAAGCTCTAACATATATTGAACATCATATTGTCGCTAGGTGACAATAACAGAATACAGGACGACGGTGCGACCAGAAAAAACGAGGTCTGTATTAACAGAACAAAAGAGCAGCCGCTTCGACTTCTTGCTCGGAGGAACCGTGGGTGCTGTCCACGCTCATCACTTCATCGTCCTCTGTCTTCTTGCCCGGCCTTTAGCCGTGACATTAGCCTCCCATTCAAGAAAGCATCGTCCCGATGCTTTATAATCAAAGCGGTCTGTACTCGTTGGAAACGCATGAGTTCATTCGGAGAAATAAGGCTTCATGCGTACCACGTGCGCAACTTCTGGAGCATACCTTCGACGCCTTGAAAAGTGCGCAGTATCAGGAACAACCTCATAATTAATGTCACTGAGACGTCGCAGAACTTTATAGGGACCGAAGTACTGTCTTAACAGTTTTTCTGAGAGGCCACGGCGCCGAATAGGTGTCCATATCCAAACTTTCTCTCCTGGCTCGTAGAAGACTGGTCGGTGACGAAGGTTGTACCGTCTTGAATCATAGTCCTGCTGGTGACTAATACGTAGGCGTGCAAGTTGTCGGGCTTCTTCGGCCAGCTGAGTGATATAATCAGCATCCGTTTCAGCGTCTTCGCACTCGTGCAGCAGCATAGCATCCAGCATAGTGGTGACTTCACGACCACGAAGAAGGCGGAGTGGCGTTGTTCTTGTTGTTTCTTGATAAGCCGTGTTATAGGCGAACGTGACATACGGCAAGATCTCGTCCCAGTTTTTATGCTCCACATCGACGTGCATGCAGAGCATATCCGCTAGTGTCTTGTTGAGACGCTCCGTAAGACCATTCGCTTGCGGATGATACGCCGTTGTTCGCCGGTGGGATGTGCCACTAAGTCTTAAAACTGTCTGTAATAGTTCGGCTGCGAATGCAGTTCCCCTGTCAGTTATTACCACTGATGGAGCACCATGCCTGAGCACCACATTCTCTACGAAAAATGGGGCTGCTTCACTTGCCGTGCCTCTCTTCAAAGCCTTGGTTTCGGCGTAACGAGTGAGGTAGTCGGTGGCTACTATAATCCATCTGCGACCTGCTGATGAGGTTGGAATTAGGCCCAAAAGATCCATTCCGACTTGAGCGAATGGAGTAACAGGCACGTCAATAGGATGGAGGAGGCCTGCTGGTTTGACGGGTGGAACTTTTCTGCGCTGGCAATCAAGGCATGTCCGAACATAGTGTTGAACGGTCGCCGTCAGTCTTGGCCAGTAGTATTTCTGCCTCACTCTGCACAACGTACGCGTGTAACCCAGGTGGCCGGATGTTGGTTCATCGTGGCATGCCTGTAATACTTCGCTCTTTAGAGATGTTGGGACGACGAGTAAGTAGTCGTTTCCGTGTGGCGTGAAGTTCATCTTATACAGGACGTCGTTGCGCAAGCAAAATGACGAAAGCCCTCTCGCAAACAGTCTAGGTACAGCTGAAGTGCGACCCTCTAAAAAACGTATTATGGGTTCTAGTTCGGGGTCGTCTCGTTGCAGCTGTGCGACAGTTGCCGTGTTTACAACTCCGACAAAGACTGTATCGTCATCTTCTGCCGTCGCAGGTTCGTATGGCGCACGAGAACGGCAATCAGCGTCTGAATGTCGCTTCCCCGATCTGTAGACCACCGTCATGTCAAATTCTTGAAGCTTCAGGCTCGAGCGCGCCAACCGTCCTAAAGGGTCTCTTAAATTCGTCAGCCAGCAGAGGGAGTGATGGTCGCTGACAACATTAAAAGGACGACCATACAGGTATGGGCGGAATTTCATAACCGCCCACACCACCGCAAGGCACTCTTTTTCCGTAGTGGAATAATTTTCTTCCGCACGTGAAAGAGTTCTGCTCGCGTAAGCAATTACTCGTTCATCGCCATCCTGCCACTGCACGAGTACAGCTCCTAAGCCGACATTGCTAGCGTCGGTGTGCACTGTTGTCGGTGCGTCATCATCAAAGTGTGCGAGGACTGGTGGCTTCTGAAGGCATTGCCGCAGCTCGTCGAATGATTTTTGCTGCTCTTCATTTCATACGAATGCGACGTCTTCTCTGGTAAGGCGGGTCAACGGCGAGGCAATGCGCGAGAAGTTCTCAACGAAGCGTCGGTAGTAAGCACACAGTCCTAAAAACCGCCTGACCGCCTTTTTGTCAGTTGGCGCTGGAAAATTTGTAACGGCAGCTATTTTCTCAGGGTCAGGCCGCACACCTTCACTACTGAAAAGATGCCCCAGGAACAGAAGCTCTTCGAAGCCGAAATGGCATTTTTCCGGCTTAAGTGTTAGTCCGGCGGAACGGATAGCTTGAAATACTGAGTGCAGTCGCCTGACGTGTTCGTCGAATGTGGCAGAAAATACGATGACGTCATCTAAATACACTAAGCACGTCTGCCACTTGAGGCCTGATAGTACGGTGTCCATTAGCCACTGAAACGTTGCCGGTGCTGAGCACAAGCCAAATGGAAGTACCTTTAATTCAAAAAGGCCATCAGGTGTCACGAAAGCAGTTTTCTCCCGGTCTCTTTCATCGACTTCTATCTGCGAATACCCCCTCCTTAGATCCATCGACGAGAAATAACGCGCGTGCCGTAGTCGATCGAGTGAATCGTCGATACGTGGAAGTGGGTAGACGTCTTTTTTTGTCACCTGATTCAGCTTGCGGTAATCCACGCAGAAACGTAAGGTGCCGTCTTTTTTCTTCACTAATACAACCGGCGAAGCCCAAGGGCTTTTCGACGGCTGAATAACGTCGTCTTCAAGCATCTGTCGCACCTGCTTTTCGATGGCTTCACGTTCTCGCGGAGCTACCCGGTACGGGTTTTGCCTGATGGGTCTGGTCATGTCGTCCGTTATAATTCGATGTTTCGTCAGCGGCGTTTGACGGACTTTGGAAATCGAAGAGAAACAATCTTCAAACTTGTTAATAACCTGCATAATACTTTGCTTCTGCGCCGGCAACAAACTTGGGCCAATATCAACAGATAGAGGTGCAGGGGTCAGATCAGTTGAATTATCTTTTACAAAAGTTAGGCAGTCTGTCATCTCGGCGAGCTCTTCCACGTACGCGACTGCCATGCCCCTCATTAGATGTCGGCGTTCAGAGCTGAAGTTCGTAACAAGGAAGTGCGTGTGTCCGCATTTTATGCTTACGACGCCTCTTGCGATAGATAAACCATGGCTGAATAGCAGTGTTGGAATTCGCTCAGCGATGTTTTCAGAATCGCTCGACGTGTCACATGTCACAGCCACGAGTGCACTCGACTGCGGTGGAATGGTCACGTTGTCTTCGAAGACACGCAAAGGCTGACGTCGCTGGTCTGTACAGGGCACATCCGAAACTTGATCTGGGGCCGTCCAAAACGTAACCGATCTCTCAGGAATGTTGGTAATGGCACCGTATTCACGCAAGAAGTCCATGCCCAAGATCAGGTCTTTGCAGCACTCCGGTAAAATTACGAAAGTAGCGATGAAATCTGAACTGCCGATATTAATTCGAGCTGTACATTTGCCCGTTGGTGTCACCAATTGACCCCCTGCGGTTCTAATGTTTGGGCCCGTCCATATTGTTCTTACTTTCTTTAGGCAGTCGGCGAGATTACGGCTGATAATAGAGAAGTCCGCACCAGTATCTACCAGTGCTGTTATTGGGCGTCCGTCTATACAAATGTCTAGATTGGCGCTTACGATTTCCGTTGATGTCGGTGACGTCGTATCATCCTTGGTATTGTGCGTCGTACGATCTGTGGTATCATTCGTCGTATCACGTCGTAGACAAGATGTTGGGGGTGTGATAGCATCTCGACGGGCAGCAACCTTCCCCCCGAAGGTCGCAGCTGTTAGTTTCCCCGACGAGGCCTAGGAGGTCTGCCCCGGACCACCTCGGAGTAACTGCGCTGCGGCGGCGAGTTCGGTGCAGGTGAAGGAGAGCGGGGTCGACGATATGGCACTTCGGGTTGCTGTGCTTGCGGGCCTGCACTGCTGTCACGGTGGTTATCAAAATAGGCACGAGGGGAGGTTTGTAGAAAGTTATGATGTCTACGGTCACGGTACGGGCAATTGCGGAAAATATGGCCGGCTTCTCCGCAATGAAAGCAAAGTGGTCGATGGTCGACGGTGCGCCACAAGTCAGTCTTACGGATGAATGGTCGGCTGGTGGGCATACCTTGTGACCAAGATGCAGATGTCGGCGGAGTGTACAATGGCGCCGTTTGCATAGGCACGTTGGGCTGTGGATACGGCTGCGGCGGATTGGGAGCTGGGGCCCACGGCTCGTTGTAAGGCCCTTGGCTCACGTCACGATAAGCCAGTGGTGACGAGTTGTAGGACACTGGAGTGTGTCGACGGACAGCTGATGCGTAGCTCACAGACCGCTGGTCTGAGGGCAATTCGGGCAACGAAAATGCCCGACGGAGTTCTTGACGCACAACTTCTGCAACGCAAGCCATGGTATTTTCTTGCGGAGTCACAAGGAGGTTTCGGATCTCCTCCCGAATGACCTCACGAATGAGTTCGCGCAGAGAACACTCACTACCGGCACTCAAAGCAGAGAGACTGGGAGATGTTTTGTTTGGTTGGCATGGTATCGGCGCCGTTGCTGCATGCTCGCCCGATTGTTGTAGCACTCTTTGACAAATTCGCTACGCTGTTGTGGGTGGCGTAGAGACCGGCAAACAGCTCTTCCTTGATGCCCCTCATCAAATGTCGGAGTTTTTTACCTTCAGGCATCTCGGGGTCGGCCCGCTGTAATAGGCGGGCCATGTCTTCCGCAAACATGGCGACGCTCTCGTTTGGTTTCTGTATCCGTGCCTCGATGAGCTGCAAAGCAGAATCACGGCGGTAGGTGTTTGCGAATGTCTCGAGAATTTGCTGCTGAAATTCCTCCCACGAAGACAGCGTTGACTCGTGGTTCTCGTACCACGTACGAGCGCTGTCTGCCAAAGCAAAGTAGACGCACGATAGTTTTTTGTTGAGTGGACCAGCGGTTGGCTTTGGCGACTCGATCATACTGGGCTAACCAGTCCTCGACGTTTTCATAAACCTCACCGTGGAATGTCTCAGGAATTAGAGGCTGATTAACAGTAAGCTGTGAAGGCCCTCCAGTAGCCATTTCTCCCGGTACGGTGTGTTGCTGGAGAAGTTCGAGCGGGATCGCCTCGGGATTAAGGCCTCGCTTTCGGCGACTGTAGCGGTGGACAGGAGTATCCACTGCAGGAACGGATTGCGGTGGTGGACTCGATGTGCTAGGGCGCGGAGGTGTCCCAAGCATCAGTTGGAGAAGTCCAGCACCTCCACCAATGTCGCTAGGTGAAAATAACAGAATACAGGACGACGGTGCGACCAGAAAAAACGAGGCCTGTATTAACAGAACAAAAGAGCAGCCGCTTCGACTTCTTCTTCCTCGGAGGAACCTTGGGTGCTGTCTACGCTCATCACTTCATCGTCCTCTGTCTTCTTGCCCGGCCTTTAGCCGTGACAATATAACTAAAGACATTGGCTTCGTATCTGGATGTTACGCTGCAAATGTCGTCGAAAGACGATAGACTCGCGTCTGGAGAGAATGAACAAAACGTTTATTTGATGTTCTTCGTAAGAAAATTGGTGAATGGTATTCTGGAGGCGCTGCGTTAGAGTGCATGCCCCGCCGCAGTGGTCTAGTGGCTAAGGTACTCGGCTGCTGACCCGCAGGTCGCGGGTTCAAATCCCGGCTGCTGCGGCTGCATTTCCGATGGAGGCGGAAATATTGTAGGCCCGTGTGCTCAGATTTGGGTGCACGTTAAGGAACCCCGAGGTGGTCGAAATTCGTCCACTACGGCGTCTCCACTACGGCGTCTCTCATAATCATATAGTGGTTTTGGAACGGTAAACACCACATATCAATCAATGCGTTAGAGTGCCTCGAGCGTGTAGCGGAGGCGGACGAGTGCATCAAGTCACGTCACACGTGAGATATGAGTGCTATCTCGCAGTTATCCCGGAAAACGAAGCGCTCGGCGTGCGCGCCCGTCTTTGAGGTGATAAGGTGTTGAACACAAGGTAAGGTGCCCACCGTGTAGTCTTAGCAAAGCGTTGGAAACACTCGCCTTTTTGTGCAAGCGTTGCATGATCAGCGCAGTGTGATAAACACAATGGTCCCTATAATTACTTATGCATGTCTTTTCCAGTAAAAAAACACACATACAAAATATTCACCTGTTGTTACAGTGCCTGAGTTATGCGCAATATTTGCTTTTTAATTGGCAGTCGCACAAGTATTAACGCAACATTTTGAGCAATATTGGCGGACGCTGTGGATAGGGTCGACCGTTTGGAGCATCGTTTGGTCACTTTGGTGTCGTTTAGGGTACCGTTAAGGGCGGACAAACAGACAAAACAGGCTTTTCATCGCTAGATTCCGCACCGCCCGACACTCAGGTCCCCCAAGCAAGTGCCCGCGCGAGGGCGGCATGCAGGTAGTCACCATGCCACCACCCAAGGAACATGTCTTTAATGTTCGCACTCTGCCGGGGACGTCGGTGGACGAGGTAATTGATGCAATGGAAGCACTGATCGGCATCCAAGAAATCTACAGTGTTGAGCACTACGGAGGATTCGACTTCCAGGTCGGCATCAATTCGACGCGAGCAGTTGAAGTCCTTTTGGTAACTGACGGTCTCCACCTTGGAACCCGAACAGTCCTCCTTGTCCCAGTGGCACAACAGGTAGCTAGTGTCACGTGCCTGTACCTGCCTTGTTATGTGCCCGACAACGAGGTCGCAATCAGCCTGACATCCTACGGAACCATGTTAAGAAATGAAGAGGCGTGGTAGAAAGAGCGCTCGAGTATCCGCACGAGAACCAGATATCTCAAGATGGACATGTGGCTAGAGAACCCGCTCCCAAACTGCGTGAGTGAGAGGACATAAAGCTACCTTCGAGTACTGCGGCGTGAAGCGCCTCTGCCGCCGTTGTAAGCGAGGTCCAATGCGACACCCCGCATTGCGCCAATGCAGAGTCTTCAGGCACCACACGGACAGCTGCACCGAACCATGCCGACGTTCTGGCGGAGCTCACGCCAGCGTCGACTGCACCACGAGGAAATTGTATAGTATGGCAGCAGCGATGGATCTCGACGAGTTCCTGATACTTGGCACAGCACCCGACACTGAACAGACGCAAAGGCGAATGACTACCTTGCACCCGGTGGAGCGACTGAAGTCGAGCGACGTCGATAAAAGGCCGGAACCACCCGTTGTCCCGGAGAAAACGCCGCCGCAGGCCACTACGGCCCTGCAGGCGCAGCAAGCAGGCAGCCAAGCAGACGTACAGACATCCGGTGAGCATGCACTGTGACGAGAGGATGAAGGAGGAAGGCAGCCATGCTGAACTTAGCCAAGCTACGGCCGCCGAGTTAGAGAAGTTTGCAGGCAGCGGCGAGGGAGGGAAGCACGGTGAAAACGGCGCAGGAGAATGACGCCGCTTGCGCAGTGAGTTGGATGACCGTAAAAGACACGGTCGCTGTGGAGAGCTGCGCCGAAGGAGTGTCAGGCGTAAAGCCCCTTTAGTACGACGACTGGAAGGATGATCGCCCCGCGGCGTGCAAAGGGTCGCAAGCAGAGCATTATCCCAGCCTCAAGGACAAGTCCACGCTGGGAACTAGCACCGCCGTGCGAGGAACAAGGTGGGACAAGAAGGGAGACGATGGGCTGCATGGTCGCGACGTCGTGCAGACCACGTACGACAAGCACCTCAGCAGCTCAGACAAGCAAAGGAAGTTCGTGAAGGGGCCAAAAAGAAGACGCGCCAAAACACCCCGAACCGTTAATTTCCAGCTGGCAGCAACCGCTGCCTGATTCGGCGCAGCAACATGGCGGCGCCTCGCAACAGGGCACCTGGGAGGGAGCTCAACATGACGACCAACATTGCGAAGCAGGAGGAAGGCCTAGCCGGGAAGACGAAATGGCGGCACCTGTTGTGGAAACCCAGAAATCAACAACACCATCGTCAGGCGAGCGTGAGCTCGGTGAGCTTGTTATCATTAGACTTCCCGACATCATCAGACATCATCAAACTTCCAGAGAACACTCAGCAGCAAATGTTCTCAATGCCGGCAGGCGTTGGTCGAGGCCGAAACAGCTGGAGCCGCAACACCAAGGCGGCCCACGGTGGAACGCTCCCCAAGTCGCTCAGGCCCTCGGGCCCAAGCGTGCAAAAGGCTGACGCGGGGTGCCCTCAACGCAGCGCCAGAAAGGTACGACGTGACGCCGCGGGGTACCCAAGAGGCCGCACGTCAGGGAGCGAACACGAAGAGGCGCCGTCAAAACATTCGGGCCGGAAGCCGGTAGCAGATGACATGGACACAGACAGCGACTTTTTTCATAGGTGGGCGCTTTCCATGCTTTCACGCCATCATGTGTTTCCATGGCCACTCTTATCACCGAGGCGCCGCGGGCTCAACATTTACAGAACGGCGCTAGCACGCAAGCTCCAGTGACTCTGCAATAGTTGTGACGCAGTTGTTTGCGTGGTTAAGAACGCTCAGTCATGCAAAAATGAAGTGTGAATAATTTGAAGAACTATCCGAAAAACGAGCCCAAACAGTTTAGTGCTTTTGAAGAGCCATGCATGCATGGCAGTGTGTGAACGTGTCGGACCCCCACACCCTTCTTTTTCTTTTTTTTCTTCTTTGCCTTTTCTCTGTTTTTTTTCTACCGTTGTACAAATGTACCTTAATAATCGCGCCGTGAGGGTGTCGTTTGTTCGTTGGTTAAATACCAGCAAATATTTGCTGCACGTGGTACGTTTTTTTTTCTTTTTTTTTCTCTTCACTTGGCTCAAACTGTGCAACGTATTTATTGCACTCTGGTACTTATTGTCATTGGATATGGTCATACCTAGTCATCTGAAAGCATGAAGAGCTTCATGCGCCCACCCTTCCGAAAAAATGTGTGCTGTGCATCTGCCAGAATTGGCATGGCAGCGCGTCCACAATACCAAGTATCATGACGCCCACACCATACGATGTTTTTTTGACAATTTGTCCCAGACAGGTTATTGCTCAGCCGCGCAATAGGAACAATTAAATAGGGAGTTTATAATAGCGCACCGCGAGCCCTTGAAGTGCGGTCGCTCCCACTGCGCATGCGTCGTAACGCGAGTCGGCGTTCGCGTTCGCGGACCGCACGCAAAAAATCCGAAATTGCGTGTGGTAATGGCGGCCCACTTGTGGCCGGTAAGCGCTGGTTTCGAGGCCACGGGCGGATTATGGCGGCCTGCATGTGGCCCGCAAGCGCTGGTTTCAAGGCTACGGTGTCGCTGCGATTGTGCGTTGCTGTTCGCAGCAGGGCAAACGCTATTTTAAATCTTATATGGCACCCGGTACGTCCGCAACGCCCGCAGTGCTTGCAAACGGTATTCTAAAGCTCCCTAATGAGGTATTTGCGGTGTCGTGCGGAAGTACTAACGTTATGTGTATCCGAAGTCCTATGCGTCGGAGTGGTCACCTGCTTTTTAGGTGGTGACATGAGGCAGTTGGCCGAGTATGCTGCGCACAAGTTCAGTGTGCATTTCCCCGGCAAAGCTTCATTTTGACTATTCCACTGCCCCTTAAGATTAGCGTCATGGTGGCAGTGGTAGAGTGGATGAGTTCGCAACACTTATAAGCATGTGATGCAGGTTGAGTGCACTTTTGTCTTTATGTTCAAGGTCGGGCAGCCATGTAGTGCAGTGGCACACATGCCTATACGCACGAGTGCCCTATGTGTTATATCTTGACTGATAGATTGATATGTAGGGTTTAACGTCCCAAAACCACGCTATGATTATGAGAGACAACGTAGTGAAGGGCTCCGGAAACTTCGACCCCCTGGGGTTCTTCAACGTGCATCCAAATCTGAGCAGACGGGCCTACAACATTTCCGCCTCCATGGGAAATGCAGCCACCGCAACCGGGATTCGAACCCGCGACCTACGGGTCAGCAGTCGAGTATCTTAGCCACTATAGACCACCGAGTCGTGGCTATGTGTTATGTCTTCCCTTTTTTCCTCTCCTTGAGTAGGATGTTCTCGCCAGTATAGTCGGCACGCTGCACGACGGCCCCTGAAGGAGCGTGTTCAGGTCCACCCTATGCAGTGTTGACGGGAGCCTACTGTAAACTGTGAGCGTGATACTTGCAGTTTTCAGCATTTCGCGTCTCTCAGTTCTACACATACTTCAGCCGTTTTAATTGTTCCTGTAGGGGTTAGTGCAGGCGATTAACTAGGGGCTGCTATAGGGAAAACCGCAGTGCTTTTTCCTGTTGATTAGCAATTGTAACTGTCTCCTAAAATATTTACATGGAATGTCAGGTACCTAAATACCCTACAGAAACAAAAGCTAGTCTCTAGTAGAGCCAGAAAACACCAGTGCAACATTTTATGCCTACAGGATACAAACATAAATTCGTTGGACAAAGCTAGGGGACTGGAAAGCAGTTCTATGCTCGTGTATTTTTCTCATTCCCCACACAACATTTGTGTTACACAGCCATAATTGTGTTTAACTCATCTCTTCTTAACGGAGACCACCTCACGTTCTACCCAGATGGTCGAATGGTATTTCAAGAGTAGCAATTTAGGCTAATCAGTGTATACAAGCCAGTAAAAGGTCAAGCAATGACAAGCTTTCACAGTCAATTAAATCCGATGCTGTTGGAAAGGAAGCGCTTAATTTTAACAGGTGACTTTAAGTGCGTTTTGAATAGTTTGAAAGATAGAATAGGCCCGGGCAGGGAGAAAAACTGACATTTGCCATTCAGAATTAAAGAGAATTGTAGAACAATCAATCTGTTAGACGCGTACAGACTGTGTCATGGAAAAAGTTTTCAACACACCTGGTCGCGTAACAACTTTCAGGCTCACTTAGATCGAGTGTGTGTGACTCCATCTCTGCAGTCAGCGGTTGTAGACTGTCAGGGGGTTGGCCCTCGCTCGTACGCTTTGGGATCGTGGTAGTGCTCCTTTGAGGTTAACTACAGGTTGTCTCACCGCCACTCTTGGCGAGTAGACAATAGACTCTTGAACAATGAGATGGCAAGGGCCAGTTGGCGCAACCATTTGACAACCTCCATAGGAAACCATAGTTAGGACGCTCTCAAGCAGGCGTGGTGGGAATCTGTACCGACGAGGGTAAAAAGTTGAAACACCGGTATTCTGGTCTGCTGAGTGCAACGCTTCAGCGTATCCGGATATTGGAAAGAGGGGAACCCACCTCTCTTCTTATGAATACCTATGCTAATGACTTGAAATTAAGATTAGCACGACTAAGAATGCTGACATCCACCACGGCTAGCTCCTACCAGGCCAGCTACCAGGTCCTAGTTCCCATCTGGAGGTCCTGAATTACATCAACAGCACCCGACTTGGGCAGATGCAAAACTGAGGTAACTTGAGCCGGCAGGACATCGTTACGTTTTGCACTCATTTAGAAAGCATAGACACACATGAACTACAGCTTGACTTGGAATTGCTTCTCAATCATCCGTTGCTAAGCAATCTCCCACAACTCTTCGACAAGGTATATTGCAGTTTAGTCGCTCCCATAACCCTAGAGGAGCTCACGATGGCAATGCGTCACCTCCATAGAGGTTCTGCACCGTGAAGCGATGGCTTCACTGTCGAATTTTACAATGCATTCTGGGACGTCATAGAGCCTATCTTATGCGAGGTGCTAAACGTATTTACGGGCAGACACACGCTCTTACCGTCGTTTAGGAACGGCAGGGTCATCCTGCTTCCGAAGTCGCAAGAGCACTATGAGTGACCCACATAATTGGCGCCCGACTACGTTATTGGGAACAGACTACAAAATCATAAGCACTGCCCTAACCTTGCGTCTACAGGGAGTCATGCCCTCGCTTATCAACTTTAGGCAGTCATGTTCAGTGGTGGGCCGTAACGTCCAAACCTGAATATGCCTTAACAGGGATAAATAGAACACACGAGACAGAGACAAGCGAGGGGATGGCTCACCTCCCTGGACCAGGCACAAGCATTCGACGGAGCAGAGCATAAGTACATTTTTGCCACTATGCTAGGCGTTTGGTTTCTCAAGAAAGTTTGTGTACCCATTCATGGAAATATAAAACGAGATTAACAGCAACCTCAGCATAAACAATGAAATTGTAGCTTCTTTTCCAGTAACAAGAGCCGTCTGACAGGAATGTCCTATTTCCCCTCTGTTATTCGCCTGACCAATCGAACCTTTCCTAATTCAGATTGAAAAACACCAGAGTGTACTCAGGTTGCAAAACCCCGGTAGGGTACCGTTTAAGTAGTTGCTTACGCATATGACATAACAATATATCATAGGGACGAGGACAGCCTAGCGGCTGTTATCAAGGTTTTTCTCAGTATACGTTGAGCTCTCCGGAGCGAAACCTAATCTACACAAGTGTAAATCTTTATGTTTTCACGCGTCACCGCTAACTTGCCAGCACGACATTTACGTCGTAGATAATGTTTGCATTCTAGGAGTGAGCTATAAGGCCAGCGGAGCGACCAGAGAGTACTGGGAGGAGGAAGGTGAAGGCGCTGAAACACCAGACCAACAGGGCCCTAGAGTTCAAATTCACACATTGTGGTTATAAAAGAGAAAATAGAAGAGAAGCAAGCCCCGTAACTGTCTGCGTCAGCGTGCGACACCTCAACAGTAGTTCACAAGGAATGGGGGTGAGGAGGGAGTAAAATAATAGATTAAAGGTATATAGAGAAAGAGAGATGCGCTAGGACAGCGAGCGACGACATATGAGAAATGGGAGAGATAGGAACGATGGAAACACGGTCACAGGAGTCCGAGGAAGGTGCACCACTTGCGAGAGCTCTTGTCGGCGACAGAAGATGGCGTAGAGCTAATGGAGTCGGCCAGAGCTGTGTTGACGTCGTCGTAGGAGACTGGCGGCAGGAGGTGGCGTAGCACCAACCCAGTCGGCCAGAGCTGCACTGTCGTCAGAGATCGCGAGGGCACAACCGGTCGCCACGGAATCCAGCGAGCGAGTCTTCAATTTTTTTAAATTCCCGCACTATGTGCGCCAATATTTACTCATGAGCGTCTTTACTGGTCGCCTCTGGTTTTTGACCAATTTCCTAGTGATGCCCTATAAGGTTGCACGCAAGGTCAATTCACCGCTTATTAGATTTTTTTGGAATGCTAAAGCCTTACTTGTCAATTATTAGCAGTTAGGCCTGCCTCACGCGAGGGGCGGCTGGAACTTCCCTTCGATCATCGTTTTGGCAGATACTATTGCATTGAAGACGACCCTCAGGGTGTTACAGCAACCAGTATCACACCCTGCCAGAAAACGGGCGACGTATTTTCTAGGTGCGCAAAGTCACCTGTTTTTGCAGACGCAGCCCCCGGGGCCCAAGGCGCTGAATTCGAAGCTCTTCTAAAGGCATATCATTGGTATGTATAGGAGAATAGCCGCGTTAAACTTGGATACTCCGCTTCTGGAGATCCGCAACACAAATTTGGCGCCAGAGTTACTGGTGAATTCTGGCTGCGAGGCTAAGAACCCCGGGTTTCCATGGGTCCTGCTGATCACTTGCTGGCTACCGGGCAGTATTCCGGATGTGGTGTGGCGCTTTAGGTGGCCCGTCTTGCCTACGGCGGACCTGGATATACAGATGGTATCTCGTCCACTCGGAGCAGTGCGTGCACTGCAGGGAGCACGAGGATAATGAACAGGCATTGCTAAGTTGCCGTGTGGCCAATACATTCTGGTCCCTCGTGGGCGGTCGTACTGCTCGTTAGGTATAGAGTGGTTCATAAAAAGGGGGAGGTGCCCGAATGATGCACTGGCACGTCTAGTGCTGTAGGCCGGAATGTTTTCCTTGTGGGAAAACAGAAGTATAGAAGTAAGCCAGAGTCAGGCCTGCAAGAGCCAATGGCCTACGATAGTGCGAATGTACAACATTGTAACCGATCATTTGGAAACTGAATTGTTCCTCCTAGGTGAGGAAGAATTGCTCAAGCGTTTGTTTTGGGCCGCTTATTAAAATAATCAACAACAGGGTTGTGCTTGCCTGTTGTTCAATACAGTGATTACGAACCACATAAAACCCACCCCAATGATTTGCTGTGTGTTTTCGCAAAATTCTGCTGTTAATAATGTGAAATTATTGTGTGGCTCGGCTGTGGTGGCTGTGTCATTGTAATTGAAGGCCATTTGAACACGGAACCGTATTGTGCGTGGGACCTGTGCCCTGTAAATTTGGTAAACAAGAAATTCCTTTTACAAACCAGACAAATGTACATACAGACAGACAGACAGACCAAAATTTTTGCTTAGAAGGTCCCCAAGAAAGCATGCTGCTTGGAGCGCGCCGTTAACTTTTCGAAAGGTTGTCGCCTAGGCAAGAGCAACGTAGGTGGCGCCATGTTTGAAAAGAGAGTGTGAAGGAGAGGAAACTGAGGGTGAACGAGAGCGGAGGAGGAAAGTGTCGCTACTTTACGAAGTTCTAGGGCCTTTACATACGCCTACTCTACCACTCTCCTCACCTACGCTTTTCCCTCTGCACCTCGCAACGCCTACGCAACCGAGCGTCTGCTAGCATATGCTCGCTCTCCCCTCCCTCCTCTCTCCTCTTGGCATCCCACCCCATGGCGTCGTCATCCTCGTTGGGCAATCGCGCCCCTTCTCCCTTCTCTCCTAGGCTGTCCCCTTTCTCGCCTCGCAATGCCGATGCGGCAGTGTCTGCTAGCGAGTTGCATTTAGAGAAATGGATTCTGACAAACAAGGGACATCGATGACATTGCAACAGAACATCGTAACGAAAGAAAACACGCACAGACACAAAAATTTGTTACAAAAAGATGTTCTTACATGTGTGATTAAAGAAACCGACTGCTCGCGCTCCACAACTGTTCATTGACCATTCCGTATATATAGGCATGGCTCTTGACCTCTACAGACACTGGCTAACCTCCCGGTCCTTTCTCCTCCTCTTTGACTTCCAAGGTAGTGCCGGTGAGATATTTCACTTGTGAATTGTTGAACAATAAAAATTCACAGCGTGCGCGTTAACTAAACGTGGACTGCGGGTCTCTGTGTCCAATCATAGTCTTCTGTCTCTCATTGCCTATTAGCAGCGAATGGCATGTTCAAGAAAGACACACTAGTCAATCACTGTGTGCTTTGCTTCTCCCCTAGCTTCTCTCCTGCACAACGCCGTGATGAGCGCCAGCGTCAAAGCCGCCACCATTGTAAGCGTTAGCACCCACTGCCTCGTATCTACACATGGTTCCTTTTAGGGGGAGAGTGCGTAATTATAATTATAAATGCCAAGCATTTCTTAGCAAACTCTGCCGACTTTAAGCGTACCTGTCTGTCTGTCTGTCTGTCTGTCTGTCTGTCTGTCTGTCTGTCTGTCTGTCTGTCTGTCTGTCTGTCTGTCTGTCTGTCTATCTATCTATCTATCTATCTATCTATCTATCTATCTATCTATCTATCTATCTATCTATCTATCTATCTATCTATCTATCTATCTATCTATCTATCTATCGCTATCTATCTATCTATCTATCTATCTATCTATCTATCCGCCTAAGACGTTTAGCTCTCCTCGCCGTTTCGATGATGAGATCTAATACAATATTGGTATATCAGA
The DNA here is from genome assembly GCF_013339725.1 of Rhipicephalus microplus. Lineage (NCBI taxonomy): Eukaryota > Metazoa > Arthropoda > Arachnida > Ixodida > Ixodidae > Rhipicephalus > Rhipicephalus microplus. Next base: position 140,074,354 of record NC_051169.1, read on the forward strand.
ACATGACTGTATTGCGAGCATAAATGCCTTGTCATGACATGAACATCACGACGTGTATGTTATGAATGTAAAGATTTACATCTCATGGTTTTGCTGCTCTTGTGGTGATTTCGTATAAATGACATATTGCAAGACTGGTATGATAGGACATGACTGCATGACGAACACAAGTTACAAGCCCTAACGTGAAAATCAGGACATGCTTTTCATGTAACTCATGAATACACACCAAAAGCTCACAGTGCGCTCGTGATTGTTTCACTGGCTACACATATACCGAATTTGGTAATGCGTGAATGGATTGCGAAGGTAATCCATTCACGCTTATCACGCGCTCGCGGCCGTTCGCTATGGCTTCATGTATACCAAATTTGGTATTATGTGACGCGAACAGATGACGAAAGTAAGTGACACGTCCAAAGATGATAATCATAGCATGCATGCCGTGTAAAACATGACTACTTGCTACGCTCATAGTGCGCTCGTGGCCGTTCCACTAGCTTCACATATACCGAATTTGGTGTTACGTGACCTGAATGAATGACGAAGGTATATGACTAGTGCAAGCATGATAATCATGAGATGCGTGTCATGCAAAAACACGACTGCATACCATGCTCATGATGCGCTCGCGGCCATTTCGCTAGCTTCACATACACCAAATTTGATATTACGTGACATTATTGGACTACGAAGGTAACTGACACGTCCAAACATGATAATCATGACGTGTGTCATGTAAAACATGACCTCGTGCTACACTCATAGTGCATTTACGGCCGTTTCACTTGCTCTATTCATACCAAATTTGGTATTACGTGCCGTGAATGAACGATGAACACAAATGCCAGGCGCAAACATGATCATCATGACGTGGAACTCATGTGCAGTATAATTTATATGTTTACCATCGCTGGTGCTGGTATTGGAAACTTTAGTGTAGTCGTTGTTACGCTACTTTAAACAACACGCTTGCATTTCATCTAGATACCTGAGCGTCTATAACATTTCCTGTAGTGTTTACTGTGTACTACATCCGTGATCCTCGTTACGCTGTGCTAATTTTAAAGTGACTTAGGAAACTTCTTCATTTGTGCTTCGCATATCATAGATTCCCACCGGGCGAGGGGCCCCGCCGCGGTGTTCTAGTGGCTAAGGTACTCGGCTGCTGATCCGCAGGTCACGGGATGGAATCCCGGCTGCGGTAGGTGCATTTCCGATGGAGGCGGAAATGCTGTAGGTTCATGTGCTCAGATTTGGGTGCATGTTAAAGAACCCCAGGTGGTCGAAATTTCCGGAGCTCTCCACTATGGTGTCTCTCGTAATCATATCGTGGTTGTGGGACGTTAAGCCCCATATATCAGTCAAACCACTTAAAGTGGGATCTGCCCTTTTTTTTTTCCACATCACGCGAGGGTACAGAATAGGGCCACTTTTTCGTGCGCGTCTGAAGTGCAGTTTTGAAAAAAAAAAAATGTAGGAGCGTTGTGTGACAGACAACGCTCTCAAGTTCTTCCGAGATCATTGTACTGCCAGCCGTAAATGTCGTATATAAATAGCTCGCATAGATAGGGCTCGCGCATGCATGGTGCGTGGTAGAGTAAAGCCCCTATACCTTCGGAAAAGTACAGCATTCTCTTGATCTGCGCCGCTTCCTCCTCTCACCAGCTTGGAAGTAAAGCAGACTGCAAGGTCATGGCGCGTTACAGGGCCATTACTGCCACAAGCGAAAGTAAAAAAAAAAGTAACGTGCTGGAGAGGAGGTGGTGAGGGCGAGAGTTGATGGCGGTACCTGAAAAGTACAGCGTTCTTTTTGTCTACGCCGCTTCCACCTCTCACTAGCTAGAAAGCAAACTGCAAGCTCGTAATGCGTTACAAGGGGCGCTATTGTCGCAAGCGAAAGAAAAAAAAAACAACGCGCCGGAGATGAGGCAGCGAGAAGGAGAGCAGATGGCGGTACATTTACAAAGTATGGAGGTTTTATAGTAGAGTATTATAAGGCGGTGTGCTGAGGAGCAAAGGGTCACTGGTTTGAATCCTCGGTCGGCTGCTCTGGAATATTTATTCGGATATATTTGTTTCTTCGCCCCTTTTATAACACACTAAAATTGAGTATATTGGGAGTGTTTCTGTTACACAACAATCATCGCCATGTACCTCGGGTGCTTTCCTCGCTCTATTTCCAAGGTTTCGATAGTTCACGGTCATGAACGGCGCACGCGTTACGAGTGTGACATACCATTCCCGACAGGAAAGTGGTCAGCGTCGGGTTTTCAAGAAAGGAAAAGCGAGAAAGTCAGATGGCGGATTATTGTTGTGTTGTAGAACTACTCCCCAAACTTTCATTTTTTCAGAGTGTTTAAACATACATATACATAAACTTGACGTAACTGTGATGGCGAAAATTTGCTGAAAGGGAACAGACAGTGGCTATCGAATAAAAATAACTTTTTTTTTTGTGTTTCTTCAAGGCGGTCATACAATGTGAAAGTTAAGTAGCAGATATGCAAAAAGAAAACAAAATAGCAGGACACGAAGAGCTGTTGGCCCTCTTTCTATTATTCGATTGGTCTTTCTTTTGGCTTATTTACAAGATGGTATCCAGGTGCTTCTGCGAACTGCAGAGGTTACAACCACGCGCATGGCTTGCTGCCCTTATCTGTTAGATATGATAGGGAAGTCTTACAAGTTAGCGGCATACTCATTTCATACTGACTTGACTTTGCGACGTCTCATTAAGTACAAACGTTCAACAGCGTTCACAGAGAAATGCTCATTTCTTCTTATGGTGGCTTTATTACATATTATTGCAAATTATATTAATACAGAAGCAGGTTCCGACGCAGGAACTGTCAGAGGGATTGCTTGTTGCTAGATGCGCGAAAAGGAAGTAGAAGTTCATTTCATGCGCAGAACGTGAAGAACGTTACCGGTAAGAGTTGAGAATCCAGCAGAATATACGAATTGTCGTAATATATATAATGCAAATCAGCAAGGAGCTGCCTGCTACATAATTTTTTGCTTTGAGTCAAGTCATGTGAATGATGGAATCGCACATGCCAGCATTCACTATGCGTGGATATTTTTCGTGGAAGTGTGTGTATTCATGTACATACCATGCTAACGAAATGATCATTATGGCTTCACTAGGTATGCATCATGTAAGTAATATTTTTTTTACTGTGGTACAAATGACATGCATCATATGAACGTTCATGCCATAACCTATTTTACTTGTTCGTTACATGCTCGTGAAATCAAACATATTTAGTGTTAAATGAGGGGGTAATTGAACGATCACCGTGACATCGCGATAGTGCCTTGCCATGTAGGTGATGAAGTACGCGACATCAATGGGAGATGAACTAGTCATAATCTACAATGCATATTGTTGTATAAAGTGACGTCATGCCAGCCTTGGTAAACCAAGTTGACGAAACAACTACGAGGGCACTAAGACTACTTCATGCAAGTCACTGCGTTTGTGTCGTGCATGGCATGATAATATTGTAATGATTGGCCATTTACGTTCATCGTTGGGTCGTACTGTCAATAATCAGAGACCTATTCGATATTGGCCTTGTCGGAATGTTCTAATTATACAATACCTCACATAGAAAAGCCTTTATATATCTTATACTCTAATTGTGAATAGTTTTATGCGGTTCACTTGGTCGCGACATTTTTTTTCTTTTTAATTTCTCTGTACTGAAATTTTTCAGTCCCTTTCCCCATCTCTATACAGAGTAGCACTCCAGCCATATTAAAACACCCGCAAAAATTGATAAAGGGTGTCTCTCTTTCTCTATGTTCATTGTACACTGATATCATGCAATGCCAACATTAAAATATAGCGGCAATAATGAAACTGCGCGGATACCACTAAGGCCGTGTCACGTAATCACGTAATCATGACATCCATAGCATGCTTGAGATTATATTCATATGGTCCCCTGTTGTGTACATTCGTGTATACGGAACTATAAACAGCATCCTACTGCTGCGAACGGAAGGGCTCAGGCATGTCATTTGGCGTAGAAAATTCCAGGTGACGCTACTGCATCCAGCCCTAGTGGCGCCGATGCTCCCACTGCTGTTGGTGCATGAACTCGTGCACGTTAGATCACGTCGGCAGGGGACAGTTTTAGTTGAGCGTCCGCTAAAGCTGCGCGGACGCAGCCTGCCGTGAAGATTGCTTGCAGACTACGTGCGCTAAGTTGCAGCGGATGGCCAACACGCATTTATTATAATAGAGAACGTGCATGCCCTTCGTTTCGACTATCTTGAAGAGCACCTGCACGGGAGAACACACGCGGAGTGATTTTCTCTGCAGCTTCCCTGAGAACCATGCAAAAATGCGGGAGTTAGTAAACCGAAGAGCCTTTCTGACTACACTGTGTCGCGGTGACGGGCACTACTAAACTCAGCCTTGTGGATGCGCGCTTTATTAAGGCAAAGCTCTTTAATCTCGATGTATGTGGTAGATAGCCACCTCTCGTTTAGTTCTGTCCGCTGGATGACGCTACTCATACATAATGAATATAGTATGAAAAGGCGCGAGATGATATTTGGAGTGTTCACTATATTGACGGACGGACGGATGGACGATTCACGGTTTATCAATGAAAACCTCCGAACCTTCACCCCACTAATCATCATTCAGTCCTTGAATGCGCTGTGATTGTTTCCAATTTGAGATCAGGATTCACATCTGCAGGAGCGTCCCAATGGTGTCAGTAGTGAAGTAGATTTTTTATTATGCTTTTTTAGATCAGTATAGCGGCGTCTAGTACGGCGCTGCTGCCATATACCTCAAGACGAAATGGAGACGCCCAAAGACACCGACTCACGTCGTCTCACCACTCCTGCGTTGAATGCCCCCCCCCCCCCCTTCTCTTAAAAGAAATCGCAGCATATCCACGGAGTGAATGATGATCAATGGGGCGAAGCTTCGAAGGGTTTGACCGGCAAACCGTGAATCATTCGCTGGCCGCGTACGTTTCTCGGTCTCTATGTTTGTCAGTCTGTCTGTATATTTGTCCATACGTCCGTCCATCCGTCCGTTCGTCTGTCCATCCGTCCGTCCGCCTGCCTGCCTGCCTGCCTGTCTGTCTGTCTGTCTGTCTGTCTGTCTGTCTGTCTGTCTGTATGTCTGTCTGTCTGTCTGTCTGTCTGGCCGTCCATCCGTCCGTCCATCCATCTAGTAAACACTGCGAGTATTGCCATCTCGCATCTTTTCATCCTATATTCATCATATACAAGTACCACTGTCCAGCGGACATTTCAACGACTAAAACGAGAAGTGGCTACTACATACGTGAGATGCACGACCCACGCCTTAAGGAGCTTCACCCCTAAAGAAAAACGAGAAAAAGAAAGTGGAGCGCTAGGGAAAGGCGCGTCCACGATCCTTGCGGCGAGGAAACGCATTCTGCCTCAGCCGCAGCGTTGCAAGGCTCATCCGTTCGCACCACTAGGATGCTGGTTCTAGTTCACTATACATTCGTCATACAATAGCATCTAATTCAACGATAATTTCGTTATATTTCACTATAATATATGTGGTGCAACATCGATAAGACGCTAGCAGATATATAGATAGATAGATAGATAGATGGATAGATAGATAGATAGATAGATAGATAGATAGAGAAAGTTCTTTTCTGTCCGTTTGTTTGACCACTTTTGCCATGAATTGATGGCTAGGCGTGATGTATCTTGAAACTCGCTATGTATTCGCGACTCCGACTAAGCTCTCGCCACCCAGCGGCTGCGCCTGAAAATGGTGCCAACAGTGTCAACCGCCAAAGGAAACATGTACTTGTTCTTGTTCACCTATTGATCATGGCGCATACCTACGATGGGGGATTGGCCAAAAATCGAGTGGTTTGAAAATTATTGTAAGAGTCATGTAACAACGCTGCGCGCGTTTAGAGGCGGCTGTATACTTTTTTTTACTTTCGCCATGCCGCAAGCGCGAGCCCGAAAAAAAGGAAAACGATGTCCAAAGACCATTGCAGTGTACCGAAATGTGTGGTATCACGGTGGAAAGATGGAAACGTATCGTTCTACCACTTTTCAAAGGTGCGGATGACGCGCGACGGAGAACAGCGCAAAGCAGAAACTTACGCATTTGAAAGACGGTAGTTTGTTCTAATCGATTCGCTCGTGACGACGTAATTCTCCTTGTTCTAGTGCACCAATATTTTTTCATCAATACCACCACCACTACCACTACCACCACCACCACCACCATCATCATCATCATCATCATCAACAACAACAACAACAACAACAACAACAACAACAACAACAACAACAACAACAACAACAACAACATCCTGACTACGTCCACTGCAGGAAAAAGCCTCTCCCATGTCATGTTGTGCCAATCAACTCGGTCTTGTGCTTGCTGCTGCCACTTTATATTCGCAAACTTCCTAATCTCATCTGCCCACCTAACTTTCTCTCTCCCCCTAACCCTCTTGCCTTCTCTGGGAATCCATCCTTAACGACCAGCGGTTATCCTGCCTACGCGCTACATGCCCGGCCCATGTCCGTTTGTTCTTCTTAATTTGAACTAGCATTATTTAGCACGTGTTCATTCTTATCAAAAATCAAGCTTCTGTGAACAAGGAGTATATATAGTTTTTATGTATAAGCAAGCGCTTTAGGAAACATGTTGCGTTACGTGTGTGACTATTTTTCGCATAAGCTTGCTTTCTGGATAAGTTGTGCTAGTCATTCTGAAATAACGCAGCTGTAATCCTTCTCGCCGAACATTTTTTATTTCGCATGTGCGTATATACGCGCAAAAACGCGCGCGCTTAGCATGCGTATAAGTATGTTCGTGCGTAGATATATACCATGTCCGTGCATTCGTAGCGTGCGTAGTGTACGTGCATGAGTCTGTTTTGAGTATCATTTACTGCCAACACGAACAAGCGACTGCTCAAAAGCACACGACCCATATTCAGTATAAACCTAATGCGGTTACATAGATTGGCGAGTTGCGAGAAAAGGAAGGAGCACTCCTATCACAATCGAAACTGCGATTTGCCTTGTCTCAAGATGCACTGGCCCAGGCAAAGCTCCGTTCTGTCATCAAGTTGCAGTCTTCCATCTCGGGCTCACTAGACAGGTTCTTCTATTTGAAGTATAGACTAAATTTGTGGCGGTTTACCGAAGAGGGCCACACAGCGCAACCATTCCCCTTGCTTGTAAGTGAAACTATTTTTTCCGATGAGAATGAGGGGATCCGCGGCCAGCGCTTATTCGCCTTCGACGAAGCAATGTGATCCGACGCCACAATCAATAAAGCACCAAGCGAAAGTGGCACGTTCATTCTGTTAAGTGCAGCCATCTTTGTTTTTTTTTCGCAATGTTGCCAGCATACGGAGCGTTTCATGGAGTTGCGAACAGGCATCCTGTTTTCACCGAATCTGCTGGTGTTCCTTTTTTTATTATTATGTTTCACTTTCTGCTGGCCGTTAATATAACATTAAAGACCAATGATGTCTTACGCAGAAAGCGTGATTCACGTGGACAGGTAAAATTCGTGAGTGGCACCACAGCCAGTAAGTAAATCACAGTGACGAGTTTGGACGGTACTAGAATGAAAAAGACTAGACGCATCCTAATGCAGCATATGGGAGCGGATGCATGCATTCAATTTCCGAGCATGCAAGGAAGGAAGCCGCGATTGAATAGCAGAAAAAGAACAGAAGGTAGTGAAATGGCCACTGACCGACAGTAACAAAATAAGATACAAATGGACAGTCACCTTTCTAGATGCAATCATGCGAAGGTGAATGACGCAGTAGCCGCTACTCTCATCGCTTCCTTATCATTTGAACAGGGGCAGTGATAGGCAAGCGATTGGACAGCCGCTAACACGCTGATGATGCATCGCGGAAGGATTGGTATACATGCATCTTGTAGCTCACACTTCAAACGCATTTCCAGACTATGTCGCAACCGCTCCGTCATTAACAAGCTGTCTTGGGTTGATTGACGAATTGCGCATGGTCATCATTTCGCAATCCGTAGGCGCAGGCTATTCCGCGAAAGCCACTTGCGTTGCTTTGACGACGAAAGAAACATAATTCTTCAATGCGCGCGCGCCACCGACAGGCGATCAACCGTATAGAAGTGCGAGGAACCTAAAGAATAGTTTGTCGGCTTTGGTTTGCTGGTTTCGTGGCCTACTCACGTTATTTTACTCACAATTGACCTAGGAGGTACAATGAATATCCCCCGCAGTAGCATCTTAACCCACTCCTATTACAAGACAAAAATTTGTACAAACTCATAGTCATGTGGAGCTAGTTTGATGCGGATGCACCCTATGCATCTCTTGCCTGTGAGATAAGAACTGTGGAGGCACTACCTCCAGACTTCGCGTTCACCACCTGCTCCACCTGCTCCGCTCCGCCTGCTCTGCTTCAACAAAACTATGATTCTTCGGTACCCAGTCTGAGGCATTTTTAGAGAGTGTTTGCTGATTAAGTAATATATATTATGACTAGCCCTGTTTTATTTGCTCATGCAATTTTCGCAGCGCAAATAGACGGGACCCATAGAGAGCGTAACATAAACAAGCGCCCACTCCATCTGTGCCTGGGTTGTTGTGCTGCCAAAATCGCGCAATGAATTCATGCCAACTTGCCCGCCCATTAATGATTTTGCAATTGAATCGCTCAGCCTGAACAAGACTGACCGCTCCAGGTGTTTCATCTCAAATCAATATTTTTGTTTTTGTTCTCGTTATTGTTTGTTCCGTGGTCCTCTTTCTCTGAAATATCGTAACTATGATGCGGATGGTGCCTCTAATAAAGATAGATTGACACGAAAAGAAGTGCCTTTTTTGGCCATGCCTCGATTTTTCAAAACCGCAAACCGTGAAGTTAAAATGACACGAAAGCCCTGCAAACATACAAGTCGAGAGAGTTGTGTGTGTTGGTACGTAATTGCGAAACACCGCGCAATAGACGCACGCAAAGCAAAAAAAGGCAAAAAGGGATGGCTGAGCTTGCAACAACTTTTACTCAAAAACGTTGTTGGAACACACACACACACACACACACACACGCACACACACACACACACACACACACACACACACACACACATATATATATATATATATATATATATATATATATATATATATATATATATATATATATATATGGGACATGGCACAACGGGAGCGTTGTCAACAAGGATAAATATATTTATTTCCCAACAGTTTCGGGAGGGGTCCTCCCTTCATCAGGGGATGAGTTATACTGACATGAAGTTTGGAAGTTCATGTCAGTATAACTCATCCCCTGATGAAGGGAGGACCCCTCCCGAAACTGTTGGTAAATAAATATATTCATCCTTGTTGACAACGCTCCCGTTGTGCCATATCCCATACCTTCACGAAGACTAACTGGCCCATTGAATTATTACTCCCACTACATATATATATATATATATATATATATATATATATATATATATAGGGGAACGAAGTGTATACCCAAAAGAAACCCACTTTATTTTCTTATTTGCATTACATTGGTTCTAATAACTTCTCCTATATATTCCTTGGCATTATTGTCTGTTGGATCTCATTGATATTTTGTCAAAACACGAAAAAAACGAGCCCTTAGGTATACACTTTTTTCCTTACTCATTAATGAGCGTCTCGTACTGGCAGACTTGGTGCCATTAGGTTGTATACGAGGGACTATTGGTCATCTGCTAGCTCGTAATAAGTTCTCGTGCTACGTGACGCCATACAGGCTCAAAAAAAAGTATGCCGCACTCGCCGCAATGGCTACAAGTGGCGCTGACTGTCACTCCCAAGCTTTAAATTAATATATAAACCTAATAAAATGGTTGGAGGGGGGGTGACTGCCATGATAGCTAAGTGGTAGAACATTGAACGCGTTATTCAAAGGTCGTAGGTTCGATCCCTGCTCACGGCAAGTTATTTTTTCACCCACTTTTCTTTCTTCTTGGTGGCATTGCATTGGTTCTAATATGTTGTCACAGGTCCCGTTAATCAGGGAGGCGATCGCCGGGCTAATTCCAAAGGCCGAAGTATCGGTTCCCCGAACCGCACCACGAAAGCGTGGACAATTTAGAAGTGGTCCTTTTCGGCGCGCCAGCGGACGCCGGCTGTGGTCCAAAGAACAAGTCAGAGCCGAGAGTTGATAAACAAAACAAAATTATATTCTCAATAATGGCAGATCGAAAACAATACACAAGTATGCACACTCCACAATAGTTGAGTACAATATGTCACCAATCAAACAACGTACTACACAGTACAATCAGCCACACTCGAAACAACGGACACAGACAACAATACACACTACAATGCAGTCGCATGCATTAAACAACCAAGACACTTAAAGACTAAAGAAATAGAAAACCTATTCTGTACAAAGTTCTTGGAACAAAAGTCTGGATGATGCTCTTCCGAGAATCACTCACTCAAAGTCCAGCGTTGTTGTCGTTCCGCTGCCCCCGAAGTTTCTCTTCTAGGAAACCTCGCCGAAGTTTTTCTTCCAGGAAACCTCGCGTCTTCGATTGGCCACTCTCCAAGCTTCAAACTTCTTCGCCGGAAACACGTCGGCTTCAAACACGCAGCTGTTGCCACGCATCTTCGCTCGATATCGGTAAACACACACTCTTGCCTGTAGCTCGAGTCGTCACCCCTCAGGTGGAAATCATCTTCTTCTCCTGCTTTGCCTCTATGGACAAAACCTTCGCCGACTACACGGCGGAATCCCTACGCGCTCTGGCGCTAACTTCCGTCTTCTCCTGATCTTCCGTCTCGGCTGCTCGATTAAATACCTACCGCGCGAGATTCCAGAAGGTTCTCATCATTTCGTCGGCGCGATGCGCAGCGAAGGCTGGGGGAAAGGTCGAGAAGATACGAGGGCCGTCCGCGACGGATGACTCAACCCGGTATCACCACGCCTCTTTCCATCTAGAAATTTCGAGTGCTTGCTCGGCCGCCGATGTGGGGTGAGGAGGTCCGTCGGCGGCCCCATGCTTCCGAGGGAGAGAGTCGCGCGCCCGGGGAGCCTTTAGATGTTTGTTTTCTTTCCCTTTTTTTATCATTGACCTCGCGGCGTCACTCCGGCGTTCCGTCGCGAGGAGTTGGCGGCGCGGTCTTTTTGAGCGCTCGTTCTGTGACACTGCCCCCCCACTTTAAGAATATTATCTCATAATATTCAAAACCACACAAACGAGCGCGAACAGTCACCACAGACTCTGAAAGACTGTAACACAAACCGTCGTTCATGACACTTCACATTCACAATAGATCACTCAATACAACTTTACATTGCAATTCAATCTCACAACACATAGAGTATAGCCACAGGTACATGAATACAATGCTCCATCACATATTCCAAACAATACAAATGTACAAAGTTCTCTCATTACAACCATTGTACAATACTATATATCACATCACTGCAACAAGCATTTTGATTCACTCGACATACAGTTGTGACACAGGACAACAACTCCAGTAACTTAACATATTGCACTCAGCACTGTCAAACACATTCCGGTCCAACCGCAACACTTATCCTGTGCATTTCGAACGGCGCTTGCGCCCTTTCTTGCGGTGCTCGCTCGACCTCTTCTTGTTTTTCCTCGTTCTTTTTCGGTGAGCCCTTTCCAACGACGGTATCTGAGGCGGCGTCTCAGCCATCGTTGTCACTTCCGACACCGTTAACGGGTCATAACATTAGACGGGTCCTGTCTGTTTATTTACCAGCTTGTTCATGTCTCTACATTTGACCCGGCTGGCCAACTCCGTCTCTTTTACACTGTCGGTCGGTTGAGGTCGTGCCGACGTAAGTCCAGTTGCTCGGCCCGTGAACTCATTCAACACGATCATCTTCTCATTCACTGTCTCTTGCGCCGCGGCTTCACCTTGCTCTAGTGAGTGCCGTCACGGGCTGCTCCTCCACTGTATCTCGCGGTCGCTGGGTTGGCGAGGGCTCTATCTTAGGGTCTTCTCCCAAACATTCCGGATCATTCGCTCCTCGCGCCCCGTCGATGTTTACGATGACAAGGTCGTACAGGGGGGTCGTCATGCATAAAGCAGTAACCTTCCCGCTGAAGTACGGGGTTTCAACCTCAATTTCTGCTTCGGGAAGCATCCGAACCGTACGGTCAATTAGGCCAACCGTTTTCGTTTTGCCTGTTAACTCACTTTCTCGTACCAAATTTCTCCGCATGATAACAGTGGAGCTGCCGGTATCTCTTAACACCGTAAACTTCTTGCTCGCAACCTTTCCAGGTATCGTTGGCATTCGCTTCGTAAAACCGGTTGGCTGTTTTGTCATTACAGCACCCACAATAGGGATTGTCTCCCCACTTTTCAACTCTACGAATCCATCAGTGACGTCATCAACGGTTTTTGGTGCCACTTGTGCACAGGATACCTGGTGAGTTTGACTCGCTCCGTTACGACATGCGTCTGCTTTGTGCCCAGTCTGACCACACTTGAAACATTTGACAACCGTGGGGCTCGTGAAGTTAGTTCGGCAGTTTTTAGCACGGTGACCCACTCGGTTACCCAGAAAACATCGCGGAATGCTCTTCGGTGCACGCTTCTTTTCTTCGGGAGCCGATTTCTTCGAATCTTCAGGACACTCCTTCTTGACCCTGGCCAAATTAGTTCCACCTTGCGCTTCCAAGAATTGATCAGCCAATTCAAGCATACCTTCAAGTGACTCAGCCTTCCTCTCTTTCAAGTACAGTGACAGGCTTGGGTGGCAACTAGTAAGAAATTGTTCTCTAATTAGGAGCTCTCTAAGTTCATCGTACTCCTGCGCTGTCCCTGAAAATTCAATCCTTCTGTCGAAATAGTGGCAAAGTCGGGCGGCATATTGCGTAGCCGTCTCACCATCAGCTGGCTTTCCTGTCCGAAATCTGTCCCGGAATCCTTCCACAGTAAATCTAAATCGCTTCAGCAAAGCAGCTTTCACCTTTGCATAGTTGGCTGCATCAGTTGGCGTCAGCCTACCGTACACACTGAGCGCTTCACCACTCAAGCAAGAACTCAAAGCAGTTGCCCATTGATGTTCCGGCCAATTCTGGCTCCTCGCAATCGTCTCAAATCTGTGAAGGTACGCGTCAAGGTCGTCCTTCCTTTCATCAAACGCTACGAGCAGCTTGCTTGGGTTCAAGCGGAAGCCGTGATCTTCCCGTTCGCTGCTTTCAACTCTAGCTTGTACGGGAGTTTCAGTTCGCTGTTGCAAACAGAGCCGCTCGAGTTCCATCTCGTGCTGCCTTTGCCGTTCCCTTTCAGCCATCTCCCCTTCTCTTTCTTCTTTCAGCTGTCGCTCCTTTGCCTCTCTTTCTTCTTTCAGCTGTCGCTCCTTTGCTTCTCTTTCTTCTCTCGCCCTTTCAGCTGCCAAATTTCTCTCTCCAGCTCCAACTTCAACTGCTGCTCTCTTTCTTCTTTCGCCCTTTCAGCGGCCAGCCTTTTTCTCTCCAACTCAGCTGCTTTTTCTTCCTTGGCCCTCTCAGCTGCCAACCTCTCTCGTTCCAACTCAGCTGCTTTTTCTTCCCTGGCCCTTTCAGCTGCCAACCTCTCTCGTTCTAACTCAGCTGCTTTTTCTTCCTTGGCTCTCTCCGCTGCCAACCTCTCTCTCTCCACCGCCTCTTTCTCCTCCTGGCTTACCCACTTCCGTAGTTCGGCGCCAGAAAGACCCATCTTCTCACCAAGAGCAACTAACTTTTCGAGATCCATGGTGTCTCGCAAATAAAACCTTGCCGCGAGCAAAAAGTGTCTGCCTAAATCAGTCTATCGAAACACTCTCCTGCACTCGTTAACGAGAACACTGAGCAACACACAAAATTGTTCCTATAGCATTATCAACACTCGAGGCTCTTTCTCACTACTTTGGACACACTGTGCACCAAAAGGTCCTGACGCGGACGCCAGATTAAGTCTCACAGGTCCCGTTAATCAGGGAGGCGATTGCCGGGCTAATTCCAAGGGCCTAAGTATCGGCCCCCCGAACCGCACCACGAAAGCGTGGACAATTTAGAAGTGGTCCTTTTCGGCGCACCAGCGGACGCCGGCTGTGGTCCAAAGAACAAGTCAGAGCCGAGAGTTGATAAACAAAACAAAATTATATTCTCAATAATGGCAGATTGAAAACAATACTCAAGTATGCACACTCCACAATAGTTAAGTACAATATGTCACCAATCAAACAACGTACTACACAGTACAATCAGCCACACTCGAAACAACGGACACAGACAACAATACACACTACAATGCAGTCGCATGCATTAAACAACCAAGACACTTAAAGACTAAAGAAATAGAAAACCTATTCTGTACAAAGTTCTTGGAACAAAAGTCTGGATGATGCTCTTCCGAGAATCACTCACTCAAAGTCCAGCGTTGTTGTCGTTCCGCTGCCCCCGAAGTTTCTCTTCTAGGAAACCTCGCCGAAGTTTCTCTTCCAGGAAACCTCGCGTCTTCGATTGGCCACTCTCCAAGCTTCAAACTTCTTCGCCGGAAACACGTCGGCTTCACACACGCAGCTGTTGCCACGCGTCTTCGCTCGATAGCGGTAAACACACACTCTTGCCTGTAGCTCGAGTCATCACCCCTCAGGTGGAAATCATCTTCTTCTCCTGCTTTGCCTCTACGGACAAAACCTTCGCCGACTACACGGCGGAATTCCTACGCGCTCTGGCGCTAACTTCCGTCTTCTCCTGATCTTTCGTCTCGGCTGCTCGATTAAATACCTTCCGCGCGAGATTCCAGAAGGTTCTCATCATTTCGTCGGCGCGGAGCGCAGCGAAGGCTGGGGGAAAGGTCGAGAGGATACGAGGGCCGTCCGCGACGGATGGCTCAACCTGGTATCACCACGCCTCTTTCCATCTAGAAATTTCGAGTGGTTGTTCGGCCGCCGATGTGGGGTGAGGAGGTTCGTCGGCGGACCCATGCTTCCGAGGGAGAGAGTCGCGCACCCGGGGAGCCTTTAGATGTTTGTTTTCTTTCCCTTTTTTATCGTTGACCTCGCGGCGTCACTCCGGCGTTTTGTCGCGAGGAGTTGGCGGCGCGCTCTTTCTGAGCGCTCGTTTTTGACGAAAGTTCCCGTATACATTCCTTGGCATTATTGTCTGTTAGATCTCATTGATATTCTATAAAAACACAAAAAACGAGCCCTAAGGTATACACTTTTTTTCCTTACTCATTAACGAGGGTCTCGTACTGGCAGACTTGGTGCGGTTAGGTTGTAAACGAGGGACTATTGGACAGCTGCCAGCTCGTAATAAGTTCACGTGCTACGTGACGCCATACAGGCTCACAAATATAGTGTGCCACACTCGCCGCAATGGCTACAGGTGGCGCTGACTGACACTCCCACGTTTAAAATTCCCATATAAACCCAATAAAGTTGTTGGGGGGATGGCCGCCGTAATAGCTCAGTGGTAGAGTATCTAACGCGTTATTAGAAGGTCATATGGTCGATTCCTGCTCACGGCAAGTTATTCTTTCACCCCCATTCTTTCTTCGTATTTGCATTGCATTGGTTCTAATACCTTCCCCTATACATTCCTTGGCTATATTGTGGGTTGGATCTCATTGATATATATATATATATATATATATTGCTGGCGCTGGTCTTCAAATTAGCACCAAGAAATGCCATTTCGCCAGCAGATCTATCATGGTCCTCGGTCATGTTGTGAGCAAGGACGGAATTCGTCCAGACCCTGAGAAAACTGCTGCGGTGCTTCGCTTCCCTCGCCCTGACAAGCCAAAAGATTTGCGAAGTTTCCTTGGTCTCGCCTCTTACTTTCGGTGATTCATACAAAACTTTGCCTCCATAGCCACACCACTACATAAGCTACTTGCTTCTGGTACGCCCTTTCAGTGGTCTCAGGAATGTGAATCGGCTTTCGACAAATTGAAGAGTGCCCTCACGACCGATCCTGTACTTTCTCACTTTCACGATGGTGCACCGACCTTCCTCCATACAGACGCTAGCGGCCACGGTTTAGGAGCCGTGCTCCTCCAGTGCGACAACTCTTCGCGAGAGCGAGTCGTTGCGTACGCCAGCCGCGTCCTCTCCGCAGCCGAGAAGAACTACACGATCACCGAGAAGGAGTGCCTCGCCATCGTTTGGTCAGTGCAGAAATTTCGTCCCTATCTTCATGACCGCCATTTCGCCATCGTGACCGACCACCATGCTTTATGTTGGCTTTCGACACTCAAGAACTTGTCGGGACGCCTCGGCCGCTGGATTCTACGCCTACAAGAGTATGATTTTGACATCGTATACAAGTGTGGCAGAAAGCATAGCGACGCCGATGCTCTCTCTCGCTGCCCACTACCAGCGGCTCGCCTCAGCGTTTCCGCAATCACTTTGCACAACACGCCCTCGGAGACCACGTCTACGGCGGTTTCCTCTCTCGCCTCTATGGACCAGCTGCCTTCGGACGACCCGCACGATTTTTCTTCTCGACAGCTGGCTGACCCATACTGTCGACGTATTATAGGCTACCTCACTGGCAGTTCCCGTCCACCTAATGCGAGGCTCCGTCGCCAACTCTCACAGTTTAAGCTGGACAACTCGGTGCTGTACCGCAAAATTTACCATCCTGACGGTCAGCGCTGGGTTCCCGTTCTACCCCGATCGCTTCGGTCCGAAGTCCTCAGAGCACTTCATGACCATCCGACGGCAGGTCACCTTGGTTACCACAAAACCTACGATCGCCTTCGAAGTCGGTTTTATTGGCCAGGTATTACCACTAGTGTAGCTCGGTACGTTGGGTCCTGCACTACCTGTCAATCTAGAAAACTACCCACATCTGCTCCAGCCGGTACACTACAGCCTCTTCCGTGCCCAGCCACACCATTCGAAGTTGTAGGCATCGATCTTTATGGCCCCCTTCCAGTCAGTGCTGCTGGAAACCGATGGATAGTAACAGCCGTTGACCATTTGACGCGCTACGCCGAGACGGCATCCGTCACTACCGGTTCAGCTTCTGAAATTGCCGATTTCATCCTCCGAGCCATTATACTGCGTCATGGTGCTCCACGTGTATTGCTCAGTGACCGTGGAAGGGCCTTCCTTTCACAACTAGTGAACGAACTTCTTCGCGCTTCTGGCACAACTCACAAGACTGCCTCGAGTTATCATCCCCAAACTAACGGCCTCACTGAGCGATTCCACTGCACTCTTTCTGACATGATCGCCGCCTACATTCAACCAGACCACAAGAACTGGGATGTAGTCCTACCATTCGTCACTTTCGCCTACAATACGGCTATTCAGCGGACAACCGGCTACTCACCATTTTACCTAGTTTATGGACGCTCCCCTACTTCTCTCTTGGACGTCTCTTTCTTTACCTGCCATGTGGATTCATCTCCATCCTCTTCAGAGGAATACGTTTTACGGCTCGCAGAGAGCCGCCAACGTGCTCGTATAAACACTGAAGCCCGACAGCAAGACAGAAAGCTGGTTTATGATGAATCACATTGTGCTGTATCCTTTCAACCTGGAGACGAAGTGCTTCTTTTGACGCCTATTCGCACACCTGGTTTGTGCGACAAATTCCAGCCACGGTTTATCGGGCCGTACACAGTTCTTGAAGAAACTTCACCAGTGAATTATCGTGTGACGCCACTTGTAGCCCCAGCTGATCGCCGTTATCGAACTACTGAGGTCGTCCATGTCTCCCGTATGAAGCCCTTCATGCGACGTTCTTTGTCCCCTTGACTTGCCGCGGCCAGGCTGGCCGCTTTCACGTGGGGGGAATTAGTGTGGGCATTTAGTATACCAATTCTCTTCATCTGTACATTATCATCATTATCATGTGTTGCTCATGCATCTTCATCGTTGTCACGTAGCATCATCATCTTGGTCCGTTCATCTCAGCTGTCGGCTGCCGGTTCTTCGGGCCTAATAAAGGTCTTCCAAACCAAGACTTCATATTA
Organism: Rhipicephalus microplus; assembly: GCF_013339725.1. NCBI lineage: Eukaryota > Metazoa > Arthropoda > Arachnida > Ixodida > Ixodidae > Rhipicephalus > Rhipicephalus microplus. The sequence continues at coordinate 140,092,352 of NC_051169.1, forward strand.
TATATATATATTGATACAAAACAGCCGCTAAACGCGGCTGCATGAAAGAGAAGGACGAAGTGGGTTTTCCGTTGGATGCTGGTCTGACGCCATCTTGCTCGTCGGGTTCTGTGCGCTGTAAATAGATCATCAAACAAGTTACTCGTAACATTATTGGTGGAGGTGGACGACCCCCGTACCTCGATGTAGACGCGCAGCGGTCGCACCATCGGCGACCTTTCGACTGCTTCGACTGCTGGTACTTCCTCTACGCCGCCCACATCAGTCGAAGCCACCACCTACGTCACACTACCGCACCTCCGGGATCCCGGCACTTTGTCCGGTGATGGTACGATTGATCTCGACACTTGGCTGAAGCGGTACGAGCGCGTCAGTGTTACTCACCGCTGGGATCCCATGCTCATGCTCGCCAACGTGCTTTTCTACCTGGATGGCACTCCCCGAACATGGTTTGAAAGCCACGAAACCTACATAGCGAGCTGAGATCTCTTCAAAGAAAAGATACGTGACCTGTTTGGCGATTCATTTGGTCGTCAGCTCGCTGCGAAGAAGACTCTTGCCACACGGCCCCAGTATTCTACCGAATCGTACGTCTTCTACATTCTTGACGTCTTGGCCCTTTGTTCCAAGGCCGACCAGTCCATGTCGGAAGACGAAAAGGTTAACCACGTCTTGAAAGGCATTGCTGAAGATGCTTTAAACCTGCTGGTTTTTAACAACGTCTCGAGCATCGACACAATCCTTAAAGAATGCAGACGTCTCGAACAAGCTAAAGCCCATCGCGTAGCCCAAAGCATCGTGCGCCTTCCGAACACAGCGGCCACTTCTTCGTGTGACGACGCCTTCCACCAGGCCCCTCGATGTGACAACCTTACACGCATCATTCGTCGAGAGGTCGAGGCAGCACAACCGGTAGCCACGCCATTACCGACGCCTGCGCCTTCCCCGACCACGATCTCTTTAATACAAGCGGTCGTTCGTCAAGAGCTATCGAATGTCGGCCTACATCCTGTTCCTACCGTATACTCTGCTGAGCCTTCTTATCGTACCCCTTCTGCACCTCGCTTACAAAGCAATCCGTCCGAATGGCGTACTCTTGATGACAGGCCCATATGTTTTAACTGTCGACGCGTTGGTCATATCGCTCTTCACTGCCGCAGCTGCTGGGCTCCACCGTCTCATTATGCACCTCAGTCTCACACCACTTCTGCTCGCCAGTCGTCCCCACCACTTTCTCTATCAACACCGACCAAATTTTCCGCTCCTACAGCACCTCTGAGCAGACCTCGCTACGACCGGTCACCATCCTCTGCTCGTCGTCAGTCCCGGTCGCCCCCACAACGCCGTGCTACCTCCCCGACCTGTTCGCAGCATCTCCGACCGGAAAACTAGGCCATGCAGCTTCTGGATGTGGAGCTGCGTTGACGACCTTCGTACGAAATCCTCGATTAACGTTAACAACGAACCGGAACCTTTTGGACGTTACTATCGACAATGTTCGTGTCAGTGCATTGATAGATACTGGCGCGCATGTGTCCATCATGAGTGCTAACCTTCACCGCCGACTTAGAAAGGTTGTCACGCCCGCCCTCAATCGAGCTGTACGAGTCGCCAATGGAGGAACTGCCGCAATTCTTCGCATGTGCTCTGCGCGAGTGTCTATTGGGGAGAGAAGCACTGTCGTTCTTTTCGCCGTTATCGAACATTGCCCTCATGAACTCATTCTCGGTATGGATTTTCTAGCCACGCACTCTGCCCTCATAGACTGTTCAGCTGGTTCTCTCCATCTCGATTTACCCCTCTTTTCCGACCCGACCAGCCCACCGCAAACCAACCTCTGCTGCATTGATTTCACGCGCCTCCCTCCTAACTCTGTCACACATGTCGACTTATCCTCCACGCCGCCAGTACCTGATGGTGATTACGTGGTGGCCCCGATTCCTGCAGTGATGCTTACGCATGCGGTTGCTGTGCTGCATATGATTCTGACGATTAAGAGAAACCGCACCTTCCTTCCACTGATCAACTTTTCACTCACCACCCAAGTTCTTCCACAGGGTATCTCCCTGGCCAAAATTACTGCTCTCCAAGATGATCATGTCGAGCCCTTCAGAGTTGACGATTGCTGCAGCTCAATCAGTGGTTCCACTCCATCACGTTCTTGGGGCGCCGACATCGAGCGAATAGTGTCATCGGACCTCATGTCTGAGCAAGCTGCAGCGCTTTGCCACGTTCTTGAGGGCTATCGTAGCATTTTCGACTTTGCCAGCAACACTTTAAGCCAAACGACCATTGTCACCCATCGCATAAATACTGGTCATGCAACACTCATTCACCGACGTCCCTACCGTGTCTCTACACCAGAGCGTGCAATATTACAACATGAAGTTGGCAAAATGCTTGCGAAAAACATTATCGAGCCTTCATGCTGCCCCTGGGCTTCTCCAGTCGTCCTTGTTAAAAAGAAAGATGGAACATGGCGCTTTTGTGTCGATTACCATCACATTAACAAAATTACCAAAAAAAGACGTTTATCTTTTACCTCGCATCGACGACGCCTTCGACTGCCTGTACGGTGCCACTTATTTTTCAACTATTGACCTTCCGTCAGGGTACTGGCACATAGCCGTCGACGAGATGGACCGCGAGAAGACCGCATTCATCACTCCTGATGGTCTTTATCAATTTAAGGTGATGTCCTTTGGACTCTGCAATGCACCAGCCACATTTGAAAGAATGATGGACTCATTGCTCCAAGGGCTGAAATGGTTCACCTGCTTGTGTTACCAGGACGATGTTATTGTCTTTTCGCCCACTTCGACTCGCATCTTGATCGTTTGTCAGCTATTCTGGACATTTTTCGTCGAGCCGGACTCCAGCTTAACACCTCCAAGTGCCGCTTCGCTCGTCGTCAAATTTCCGTGCTCGGTCACCTTGTCGATGCTCAAGGCGTGCGTCCAGACCCAGAGAAAATTCACGCAGTCACGAAATTTCCCGTTCCGAAGACCACAAAGGATGTCCACAGTTTTGTGGGGTTGTGCTCATATTTCAGACGCTTTGTTAAGGACTTTGCGACCATTGCACGCCCACTCACAGACCTCTTGAAGAAAGACGCCTCGTTTACCTGGGGCCATGACCAAGCGTCATCGTTTTCGCAACTTACACATTGCTTACAACGCCACCAATTTTGGCTTATCCATTAGCCCCAACCGAGGTTCACACGGGCGCCAGTGGACACGACATAGGAGCTGTGCTATTGCAGCAACAACGCGGACACGACCGTGTTATAGCCTGCGCAAGTCGACTTCTATTTCCAGGCGAGCGCAACTATTCCATCACGGGGCGCGAGTGCCTCGCCCTTGTATGGCCAGTCGCCAAGTTTCGCCCATACCTGTACGGGCGCTCATTCCGTGTTGTCACGGATCATCACGCGCTCTGCTGGCTAGCCTCCCTGAAGGACCCCACGGGACGTCTCGCTCGTAGGGCTCTACGCCTTCAAGAGTACACGTTCTCTGTAATGTACAAAACAGGGCGATTACATCAGGATGCGGATTGTTTATCCCGCTACCCTGTTGACGAAGCAACCGATACCGACGCTATCACGGACGTTTTTTCCGTGTCGCAGCTGTTAAACATTGGCGAAGAGCAACGTCAGGATGCTTCTTTACGAGCCATCATTGACAAACTGGAGTCAACGCCTCGCGACCCGTCCCTACGAATGTTTTTGCTGAAAGACGGGATCCTATATCGCCGCAACCTTGATTCCTTCGGATCAGACTTACTTCCTGTCATCCCAGCGCACCTGCGTTTCACTGTCCTGCATCAACTTCATGACGCTCCCATGACGGGCCATTTGGGCGTTTCTCGCACATACGATCGGGTACGACGTCGGTTTTTTTGGCCTGGACTTGCCCGCTCTGTTCTACGCTATGTCGCCGCTTGTGAGCCCTGTCAGCGTCGCAAAACGCCGTCTGCCCTCCCAGCCGGCTACCTTCAGCCGATTGACGTTCCCAACGAGCCTTTCTTTCGAGTTGGTCTCGACCTGTTGGGCCCTTTTCCACTCTCCACAGCCGGAAATAAATCGATTGCTGTTGCCACGGACTACGCGACGCGGTACGCAATCACACGAGTACTCCCGACCAGCTGCGCTACCGACGTTGCGGACTTTCTGCTGTACGACGTAATATTAGTGCACGGTGCTCCCCGTCAACTTCTCACCGACCGTCGCCGCACGTTCTTATCAGCTGTCGTTCATAAAATCCTGAGGTCTTGCCATACCAAGCACAAATTTACTACTTCGTACCATCCCCAGTCATATGGCCTCACGGAGCGCCTTAACAGGACTTTAACCGATATGCTTGCCAAATACGTTGCGCCAGACAACCATGATTGGGACATTCATTTGCCGTATGTGACGTTCGCCTACAACTCATCTCGTCACAACACTGCCGGATATTCGCCCTTCTATCTACTATATGGCCGAGACCCAACTCTACCTTTAGACACGTTGCTACCTGCGGCCACTGAATATGCTGGTGAAGCCATTGCCCGCGCCGACCACGCGCACCAAGTCACCCGTAACCGTCTACAGGCTTCACAGGCGCGCCAACAACAGCTCTACAATTCTCACCATTTTTTTTCTTTATTGCCTTCTTGACTACAGGTCAAGCTAATATGACAATCACTATCACACGTGTTTCATGCGTGATAACGCGTGAAACAAAGATATTACATCTTCAACACAATCGGTAGCCTTATACACAACTCGCACTTTTATAAGTTTCCACGAAACACTCATTAACAGATAGAACTCTCACATCACAGTGTCTGTACGATAGCATACTACGCCAAACCGAGTAAAGACCAAGCAAAAATATAACATCCAAGTTTTGCACAGAACTATCACAAGGCAAAAAACGAAAAAAAGCAAAAAAAGAAAAGCATTGGTTTATGGCATGGTAATTGGGACCTTACGCCCAGTTCCTTTGGAAATATTCAGTGGCCCACGACGCCTAGTCGTTACCTAGGGGTACCATTGGACAGGTATCGAGACAGTGAAGCATTTTGGCCTGGAAAGGCTGAAGAACTGTGCGCAACCGGCGAAGGATGGGGTGGTCGTGGCTTATCAATTTTCTCTCGGTCAGCTGTATGCAACGTGTTTCTGGCTGCTAAAATTATGTACCTTTTGCAAGTAGTTAGTTGTACGCGTAAAGGCATTCACAAAGTCCACAGGATTTTCACCACGTTAATCTGGAACTCTACGTCGGAAAGAACATCTAGAACAAACTTGTTTCGGCGAGTTAAGCAAGGAGGGCTGTCTCTGTGCCATCTGTTTCTTAACCAAGTAATATCACGTTTCCTGCTCATTAGAGACCAGAGAGACTCTTTTTTACGTTCTTTATTTCAAACAACGCTGTTACACCACATGCCTGACTTCTTTGTATCTTGAGACAGGCGAGAACGACACTTCTGTCACCGTTCTTGCGCGAAGTTATGTTCTCATATCGTTTCTTAAGGGCGAGGTTTTTGATAGATTACCTAACTAATGTGAAAAGAAAGCGCCTTATGAAAGACCTAATACAGAATATTTTTCCTGTGCCCCTGTACCGTTCAAGGTATGAAAAATCATATGGTCATGACGTAGTAAAGCGAGTGAAAAACATGTGTATACCACCCAATGTGAAAACCTTCGTTTTTAAACTTCATACGAGAACCTTGCCAGTAAAAACGTGGCTTGAAGAGAGAGGGATGTATGTACCATGGGGAAGCAGCTGTTTCCTGTGTAACAAACCTGAGACCATTGAACATGTGTTTATTGATTGTAAGAACGCTATTTTCTTTTGGGACATAATACAGAAGACCTTAAAAAAAGATTTGCCTCTTGCTTGATATGGATTTTGTTTTTTTTTACAATTCTCACCATAGGGACGTGCTCTTTTCGCCGGGTTCTCTCGTGCTCCTCTGGTCACCTACTCGGCGTGTGGGACTGTCGGAAAAACTGTTGTCGCCCTACACTGGACCATTCCGTATCGTTCGCCAAGTGACAGACGTCACGTACGAGATTGTTCCAACCGGTCCAACAAAGTCATCGTCAGCTCCGAGCGACACCGTTCACGTGGCACGGCTAAAGCCCTATTACCCCCCTTCGACATCATCTGCGTACATTTAGCACCGGGACGGTGCTTCTACCGCCGGGGGTTGTGATACAAAACAGCCGCTAAACACGGCTGCATGAAAGAGGAGGACGAAGTGGGTTTTCCGTTGAATGCTGGTCTGACGCCATCTTGCTCGTCGGGTTCTGTGCGCTGTAAATAGATCATTAAACAAGTTACTCGTAACAATATATATATCAATAAGATACATGGTAGTAATTGTAATGTAAATGTAGCCCCGCCATGGTGGTGTAGTGGCTATGGTACTCGGCTTCTGACCCGCTGGTCGCGGGATCGAATTACGGCTGCGGCGGCTGCTTTTCTTATGGAGGCGGAAGTGTTGTAGGCCCGTGTGCTCAGGTTTGGGCGCACGTTAAAGAGCCCCAGGTGGTCTATATTTCCGTAGCCCTCCACTACGGCGTCTCTCATAATCATATGGTTGTTTTGGCACGTTCAACCCCACATATCAATCGAATAATGTAAATGTCGAAAAAAGAATAGTGCGCGAAAGATACCCTGCTGCCTGCAGGGACTGTACCTGCGACCTTCTAATAATGCGTGTGACACTCTATAACTGAGCAATGGCGGTGGTCATTTCTCCGTCCTAATTAAGGAGTATATATGTGTATTTAAACATGCGAATATCAGCCAGTAGCCGTACGGGTAGTGTGAGAGACTTTCTTTCCCTGTTGGCATCAAGTATCACCTAATCTTTGTATGATCTGACGGCTGACCTATTATCCCTCATATACTGCCTCTCTACTCTGAGAAGGGCTAGGCTATGAGCCAACGAAATGGTAATAGAACTGTAGGGTCTTTTTTTTCAATCATCCTGCCCTTACCATATATATATATATATATATATATATATAGGTATGGGATATGGCACAACGGGAGCATTGTCAACAAGGATAAATATATTTATTTCCCAACAGTTTCGGGAGGGGTCCTCCCTTCATCAGGGGACGAGTTATACTGACATGAATTTCCAAACTTCGTTGCTGCCGCGTCCCTCTCGCCTTGAAACATGTTTGCGAGAGTGAGAGGGAACTAAAAAAAGAAAAAAAAACAAAAAACAAAAAGGGGGAGAAAAAAGAAAAAGGAAGAAAAGAAAGAAAGTAAAAAAGTGTTGACAGTGGTTCTTCCTCTTTTTAATTTCTTTCTTTTCTTTCCAATATATATATATATATATATATATATATATATATATATATTTATATATCTCATCATATATATATCATATATATATCATATACATATCATATATATATTTATGTATCTCATCAGCCTGACCACGTCCACTGTAGGACAAAAGTCTTTCCCATGTTCTGCCAGTCAAGTTGGTCCTGTGCCTTCTGCTGCCAGTTTATACCCACAAGCTTCTTAATCTCATGAGCCAATCTAACTTTCTATCTCCCCCTAACCCGCTTGCCGTATCTGGGAATCCAGCCAGTTACCCTTGATGACCAGCGGTTATCCTGCCTACGCGCTACATGCCCGGCCCATGTCCATTTTTCTTCTTGATGTCAACTATGATATCCTTAACCCCGGTTTGTTCCCTAATCCATTCTGCTCTCTTCTGTCTCTTAAGGTTACACCTATCATTTTCCTTTCCATCGCTCGCTGCATCGTCCGCAATTTAACGCTCTTTGTAAGTCTCCATGTTTGTGCTCCATAGAATTAGAGTACCGGCAAGAGGCAGCCGTTATATACCTTCCTCTTGAGGGATAGTGGCATTCTACCAGTCATGATTTGAGAGTGCTTGCCAAATGTGCTCCACCCCATTCTCATTCTTCTAGTTACTTCAATCTCGTGGTTCGGGTCCACGCTTATTACGTGTGCTAAGTAGATGTTGTCTTTTACAAGTTCAAGTGCACTGTTACCCACGGTGTGAGAACTATAGGTGGAATGAGGGAGCGCCACCACCGCGCGCTCGCTGCGCTCAACTTTGGTTCCTCCGCTCCACTGCGCAGCGAGATGAAAGGAGCAGTCACGTGGCTCACAGCCGTGCGAGTGCGAGCGGGCGCCGCTCAGACCACGGTATTGTTCAGAGAAAACAGTTGTCATCACGTTACACTCTTGTTTTTGTTGTTCTTTTTTTGTGTGTTCCCGATGAGAGTCCATGCTGTTCGTGTGAGCAACTAGTGAAATGGGAAAGAAATGTTTTGTGCCTCAGTGCTAATCTAGGTACAACAAATGCTCGGAAAAAGTCGATTTCACAGTGCGAATGAACAACATTTTTGATGCCATGAATCGCATACACCCTAAGGAAGGCCTAAGATTAGGCGGAAAGGATTTTGAAGTACTAGAGTCCTTTCTACAACGGCTCACTATTTTGGAGGAAGAAGTGAAGGCAAGATGAATTGATCTTTACTTTTTTGTTTCACGAACCATTGCTGAGGGCTTGCGAGTGACTATTGTGTCGACAATTCAGCTGCCAAACTACTTGGTGAAGAAATGCGACTTCAAATTTGTGTTAACTGCGAAGTTTAACGAAGATGTTTTGGAAAAGTTTTCTGGTGTTATGCCAAGCTGGTGGCCAAAATGAACATCTCTGCCAGCCGACGTTCTTGCATTTATACAGCATGCTATCCATTTACAGTCTCGTAAACCCACCCAAGTACGGCAATCACCAGTTCCTTCCTAGCGAAGAGCGACGACTCCTTAGCTTGCGTGATTTAACATCAGCTTTCAAAAAGGATGTGGCCCGGAAATTTTGTAGGCTCGTGTGTTCAGATTCGGGTGCATGTTAAATAACCTCAGGTGGTCAAAATTTCCGCAGCCCGCCACTACGGCATCTCTCATAATTGCATGGTGGTTTTGGGACGTTAAACCCCACATATAAAATCAATCAAGGAGAATCTGGCCAGCCAGTCACGCTTAGATGAGCTTAACCGCAGGCTTGACGGACTGATGCAGGATGAGACTGAGTGCGACGATGTATTGAACTCAACGCCTGCATCAGACAGCATTACCGACTGCATAATTTATTATGTATGCGGGTTTTTTGCCAAAGACTTTTGAAAATACCAATTTTTCTAAGTGCAAGCTTGGACTGACTGGGACATCTGATATGTCAAGAGCTGCATCAGCCCTTGTAGTTTTGAAGACAAGAGGAGGACTTACGCACCCTAATGCCGCCTAATGCCGCTCTATTTGCCGGCGATAAGAAAGTGTATGGTTTGACTATTGACTTTGTGGTAGATAACTTCAACCTCTCATTTACATGTAAGGTCCATGAAGCAGACATGATAGCGCAAATGTTCCACTATTATGTAGGAGTGCCTATGCACAAATATTGCAAACTAATGAAAAGTTATGAGGCGAACAAGTCTCAATGTTGCGTAAGCTTTCGAAACTAGTCCAGTATTTAGGTTCCTACCTGGAGGTCAAAACGTATAGTTTTTTTTCACACGTGTGTCAATACCACTTTCCTTTTGAGTTGAAGTGCTGTCCTATTCTGTTAGTGGCCGTTTAGGTATTGCTACGTGCTGCAGTGCATGGAGGTGAAGAAGACAAAGCGTAAAGACTGGCGTGAGCTAATCTCTGTGGCTGGCGCTGCTTGCTTAACCGGCTGAAAATACATCTGTGACTACCCCGCACCTGCACCAAATATGTTACGAAAAGGAGACCGACTCCGAAGGGTAGTCACAAATGTATTTTCAGCCGGTTAAGCGAGCAGTGCCAGCCACAGGAATTACCTCGCGTCAGTCTATATGCTTTGTCTTCTTCATCTCCATGCACTTGTGCGAGCTAATCTCTGTGGCTGGCGTTTCTCCCTTAACCGGCTGAAAATACATCAGTGACTACCCCTCCGAGTTGGTCTCTTTCTCGTAATATATTTGGTGGAGTTGTGCGATCCCCGTCCTCGCCATGGAATTCCGAAGCGAACGCTCCCTCGCGGCTTTCAACATTACCCCTCAAGACTCCGCTACATCCTCCCCGGTCGCCCGCCCTTCTGCCCGGCCTGTCAACCCACACCCGCAACAACTTTCATGACGCTTCCCGCCCTCAAAGACCCTGGCGTGTTCCTGGGCCGTGAGGGTTCACATGTCCACCAGTGGCTACACCTCCACGAACGCGTCAGAGCATCATACAGCTGGGGTCCCACACTTATGCTTGCAAACGCCATCTTTTATCTCGATGTAACCACTCGTGTTTGGTTTGACAACCACGAGCATGACATTACAAGCCTGGGACAGCTTCAAGGAAAAAATTTGTGAGCTTTTTGGCAACCCCTTCAGTTATCGTGAAGCTGCGAGTAATGAGTTGTCGACTCGCACACAATCTTCCACAGAGAGTAGGTCGCGCCAGTCTATATGCTTTGTCTTCTTCATCTCCATGCACAGGAACGTAGCAATATGAATGCATCTCTACATCGCTGTAATTAAATGTGCCGTTTTTGAGTTACGAGTTGCTCCTTTGCTTTGTAAAATTTCTATAGACCCACATCTGTCGTTCTCCTCTCCCCGAGTGGGAACTACGCTTGTTAACAATGAAAATATCTTCGGTTTTATGCGTTGAAATCACGATATGAATATGAGGCACGCCGTAGTGAAAGGCTCTGGAACTTTCGACGATGTGGTGTTCTTAGACGTGCACTGGAAACACAGTGTGGTGCTTGGTCTGTCTCGTCTTTCCTTTTTTTCTTGCTGTTTTTCCCCTTAAATATGTACCACGAAGACCAATTTCACGCGCTTCTCATCGCGCAGCACTCGTGCAAGCTTCATCAAAATGTGACCGCCACGACAAAAATTGAATTTACGTTTCTTTACTGCAAGACTTGTGAGGGCTGGGTGGGCTAGGCATAAAGGCAGAAAAGTGGTAAAACGAGAAGAACGCGCTCTATTCGAGCATACTGAAAAACGTGCCGTCCACGCCGAAGTTAAGGGCGAGCTTAACGAGTACTGGCTCTCGCGAGGACCTGCAGTTGAGCGGCCATCATGGCATCACAAGTGGCGCTAGTGATTAGCTAGGCCGCTACACTACCGTGCGTGCGGGCGCTCACATACTTCGCCTGACAATTAAGTTATTTTTTGTATAACTACTACGTAAACTTTACTTCAACGAAGAACCAACTTTTGTCATAATTACACGGGACTTTACCATCAAATGTTTGAATTCATTATCTGGTGCTTTTTGCATGCGAAAGCACATGCTCCTATCGCGAATCTTCAATGTGGTTAATTAAATTGTCCACAGCTATCTGTGCTGTATTGTCAAGATGTAGTAATTGTTCACCGCTTACATTGATTTAATTACTTTTGCACTCGCTATCAAGCGAATGGACAAGTTTTGTTTTTCTTTTTTTCGAGTGGCTTTCGCGGTTCCGAAGCGACCTGCGCCAGAGCCATGATCATTGTGGCGCCATCTCGGTCCCGCTTCGCAAAACGGGAACAGAAGTTCTTCGTTTCTGGAGGCGCCGTCCGTCCACATGCAATACTTCTAACACCGCGCTGTAACCCATCTGGAAGCGCTGTTCTCTTCCGAAGTTGTTGTACCTTACTCTCGTTTTCTGCAGATTATTTTAAGACCCACTTTTTTGCTCTCCTTGTCTAACTCCGTAATCATGAGTTGCAAGTGGTCCCCTGAGTTACTCAGCAATGCATTGTCATTGACAAAGCGCAGGTTACTAATGTACTCTCCATTAACTCCCATTTCTATCTCATCCTATTCTAGGCCTCTGAAAACGTCCTTAAGGACGTGGTAAGTAGCATTGGGGAGATTGTATCTCCCTGCGTTACAGCCTTCTTGATTGGAATTTTGTTGCTTTCTTTACGGAGCACTATGGTGGCACTTGCTTCCCTGTAGATGTTTTGCAATGTGTTTATATATGCTTCATCGCCCCCCTGATTCTGCAGTGTCTGCATGGCTGTTGATATTTCTACTGATTCAAACGCTTTTTCATAATATATGAAAGCTATGTATAGTGGTTGGCTGTATTCCGAGCATTTCGCTATTACCTGATTGATAGTATAGAAGTGGTGGATTGTTGAGTAGCCTGTTCGAAATCCTGCTTGTTCCTTTGGTTGATTGAATTCTAATATTGTCTTAATTCTGTTAGCAATTACTTTTGTAAATAGCTTGCATAGGACGGAGAGAAAGTTGATCGACCTGTGATTTTTCAAGTCCTTGTCATCTCCTTTCTTATGTATAAAGTTGATGTTAGCATTCTTCCAAGATTCTAGTAGTCTTCCCGTCAAAAGACACTTCATATACAGGGTGGCTAAATTTTCTAGCCCAATCTGTCCCCCGTCTTTCAGCAGATCGGATGTTAATTTATGTTAATTGGTCCTCATTGGCAGCTTTGTCTTTCGTGTCACCTCCAAGGCTTTTTTGACTTCTTCTATTATGACTGTGGGGACACCATGTGGGTTACTGCTAGTTCTTACATGGGGTCGTGGTTATGCCGGCTACTGTAGAGATTCTTGTAAAACTCCTCTGCTATTTTAACTATCCCGTCCATATTGGTAGTTACTTTGCTGTCCTTGTCCCTTAGTGCATACATCTGGTTATTGCCTACCCCAAGTATCCTCTTCACTGCTTTGATGCTTCCTCCATCCTTCAAAGCGTGTTCAATTTACTGCATGTTATACTTTATTACATCGGATACCTTATATTTCTTGTAAAACTCCTCTGCTATTTCAACTATCCTCTCCATATTGGTAGTAACTTTGCTGTCCTTGTCCCTTAGCGCATACATCTGGTTATTGCCTATCCCAAGTATCCTCTTCGCTGCTTTGACGCTTCCTCCATCCTTCAGAGCGTGTTCAATTTACTGCATGTTATACCTTATCACATCGGATACCTTATACCTATTAATCAACATCGTAAGCTCTGCAAGTCCTATTTTGTGGGTTATATTTGTGGCTTTCGTGCTTTGTCATTTCCTAATGAGGTTCTTCGTCTGCTGGGACAGCTTACATGTGTCCTGTCTAAACACCGTACCTCGAACTTCCACTGCGCACTCCGTAATGATGCTCGTCATGTTATCATTCATTGCGTCAATGGTAAAGCTGGTCTCCTCAATAAGAGCTGAGTACCTGTTCTGAAGTGGACCCTGAACTCCTGTACTTTGCCTCTCAGTGGTAGCTCATTTATTGGCTTCTTGCGTACCAATTCTCGTTCCTTCTTCAAGTCTAGCCGAATTCGAGACCGTACCATTCTATGATCACTGCGTCGTACCTTGTCAAGCACGTCCACATCCTGCACGATGCCTGGGTGCGCACTCAATATAAGGTTTATTTCGTTCTCACTTTCACCATTAGGGCTTCTTCATGTCCGTTTACGGTTCCCTCGTTTTCAATAAAAAGTATTCAAGATCCGTAAATCACTGCCCCCTGCGAATTACACTAACAGCTCCTCTCTGGCACTTGTAATACTCATGCCATAATCGACGATGAAGTGTATTTCTGCCGAACGCTGCCTATTTAGTTTGGTGTTTTTTGTGTGAATTTACGATTTATTCGAGGATCATCGCTCTCCTGCGGGTAGCGATGAATCCAGACCCCACCGTACGCAATCCGAACTTGGCGTCACCTTCGACGTCAACCCCAAGGAAGCGCAACAGCCGGGAGGACGACAGCACCAGTGACAGCACTGAGCTGTGCACGGCGAGTAGTGAAGACAGTGACGACGATTTCATCCCTGCAGTGAAGCGTGAAGCTAAAAGGAGAATGGTCGGCGCGTCTTCGCCAGCTAGCGTCTCTACCGTGAAGGTGGCATGCGGTTATGAACGCGATACCATACTTTTTGTTTCTGTCGACTCTTCGATCAACCTGAAGAACATGAACAGGCAACTGATATCAGCGCATCTCAAAGCTACCGTGCCTAATGAGATAAATGATATTATACTCAACCCATGGAAGAATACCTTGGCCATAGACGTTGAGCACCCGGCTGCGCTACATACCCTGCGAACTGTCACGGAGCTTGGAGGCATCTATCTCAGAACGTACATTCCGCAGCATAGTGACATGTCGACGGGCGTCATTTATGATGTTGATGTTTCCATACCGAACGCAGACCTTCCTGTTCTGATAAAAGCAGCTATTGGGGCAACGGACATATTGCAAGTATGCCGGCTTGGCAAATCCCGCCGCATCAAGGTGACCTTCAGTGGTGATTGCATCCCATCACATGTAAAGGTTGGTCAGTTTCGTCGCGATGTCCGACCATACATCCCAAGACCACTACAGTTCCACAACTGTCTAAAACTAGGTCATGTTAGTGCTGTGTGCAACAACAAGCAAGCATGCCCATGTTGTGCCGGACCCCACAAAGCAGAGGCTTGCCAAGCAACTCTCCTAAAATGCAGCAACTGTAACGGGAACCATGAGACCTCGTCCAAAGACTGCCCAGTACTGAAGAAAGAGAGGAGCGTTCTGAGACAAATGGCTAAAGACTGATCCTCACGAAAGGAAGCGGTAACGGTTGTTCAACGACGGCGTTCCCGTCGACGGCTGTGCTCGAAGAAAAGGAAAAGCAGTCCTGTGCCGAAGGTGCTTTCACTTACGCCGCCACCGCCACCACCACCGCCGCCACGACCACAGAGACCTCCCCCGCCCCCGCCACCAGGTGGGGTACGTCCAGAGGTGCCGGAAGACACTGCGGCGCAACAGAGAACACCTGGCTCTGACTGGCCCGCTTCACCATGGGTACACGTGACTATGGAATCACAATATCGACAGTCAACAACAGATATGCCCCCAGCTGGCAGTCCGTACGCCCAAGAGGTACAAGGTTTTTTCTGTATTGAGGTCGTTCATGAGTGTTATTAGCACTCTATTGGATAGTCTACAGATCCCTGCCGCTAAATGCGCGCTGCGAATCTTGGACACACTAGAACCAGTCCTTTCCGGACTTCAGTAACAAGATGGCACACCATAGACCACCTCAGCCTTTCCGAGAAAAAGGTCAACTGTGCTTCCATAATTCAGTGGAACGCAAGAAGTCTACAGTCAAGAATGCCTGAGTTCAGACCATTCATTTTCGAAAATAAGTTTCCCATCATCACCATTTGTGAACCACATTTTTCAAAAATACTTCGACTGTCGGGCTATGAATCGTTCGCTTCTTCATCGTGCATTGAGCGAAGTCAAGTTGCTGTGTACATCCGCAAAGAACTCACTTACGTTCTCCAAAGAGTAGAGTCTGACAATAGAAATCACTACGTGTGTCTATATGTTAAAAAGAAGAAGTTGTCGTTTACGCTGATAGGCGCATATGTAGCGCCATCACGTCGACTAGATCAACAGATAATAAATGGTATACTTGCAACGACTCCAGCGCCTTGGATATTGATGGGTGACTTCAACGCCCATCATTCATTGTGGGGAAGCATAAGGACAAATTGAAAAGGCACAAACCTAGTTGATCTCGCATCAGAACACGGGCTTCAGGTGCTGAATGGCGGCAGCCCGATTTATCTCCGAGGAGTAACTTACAGCAGTTGCCTGGACTTGACATTAGTGTCGCATAGCATTGTCACGAAAGTCCAATGCTTTAAAATATTGAAACACATGGCAGCGACCATATCCCCACGTACGTGACAGTCAGAGGTCTGGACGATTCTCCTTCCCCTGTACATTAAAGACTTATTGACTGGGAAGAGTTTCAGATATTAGTGGAGAGCAAATGCATGCACGAACCGCCGGAATCCATTGAAGAAGTGATTAGTTGTGCAATGGAGACTTCCACGAAGATATGTTCGAAAGAATCGAGACGCACGGCACTTGACCAAGAGTTGGAACAACTTCGAGCGGTCCGCCGACGTGCCGAAAGACGATACAGACGCACGAAATCTATCTCTGACCTCAGAGAATCCAGACGCATTCAGAAAAAAATCCAGCTTCGAATGCACAAACTTCATGAACAACGGTGGAAGAAATTTTGTGACTAGCTAGACCCTCGAAAGCTTTTGTCTCCCGTATGGAGGACTCTTCGAGGTATTCACTCGCATCCGCAACAGCTTCATCCCTTCGCCGCTCTGGCGCTACATGAACGTCGCTCACAGCTTGATGTTTCTGGTGAATTTTGTGCAAAGATCGCCGGCGACATTTCTATACCGATCGATCTATTGCCACAAGATGTTCCAGTCGCACAAGATCAGCAAATGGAGGTTGCATTCACCATGGAAGAACTTCATGCGGCATTAAACACATGCAGACGCTCATCGTCCCCAGGTCCGGATGGAGTGACCTATACTGCCCTACGTCACCTAGGCCCGAAGGCACTGCGATGTCTCCTGGACATTTTCAATAAGTCTTGGCATGATGGAATGGTGCCTGATGAGTGGAAGTGTAGTCGCCTGGTGCCTTTTCTGAAGCCCGGAAAGTCTCCATTCGATTTGGCATCACACCGGCCTATAGCACTAGCAAGCTGCGTTGGCAAGGCCATGGAGAGGATGCAGCTTACACGCATGGAATGGTACCTGGAACATTATCACATCTATCCTGATGCTATGGCTGGTTTTTGACGAGGTCGGTCCTCAGTTGATAGCAATATTGACTTAGTGACCTCTGTTCAGCATCAGAAAG
This sequence comes from Rhipicephalus microplus, assembly GCF_013339725.1. NCBI lineage: Eukaryota > Metazoa > Arthropoda > Arachnida > Ixodida > Ixodidae > Rhipicephalus > Rhipicephalus microplus. Next base: position 140,109,042 of record NC_051169.1, read on the forward strand.
CTCAGAAACGGCTGTCGCTAGCTCTGTTCTTAGACGTGAAGGCTGTCTATGACAACGTGACCCACGAGGCTGTTCTCAATGATCTGGAAGCTGCTGAACTTGGAGGTCGTGTCTTTCGATGGGTAAGAAGCTACCTCACAAAGAGATCCATGTTCGTTCTAACTGAAGATGGATCTACGAATGAGTATTTCACAAGTCGTGGGGTGCCACAAGGCGGTGTTTTGAGTCCGACTCTTTTCAGCTTGGTTCTCGTGGGGCTCACCGAAATGCTGCCACAGACGGCTTATACATCTCTCTGCGCTGACGATATCTGCATTTGGGCGTCCGGCGTGACACGGCCTCAAGTGCGCGCAAGAATACAGAAAGCGGCAACAATGACTACGACATACCTTCTTCGCCAGCAAGGTTTGACTATCGCCACAGAAAAATGCGCAGCGGTGGCGTTTACACACAAACCGATGTCTTTCTACTCATTGTGCATCGATGGCAGATTAATCCCATATAAGAGCACTCATAGATTCTTAGGTGTCATCGTAGATCGTGACCTAACCTGGAGCCCGCATGTCACATACGTGAAGAAAAAGCTCATTGGCATTGAGAATGTATTCAAGTTCGTCGCTGGAAAATCATGGGGCCTATCCGTGCACTCCATGATACAGCTTTACACAGCCCTCTTTCCCGGAACTCTCCAGTACAGTCTTCTGTCCTGTCCAACACGTGCAAGACTAACATCCGTGCACTTCAAAGCGTACAAGCCCAAGAACTTCGGACATGCTTTGGCCTTCCAAGATGCTCATGGACAGTGTCAACTATTGTTATTGCACAAGAACAACCGGTCACAACGCATATCATTGTGGAGACGCTGAGAGCGCACATTACGGCATCTATCACGGCTACCGTCACATCATTTAGCGTGTTTGACAGCTCGGAGGCCCCATTCTTCGTACTGCGGTATTGTGACAAAACATCAAGACATACTACCGCCTGGCTTCAAACTTGCAATGCATCCAGCAGCTGCGCTATGGAGTCTTCGTCATCCTGACGTGCGCTTATCCGTACCTGGAATCTTTAAGAAGGCACGCATGTCAACGCTAGCCCTGAAGCAATTGACTTCGCGTCTGTTGGACGAAAGGTATTCGACCGCATGCATGTTTACACCGATGGCTCCACTAATTACAACAGCTCTACAGGAGCAGCGATTGTTCCATCTGAAAATGTGTTGCTTCAGTACAAGTTTTATCACACCATGACGTCGACAGCAGCAGAGCTCGCAGCACTGCAAGGTGCAGTAAAGTACATTCTTCGGCAGCAACCTAACCAATGGGCCATCATTTGCGACTCCAGGTCAGCCTTACAGTCCCTGCGGTTGTTATGCAGCACGGGTTAGACGAACAATCAGTATATCAGATAAGACACGACTACCACGAGGCGCTCAAGGAAGGTCAGGATATTGTATTTCGGTGGTTGCCGAGTCATTGCGGAATCGTCGGCAATGACCGCGCGGATGAAGCTGCTCGATCGGCTCATGACCAAGACCAGCGCACGCCCATACCACTCTTAAGAACGGACGCTGCAAGGCTACTACAATCATTTGCACGCCGTATATCTCTCCTACAATGGAATACGCAGGGTTTCTCCAACACGCACCTGTATTCGATCAACCCGAACTTGCAACTTCGTTTGCCATCCGGACTTTCATGATGCGCTGAAACTTTACTGTGTCGCAAGAGGTTGGCGTGGCATTTACGAATTCGTACTCTCGTCTCCTTGGAATGGCGAGCACTTCGGCATGCAACATCTGCGCCTGCGAGGAAACGCTTGAGCACATTCTATGTCATTGCGCAGCATACCAGACCGCACGACATACTATGGAAGCTAAGCTCTGCCAGCTGGATTCACGGCCGCTTACAGAGGAGAAGATCCTGGGACCTTGGCCGACGGCTTCCCATACGCGCAAAGCCACGAAAGCACTCTTGTACATTTAAGGACCACCAGACTTCACGACCACTTGTGGAATAACTGTGTGAGACCGTGCCGTGTAGTCTCGAGCTGACTATTCGTGCTTCTCTTTCTTACTCCTCTTATTTTCTAGCTCTTTCCGTTCTATTATTCTCCTTTTCCACCACCCCAAGTGTAGGGTAGCCAACCGAGCCAAGCTTGGTTAACCTCCCTGCCTTTCCTCTCTATTTATCTTTCTCTGTCTTTCTCTCATGCCATAATTAGAACCACGCCCTTAGAATCAAAGTTCAACGCTGCTGCTCCAGCGACCCGTCCCCCCCCCCACCTCCTTTTTCTCCGCGTATTTTTTCATACTCGTTCAATACGGGCGTCTTCTTTTCTCTCCGCTTGAGCATTCGACGGCAGCTCTACCACGCGGTAAGATAGTGTCGCGTGCGCCGTCACTTCCAAGCGACGGAGATCGGCCGCCTCGTTTAACCTCTGCTTGCGCAGCGCTCTCCACCCCAACATGCTCATTTTTACGCGTCGTTAGAACGTATTGTCATAGGGGTCGTGACGTGGCCGAAGACAGGAGACTTCGTGTTGAGATTTAACTGTTTATTTGGGCGAACCTGTGCCCGGTAAACGGAAAGTCCAATTACAGCAGCAGTCTTGCACAGATATCAGTCTCGGACAGATACAAAGAGAAGTTTATTAACTTCATACTCAAAAAAACTCTTTACATCATTTTATACGTACAGTGCTCGTTTACACACCCCTCTTGTGCACTATGGGACATACAGACTCCATTATCCATAGAGGAAACTAGCGGCACATACAGAGATCAGATATATAGAACTGTCGCACCGACACAGCTGAATTGGCACCCAAATGAAGAAGACGAGAACGTGGTTGTAGTGGGTTGGACTCTGGAGCTTCTCCCGTTGGCCTGCTTGACTGTGCGCTCTCTAAGCCGTTAGCAAGACCAGCTCTCGGTGAATAAATCTTTCCCGTAACATCTTTTGGTGGAGGTGCTGGGTTTCAAATGGTCGACCTGCCTCTGCTATCTGGATGATGTAATAGTTTTCTCGCCCTCCTTCGAAAGCCACCTGTCTCGTCTCTCGGCAATTCTTGACGTTTTTCGTTGCGCTGGTCTCCAACTCAATTCGTCGAAATGCTCATTTGGACGTCGGCAGATTAAACTACTCGGCCACCTTGTTGACGCCACTGGTGTTCAACCCGACCCTGACAAAGTCCGTGCAGTCCGAGAATTCCCGGTTCCGCGTTCCACACAAGAAGTTCGCAGTTTTATTGGCCTCTGTTCATACTTCCGCCGCTTTGTCTTCAATTTCGCGGATATTGCTAGGCCCCTCACGCATCTCCTCAAAAAGAATGTGGCATTTTCTTGGGGAAGGAACCAAGAACATTCCTTCGCGTCGCTAATCACCGCCCTCACAACACCACCTGTGTTGGCTCATTTTGATCCAGCGGCTCGAACAGAGCTTCGCACCGATGCAAGCGGCCATGGCATTGGTGCTATACTCGCTCAGATACAGAATGGCACCAACCGTGGGATAGCCTACGCTAGCCGTCTTTTGTCGCAAGCGGAACAAAATTATTCCATCACTGAGCGGGAATGCTTAGCCCTCGTTTGGGCTATAGCGAAATTCCGTCCGTACTTATACGGACGTCTGTTCGCAGTCATCACGGACCATCATGCGCTTTGCTGGCTGTCGACGCTTAAGGACCCTACAGGAAGACTCGGCCGATGGGCACTTCGATTACAGGAGTACACGTTCTCGGTTGTTTACAAATCTGGAAAGCTGCACAGCGATGCTGACTGCTTATCCCGGCACCCTGTTGATCCACCTAGCTCCACTGATTTGGAATCCGATGCCTGCGTTTTAGCCATCACTGACTTTCTGAACGTGGCTCACGAACAGCGCCAAGATCCATCGCTACTCACCATCATTGACCGCCTTCAATCGCGTTATGCTGACCCTTCTCTTAGCAGATACCTGCTTCAAGACAACGTTTTGTACCGCCGCAACTTACACCCCGATGGCGCCGAACTTTTACTCGTCGTACCGCATCACCTGCGAAAGGATGTTCTGCGACAATTCCACGACGCTCCAACTTCTGGACATCTAGGGGTCTCCAGAACTTACGACCGCATTTGACGACGAGTATTCTGGAAGGGTCTGTACCGCTCTGTTCGCCGTTACGTCACATCTTGTGACCTCTGCCAGCACCGAAAGAAGCCTACGACTCCCCCTGCCGGTCTACTTCAACCTATTGAAGTTCCAGCCGAGCCATTTTATCGAGTGGGGTTGGACTTGCTAGGCCCTTTTCCTACTTCTACAACTGGAAATAAATGGATTGCAGTGGCCACAGACTATGCCACTCGGTATGCAATCACTCGAGCGCTACCAACCAGCTGCGCAACCGACGTTGCCGACTTCCTGCTGTACGACATTATTCTCCAGCACGGCACTCCGACTCACCTGCTCACAGACCGTGGTCGCTACTTTCTATCTCGTGTGGTTGATGATCTACTCCGATCTTGTGCTACCCGTCACAACTACACCACATCTTACCACCCCCAGACTAACGGCCTTACGGAGCGACTAAACCACACATTGACGGACATGCTTTCCATGTACGTATCTACCGACCACACTGATTGGGACATAGCTCTTCCGTTCGTAACCTTCGCCTATAACTCGTCGCGGCATGAAACAGCGGGCTACTCCCCTTTTTATCTACTCTACGGACGTCATCCCTTACTGCCCTTCGACACACTGCTTTCATCAGACCACCCATCCTCCACCTCGTATGCTCAGGATGCAATCACCCGTGCCCTCACGGCACGTGCGGTAGCGCGTGCTCGGTTATCGTCGTCGCAGACAGCACAGAAGTCTCTTTATGACCGTCGACATAGAGATGCCCTTTTTTCTGCGGGATCTCTTGTTCTCCTGTGGCTCCCATCTCAACGTGTTGGCCTCTGCGAGAAACTACTATCGCGATACGCTGGGCCCTACAGAGTCATTCGTCAGGTCACACCTGTGACCTACGAGATTGCCGCTACCACAAACTCATCAGCTGCTGCTCCCAGAACGGAAGTGGTCCAGGTTTCTCGTCTCAAGCCCTACAACGCCGACTCGCTCATTTAACAGGCACCGAGACGGTGCCTTACGAGCCGTGGTGATGATACGTGTATGGAACTGTCGCACCGACACAGCTGAATTGGCACCCAAATGAAGAAGGCGACAACGTGGTTGTAGTGGGTTGGACTCTGGAGCTTCTCCCGTTGGCCTGCTTGACTGTGCGCTCTCCAAGCCGTTAGCAAGACCAGCTCTCGGTGAATAAATATTTCCCGTAACAATATATATATATATATATATATATATATATATATATATATATATATATATATATATATATATATATATATATAGAACACAAGCGAGTACACGTACGAAAGAGCAATACTTTTATGCCAACGTTTCAGCCGTGGCACGGCCTTCGTCAGGGAATAAAGAGTAGACAAGCAGATGCCCCTTTTAAGGGCCGTTGAAATCACACAATTGATCAGAATAGAATTGATCACTATTCTGATCAATTGTGTGATTTCAACGGCCCTTAAAAGGGGCATCTGCTTGTCTACTCTTTATTCCCTGACGAAGGCCGTGCCACGGCTGAAACGTTGGCATAAAAGTATTGCTCTTTCGTACGTGTACTCGCTTGTGTTCTTTATACGTACCAGACCCCTTGAACTTCCTGCTGAATATATATATATATATATATATATGTTTATACAAGTTTCCGCTAAACTACGCATACATTCGTAAAAAACACAAATATATATTTACAATCATATATACATATATTTACAACAGATCGTGAAGATGGGTAGGCATAATTACAATACTTCGACTGGCGCTATACATACACTTGTAACACAATGTTTTGGGGAGAAGGGGTTAATAGGGGATTATGGGGGTACGGAGTTTCGCACCTCTGACTAAAAAAAACTTTGTGTGCCAGCGGTGAAGGAACTGGTCCTCCCCGCCAGCTTCCAGTTGCTTGGCCAAGTACTGCACTATTTTCTGCATGATCATGGCTAGTGCTGGGTAGGCCGCTCTCACTGGGGTGTTTTTACCTCAGCAAGGCACCGGCGTTTCTAAATCACTGTCGCGATCCCACCGCTGATCACCAGTTGTTGCGATCCCGGTGAGCTGTGGTAGCGTGGTGTAGCTTCGGATTGAGGAAACGAGCGCTTACAAGATGGGGATACGAAAAACAAACAAGGTTTATGGCACTATTTACAAATATTTACAGCATGAGGTTAAGAGTTCACAAACCACGAGCGTGGTGGTTAAACCTTTTCTTGGTTCAGAGCCTTCACAAACTACGAACGTGGTGGTTGAACCTTTAGTTGGTTCAGAGCGACGTCCTGCACTCTGCGGCGCCGTTATAAGCCCTATCGGGCTCCTCCTTCTTCAGTGGAACACCAATCACATACACACACAACAGGTGACGGGTACGAGCAGGCACGGCGCACGTGAACAGCCAATTTCGAGTCAAGATCACTGCACTTAAAGGTGGCGCCAGAGGGGCTCTTGCTCGTCGTGTGTGTCACTGGTCGAGGGGTCCCAAGCTTCGGACAGCAGACATCAAACGGTCCGCCAATCTGTCTGCTCAATTAGCAGGGCACTTTGTGGCGGCGGTCGCCGTTTCTACAAAGGAAGACGCTGTCTTTGTTGTCCCCTCTGGAACGGCTTACCGCTTCGTGGCGACGTGATGTCTCATCCGCCGGCTAGCAAGGACAATGCCTGGCGGGCATAGGCATTCGGCGAGCCGGCTACTTGTTTGAAGATTAAAAGAGCGCCGCTCCCCCGTCATTTCTGGACGCTGGTTCCGAGAAAACTGGGTTCTAGGCGTGGGAATGCTGCCCGGCCACGCTTCTCAGTGACAGCATGGCGCCTACTGATGCCGGTCATAACAGCTTCCCCCTCGCCAGATGAGTCACGGAGGGCAGCAGTCAACACTGCTGCTCGCAGGGACGACGAAAAGGTCAGTAGTTGAATGCCAGGAACTGGCCTTCGCTTGTGGCATGGTCCGGGTGATTGCCGAATCTTCGACAGCATCTCTGATACTCGACCACCTGTACAAGCAAGCACTCGGCCCCCTTCGATCAAACCAAGCCAAAAGAGGGATGGAAACCAATTTTCATTTCCTAGCTTTAACAAAAGCTCACACTAAAAACTCTCAGGACTCACTTGAGCTGAAAAACCGGACGTGCTACCTTACAAATTTACATAAGATGCACGAAAAAAACTAAAATATCAATTTTGATACAGAAAGAGCACCCCAGAATGGCGACTGAGCGTGTCAACGTTTCCATTCAATTTGCCCTTCTTTTACCTAATGCCAAAATTGTATTTTCGAAGAATCAAGCTCTGCCTCACAAGGCGACTGTTCTTTTATGTCACGGTTTGCAGCCAAGTAAGGGGAAAATGGTCTGTCCCTACTTTAAATTTAGCACCTCTGAGATAACCTGCAACTGATGAATGGCCTACACAAGGCAAGCGCATTCATTTCCTGAAGCGCAGTACGTTATCTCACGAGAGCCCAAATTCTGGTGCAAGCAAAGCGCAGCGTTGCTTGGTACCATTGTCGTCCTGATATAAAACAGCAGGCTCTTTTTCATCGCTGACTACTTTCATCGGTTCTGTCCCGCTGAGAGCATCAGTCAGGAACTCGGATTCAGTGAGCGCTACTTTTGTCCGAACGTCCGTCTTTGTTTACGGCCGCCCATAATTGTCTTCCACTGAGACATAAAGCTCTCTAGCTTTTCGGAATCTTTGGCCTACACTGTGGCCAAAATACTCTTAGTTTGCTCAGAATTAGAAAAAGCTTACCGTTTCGCTCATATGATCCTTGATCAATTGTCTTCAAAGAAAACCAACAAAACAGAGACAAACACTTCTTTCTAGAAGGTTCGTTTGGTTGAAGCAAATTGCCTTTGCTAATGCCTCTGAGTAAATCTCACTGGGCTCTCCTGAGCGTTCAATTACTCTCATTTTCTAAGCATTGCAAAATACACGGCGCTATTAACCAAACGCTTAATCCCTCACACTTTGTCTTTCTTACGTTACATTGTAACACACCGTGTACAACACAACAATAACCATAGGTAAAAACACCTGAAAAGCACCTCACAACAATCGCGAAGGTTTTTTTATAACCGTGTGCCAATGGCTCTCAAGTCTCATAACGCGCAACGACAACCGCACTGTGTTGCGCCAAACTTAACCAGTTTACGAAATCATCTGGTCTATGTTAATATCTTCTTCCTTAAATGCCAATTCACGCCACATCCACATGACAGTAAAGGCATACGATATTAAACTAAACCTTTGAAACACTAAAAAAAACAATTTTTTTAGTTTTTACATTCTCGGTATATTCGTACAAATGATTAATGGACTTCAATTTTCAGCCTTTAGTTCGGCGGTTTTCCTTTTCAAAAATTTACTCCGCATCATGTGACTTACAAACTTAAACAGACCAATATGCATCTCCAATTCAATAATCAGTAGCCATACTTAACACGCACGTGCAACCATTGTTAAAACTGACCGCCCCCTTTTCTCAACTAGATTCCTCTGAATCGCACACGATGGGGTCGCGGTCCCGGCGGTTTTCGAGCACGCCAGAAGCTACAAAATGCACAAACTCTAAGCAGTGCACTGCCGTCATACCTCATTTTCCACTTCTTCCTGTTCCCCTCAGGAATGTGAAAAGGACGCCAGAAACAGGGTGGAGACAGGGGACATTGTCTCTTTGTGCTCGCCCCGACGCGGTTTCTAGCCACTCTGTGCTTTCGACTCTGATCCTTCAGGCAAGGCCGCTTTCCCGAAGTTGTCGAACGCAACCGCGCTTTTCGTTGGGGTAACGCACCTCGTTTCCCCCCTCTACACCTGGCTTGCCGCTTGTACCTCTCGGAACGCCACCATGGACGTTTCCTGGAACGGATTAACGGCCTACCCTCTCGTCTTTCTTGCGACTGAGTGGGGCCTGACCTAGGCTTGCACAGTGACGAACGCTTCTGCTTCTTTCTTTTTCGGCGATGTTTTCTTGCCTCCTTTCTCTCGATGCCATCATCATGTCGCGTCGGGAGCTGAGGGGTTGGGAAGCTCGTTGGAGCTTGTGCTACATTTTCCCCCACGCTCAAACATTTTATACTCGGTGTCACGACGGACTGCCGGGCCAAATTATCTTTGTTAATGCTGATGAAACCATTAACTGGGCCCTCTCCGATGGCATCGCTGCTCTGCTGAAGCGTGGCGCTCTTGCTCTCATCGGCCACTGCGCTAACCATGCCTAAATTTGACAATGTCGAAAGGTCCCCCTGAGGCACGAAGAAGGTTTCCAGCTTCTTACTGGACCCATTAGGGCTGCTGGCACCCTCTTCATCCACGCAAGGAGCGTCTTTCGACATCGTCCCCACCTCGAGACTGGCCAAGGGCTCGTTCTCGACATGCTCTAGATTGACGCCTTCGAGAATATGCGGGCCCTTCTCTGGCGCAATCTGTTCCTGTCGCGCTTTATGAGGCGCCTCAACTTCCGGCGCTTTGCGACGCGCCTCGCTTTCAGACTCCGGTGCGAGTCTTTCTTTCTTTTTGCTAACAGAAGTTCCGAATTTTCCGATCAGCTCTAATTTGATAACTTCATAGTTGTTCGCGTGCTGCTCACTGAGACGCGCAACAACATCCGCTGCCTCGCAGGGCAGAACCGTGAGTAGCTTGTGAGACCACGTGTCTCGCTCACACTTCAGTTGACTACACTTTCGTTCAAAGAGTCTGAGATACAGGCCCATATCCCATGATACCTCATATGGCTGCATGTACCTAGACATCTCGAACTCTGCCTCCTTTTCGAGAAGTACTCCTCGCTGGGGTCCCATTCTCAAACGCAACTCATAGTCTTGATTGAAAAACTTTCTCTTGAGGCCTTCTCTTTCGTGTTCACTCTTTCCTTCCATCTGAGCTGCTCTTAGTTTTCTTTCGATGATGAGGTCCCATTCTTCACTTAGTTCCTCATCATCAGCCCCCAAATCATTAATCGCTTGAATGATTATGGGTTTTCGTGCCAAACCCTTTGTATCGATCCCCAACTCCTCACACAACAGCAACAAGTCTGACTTCTGCAGCTCCCGTAAGTCCATGATCGTACTGAGTGCTCGCTACTTCCAAAATAACTTTCCGAAACGGCGAAACTGAGTCTTTCGGCAAAGTTAACTACCAGTTCTAAAATTTACCCTCTTTTAGAACCTGGTTCACTCAAAGGAAAAGCCAAGCACTCACCCATACGTGATCCATGTCTCGAGCCAGCTGCTTCTCCTGGGCCGACTGTTGTTGTCACTTGTAGCTTCGAATCCCTCCGCTGTTCACCAGTTGTCGCGATCCCACCGCTGATCACCAGTTGTTGCGATCCCGGTGAGCTGTGGTAGCGTGGTGTAGCTTCGGATTGAGGAAACGAGCGCTTACAAGATGGGGATACGAAAAACAAACAAGGTTTATGGCACTATTTACAAATATTTACAGCATGAGGTTAAGAGTTCACAAACCACGAGCGTGGTGGTTAAACCTTTTCTTGGTTCAGAGCCTTCACAAACTACGAACGTGGTGGTTGAACCTTTAGTTGGTTCAGAGCGACGTCCTGCACTCTGCGGCGCCGTTATAAGCCCTATCGGGCTCCTCCTTCTTCAGTGGAACACCAATCACATACACACACAACAGGTGACGGGTACGAGCAGGCACGGCGCACGTGAACAGCCAATTTCGAGTCAAGATCACTGCACTTAAAGGTGGCGCCAGAGGGGCTCTTGCTCGTCGTGTGTGTCACTGGTCGAGGGGTCCCAAGCTTCGGACAGCAGACATCAAACGGTCCGCCAATCTGTCTGCTCAATTAGCAGGGCACTTTGTGGCGGCGGTCGCCGTTTCTACAAAGGAAGACGCTGTCTTTGTTGTCCCCTCTGGAACGGCTTACCGCTTCGTGGCGACGTGATGTCTCATCCGCCGGCTAGCAAGGACAATGCCTGGCGGGCATAGGCATTCGGCGAGCCGGCTACTTGTTTGAAGATTAAAAGAGCGCCGCTCCCCCGTCATTTCTGGACGCTGGTTCCGAGAAAACTGGGTTCTAGGCGTGGGAATGCTGCCCGGCCACGCTTCTCAGTGACAGCATGGCGCCTACTGATGCCGGTCATAACATCACAAAGAGTGTGATGGCAATCACCAGCCTTGCGAAGCAGCCCCTATTCCTTTCGAGGGCCGGGGGAGGGCGGATGCTGAAGCGAAGCAACTCGCAACCAGGCGCCATACCGACTTGGCCGCCCCGCATTCTAACAACGCGTGGGAGATCGTTTCCTCAGCGCGGCAATTAGGACACTGGCTGTTCGGCGTGATGCCGAAACGGTGCAGGCGATGTCTCGTAGGCAAAACTAGCCACTTGCGCTTCACTCGAAGTCATGTACTTCGCGCGGTCGGTACTTATTGCTTTTTTGTTTGCACAGTCCTAGGCTTTTGATCTGCTCCTTTTCTTCTTCGGACAACTGGTTTTCTGTTACAGCTTCGACGATTCGGGCGGGTGGGTCCTTGTCAATGTCGCAGTTCGGGGCTTCTTTTTCTATGATCTTTGTCGTAGTTGCCGCCATCCTGTAAAAGTGAGAGGGCGCTTCCGCGCGCGGGCCAGTGTGTTTGTGGTTTTCAAGATAGTGCGTGATGGTGCTTGTTCAGTAGTTGATTTTATTCTTCCCAACGTAACTCGCTGCGTAATAAAGCGTGCGGGTAATCTTGAGGGCCAGTATCTGGCTGGTCATTTGTACGTGTGGCAGACCGAGGCCACCTTTGTCCTCGGGTAGTTGAAGGAGGTGTCGCTTGACTGGTGCCCGTTTCCCTTCCCATAGCAAATCGGTGATCACGGTGTTCAGTTGGCTCGCGGTTTTCCTAGGGATCACCGCTACCCTACTGGCGTAGAACGCAAACGCGCAAACGGTGGTTCTTGCTGCCAGTGCTTTTTCACGTAACGTGAGGTTTAGGAGGCGAATGTGGTCGGCTGCCTGCTTTGCTCTCTCGAGGGCTCTCTGCCACGTGACTGGTGCCACCCCTTCACTGGAGAAGTAGATTTCTAGTACTTTAACGACGGACACCACTTCGATGTTTCCTAGGGCTTCTCTGGGGAAAGTTCCAAATAGCATCGCCTTGCTCTTGTCCACATTTATCGCCGCTCCGGATGCCTGCGCGTATCTTGTGAACGTCGCACTGAAGGCTTGGAGGCTGCTTTCATCCCGAACAAACAGGGAAATCTCCGCGTATGCCAGCACTTTCACCTGCTCCTAGCCCGTCAGAGGGAAGCCCCGAATGCCTTCATGCGCAATAACACTTTGTGATCAGCGGCTCGCACGACAAGACAAAAAAGGTCGGGCCCAATGGGCATCCTCGCCTTATGCCTCTACTATACTTGAATGCCGGCGTTGTGACTCCGTTTATCACAACGGTGCAGGTTAGGTCCTCGTACAAAGTTTTTGCCAGTTTTATAAAACTTGCCGGTAAGCCAAACTCCTGCATCACGTCGAAGAGGTAATGGTGTCGTACCCTGTCAAATGCTTTAGCTTGGTCTAGGGAAATAAAAACACCATTGAAACCTCTTGTCGTCGCGTATTTGAAAGAGTTACGGATCACTGTGAGGTTCGCAAAAAGCGACCTTTCTGGAATCGCGCACGTTTGGTACGGGCTAATGATGTCCGGTAACAGGAGCTTGAGCCTGTTGTTCAGTATAGTGGCTACCAGCTTGTAATCGGTGTTCAAAAGCGTGATTGGACGCCATGCCGTGGGCTCGTTTGGTGGTGCACCCTCTTTCTGTAGTAGGACAATTTTACCCACTCCGAAGGAGTCGGGTTTCTTAAAGCACCTGAAGATCGCATTCACCATCGCGAGCAAAGGTTCTTCGAGAACTTCGAGAAAAGTCACATAGAAGGATGCAGTCAGACCATCAGCGCCTGGGGCAGAATTGGGGGTCATGCTTCTTATGGCTTTACGAAGCTCTGCAGGGGAGACTTCAGCGCTAAGGGTTGCTGGCTCCTCCTCCTCCTTAATTCGCTGCAGATGTTTGGAAAGTTCTTTGACATGGTCGGGTCTTCGACTGGTGTCTATTGGTTCGGTGTCTTGAAACTGTATGCTGAAGTACTCTCTGAAGACGTTCTCAATTTCTGCTGGGTCGTCGGTTACAGAACCGTCTAAGCGATTTGCCTCCGTAATTCTCAAACAGCCATTTCCACGTACTTCCCTCACATCAACTCTGGTCGCCGTGCCCAACAGTCCATGCTCACTTCTAGATCGCCTCATGGTATCTCTGAGGAGTTGGTTGTATTGCTCCTCGAGCGAGGTCAGGTACTCTGTTGTACATGAGGTCAACGTGTCGGCTGCCTTGATGATCTGCATCCGGCGAAGAAGTTCTTTCATCTTTTGTGTATGACGTCTTTTCTGGCTTTGCCTTCTTTTTGTAACAGGGCCTTCTATTCTTCCTTAAGTTTATCCCACAGAGGGGGGGGGGTAATATGTCCGGCATTTTATACTGATGCGCTGATGGCAGCTTTCAAGTTTTCTACGCAAGTCTCATCTCTCAGCAGCTCAGCGTCTATTCTCCAGCTATTGTTATCAGAGTGCGGGCCGGGGGATCCCTTTCCCATCGTGACGAGCGGGGCATGATTCGTCTTCTCTCTCAGGTTGGCCGGGAGCGCGAGTACTTCGCATCCTTCTACCAAAGGGAGGAGGTGGTCCGGAAAGTACATCCGGTCTATTCTACTTCCTGCTGATCTAGAGGTACGGGTTGCTACGAAGCGGTCTTTATAGAGGTGTACCCATATGTCCGAGAGATTTAGGCGCCGAAGGGTTTTCACCAACTCTTTTGCATTGTAGGTTGATCTTCCTTGATTTGTCCCCCTCACGTCCCGGTTAGAATCTACCCCGCATATAAAATAATCGACCATTACGTGGGGAATAGGGCTCTAGGAGGAGTTGGTGCATCTCTTGAAAGAACTCATTCGTATCTTTTCTTGTCACGGGGGCATAGACGTTCACAATGCGTATCTTTTTGCCTTCGATGAAAATGTCAATCATTATGTACCGACCATTCGCCCCGAAAATACAATGGGATTTTGATCGAAATCTGCCTGATATGAATATTACTCCGACCCCGCATGCTCTCGTGGTCGCCAGAGAGAAAAAGGCGTCGGTCTGATAATCTCGGCGGAAATTAATCACACCCAGCGGCGTTCGGAAATTCGCCTCTTGAATAAAGAGGAGATCTATGTTCTGGTTCCTATCAAAACCTAGGATGGCTGCTTGTTTCGCCCTATCTCTAAACGCTCGGATATTCCATGTAGCCAATTTTAAGAAGGCCATCAAAAACCTTAAAAAGAAGATAACAAAACGCGCTAAGTATCGAGGCTAGCAAGCAGCGTGGCCGTCATCCGCCGATTGGGCGCGATGCCATGCGCTGGAGGGAAGAAGGAAAGAAGGGTGAGCGAATGCACCGAGCAAGATAGGCGACAGCCGCGTGCCGGCAGAAAGAGGCGAGGAGGGTGCTGTGCCAGAAGGAGAAGGGAAGGCAAGTGGGACATAGTGCGGCCAGAGCGAACGAGAGGAAGGGAAAAGGGCCGTGAAGCCGACAGGGCAGGCGCGCCGCTTCAGTGGCTTGCGTCTCGGCGCTTGGGGGGTGGTTCTCCTTTGTACTTCAACTTTGGCTACACCGTTTTTCTCGAGCTTCCGAGCCTTCGCGTATGGTGGAGCGTCACTATCACTGCTTTGACCTGCTGGCCCGGGTCTACGCTGCCGGGCCTCCTTGGTGGCTGCCCTCTCACCCAGATACCGCTTATCGTCATCAGGGCGTCTTCGTGAGCGTGAGCGAGCTCTCTGTTCTAGCCCAGTGGCCATCTGTCCAGTTTTCGCGTCCGATTTCCGGCTTGGGCATGCCGAACGGGAGGCGGGGGAGGAAGTCGGTGCAGCATCGTCGCATTCGCTGTCGCCGGGTAGAAAGTAATACCCTTTACTTTTTATGGGGGCGTCGTCGCTGGCTGGGTCTTGGGTGCCAGCCTCCAAGGCCAGGCTGGTCACTGGGGGCCGGACGTTGACGGGTGTGTGGGATAAAGCGAGGAGGGCCTCTCCCTGGTCGTTGGACTCGGGGGTCGCTTCAGCCGCGCTCAGCGAATTCCCGCAGACATCCTGGCTCGCCGAGGGTGGAGGCGGCTTAGGGGGGGAGACGATTGCGCTGAACCCATCTCGATATCGCTCGACTCTGTTTCGGTCGACCTGGTGGTAGTCTCGTCAAAACTCCCGGGCCTCTTACCCTCACTGGCGGACGGATCGCCCATACCACTGCCTGAAGTCCGATCGGAGTCTAAGTCGCGGTCCCCAGAAGGGGATCTCCTCTCGGTTGTGCGGGATGTGGACCTGGACGTAAGGACCTGCATACGCGGCGAGTTAGTTGCTCGGGCAGAGGCGGGGCCGCTTGACTGAGAGTGCGACGAAGCGGATTCAGATAGCGAGGGGAAGCTGCGGGCGGCCGAAGCGTATGAGCACTTACGAAAGCACTCGCGTCTTCCGTGGTGACCCCCGCAACGTTTACAGTCTGCCGAGCAGCCCTCAGTATCGTGGCCGAAGGTGCCGCACCGCTTACAGTACGCCGTGGTGCACGCAGTCGCCATATGCCCGACTTCACCACAACGCGCGCACACCCGGCGCATGCCTATGTACTCGCACATGACTTTGTGCCCCGCAATAGTGATGAAGTTGGGGACTGGGCGGCACATCTCAATTTTAACCACACGTACCCCGTTTAACTTGGTCTGGCGAGTGGCTAGGGTGGCGAACGAAATGCCCTTCACTTTGCCAAACTGGGCTAAGGCGTTGCTAAGGGCCTCGTCTGATAAAAAAGCGGGGCAATGGTAAACGTTCACATATGTAACCGGCGGCCCGACTGCCTCTACTGGCACCCTCGCCCCGTTCACTTCGAATCCTTCCGCCATCATTAGCTTCGTCGCCTAGCCAGCATTGCGGGTGCATACAAGAAATTTTGCGCCCCCCCATATGTTGCAGTACTAATACGCTGTCGTCACCAGCTGTCTCTTCAATTGCGCCAATTAACTAATCGACGGTGATATCGCCCTCGGGCGCGGAAAACATGAAACAATTCTCCCTCACCGGGAGTTCAAATGGCGTGGTCATTCTGGTGGGTGGACCCCGCAAGCCGTCGGTTGGGCGTGGCTCGTGGGTGACTTCTAACGTGCAGTCGAGCTGCACTCTTGTAGGAAGCGGCTCAGCCGAGGCGGGTGCCGCGCAGGTCTTAGGTGGTACCAGGTGGACCGCAGGGGGACTCCGGGATGGCGGTCGCTGAACCGGGGACCTTGAACCTCCTCCTGGCATGGGGAAGGCGGGCCCCAGGCAGCAAGGCCCGAGACCCAGGGGCGGCGGTCGCGCGTACAAGACGCCGGTGCCGCGTAGACTTCTTTTGCCGACTTGAAACCCTGAGGTCGACGTCCGCGTGACTAGACCTCGGGTCTCGCTTGAGGACTCGAGAAGGGACAGCTAGACCGGCGAACGGAGCGTCGGCCTTCGATCAACATCTGACAAGCGGCGAAGCGCGTCGGCACTTATACTCTTGCCTTCGTATGTTCTAGCGTTATCGCTGGCGGTGGCGTAGGTTCCAGAACAATCTGCACCGTTCGCACAGTGGGCGTGATCTTATCGAAATGATCTACTACAGTTCGGAACCTTCTCGAAAACTGCAGGCGCGGTTTGCGCTGAGAATCGTGTGGTGTTTTGGGACGATAACAAAAACTTGGGAAATGGAACGTGGCATTGCCCCCCTCTGAAAAAAGGCATCGTCTCGATGCTTTAACTAAAGATGAAGGTACAACAATAATGCAAGAAAGTACAATGAATAAATTACGATACAACAATAATACATGAAACGGCTTGAGGCGCGCGACATGGACGTTTTCAGGTCGCGATCGGCGTCGTTGAGAGTTCGTGATGCCGTCGGGGACAACCTCGTAATCAAGTGGGCCGAGACGTCGAACCACCCTGTACGGTCTGAAGTACTGTCGCAGAAGCTTTTCACTTAGTCCACATCGGCGTATCGGCGTCCTCACCCAAACCCGTTCACCGGGCTGGTATTCCACGAAGCGTTGTCGATGGTTGTTACGGTGGCTGTCGGTCGTATGTTGATTCTTGATACAGAGACGCGCAAGTTGTCGGGCATCTTGGCGCGTTGAAGGTACTCGCTCACATCGAGGTTTTCTTCGTCGGTGACGTTGGGTAACATGGCATCGAGCGTCGTTGCCGGGCTCGTTCCGTCGACCAATTTGTATGGAGATATCTGTGTCGTCTCCAGCACCACCGTGTTGTATGCGAAGGTCTCATACGGAAGAATGGCGTCCCACGTCTTGTGTTCGACATCGACGTACATTGACAGCATGTCGGCGATCGTCTTGTTAAGCCGCTCGGTGAGGCCGTTTGTCTGTGCGTGGTACGCTGTCGTCCAGTGGTGGTTTGTTTGGCTGTATGCCAAGATCGCTTGAGTTAAGTCGGCAGTGAATGCCGTTCCTCTGTCGGTGATAAGGACCTCCGGGGCGCCGTGACGTAGGACGATATTTTTGACGAAGAACTTAGCTACCTCGGATGCACTGCCTTTTGGCAGGGATTTTGTCTCGGCGTAGCGAGTGAGGTAGTCGGTAGCTACCACGATCCACTTGTTTCTGAAAGCCGACGTCGGGAACGGCCCCAGTAGGTGCATACTAATCTGCTGGAAAGGTCGGTAAGGTGGATCAATTGGCTGCAGAAGTCCGCCTGCCTTGTCGGCGGTGTCTTGCGTCGCTGACAGTCCCGGCAAGTCCTCACATAACGAATGACGTCGGTGGTAAGACGTGGCCAGTAGTACCTTTCTTGTATCATCGCGAGCGTGCGAGAAACACCGAGGTGCCCTGCCGTCAGATCGTCGTGCAGGGCCCGCAGGAGTTCTGGTCGCAGAGCTGAAGGCACCACAAGGAGGTACTTAGCTCTAAGTGATGAGAAGTTTTTCTTTTGTAGAAGACCGTTTCGTAGAAAGAACGACGCAAGTGCGCGCTTGAATACCTTCGGGACGTCGGCGGTCCTGCCTTCGAGGTAATCTATTAGGGCCTTAAGTTCCGGGTCGGCCCGCTGTCGTTCAGTGAAGTCGTCGGTAGTTATCGTTCCCAAGAAGTAGTCGTCATCCGGGTCGTCCGGTAGCGGTTGGTCGACAGGCGCACGAGAGAGACAGCCTGCGTCGGAGTGTTTTTTGCCGGACTTGTATATGACAGTAATGTCATATTCTTGAAGTCTCGGGCTCCATCGTGCGAGGCGACCTGAAGGGTCCTTCAATGTGGCTAGCCAACACAAGGCGTGGTGGTCGCTCATGACTTTGAAGGGCCTGCCGTAGAGGTAGGGGCGAAATTTCGACGTAGTTCAGATGATGGCGAGGCACTTCTTTTCTGTTGTGGAATAATTTGCTTCTGCTTTGGATAGCGATCGGCTGGCGTAACTAATAACCCTTTCAAGTCCGTCAGCTCTCTGCACAAGAACGGCGCCAAGACCTACGCTGCTTGCGTCAGTATGTATTTCTGTCTCGGCGAATTCGTCGAAATGGGCAAGTAACGGAGGCGTCTGGAGGCGATGTTTAAGCTCCTGGAAAGTGTGTTCCTGTGGCGTTTCCCACTTGAACTCCACGTCGGCCTTGGTAAGGTTAGTGAGAGGATCGGCGATGCGGGCGAAGTTTTTCACGAACCACCTATAATAGGCGCACAGGCCCAGAAATCGGCGCATGGCTTCCTTGTCAGTGGGCGGCGGGAAGTCGGTGATGGTGGCTGTTTTCCATGGATCGGGACGAACTCCAGACTTGCTGATTACGTGCCCCAGAAACAAGAGCTCTTCATACGCAAATCTGCACTTTTCTGGCTTCAGTGTGAGTCCGGAAGTCTTGATGGCTTGAAGTACAGCTTCAAGGCGCCGAAGATGCTCGTCAAAACTCGAGGAAAACACGAGGACGTCGTCCAAGTACACAAGGCAAGTCTGCCACTTCAATACTGCCAGTACTATATCCATAACGCGTTGAAAAGTTGCAGGCGCTGAGCAAAGGCCGAAGGGCATCACCTTAAACTCGAAGAGGCCGTCCGGTGTTATGAACGCCGTCTTCTCTCGGTCTCTTTCGTCGACTTCGATTTGCCAATAGCCAGTCTTGTGGTCCATTGACGAAAAGTACTTGGCGTTCTGGAGCCGATCAAGTGCGTCGTCTATTCGTGGGAGAGGATACACGTCCTTTCTTGTTATTTTGTTCAGGTGGCGATAATTGACGCAGAAACGTAGGGTCCCATCCTTTTTCTTCACTAACACCACGGGGGATGCCCGTGGACTCTTGGACGGCTGGATAATGTCATCCCGCAGCATTTCATCAACTTGTCTCTTCATGGCCTCCAGTTCTCGCGTCGAAACCCTGTACGGACTCTGACGGAGTGGTCTGGAATTTTCTTCGATTATGATGCGATGTTTCGTGATTGGGGTCTGCCGAATTTTCGATGACGACGAAAAGCAATCTTCGTATTGTAGGAGCAGGGCCTTGAGCTGTACTTGCTTATCGTTCGGAAGTCTGGGATTGACGTTGAAAGCTATGGGAGGGGCTTGGTTCCTCTGAGCAGGTTCCGCAGAATCGGCGAGGGCGAAAACACTGGTGGCTTCGACAATTTCTTTGATGTATGCGACCGTTGTTCCTTTTTTCACATGTTTGTACTCATTGCTGAAATTCGTGAGCATAACCATTGCTTTGCCTCCCCGCGGCTCTGCAATTCCTCTTGCGATGCTAATATTTCGGGTGACTAACAGATGCTGACTGCCTTCAACGACGCCTTCGAAGTCATGTGATTTCGGAGCGCCGACTGAAATAATGACGCTTGAGCGAGGCGGAATGGTGACTCGTTCTTCCAGCACATTCAAGGCATGCTGTCCTGACGGCGTGTGTGGCGGTAGTGCTTCTTCTGTACATAACGTTATCGATTTTGTTTTTAGGTTGATGACAGCACCATGGAGGCATAAGAAGTCCATGCCAAGGATGACATGTCTCGAGCAACGCTGTATAGGACTACGAAGTCTGTAGGATAGATACGGCCGTTAATGGTGACTCTCGCTGTGCAGATTCCTGCAGGCGTTACGAGATGATCTCTGGCTGTGCGGATTTCAGGGCCTTTACAAGCTGTCCTAACTTTCTTTAACTTCGCAGCGAACGGCCCACTGATGACAGAATAGTCGGCTTCAGTATTTGGCGTGGACGGGGAGGGGCGTTGTGGTGCAGTGCAATGGCGTAGCTCATAGCTTCCGGCTCGGGCAGCGGTGCGTGGGGAATTTGAAGCGATTGCCGGCCGAACTTCTTTTCGCACAATGTCGGCGATTGAATCCACTTGAGGCTGCGCCGAAGGCAACAGCTTCCACAGCTTTTCCCACTCTCTTTGCGAGCGACGCTTGTGAACGTTTGCAGGAATGCGCCGCAGAAAACATCCCACGTTCGGAGCGTGGACTCCCGATTTTCGAGCCAGGTCCTTGCGGTGTCTTCCAAGTAGAAGAACACACGACGCAGCTTTTCGTCATGGTCCCAGTGGTTGAGGGCGGCCACACGGTCGTATGTTTCTAGCCAGGACTCCGGGTCTTCGAACGATGACCCATGGAAAATTGGTGGTTCCCTGGGTTGATGAATGACCATCGTGGGCAGGGACGCTGCAGTTGTCATTGTCGCTGCAGTCGCGGTCATGGCCTTGGTCTTCCGCGCCTTGTCTTGTAGAAGCCCGTACTCCGGTGGTAGCCCTTGCTGTCAGCGGCTTGTTCGCTGCTCCTGATTGGCGTCGGTGTCTTCTCCGCGACGTGGGCTGGGTTCACGGCTTGATTGATTGATATGTGGGGTTTAACGTCCCAAAACCACTATATGATTATGAGAGACGCTGGGTTCACGGCTTGACGGGGGCGTCCGGTACATGAACGAAGCAGCACCTCCACCAGATGTCACGGGGTCGTGACGTGGCCGAAGACAGGAGACTTCGTGTTGGGATTTAACTGTTTAATTGGGCGAACCTGTGCCCGGTAAACGGAAATTCCAATTAGAGCAGCAGTCTTGCACAGATAGCAGTCTCGAACTGATAGCGGCGAACGGAGTGTCGGCCTAACTGACAAGCGGCGAAGCGCGTCGGCATTTACACTCTTGCCGTCGAATGTTCTAGCGTTATCGCTGGCGGTGGCGTAGGTTCCAGAACAATCTGTACCGTTCGCACAGTGGGCGTGATCTTATCGAAATGATCTACTACAGTCCGGAACATTCTCGAAAACTGCAGGCGCGGTTTGTGCTGAGAGTCGTGTGGTGTTTTGGGACGATAACAAAAACTTGGGAAATGGAACGTGGCAGTATGAAGCGCGGGGAATGTTACCAACTTGTAGTTTACGCGGAACATGGCGGTGATGGTGGAAACCCGTCGAGCGTTCATGTATTTCATGTCCTAACAAAAAATAAAAAATAACTTAATATCTTAGCAGTGGCGTGGCGAGCCCATCTAAATTTCTTCGCGGTTCTCACGTTGGCTGTGGTACTTCAACGAACGGAACAAAAGTTTTTTTACATTGATTTTATAGAGCATTAGTTGTTTAGTACGAAAATAACTTTTATTATATTAGTTGCTCTCTAGTCTTGAGTTTCTGTTCATGTTATATGCGGTGTCTTAATCACATTTTGAACATTAAAACACTCTAACAATAAATTTTTTATCCGCCCGAGTAACTGCTCAGAGCCCCGCTCATGTTTTTCCTTTGAGTGTCTTTGCTTTCAACGTTATTATCGTAAGACTTAATATATATATATATATATATATATATATATATATATAAATATATAAGGGAAAGAAGTGTATACCTAAGGGCTCGTATTTTCGTGTTTTAACACAATATTAATGAGATATAACAGACAGTCATGCCAAGGAATGTACAGGGGAAGTTATTAGAACCAATGGAATGTAAATAAGAAGAAAGAAGAAAGAAAAGTGGATGAGAAAATTACCAGCTGTGAGCAGGAATCGAACCTACGACCTTCGAATAACGCGTTCGATCGAAGGTCGTAGGTTCGATTCCTGCTCACAGCTGGTGATTTTTTCATCCACTTTTCTTTCTTCTTTCTTGTTATTTACATTCCATTGGTTCTAATAACTTCCCCTGTACATTCTTTGGCATTACTGTCTGTTATATCTCATATATAAATAAATATATATATATATATATATATATATATATATATATATATATATATATATATATATATATATATATATATATATATATATATATATATGTATATATATATATATATGAAATTGCGGTAAGTCTTAATCACTAGATCAGCATTCAATGCTCAGTAAAAACCACAAAAGTTTTTTGTGTTGATGAGAAAGCAAAGAGAAAATGAAAATTTTATTAACAGTGATGTGTAACCCGAGAAAGCTGCCCCAAAACTTACTTTTGATGCTCCAAAACACCCCTTTTACTCCTCCAAAGTTGCTCCAAAGCTGTGTTATTCCTACTCCCAAAGGTGATCCAAAAGACTGTAGCCCGCTTCCACCCTTGCATAATCTCCTACTGCCTGGTCTTCAGCTTGCTTCTTTCCTACTTTGGCATTGAAGTCGCCCACAAGTATAGTATACTTTGTTTTACTTGGTTCATTGCCAATTCCACGTCTTCTTAGAAGCTTTCAGCTGACGCATCATCATAGTGGGACGTAAGCGCGCAAGCCTGTACTACCTTCATCTGGTATATCTTAGAGTGTAATTACGATGAGTACCACCCTTTCATTATTGCTATAGTATTCCTCTATGTGGCCAGCTATAGTTCTGTGGATAAGGAACGCCTATTTCTCTTTTGTCAGCCAGCCCAGGAGAGCAAAGAACGGGCCCAATCTGTATCACTGTACAAGCCTCATCTGTCCTCTAAACCTCACTGAGCCCTATTACATCCCATTAAACACCACTTAACTCCTCGACTAGTACAGCTAGACTTGCCTCACTAGGTAAGGCTTTAGCGTTAAGCCTTGCCAAGTTCACATTCCAATGGGGGCCTGCCAGGACCCAGAGATTCTTAGCACCCTCAGCTACGTTTCAGATCTGGCTACCGCCGTGGTCAGTCACTTCGCAGCCGCTGGGCACTGAGGGCAGTGAGTTCATTGACGTATGCATGTGGGAGGTAGTAGCCAGATAGTGCACCAGGGTGGCCAATTCTTGTCTGGTGAGGGAGTGCGTTACCGGCTGTAATCTTCGCCGAGGCCACACCCCAGGCCTCTTAATGCAGTTACATCGCCACGAGCATTTTTTTATCCGGTTGGGAACACTGCGCGGCATCGGAATGCGAACGACAAACTATATATATATATATATATATATATATATATATATATATATTATAGGGTGAAATTCAATGGATCCGGTGGAAAATGCGGTAGAAAAAGAGGTCGACAAACGTGCGAAAAAACACTAGCTTTACTAACGTTTCGGCAGGTGGGCCTGCCATTGTCGGAGTGAAGTTTCACTAACGTCGGAGTGGGCCTTCCTACTTCCAACGTCACTCCGACGAAGGCAGGCCCACCTGCCGAAACGTTAGTAAAACTAGTTTTTTTCGCACGTTTGTCGACCTCTTTTTCTACCCCATATATATGTATATATATGTATATATATATATATATATATATATATATATATATATATATATATATATATATATATATATATATATATATATATATATATATATATATATGACACTAGATGCGGGAGACGTGGCCTGGCTCATAAGCCATGTTTATTTTATTGCCACTTCTTTTTCATCAGCCTCTATCATCAGTCACTGCCTTCCTACGTCACAGGATTCCCCTTCCCCCTGAAAGAATGCGTGAGCTACAAACTATGAAGCATGAACAAGTGCTGTGTCATCATAAGAAAAAATATCAGAAAATGGAGTAGTTCCATGTAACACGGCAGTTCCATGCACTTGCACAAAAACGTTCACAGGACAGGCAGTCTGATGACATCTAGGAGGCCTCAGTAGGGCGAGGTTGGCTGTTGTGTTCTGGAGAGAATTACCATGCATTTGACGTGGAAAATGATGACACAGCCTGGATAGTAGCGAAAAACGAACAAGGTTGGGAGTCCTCGTAGCGTTGGAAGGTCGTTGTCTCATGCATTGAAAGGTCGGATGTCTCATGCGTGGCTGCGACAAACGCATTGTATCTTGAATGCGTGCTTCTTGACAGATGGTGACGGTGTGATGCCGGTGTGCTGGCGGTGTGCAAGAAGTGCTTCCGCGTCTTTCTTGGCGTTTTCCGTGGTTTTTTCGTCTGTGTAACCGCAGGCGCATAGAGCATCTGTGGCGATGTTCCTTCATCCGGAAACGTTCTCTTTCTTGAAATGGGTATTTACGTTGAAGTTTTCGTTCGTCGTCGTCTTTTTTTTTTTGGTTTGATGATTGCGCTCAGAAAATCGTGGGTGGTCATCGTCGTTGAATGAGCAGACGCTGTCGGTAGTCCCAGCGTTATTTAGGAGTGGGATGCAGGCATGATTTGGGTAGAGGAAAGCAGTAGAGAGATTTTCGTTTTTATTGGTGAGACTTGCATTCAATGGTGACTCCGTACTGTTTCGACATTCGGTTGGTCCAGTTCCTGAGGAAGACATCGCCGAAAACATGGCTTGACGTGGCTCCGATTCCGTATGTTTGTTTCTTTGCGGGAAAATGGAGCTAAGCGTTCCTGAAGTACAACCGCTCTCGCAATGACTGTGGCTTGACAAGATATTTTGCCGATATCTCACGTGGTCTGTTGCGTGATGAGGGGTGTGATGAGAGTGACGAGCACCAGAAGAGCTAGTAGGCGCAAAACCAGGTGGTAGCTTACGTAAGCAAGATGAAGAGTCAAGTACATTGGGTGCTTTATTATTGTCTTGATTTGCGTATTGTATGGAAGGTATTCGCGTTGGCGATATTTGTCAGACGGGAAACCAACTGAAAGGTTTCACCTTGCAGAAAAACGGCTGTGATGTCTCTCTATGAGCATATGGCTGATTTAGCCTGACGGTAATGGTAAACTTCTGCTCTGTGCTCGAATGCGTGAATGTTGTGTATGACTGTGATTACTGAAATGAATGCATTGATATGACTGGTTGTAATCGAATCTTAATTATAGTCTTGAACTTGCTTTTGCTGGCGTCGCTGATGTTGCTCTGGAACGTGTTGCGGTTGGAGACCTTCTAGAACATCAGGTCGGTTTTCTTGACAACTTGATGTGGTGTCCAGTCGGCAGCTGGTAGTCTGTGGACTGTTGTCATGCAGTTCGGGCAATGAAGATAATGCTTCCGAGTTTACAGAAAGTTCTTCAGAAGCTTCTTCTACCCTGTTTACTAACAGAGGCTCTTGGGCATGGCAGCATGCGAAGTTCGATGTGCCTGAGCCTTTCGTGTTGCTTCGGTAATCGAGTGCGTATGCACCGAACGGTGATGCATGGACCCGTGTGGAAGGAGCATGGCTCGAGAGGCTATTTTCCCGGTGCGTATGCTCGCCTATTGTAAATATGGTGCCCTTACGAAGCAAACAGTGAGCGTCAGGACCCTTGAAGAGCAGCATGATAGAAAGCAGGGTGGTGGACAATGTATGCGAGACAAAGCATAGAGGGCATCAGTGTGGTGAGCGATCTCGTTTCATATGTTGGTGCGACGACATTGAAAATGCCGACTTTCGTGCAGAAGGGAGGCACGCTCGATGGTTGAGGTTTTCCTGAAATGCGCATGGTCTCATGTCAGTGAACTCATGCGCCATTTTGTGTTGTGGCAGTGGTCGATTGATGCTAGGAGTTCGCATGCTTGAAGACAGCTTGTGAAATTGATGACTGAGTGCGATTGTCTGCGGATGGTTGGTTATAGGTGAGTCTCTGTCGTAGTCGTCATTGCATTCTTTAAATCGGACGGTCATTTCTGGTCTAATCTTTTTCCATGAATCATCATTTCGAAATATGTGGGTGAGCTAGAATTTAAATGCCTCGCCAGATATGTAGTCAGTGAAGTTGGTGATCATCTCCCATTCCGACCAGGATGCAGTGGTGGCGCCCACTGATCCGGTGTGCTTTGGGATGCCAAGGTCAGCTGATGATGCTGTCTTGAGGCTGGTTATGGTGTAGGGTTGGACTACACTTGTGTGGTCCACGTTTGCTCACTACGTCTTGCTGAGGTGTTCGATAATGATGGCCGGTTGATGAAGTGGCTGCCAGGTTTTCATTCTGTCGACTTGTGTTACGCTAGATGCGGGAGGCGAAAGACGTGGCCTGGCTCTTACGCTGCGTTTATTTCATTGTCATATATATATATATATATATATATATATATATATATATATATATATATATATATATATATATATATATATATATATATATATATATATATATATATATATATATATATATATATATATATATATATATATATATGTATATATATATGACGCTAGATGTGGGAGACGTGGCCTGGTTCATACGCCATGTTTATTCCATAGCACACTTCTTCCTCCTCTGCTTCTACAACCATCACTTCATACGTCACACGATTCCCCCTCCCCCCGAAAGAATGAGCACGTTACAATCAACAAAACAACAAAAAGCATAAAGTGAAGAAAGTCAAAATGCACGGCAGTTCGATTTCATAAGGGAGTTTCTTATCTCGCACAAAAGCTTCACAGCAGAGGGCAGCTGTCCGGTCAAATCTAGGGTAGCTCTGGTGGACGAGGCTGGGTGTTGCGCCCACGATAGCATAAGCATGCTTTGAGCGTGTAATCAGATGGAAACACTGCCGGCATTCTTGCGATGAATGAACGTGGTGTGATGGCCTTGAAGCATTGGCTGGATGATTTGCGCAGGTATCGTGCTATTTGTCTTGATTGGAACCCATGCGTCGCCACCCGTTCGCGTGCTTGTTGACCGAGGCTGGTGCGGTGATTTCTGCGTCCTTGCGGAATATACGGTATGGTTTGGTGCCTTTCTCGACGTTGTATGTCGTGTTGCCTGAGTCTTGATCTGGACTGGAGAAAGCTTACTCGACGTCCCTTGGGAAAATATCCTGGATTCAATGCTTTCTTTGTTTCGAGCGAGAAATCTTGAATATGTCGTCGGTTTGGTAGTCACGTTTGTAAATGGCTTTCCATAAACCGCGTGTGTTCTTCCGAAGATGATTCCATTCGTCGTCGTCCTTGTTTGTATAGCCCTTGGAATCTCTGTTGTTCTTGGACTTGCTGGCATTGATGATGTTGCTGCGAAAAGACCTGAGGTGGCAGCCCTTTTTCACCATAACACTGACTTTCTGGGCAATTGAATGTGGTGTCGAGTGGGCAGGTAGTAGTCTCTAGGCTGTTGTGCTGCATTTCGGCTAATGAAGGTAATGCTTCAGAGTTGACAGATACATCATCAGGGGCTTCTTCGCTGTTCGCTGCGAGTGGTTCTTGCTCCTGAATCTGTATGGTAGGTTCAGGGCTTGGCTGAGTATTCTCCGAGCTCCGCAGCTCTATACCGACCATTGTGAGCGTGCTAGATGTGAGGTGGGCGTTGTGAGCGACGAAAGAGCCAAGTGGCGGAAAACCAGGAGGTAGCCCAATTGCGCTAGATGTAAAATAAGCTGATCCAATGTGTGAAGACTGATGTTCACTCTTTGAGTCGTCATGGCGTTGTTCGGCATTTTCCTCGTGTGTCAGCTGGTCTACCATGAACAAGGCGTCCTTATGACACGAATAGTGACCGTTAGGAGCCTTTGAAGAGCTGCGTCGTAGAAAACCAGGTGGTGGACCATGTATGCGAGACGACGCATGAAAGGCATCAGTAGGGTGAGCGACGTCTCGTGTCGTATGTTGAAGCGATGACTTCGGAAATGCTGACTTTCGCGCAGAAGGGATGCGCGCTTGACGGTTAGGTTTTTCCGAATATACGCATGGCCTTCTGTAATTAAACGCATGTGCCACTTCATCTTGAGGCACTTGTCGATTCGCGCTGGACTTTAGAATGCTTGAGGACTGCTTAGGAAATTGACGATAGTGTGCAGTTGTCTCTAGATGGTTGGCAATGAGTAAGTCTTGGTCATAGTTATTAAAACGGGTAATCATCTCCTCTTTGATTTTTTGCCATGACTCGTCGTTCTCGAATATGTGAATTAGGTAAAATTTGAATGCCTCACCGGTGACGTAGTCGCTGAAGTTCGTAACCATCTCCCGTTCCGACCAAGATGCAGCGGTAGCGTGGAGTTCGAACAGGTTGAACCAGTCCTGTATGGGTCCGTCGTCCGCTGATCCGGTGTACTTGCGGATGTTGAGGTCAGCCGATGGTTCTGTCATGGTGCTGGTCGTTGTCCTCCTAGGCGATGATTTGGTAGTCGATGTACGGTCAGGGCGTCTTCTGGGGAACTGCGTCGATGATGAGTGACTGATGAAGGGGCAGGCAGGTCTCCATCCTGTCGACTCGTGTGACGCTAGATGTGGCAGACGTGGCCTGGCTCATACGCCATGTTTATTCCATAGCACACTTCTTCCTCCTCTGCTTCTACAAACCATCACTTCATACGTCATATATATATATATATATATATATATATATATATATATATATATATATATATATATATATATATAGTGGGAGTAATAATTCAATGGGCCAGTTAGTCTTCGTGAAGGTATGAGATATGGCACAACGGGAGCGTTGTCAACAAGGATAAATATATTTATTTCCCAACAGTTTCGGGAGGGGTCCTCTCTTCATCAGGGGATGAGTTATACTGACATGAGCTTCCAAACTTCGTTGCTGCCGCGTCCCTCTCGCCTTGAAAAATGTTTGCGAGAGTGAGAGGGAACTTGAAAAAGAAAAAAAAGGGGGGAGAAAGTCGAAAAAGAAAAAGAAAGAAAAGAAAGAAAGTAAAGAAGAGGAAGAACCATTGTCAACACTGAGAACGAAGCCAACTGTCCGTCTACATCCACATACGGTTCATATCACGTGCTGTTCAGTTCTTGACGTGTGTCGGGCCACCCAAGATTGTCGCCGCGGTGCCGGGAGGGTCCGTGACGGCGTGCATAAAGAAAGGGGTTTCCCCGTAATGGGTCGGTCGGCGGGCGGCGTGCGTAAAGGAAGGAATTCCCGTTAATGGGTCGGTCGGCTATTTACCTTTAATCTTCGTCCGTTTCCCTTCAATGGTCATCAAGTGGTAGGCGAACGTAAACCCTTTGTATGTGCATGTGGGAAAAAAATAACAAGAAAGGACAGTGTACACGTACGAGTCAGTCATATAAATATATATATATATATATATATATATATATATATATATATATATATATATATATATATATATATATATATATATATATATATATATATATATATATATATATATATTGTCATGACCAAGAAAGACGCTGGCACTTCGGCGCAAGGGTAGCTAAGGAAAGGTAGAGGAAGAAGATGCAGAATAGGAACAGCTGGCCCAGGATTGGGTGTTGTCTCTTGTTCTCTGTCTTGTACATCACAATGGCGCAGTCGACGAAGAAGAAGTCTTACGTCCCGGCTTCGTCATCAAGGACAGCCGCGATAAGCGCCACTTGAAGATGGCGTCAAGGCCTCCTCGGCAGCTGTTCCCCTGACACCACTGCCACCACCGTTCGGGGAAGGCGTCAAGGCCTCCTCGGCGGCTGCAGTACAAGTTACCGGTACCATTTCACAAGAGATGCCGTCCACGCGTCCTTGGTTATGGATTCTGCCGTCAGCGCAAGCCGACAAGTGAACCCTCTGCGGGAAGCCACCGGTACGTGTCTTCGTGGTTCGTCAGCAGTGCGGGCTTCTCCATCCAGGAACGCCGTTCACGCTTCTTTAGCGATGAAGTCAACAACCCGGCCGCCGCTTCAGCTGCCCATCGGACCATCAGTGGACGTTGTCCATGCCTCCTCTGTGGTACCAGGGCATCACCCAATGGACACTATGCTACCACTTCGCGGCCGTAATACGCACGGGCTCCTGTCCTTTCGGAATGCAGTTCAAGCTTCCCACGGCCTGCATTTCCTGTCTGGTAATCTTTCAACACATGAGCCGCCAAGAAACGCTGTTCATGCTTCCTTGGACGTGCGTGCCACTACCGTGAGTACTAGTAGAACCACGTACTTCACGGACGCGAACCAAAGTTGTTCCAAAGCCTCGTGCGACAGTGCCGTGGAGCTGCGGCGTACCATCGCACTGCTCCACACCGAGACTAACAAACTAACAGCGATGATCGCCGAGCGAGCTCCTACAATGTTGCCAGCATTGTGTGACATTAACGCAGTGTTGGGTGTAGCTTCCTCATATGACCTTGAGGCAAGCACACCGGAGCAACGCAGGGAGCTTCGGTCTTCTCTGATCGAGCTCTCACACCAGCTCGACTGCTTCGCGTCGGTGATCTCTGCGTTGCCACCTGCCACCTCACAATCACCAGCCGTCTGCGAACTACCGGAATTCCATGTGGTCCGGAACGACGCCGACAGCTGGGTGGCAACCGTCAACGTGATAGCAATGCACGAGGCCTGGACGGAATCCCAGAAATGAACCGTGACTGTAGACCGTCTTCGGGAAGGTGCAGCGGCGTGGCACTGGTATTAAGGTTGGAAGCAGCAGTCATGGGCACAGTGGAGCTGCGAGCTCATAGCTGCTTTCGGTCGTAATCCTTACCACCTCTCTACCACCATCCCATCCAACCTGGCCGGTATCGAGGAGCAAGCTCCAGAGTCTTTCCAACTCGAGGCTGGAGCTATGCGCTGCAGCTTACCACACGAGAAGTTCCCGAAGCAAGTTCACTGCGGCCAGAGGCTGCTACCCGAAGCAAGTTCACTGCGGCCAGAGGCCGCTACCGAAGTCGGACCTCTTGAAGGGCATTGCTCCAACGAAACAGCCGCAGAGAATCATCTCGACTGTGCTGCATTGCCTTTCACAGACGCAACCCCATTCGCACACCGAGCTGAAGTGGAGCAACACCTCGATGGTTCCTCGGAGCACTCCAGCCGCACGGCAGAAAGCTTTGCCGCCTGTCCTACGAATGACGTCAGACGCAGGTGCGACACGCCACTGCTGCTCTCGGTACCCGCGCCGGAACGCGATGCCATCATGTCAGTGGAAGAGGCTGATACCAGTCCTCATACAGCTCAGTTAAAGAAGCCAGCCCCAATGTCACCTTTAAGGCCAAACCTCATAAGCGTGAAAATGCACGCGACAGCGACAAGCGACGCGACGTAGATCGGCTTCGCGCGATCAGTCGCTAGCGCAGGCAAACCTCATTCACGCGACGGCTTCGGCGAGCAAACTCCACTGTTGCTGGCATGAGGCCGTCTACTCGCACCAAGAAAACCGCGTAGTGAGCGGTATGCAATTTAAAAATACGATATATTGTTGTGTAATGAAACGGAAAGTGTTTATTATTGCCTTGCAGCACTTTTTATATGCACATGCGTAATAAACATTGCGTTATTTCTTGTTGCGCATACGTGACTCGGGCAGGGTCAAGTGCACCTATGTAGTCTTTGTCTTTTCCGGTATTTCGCTATCGGCTGCTTGAGCCCAGCACTTCCGGGCGATGAGCGACGGTTTCCAAATCTGGAGAACCGAGCGATCACGTGAAAACGAGCACGCGACACGTCGCGCGAACGCCCTGTTTCGTCACTCATAGCGTGGCTCGTCGCTGTCGCGTGCATTTTCGCGCTTATGAGGTTTGGCCCTTACTGAGGCAAGCGGAGACACCAGCATCGCCTATGCTTGAACCGCCCACGGTGATGGCGCCGGTAGAGCCCAAGGTAACCACTGCTGGTGTCACTGACCAAGATTATGAGGAGAAAGTTGGCGCTCAAGATGCAGACAGCAGCCAGTCTCGACCTCCCGATAGACTTGTGGAAGACTCTGGCACCCAGTTTCAGCGTGGCCAAGGCCGACCTCCGAGATGCAGCCACTATATATCGACCGCCAGATCTACCTTTGGCAGATACCGGGACCAAATCGCGGCCGAGAGCGTCGGCCGCAACGGGGCAGCCAGTGCCGGCCGCCTGAGTCCACAGCACTTTTTTAAAAGACATCGTGGCATGCAAAAGAGCGACCAGCTCGAGGCAGCCAGTGCCGTCCACCAGAGACGCTTCCCCCAGACCGTCGCTCCATGTTGCATTACGGTCCGGGCTGACCACCACAATGCAGCCAAGCCCGCCCACCGCCGCCAGCTCCACGCGCGCGCAGTCATGGCTGAGTGTCATGACCAAGAAAGACGCTGGCACTTCGGCGCGTGGGCAGCTAAGGGAAGGTAGAGGAAAAAGATGCAGAATAGGAACAGCTGGCTCAGGATCGGGTGTTGTATATATATATATATATATATATATATATATATATATTGATAGTACACCTTTAGTGGTGAGCAGAAGAGACGTTTACTTTGTGGAAAACGTAGCGGTAGAACCGACCAGCTGTCAAGCGGAGCGAGCGCGAGCAGCAACAACACTCTTCCTTCTCTTCTTCAGCTGGCGTTCCGGCCTGTGCCAAATATCAATGCTACAAATCACTCCCCCCTCAGAAAAGGAGCCATCCTGGCGACCTATGGAACGGGTACGACGGGTGGGTCGTAGTGCGGCTTCAATCGATCTACGTGAACAGTCTCGCGGCCTCGATGCCGTCGGTCTGTTGATGGTTGAACCGGCTCAACAATATAGTTAACCGGTGAGGCCTGACGTAGGACTCGGTAGGGGCCTTCGTACTTCGGCAGTAGCTTGGTGGAAAGACCAGGAACAGATGAGGGAACCCGAAGCCATACCAAGGCGCCAGGCGAGTATGACTGCGGAGACAGGTTTTCGTCGTGACGGTTCTTCTGGTACGCTTGATCTTGGGCGGTTAAGGAACGCGCGAGTTGCCTGCATTCTTCTGCATAGGTGGCGACTTCAGATAGAGTTGTGGATTCCGAAGCGTCTGGATGATACAAGAGAATGGTGTCCATGAATGAGGAAGGTTCGCGCCCGTAAAGGAGGAAGAACGGAGAGAATCCTGTCGTAGACTGAGTGGCGCTGTTGTAAGCGTAAGTTACAAAGGGCAGTATGCGGTCCCAGTTGGTGTGATCAGCGGACACGTACATGGATAGCATGTCGCCCAGTGAGCGGTTAAACCGTTCGGTCATTCCATTCGTTTGCGGATGGTATGCGCTGGTTGTCCGATGCACAACGTTGCATTCGCGAAGAAGGGCTTGTACCGCTTCGGAGAGGAACGTACGGCCGCGGTCACTGAGTAGCTCACGAGGCGCGCCATGGCGTAGAATGAGATTGTGAAGGATAAATAAGCCAACTTCACGTGATGTGGCCTCTGGCAGCGCAGCAGTTTCAGCATAGCGTGTCAAGTGATCAATGGCGACAATCACCCAGCGGTTCCCGTTAGGCGTATAGGGAAGGGGACCGTACAAGTCAATTCCGATGCGGTCGAAAGGGCGGGAGGGGCAAGGCAACGGCTGCAGTTGTCCATTGGCTATGTGTGGTGGGCTTTTTCGGCGTTGACATTTGGAGCACGAACGCACGTACTGTCGGACAAAGCGGTACATTCCGCGCCAATAGTACCGCAGCCGGAGACGTGCATACGTTTTTATCACACCGGCGTGGCCGCATTGAGGATCCGCGTGAAAAGAGTCGCAAATGTCGGCACGTAGGTGGCGAGGAATCACAAGCAACCACTTGCGGCCGTCAGAAAGGTAGTTGCGACGGTACAGGAGTCCATCGCGGATGGTAAAGTGTCGAGCTGTGCGCTGCAGTGAACGATTGGGCGTAACTTGGGACGGCTGAGACAGTAACTGTATCATAGAGGCTATCCAAGCGTCTTGGCGCTGTTCATAGGGCATGTCCGCGTACGAAAGTGCCACAGCATCGAGGCTGGATACAGAAGTATTTCCGTGTTCATGGGGAAGTGGAGAGCGGGAGAGAGCGTCGGCATCTGAATGTTTGCGGCCTGACCTGTAGACGACACGGATATCATAGTCTTGGAGGCGTAACGCCCAACGAGCGAGACGGCCAGATGGGTCTTTTAGTGACGATAACCAGCAGAGGGCGTGGTGATCAGTCACGACGTCAAATGGACGGCCATAGACGTAGGGTCGAAATTTTGTGATTGCCCAGACGATGGCTAGACATTCTTTTTCTGTGACTGAATAATTCTGTTCAGCCCTAGTAAGAGTGCGACTGGCATAAGAAACGACGTACTCGTCGTATCCAGACTTGCGTTGAGCAAGAATAGCGCCAAGTCCGACTCCACTTGCGTCGGTGTGTATTTCTGTAGGGGCATCAGGATCAAAGTGACGGAGAATCGGTGGAGATGTCAGCAATTGACGTAGTTTCGCGAATGCCTTATCGCAATTGGAAGACCACGCCGAAATGCCCTCGGTGTCAGAAAGTAGCCGTGTTAAAGGGGCCATGACAGATGCAAAATTACGGACAAATCGGCGAAAGTATGAACATAAGCCGATAAAGCTCCGGAGTTCCTTAAGTGTCGATGGCTTCGGAAACTGGGCGACAGCACGGAGTTTTCCAGGATCAGGTAGAACGCCGTCCTTGCTGACAACATGCCCTAAGATGGTGAGCTTCCGGGCGGCAAAATGGCACTTTTTCAAATTTAGTTGGAGCCCAGCATGTGTAAGGCAATGCAGGACACTTGCGAGGCGCAGAAGATGGGTATCGAAGTCTTTTGAAAAAACGACGACGTCGTCCAAATAGCAAAGACACGTCTGCCATTTAAGGCCTCGAAGTATGTTGTCCATCAGACGCTCGAAGGTGGCTGGGGCGTTACAAAGGCCGAACGGCATCACGTTAAACTCGTACAAGCCGTCCGGAGTTACAAACGCAGTCTTGGCGCGGTCAGCTTCATCCATGGGTACCTGCCAGTATCCCGATCGAAGATCCAGCGAAGAAAAGAATTCTGCACCTTGCAAACAGTCGAGAGCGTCGTCAATTCTGGGGAGCGGATAAACATCTTTGCGCGTGATCTTGTTAAGGCGCCTGTAATCCACACAGAATCGGATGCCCCCGTCCTTCTTTTTGACCAGTACCACCGGGGAGGCCCACGGACTGTTAGACGGCTGTATAACGCCACGATTGAGCATATCAGACACTTGATCGTCTATAACTTGGCGTTCGGCGTGGGAGACCCGGTATGGACGCTGACGCAATGGTGCGTGGGTGCCAGTGTCAATACGATGGACAATTGCAGATGTTCGGCCCAGACTGGTTTGTTTGAAGTCGAACGATGAGCGGAAGTGGTCGAGAAGTGTCAAGAGTTGAGTTCGTTGGTCAACAGGAAGGTCAGGGTCAATCGATGGAAGGAAGACGTCGAGGGAAGAGGTGGCGGATGTGAGAGCGGAAGTAACACTGGCGATCTCAAGGCTTTTTGCTTGATAGGGCAGTTGACTGGTGCAAACACAATCGATGTCCTCAAGGCGGCCGATGCATTCGCCACGGAATAGGGTGACTGGTACAGAAAGGAGATTCGTGGCATAAATGTTTGCGCAAGTGGCTTCGACCGTCAGAAGAGCAAAAGGCAGAAGAACGTTTTTTCGAGAAGTGAAGTCTTCTGACGGCGTGAACATGACGTCCGAAAAAGCGGCATGGTCGCACGAGATCGGCACAATAACAGAAGACATAGGTGGAATATCAGTCTCCGCGGCGACGACAACACGAGAAATAGAAGGCTTATTATAATCGTCGTCGGAGAGCGATGACAATTCTAGTTCGGCCCGGGCACAATCAACAACGGCATGATGTGTGGAAAGGAAGTCCCAGCCTAATATGAC
Organism: Rhipicephalus microplus; assembly: GCF_013339725.1. Classification (NCBI taxonomy): domain Eukaryota; kingdom Metazoa; phylum Arthropoda; class Arachnida; order Ixodida; family Ixodidae; genus Rhipicephalus; species Rhipicephalus microplus. The sequence goes on from NC_051169.1 coordinate 140,144,962, forward strand.
GTCGTGTGAGCAGTGCGGAAACACGATAAATTCAACCACGTACAGAACGCCCTGGATGATTAACCGAGCCGTGCACGTCATAGAAGGGTTCACGTGATGCGCTGTTGCCGTACGAAGGGAGAGACCAGAAAGCGGAATCGTAACTTTTCTTAACTTGCGACACAATGCTTCACTCAATACAGACACGGCAGCTCCGGTATCTATTAATGCTTGAACGGGGATACCTTCAATCAAGACAGTTATTTCATTATTCGGTAGAGAACGAGGCCTTGTGGAGTTCGACGGTGGCGCAGTTCTTGCCTCCGGAACTGCGATGGTCAGTTTTCCGTTTGGGCAGGTGGTGCACGCCGAAGCATTGGTGAAGGCGAACGTCGGCGCGGGGAAGGCGATCGGCGTGGGTTGAAGGCGCGGCGGCTCGGCGGAGAAGTGTCCGAAGCTGCATGGAACGGCAGCGTCTGTGGTGGTTCTGTGGGGGCGTAGCCGTAGGTGCCATCAATAATGCCTGAGTGAGGGACGCGCCGGCGACAGAACCGCTCAACATGGCCAGGCTGACGACAGTAATAACAGATAGGTCTGTTATCCGATGTACGCCAAGGGTTGTTGGGAAGCGTTGAAGGACGGCGGTAAATGGGAACATGCGAGCCTGCCGGTACGTGTGTTGCGTAGAAGGCGTTCGCTTGGTGGGCAGGGTCGACGACGTTTGACGGCGCATGTACCTGCCTTCGCGCGACGTCAGCGTAAGTCAGGGGAGCGGACACAGGTGGTGGCTGGTACGTGGGGGGAAGTGCCTCGCAGACTTGCTCTTCGATGGTTTGGCGCAGTGACGAGGTCAGCCCATGCGTATTGCTGGGAAGCAAGGGGGCAAGGGACAACTGGCGTGCCACTTCCTCTCGGATAAATTGCTGGATTTGCGGGGTCAATACAGTCTGTTCTGGAGATATTGCACCAACGGTCAATGCTGGCGTGCTGGTCATGTCGAAAGTAGGCCGTCGCGTTGAAATGCGCTGTTTTCGCAACTCATCGAAACTTTGGCAGTGTTGGATGACTTCCGAAACTGTTTGCGGGTCTTTAGCCACCAGCATGTGGAAGGCATCGTCCTCGATGCCCTTCATAATGTGTTTTACCTTGGCGGTTTCCGACATGTCAGGATCAAAGCGACGGCAGAGGCCTACGACGTCCTCAATGTAGGACGTGAAACCCTCTCCCGACAGTTGGGCGCGATCCCGCAAGCGCTGTTCTGCACGGAGCTTGCGCACTGTCGGTCGGCCAAACACGTCCGCGAAGGTGGTCTTGAAAGTGGCCCAGTCGGTAAGCTCGGCTTCGTGATTGTTGAGCCAGAGCTCTGCTACTCCTCTGAGGTAAAAGTGGACGCGGCCCAGTTTGTCGTTTTCGTCCCACCTGTTGTTGACGCTTACTCGTTCGAACGAAGAGAGCCAGTCCTCGACGTCCTGCTCATCGGTGCCGTTGAAGATGTCTGGATCTCGCTCTCTCGGGACGCCGGGACAGTGGACAGGTGGAGATGTAGGAGCCGTCTGCTGTGCAGCGTCGATGGACATTGTTGATGGCGAAGGTAGAGTTCGGTTGCGGAGTTCCAGGATGGAAAAAGGTACCCAGCACTCTCCACCACTTGATAGTACACCTTTAGTGGTGAGCAGAAGAGACGTTTACTTTGTGGAAAACGTAGCGGTAGAACCGACCAGCTGTCAAGCGGAGCGAGCGCGAGCAGCAACAACACTCTTCCTTCTCTTCTTCAGCTGGCGTTCCGGCCTGTGCCAAATATCAATGCTACAATATATATATATATATATATATATATATATATATATATGTATATGTATATATATATATATATTAGTATAGGCATGGTGATTGAGTGTCCGTAGCGTTGCGAGTAGTCAAGTAGATCCTCCGTAAGCAGTCTCAACGTGGTTTATTTTTTATTTCGACGTTCCAGCCCCAGTCTGGCTTCATCAAGAATTAGGATTGAGGGTAAAGTTTGTTGGTGCTCAGCTTAATACAATAATATTTTAGAGAGGGTACGTGGGAAAAAGATAGAGATAGATAAGAACGAAAGAATAAAAAACAATGACAACATGATGTGGACTCCCCCGGCCGCCTCGTTCCAACCTTTTACCTTCTCCCCCTTCTTCCTTTTTACCTCTTCTGACGTTCACCTTTAGGATGTCTGCAGTCTGCGTATCCTTCCTTCCGATAACGTATTGTTCGTGAGCAGACAGCGCCGCATGGCTCTGGCTATTCGGTGTGGGGAAGAAGAGCTTTTTTAACAAGCTTAAGGTGGTGGTCCCACTCCAGCCGCAACCACTCTGCCTTTTACGCATTGTTTGCGGATGGACTGGGCTCGCTGCACTTCGCAAAGAAAACTGAATTTGGCTCATTCAAAAAGCTTATTATCCCCTTTTTTCAATGACTTCTGACTTTATTGCCTGGTCAGAAGCGTTACCTAGTCGCAATGAAAATAGTGTGAGAAACAAAAGCATTTTCGCTGTGCAAGCCTCCGTTGTACTGCGAGTACGGCAAAATTATTCAACGTAACAAAACTGAATTGACTTTGCCTTTAGAGGATGTGTTATTCAAGGTTTCTATGAAGAGATATTGGACATAAAATAATTAGTATTTTTTACGGTCCAATGAAATTGGGCAAAGTATTGAAGGTTTGTGTCAGAATAGCTTTTTTTCGTTAAATAGCAGAACCATATTACTTAATGGCTTTGTTGATTACATTAGACTTATTTTCCACGTGGAGTTGCTTAGTGCTCTGACAAAAACTTGATGAAATATTATTGTTTCAATGGGGCAGTTTATGGCTGTACTTGGTGACACATAAGCGACGAAGCGAGAAAACTATACAAGCTAATACTATATATATACTATATGGAATCTCTATATAATAAACAGCAGGCTACTTTCTGTAATTTTATGAAGATAATTTGTTTATCTTTATTAGGAAACCTATAAGAGAGCATCAAATATAGCTAATTTTTCTGCTGGCCAGTTCCGTAGAAACTCGCTTCTTTTTTTGCTTTTAGCCGCTATCTACCAACGAATATTGCACATTACTAGATGACACTGTGTCTTGTATCTATTTGTGCTCACTAACTTGACCACTCAGTGCTTTAAACTAAATATTTTCAATTAATCATAAATTTCAGAGGTGTTTTTTGGTGGTAGCTTCATCTAATAAATGAAGAATCAAGTTATTTTATGTGAGTGCGAACGTTCACTGAATGTGGTGCAATTAAACAAAAGTAAACGGGTAAAACAGGTATGAATTATATTTTCGTGCTTCATAGTTCGCTTCACAAGGTAAGCAATTCTCCTTCCCCCATTCCCTGTGCAGAACTGTGGAGGTGCCCTCCATTGAGAGAGGCAGTATTGGAACTGCACTCCTTTCTTTCTTTTACCTCTTTACAAAGCCACTTCTTAAGTCTAGTGACTGCGCGTAACGAACACCAACCGCAAAAGGAGGAGGGCTGAGTAATGAATCCTTTCCACTCGCACCACGTCAGCGGGTGGGGCGGTGTCATCAAGTGGCAAATGGTTTCAATACGCCGGAAAATTGCGCGTTCGTCACGCGTTCGCAGAATAAGCGTTCCCCGCCGCGTCTTTAGTAATGTGCATCTCTTCGTGGTTCAGCTGCTCGTGTTTTGCGCGTTCTTTTGAGTTTTTTCATGCCTGTGAGGTTGGAAGTTGTGAAAAGAAGGGCGCTGACATGCCGTGCAAATGATATGTACTGATGTAATCGGGGTTCTGGCCAGAAAACTGGAGCGAACCAAAGTCTCGGGGAGATATCGATGAAAGGAGCCCGGAGCTGTTAACAGTAACATTTAATTATATTATTTACAGGTAGCGTGTTACATGATGGTGGTAGCATCATGCAAGCTTTCGAAGGAAGCACGATGGGAGCTTCTGTGAGCTTGTGAGAGCTTGTGGGTGGTGCCTCTACGCTCGCACTTTATGTCCTGGCCTTCACAGGATTCTCTGCAGGAAAAACACAATGGAGGCCAGGACAGTCCATTGAATTTTATCATCTCTACCTCCGCCCAAGAAAGGGGAAGGTGAAACACCGCCTCCTTCTCATCGCACGATAAGGAAAAGAAGCACGCCCAGTTCAGCCTATGGCGAGGACACTGCACACCGCGCACGACAGAGGAAAGCACGACAACGTTGAGTGTTACGTGGAAGTCCATTTCCTAGTCTGTTGCAGTGATGGGTATGTGGCGCCAGGCGGACCAAAAATTGTTGAAACAGCGGCATCAAGGCGCCACGGAGAACATTGAGAATGCATCCGCAGACGGTTCTCAGACGCTGGGCCCTTTGCCCGGGACACCTTGACGACAAAGCAAGCCGCATCGACAGTCAACAACTCTTCCTAATCCGTCAGTCGGACAGGTGTGTCCAAAGGGTTTTAAAAAGGCGAGCCGACGACCTGGGATAACTAGAAGAACGATTTCTCTGTTGTCACCGCTCTTGGTGGATCTCTGGGAGCACTGGCTTGGAAGAAATCAGGGCAGGATCAGCCGCAATGTCTCATGCGTCAAAGTGGCGTCAAGCCAGGCAGGCCGATCATAACAGCCCGTCCACCGCCGCAGAAGGTCTCGAAGGGGTTGCAGCACCAAAGCACTCCGCAGAGACCATAGATCTGGTTTCTTGTAGATGTTGGCGCAGGCTGCACCAATCTCTGGACCTGAGCCATCGCCGGCAAACGCCAGAAACGAGCCACGCAAGACCCGAGGCACAACAAACAGAGAGTACTCAACCGACCTTGAGAAATGCCAGGTTACAGTTCTGGTGAAATTCTGTGGAAATTCACAATTGGTGCGCTCACTCTTGAAAATCAAGAATCAGATAACAAATTCATAACAAACTCAAACCTACTACGTGTGAAGTGAATCAACAGCCTAACATTTTGTATCATTTCCCAGAGAGATTCCCAGCGTTTCAGGAACGCAGGTGCTAGGGGCGAAACAAAACGAAAGGAGGCAGTTAATGAATTACGCCTGTCATTGCATGAGTAAAACTCAAAATCAACCTCGTGCGTATATCATAAAACAAACAGAAAAAAAGATACACTACACTGATGCGCATACCAACAAGTATGCTGCGAATTACACAAGGTTTATACAGAGGCTTTTACGTTCAGAATAATTTTTTGCTAAAATCCACTTGCGCGTAAGACATAAAAAACAGAGAAACAAAAACCTATACCCCACTGCAAAAACAGAAGGTTTAAATAGAGGCTTTTGCCTTCAGCCTACTTCTCTGTTAAAATCAACTTGTTCAAAACCTTGTACTTGGGTGCTAGGTTTTGCTAAATGTAAGCAAACAAGCAGCTTAGCAAATATGTCAATGTCTGCAGTTATGATAAGGAGAAAAATAAAACTTTCAAAAATCGACACAGTACTAGCTCATCGGCAGACATGCGAACATTAGACAGCTAAACAAAACAATAGCAAAACTGGATACAAGACAAATTCTTAGTATCCTTCGTTACACGGCGTAACTTAAAGTTGCACCCTTTCAGACGAGCTCTGGAGGGACGCATATACCAAAGTTGTCGATGGATCAGATCACGACGGAGGGACAAAAAGCCAATCTGTCTGAAGTGCTCAGTGGTCATTACCTTTGTTCCGCGGCCCCCTAAATTCCGACAAAGAGGCTCCCACACGCTTAAGCTTCCTCATTGTGGGCCTTTCAGAACTCCCGGTCACCCTCTCGCAAACGTGAGGGAGGACCGTCGTCGTTATGCTGCGTACGCACAACCCTGCTTTGCGTCACCGTTTAGCCTTCACCAAAGATAATGGAACGAGGCGACCACTGCGGCGTCTCAGTTCTTTCGCCTTCTTGACACTCTTTCTGTCAAATCTTGCTTTCTGCCGGAACCTCAACCTGTGACCCCACTTTCTCTGGATTTCTGGCCTCTGCTCGAGGCAATTTTGACCCTTCCTGTTCCCTGTATGTTTTTGCCGGTGCCTTTTTCTTTCGGGCGGCAGGAAACGCTCCCCGACTTGGCAATAATGCTGGGAACTACCCTACTCAAAACTCCATGCAGCTCAACTGGTTTATCCTCGCTGTTATTTCTAGTCGTCTGCACTTTTGAAAGAATGCTACAATCGACACTTGCTAAACCAGGTGGCTCGCCATCAGATATCTCTCCTTGATGAGAGTCATAACCTCGCGCCAATCTAAGCGCTGCATCAGCTCGCGCTATGTTAAGCAATCTCGCCCTCTCGTGATAAGCTAAGCGCCCCATCACCTGGACTTTACAGTCAACTTCATCAGTGCTTTCTGCTTCCGGAATCTCATGAGCAGACTCACAGGCCATCGGACGCGTCAGAGCTGCCGCCGATTTGTCACCAAAACAAAGGCCTTTCAAAAGCATATCCACGTCATTCTGAGAGGAATAAGGCTTGGGCATGTTTTGGGACAGCACAGTTTCCGTGGCGAGCAGTCTGAGCGTTCCCTCTTTCTCAACGCGGGCTAATGGCAAACACAAACTTTTATTTTCAACAATTTGCCGCGCGCACATGCGTTTCCCTGTGGCAACCTCATTTTTCCAGGAGTAGGAATCTACACTATCAAATGTTGCGGCTGAATCCTGCGGTACGTTACACAACGCTTTCTTTTTAACTGCCTCCTGAACGTGCAGTTTCAATTGCTCCTGAGTGCCGTCGCTGCTGTCCACCTGAAAGAGCGTACTCTTAGGCTTACGGCAGCTGATCGCTATGAGACCTGGCTCATTGCAACGGTGGCATACAACCGGCTTGGCCTTGCACAACTTAAGTTTCTCCCCTTCTGAGTGGCTCACTTTAGCTATGGACTTGGCAGGACTGTCTTTCACTTTCATATCGAAGGATACTAAACCGTTAACAGGTTACTTGAGGCCTGATGAATTCCCGAAGCCAATCGTCTTTGCTCATTTATCCTGTCTTCATCAGCCCGTCTTCGCTTTTTTTCCTCATCCTTTTTCGGTTTTTCCACTTCTTCCCAATATTCCTCAATTTCGTCATCTTCCGCACCACACCCCTGAATTGCCCCAATGAGTTGCGACACTCTCTCACCTCTCCCAACCCTAATTCCCAGCTGTTCACACAATAGTAAGAGGTCTGGTCTCTCTAGCTTCTTCACCAACTCCATCGTCTTGACGAGTAATGACTTTCTTACCCGTCGTGACGTTAGGTAGCGAACAAGCGAAGCCTACATACGAGTTGTCTTCTTATAGACCCATTGCCCTTGCCAGTTGCATCGGTAAGGTGATGGAACGCATGGTGCTGGCAAGATTGGAATGGCTGCTGGAGAATAATGTCGGCTTACCAGATTTTATAAATGGCTTCCGTAGAGGTCGATCATCTATAGACGGTGTTGTAGATCTAGTTTCTTCTGTTGAAAAGGAAAGACAACGTCAGAGATTGGTACGGCCATTTTCTTAGATATAAAGTGCGCGTACGATATCGTCTACCATGAGGCCATTCTTGACGCACTTGAAGACATCGGCGTAGGTGGCCGACTACACGCATGGATAGGGAGCTATATCAGAGGATGTACCATTTTTATGTCGACATTCGACAGTGACACGGCCAGGCACCTTGTAAGCCGTGGAGTTCCGCAAGGCGTCATCCTGAGCCCGATGCTTTTTAACATAGCACTGATTGGCCTTGAAGCTGATCTTCCCGACGTTGTCAGAATCAGTGCGTATGCGGACGACATATGCATACGGGCATCTGGAGCAACGCGACCACAACTGCGAGCAAGGCTACAACAAGGCACATCAATAGCACCTAAGTACTTACGTCGTCAGGGCCTGGAACTTTCAATAGCAAAATGTGCTGCATTGACATTTACGAAGAAATAAATGACGCGGTACCCAATCTTCGCTCACGGAGCAGTGATTCCCGTGGTCAAGCACCACCGCTATTTAGAGGTCGTCATTGATCGCAACCTGTCCTGGTCAAAGCATGTGACTGTGCTGCGAAACAAACTAATAATGTTGGTGTATGTTCTTCGGGTTATAGCAGGACTGAGATGGGGCCTTTCGGAGAAAAGTTTTCTGTAGTTATACAAGACATTGTTTGTGGGCTATATAAGGTACAGCTCACCTGTGCTTTCCAGCATGTGGGCAACGTGCCTTCGTACTCTAGAGAGCCTTCAGGCACGAGCGCTGAGAATATGCCTTGGCCTGCCACGGTGAACGTCCACCTCTGGCACTATAGAGGAGTCAGGCACCTACCCTATACAGGTTTACACGTCCTGTGAGCCTCTTCGAGTGCACCTTCGTCTGCTGACCCGACATGCACAGCACCCGCTGTCTTCACTACAAGTGGACCGACCAGGCTGTACCTATTCGCGATGCCTCGATACGCATAGGCACATGATCCCTTCAGGCTTTGCACATGCCGCAATCCCTGCAGTGCCTCCATGGACATTGACTAAACCGCTGGTGTGCCTTCACATACGTGGAATTTTGTGTAAGTCGCGTGTTTCGTATATTGCCCGCAAGCAACTCACCTTGGCACATTTAGATGACCGATACAGCGACTCTGTGCACATTTACACCGATGGATCCGTAACTTCATCCACCTCCGCTGCAGCCTTCGTGATCCCTCAACTCAGCATTTCCCGACAGTACAAATTAGATCATAGGTCACCTTCGACAGCTGCAGAACTTGTTGCTATACAAGAAGCCATAAAATGTGTGAACGACCAAGCACCGCGTAAATGGACGATTCTGCCTGATTCAAAATTAGCGCTTCAAGCTATCCATTCTTGCTCAAGAAGAGGCCAATTTTACGAGTTAGCGTTAGGAATCGTCCAAGCATTTGACCTAACACACAGCAGCGGTCACTTGATTACACTCCAATGGATTCCTGGGCACTGCGGCCTAGTTGGCAACGAAACAGCCGATAGCGAAGCAAGAGCGGCAATATACAACGCTCCTATGTACGTCAAAGTACCGTACTTGCGAAGTGACGTCAACACATTGTTGAGATAACTCATGCGCGAATGTGCTGCCACTTACTGGTCGCTACCAGATCACCGGAACAAGCGCCTGCGGGAAACAGACCCCGGTATGACTTTCGTCTTTCAGATAAAATCAGCCGAAGACATGCTAATATACTGCACCGAATTCGCCTGGGCGTCGCCTTCACTCGCCACTACACCCACCTAATCGGCCGTGCGGACAGCCCGAATTGTGAACGTTGCCAAGTGTGCGAAACGATAGCTCACATATTTTGTGACTGTGCATTACACGTGGCGCAAAGAAAAATGCCACCTGCAACGTTGGCAAGCATTGGACGAACACCATTAAGTGAAAGCTACATATTGTCAGCAATGAACGACCAAACAGTGTCAAAAACTGCTACAAAGGCTGTTTTAGACTTCATAAAAAGCACTGGACTAGAAACTAGACTGTAGGGTACTATGCTAAGTGGCTTCTGTACATACGCACCACCTCTTATTTTCCCCATCATCACCCTTTCATCCCTATTTCCTTCCCCTTTCTCTTATCCCATGTGTAGAGTAGCAGGCTAGAGCGAACTAGCTCAGGCCGACCTCTCTGCCTTCTAATAAATTCTCACTCTCTACACGCACCGTAAAAACACTGCCTGGTTAGAACATGAAAGCTAAAGTTTGGTGAATAGCTGTGACGTATGGTAGTGGTAAAACAAAGTCAAACGCACCGAAAACTACACACAGTTTTAGAAAACTTCAAAAGCTAAAACCTGGCACAGCTCAAAAAAAGTCGATCAGTCGCCATATCGTTGAGGTCCGAGTCAAGCATGGGTCATCCCGTCACTTCCAACCAGATGATGTGTTGCGATTGTCAGCTGCATCCCACCGATGCCACCAGTTGATGTAATCGGAGTTCTTCCCAAATGACAGGAGCCAGCCAGAGTATCGGGGACATGTCCAAGAGAGGAGCTTGGAGCTGTTAACAATAACATTTAATTACAATATTTACAGGTAGCGTGTTACATGATGGGGGTTGGTAGCATCATGAAAGCTCTCGATGGAAGCATGTGTGGAGCATTTGTGAGCTTGTGGGAGCTTGTCGGTGGCGCCTCCGCGCTCGTATTTATGTCCTGGCCTTCACAGAATTTTCTGCAGGAAAAAAACAATGGAGGCCAGGACAGTCCATTGAATTTTGTCATCTCTACCTCCACACATGAAGGGGGAAGGTGAAACGCCGCCTCCTTCATATCCCACGATAGGGGGAAGAGGCACGCCTGCAGTTCAGCCTATGGCGAGGGAGAAAACACTGCACACCACGCACGACAGAGGACAGCACGACAACGTTGAGTCTTACGTGGAAGTCAATTTACTAGTCTGTTGCAGTGATGGATATATGTGGCGCAGGCAGACCACAAATTGTGGAAACAGCGGCATCAGGCGCCACGGAGAACATGGGGAATGCATACGCAGACGGTTTTCTGACGCTGGGCCCTTTGCCCGGGGCACCTTGACGACAAAGCAAGCCGCTTCGACAGTCAACAACTCTTCCTAATCCGTCAGTTGGTCAGGCGTGTCCAAAGCGTTTTACGAGGTGGGCCGATGACCTGGAATAATTAGAAGAACGATTTCTTTGTTGTTGTCGCTCTTGGTGCATCTCTGGGAGCACTGAATCGGAAGAAATCAGGGTAGGCTCAGCCACAATGTCTCATGCGGCAAAGCGGCGTCAAGCCTGGCAGGCCGATCAATACAGTATGTAGTACCGCTTGAAAGGGGAGATTGTTTTTTTCCTTGCCTCGCATATGAAGACTGTTCAGATTTCTCATGCTCGACGAAATACAAAAGTACCACAAAATACAACGAAGAACCGTCCGCTCTGAGCTGACTATTGGTCAATACTGTGGCATTCGTACCAATGGTTCGATGCTCACAGTCGACTATGCTACATCCTCTTGTCCTTTCACCATTTCAAGAAACTGGCACACTGATTCGCAGAAATATTGTGACACAGATCACACTTCTACATCCACATTTTCGGTGGACGCTATCAAATCATGTAATTGTCAAGAATTTTAGAGTAAGCCTGTATGGTCAACGAAGATTAACGTGACTTCGAAGCCCATGAGAATGGCCACAGTGAAAAAAATAGTGCTGATACATATACTGTAGCACTGACAAACATTTTCGATTTCAAGCATTTCTTTGCGTACTGAAAGTACTTCCGGCGTCTATCTATCTATCTATCTATCTATCTATCTATCTATCTATCTATCTATCTATCTATCTATCTATCTATCTATCTATCTATCTATCTATCTATCTATCTATCTATCTATCTATCTATCTATCTATCTATCTATCTATCTATCTATCTATCTATCTATCTATCTATCTATCTATCTATCTATCTATCTATCTATCTATCTATCTATCTAGCCGCTTACGTCTGGGTGCTCTCGTGATCGCGTGAACAGAAAGTAGTATAGGAGAATAACATTAGTTCATGAGTATGACGCGATAGTCAAGACATGAATACTTTCATAATCCCGTCGCGTACGCCGTCAAACACCTTCCGCTAGAGAGTGGCACAAGCCAGCGGGCGGGTATGTGCTACAGGTATGTGGGTAAGTGCCACAGGGGATCGACACTTGCAATCAACGCAGCATTGAAGTGAACATATAGGAGCAGTTTTAACGCGTGAGCATTTAGAAAAACTTGACATCGGCCACGCTGATCCGATGAGTGCAAAGAATAAATGTCAAGGTTTCAGCAGCAATGGAACCCAAGCATTATACATGGCAATCAAGCATTCTGCCACAAAGCCACGCCAGGTTTCAGAACTACTTTTCAAATAGACCCTAATGTTCGTGAAACGTTATTTGTGGTTGCCGTGCTGGCTATCCAATACTATTATAGTTACATATGTACTCCAATGATACAGCCGTGACGTTCGGTTAACGTCAGTTGTAGTTATGTGCCATGCGCTCAAGTCGATTTATCTAAAAGCGTTCAGAGGTACCATCCTCGCGAGCACCAGCGCTTCATATCAGCTTATCGCTTCTGGTGTTGCTAATACTCACGTTCCCCATTGACATCATCGCACACGTGCAAAAACTGATTATACAAACATCTGCAACGTGTGTCTGTGCGTGCGAGATTTGTGCATATATTTAGCGTCATTTCTTGACCTGTTGCGATATAAAAATTGCAACATGATTGTTAAGGCACGTAGGATATGCCGAATAATACTTTAAAAAACTGTTGCGGCAACCTAAATGGAAAACTTGTCGACGGTGCCTGTAAGTCATTATAAAGAAAACCTACAACTTTCCAGAACAAATAGGTGTATAATAGGTGTAAATAAAACAAAGCTGGATTCTGTAACTGTCTCGCTTCCAGAAAAGTTATGCGTTCCGATTTCTTTAGAAATGCTGCCATGCTCGTGCTTCCTAGAAAAAAAATGAAAATGGAAAATAAAACAACCATTTCGTATGGAACCTCTTCCCAAAAGCGCTCCATATATTTACCGATCAGCCTTAACCTGAGTCGCCACGTCATTTTCGCAGGTGCAATACTCTGCAACGACACATTTACAATAAAACGATATGGCACTGAAGGAAGAAAAAAGACAGAAATATTGCAACACGTGATTTTCAGTACACTGTATTTTCGTTGACACATGCATCTACGTCCGTAATAATTACACTTGCATAATTGTAATACATCAGCTTTTTTTTCGCGTGTTCATCGTATATTAAAAAAATCACCGATTGACGACTATTTTGCTTTTCCCAGTGAATGGCGAATGATCTAGGAGAAAAGAAATAAATCTTGGATAGCATGTAAAAGTAAAATACGTGCACAATTTACGCTCCATGAACTCGACAAACCATACAATGAGGAAGGTGGTGAGTGAGAATTTATTAGGAGGCAGAGAGGTCGGCCTGAGCGAGTTCACTCTAGCCTGCTACTCTACACAGGGGATAAGGGAAAGGGGAAGGAAAGAGCGATGAAGGGTGGTCACCAACTGAGGAAGGACCATACAATGAGGAAAATTAACAAAGAACTACACCTTATGTAGCCACTGCATGTTTAGACCAAATGTCTCACTTTATAAGCACCCTTGAGTGACCACAGGGTAATCCCATTCGTAATCTTAGCATCGCTGGCGTCGCCCGTCGGACATACATGTGTGGAGGGTTCCCCTTCGAAGGAGAATCAATGGTTAATAGCAGTGCCCACCTATCTATCAATGCATTGTATGGGTGCACGTTCTAGGCACTATAGTACAGGACAGACTTCATGAACCGACTATTAGGGGACAAGGGGGGCCGCCGTGTCCCTATCGTGTGCATGCATATGCTGACAGATGAACCCATAATCCGTTTCATACATCAGGTGCAACGCTGTGGAAGCTATGCAATAAGTGTGGTCAGAAACATGCGTGACTTCGCTCATCTCGCGTTTAGCTTCCATTGTTGTGAACGCTCCTGCAAGACCAGCACAAACGCGCCTGCAGAGCGTCGCGATTAGCTACAAGTAAAACATCAAGAATTAAGAACCAAGACGAGCCATATAGAGCCATTCCATGTTTGTAAACACAGGTAGGCCGATGTCGACATAATGGGTAAAATTATAGTGACGTCCGCACTTAACTTCCACCATAAGCGCTGGGGGTTGCGATGTGCGCCAACAAAACGACGTTGTGAGACGCCCTAAGTGTTGTGAAAGCCATCAGCGCTGAGGGCTGCGATGTGCGCCAACAAACAAATCCAAATTGGCCTTTTTCACGGCAAGTACAGCGCCCTTAGCGGCGAGAGCCAAAAGCAATTTGGTGGCTTTCTAGTCAAAATCATAGCGTGGGAGCTGGCGCGTTCCTTTGCACCCATCGCGTCCGAGATTGTGCGCCGACAGGTTTCGGAGGCCGTGAGCAACCAAAAATGTTTTGGGGTGGCGCCGTTGAAGAGTTTCTGGTGCGCATGCGGAGATAGTGTCCGTGAAAGAGGTCCATTGTGAGACGCGCCTCACACCCAACCGCGACGCAGTTCGTCAGCATACCGTTTTTTTCCTCAATGCTTGACTGAGAACACCACATGCACCATTAAAAACCCAGCAGAAACTGTGGTAGGCAGAGTGTCTTTTGCCTACCCAGACAGCGCTACCACATTTTCGTGACTTAAGTCTGGTGGAATTTGTCTATAACGAGGTGTTTTATCTGCGACATAGAAAGCAGAAAAAAGAAAATAAATCATGTCTCAGATGCAAAAAAAATCTAAATATTTCTGATTGCAAACGCATCTATTGAAAGAATTCTCGTAAGCCTTCACAGCATTGCACCTGATTTAGGAAATGAAGTATAGGAAAAGACATTCGTAGAACACATTAACATGTGATCATATGTGGGGGCCATCCTAATTCCCTATGATTTTCGAATATGCATAACCCCCCTTTCTCCCACCCTCAAACTAACTGCGACGCTGAGCTCGATTGGGCTGCTACTCAATCATCTGTGTGTTCGTGCGGTTACGTCATATTTGGAAATCGGCTCTTGGCGAAAATGAAAAATTTGCAAAGCAAACACTTTGTGGGAGCTTAGTTTACCATGATTTAGGCAGTAGCACAAAGATGGTGAAAGCAAGACGGGAAACAGCGTGAACCAACTTATAGATTGTCCCACGTTATCCCATATAAAAGGTGGCCCACGTAATTGTCATAGCAATATTTAGAAAAACCAGAGGCTCTAGGAGCTTCTAACTTCTCTATATTAATGTAAATCATCTGTTCAACTAATCATCAGCGAGAGGCACTTTGTTTAGGGAACCCTTTTATTGTAGTTGAAGGGGGTGAAACTTAGCAAATAACCTCAGAATCCTCAGGTTATCCTTCCTTATTCCTAAGCTAAGAAAGCCCCCTAACTTGGACAACATGAGGCCAATATCCTTGAAATCATGTATCGGCAAGGTTGCAGAACATGCCATACTGCACAGGATAAACAAGTACTTGGAAGATAACGACATATATAAACACAATATGGTTGGATTCAGGGCAGGGCTATCCACACAAGCTGCATTGAAGCTTATTAAACACCAGGTCATCGACAACAAAACGACAGACGTGAGAGCCATTCTGTGCCTAGATCTAGAAAAATCGTTTGACAACATCCACCCATCATTCATACTCGAAGCAATTTCCAAGCTTGGTCTGTGGAAAGCCTTCTATGACTACTTATGGTCCTTTCTTACAGATCGGAAAGCCGTGATGAAGATTGCAGATATCGAGACCGCCGCAATCGAACTAGAAGCAAGGGGCACGCCGCAAGGGGCAGTGATTTCACCAATGCTGTTCAACATTGCCATGATTGGACTGTAAAGAAATTATCGAGCATTGAAGGATTGAAGCACAGGATCTACGCAGATGACATTACCATCTGGTGCACAGGTGGAAGCGAGGGGCAGATTGAGAGTGCCCTGCAAGAGGCGATTGACACTGTAGAAGAGTACCTTCGTCCTTCTGGGCTCAAGTGCTCCTCGAGTAAGTCAGAACATTTACTGTATCGGACTGCACGCCGGGGACCGAAGCCCAGGGGATGGAAGCCGTTAAACCAGATAGACATCCACCTCCGTACAAATCAAGGGGATTCCATCCAGAGGGTCGACTCCATCAAAGTCCTGGGCATGCTGATAGAGTCTACCGGTGCCAACAGCAGATCTATAGCCAAGTTAACTTGGAAAACAGACAGTGCGGTGCACCTCATAGGCAGAGTGGCCAACAAAAGAAATGGGATCAAGGAAGACAACCTTATCAGGTTGATGCATGCGTTTGTTTTAAGCCACTTCACGTACGAGGCAGCAATGTACAACTGGAGCAGAGTCCGAGACACTGAATGTGCTCCTCAGGAAATTTATCAAGAAGGTCCTGGGCCTACCCATACATACCTGCACAGAGCGTCTGCTTGAGCTTGGCATTCACAACACACTCGAAGAAATAGCAGAAGCCCAAGAGAGAGCACAGTTTGCAAGGTTATCTACAACAAGGTCGGGGAGAAGGATCCTGCAGGAGCTGGGCCAACACCCAATGGCAATCAGGCACAATTACAATGATATCCCTGACAAGATCAGGGAGAATATCACGGTGTCTCCTATACCAAGAAACATGCATCCAAAACACAATGTCGGAAGAAGAGTAGCGAGGGCCAGGACTACAGGGGATCGCCACAGGGGATCGACACTTGCAATCAACGCAGCATTGAAGTGAACATATAGGAGCAGTTTTAACGCGTGAGCATTTAGAAAAACTTGACATCGGCCACGCTGATCCGATGAGTGCAAAGAATAAATGTCAAGGTTTCAGCAGCAATGGAACCCAAGCATTATACATGGCAATCAAGCATTCTGCCACAAAGCCACGCCAGGTTTCAGAACTACTTTTCAAATAGACCCTAATGTTCGTGAAACGTTATTTGTGGTTGCCGTGCTGGCTATCCAATACTATTATAGTTACATATGTACTCCAATGATACAGCCGTGACGTTCGGTTAACGTCAGTTGTAGTTATGTGCCATGCGCTCAAGTCGATTTATCTAAAAGCGTTCAGAGGTACCATCCTCGCGAGCACCAGCGCTTCATATCAGCTTATCGCTTCTGGTGTTGCTAATACTCACGTTCCCCATTGACATCATCGCACACGTGCAAAAACTGATTATACAAACATCTGCAACGTGTGTCTGTGCGTGCGAGATTTGTGCATATATTTAGCGTCATTTCTTGACCTGTGGCGATATAAAAATTGCAACATGATTGTTAAGGCACGTAGGATATGCCGAATAATACTTTAAAAAACTGTTGCGGCAACCTAAATGGAAAACTTGTCGACGGTGCCTGTAAGTCATTATAAAGAAAACCTACAACTTTCCAGAACAAATAGGTGTATAATAGGTGTAAATAAAACAAAGCTGGATTCTGTAACTGTCTCGCTTCCAGAAAAGTTATGCGTTCCGATTTCTTTAGAAATGCTGCCATGCTCGTGCTTCCTAGAAAAAAAATGAAAATGGAAAATAAAACAACCATTTCGTATGGAACCTCTTCCCAAAAGCGCTCCATATATTTACCGATCAGCCTTAACCTGAGTCGCCACGTCATTTTCGCAGGTGCAATACTCTGCAACGACACATTTACAATAAAACGATATGGCACTGAAGGAAGAAAAAAGACAGAAATATTTCAACACGTGATTTTCAGTACACTGTATTTTCGTTGACACATGCATCTACGTCCGTAATAATTACACTTGCATAATTGTAATACATCAGCTTTTTTTTCGCGTGTTCATCGTATATTAAAAAAATCACCGATTGACGACTATTTTGCTTTTCCCAGTGAATGGCGAATGATCTAGGAGAAAAGAAATAAATCTTGGATAGCATGTAAAAGTAAAATACGTGCACAATTTACGCTCCATGAACTCGACAAACCATACAATGAGGAAGGTGGTGAGTGAGAATTTATTAGGAGGCAGAGAGGTCGGCCTGAGCGAGTTCACTCTAGCCTGCTACTCTACACAGGGGATAAGGGAAAGGGGAAGGAAAGAGCGATGAAGGGTGGTCACCAACTGAGGAAGGACCATACAATGAGGAAAATTAACAAAGAACTACACCTTATGTAGCCACTGCATGTTTAGACCAAATGTCTCACTTTATAAGCACCCTTGAGTGACCACAGGGTAATCTCATTCGTAATCTTAGCATCGCTGGCGTCGCCCGTCGGACATACATGTGTGGAGGGTTCCCCTTCGAAGGAGAATCAATGGTTAATAGCAGTGCCCACCTATCTATCAATGCATTGTATGGGTGCACGTTCTAGGCACTATAGTACAGGACAGACTTCATGAACCGACTATTAGGGGACAAGGGGGGCCGCCGTGTCCCTATCGTGTGCATGCATATGCTGACAGATGAACCCATAATCCGTTTCATACATCAGGTGCAACGCTGTGGAAGCTATGCAATAAGTGTGGTCAGAAACATGCGTGACTTCGCTCATCTCGCGTTTAGCTTCCATTGTTGTGAATGCTCCTGCAAGACCAGCACAAACGCGCCTGCAGAGCGTCGCGATTAGCTACAAGTAAAACATCAAGAATTAAGAACCAAGACGAGCCATATAGAGCCATTCCATGTTTGTAAACACAGGTAGGCCGATGTCGACATAATGGGTAAAATTATAGTGACGTCCGCACTTAACTTCCACCATAAGCGCTGGGGGTTGCGATGTGCGCCAACAAAACGACGTTGTGAGACGCCCTAAGTGTTGTGAAAGCCATCAGCGCTGAGGGCTGCGATGTGCGCCAACAAACAAATCCAAATTGGCCTTTTTCACGGCAAGTACAGCGCCCTTAGCGGCGAGAGCCAAAAGCAATTTGGTGGCTTTCTAGTCAAAATCTGGTGGCTTTCTAGTCAAGTTTGAGACTGGACTTCGTCCAGTCTCAAACGAGGAACGAGGGGTCGTATTTGTTGACGCGGCTTCCTACGCCAATGGGAAAGCGTTTGTGGCAGTGGTGGTCGATGGGGCTGGCTATGTCGTCAACTCAGCGATGGTCAGTACGAAAGACCCAATCATTGCGGAACAGGTGGCCACCGCCTTAGCACTCAAGATGAATAACATTGAAGTCGTCTACAGTGATTCCCTGGCAGCACTACGGGCGTTCGCCAAGGGGACGGTCTCTGAGCAAACGCTGAGAATACTGCAAGGCAAGAACATAACGCATCATCTTCTGAGTTGGTTTCCAGCTCACCTTGGGCAAATCAACGATTCCCCTCCCAATCTCAATGAAGCAGCACACGAGGCGGCGCGAGAACTCTCCAACCGCGCCTCCCCGGGGATGCGTTCTACCGGTGAAGGGGATAACCATGAAGTTCTTACAACATATAACGAGCTCACTAAACATTTCTACCTGTCTAGAAGGGTTTTCCCTCCACCTCACAAAAATCTAACCCGGCCCCAAGCACTTACATTAGGGCTTTTGCAAACGTGGATGTACCCTACTTTAAAAATGTTACACATCATGTACCCTGACCTATACCCAAGTAATCTTTGTCCACATTGTGGGAAAATAGCTTCATTAGAACACATGCTCTGGCAGTGCACCAAATTCACTCATATATTGAACATCACCTCTGCCAGATGGGAGGCGGCAATCCGCAGCTCATCCTTGGCAGATCAGCTCTGGGCTGTCCACCAAGCCCGCGAGGCGGCTGAGGAGCTTGGCATCTCAGTCCCCACGTGGGAGCTGCCCGCAACACAGTGATCTGTGTTTTGGAGGACCAAATAAAAGTTTATCCAATCCAATCCAATCAGGTTATCCTGTGCTGAAATGCGTCTGGCTGTTTTTGTAGCGTAACCTACATTGGCTGATGTTGAGCAGTTCCGCGTGGAAAGAAGAAAAAAATGGCAGCATATCTATGGAGTGAATGATGGATAGTGGGGCGATGCATCCGTCCGTTCATTCGTTCTTGCTTCCGTCTATCCATGCGTGCGTCTGTGTAGCCGCCCGTGCACCCATCCGCCCGTCCGTGCGTGCATCTGTTCGTGCGTCCGCACGTTCATCTGTGCGTCCGTCCCGGCTTTCGTACATGCATCCACTCCTGCGTCCGTCCATGCGTCCGTCCCTGCGTCCATTCGTCTGTGCAGGCATGCGCGCGTCCGTCCATGCATCTCTCTGTGTGTCCGTTCGTCCAGCTAGTCAACACTCCAAGTACCATCATCTCGCATCTTTTCATCATATATTCCTCATATTGACGCAAGGTAGGCTGGCAACTATAGTAGCCAGCCTCTGAAGAGGACAACGAAGTAGTTCTGTGTGCGCGTGCTCTGGTGTTCGCGTTTTCTGGCCTTTGGGTTGCGAAAGTAAACGCCCTATTTTGTACCTGCGTGCCTGTGTTTTTGTGACATTTTCTGGTGGAAGTGCTGGGTACGGTAGATGATACGGTCCCCTGAGAGCACCCCTGACGCAATATCCATCGATTATCTCAGCCGAGCTTGCCCCTGTGCACGTACGTTCCAGCCGTCGTCTCCAGGGACTCGAGCCACAGCACGGTTTGCTGCCTGAACGTCAGAGGACTATGATTCAAACATCGCCTAACGTCACCGCGCCAGCACCAGCGCACCTGGTTATCAACCAGCCCAAGACGCCGAAGACATTTCACGGAGCTGCTTTTGAAGATGCCGACGACTGGCTCGAGCATTTCAACCGGGTCGCCGTCATCAACGATTGGACCCCAGAACGTAAGCTACGCTATGTGTACTGCTTCCTGAAGAACTCCGCGAAAACGTGGTTTGAGAACCATGAAGCAGCACTTACGTCATGGGATGAGTTTCAACGGCAGTTCCTCAAGGCATTTGCCCAAGAGGACAGGAAAGAGACAGCGGAGCGTGCTATAGAGGCAAGGGTTCAAGGCCCTAACGAAAGGGTGACGACCTACGTAGAGGACATGGATCGGCTTTTCAAGCGTGCGGAGCCCTCTATGTCCGAATCCAAGAAAGTTCGCCACCTAATGCGTGGTGTTAAAGAAGAGATTTTTGCCGGCCTGATTCGAAACCCGCCTGCGACACTTGCGGAGTTCCATGAGGAAGCCACTGCCATGAAGAGGACCCTTCAACAGCGTGCCAGACAGTACAACCGTGGTGTAAACCCAAGTGAGGTCACTTCTGTCACTCTCGGCAATGACATCAGCGCGTTGCGAGAGCTTATCAGAGCTCTCATTAAGGAAGAGCTACAAAAGATGCAGGTGACTGCTTCACCTGCAAGAGCAGCTCTCCATTGCGGAGATGGTACGCGCCGAGCTACGGCAAGCCGTTCACGCTCCCCAACCATCCGAGGCGCCACAACAGAGGAACTGCGTCGAGATGAGCTACGCGGAAGCAGTGCGACGTCCTCCATCGTGCAGTTCAACCAGCGTATTTTACCGCAATGAGCGACACGCTCAGCAAATGGAGGTAGGCTTCCGCCCTCGCAGCTCACCGTTGATCGCCGAAGCAAGACCGAGAAAGAGTGACATCTGGCGTACACCCGACCACAGGCCCCTTTGCTTCCACTGCGGGGAAGCCGGACACGTCTACCGAACATGTCCATACCGTCGTGTGGGTCTCCGTGGATTTTCGCCTAATGCCCCTCGTCCACGACCTCGCGAGCAACCACAGGAAATAGAGAGTTTCATCTCTCGTCGCAGTATCGAACATCGGTCACAAGAGCCTCGCTCGTCGTCGCCTGCTCGCTACAGGTCACCGAGCCCAGCCTATTCACGCGGCGCTCCAAGACGCCGTTCACCCAGTCCTGCAAGTCGGGAAAACTGAGTTCAGCGACCTCCGGAGGTGAGGCCGCTGACGCTGACTCTACGGAAGATCCTCCACTACGACGACAGCGACAGCAGCAAAAAGATGTACAGACGCAGTCAAACGTGATGCGAAGAGCGGTTACATCAAACATTGCGGAAACTGTGGACGACGAAGAAGTAATGGCGCTAATTGACACTGGAGCAGACACTTCTGTTATGAGCATGGGTCTTGCCTGCAGGCTGAAGAAGGTTTCTACCCAGTGGGCTGGGTCGCAGATACGTACGGCAGGAGGCCATCTTCTTACTCCGGTGGGGCGGTGCACAGCGCGAGTCAGTATTCACGGATTTACGTATCTCGGAGATTTTGTAATACTGCCGAGTTGCTCGAGGGACCTAATTCTCGGACTGGACTTTTTGCGTGATAATGAAGCCGTGATTGATTTGCAACAGTCACAAGTGACGTTTTCTACCGCACACGCTTTAGCACGCAACCCTCACGGCAGTTACGTCAATGCTTTGAGAATCGTTGACGATGACGTCACGTTACCGCCGAAGAGTAGCGTGTTCACCTTGGTAGCCTGCGACGTTTTTGACGAATTCAACGACTATAAAGGTATTGCTCAGACAAATATCCCGCTGCTGCTTAAACGAAACATATGCATAGCCCGATGCCTTGTTCGGTTAGAGAATAAACGCTCTCGAGTTCTGCTGACCAACTTCAGCAATGAGTTTCAGCACGTTCCTAGAGGGACTACTGTCGCTTTCCTCAGTGAAATCGCCGACTTTTTCGATATCGGCACATTGGATACGACTTCACCGCATGCAAAAGCTTGTGCTGACCTGGGAAGCCGCATTCACGTTAATCCAGACTTGCCAGATTCACGAAAAGAGCGGCTGCTAAACCTTGTGAGGGAATTCTCGGACTGCTTCTCCACAGCATCGAAAGTTCAGCGTACCACCGTTACAAAACACCGCATTGTTACCGAGGAGTCGGCACGGCCTCTTCTCCAACATCCATACCGTGTGTCCCCGAAGGGAAGAGAGGTGATTAAGCGTCAAGTTCAAGAAATGCTGAATGATGACGTCATCCAACCCTCGACAAGTCCGTGGGCGTCACCTGTTGTCTTAGTAAAGAAAAAAGACAACACACTACGCTTCTGCGTCGACTATCGACGGCTTAACAAAGTCACGAAACGCGACGTTTACCCCCTGCCACGGATCGATGACGCCTTAGACCGTCTACGCCACGCCCAGTTCTTCACATCACTAGATCTCAAGTCAGGGTACTGGCAAATTGAAGTTGACGAGGGTGACCGTGAGAAAACCGCGTTCGTGACGCCTGACGGGCTGTACGAATTTAAAGTGCTGCCTTTCGGTCTCTGTTCCGCTCCCGCCACGTTTCAACGCATGATGGATACTGTACTAGCTGGACTAAAGTGGCAGACGTGTCTTGTATACTTGGATGATGTCGTTGTGTTTTCAACCACATTTGACGAGCATCTTTCAAGGCTAAAAAGTGTCCTCACTGCAATAAGGAGAGCGAACCTTACCATCAAGCCCGAAAAGTGCTACTTCGGCTATCAGGAACTCAAGTTTCTCGGCCACGTGGTTAGCCCGGGGGGTGTTCGACCAGATCCGGAGAAGTTGGCTGCCGTTGCCGATTTCCCTCGTCCTGGAGACAAAAAGGCTGTTCAGCGATTCCTCGGACTCTGCGCGTACTACTGCCGTTTTGTCGAAGGATTTTCGAAAATTGCGGAACCTCTAACAAGACTGACACGGCCAGATGTACCTTTCGTATGGACGGAAGAACAACAACAAGCCTTCGTAGAGCTCCGCAATCGACTGCAGACAGCTCCAGTGCTGGCACATTTCGACGACACTGCCGACACCGAGATCCACACAGACGCCAGCAACGTGGGAATCGGAGCCATTCTAGTTCAATGGCAGAACGGCGCAGAGCGTGTGATCGCTTACGCGAGCCGCAGTCTCACAAAAGCAGAGGCTAATTACTCTACCACCGAAAAAGAGTTTCTAGCAGTCGTTTGGGCCATTAGCAAGTTTCGACCCTACCTATACGGCCGGCCATTTCGAGCGGTCAGTGACCACCATTCGCTCTGTTGGCTTGCCAATCTACGGGATCCATCAGGCCGCCTCGCCCGCTGGAGCCTCCGCCTTCAAGAGTACGACATTACGGTGGTCTACCGATCGGGAAATAAGCATACAGATGCTGACTGCCTGTCTCGTGCTCCTATTTCCCCGACGTCATCTGACACTGAACAAGATTTACCGTTTCTTGGCATCGTCGATGTGGTGCGGATGGCTGAGCTTCAACGTGAGGACACTGAGCTACTTCCTGTCATCCAGCATCTTCAAGAAGAAGACGTTATCGTCCCACGCCGACTCTCGCGTGGTTTGACTACGTATTGCCTGCGGAACAATGTTCTCTACAAGAGAAATCTTGAGAGCAGCCAGGAAACTTTCCTCCTCGCCGTTCCAATAGCACTGCGTGAGGAAGTTTTGCAGGCGTGCCACGACGATCCTTCAGCCGGTCACTTAGGCTTTGCTAGGACATTAGCGCGCATCCGACAGAAGTACTACTGGCCACAGCTGTATTCGTCCGTTCAGCGCTATGTCCGCACCTGCCGTGACTGTCAGAGGCATAAAGTTCCACCCGCAAAGCCCGCCGGTTTCCTCCAACTTTTAGATCCACCTCGAGCACCATTTCAGCAAGTAGGAATCGATCTTCTTGGTCCCTTCCCTACGTCATCCTCAGAAAATAAGTGGATAATTGTCGCGACCGACTATCTAACTCGCTATGCAGAAACCAAAGCTGTGCCTAAGGGAACTGCAGTTGAAGTCGCCAGATTCTTTGTCCACGACATTGTTTTGCGCCATGGTGCACCCGCTGCTCTCATAACCGATCGCGGAGCAGCATTTACGGCAGAGTTATTGCAACAAGTCACCAAGCTGACGCACACCAACCACCGGAAAACAACAGCTTATCATCCCCAAACAAACGGATTGACGGAGAGGTTAAACAAAACATTGGCCGACATGCTATCTATGTATGTTGATGTAGAGCACAAAACGTGGGATGAAATTTTGCCGTACGTCACGTTCGCCTATAACACCGCTGTACAAGAGACCACAGACCTAACACCATTCGAGCTTGTTTATGGCCGTCGCGTCACAACACCGTTAGACGGTATGCTCCCCGTAGACCAGGACAACAGCGGAAATGACAGTGTTGACGACTTCGTTGAGAAAGCCGAGGGAGCCCGCCAGCTTGCACGGAACCGCATTCGCGCGCAGCAAGATATCGACGCTCGCCGTTACAACCAAGGCCGAAGGAGCGTCCACTATCAACCAGGTGACTATGTATGGGTGTGGACACCAGTTCGACATCGTGGGCTTTCGGAGAAGCTATTGCGGCGCTACTTTGGCCCTTACGAAGTTGTGCGCTGCCTCAGTGACGTGAATTACGAGGTAGTTGCCCAAAGCTCCGACACCAGTTTAAACCGAAGACGTCCACGTCCAGAAGTAGTCCATGTAGTACGGATGAAACCGTACCACGCCCGCGACTTATGAGCACTTCGAACCTTTTCCTTATTATCCACAACAGCGTGGGCTTTTTTTTTCATTGACGTGATCATTTTTTTTTCTTTCATGGCCACCTCTAGCATCTCAGTCAATCGACCGGGACGGTCTCTCTTGAAAGAGGGGAATTGACGCAAGGTAGGCTGGCAACTATAGTAGCCAGCCTCTGAAGAGAACAACGAAGTAGTTCTGTGTGCGCGTGCTCTGGTGTTCGCGTTTTCTGGCCCTTGGGTTGCGAAAGTAAACGCCCTATTTTGTACCTGCGTGCCTGTGTCTTTGTGACAATATAGAAGCACCGCCATCCAGCGGACATTCCAAGGACTGAACGAGAGGAGGCACACGCACACTTTATTACGGCTTGTGCTTCGTATCTACTTCCCACCTTTAACCACCTCGAGTTCATGGTATATACTGAATCACTGCATTGATGGCACTGCGGCCCAATGCTCGCCATACCTTTCTAAAACCTAGAAGGTTACGCCCAGCGAGTATAACCTAGCAACCCTTTGTTATCTTCTGTGCGTTGTTGAACAGTAAAAAATTCGCAGCATGCGTTTCAACTAAAAGCCAAATTCTCTCGTCTCATTCTCCCTTAGCAGCCATTGGCATGGGAATTAAGCACTACCTTTTATTGTTCAACAACGCACATAAAAAATCACTCACCGGTACCACCTTGGAGGTCAAAATGTAATACTTGTTACACACTACTATGGCTACGAGGGACAAACAGGTGCCGTTATAAGGAGCTTCGCTCCTAAAACAAACAAAGGATGCGCTCACGCGACCCTACATCAAGCCAGTGCCAAGGTCGCTACATCAAAGAGAAGTTAGCGCGGCGATGGCAGTGCACTCAAACGCTTCAAAGCGTTTGGTTGATGTCATGTTCAGTAGCTATTCCATGGACGTGAGTGAGGCAGAGAGACAGAGAGAGTGTGTGTTTGTGTACGCGCGTGCGCACGCACGTGTGTTTATACTTTGGTGAAAGGACGCCGGTTTCAGTCTGCCAGCTGTCACTGGGGCATCTTTCGTTGTGTCGTTGAAACGATGACCACAGTTGGCGGACTGTAGGTGAAAGAAGCCGTCTGCGTTTGTGCTCCTCGGTTTTCATCGGCCTATTTCCGCCGCCTCACGTGACATACGAAACCCGCGCGAGGCGACGCTGACCGTACTTGCACGAGCAATTTTCTCGCTTTTTGCAAGCGTGGACGAGTGGCGTCGTCTGGTGTCTTCTTTCGAACTATTGCGAAAAGGAGGGAGGGGAACCGCCGCCTTACACCTTCAACTATTCAGCGCCTCGTGGAAATCTCGTCGTTGAAAGAGGGGCGCCGTGTATTGCCGCAGATGCTGGCAAGAAGTGCAATGTCATTTCTGGCCCGCTTCTGGATTAAGTCTTCTACGTAATTACGTCTTCCACGTGGAAGACGAAGAAGTGTGTTTTGAATAAGTGTGACTTTCTGCTAACTCCGGCGTATTTCTGTGGCAATTGTAGTCTGTTGATCGGTTTCACTGCTTCTTGGAGGAACATGAGGACATCCTCATCCTCAAGCATTCAAACTTTAAGTGAAATGCTAAAGTCGAACACTTATAACATCTTGTTTGTGCCTGCTCTTCCTATACCGTCAGCATGAAACGCCTTAGCAGACAGTCTGTGTCGAGGTCTCTGGAAAAGTTCGTGCCAAATGAGATCACGGACGTAAGAGTGAACGCTAGAAAGAATATACTGGCTGTTGACGTTCTGCACGCAAGTGTTTTGGGCGTTCTGCGCAGTGTAACTGACTTAGACGGCAATCAAGTGCGCTCTCATGTTTCCTTGGGATGTGACGTAGTAACTGTCGTGATCTGCGGCATAGATGGGGCGATTTCAAATAACGACTTACAAATTCTTGTCAAGTCAACAACTGATACTCCCATTGTTGATGTCAACCGGCTGGTCAAGTCTCGCTGTGCGAAGCTAGCGTTTAAGAGCACATCCCTCCCCTCTCATGTTAATGTGGGGTACTTCAGACATGCTGTGCGGCCTTTCATTTTAAGCCTCTCTAGTGCCGTAAATGCATGAAACTTGGACATGTGAGCAGCGTCCCCGAGAATTCGGTGGTATGCCACCGCAGCGCTGCGCCAAGCCTGAGTGCATCGCCACTGTCAAGTAGCGTCGCTATTGTGAAGTGCGTCGCTACTGTCAAGAAATACTCGAATTGCAATGGATTCCATGAAGCCACATCGAAGGACTGCCCGCGTATTCAGAATGAATTTGCCATTTTAAAGGAGATGGTCCCATCACTCAACCATCGAGAAGCCGCAGCTAAAGTCAGAAGGCATTATTCACGTCGACGTCAGTCTTCAAGGATGCCCGCTACCTCCTCGATGCGTTTGCCAGCTCTGTCATCATTACCGCCTCCTTTACCTCCCAGACCACATGCTCTGGGAGAGACTGTAAAAGACGAGGCCAGTGAGCATACCTTAACTGCGACAGAGTGGCCTGCACTTCAAAGGGAAGCAGCATCAAGCGAACCGAAGGAGTTTCATGACGGCCAGCCTGGGATCCCGGTTCGAAATCTTTCCAACCAACACTGGCAAATGACTGCAATCGTGCAAACAGTAATTGCCACAATTCAAACGCTACTGAGCAGCGTACAATCTTCGTCTGTTAAGACTGCACTGCAAATACTAGATGCACTGAATCCAGTGCTTGCTAACATCGTATAAGCACAATGGCTCAACAAAATCTCTTCTTCCACACTGTAGTAAAAGGTGCGGTGATTTTTCAATGGAATGCCAGAGGCATGAAGTCCCGTATCTCGGACTTTCGCCACTTTGTTTGGGCCTATAAATTTCCTGTGCTTGTCTTATGTGAACCAAGCGTATCAACGCCTTATAGATTGTCTGGTTATGAAGCATTTTGGTCAGCCGCTTGCGAAGAACGAAGCAAAGCACTTGTTTACATCCGCACGGACTTGACTTATGTTTCGCACTCATAAGTTCAGATGAGGACAATCAGTATTGTGTCTTCGTGTAAAGAAGAATGCTGTTTCGTTCACACGTTTCGTTCACAGCGCGATTTGACTGCGACAGATTAAAAGACATCCTAATGAGGACCAGTGGGCCTTGGATCATCACCGGTGACTTCGACGCCCGTCACATGCTTTGGAGGAGGACTAGGAAGAATGCTAGAGGCAGGGATATTGTTACATTCACTTTGAACTACGACCTTTTCATCATGAACGATGGTACCCCAACATATTTGTGGGTTCTCACGTATGGCAGTTGCCTTGACCTGACATTGGTGTCACGGGGCTTCTCTCACAAACACAAATGGTCTTGCGATATTGGGACTCATGGGAGTGATCACATACCCACCTACGTGAAGATCGATGGTATCAGAAAAAATTTCTCTTCCGGTGTTGTAATTGGCACTGACTGGTCGATGTTTACATCGCACGTTGAAGATGCTTGCCTAGAAGGCCTTGCCTACAGCCTGGAAAATACCATCGCGGAAGCTATGCAAGTGTCCAAGTGTAAATTATCATTCTCGTCTAAAATAACACAGTTCTACATCGAACAGCAAAGATTATGAGCTATACGAAGGCGTGCTGAACGACGATCAAGATGCACAAAATCAATTTACGACCTGATGGAAGCAAGACGGCTCCAGAAAAAAATTCAACGACGCATTAACAAGCTGGAGAGCGAACGCTGGAAAGCATTCTGCGAATCTCTAGACCCTCATAAACCACTGTCATATATCTGTAGAACAGTTCGTGGTCTTCACTCCTCCCCGCTACAACGGCATCCTATTAAAGATCTGGCACTCCATCATGGAAAAACAGAACTCGAGGTGACTGAAGAATTTCGCACGAGAGTTGCCGGGCATATTATGAATGAGAGCGTCGATGCCGTGATCGTTCATGAGACTCGATTACCAGTGATGGACATTCCATTCACAATGAAAGAACTGGAAGGTGCATTAGTCACTTCTAAGCACACGTCATCGCCTGGTCCTGATGGTATTACTAATTGTGCGTTGAAACATCCAGGACAAAAAGCCACAAGAGAACTTCTAACATGCTTCGACAACTCCTGGCTAAGCGGCAGTGTTGCCCGAGGATAGAAAATAAGTCAATTATTAGCACTTCTGAAATCGGGAAAATCACCATTGGACATGACAGCGTATCGCCTTGTTGCTTTCGCAAGCCGCCTCGGAAAAGTGATGGAAAGAATGGTTCTATTTCGTCTCGAGTGGTACTTGGAACGATACACCAACTACCCTTCCTGCTTGACAGGCTTCTGTCAGGGCCGCTCCTCCATCGACTGCATCCTTGACTTATCAACATTTGCTCAGCAAGAAAAAAGTCGCAGGCGTATATCAGCGGCACTCTTTCTTGACGTGAAGGGTGCATGTGATAATGTAGCTCTCGACGCCATCCTCACTTCTCTCGCTGCAACGGGCATCAGTGGGCGAATGTTTCAATCGATAAAAGATTATATAACTGGCAGGGTTTTTCGGGCAAAAAGATGAGCGTAAAACTGCTGAACATCACTCCTACTGCGGAGTACTTCAGGGAGGTGTTTTAAGCCCCACCTTGTTCAATGTTGCCCTCATTGGTCTGGCGGAGGTTCTCCCAAAGTCGGTGTGCCTATCCATATACGCCGATGGTATTTGCTTCTGGAGTGCTGCTGTCACCCGCCCTCAGGTGCGTTCACGAATACAGTGGGCAGCAACCCTGACAACAGCCTACCTTCAGAAACGAGACATGACTATATCAACTGTGAAGTGCGCGTTGATTGCGTTTACACGCAAACGAATTACGTCATACCCTGTTTACATCAACGGGCAGAGTGTCAAATATGCACGCACGCATCGTTTCTTGGGCATAATAATCGACAGAAGTCTTTTGTGGAGCCCGCATTGTCCGTACTTGAAGATTTGATTGATTGATTGATTGATATGTGAGGTTTAACGTCCCAAAACCACCATACGATTATGAGAGACGCCGTAGTGGAAGGCTCAGGAAATATTTACCACCTGGGGTTCTTTCACGTGCACTCAAATCTGAGCACACGGGCCTAGAACATTTCCGCCTCCATCGGAAATGCAGCCGCTGTAGCCGGGATTCGAACCCGCGACCCGCGGGTCAGCAGCAGAGTACCTTAGCCACTAGACCACCGTGGCGGGGCATGACTGCTATCTTTTGTGCATATAATGAAATTATTGTGCGGGAAAGCATGTGGAACTTCGGTGGCCTCCATGCTACAGCTGTACAGGGCCCTATTTCTGGGTCTATTGCGCTACAGCTTGCCGGTACTGAGGAAACACTTGCAAATCCAATACTCATTCATTGAAGAGTTTGTATGGTCAGGCGCTGCGCATTTGCCTAGAACTGCCTCGATGCGCTTCTACTTATGCCAAAATCGTACTTGCCAAATATCATTCGGTCAGGACATATAGAGTTGTGAATTGCCTCAGAACGCACATTAGTCATGCTACACTCCAAAAAATATCGAGTAAGAAGGGTGTCTTTTTGTCCCACAACAATAATCGTCATCAGGCTTGCGTGCGCTTACTTTCTTGAAAACTCGGCGCTGGCCACTTTCCTATCGAGAATGCATGTAACCCTGATAATGGGCCTTTCGATAGTGACCGGAATGTACCGGCCTGCGGGGCGATAGCGTAAGGTTGGAACGCAATATAGATGACAATTATTGTTGTGGGACAAGAAGACACCCTTTTTTACTCGCTCTTTTTTTAGAGTGTATCTGTGTCCCCGACCACCACTTGGCCCTTCTTCCCTCCGAAAGACCACGTGCTACGTTTTCAGACGTCATAGCCAAGCACCTAAACAGCGTTCATCAAGTTATACGCCAGCTACGAAAATTGCATGTCCATTGTGGTGCCTCGACCAGCCGCAAGTACGTTTAGAAATTCCGGGTATCAAAAAGAAAAGCAATCACTCCAAAGTAGCACTGAAGCAAGCAACACTGCTATTATTGTATGAGTTGTACTTAGACCGAACGCAGATATACACTGATGGGTTGGTCTCATCCAGAAGCTCATCAGGTGCCGCTGTAATTCCGGCTGCAGCAAGGACAATCAAGTTTAAGTTCGTCGCATACGACTACGCCTACAGCATCAGCAGCTTGCTGCTATAAGAGCTGCTTTACAATATCTCGTTCAAGGGCACCCAGAAAAATGGGTCATATTCTGTGATTTGAAGGCAGCACTTCAGAGTATGCTGTTTGCCATCCGTAAGAGGAATTATCAACAATTGGTACATGGAATAAGACAATACCATCATGAAGCTCTAGCACGAGGGCATGAATTATACTATATATCAAAGGCTGCCTGGAAATATTGGTATTACTGGAAATTAATTAGCTGATGATGCAGCCCGCTCAGCCCATGAGAGAACACGTATGGTCCCGATTCCTCTGTCAAGGACTGATGCAGCAAGACAACCTTACAAGCTGGCTCGAGATCTTACACGCACGTTCTGGTCATCTACCAGCTTCCAAAGGGGTCACTTATACGAACTGGATCCGTCGCTCAAGATACAGCGACACTGTTATTCCGCCTATGGTTTGGTGTTGCCTTCACAAAGGTATACTCCTTTCGCATTGGTATGGCAGACACCTCTACATGCGACTCCTGCGGAGCTGAAGAATTCAACGAACACGTCCTGTGCAGCGGCGCTTGCTACAGCCCGCAACGATGCCAGCTCCGGATGCTTTGAATCAACGTGACTCTAGGCCATTCTGTGTGCAGAAGATTCTGGGACCTTGGGCGTCTACTTCAATTGCGCAGAAAGCGACTAAAGTACTCCTACTTTAAGACAACAAACCTGAGTGACCGCCTTAAGACTGTGTGTGCTCCCGCGAGTGTGCTCGTGATTGAGTGTACCTTCTTATCTCTATGCAAACTCTTTTCTCCACTTCACCCCTTCCCCAGTGCAGGGTAGCGAACCATATGTGCATCTGGTTAACCTCCCTGCCCTTTCTTGCATCTTTATCTCTCTCTCTTCTGGATTACGCATGCAGTAGGGGCCTCCCGATTGTACAAAGAGTTGCTGTTGGGCAGGTCATGCTTGGCCCTATTGATGGGATAGTGAGGTAGAAACAGAAACAGACGACGGCTGTAGTTTGGAAGAGTAGTTACACTCGAAAGTTTTTTCAGTTGTGCAGTGCCTGTCACAGCTGTAGTGCCGTGAACTAAGTTATTTGTGTTATTATTGCTGTTATCGTTTTCTAATGCTTTATTTGCTGCAAGTGTACTCGGATCGAGGGCGTCGAATTGATAGATGAGGTATGATTTTCGTTGTTCACGTTCTGTGTTTCAATTAAATCCTGTTTCTAAGAGTGTTACTGATAGTTTGTCGAATGCATGGTCAGGAAGGTTGAGATGTCTCGAAAGAGGTTGACTTGGGGCTGAACTCTCATGGGCTCTGTGAACATTGAAATGAATCCTAAAGGGTGTTTATATTTGTTCGATGTACTGCATACTGCACACGGTGCATTCGAGTAGGTATACCACATTAAAGGAATCGCATGTTAGGTTTCCTTGTATGTTAATCGAAAACTTGGATTAGCAAGGTTATTGTTTACATTCGCAAGGACCTTACTTTTTTTGCCCATTTTATACCATAGATGACGAGAACCAGTACGTGTGCATCACTCTAAAGAAGAAGCGGTTGTCTTTTACACTTATTGACGTATATACATTTTCCACAAGTTCATTTGATTGTAAGAGATTATCAGACATTATGGCAGCTATTCCAAGCCCTTGCTTTATAACAGGTGATTTCAATGTACATCATCCAATATGAGGAAGCTTGAGGACAAACTCATGGGGCACTCACTGATATCGTTTGTGTCAGACCACAACCCGCGCCTTCTGAGGGATGGTAGCCCGGTATACCTGCGAGGAACGACTGTACAGCAGCTGCCTTGACCTGACACTAGTGTCGTGTTGCCTAAGTTCAAAAGTGCGGTGGTGTACAGATATCAAAACCCATGGTAGCGATCACATTCCGGCTTACGCCAGCATTGATGTGAAGGAGACTTCGTCCTCGCCGGTCAATCGGTATATAGACTGGACACTTCATGAAGATCAAGTGGAGGACACGTGCAGAAATTATTCTCGTGGGGGTTAGAAGAAGTAATCGCAGATGCAATGAAAAATTGTACGCACAGCTTCACGCGCTCGCAGAAGCGCATGGAGCTTGACATAGAATTAGAAAGGCGTCGGGCGTTACGCAGACGTGCTGAAAGAAGATACAAGGCGTACCAAGTCGATTCTTGATCTCATAGTAGCAAGGAGCATGCAGGAAAAAATACAGCGCCGAATAGACAAGCTGCAGGATCAAAGTTGGAAAAGCTTTTGCGAGTCATTAGACCCACGCAAGCGATTACCTCATGTATGAAGAGCTCTACAGGGTCTTCGCTCAGGAGCCATGCAACGTCATTCCTTCAGGCTATCGCACTTCGTCTACACCACCGTGATATGGATGTTGTTGAGGATTTTTGCGCGAACATCACCGGTGGGACAGTTCTATTCTCCGATACGCTTTTATGCGATATCCCTGGTCCACGAGATATAAGTATGGATTCTCCATTTTCTATGAAAGAGCTAGAAGCTGCACTTACACAGCGTAGACGTTCTTCTTCACCAGTTCCCGATGAGATAACGTATACGGCTCTGCGTCACTTAGGCCAAGCAGCTAGACGACAACTGCTAAATTTATTAATTCGGTCATGGGAATATGGCGTCGTACCTAAAAAACGGAAACAGAGTCGTCTTGTGCCACTTATAAAAACAAGAAAATTCCCTCTGGTGCTGACATCCTACCGACCTGTAGATCTCGCCAGCGGCGTTGGGA
The DNA here is from genome assembly GCF_013339725.1 of Rhipicephalus microplus. Taxonomy (NCBI): domain Eukaryota; kingdom Metazoa; phylum Arthropoda; class Arachnida; order Ixodida; family Ixodidae; genus Rhipicephalus; species Rhipicephalus microplus. The sequence goes on from NC_051169.1 coordinate 140,178,718, forward strand.
AACTCCCGGAGCCCATGATTCTCACGTGCCTGGAATGGTTCCTCGAAAGGACCAACATTTACCCCGACTCCATGGCAGGATTTTGACGAGGCAGTTCATCAATTGACAACATCATCGATTTGGTGTCATCGGTAGAACAGCAGAAATTCAGGAAACGACTAGCACTTGCTGTTTTTCTTGATATGAAAGGTGCATATCACAACGTTTACCATCGGATATATACTAGACACACTGCTGTTGATTGAACTGGGAGGGTGAACGTTTCTATGGATCCGAAGCTACCTGACACGAAGGTACTTTTTTGTATACACTGAAAATGGCCCGACCTCAGACCATTACACGTGCCGTGGCGTCCTGCAAGTTGGTGTTTTAAGCCAAGTTCTTTTCAATCTTGCCTTGCTTAGCCTGGCGGTAGCTCTCCCGGAAACAGTCAGTGTTTCAATATAGGCTGATGACATCTGTGTCTGGGAATTCGCATTGACACGCCTACAAGTTCGAGCATGGGCAGTGTCGCAAGCATCTGGCTATCTTCGCACGCAAGGTCTAACAATCTCAACAGAAAAAGGTGCACTGGTGGCTTCACACGCGAGGTGATGACAAGTTACCCGATAAGCATTAATGGCCAGCCCACCTTCTTACAAGCGTAGCAATCGTTTTCTAGGTGTCATTGTTAACCGCGACCTCTCCTGGAGCCCTCACGTGACTAGCTTGAAAGTGAAACTGGTATCTATTGCCCACGTCCTGAAAGTCATCGCTGGGAAAAGGTGGGGTCCATCATTGAGTTCCATGCTACAGCTATACCAAGCACTTTATATTGATGTACTGCGCTATAGTTATCCTCTGCTTACCACAACTTGTAGAAGAAACATTCGAGCACTTCGGAGCGTGCAAGAACAGGCACTACGTTTTTGTATCGGCCTACCACAAACTACATCAACCACTGGAACAGTTATATTGGCTCGGGATTATCCGCTTACGACCTACGTCAAAACCGACATGCTGAGAGCACATATTCAGCACGTTTCACGGATGGTATCGAGCCATTTGGCCTGCCAGAACAACGACCGCAGGCATCGTTCTCTAAGGTAGTCAGCTCCCACCGCGCTTTGCTACCGTCCGGTTTTATACCCTTGGCGCGTTCACCATCCACTTTGTGGAGCATACGACAACCCGTCGTGCGCCTTTCCGTCCCATGAATAAGAAATAGAAAAGTTCTTTCTACCTTGGCCTTGAAGCAAGCAACTCTAGACTGTTTACACACCTTATACGCTGACAGAATCTACGTATATACGGATGATTCTACCACCCAGACTAGCTCAACCAGCGCCACCGTCGTTTCATCGCGACACATCACCATCAGTTACAAACTTTGTCATCTGAACGCATCGACTGGTTCGGAAATTGTTGCCCTGCGAGGTGCCATCGATTATATCAAGCAACGACCAGCTAAACAATGGGCAGTATTCTGTGACTGCAAGGCGGTTCTACAATGTTTTTCGTTGGCACTTTGTCGCAGGTCGTACGAGCAACTGGTGTGGGACATCACAGAAAAGCTGCACTATGCGACCAAACAAGTACACAATGTTGTGTTCCAGTGGATACCAAGTCATTGTGGTATCTCCTGCAACGACCTCGCCGATGAAGCAGCCAGAACTGCCCACGTACAAAGAAACCCTGTTTCCGTACCTTTATCAAGGATTGACTCGGCTAGATACTTAAGTACGCTGGCGTAGAACATGACACTCCAGAAGTGGCAGTCATCACATTTCGCACATCATCGACTATATTCTCTCGATTCTTCTCTACGACTGCGGCTACCCACTGGTATTCCTAGAGATAAAGACACCGTGTTGCGCCGTCTGCGTCTGGGCGTAGCCTTCACCAATGCCTACTCATTTAAGATAGGGATGGCCGACAGCGCGGAGTGCAGCGACTGCGCCGACGATGCGACTATTGAACACATCTTATGTTACTGCCCGGCATGCACAAACGAGAGGTTTCACCTGCGCAGTCTTTTAAATCAACTAGACAGAAGTGATTTCGCTGTCGAGAAAGTATTGGGACCATTGCACTGCCCATCCAGTTTCCGAAAGGCAATGAAAGCACTGTTGCGTTTTCTCAACGACACTGGCCTGTTTCGTCGTTTGTGATGTGAAACTGTTACGCATTGGCCCAGTCAGTGACCTTGTTTCTCCTCCTCTATACCTTTCCTTCCCCCTCTCCCCTTCTCCAGTGCAGGGTAGTCTACCGGGGCTCAGCCCTAGTTTTCACCTCCCTGCCTTTCTCCGTATGTTCTCTTTCTCTCTGGATTGTGCAGGTTGCTTTGTCGGTTTCTCTCATCGCTTTATATACAAGACATCCTGACTTTGAACAAGGTCGGCATGAATTATTAGGAGTGAAGCATTGATTTGAGAGTGGACAAGTTTGTCTTTGAGGTTGCGAGGTCGTCGATAAAGGACGCCAGGAGCGGATTGGAATGCGCGTTTCAGACGTTCACTTTCTTACAGAATGTTCTAATGTCATTTATGAACGTCAGAGAACGTCAACAATGAGAATCATACCTCATCTATCGATTCGACACCCTCGATCCGAGTACACTTGCAGCAAATAAAGCATTAGAAAACAACAACGGCATTAATAACAATAATAACTGAGTTCACGGCACTGCAGCTGCGATGAGCACTGAACAACTAAAGAAAAAAAACTTTCGAGTGTAACTACACGTCCTAAGTACAACCGTCGTCTGTTTCTGTTTCTACCTTACTATCCCATCAATTGTGCCAAGCATGACATGTCCAACAGCAACCCTAGCTGTGCACAATCGGGAGGCCCCTACTGCATGCGTAATCCAGAAGCAGGCCAGAATTTACATTCCACCCGCTTGCCAGCATCTGCGGCAATCCGTGGTGCCCCTCTTTCAACGACGAGATGTCAAGGAAGCGCCGAGTAGTTAAAGGCTTAAACGTTGTAAAAAAAAAAGCTCTTTTTCCCCACACCAAATAGCCAAAGTCATGCGGTGCCATCTGGTCGGGAACAATACACAATTGGAAGAAAGGATACGCAGACCACGGACATCCTAAAGGTGAACGTAAGAAGCGGAAAAAAAAAGAGAACAAGGAGAAGGGTAGGGGAAAAGGGGGAAAGGTTGAAATGGGGCGGCCGGGGAAGTCCACTTCATGTTCTCATTGTTTTTTTGTTGTCTTTCTTTCTTTCTTTCTTTCTTTCTTTCTTTCTTTCTTTCTTCTATCTCTCTCTCTCTCTATCTTTTCCCGCGTACCTATCTCATTTATTATTGTATAAAGCTGAGCACCAACAAACTGTACCCTCAAACCTGATGAAGGCCAGACGCTGGCTGAAACATCGAAATAAACCACGTTGTGACTGCCCACAGAGGATTTATATATATATATATATATATATATATATATATATATATATATATATATATATATATATATATATATATATATATATATATATATATATATATATATATATATATAGCCTTGCCGCAAAGTACGCGCTCATATGGCAATAACAACGCTGGCAACGAGCGAACCGACCAACTTCAAAATACATATCAGAAGTAATTTCAATTGTGACACAGAGAACCTCGTTTGTTTGCTAGAATGCTCAATCTTTCGTTTAAAATTCATCAGTCAAACTGAAAGCTCTTTTAAGTGCCGCTTCTACAATCACAAATCTCATGTGCATGCACTTCTTTACGTACCAGTTTCATGACATGCCACCGACATAAGTCACTTCTCTGATTGATACTGATTGATATGTAGGGTTTAACGTTCCAAAACCACCATATGATTATGAGAGACGCCGTAGCAGAGGGCTCCGAAAATTTCGAACACCTTGGTTTCTTTAACGTGCACCCAAATCTGAGCACATGGGCATACAGCATTTTCGCTTCCATCGAAAATGCAGCCGCCCCAGCCGAGATTCCATACCACGACCTGCAGGTAAGCAGCTGAGTACCTTAGCCACTAGACCACCGCAGTGGGGCGGCAACTCATTTCTTCAGTAACTTGCGAGCCACAATAACTGAATCAGGTTTCAAATCACATCATGACAGCGAGGTTAGAGAATCATTCCTAATTCATAAATTCCGAACTCTGTCAATTGGAATAAAAGAAAGCTTGGGAACACTGGCGTTCATGTCGCCTTAGCAAATCACTACCTTTTAGCAGTGACTTGTGTATGTTTGGTACGCTAGTTCAACTATTTTTAGATATTGCTTTCATAATATCTTTCACCTGCGTCATTGATGGTTTTGAACATACATGCTTTTTGGACGTCTTGTATCGTGTTATCTCTATTTTGATGCTTCTAATAATATTTTTTTGTTGTTTTGCTTCCTTTTGCTTCTTTAAGAAATTATCCTACTACCTTTGTGTTCAGAAGAGCGACTGTGCATAGTTTCCTGCTCTCCATGTATTGGTATGGTGTGTTCTTTGGATTTATTTATTTTTTATAGACCTGGTTCAATGCACACAAGTTACCTCTTATCTAACATGTGCCGTCTGACTATTTCGCAATGTGATGGGTATTGTATATAGCCACGTGCACCAATTGATTTGCATTGTTGATCTGCAATCATGTGCGAATTACTTACTGAATGTCTACAGTGTGGATGATGATGAGTGGGGTGAAGCGTCCGTCCACTTGTCGATCCGTCTGTCAATACGCTTGTGTGACAGACAGACTGACGGATAGACGAACGCTTCACCCCAATCAACATCATTCACTCAATGGTTATGCTGTGAATTTTTTATTACAACAGCGTTATCTATCCTCTTTAATCGACAACTATACAAAAACCATTAGCGCCACCTAGAGATACTATTTTCAAGTAAATTTACACACAACGTCATTTCGTGACCAATTCCTAAAGCTTACCAGAAATGGCTACTTCTAGACAACACAACATTGCGAGGGAATGACCTACTACATAAGGAGCTTCGCTCCTAAAAGTGAAAAATGACGCAATCTGGTGATACCGAAGCCAGATGGTCTCATACGCACCCTGCGCGGCCTCTCATCCCATACTCTGACGAAGGCAGGCCGTGTTGCCGAAACGTTAGAGAAAACTGCAGTTTTCCCCGCCACAGTGGTCTAGTGGCTAAGGTACTCGGCTGCTGACCGGCAGGTCATGGGATCAAATCCCGGCAGCGGCAGCTGCATTTCCGATGGAGGCGGAAATGTTGTAGGCCCGTGTGCTCAGACTTTCTCAACATTCTCAACAATGTGGTTGTTGTGAATTTTCTCAGCAACCACATTACTAGATGCCAAAATGACCATTCCCATTGCCAAAATGACATGCCAAAATAACCTTTGGGGAGAAAATTATGATGATAACTGTGTAATGCAAACGAGAAGGGGCACAGTCGGAGCCCCAACAACTCCTTAAGGTGATTTACAAAGAAAGTGTAACTTTTTGTAGTTTATGGTAGCGATTATTGGCTTTTGTAACTCTTATATATTGAAAATAAAAGTATCTTGACAGCTTTACCACATCGAAGTTATTTTTCAAAAAGAATGGAGGAATGAGCCGTAAACACGATAAAATTAATCAACTGGAAATTCAAGACTATGTTGGGGAAATCTCGTCGGCAAGTTTCTTTTTTTTTGTTTCTTGGTGTGCGCGCGAAGACAATGTGCAACGCACACATCGACGTGAGTGAGATATGCAAATATACAAATATATGAAAATATGTGCCAAAATACGTAAAATGTAATATGACTGCGGCTGTTATTGAAGACTTCGACCATGTGAACTGACAACAACGCTGACATGTAAATGTTTCGCGATGGTCGCATGATGATCGTTTGGGTGGTAGGAAGTATTCTGGACATTCAAGCAGACTGCTCAAACATTGCTACCGAACGCGTTGAGAGGAGATAACTGTAGTTAAGTATATACTGCCGTTACTAAATTGAAATTTTGGTTTATTCAACAAACGCTGACTGGAAGTCAGTGAAAGAGAGTGATCTTATTGGGGCGAGCACGGCGTGATGTTAAATATTGACATTTAGTTTCTACAGGGCCCAAGTGGAAAGCAGAAGTTTTGGAAATGCCGGACAGTAGCCATTCGACAGCAGGTCCATCAATTATCACTGATGTAGGTGAATTAAGAGGTAATGGATTTGCCTTCGTTTGGAAGGCGCCGCGTCCTCTCCACCAGTGTTAGTGTTATGTAGCCTGAAGAGAAGCTTCCACCACAAACGGGACCAGCTTTGTTTATGTTCTTGTTTCGAAACGTGTCCTCATGCATGAAAAATTCTTGTCTACATAGTATAATACAACGATTTCAACACACCATTACGGGCGCTTATCACTGTGTCATCCACGTGGCTGATGTCTACTGACAAAAACAAAATAAGCATTCAAATATGCAGATGCTTTAAATTGAACCTTGAATGACGTTTTGCCATGTCTGTGGATTCACCGCTTTTTCCACATACATACATACATACATACATACATACATACATACATACATACATGCATGCATGCATACATACATACATACATACATACATGCATGCATGCATGCATGCATACATACATACATACATACATACATACATGCATGCATGCATGCATACATACATACATACATACATACATACATGCATGCATGCATGCATGCATACATACATACATACATACATGCATGCATGCATGCATACATACATACATACATACATACATACATACATACATACATACATACATACATACATACATACATACATACATACATACATACATACATACATACATACATACATACATACATACATACAGAGAACTTTCTTGTAGTCCCGAGGAACACTACCGCTCAACGCGGTAGAGCAGCGGGCTGAGAGAAATGTTTATTTGCAGAAAGGTAGACAGGTAAGGCTGAGCGATAGTATGCTCTAGCCTGGTAGCTTACACAGGGGGAGGAAAATGAGAAATAGAGAAAGAGTAATTGATAACAATAGGGAGGTCAGGAGATGAGTATGCACAGTTCGGTAAAGTTGGTGCAGTGCTATAGCCGCTGTTACGACCGGCCCTGGAGAGCCAAGCAGGGAGAGTTTGGGGGAGAACCGGTTCTTGACCTGACGGTGTCGTCCACCCCCACCTCCCCATTCGGGTTCCTCCTCGCCGGGAGAGCTACGGGGTCTGCTGTGCGTTCGTGACCATATTTGGTAACATTTTGGGGCGCCGGGACCATATATGGACCTCGTGCTGGGTTGTGCCACTCCTTGTGTTGTGAGAGGTGTTTTCCCCTCCCTCGTGGCCGAGGTGCCGGCGACACCGTATTGGCTGACGATGCGGACAAGGCGCCCAGTGTCAACAACGTGGCGCTATAAAATGCCGAAGACGTTTTGTATCACACGCACTCTTCTCTCTTTGGGTCAGTTGACCACTTCTCCACATGTAAATAAATCTCTGTTGTTCGTTCGGGCGCTTCTTCTCGCTGAATTGTTGGACGATGGATCCTGCGACGGGGCCAGCTACCGAAAACGAGACCGGCAGGACCCGGAGTCACAACAACTGGATGGCAGCGGCGGGATGCTGATAACCCCGAAAGCGACCACTGGACGGAGTGAGCCCGAAGTTCAACAACGGGACGACAGGAGAAGGATTACACGAGCTCATCGACTTCCAAAGGGAACCGAACGGCACTTCTGAGAGGCACGACGCCGGAGACATGACTGCGAACTGGGTGAGTGCCGGCTTTCTCTGTTAAATTTTGCCAGGCATTTACTCTATGTGTTAAGTAAAAGCTGGTAGAGAGGGGCTGTCTTGGTCATTGGGTTAACAGGTAACTTGCGTCAGGCAGAAATTGTGTGATAGCTTGGTTAAGCTCTTTCTGTCAGTGGCGTCAAGGTTAACAGTGGCAGGGCAGGATTCCGTATAAGAGCTTTTGAAGCTTTATTTGTAGACTAAGTTAACGGAAAACTTGAGGCAAGGCAGGTATCTAGAGCTGTCGTTGCCGTCAAGGTTAATTAGTTGCAGGACAGGAATCTTGTGGAACAGAGACAGCGGTACTGGAGGCAGCCATGAATCTGAAATCCCTGCGAAAGTCCATGTTGTTGCTTCTTGCAAGGGAGTTGAATCTGGAGGTGTCGGACTCTCAAAGAAAGCCAGAGCTGATAGAGGCGATTCTCGCATTGGGGGCGGAGGATGACGAGCTGTCAGAATGTGTCGAGGAGATTCAGGAGAGGCAAGCGGCAGAGGCCGAAAGAAAGGCGGCCGCGGCCGAGGCCGAAGCAAAGGCGGCGGAGGCCGAAAGGAAAGCGGCAGAAGCCGAGGCAGATAAGATGCGAAAGCAAGAGCTTGAAATGAAGCGCCTCGAGCTAGAGATTAGCCATAATAGTAGAACAGGAGGCAGCGAGACATCCGGTACCGCAGAGCGGGCCAGGTTCAAAATGACGGACCTAATGAGATCGTACAAGCTAGGGGAGGACATTGGGCTGTTTCTCGTCAACTTTGAGAGAACTTGTGAAAGGCAAGGTTTCAGCCAGGATACGTGGCCTCAACGCTTGTTGTCCCTACTTCCGGGGGAGGCCTCAGAAGTAATCGCGCGCCTCACGAAAGAGGAGGCTGACGAGTACAGTAAGGTAAAGTCGAGCCTTCTCGAGAAATACAGGTTGTCAGCGGAAGGTTTCAGACAAAAATTTCGCAACGCCGTAAAAGAGAGCAATGATTCATACCCGGAGTTTGCTTACAAGTTAATGGCCAACATGGGGGAGTGGCTGAAAGAGGCAAAGGCGTATGGGAATCATGACAAGGTGCTCGAGTGTATCGGTCTGGAACAATTCTATCAAAGGTTACCAGAAAAGGTGAGGTTCTGGGTTCAGGATAGACCAGACGTGAACACCGTAACAAAAGCCGCAGAGCTCGCTGAAGAATTCGTTACGCGCCGCGCCCTCGGGGCAAACAGCGAGCCTAAAAGGGAAAAATTCCTACGGCCGAATAAGGCGCCGTTTAGAAAACAACCGACAAGTCTCGCACAAAAGGGTGAGGAAAACAATTCATTTAACCATGGGGCGTCGGCAGAGGCAAGCAAAAGGAAATTTGAGGCGAGAAAACCGGCTGCTTGTTTCAATTGCCACGAAACAGGGCACTTCGCGAAAGACTGCCCGAAAGAAAAGGTGGCCTTTTTATCTATAAATGAAGCCGACGAGAACATGAAGTTGTTAGAGCCCTATATGTACGACCTTACCGTGAACGGCAAGCAGTGTCGGGTTCTTAGAGACTCCGCAGCCACTATGGACGTAGTTCATCCGTCTTTTGTTCAGTCCGGACAGTATTCAGGAGACTGTGCCTGGATTAGACAAGCCGTAGAAGCAAACAGTCAGTGCCTTCCCGTAGCTAAAGTTGTCCTTAAAGGCGCATTTGGAACATTGGAAACAGAAGCCGCGGTATCGCCATATCTACCCCCTCAGTATCCTTACTTATTTTCAAATAAGTCAGATCAAATGCTGAAGGAGAAAGGTCTAACGTTGGGAGAAGGCATAGTGCAGGCACTGACTAGATCAAAGGCACGTGCGCTGGCTGCGAGAGCAACATTCACTGAGGCAAACAAGCCTCAAATCGACAACGGGCCTGGTTGCGAGTTGGACACCACGGAAACAAATCGACTTGTGCGAGAACAGGCTGCAGAAGCCGTAGTCGCGGAGGCAACCATTCCTAAAGGCGACGTTGAACCTCCTCCCGAATTGGAAGGGGTCAATTACGCCTCGTTGACCGAGCAAATAGAGAATGCCATTGCTCCCAAGCCGATTCCCGGTAGTACAGAGGATAGCACAGAGGGTGACACATTCCAGGTACTAGGAAATACAAAAGAGTTGTGTGTCATGCCAACTTCGGATAATTTCAGTCGGCTGCTGCAGGTGAGTCCCGCTTCATTAATAACCGAACAAAAGGGTGAACCAACGCTTAAGCAATTCCAGGACAGTTCGAAAGAGGGAATCGCCGAACAAAATGTGGGATTCCAAGAGAGGAGCGGCATACTCTATCGAAAATATCTAGATAGGCGAGGAGTAGAATTTAACCAGGTAGTCGTACCTCAGGCGTATCGTCAGGATTTGCTTAGTTTGGTGCATGGAGAATCATGGTCAGGCCACTTAGGCGTAAAGAAGACGAAAAATCGTCTCTTACAGGAATACTACTGGCCTGGATGCTTTAAAGATGTAGAGAGGTCTGTAAAATCTTGCGATGTGTGTCAGCGAGTGGGTAAGCCGGGAGATAAGGCGAAATTTCCAATGAAGCTGGTACCCGTAATCACGGAACCGTTTCGTTGGTTGGTAATTGACACAGTAGGTCCTTTGCCCAAGACAACTTCAGGCTACCGTCACATCCTGACCTTAATCTGCCCAGCTACTAAATTTCCAGAGGCGGTCCCGCTAAAAGAGCTAAGTTCCGTCGAAGTAGTGAACGCACTTCTGTCCGTGTTTGCCCGGGTAGGCTTTCCTGCCGAGATACAATCAGATCAGGGCACCATTTTCACGAGTGCCTTAACGACAACCTTTCTAGAGCGGTGTGGCGTGAAATTATTGCATAGTTCAGTCTACCATCCGCAGTCGAACTCGATAGAAAAGCTTCACTCCGTGATGAAGCGAGTGTTAGGAGCCTTATGTTTTGAACGAAAAACTGACTGGGAAATGTGCTTACCTGCAACGATGTTTGCACTAAGAACTGCACCACATGAGACAACAGGGTTTACGCCAGCGGAACTTGTTTACGGCCGCAGACTGCGATCTCCTCTTCGTATGCTGAGAGAGTCGTGGGAAGGTCAGGGTGATGATCCTGTAGTAGTGGAATATGTCCTCACCTTATTGGATCGTCTAACAAAAGCCCAAGAACTGACCGAGAGTGCGATGACCAAAGCACAGCAGAAGGCTAAGCTTTACTACGATCGGACAGCTAAAGCGCGACACTTTGCTGTAGGAGACAGGGTCATGTTGTTGAGGCCCTCCCAAAAGAATAAGCTTGAAGTGCAATGGGTCGGCCCGGCCGAAATTACTCGAAAATTGTCTGACACCAACTATGTGTTAAAATTACCAGGAAGTCGTAAGGCACACCAGGTGTATCATAGCAACTTACTCAAACCCTATAAAGAGAGGGAAGCCATCGTGAACATGACTTTAAATGTTCCGGAAGAGGTTCCGGCAGAAATTCCTGAATTAGCTCCAGAATCGGACGAAGTCCCGATCGAGAAAAGAGTTGAGGATTTAGTGTCAGAGTCACAGCTGACAATAAAGCAGAAGCAGGAATTGCGTGGTCTTTTGACCGAGTTTCAGGACAGATTTGTAAGCGAGCCAGGCCGGACATCTGTCCTCACTCATGACATAGAGCTTACCTCGTCGGAACCGGTAAGATCTAAGACGTATCGGGTGTCACCTCGCCGGCTTGAGCTAATAAAAGCAGAGGTTAACAGGATGCTGGAATTGGGCGTGATTGAGCCGCGTGAAAGTGATTACACTTCCCCGTTAATTCTTGTGGAGGTACCCGGCAAAGATCCGCGTCCTTGCGTAGACTATCGTAAGTTAAACCTCATCACCAAGGATCAGACATACCCAATTCCCCACATTGAGGAACGCGTCGAGAGGGTAAGCAGCGCGCAATTTATCTCAACGCTAGACCTAGTGAGAGGATACTGGCAGGTGCCGTTCACCGAGAGGGCGAGCCGGTATGCTGCATTTATTTCACCATTGGGGACATTCCGCCCTAAAGTGTTGAGTTTCGGCCTAAAGAACGCGCCTTACTGTTTTTCCAACTTAATGGATAAGGTTTCGCGTGGTCAAGAGGACTTCGCATTGCCTTACTTGGACGACGTCGCCGTGTTTTCCTCGTCCTGGCCAGAACACTTGACGCATTTGAGAGCAGTACTGACACGCCTACGCGAAGCAGGTTTAACGGTAAAGGCGCCCAAGTGTCAGCTAGCACAAGCAGAGGTACTCTATCTCGGGCATGTTATCGGTCGAGGGCATCGCCGTCCCTCTGAAATGAAAGTGGCAGCTATCCGAGACTTTCCCCAGCCCCGAACGAAAACCGATATTCGGGCTTTTCTTGGAATAGCTGGTTACTATCGTAAGTACATCCCTAGATATTCCGACATTGCCAGCACTCTTACTGACGCGTTGCGCAAGACCGAGCCCCAAATGGTCGACTGGGATGAGGAGAAAGAAAAGGCTTTCCGCGTTTTGAAAGCGGCCTTGTCGAGCCAACCTTTGCTTAGTTCACCGAACTACTCGAGGCCTTTCATAGTCCAATGCGACGCTAGTGATAGAGGCATGGGGGCAGTTCTTAGTCAAAGGGATGAGGGGGATCAAGAGCATCCCGTCCTATATGTTAGCCGGAAACTCACCCTTCGCGAGCAGGTTTACAGCGCTAGTGAAAAGGAATGTGCGTGCTTGGTTTGGGCAGTCCAGAAACTGGCTTGTTATATTGCCGGAAGCAAGTTCATTGTGGAAGTGGACCACTGTCCTCTCACCTGGCTACAGACCATGTCCTCTAAGAACGGCCGCCTGCTGCGTTGGAGCCTCGTTTTGCAACAATATACGTTTGAAATACGCTACAAAAAGGGTGTACTCCATGGCAACGCTGATGGCTTAAGTCGATGCCCCTGACGCGAGAGGATGTCTGGAAAACTCTGGCAATTTTTTTTTCCTGACCTAGACAAGAGCTAGGGATTGTTTTTTTACTCTTTTAGGTGTACTTGTTTGAAAACGTTGAAGACACGGCTATCCAGGGTTTCGGGTTCGGTGTGCTTCCAGTGTTGTTGTTTTGTGTCACCTTAAAGTGTGAGTAACATTTTGAATAAATTGTGTATTTCTTTTAATATCAGTTAAAGGGGAAAATTGCCTGGTGGAGTTTGGCGGAATTGTCCGGCGCTCACCGGCTGAGTAGTTGTGTTTTCATGTGCGTATGTGACGTCTGTTGAGCCCTCAATGAAGCAGGTGTTGCCCTCTACATCATCAAAGACGGTCGTCACCAAACCGACTGCCGGCGCTGATCTCTCCGGACAGTGGCTGCAAACCTCAGCCCATCGAGATCTTCACCCCCCCCCCCCCCCGCGCGAGAGACTGTTACGACCGGCCCGGGAGAGCCAAGCAGGGAGAGTTTGGGGGAGAACCGGTTCTTGACCTGACGGTGTCGTCCACCCCCACCTCCCCATTCGGGTTCCTCCTCGCCGGGAGAGCTACGGGGTCTGCTGTGCGTTCGTGACCATATTTGGTAACATTTTGGGGCGCCGGGACCATATATGGACCTCGTGCTGGGTTGTGCCACTCCTTGTGTTGTGAGAGGTGTTTTCCCCTCCCTCGTGGCCGAGGTGCCGGCGACACCGTATTGGCTGACGATGCGGACAAGGCGCCCAGTGTCAACAACGTGGCGCTATAAAATGCCGAAGACGTTTTGTATCACACGCACTCTTCTCTCTTTGGGTCAGTTGACCACTTCTCCACATGTAAATAAATCTCTGTTGTTCGTTCGGGCGCTTCTTCTCGCATAATTGTTGGACGATGGATCCTGCGACGGGGCCAGCTACCGAAAACGAGACCGGCAGGACCCGGAGTCACAACACCGCGCATCTAACGAGCAGGAAGTTTTACCACTCGGACATCTCGCTTCTCATTCTTCACCTAGACCTCATCCACTCTTCTCTATGCGCGGTATACATGTGGCTTCATTGGGGTACATTTAATCCACTCCACCCATGTTGCCCCTTGTGCCACAGCAGTATTCGCTGTCTTTGCTACCACTCTTGTGACTATTGTAGGCTGAGATTGTATTCTCTATAGCTTATTTTCACACCATTGTCGTTTATTATAGAGCTATTTTTAAGCTAAATGAACTGAATCAAGGGAGATAGGATAGCAGGAAGCTAAGGCAAAACCAGTCGAGTCTGAGTCTCCGAAATAGAGGAGCACTGACTGAATTATTTGGAAATTGAAGCACCTTAGCCCTTATGCTTTCTCATTTTGTTATTATTACCCTAGAAGCACTCATAAATGTTTACTTCCATTTACTCTGTGAAAAGCAATGTAAGACTCATTGTACATTACTTTGAAGCCGTCCCTCATATCATAACCGAGAGAATTTTATATTTGAAAGAACGTGAGTACGGTAAACAAGGATTGAATGATGAACAAGCATTCGCGGGCGTGGGCAGATCCAAATTCAAACAACACAGATAAAGTAACCAAAAACGAAGCCGGCAGTGAAAGCTCAGGTGAGTCATGACCAAATGTTGTTTTGTCAAACGACTTGCTGGCCCGAACTGCTGACTAGAGCGCACAGCTTGCTTGAAAGGTTGGAGTGCCCAAATGGCATTAAAATTAGTTGTGAGTTTTCCCCAAATATCACATTTCTGGCATCACCAAAATGTTAGTTAACTGCGTTCTATGAACAAAAGATACTGATTTCGAAAATTTCAAGAAAGGTGAGGGGTAGTAATGTTGTTCTCATGTCTAGTTTCTCGATGAGGCGCTGTTTACCTTATTACGCAGTGACATCTTTTCTACTGCATACATTGTTTACTACTTCATATAGATAGGAGGCAAATTTACCCGTAAAAGTAACTGATTTATCTTAAGGATCGCTTCCCTAAATATTTGAATGCAATCAAGTTACGTTAAAAATCACACCTGACACAAGGTGACCCTACTATATTACTGTTACATTGGAAATGTAATCAAATCACTTTTAAATTGCCAAGACAAAACTTTATTCTTCACGCACTAGCTTGTGTACACATTAGTTAAAGCACACCGGCATTGTAATCTCGGATATGTTTGTTGAACTGCCCACGTTTGTCTCTCGGAATAGCTTGTATTTTGTTATTTTCACCATTTTGTTCATCAGAATTTTAAGACGTAATGAAAGCGAGCATATTAAACTTTGGTCAAAATTAATTGGCAATGTAAGCAGCAATTTTGTTTGAAGCAATCGCTTGACGTAATTACCGAAATCAATAAAAGGCAGCAGTTAATTAACTATAAGATGTGAGCTTGAAGTGATTAAATATTTGTCAATTCGCAGTGTAGCGGAGCTAACGTTTTGACAAATAAACTTTTATTCTTCAATTACCTTTACTTGAGATGAAAAAAATCATAAAGAGGGGTTGTGTCGAGCCAGCGTTTCGTTCCAGTGGACTTGTCTTCCTCAAGGCTGCAAAGGAAGCAGCTGCTGCCTTGAAGAAGAAAAGTCCGTCTGCCAAAGCGTCGGCACCGACGAAAACCCGCGTCGAAAAATATTTCATCGCTTCAAGCTTCCATCTTCCCCTGACCGAACTGTTAATTCTGTTGTATCCTTCAGAAAGAAACGTCACTCGTGGAAATGTGGGCTCGATAAAGCCCCCATTTACGGATTTTTTTTTCATTACAAGCTTCCTTATAATTCTTCCAGGCATTGTTTATCTCTAATTCAAAGTACATCCTTGAAGGAAAGAGAACATCAACATTATTCGAGAACACACAAGTGAACATGCTTGGTAAAATCATCATACATACATACATACATACATACATACATACATACATACATACATACATACATACATACATACATGCATACGTACATACATACATACATACATACATACATACATACATACATACATACATACATACATACATACATACATACATACATACATACATACATGCATACATACATACATACATACATACATACATACATACATACATACATCGTGATCTGGCCATTGCTCAACTGAAGAGCACTTCTTGTGAATACATGATACACATAAGAGAGTGTTGCTGCTCAGCACGGCAAGGACGGGGCGTTCAATAGGACTCATTCTTCATACTTAGATCATAGTTGCTGTTTTTAAAGTTGGCAGTTCTTTGGAAGGAATACATGGCATGCATACTAAACTTTGTTTTTATGATTTCAATTCTACTTCAGAACGATCAGATTTTCCAAGTGTGAATCGATCTTTGCATGCATGGAATCACCTGCGATAGGTACTTTAGGCGTGACGTAACTGAAACTGGACCATAAATAAAGTTGCTGATTGCTATCTAAGCTTTCGGCACGAGGAGCGAACGAATTGCGAACGGAATAAAAAAAACAAAGGCCACTGGCACCATTATTTATCCATTTCATTTGACATTTTATTTTTTCTTCTTGTTTTTCGACCTCCCTAGCACGAGTGTCCGGTTTCACACCAAGTGTTTACTATCAACAGTAGCAGGACGGGGAATGTTTACTGTTCATATCACCCTCAGTCTCGCTCGATACAGTCTCATTTTTCTTTCATTGTAAATGCAAGAGGGAGAAAACAACTATGATTTATAGTAACCGACATACCACGCCTAAAGGGAACACACGAATATTTTGCCACGAAAGCGTCTTTGCGAATCCAGAGCTCTTTCTGTCGGTGCTGAAGATGGCAGGTGGTACCGTGATGCGTTTAGTAACTTTTCAGGTATGTTGGTTAAAATTGTTTATTGAAAGTGGAGTGAATAGTTGAACTCGGTGGTATTTCGTTTATGAGGCGGTAAAGATGTTGACAGGTTGGCCGTTTGATAGCAACTTCTTTGGCAGCTCGCCTTTATTCGCCGATAGGGTTTTAGGTCTCCCACGTGAGGACGTTGAGGCGCGCATTCTAAACCGCCCACAGTTGGCAGACGCTAACAAAATACCCACAGGAACTAGTGATATATTCGTGCAAATCTTTCTTAATATTTCAGGCTATTGCGTATGCGTGAGGAAGTACAGAGGCGACAGAAACACGAACATCGCGGCACGCTGTTTTCATCACACTCTGACCTTGATGACAATAAACAGTTTAGGACGGTTCTTGATTGTATGGTGCACGAACCTAGTAGTTATTTACTATTATCTCTAGGACAACCTCTTCGCAACCAATTCACGTTCGTCGAAATCAAGAACACTGCGGCCATTTCCTCCACTTATCACAATGGCATTATGTCCATCTGCTTCGTGAAAATAATATTCAAAGAAACGGGCGAATTAGTGACACCTCGCGAGCTTATGAGGCGGCCCTTCACAAGAAACAATATTTGTTACGTCCAGATATCAATTTTCCTCCTTGGTAACTTTCAATCACTTCCAGTCACTTCGGACATCAAAGGGACAGAAAAAAAAATCGTGGATACGCTACCTAGACGCCAAATTTTTAACCCTCCAAGAATTGTGCAATTAGCGAGATCGTTTCACATTTGTTTTCACAAATGGCTCTTCAACGGATGAAAGCTCGACTGTGGCTTTTCATATACCCGCATAAAAATAGAAAAAAAAAACATTTCTGATTGGAAACAAGCAGCGGAGCTTGTTGTAATATTACAAGCTTCAAAATTTGTTGTTGAAAGCCAGCATAGGCAAAACTGAGTAATGTATTCTGACTCCAAAGGAGCGCTACAAATAATTAAGGATTTTTAGTTTCATCTAGATGATAACATCATATATGAAATATTCGAAACAATTACCATCGGCTATCCGTGCGGCCACAAGATATGTTTTCAGTGGCTTCCAAGTCACGTGTATATAGGAGTGATAGGAAGCGATATTGCTGACAAATTAGCCACTGCAGCACACAATAAAGTTAGCTTGACACTATCACCCGTTTATTTCCACGAAAGCAAGAATGTTCTCTCTGAACTGTGGCACAAATTATGCAATGACGCTTGGTTTGACGAAAATACAAAGTTTTCACTCCTATATCCAATAGATCCATATCGCCAATTTTAATGTAATCAAACGATCGATAGACCATTTGACACGCTACTGCACCGTCAACGATTAGGTGTTTAATGCATGCCTCACTTTTTATGCCACATAAAATGAAGAACGTCCCCACACTGCGCCCCTGCGATCATGTCAATGCGTCAGAGGAGAATATTCTTATAGATTGTCCGCAATACGATCAACAACGCGCTGAACTGAGGGATCGCTTGAGCCGACTCGACAGACTACTATGTACATTTAGGAAAATACTGAGACCGTAGCCAGATTCTGTTTTTAGTTCATATTATACCTTGCCACTATTTGTTCAGACGCTATACACAATGCGATCCCGTTATATGAACTGGACTATGACCATGCATACTTTGCTCAGTCATGCAATATAGGTTCTATAATGTATATAATGCAGAGGTTCGTCCAATCATCGATCATATAGAGGGCCAGGGCGCAATCATACCTCGTCGTTTATCCCGCTCGTTGACATCGTTCTGCCTTGGAGACAGTGTGCTGTACAAGAAGAATGCTCTTTCGAACAACCGCGCTTACCTCCTGGTGGTTCCTCGGGACATGCGAAACGACTTCCTCTTCGCTTGCCATTACGAACCCACATCCGGTCATCTGAGCTACTCACGGACACTTGCCAGAGTGAAGGAGAGGTACTATTGGCCAGGGCTTTCGGCAAGTGTCAAGAAGTACGTCAAGAGCTGTCGGGAATGTCAGCACCGAAAGCAACCGTCTGTTAAGCCAGCTGGTTTGCTTCAGCCCATTGAAGCACCTTGCACGTCGTTCGACCTAGTCGGCGTGGCCATTATCGGGCCATTTCCCCTGTCTGCGGCCACGAACAAATGGTTGATCGTCTTGACACGCTACGCTGAGACGCGGGCGATCCCACGAGCCACGGCTTCTGAGGTAGCACAATTTACACATGTGCCACATTGTGTTACGGCACGGTGCTCCTGAGTCTAACAACGGACAGAGGGACGGCATTCACGGCGCAGCTTATGGACGAAGTTTTCAAACTGAGCAACACCAGACCCCGAAAGACAACTGCGTACCACCCGCAAACCAACGGACTTACCGAGTGACTAAATAAGACCCTCACAGACATGATATCAGGGTACATTGATGCAAATCACAAAACATGGGACCAGATCTCACCTTACGTGACCTTCGAGTATAATACCACCGTGCAAAAGACCACGCGGTTCACGCCATTTCAGATTATCTACGGCCGCGAAGTGCAGACCATGCTGGACTCTATGCTATTGTGTCAAGACGAAGACGAGTTGGCAACTGACGCCGAAGAATTCGCAGAGCGTGCTCAAGAAGCACGGGACTGCGCATTGGCCAGCAACAGCAGGCAGACGCACGACGCTATAACACCCGCCAGAGAGAAGTGTTTTACAATCCCGGAGATGCAGTTTCGGCGTGGACGCCCGTCCGCCGCCGTGGCTTAGTGAAAAGCTACTGAGCTGGTACTTTGGCCCATATAAAGTGTTACGCCGCGTTAGTGATGTGAACTATGAAGTGGTTCTGGACTCAACACCACAGGCACGCAGCAGGACACGACCGACGCCGGACGTCGTTCACGTGTTGCGCATAAAACCATTTATTACGCGTTGTTAATACCTTTTTCATTACCGTACACCGTTCTTTGTGTAAATTATTTATTTTTGTGAACTTGCTTCTTCGTTCATTGACTTTTCTTATAGTGGCACGCTCTTTCATTTCTACTTTTACTTATTTCGAGTTTGCAATTTCTTTTTTTCACGTGCCTATGTAGTAACATCAGGGCGGTGCCATGTACTTTTCTTTCGCTCTTTGGGACTTTTTTTCTTATCGAAAGTGCGGATAATGCACCCACACGCAGTGGGTCGACAGCGAGAGCGGCTCTCAATCTGGAAGAAAAAAAATGGCAGCATATCCACGGAGTGAGTGATAGAGCCGGCGAACGATTCGTCCGTCCAGTCGGTCTTGCTTCCGTCCATCCATGCGTCCGTCTGTGTGACCGTCCATGGTTCCATCCGCCCGTCCGTGCGTGCGTCTGTTCGTGCGTCCGTCTCTGCATTCGTCCATGCATCTGCTCCTGCGTCCATTCATGCTTCCATCCATGCATCTGTTTGTGTGTCCGTTCGTCCATCTATTCAACACTCCAAGTACCACCATCTCGCATCTTTCCATCATATATACCCATATAGAAGCACCGCCATCCAATGGACATTCCAAGGCCTAAACGACAGGTGGCACACGTGCACTTTCTTACGGCTTGCGCTTCGGGTCTATTTCCCACCTTTAACCACCTCGAGTTCATGGTATATGCTAGTTCACTGTATTCATGGCACTGCGGCTCAACGCTCACTAAACCTTTCTAAAACTAAGGAGGTTACACCCAGTGAGTATAACGTAGCAAACCTTTCTTGTCAGATAGTACTCAATGTACATGCCAATGGCTTCTAATGGGGACTGAAAGACAGGAGCATTCGGCTTTTAGTTAACGCGCACGCTGCGAGTTTTTTTTATTGTTCAACAACGCACAGGAGAAATCTCCCACCGGCACCACCTTGGAGGTCAAAATGTAACACTTTTTACATACTACGAATACGACTACGAGGGACGAACGGGTGCCTCTATAAGGAGCTTCACCCCTAAAAAGAAGATCGCGTGCTTCTTCTCTGCTCGAGAGCCAGCCACGACTGACGCATCTTCCTAGAGCTAGCTACTCGATAGTTTAATGAACACCGCAGTACTTGCGATTTATCGTGACAGTATTGTACACATTGCCTCTGATTAGTTTTAAACAAAGTTTCTTAGGCCAACTTCGCCGACATTAAGCCTATCTATCTATCTATCTATCTATCTATCTATCTATCTATCTATCTATCTATCTATCTATCTATCTATCTATCTATCTATCTATCTATCTATCTATCTATCTATCTATCTATCTATCTATCTGTCTGTCTGTCTGTCTGTCTGTCTGTCTGTCTGTCTGTCTGTCTGTCTGTCTGTCTGTCTGTCTGTCTGTCTGTCTGTCTAGCCACCGACGACATTTAGCTCTCTTGGCCGTCTCAGTAATGGTATCGACAGCGAAATTCCTATAACATAAAATGACTATGACAAACATAACTGTCTAGTCAAAACATTAAAACCATGACATGTATGTCATGAATGTTATGATTTACACTTCATGGTCTTGCTGCTCTTGCGGTGATTTTGTTGACATGGCATTTTGCAAAACTGGTATGGTATGACATGACTGCACGACGAACATAAGTGACAAACCCTAGCTTGGAAATCATGACATGCATGTGATTATTTTTGATTTATTTGTGGGGTTTAACGTCCCAAAACCACCATATGATTATGAGAGACGCCGTAGTTGAGGGCTCCGGAAATTTAGACTACCTGGGGTTCTTTAACGCGCACCCAAATCTGAGCACATGGGCCTATAACATTTCCGCCTCCATCGGAATTGCAGCCGCCGCAGCCGGTATTCGAACCCGCGACCTGCGGGTCAGCAGCCGAGTACCTTAGCCACTAGACCACCACGGCGGGGCCATGTGATAATTTTTATGTTATGCCAAGTCATGACTACACGCCACGCTCATGGTGCGCTCGCGGTCGTTTCGCTAGCTTCACATGTACAAAACTTGGTATTTCGGGACGTGAATCGATAAAGAAGGTAAATGACACGTACGAACATGATAATCATGATATGCGTGTCATGAAAAACACGACTACATGCTACACTCGTAGCGTGCTCGCGGCCGTTTTGCTAGATCCAATTATACGAAATTTAGTATCGCATGACGTGATTAGGCGAAGAAGGTAAGTGACAGGTCGAAACATGATAGTCATGACATGCATGTGATGTAAAGCATGACTACATGCTAGGCTCATAGCACGCTCACGGCCGTTTCGTTAGCTCCACGTATAACGTCACGTGATACTAAATTTGGTATCACGTGATGTGAATAGACGACGAAGGTAAATGACACATGCAAACATGATAATCATGGCATGAAAGTCATGTACGGCATAATATACGCCC
Source organism: Rhipicephalus microplus (assembly GCF_013339725.1). Taxonomy (NCBI): domain Eukaryota; kingdom Metazoa; phylum Arthropoda; class Arachnida; order Ixodida; family Ixodidae; genus Rhipicephalus; species Rhipicephalus microplus. The sequence continues at coordinate 140,200,512 of NC_051169.1, forward strand.
GCCTCGTAATGTTGCGCTGACTTTAAAATGACATGTGAACCTTCCTCATTCGTTCTTTGCATATCATCGATTCCCACAGTACGCGGGATCTGCCAATTTTTTTTCTTATTCTAGTCTTCATTTTCCTTTTTGTTTGTTTATATTGTATATCACTGTTATGCTGTAAGACAGCCGGCTCTAACGCAGCCTACTTTTCCATGTTCTGCCAAGTATAAATAAAAAAAATTGGCCCCGTATCTGCATGTTACACCAGAATTGTAGTCGAAAGATGATAGTTTTGCGTCTAGAGAGAGGTAACAAAACGTTCATTTGATATTCTGCGCAAGAAAATTGGTGAATAGTATTCTGGAGGCGCTGCATTAGAGTGCCTCGAGCGTGCAGCGGAGGCGAATGAGCGCAAGTCCCGTCAAACGTGAGACATGAACGTTATCTGGCAGTTATCTTGAAAAACGAAGCACGCGCACCCTGCGCGCCCGTCTCGTAGGTGATAAGGTGTAGAGCGAAAGGCGACGGGTAGGTGCCACCACCGTGTCGTCTTAACAAAGCGTCGGAAACACGGCTTTTCGTGCAAGCGTTGCCTGGCCAGCGCAACGTGATAAACGCTTTGGTCCTCATAATTACTAATGTATGCTTTTTATAGCAAGAGAAACACATACATAATATTGACGTGTTGTTATGGTGCCTCAAATACGCACAATATTTGCTTTTTAATTCACAATCACACAAGTATGAACGCTGGATCTTGAGCAATATTGGTGAGCGCTGCGGATGGGGTAGGCCGTTTGGAGTATGGTTTGGCCACTTTGGTGCCATCTATGGTACTGTTAAGGGTGGACAAACAGACAAGGGTAGAGACATGCAGATAGACCAAAATTTGTGCGTCGTAGATCCCCCAGAAAGATTAGCGTCTTTAAAAGAAGAACTACTTGAATAAGAATCCTTGACAGTAGAGAATGTGGATGCTGCGCAGTCCGCGCTGCACGAAAGCGGATGCTTCATTCATAGTACCGTACTAATGGCCCTGTAAGTAAAAAGCAGCTGATACGTTGTTGTTTGGGTCACACGCAGTACAAGCCGATCACGGTGATCTTGAAGAGCGAGTCTGGTAATCGCTTAGCCGGATTACTGGGTGACGTGCTGGACGCTCTGTCACTCTCCCTGCACTTCAAGTGAGTGTTGTCGTTTTAGCAATCGATTCCAAAAATGAATCTGCAGCGTGCTCGCTCGTGAAAACTCAACGCGCTTTCAAATTGAGTCTATGAAAAAGTAAATAACAAAGTGGCACCGTGGAACAGACGTGATTCCGTGCATATTCCTTGTGCATTCGTTATGCCGAGCACTTTGACAGCGCAGGTATAAGAATCTTTAGAAAAATCTTTCATAACGTACGCCGTATGACTTCTATTTTGCTAACGAAGCACATGTGTTCACAGCACATCTACAAAATAAAAAAGATGACGACAATGACAGGCGAAGAGCGCTCGCATTAGTGCTTGGACAGCTAGCTCGCATGTTGAAATCACAACGGACGTGAAATGAAGGCACAGTAAAGCCTAAAAAAATGATAAACTCACTGAATATTGTAATGAAGACATATATACGTTATATGTATGAGAAAACAGGCAGATGCGAGTTCAGTGTTTGACCACGGAACGCGTGTCTTTTGTGTGCGGTGATAGTTCACCATATGTGCAACTGCTGTCCCAACTCTCACTTCCAGTGTGCAATGAGCTCCACCATTCCAACGATGGTAAAACTACTCCGCATATCGCTTCTTGGAATTATACGAGAATTTAGTTGCTCACAAGCGAGCAACTCTTCACTTTTTTGTTTTCTTGACAGCTACAGCCTTCAGTTGGCGGCTGACCAGGCTCTGGGAAATGTGTTTCCCAATGGCACAGCCACGGGTCTCATCGGAAGGCTGCAACGCGATGTGAGTGAGAAATATACCGTACTTTCTCCACATTGGCTCGTTCAAACTTGTCTTCACTGTTTGAGAAGCACTACACAAGTGTGTCAGAGAACGGAAAGTTTTAATGTAAGATATAACATATCACAATGCAACGTTTGAACCTCTTCAATACGATTCACCATAATAAACTTTCTTTAGAAATGCTAACTTTCATTTCATATTTGCAGCCAATATATTATTTGCGCAATGCGTTTTTCATGATTAACTGAATGACATTTTCACCCGAAACTACATACCCTGATTGTGAAAGGGACACTTTTTACTGCTATCTCGAAAATTAATATTGTTAGACAATCTCCCAGCTTAAACAACGTTTTAACGACCCAAGAACACACATTTCCGCATCCGTAAAAGTTTGTCAACGTTAGTATACAGCAAAAGAGGGCGAATAAAACGTATTTAAAAGTAGTAGCTAATGCCATGCAAGCCATATGTGGCAGTCCTCGCAAGAAATTCGAAGGACTCTAAGGAGTCAACCCAAATATGGACAAAATTGCTTTACAGGCCAAATATTTCAGAAAAACGTTGATCGCTTGAGCGTCTTTCAATTTCTGGACAATTTAAAAAAAATCCAGCGCTCTATGACCAGCTGTAACACTATAGCTGAGCAAACGTGTCTTACCAGACGGCTGAAAAGGCGTCACGAGATGTTGCTCTACATATTGTGTTGTATGAACTAGCATCACTCCATGCCGCTCGATTCTCTGCTATGCAATTTCTCAACGACAACGCCTATATTTACACTTCTTGGAACGTGCATTGAATAATAAATACTCTGATGACACGTTTCATTTGCTGCTTGAAGCAATGATTATATCAACAAGATTGCGCTGTAGCATATTTGACATAACTGAATCAAACCTGCAGCCCCCGCAGGGGCGCCTCTGCAAGCAGGCGTTTGATGTGTAGCGACACCACGGACCCGAGCTAACGGGGGAGTTTCTACTCCCTCCCACGCCTAGCCGTGCGTGGCTTTGCCGTGTCCGGGGAAAAGGGGATCCTGGGGGTTGAGCCAACGCTGGGTGATTGGACCTTTAAGGCCCCCCGGCAGAGGTAACACACCCCTTTGGCCCCGGCTTCACGTAGACGGCACCCCAGGGCCGACCCACCCAGGGGAAATCGGTAGTCGCCTTTTCCTATTTCTCTCTCTCTTTACATCTTAGTCTTTTCTCGTCTTTAAATCTATCCTGTCTTCTTCTCTCTTCCATTTACTTCCGATTTTTCCTGGCGGCAAGGGTTAACCCTGTGTGGCTATCCTACCTTGGATACACCATATTCGGTTATAGTGGTGGCGTACAGCTGGCGTCTGCGGGGCCTGTACTTACAGACCCTCCAGCGTCCCCTTGTAGGACTCCATGGTGGGTGGCTGGCGCCGCTGCCGAAAGTAAGCATTTACATATGGCTTGTTCCTTCCCTCCACTCCCTGATCGCCCTCAGAAAAGAGGGCGCACCGATGAAGTTTTCAGGTTTTTTGGTAACCAGAAAGTATCTTTTCCCCGATTTCATGTTATTCACGCAGACACACCCGGCAAATCAGTGCGAACACTTTCACCTTTTCTAGTATCAAAGTCTTTGACGGAAATCTTTGGCCCAGGATATAAAGCTTCGAGAATGGCAAGTGGTGACCTCCTGTTGGAGCTCCGCGACCAGAAACAATATGAAAAATTGCCTAACCTTGTGAAATTTGGAGATACCAAATTAATAGTAACCCCACACAGAACCATGAACACCACCCGTGGCGTTGTCTCAGATGATGACCTGTTAGGACTGACGGAGGCTGAACTCCTGGAGGGTTTCAGCGAACAGAATGTCATAAACGTAAAACGAATCAGCATGAGGCGTGATGGCAAAGAAGTCCACACTAAACACCTGATACTTACCTTCAATTCAAGTGTACTGCCCGACTCCGTTGAGGCTGGGTATATCAAGCTTCGAGTTAGGCCATATACCAAACCCCCTCCGATGTTTTAAATGCCAACGATTCGGCCACAGTTCACAGAAATGCCGAGGCCGCCTAACTTGCGCGAAATGCAGTGCTGAAGAGCACACATCAGATGCCTGTGAAAACTCTCTTCACTGTGCGAACTGTAATGGAGAACATGCCGCATACTCGCGGTCATGCCCGTGCTGGAAAAAGGAAAAGGAAATTGTCACAATTAAGGTAAAACAAAATATTTCATTTAAGGAGGCACGAAGGCAGGTGTCCTGCCTACCAGAAACTAGCTTTGCCGAAGTGGCGCGTCAGGGGGCAGCGCCACGACGGCCCCTGGCGCCCGTCTGGCACACGCGTAGTGAGCCAGCGGTGACGCCATTCGCCCCCTCGGCGGTTGCAGCCAGTGCTGCTCCGCCATCCAAGAAAGACCCACCAACCTCTGGGCTGGGGGCCCCGAAGGTCTCGTCTTTTGAGGCGAGGCCCTCAAAACAAATGCAGCGCTCGCAAGAGCGCCTGTCCAGCGCCTCGCAAGAGGCAATGGACACAACACCGAGCGTGAGGGCGCAGCCAGCGCCTAAAGATCGGCGCGACTCCGTCGACCGATCTAAAAAAGAAAAATCTCGTGTCATGGCCCCTGGAAAGGGTCCGTGAGCTAACTTTCCATCCTTGAACACACAGCACAAAACACATCTAAAATGGATACACAGATCTTACAGTGGAATGTGAGAGGACTTCTCCATAACCTGGATGATATTAGAGAACTTCTTAATAAACATACTCCAAAGGTGCTGTGTGTTCAGGAGACACATCTCAAGTCCACACAAACAAACTTTCTAAAGCATTATGCCATCTTCCGCAAAGACCGTGACGACGCTGCCATTTCGTCAGGCGGTGTCGCTATAGTAGTTGATAAAGGTGTTGCCTGTAAGCAATTAAACCTCAGAACTTCTCTTGAGGCAGTTGCTGTCCGAACAGTGCTGTTCGGGAAGCTACTAACAATTACCTCTATTTACATTCCCCCGTGCTATCAACTTTCAAAGACACAATTTCAAAGCTTCATTGATGAACTTCCTCCGCCATATATAGTCGTTGGTGATCTAAATGCACATAATCCCCTTTGGGGCGACTCCCGTTTAGATGCACGAGGACGCCTAATAGAACACTTTCTGTTTTCGTCAGGTGCATGTCTACTAAACAAAAAAGAACCAACGTATTATAGCACTGCACATAACACATACTCTTCTATTGACCTGAGTATTGTCTCGAGTGCTATAATTCCATACCTGGAGTGGTTCGTTCTCAAGAACCCTTTTGGGAGTGACCACTTCCCGATTATGTTAAAGTTAACAAAAGAAGATACACGCTCGCCTGACTTTCCTCGCTGGAACACCAATTCAGCCAACTGGGAATTATTTCGAGAAACTACATTTTTAGACGGAGATGAGATTGCTGATTTTAATATAGACGATGCTGTAGCATACCTAACAAGTTTTATTATTGACGCTGCAGTGAAATGTATCAAGCAGACCAACGGAATGACCAATAAACGTCGCATCCCATGGTGGAACGACGATTGTCGGAAAGCACGCAATAGACAAAATAAAGCTTGGAGACTACTCCGAAATTACCCGACGGCTGAAAACCACAACAATTTCAAACAGGTTAAGTCCCAAGCCAGAAGAACGCGTCGTCTTGCAAAGAAAGAAAGTTGGAATAGGTACATCTCCGGTATAAACTCTTACACCGATGAAACGAAGGTTTGGAATAGGGTAAAGAAGTTAATGGGTCGGGAGTCACACCCCCTACCCCTACCCTACCCTTTCGCGTAAAAGTGGGAAATGCTCTCTCTAGATCATTTACCCAAGGGGAGAGCCTGGAGGAGCGGGCAGACTGCCTAGGCGAACACTTTGAATGCGTCTCGAGTGCATCGCACTACACAGAAACGTTCTTAAGATTCAAAGAACGCGAAGAGCGGCAACCCCTTAAATCTAAACGTCCCTCCAGGGAGGCTTACAACTGCCCATTTTCATTAGCCTAACTTAAGGCATCTCTTGCGTACTGCAACAACTCGGCGCCAGGTGGCGATCGTATAACGTACGAAATGATCAAGTATCTTCACCCAGAAGCACTAAAAACGCTCCTAACCCTCTTCAATACCATGTGGGAAGCTAGATATATTCCATTGTCATGGAAAGAAGCGATAGTCATCCCGGTACTTAAACAAGGCAAAGACCCATCCTTGGACGCCAGCTACAGGCCAATAGCGTTAACAAGCTGTTTGTGCAAACTATATGAGAAAATGTTAAACTGGCGCTTAACCCACTTCCTAGAAAGTAACAGTATACTAGACCCCCTTCAGTGTGGTTTCAGAGAGGGGAGGTCGACAACAGACCACCTTGTTCGCATAGAGACATACATCAGAGATGCATTTATTCATAGGCAGTTTGTACTTTCGGTATTCTTAGACCTGGAGAAAGCGTACGATACCACATGGCGATTCGGGATTCTACGCAATCTTGCCGCCATGGGCATCCATGGGAACATGTTAAACACAATTGAAAGCTATCTGCCTAATCGAACCTTTCGCGTAAAAGTGGGAAATGCTCTCTCTAGATCATTTACCCAAGAGACTGGTGTTCCGCAACGGGGCGTGCTTAGTTGCACACTCTTTCTTGTAAAAATGAACTCCCTGCAGTCAGTCATTCCAAGTACGATGTTTTATTCGGTGTATGTTGATGATGTGCAGATGAGTTTCAAATCATGCAATATGTCTATCTGCGAACGACAAGTGCAGCTTGGAATGAATAAATTCTCTAAATGGGCGGATGAGAATGGTTTTAAAATAAACACCGAGAAAAGTACTTGCGTACTCTTCTCCAACAAACGAGGGGTAATGCCACTTCCAAATATTACGATCAAGGGAGACCAACTCTCTGTGAGAAGCGAGCATAAATTCCTAGGAACTACTTTAGATTCTAAGCTCACGTTTATTCCCCATATTAAACATGTAAAAATGAAATGTCTGAAAGCGATGAACCTCCTAAAGCTCCTATCACGTACAACATGGGGTAGTGATCGAAAGTGCCTCTTGAAGTTATACAAAAGCCTTGTCGGGTCGCGCCTTGATTATGCCTCTATAATTTATCATTCCGCAACGCCAAGTGCATTAAAAATCCTAGACCCCGTTCACCATTTGGGTATCCGACTTGCAACCGGTGCTTTCAGGACAAGCCCGATCCAGAGCCTCTATGTAGAGTCGAATCAGTGGTCACTTCACCTGCAGCGATCCTATAGCAGTTTCACATATTTTATATAGGTACGTGCAAACATCAAGCATCCATCTTATTCAACTATAAACGATATGACCGCTGCCACCCTCTTCCATAATCGACCCACAGTGAGAAAGCCGTTCTCCTTGCGTGTGAGAAACTTATGTGAGGAAATGGGTGTTCCGCTGCTGGAACTCTGTCCTACGCCCACAGCGATACTTTTACCGCCGTGGCAGTGGCAGCTTATACACTGTGACACCTCATTTGTTGAGATCACTAAACACGCACCAGAAGCACATATTAAAATGCATTTCCGAGAACTCCAGTCCAACTACTCATGCGTAGAGTTTTATACTGACGCTTCTAAGTCGCATGCAGGGGTGGCTTATGCAGCCGTCGGACCATCCTTCTCGGAATCCGGCGTGCTGCACCCGGAAACAAGTATATTTACGGCTGAGGGTTATGCACTATTGTCCGCTGTGAAGCATATACGGAAATCAAACATACAAAAATCAATTATATTCACAGACTCGTTAAGCGTCGTAAATGCATTAAGATCCCTTTTCAGATTCAGAAATCCGGTAATAATTGAGCTGTATTCCGTTCTGTGTACAGCGTATATGTCCAACCAGCATGTCACTATTTGCTGGGTACCTGGCCATAGAAGTATCGAGGGCAATGTGTTAGCTGACCAAATGGCCACGTCAATTATAATGCGCGCTATTAACCCCACCGCTACTGTCCCTGCAACAGATCTAAAACCCTTTCTACGAAAGAAACTGCGAAACCACTGGCAAAGCTTGTGGGACACAGAAATAAATAATAAGCTTCATTTGATTAAGCCGCGGTTGGGTTACTGGTCCTCCGCTACAAGAACACGGCGAACTGATGTCCTATTCTGTCGCCTCAGAATAGGACACACTTATGGTACTCATAACTTTCTTCTGACTGGCGATGAGCCTCCTACTTGTGGTAGATGTGGTGAGAGGCTAACCGTCCTCCACGTCCTCCTGGAGTGTCCGGAAGCTGAAAGTGAGAGAAAAAAATATTTTGCTTTAGCATACCGCTATAATCTTCCTTTACATCCGACTATGTTCCTCGGCGAAGAGCCGCTTTTCGATGCAAAATCTGTTTTAAGCTTTTTAAAGGATGTAGTATTGAATGTTTTTAGCCCAACAATGAATGTTTTTAGCCAAACAGGTTCATAGCGCATCCTCTGTTCAGAGGATACCGCTGTAATAGCAGCCTTTAATGAGCCCAGGCCTCCATGCTCTTGTTTTAAGGGTTCTGTCGAGGCACTGGTGCTCCATCCCAAGTTTTTATTTCACATACATATCACTTTTAAACCATTTTATGTCTCCATAGCACACATCATTTGTCATTGCCATAATCTTACTATATATATATTTTTACGCACCTACAGCGACTGTTTTTAGGCCCATTTACAGCCACATCATATCTGTTTTATCTACACTGCACATCGTACAATTCATTATCAACGTTCTGGCACTCTTTGGCCACATCTGGCCCTTGCGCCAATAAACTCCACTAATCATCATCATCATCAAACCTGCAGCACATCCCCGTCACGTATACAGTTATTGTTCGAAACGTTCATTAGACATCCCCTTGGCTAAGTGCGGGAACGTTTGTAGAGACAACTGTAGCCTAGCAACTTTGTTTCTGAGAAGGTTCAGACTATGAGAAATGTGAGTCAGCAACACAGCGGCATGCCGTCACGGGTCGTAATCATGTATGCTGCATGCCAGAGAGCCGCTGTGCGATGAAGCTTTCTCTGCAATATTCTTTGTAGACTTTCTACGTGCGTTCAGGCAATTGATGTCTATTTATAAACAAGCTTTGTCTGTAGTGTTGTTGTATTTGAACTTTGACTGATTCATGATGCTGCTGCGCCTTAAAAATGTCAACATCATGAGCGCCTCACTCATTACATATCGCCTGCTTCTTCATATCGAGGTATACACCGCCAATGTGCGTTTGAAAAGGCTGAAATGTGGTGAACGAGTATTAGCAGCTATATTAAACACACCTTTTTAGCTGGCAGGCATAAGTCGGGAAACTTACTCATGAGTTCACTACAAGGAGGTAAAAAAAATTCCGGAGCTTTGACTATGCCTTGGCTGCCGATGTGAAGCCAGCATTTGCCTAGAGTAAACTACAAAACGTGGCTTTCTCGCGTGATACCGAATCCGAGATCAAGCGCTTTTGTTCTGGTAACGAGAATGCTATAGCCTAAACATATCAAAAAAGATCACTGCTGCTGACAATAGTAATCAATAGGCTGCAGCTTGCTCTGCAATAATATTCGCCAAAACTTCAAGGCTTCTAAAGAAACCAGGAACACTAGTACACATGTTCAACAGTACCTATTCGAGGAAATTCACGCAAGTAAATTTGTACTGAGTGTTACCTAAACACTGTTGTTCTTGTGTCCTTTGCTTACGCCCTACTGCACTTGGAGTAAGGTGGTGGCGGTGTGGCTTCACTTTCAAAACATAATTTGCGCTCCAGTGGTTTCTTTGAAATATCCTTGATTTACTCACGTAGAATCACTCAGACTAAGCGAAAGTGGCGAGTTTTATTTTTGAGTGAGCCCGAATGACTAATAGCTTGATGATTTGAAGTCCGAGTGAGTCCGCTATAGAAAATCTAACTGCGTAGTGACTCAAGTGAGCCCTCGCGCAAATACATATCTAGGTTCAGTCGGAGTGTGCTCCACTTTTTTTTTCGCCGACGTATGCTAGCTTCATCAAGACCCCTTTTTGGGTGAGTTGGTTCATGGGAGAGAGAGGTATTAACAATACGAACAAACCCCCAAAAGAGCGAAGACATGTACATGCAGTGCCTGTTCGTTCGTGTTATTAGCGGATTTTGTCACCGCCATTCAGCCCTCGAAAGTATATCATATTGTGTATCATCGCTTGAATCTGCTATAGCAAATGGACATCCATCGTATGTTCCATTTATTGACATAGAGCAAGCGTTGGACTCGGTACCGCATATGGCCATTATTTGTGCACTTATGAATGGGTGAATTTCAAGCCGTTTCTTACACTTTCTCCGCGATTTTCTATCTGAGCGCAGAATGAAAGTGTGCATTGGAGAAGTACAGAGTGAACCTCGCGTTGTCAAATGTGGCATCCTGCAAGGCAGCGTCTTGTCACCGCTTCTCTTCAACAGCGTACTTGCTGGACTTCCAGGCCGATTAGCGCAAGAATGTGACTTTCCTATAGGCATAGCGATTTACGATGATGACATCGCACTCTGGGTCAGTAGTCCCTCACACCACAGCCCACAGCTTCGTGGTATATTGCAGCGAGCTCTGAATGTAACTTCGGAATACTTGGTGGAAGTTGACCTGCAGATTTCACCTGTGAAGTCAGCCGCTATCGCGTATAATCCTAGGCAGCGCGCTCGTGGAAGCTTTAGCAGGCTCTACCTCAGAGTCACACCAATACAGTAGGTACGCCAACATCGCTAACTGGGTGTAATCATTGAAGATCGCCTTTCTCGGCGCCCTGCTGTTGAAACTGTGAGGCGAAAATTTCTGTCCTTGTTCAAGCCTGTAGCCGCAGTGACTATTAGGGGTGATGTCATTGGTCAGAAGATGACAATACAGGTTTACCAATCAGCTCACTCCCTTGCGTGATGTATGCCTTGCCATTCTTGAATGTACCGCCTGCTTTAAAGTCTCAGCTGGAACGGGATCATCGCGTTGCTCTCCGAGTACTGTTTGGCTTACCTCGTGAAGCACAATCCATCCCACTACTGACTGAAGCACACCAGTTGCCGCTAAGGCTGAAAGCAAACCAGAGAGTGCTACATCATATTGAGCGTATGAACCGAGCGCCAGATGGCAAGACACTCGTTAACAGGCTGTTCCAGCGCCCACTTTTTCGGATGGGATGGGAACCGAAGTTCACGACCCTAGACGACTACCTCTTTCCATGAGGTCGTGCTTCCCGACACGACCAGGCTCACCGAGCTGTCCTTACATTTATGAACCAAACGGGACTGCCCACCCGTTTATAGAGGGCTTTGTATCATTATTTATTTATTTTACGTACACTCGTCTAAGTCTTCGTTGTTTTTCATCTACTTCCTTCTCTTCTTTCCTCTTTCGCACCTCTTATTTTTGTTTCCTCTGTTTCTCCCCTCCTCCCGAATGAGTGAGCAGGCGTTGTGCGCATTCAGCTTGCAGTTGCCAGCTTGCTCTCTCCCTCTTTCCTCTGCATCTTTGTGTATCTGTGTATGCAAATCAATTAATAATAATAATAATAATCATAATGTAAAGAGGTTTATTGGGCGAACCAAACGGGCAGGTGGGAAATTGGAGATAGCGACAGGACGAGGAAGATGGAGGAGCTCGAGCGCCGATCTCGTGGTGCCTTACTCTGCGATGATGCTTGCTGTTCCCTTTTGTTGTCATCATTCCTTCATTATAATTGCCCCCGTCGAGAAAGATCAAGCCATCCTGGCGATCTAACAAGTGGGAACGAGCGGGTCGAAGTACGGCTTCAAGCAGTCCACGTGAACAATATCGTGTCCACGCCGACGATGGTCACCGGGTGGCGTAAGCGGTTCAATGGCGTAATTGACGGGCGATGTGCGCTCTACCACGCGGTATGGGCCATGGTAATTTGAAAGTAGCTTGGTAGACAAACCAGGTGCACAGGGTGGTACATACAGCCATACAAGGGTTCCAGGGGCGAACTTGGCAGCAGGAGGGTGGTCGTCATCGTGGGCCTTTTTCTGGCGTTGCTGGTCAGCCGTAGTAAACTGCTTCGCTAGTTGGCGGCATTCTTCGGCGTAACGGGCGGCTTTAGACACGGTCGTGCACTCAGATACATCTGGTGCGTATGGCAGCAAAGTGTCAATTGTGTGCGATGGTTGACGTCCGTATAGAAGGTAGAATGGATAAAAGCCGGTGGTGACTTGGGTAGCGGTGTTGTACGCGTAGGTCGCAAACGGAAGAACCAGGTCCCAGTTCGTTTGGTCAGATGCCACATGCGTCGCGAGCATGTCACCCAGGGTCCGATTAAACCGCTCAGTCAGGCCATTAGTCTGAGGGTGGTAAGCAGTACTCATCCGGTGTACAATATGGCACTGACGGAGAAGTGCTTGGATTACGTCGGATAGAAATACAAGGCCCCGGTCACTGAGGAGCTCGTGAGGAGGGCCGTGACGCAACACAAACCGATGGAGGATGAAAGATGCGACGTCCTGAGTGGTCGCCGTAGGAAGAGCAGCGGTTTCGGCGTACCATGTCAGGTGATCTACAGCAACGATAGCCCACCGGTTACCTGCTGTGGTCAAGGGCAGTGGTCCATAAAGGTCGATTCTGACGCAATCGAATAGGCGGTCAGGGCACGCAAGCGGCTGTAGTGGAGCTGCTCCTGCATTCGGTGGCTGTTTTTGTCCCTGGCACTCGTGGCAGCCGCGAATAAACTGTCGAACAAAAGTAAACATCCCACGCCAGTAGTACCGCTTCCTTAAACGCTCGTAGGTCTTGAAGACACCGGCTTGAGCGCATTGCGGGTCGGAGTGAAATGATGCACAGATTGTAGAGCGCCGCTTTCGGGGAATAACGAGCAGCCACTTCCTGCCGTATGGTGAGTAATTGCGCCGGTACAAGAGGCCACCTCGAATGGTGAAGTGCGAAGCCTGGCGTCGCATTGCTCGAGTGATGGGAAGTGTCGATGCCCCGGATAAGACGTCCAGAAGCGAAGTTATCCATGGATCGTCGCGCTGTGCAGAGGTCATTGTGTCGATATCAAGAGCGGACAGCGCGTGTTCCATAGAAGATATAGAGGCAGCCTCAGTCGACAGGGGTGATCGCGAGAGCGCATCAGCATCGGCATGTTGGCGGCCGGAACGGTACACGACGCGGGTGTCATACTCTTGAACTCGCAGAGCCCAACGAGCAAGGCGACCTGATGGATCCTTCAGCGACGACAACCAACATAAGGCATGATGGTCTGTAACTACAGCAAAGGTGTGGCCATATAAGTATGGGCGAAATTTCACAATTGCTCAAAGTATGGCTAAGCACTCTTTTTCGGTAACACTGCAGTTTACCTCAGCCTTGTTGAGCGTTCTGCTGGCGTAGGCGACGACATACTCAGGGGATCCAGGCTTGCGTTGAGCGAGAACTGCACCGAGACTGACACCGCTGGCGTCTGTATGGATTTCAGTTGCAGCCGTGGGATTATAGTGGCGCAATATAGGCGGTGATGTCAGGAGACGGCGAAGAGTGGTAAATGCGTGATCACATTTGGAAGACCATGATGAGATGTCGTTGGCACTGCTTAAAAGTTGGGTCAAAGGGGCAATTATGGAGGCAAAGTTGCGCACAAACCGACGAAAGTAGAAGCACAATCCTACGAAGCTGCGTAACTGTTTTACAGTCGTTGGTTTGGGGAATACAGCAACAGCGCGTAGTTTAGCCGGGTTGGGAAGAACCCCATCCTTTGATACGACGTGACCGAGAATGGTGAGCATCCGAGCAGCGAAGTGGCATTTCTTGAGATTCAGTTGGAGCTGCGCATTCTTCAGATACGTGAGGACATGTTTCAGGCGTACAAGGTGTGTTGCGAAATCGGGTGCAAAGACGACGATATCGTCGAGGTAGCAGAGACATATGTTCCATTTCAAACCCCGCAGAACCGAGTCCATCATGCGCTCGAATGTGGCCGGCGCATTGCAGAGGCCGAAGGGCATGACATTGAACTCATATAGCCCGTCCGGTGTCACGAATGCTGTTTTTGGACGATCACCATCTGCTAAGGGCACCTGCCAATACCCCGAACGCAAATCTTACGACGAAAAAAACTCGGCAACTTGTGAGCAATCAAGGGCGCCATCAATCCTGGGCAAAGGGTATACGTCTTTGCGAGTGATCTTATTTAAGCGCCTGTAATCAACGCAGAAGCGAATTGTACCATCCTTCTTCTTAACAAGAACGACAGGTGATGCCCATGGACTTTGGGAAGGTCGGATAACGTCGCGCTTGAGCATATCGTCAACGTGTTCGGTGATAACCTGACGTTCCGTGGAGGAAACACGGTATGGTCACTGTCGTACTGGCGCGTTGGAACCTGTGTCGATGCAGTGGAAAAAACTGGAAGTTCGGCCAAGGGTAGGTTGAGCAACGTCAAAGGATTCACGAAACTGGTAGAGCAGCTGAAGGAGCTCAGAGCGTTCAGATGGCGATAGTCCGTCGGCAATCGATGAATCAAAAAGCTCGCAAGGTGGTATATTGGAAGGGTTGAGGGCACTGATGGCATCGTAGTCACCGGAACAATCTGGCGGCATGGTAAAAATTTGTTCTTTATTAATGGCATGCACGTGTCCAAGAGATTCACCTTGAAACAGTTCAACGGGATACAGAAGGGGATTGATGAGGCAAAGAGCACTGTTTCCTTCAGAAATAGAGAGGGTTGAATAAGGCAGAAGAAGTGATCTTCGACTAAGGAAGAGGCTTGATGTCTCAAAGAATGCAGCTTCGTTCCTAATGCCGTCACAGAACACGGGGAGCAACACAGCTGCTGTCGGAGGAATTTCAGTGCCTTCTTTGACGACGAGTTTGTGTACGGCGGGCTGAATGCGGCTGGTTGGTTGGTCGTAAAACGGGAAAAGTTCAAGCTCCGATCTTGCACAATCAATAACGGCATGGTTACGCGATAAAAAATCCCATCCAAGTATGATGTCGTGTGAGCATGACGAAAAGACAATAAACTCAACAGTGTAGTGGTCCTTCGCGATCATCAGTCGGACAGTACAGGCGGCTACAGGCTGAACCGGGTCCCCATTCGCTGTTTGCAAGGACATCATATTAAGAGGCGTCGTCATTTTTCGGAGCTTGCGGCAAAGTTTAGCGTCTATCACTTAAACGGCAGCACCAGTATCCACTAGAGCATATGCTCGAGTACCTTCTACAAAAACTTCGACAATATTCGACGGCAATGTCCGAGGACTTGAGCATTTCGAAAGCGCAGTTCTTGCCTCCTGAACTGCGGCGGTTAGTTTCCCTCGTGTTCAGGAGCTGGCCGACGACGCATGGGTGACAGGGAGCGACGACGGGGTGAAGGTGAGCGACCAGACATAGTACGCGGACATTCCCGTGAAGACGAGCTTGACTGAGGGTCAGAATTTTCCAGACGGGATGGATAAAGGTCCATGAAGCTGTTCTGTGTCCGGGCGTCTGTGTATCCCGGCACGCGACGATGGCAGTAACGGGCGATATGGCCAGGGCCGCCGCACGCAAAACAGATGGGCCGGTTATCGCGCGTTCTCCAAGTATTGGCGACGAAAGGACCAGTCCATGCGGCAGACGGGTGAGTCGAGGCTGTGGTGGCAATGGGAGGAACCCAGGCGGTGGACGGCTGAGTCGGGGCTGAGGTATACGGCAGTCCCTGGAACGGCGGGGGGTGGTGTCGCTGCTGCCGCTTTAGTGCCTCAGCGTAGGTAAGAGGCGCGGTGACGGGGGGCTGCTGCAAGGGCACCGGCATAGCCTCGGAAATCTGCTCCTGGACCACATGTCGGAGCATGTGAGCCGATGGTGGTGGGTGTCGCGGTGGCTGTTGGTGCGAGAGCTCCTGGCGTTGAACAAAAGGCAGCAGAGAAAGCTGCCGAGCCACTTCCTCTCGCACGAAGTCTTTCATTTGTGCGAGAAGGTTTGTCTGGTCAGTCATAGCGTCCAGTGCGGTCACTGGTTGGATTGTCTGGAATGAGCGTCGCGTCTGAGCTCGTTGCCTCCGCAATTCATCATAGCTTTGGCACAAAGTCACTACTTCTGCCACAGTGCTAGGAGACTTCGCGAGAAGCATCTGGAAAACGTCATCGTCGATGCCCTTCATAATGTGCTGTATCTTCGCACTCTCGCTCATGGAAGCATCGACGCGCCGGCAGAGATCGATCACATCTTCTATATATGATGTGAAAGTTTCACCTGGCTCCTGTGCCCGTGTGCGCAGACGTTGTTCGGCGCGTAGCTTCCGTAAGGCAGGACGACCAAAAACGGCACATATTGCCTCCTTGAAGGCGGACCAATTCGCGAACTCGGTTTCGTGGTTCGTATACCACAGCTTGGCCACGTCGGTGAGATAAAAATTGACAGTGCCTAACTTAGCAGCATCATCCCACCTGTTGGGTCCACTGACTTTCTCGTATGACGACAGCCAGTCCTCGACGTCCTGGTCTTCGGTGCCGGCAAAGATCGGGGGGTCTCGGTGATGAACCGGGCCGGGGCAAGTAGCGGCCGCGAGAGGCATTGTTTGTTGGGCAGCGTCAAATTGCATGGTCGACGGCAGGGTGCGAGATCGGAGTTCCAGGTTGTAGGCGATGTGGTTACCCAGCACGATCCACCAAATGTAAAGAGGTTTATTGGGCGAACCAAACGGGCAGGTGGGAGATTGGAGATAGCGACAGGACGAGGAAGATGGAGGAGCTCGAGCGGCGATCTCGTGGTGCCTTACTCTGCGTTTATGCTTGCTGTTCCTTTTTTTTGTCATCATTCCTTGATTTTAATAATAATAATAATAATAACTCTTGTGAGGGTGCATTCGCACGGTTACATCCTCGCTCATCCTGCTTATTAGTCACTAAAATTGCATAGAACGAAAAGATGGTTAGATAGGACATATGAAAGGCATGAAGGCTAACTCGAAGAAACCATTTTATATGCTTCTCGAAACACAGGCAGAAGGAAACGGGAAGGTTTAAACCGACAGTGTGAAGTAAAAGAGAAGCAAAAAATAAACACCATTCCAGTTGACCATTATCGCTGGCAGACGGACCTTTACTGCGTACAGTTAGTGATATGATACTGGCATCGCACTTTAAGACACTAATTTTGTGCTTATATTTGCGGCTGACCAAGATATACAATGCTCACATATCAAAACATCAAACCAATTGCACTTTCGTTTGCAAAATCTACAGCTTGCGTCATGTCAGCGTAATTTCGAATCGCACATTAGAGCCAATGTTACCATTAGAGGCCAGATTTGCAGCAATATGACGCCATTATAATCATCTCATAGAACTCGTTATTAAAAAAAGGTGTCGCCCTTAAATCCACGAGTATTGCTACGGTTTTGTAAAGCTCGCATGGTGTTCAAAGGCTATCGTGGGATGAGAAATATAGGACATGCCGTGACGGTTCACTTTCGAGGCGTTCACTCACACTAACGCCGTGCGAGTGAACTCGCAATTCATGGCGCATGAACTTGCCCGCAGGAGGCTGACGTGGCCATGGCCCTGATGGTTCCGTCTAACGAGCGAAACCGGGCGGCGAGATACACGACACCCATCTACTCGGACGTGATCACCATTTTGGCGGCCGTGCCGACGGACAGCGGCGTGGCGGGATCCATCGGGTTCCTCAGGGCGTTCGACACAACCGTGAGTAGGCAGCACGTCTCATGTCAACAAGTATCGTGCTATTATCATAAACGACCGAGTTAGAACACAGCTTTTCAGAAACACTGCGGTGGGCACAGATGCCAAATTACCGAAGACTGTTTTATCAGTGGCACTTTTCGTAGTTGCTGTATCCCGTATTTGGCAATTTATGCTTTTGTATTTACATATTCAACATCTTATATATGAACCGAAAATGACAGAGCCTCTGTACCTAAATGTGTCTCTTCCTGTGGTATACGTGTGCTACATTCGTGACTCATCGAATGGTTATCTGTAGTTCAGCTCCTAATGTTATCCCTAACATTAGGAGCTGAACTAACGTAATGTTATCCCTAACATTACGTTTCAGTTTGTCCTGCCTGCGAGTACTTTATTTCCTATATGTTTTGTATTATGTGCAAGATACAGCTATGCAAAGCAACAGACGTACACCGCAGATACAAGTGCCGGGTACTATATACGTCTACATTCTCAACATCATGATTGGCTCGTATCTGTTCGCATTGGCTGTTCGGGTGTAACAGTTGTTTTGTGAATGGGGTATTTGATTGTTATCTTACTACAAATATTAGTTATTATTGAAAGGCTGTGCATTATTTCCTCGACCTTAAGGCTATTTCCCAACTGCATATGCAGGTGTCGAGAGCCCAAGCCGGTCGGCATGCAACTCATCACGCATAAAAAATAGCGCTATATCACCGTCTAGTCTGATTAGTTCATCCTCCATGCACCACACTAAAAAAGAGAGGAACTTATTTGGAGGCGACTACAATTGAACATCCTCCCCTTTATCATATTGCTACCTGTAGGCTGCCACAAACCATAGTGCGAATGCGCGTGTGCGCCCGACGAAGAAGAAGAGGCTCGCTGGCTGCTCGAGCTCGGAGCCAGACTGGCCAGTGCTGCAACCGCTCTTGCAAATATATTTTTCGAATATATTCGCAATACTTTGTCTCGTTACTCACGTAACATATTTGGTGGAGGTGGAACGATCCCCGTCCTCACCACGCAGCTCCGCAGTGGCCGCATCCTCCAGCTTCCCGCCATGGCTTCCAGTGACAACGCGTCCGCTTCATCATCTGCGGCTTCTCCGACAACCTTTGTCGCCGTCCAAACACCACGTGATCCCGGGACATTTTCTGCGCAACCTGGCCTCGACGTCGACAAATGGCTTCGCCTTTATGAACGGGTCAGTCAAACTCACCGTTGGGACCCTACCATGATGCTCGCTAATGTTCTCTTCTACTTGGACGGAACCCCGCGTGTCTGGTACGAGACAAATGAGTCCGAACTCACCAGCTGGGACACGTTCAAGGAGAAGCTACGTGACATCTTTGGGGACCCGACCGGTCGCCACGCAGCTGCACGACAGGAGCTGGCTACCCGTGTCCAGTCGCCAACTGAATCGTATGTGTCATACATCCAAGAAGTTCTCGCTCTTTGCCGAAAAGTGGACGAGGCGATGTCTGAGGCTGAAAAGGTTGGACACGTTTTGAAGGGGATCGCGGACGACGCCTTCAATTTGCTGGTGTACACTAACGTCTCGACCATCGACCGTGTAATTCAAGAATGCCGCCGTTTCGAAACAGCAAAAAGCCGTCGGGTGCGCCCTCCTTTTTCTCGGTTGCCAAACACGGCGGCTACGTCCACCTGCTCCGATTCTACCGTCACACCGCCCTTTGAGCAGAGTGTAACGCGTATCGTTCGACGGGAACTTGAAGCAGCAAGTCCAGCGCCGCTTCAGCCCACTTCTTTCGAACATACGATACCGACAACCCCCGCGATCTCCGTTATTCAGGCGGTCGTACGACAAGAATTCGCCAACCGCGGGTTCCCTGATGCTTGCCCCATCTCTTGCCCCTCCTCCAGACCAATTCCCATTAATGCACCTCGACGTGACCCATTTGTTGCTCCACGATCTCGCAACCCGGCGGAATGGCGAACTCCTGACGACAAACCGATCTGCTTCCGGTGCCACCGCGTTGGACATGTCTCCCGCTACTGCCGTGCCTCCTGGACGCCGCCACATAGGAGCCAGTTTTTCGCACCTTATAGCCCATATGAAGATCTTCGCCGGTATTCGTCCAGCCGTACCGCCCCTGCTTTCGACACGTCTAACAGCCGCCTTCCTGCTCGTTCTCCGTCCCCTCAACGCCGTCGTTCCCCGTCGCCCCAGCCACGCCGCCATCACTCGCCGCCTAACTTTTCATCGTACCCGACGGAAAACTAGACAGTGCAGCCCCTGGAGGTAGTGCTGCATCATCCCTGTCTGAACCAAACCCTCCATTGACGCTTCATACGAACAAAAATCTTGTCGATGTACACGTGGACGGTATTTCTCTGTCGGCACTAGTCGATACTGGCGCTCATGTGTCCATAATCAGCGTTCATCTTTGTCGCCGCTTAAGAAAAGTACTCACGCCCCCTGCTACCGAAGCTGTACGTGTGGCCGATGGCGGCACTGTTCCTGTCATTGGCATGTGTACGGCTCGCATACGCATCGCCGACCGTTACATCCCTGTTCTATTCACCGTGCTCCAGAACTGTCCTCATGACCTCATCTTAGGGATGGACTTCCTGTCGACCCATTCTGCTCTGATCGACTGTTCCGCTGGTACTCTTTGCTTAGACCTTCCTCTTCAGCCGGATATTCACCCTGAACCTCAACACGGCCTTTCTGCCACAGACTTCCTCCGCTTACCGCCTAAAGCCCTCACATTCACCGAATTCGCCACGACCTCACCCGTATTGGATGGGAATTACATCGTCACGCCGATTCCTGATGTCCTACTGGCACGTGACGTCACCGTCCCTCACTGCATCGTAACTGTAACCTCCAACCGGACCCGTCTGCCCGTCATAAATTTCGGCTTCACAAAGCAAGTCCTCCCTGAAGGCATCCTAATTGCCACGTTGCGGTCCTTAGCCGATGATCACGTCACCACTTTCGCAGCCGACGCATGCCCCAATTTTCCTTGTCGCCCACTCGATGCCACATGCCTCGACATGTCAATACGTCCCATGATCGACCCTGACCTTCCCCCAGCGCAATCAGCCGCTCTCGCACGCCTTCTAGCTTCCTACCGTGACATCTTCGACCTTGACGACCGCCCACTCGGCCAAACTTCTCTTGTAAAGCACCGCATCAACACCGGTGATGCTGCTCCCATTCACCGTCGACCGTATCGCGTGTCCGCGTCGGAGCGCCAGATTATTCAAGCTGAAGTGAATAAGATGTTAACTAAAGGCATTATTGAGCCCTCATCAAGCCCATGGGCGTCACCCGTCGTCCTGGTTAAAAAGAAGGACAACACATGGCGTTTTTGCATCGATTACCGGCATCTAAATCGAATCACCAAAAAGGACGTGTATCCTTTACCACGTATTGATGACGCCCTCGATTGTCTCCACGGCGCACGCTACTTTTCATCCATCGACCTTCGTTCTGGTTATTGGCAGATTGCCGTAGACGAGAAAGACCAAGAAAAGACCGCCTTCATCACTCCAGATGGCCTATACCAATTCAAGGTTATGCCCTTCGGCCTATGCAATGCCCCCGCCACGTTCGAACGTATGATGGACTCTCTGCTACACGGGTTCAAATGGTCAACATGCCTGTGTTACCTAGACGACGTCCTCGTATTTGCACCTACGTTTGAGACCCACCTTGAGCGTCTGTCGGCCATTCTCGACGTCTTCCGCAAAGCTGGCCTCCAGTTGAACTCCTCGAAGTGTCACTTCGGCCGCCGACAGATTACCGTGCTGGGCCACCTTGTCGATGCTTCTGGTGTGAGACCGGACCCTGAGAAAATTCGTGCCGTCACGAATTTCCCAGTACCCCAATCCGTCAAAGATGTCCGGAGCTTTGTGGGACTTTGCTCCTACTTTAGGCGGTTCGTGAAAGATTTTGCGGCAATCGCCCAACCACTTACCGATCTTTTGAAGAAAGGCGTTCCATTTTCGTGGGGGTCCACTCAAGCTGCCGCCTTCTCTCACCTCATAACACTTTTGACGACGCCCCCTATCCTCGCCCACTTTGACCCATCTGCCCGAACTGAGGTCCGAACTGATGCCAGTGGTCACGGTATCGGAGCCGTTCTCGCCCAATGCCAACAGGGACACGACCGCGTTATCGCGTATGCTAGCCGCCTCCTTACACCTGCAGAGCGTAACTATTCGATCACAGAGCGAGAATGCCTTGCTCTTGTCTGGGCGGTCTCAAAATTCCGTCCATATTTATATGGCACTCACTTTTCCGTCGTCACCGACCACCACGCGCTCTGCTGGCTTTCATCCTTAAGAGATCCTACAGGTCGACTTGGTCGCTGGGCTCTGCGACTGCAAGAATACACCTTTTCTGTGATATACAAGTCTGGACGCCTGCACCAGGACGCCGATTGCCTTTCTCGCTATCCAGTTGACCCATCGGCCACCATACCTGACAACGACGCCTGCGTGTGCTCCGTTTCTCAACTGAACCACATAGCCGACGAGCAACGCCGTGATGCAGCCCTACGAGCTATCATTGAGCGCCTCGACTCCTCCCCATCGAACCGATCCTATCGCTCGTTCGTACTCCAGAATGGCACATTATACCGGCATAACTTCCATCCAGACGGCCCATCTCTGCTGCTTGCCATACCCAAACACCTCCGCTTGACTGTACTCCACGAACTTCATGACGTTCCTACTGCCGGTCACCTGGGTGTGTCCCGCACATACGACCGGATTCGCCGTCGCTTCTATTGGCCAGGTCTGGCACGGTCCGTCAGAAGATACGTCGCGGCGTGTGAGGAATGTCAGCGCCGCAAAACACCATCGACGCTTCCGGCTGGGCGCCTTCAACCACTCGATATTTCTACTGAACCTTTCTTTCGCGTCGGCTTGGACTTACTCGGCCCTTTTCCTCTGTCTTCTGCTGGCAACAGGTGGATAGCTGTGGCCACAGACTACGCCACACGCTACGCAATCACACGCGCCCTTCCAACAAGTTGCGCCACTGACGTCGCCGATTTTCTTCTACACGACGTGATCTTGCAACATGGTGCTCCACGCCAGCTGCTCACGGACCGAGGCCGCACATTTCTATCGAAAGTCATAGCGGACATTCTACGCTCTTGTGCAACACGCCACAAGCTCACTACGTCGTACCATCCGCAAACAAATGGCCTCACAGAACGCCTGAACCGAACCCTAACTGACATGCTTGCAAAGTACGTTTCCTCAGATCACTCTGACTGGGACATCGCTTTACCATACGTGACATTTGCCTACAATTCTTCGCGCCACGACACGGCCGGTTACTCCCCTTTTTTCTTGCTGTTCGGCCGCGAACCCACATTACCCCTCGATACGACGATTCCGTTACCAGCAGCTCCAACTTCACAATATGCTCTGGACGCCATCAGCCGGGC
This sequence comes from Rhipicephalus microplus, assembly GCF_013339725.1. Classification (NCBI taxonomy): domain Eukaryota; kingdom Metazoa; phylum Arthropoda; class Arachnida; order Ixodida; family Ixodidae; genus Rhipicephalus; species Rhipicephalus microplus. The sequence goes on from NC_051169.1 coordinate 140,223,546, forward strand.
CGCCCACGCACGCGAAACCGCTCGTGCTCGCCTTCTGACCTCCCAAGCAAACCAACGGCGTCGGTACGACCAACGACACCGCGATGTGCACTTTTCGCCCGGTTCGTTAGTTCTGCTGTGGTCTCCGACCAGGCACGTTGGCCTGTCTGACAAGCTGCTCTCTCGGTACACAGGGCCCTACAGAGTGCTTCGTGAGGTGACTCCCGTCACTTATGAAATCACTCCTGCTGCCTCGCCGTCTTCATCCACCCCTAGGGCCAGCGACATCGTACACGTCGCACGCCTGAAGCAGTACCACTCGCCCAATGATCTTGACATCTAGATGCGCCGAGACGGCGCCTTTGCCGACGGGGGTTATGCTACCTGTAGGCTGCCACAAACCATAGTGCGAATGCGCGTGTGCGCCCGACGAAGAAGAAGAGGCTCGCTGGCTGCTCGAGCTCGGAGCCAGACTGGCCAGTGCTGCAACCGCTCTTGCAAATATATTTTTCGAATATATTCGCAATACTTTGTCTCGTTACTCACGTAACAATATCTCCCATTAACTCCTGAACTTACATCAGCTATTGTATGCTTTGCTATAGAGTGAGCGCTAATCTTTGGGGACACCACATTTTTGGGGACAATCGATGCTCAAACGCAGCTGCCTAATAATCTCGGGTTACTCATATATACCACGACTCACCAGCAGCGGGAGGCCACGTTGGTCCATTCCGACCCGACACCATAGGTGCGTGCTTCGGGAATCAGTAGGTCACCACTGACCCCCCCCCCTCCCCAAAAAAATCTGTTGGTTCAGCTGGAACTGTGCCGTTATTGTTTAAAGAGCTGTGTTATAGCCACGCATGTTCTGGCAGACGGTGATTTCTGAAAGCCGTTAATAGGATGTCTAGAAGTTTCGCATTCAATGAGCTGTTTATCTGCCATCTACATTCCCAGAAAGACATGAACGAAACACAGGCACTCGTGGGAAGCGCGTCATCATTTAATTCCCTTTCATTGTGTTGATTCATTGTTGAGCATGTCTTCGGCAATCGACCAGCGGGGGCGGGGGAGGGCTTATAGAAAACTTTAAGCACCCTTCCATGTTGGGGAGCCCTGCCAATGCCTGTGCCCGGAACCACAAGTAAGGGTCACGTGGTGGGCAGAGCCGAAGGACGCGTGGTCTTCTCGTCCTCTAGCTAACAGTGGACTCCAGCACGGGTAATGAACTCCATGTATATATAATGCGAAAAGTTTTGTGTGCGCTAAGAAAGTCATTCAGCAGGATTCTCGAGATATAGGTACTCTGTAAACCTTTTTGATGGGTCAGGAGCTCAGACGTGCCATTCTCATTCGTTAAGAAGATAGACTGCGCAAATCACAGAATTGAGTTTCGCAGTCTGTAAAAGTATCAGACTGTGTGGTCCTGGTGGAATTGATGAGAATAATAGGTGGTTGCCTGAAGCATTCACATTTTGCAGCTGTGTGAGAGTGTGGTGGAACTAAAGGAGATGTTAGCCCATCTTTTAGTGAAGACCAATCCAGGTACATTTTGTAATCACTGAAGCTGTCCCGCAGAAATTGCTTTAGGGCTTGTTGTCGTCCTAATCCGTGACAGGGATTGTTATTTGACGAGTGGTCGGCGATTCGAAGCAGTTCGGTTAGCAAGCAGGTAATCAGTAATATTTGCTTCCATTGTAATCAAAAAGTATTCAAATATATACATATATATATATATATATATATATATATATATATATATGACGTATGAAGCGATTGTTGGTAGAAGCCGATGAAGAAGAAGTCAGAATGGAATAAACATGGGGTATGAGCCAGGCCACGTCGCCCATTCATCATAGCGTCACACGAGTCGACAGGATGAAGACCTGCCTGCCCCTTCATCAGTCACTCATCATCGACGCAGTTCCCCAGAAGACGCCCTGACCGTACATTGACTACCGAATCATCGCCTAGGAGGACAACGACCAGCACCATGACAGAACCATCGGCTGACCTCGACATCCCCAAGTACACCGGATCAGCGGACGACGAACCCGTACAGGACTGGTTCAACCTGTACGAACTCCACGCTACCGCTGCATCTTGGTCGGAACGGGAGATGGTTACGAACTTCAGCGACTACGTCACCGGTGAGGCATTTAAGTTTTACCTCACCCACATATTCGACAACGACGAGTCTTGGCAAAAGATAAAAGAAGGAATGATCATTTGGTTTCAAGACTATAATGAAGATTCGATTGGCACAAGCACTCTCAGCGCATTCAAGCTCAGTCATCTCTGTCATAAGCAGCCTTCACGCACTCGAGTACAGAGCATGAATTTACAATTCCCGTCAGGTGAAGTTAGCCACATGCTCACGGAAAGATCACGTGGTCGTGTTCCCAACCTTCCATCTGGTTCCTCATCCGCGGATATATCACCAGTGCTCAACTCACCGCTGCATAAAAGAATTGAATCCGCTATTGATGACCCAGATGCATTTAATACTTCATGCCGCATGCGTACTTTTCAAACTGACTTGATATTCAGCTCAGCAGTTCCACAAAGACAGAAGCATTCACAACCAGCATCTTGTGAAGAAAAGTATTTTGCAGAAGCGTCTAGTGTTCACCAATCCCAAGATCGAAGTGACGTCAATCCAGTGCATGACCTCACTGCCAACACTGAAAACAAAAACGTAGGTGCGACTTCTGATGGCACAAGTACGCTTCAGGCAACGACCAACAATGAGCGGTTTGTGACAGATGATTCAAGTGCGCGAAACACCCCACATTGTCTTGCGCCAGAAACAGCTGCATTGGTTGGCGTCGTAGAAGCCTGCGAAGGGCTTGCTAAAAATCCGGAAACACCACGATCAATGTCACACCACAAGCAAGTCAACGAAACCAAGAAACGACAACGTCAACGTATACCTCAACACTGTCAAAGACGAAAGAAAACTTCATCAAAACCACTCTTAAGGCTCAAAGAACATTGCGAAAAGACCCATCGTCCTGGATACATTATCCACCAGAGATTGAAAATGCGGCTTCGATCAGAACATCTGCGACATTGCTGTAGAAAAATCTCCGAAAGCCTCAAAAGCATTCCTTGTACTTGGCAAGAACACAGGCAGCGCCCAATCAACCTCGATCAACGCGCACGCAAGATGCCTGCACGGCCTGTGTATCACCCACGACGAGGCATTCGATGCCTACAATATCGGAACTGTCGATTCTGCAAGATGTTCGAACCTCCTTCATTCTTCACAATAATGCCAGCTGTGATTACCCCTATCTCCACGTCCAAAGCATTTTTGTGTTATCCTGGACGCAACCACCAGCCTCGCCCACCAGAATTCCTGCGTTAACCGGACTGCTGCACTCTCCCCTGAAGTCATTGAAAGTTTACGGAACTACCCTGGGGCATTGGACCAATTTTGAATTTTGACGTTTGTGACTTTTTAACATCTCCTTGTTTGCTTTTTCTTGTTCGTAATTCATGTCTTCTTTCGGGGGGAGGGGGAATCGTGTGACGTATGAAGCGATTGTTGGTAGAAGCCGATGAAGAAGAAGTCAGAATGGAATAAACATGGGGTATGAGCCAGGCCACGTCGCCCATTCATCATAGTGTCACACATATATATATATATATATATATATATATATATATATATATATATATATATATATATATATATATATATATATATATATATATATATAAGTGAGGTGATCTTTGTCTCGAATACACCGTTAAATAATGCATGTAAAACCTATTATTATCAATTTTAGGGTAGCTGCGATTCAGTAGTGGTTGTGAAAGAAGTACTAATGATTATTGTTTACTTCAAATTTGAAGTAGCAAGACTGAAACAGAAAAAAAATCGGGTTACATTCCTCATTTAAATAGACGCAAACGAAACTTCGCATGTATGTGCTTGTCCTACTACTCTTCTTTCTTTCTTTCCTGCCTTATTTATTTATTTATTCATGTCTTTCTTTCCTTCTTCTTTTTTCCTTCTTTCTTTGCTTCTTCTTTCTTTCTATCAATTATTTTTCTTTTTTTTCCTTCAGTCTTTCCTTCCTTTCCTTTCTTCTTCTTTCCTCCCCGTCTTTATTTCTTTCTTTTTCCTTCTTGCTTTCCCTTTTTTCTTCTTTCTTTCACTGTCGGAAGTGAAACGGCTGTGATTGCGCGCAGGCGTAGAGTGCGGGTGGACCTATACACAGATGACATCGTGCTCAATGACTCATGTCTCGCTGCTGCCGCCGGAACGCCGGTCCGGTTTTGCCTTTTATTACGATAGCAATTATAAGGGCACTCCCGGCTGGATTTTGCCACCGGCGTCGGCGTTGACGTTGGCGTCATGTACCATATATGTTACATACCTATATATATGAAAACGCAATAAAGGGAAAAATCCTGAAAAAAAGCACTCCAGCGCGCGGAATCGAACGTGGGACCTCTGCGTCGCGAAAGCAAGGCGTTAACCACTGAGCCACTCGGAAAAACCATCTTAACCGTTCGAACGGCAAACTATTTATATCTACCACTTACCACTGCTGAGTTTTCGGCATTACCGAAAAGGTTCCGCAGTAAGCGCACGTCGTCACATCGCGCAGCGGCACCCGCTCTAATCTCATACACATACTTTGCCCGGCTTAGAGAAGGGGAGCGACGCTACCACGCGCGCCCTGATCTCTCAGTGGCGAGGAGGGGAGGATCGTACGCCTTGGCCGGCCTCGGGCTTTACGTGTAACGATTCTGCTGTAGTTTCTGGGCACACAAAGGTCACTACAAACATTGCGGTCTCCGTTCACGAAAAGCGCGCGCTTTTCAGACTCAGCTAAGTAACAAATGAGACGCTTATTCACGTGAATTCGTAGCTGTGAGTACGTTTCGTGCGTAATTTGTGCGCGAGGAATGTGGGGCACATTTCTATCTGCTTTCCATACTGCACGTGACCATTCGAAGTGTTGCTATCGCGTTCATCGCTTCGCTTTTGCGGCAAAGCTGTGACTTTTAAATGCGAAGCATTTCTTAGTGAACTTCGGCGACTTTGAGCGTATCTATCTATCTATCTATCTATCTATCTATCTATCTATCTATGTATCTATCTATCTATCTATCTATCTATCTATCTATCTATCTATCTATCTATCTATCTATCTATCTATCTATCTATCTATCTATCTATCTATCTATCTATCTATCTAGCTAGCTAGCTAGCTAGCTAGCCGCCTAAAGGCTGGTGCACACCGGCGTCTAGCAGCGGTCGCGCGACCATTTGCGACTGGTCGCAAACAGTCGGGAACGGTCGCAAACGGTCGCAAAGCGAATGCTTTGGCTAGTCACTCCCTGACCGATTTTTCAGTCGCGCGATTGCAGTCGCAAATATGCTGGAATCAATCAGCGGTGCTCATTTTTTGTTTTTTCATTGCGCTGGCTTCCTGCCGCCAGATACAAACGAATGCGTTCATCTAGGTCTGTGGCGCTATGGCCACCACGGAACACTTGGCTTGGAGATGGCGGGGCGCAGCCGCTCGAGCAAAGTGTCAGATTTCCGTGGCGCCATTCGCAAAACGCCAAACACCGTCAAAGTACAGAGAAAATAAATTGTGCACTATCTTTTCCTCGTATTCAGAATCGTTTTTTGTCTTGGACTTGACTTGTCACCGCCTTCAATGCAGCGCGTTTGGAACGCGTTTGTGCTTCATGCCTTGGTGACAACTTAAGACACCGCGTTCTAGACACATTTGCGCTACATTGTAGGCTGTGACAAGTCGAGTGAAATTCAAGGACCGTTTCTGAATACGTACGACTTTCGGAAATACTCCTCGTCGCCTCAGCGCAGCTCGGGAGGCCGGCGGCTTGCATGGCCGACCAACTCCCGCGATCGAAAGGATGGTCAAACCCACTACCGCCTTTTTTTCTTTGGAGGCATCTGTGATGCCAGTGCTGACATCATGGCACAGCGCACCTGCGCCATGACAATGTCTTGTTCTTTGCTTGAATCGAACTTGACGCTGTTGGGAACGCTGTGCGAGAACGGACGGAAACAATAAACGTGGCGCGCTTGGTTCGCTCTGCTCACTCAGCTGGTGACGATCAGCTGATCGGCACCGGTCTTCAGAGTTCTCGCTGATAACGAGATCCGGACGTGACTCTACAGTATTGCGACTTCCGGTCGCTCGCATGCAGCTTCTGCCGGTGTGAACATCGGTCGCTTTTTGGTCGCCAGTCGCGAATGGTCGCGCGACCGCTGCTAGTCGCCGGCGTGCACCAGCCTTAAGACTTTAACTCTCCTGGCCGTTTCGATTATGGCATCGATACCAAACCTGGCATGGCATAACACGAGGGTATGGAGAACATATTTGGCTAGTCATGACATGAAAATCATCACACGTATCTCATGAATGTCATGACTTACATTTCATGGTCCTGCAGCTCTTGCGGTGCTTTCGTTCCCATGGCATGTTTCAAAACTGGTAGGGTACGGCACGATTGCATGGCGAACACAAGCGACAGACCCTAACATGAAAATCATGACATGCATGCCACGTAACAACATGACCACATGCCACGCTCATAATGCGTTCGCGGTCATTCCGCTAGCGACACATATACCAAATATGGTATTACAGTGCGTGAATGGATGAGGAAAGTATGTGACTGGTGCAAACTTGATAATCATGAGATGTGTATCATGTAACAACATGACTACATGCCACGCTCATGATGTGCTGGCGGCCGTTTCGCGAGCTTCACATGTAGCAAACTCGGTATTACGCGACGCGAGCTGACGACATAGGTAAATGACACATGCACACATGATAATCACGACATGCGTGTCACGTAACAGCATAACTACTTGCCACACTGATGATGCGCTCGCGGCCGTTTCGCTAGCTTCACTTATGCCAAGTTTGGTATTACGTGGCGCCAATGCATGACGAAAGTTTGTGGCTGGCGCAAACATGATAATCATGAGATACGTCTCATGTGAGAACATAACTACATGCCACAGTCAAGGTGCCATTACATTTTGACGTGACGCGGTGCGCGTGCTCACCGGCGTTGCCAGGCCAGGCGCCGGTCCTGCCGTATACTCGCAGGCGCGCCCTGCGCTGCACCGCACTGCTTTGACGCATGCGTGTTTCAGTGCGTCCGGCGTCCCTACGTCAAGAAAAAAGGGAGACGCAGTGTTGTCTGGGTAACGCACAGGGGTGAAATGCAGCATATCTCATTTCGCGCCGGTTGCCTTCAGGCCGTGCCGACGGACGCTGGTCGCGCCTGGCATCAGACTATAGAGCACTCGCATTTTGTTAACGTAGCATCGCTGTGCCCAGCGTGCGCGCGCGTAAAGGCGACTTTGTCGTATGATGGGCCCTTCATGATGCGCTCACGGCCGTTTCATTAGCTCCACATATACTGAGTTTGGCGTTACTTGACGTCAATAGATGACGAACGATATGACTGGTGCAAGCATGATAATCCTCACACGCATGTCATGTAAGAACACGACAACATACCATAGTCACGGTGTGCTCACGGCCGTTTGCTAGCTCCCCATGTACTAAATTTGGTATCACGTGACGTGAATAGATGACGAAAGTAAGCGGCACATCCAAACATAATAATCACGACACGGAAGTCATGTACGCTATCATTTACCTTCACCTTGTAACTCTTTGCTTATATTAAAGTGGTATATCAGCATTTCTAATTCGTGCTTCGCATATCATCAATTCCCACTGTACGTAGGATCTGCCAATTTTTTAGTTGTTTCGTAGCTAGATATAGCCACTGTTGGACTCGGCTACCTACCTGGAGGAGGAGGAGGAGGAGGAGGATGAGGAGGAGGAGGAGGAGGAGGAAGGGAAGAAATGAAAGGCAGGGAGGTCAACAAGACGCACGTCCGGTTTGCTACCCTGCACTGGGGAAGGGGTGAGGGGATTAAAGGAGAATAGAGAGAAGTGAAGGGCAACGTGTGTGTAGATGTGACCTTGTCCATTGCACGCTTATAAGCGGTCGCGTAGTACGGTCGTCTTTAGAAAACTTAGCAGTGCTCGCGTCGCTTTGCTGGCCTGCGACGCGTACAGCCATGAACCAAGAATCTTCTCTTCGGAGGAAGGTCTACTGTCTAGTGTCTCTAACGTTTCGCGTAGCAAGTTGTGTTCGCTCGAAAAACGTTCACATGAACACAGTAGCTGTTTATTGTCTCGTCAGTGTCACACGATTCACATTGGGAGCTATCCGTCATTCCTATGTGAAAGGAGTACGCCTTTGTAAAAGCTACTCCTAACCACAGGCGACACAGTAAAGTTGCATCCTGGCGGCAGAGGTCCGATAGAGCTTGAAGCTTTCTCGATGGGTCCAATTTGTGTAGGCTAGCTACCAAAAATTTGATTCAGCTACGTGTAGTTGCTTTAGCTTATTATTCGAGATTTAGCTCCTAATCTAGCCATTTTAGCTAACGCTAGCTGTCCCCACCGTGGTGGTCTAGTGGCTAAGATACTCGACTGCTCACCCGCAGGTCACGGGATCAAATCCCTGCTGTGGCGTCTGCATTTTGATGGGGGGCAAGAATGGTGTGTAGGCGCATGTGCTCAGATATGGGCGTACTTTAAAAAATCCGAGGTAATCGAAATTTCTGGAGTCCTCCAATACGGCGTCTCTCATAATCATATAGTTGTGTTGGGACGTTAAACCACACACATTATTCGACTAACCGTATTTATTTTTCCCTTACGTGGTGAACACGACCGCGAAATCCTGTCTCTGGGGCGTACTTCAACGACTGGTGCATGTATGATGTTACTCGAGAAGTTTAAATTGTCGATTACTACAATGTAATCGAGTTGAAATCAAGCTGAATGTGGCTTGTGTCAGTGAAACTTTCGCGTTTGGATACATTCTGTGTATAGCACGCTTTAAACAACCCGTAATTATGCGCGCGAAATCTTGTCGACCTTATTATATACACCCTACTCTGTGGTCCTGAAGGAGTACGTGCTGTAACAAGTGTACCTTTTGTAATGGGTGACCGGCTTCGAGCGCCAAAGTCGTTTTACCAATCACATGCTGTGATGCCCGATGACATTGCGAACCACGCAATATCACTGTGATATATCACATATGTGTATTGTGAAGCCGGTGTAAAATTTGAAGACTTCTTATGTAGACAACTGGGTTTTAGAAACAACTACGCCTGGAGAGATGGAGCAGTGCGTCACAACGCTGTCATTCATTCCAGCGAAAATGTAACCAAGCACCTCTTGCCACGCGTCATTCCTCGTATCTCTTATTAAGCGCGCTATGTTCACTGTTCTTAACAGTCTGTATACAGAACTCGTGTGTTTGTAAAGCATGAAAGCAATTTTTACTGCATTTCCAAACAGATGAAGTGATATTAACTATTTGTAAGCGAACGCGTGGCTTTGTGGTAGAACACCTGCTTGCCTCGCGAACGTACCAGGTTCGAGCCACGTTCGGAGCCGGACATCCTTTTTTTTGTTTGCATCTTTCTTGATTTTTTGGTCACGCCTACAAGATGACTTTTGCTCACAACCAACGACGTCCACGCAGACGCTGCCAGAATTTCTGCAAAACGAGCTATTTGAGCGTTATCGCTTAAAAAAAAAGCGATCCTCCTCTAACGAGTTGCCCTACAGGAGTTTTGTCCTCAGTCGTTTTATTCAAAACCGATTCGAAAAAAATGTTCGGTTTTTCAATTAGGCCCTATTCAATTCCTATTTAAAATTTTTCAATATTCACACACCCTCAATATTTATTGAGCTCTGTGCATACGCTGCTCACCTTTGCAGAGCACGAAAGCCTGTACGTTTTTCTAAAAACTGCACCTGCTCTAAATAACTTGAATAAAATCGGAGTGCGAGAAAACGTCACTTGATAATTCTGTGAAAATTGTAAGGTCAATCAGCTACCATTAAATTTGTTGTCCTTCTATATTACGCCTAAAAATGCCACAAAAAATAATTAACTACTTTTAAGCTACTGGTAGCTACTCTTGAGCCGGGTCATCTAGCTATTTTTGCTCTTCGACATTTCGCAACACGGGTCAGGCCCTCTGTTTTTATTTAGGTAAAAGTTATATGCGCCGACGCCAAATTTATATATTTGTTCCATTTATTCATGCCTACTACAGCCTGATTCAGGGCTATTGGCCTTGAGATCTTCGAGTGGCACTCGCTCATGTGTGACGTCAGGGCGGGGACTTCACTCTCAACAGCGCTGCAGTAGCCGCTGCTCCTGTACGGGTATCGTCTGCTGGCGGGAACTATGTCGAACAGCCACGCGGGGGTCGGCTAACGTGTACAGCGAATGTTTTTCAGTGCAATTATTAGGTCGAGGCCCAATCGATTGCGCCAAGAAATCTGGCGGCCGGTCGACGAACATGCCGATGCTACCGACCGCATCACTGGTAAAAAAGTGAAACGATGAGTGAGTGTTCTCATTCGTTATCTGCAGTTTCCACTGCATGATGATAATGAGTTCGGTGTTTCAACATTTAAATAGGTATTGCCTTGTTCCAGCATCTACAAGTATGTAGATACAGCTTGCGAAACGTCGAAGTGTCGCATCAATGGCGCGGTGGTGAACGACGCAGGCCACATTGTTGAATGCGCTGTCGAGGCCGTCAACAAAGATCGCATCACCGTTGCGGGTGTTGTCCCGCAAACAATTGGACTTGCGAACGCGCCACACATTGCCTCCGTGGCGATTAAGTCCGTGACGAACGTTCCTTATTTAGTTTCTCAAGACACGATGTGTTGCAAATGATTATATTTTTTTCGCTGTGATGACGGCGCGGCAGACGAGTGGGTGTGGGAAGACAGAATGACCAGATACAATGACATTTCAAGACATCGGAAATTACAGAGGGGCATATTCCCACCCCCTCACCCAAAATTAACAAAACGACAGTCTGTCGAATGGCGGCAGTTACAAACTAGGACGTATCCGAATCCTGCACTCTCGCACATTATATATCCTGATATATACAAAACGAACAGATGCAAGTGTGACTCCAAAGCCACTTTGGAGCACATGTTATGGGAATGAATATAGAGGGATTAGTACCCATAACGAGTATGCGTCCTCCGGTGACAGCCTTCGTACACGCTGGGAAGCCGCATTGCTCAGCCCAATCCTCAAATATCAGATGTGGGCCGTCCAGCGGGCCGAGGAAGCCGCCAGGATTCAAGGTCGCCTGGCCGTAACCTAGGCGTGGCATTCGCCCACCCCACAACTACTGAATATCTTATTCTCCTGCTTTGTGGCAATCGAGTGCTGCGTACACGGCGAAGTACTACTTTGCGTTTGTGTGCTCCGTCCGCTCGTGAAAAAGGCGTTGAATTTCACAAACATTCTAAAGAGAAGGGCTCACCTGCCCTTTTAAATGCGAAGCATTTCTTAGCCAACTTCGGCGACTTTGAGCGTATTTTATTTATTTATTTATTTATTTAAATACCCTAAAGGCCTCGAGAGGCATTACATAGGGGGGGATACTGTTAAAAACAAGGTATACATCAATTCATATAAAAGGAACACACACAGCGATCAGACATAACTAGGTAAAAGGTACATTTTACGACAAGGATGTAACGCATGGCTCATTTCACATCTCCAGTACATTTCAATTCCAGGAATCTGCATGGCACTAGTTCTTCATCATTTCACTAATACACGAGATATAACAACAGGGTAAGATATAGCAGCAGTAGACATATTACATATCAAGAAATGTACGCAGCACTGATTGGAATGCAGACGGATCATTTATCATCGCAATCTCGCTGGGAAGCTCGTTCCACTCGGTTACAGATAACACAAAAGGGGAATTTTGGTACTTTTTGGTCCTTGCAAATATGGACGACACTTTACGAGCATGGTCAGTGCGTATGTATCTATCTATCTAGCCGCCTACGACTTCTTGCTGTCGTGGCCGTTTCGATAGTGGTATTCATACCAAACTTGGTATGGCATAACATGGCTGTATGAAGAACATACTTCACTAATCAAAACATGAAAATCGTGACATGTATGCCATGAATGTCAAGATTTGCATGCCATGGTCTTTACGCTGTTGCGGTGGTTTTGTTCGCATGGCATGTTGAAAAACTGGTATGGTACGACATGATTGCATGGCGAACACAAGCGACACACCTTAACATAAAAATAATGACATGCGGGTCATGTAACAACATGACTACATGGCCGTTCGTGGCCGTTTCGCTAGCGTCACATATACAAAATTTGCTATTACGGTACGTGAATAGATGACGAAGGTATGTGACTGGTGCAAGCATGATAATTATGAGTTGCGTGTCATGCAACAACATGACTACATGCCACGCTCATGATGCGCTGGCGGCAGTTTCGCTAGCTTCACTTATACTGAATTTGGTATTACGGGACGTGAATGAATGGCGAAGGTATGATACCGATGCAAACATGATAAACATGAGATGCGTGTTATGTATTAACATGACTACATGCTACAAATGTGATGCGCTCGCGGCCGTTTCGCTAACTTCACATGTACCAAACTCGGTATTACATGACGTGAACGGACGGACGACTAAAATTCAGTATGGGGCCTGGTGAGTGGCCGTTCAAGAGTGACATACAAGAAGGAAAGTGAGTGCATACGAGACTATCCCACACTCTACGTGTAGAGGGGTCATTCACCATGGGGACATTATGAATGCACCTGCTGCACTTGAGCAAAACATCGTAAATGAACGCAATTCACTGGCTCAGGCCGTCAGAAGAATCAAGAATACCGGCTCGGTAATCATTGTGCTCGATGGCTTGAGAGTCCCCAAGTTTGTAAGGTATGCGCCAACTTTGGTCTGTCGTTACTTGTACCGCAAGGAAGTCGACGTATGCTATGTGTATGTGAGAAGCTTAGACACCAGGTGGGTGTCTGTTCTGCGCCCAATCGCCTTGAATGCCAGAGATGAGGTGCTCGGAATCCTTCAGAGAATCATAACTGTGAGCCTTGTTGCAAGCTTTGTGGAGGTCGACATCTGACGGCGGATAAGCAGTGCAGACAACGGTACCCGGTTCGCTACGTCGTTCGTGTTCGCCGACAGTAGCGAGCCAGGGCGGAACTAGCAGCGGAACAAGAAGCAGTCGAGGCGGCGCAGCCAGCAAGCGTCTCTCAACAATCTGGGAGAAGCTCGCGCTCTCGGAGCCGTTCGAAGTAGGGACGGCGGTCGCCGTATGGGAGTCCAGCCTCAAGGAACCACTCTGCGTCTGTTGGTGGAGGCGACAGTGTAGCTGGAAGGCGGACCACCTGGGCTGACAAGGTCGAATGTGAACCCATCACTGGCCGAACACTTGAGCATAGCCTATAGCATGTGGGTTGTAATCGGCATAAGGACAGGATTGTACAATTGGAGAAAATTGTACCTTAAAAACAGCCATTGAAGGCCTTGTAAAAGAGATAGCTGAACTTAAGAGAGGTTTACAGTGTGGTAACAGTACTAGTCAGGGTAGCAAATCAGATAGCCCGGTTGAGGTTTCAAGGTCTGTGGAGGTTTGTTTCTAAAGAGAACGTGGCTGACGAGGAGACACCGGATCCGAAAGAGGGTGCTCTCAATTGCGTCGGCCTAGGTCAAGGTTGGTTCTGAGCTTAAAAAAAATGATGGCGACATTGTAGCAAAGTATGAATCATATCATTATTAGATTAGAGTGGATAGAAGGGAGAGAAAAAATATGATGAATCAGACATTAGTTAAAATTGAAGCATATCTTAACGAGACGTTGGTTCCTGCTATGGAGCGAGAGTGCTCTCAGCCGCTGGCCCAGCAGGACAAGTCCCCTAGTGGACTGAAACTCAACATGAGTAAAGAAAGTTTACATAGCCAAGATAGCGGCTTCATTAAATAGTTCATTTATATTTCTCAGTGGAATTATAGGGCGTTCAATTATTAGAAGGCGTCCCTACAGCAGTTTGTTGGAACGGGCAATGTGAAACCTCAGGTTACCATGTTGCAGGAAACACTGACGTCTACCGTAACCTTAACCGGTTTCAAAGCTTAGGTTAAAGATAATGGAAAGGGCAGAGGGCTCGAAACACTCATCAGCCTAAGGTGAGCGTATCTAAGGCATGAAATTTACATGGCGGATTGCAGGATTGAATATATTGCTACGTGCCAGTGCATGGAGTTGAAGAAGACAAAGCAGATAGACTTGCGTGAGCTAATCTGTGTGGCTGGCGATGCTCACTTAACCGGCTCAAAATACATCGGTGGCTACCCCTACGAGGTGGTCTCCTTCTCGTAACATATTTGGTGGAGTTGTGCAATCCCCGTCCTCGCCACGGAACTACGAAGTGGACGCTCCTCGCGGCTTACAACATGACCACTCAAGACTCCGCTACGTCCTCTCCAGTCGCCCACCCTTCTGCCCGGCCTGTCAACCCAGCTCCCGCAACAACTTTCGTGACTCTTCCCGCACTCAAAGACCCCGGCGCGTTCTCGGGCAGCGAGGGTTCCGACGTCGACCAGTGGCTATGCCTCTACGAACGCGTCGGCGCCACTTACAGGTGGGATCCCAGTCGTATGCTCGCAAACGTCATCCTTTTTCTCGACGGAACACCTCGTATTTGGTTTGACAAACACGAGCATGACATAACAAGCTGGGAGAGCTTCAAGGAAAAGATACGTGAGCTTTCTGGCAACATCTCTGGTCGTCGTGCAGCTTCGAAAATTGAGTTGTCGACTCGCGCACAATCTTCCACGGAGCCCTACATCGGTTATATTCAGGCTGTCCTTTCACAATGCCGCCAAGCTGACGAAAACATGCCCGAACATGAAAAAGTTGCGCATGTCCTAAAGGGTATCGCCGACGATGCATTCAACTTGTTGGTATTCAGCAATGTGCCATCTGTTGATGCGATCATTCAAGAATGCCGCCGGTTCCAACAAGCTAAAAGCAGACCCATCTCCCATCAGTTCCAGCGCCTTCCGAACACCATTGCGACGTCCCCGTGTCTCGACACATATCATCACCAGACACCTGTGACAAATTGACGCGAATCGTCAGGCGGGAACTTGAAGCGGCTGCTCCAGCTAAGGTGGGACCAACGTCCCCTGACCCCTCTCCTCCGACGACGTTGCCTCTCATTCAAGCAATCGTGCGGCAGGAAATTGCCAGTTTGGGAATTCACTCTATCTCACCGCCTCCCCGCACCGACTACCAGCCCCAATACACGCCTGCACATTCGTTCCCTACCGGCTCTCCCTTAATGTTCCGTAATCCGTCCGCATGGCGAACACACGATGACAAGCCGATCTGCTTCTCGTGTCACAGAATCGGGCACATTTCTCGCCAATGCAGAAGTCGCTGGGGTCCTCCTTTGCAACCGTCCTCTCGTCCCTTCTATGCACGTCCTGCCTATCGCCATGAAACCAGCCGCGACCATTTTGCCCAGGAACCCGCTTCTGAACCCCACTACTCCCGATCTCCAACCCCCAACGTCGCCAGTCTCGTTCTCCACAGCCCCGCCGACCGTCTTCCCCTGCCTTCCCTGGAGGTTCCCCGACGGAAAACTAAGTGTTGCAGCCCCCGGAGGTGGCGCTGCATCGCTCTGACTGACCGAAAATCCTCTCTTGACGATACCGGCAAAACAGAACCTTAGAGACGTATAAGTAGACGGCGTACATGCCACTGCTCTTGTCGACACCGGCGCTCAACTTTCCGTAATGATGAGTGATTTTCGCCGCAAGCTCAAGAAGGTTCTCACACCTGCGACCACTCAGTTCGTCCGTGTTGCGAATGGTGGAATAGCATCTATCGTAGGAATGTGCTCCGCTCGTGTGAGCATTGCGGATCGACACACAGTTGTTCTCTTCACCATCCTTGATCAATGCCCTCACGACGTCATCTCAGGCCTCGACTTCCTGTCCGCGCATTCTGCCCTCATAGACTGTTCGACCAGTACGCTCCGTCTACACTTGCCCGCAACAGAACCTCTTGCACAACGGCCCAGTCGCCTCTGCACAACGGGACATGCGCGCCTCCCTCCACAGACACTGACCTACGTAGAGCTCGTCTCAATACCACCAGTTCTCGATGGTGACTATGTTCTGACTCCTATCACCGGTGTCCTCATAAACCACGGCATTGCATTACGACACACCATTATGTCTGTCGCAGGAAACTCTACGTGCCTCCCACTTATCAACTTTAGCTTGACACCTCATGTTCTGCCACAAGGGATCTCTTAGGTGTTGCTCTGCACATTAGAAGAAAATGCGGTAGACGTTTTAACGGTGGCCGCTCCTTCTGACCCCTATGCTCAACATCAATCTGCCACTTGCTCCGACAGCGCTATTACGTCGATGATCGCTTCCAACTTGACGCCGCAGCAGACTGATGAGCTCCACCGGGTTCTGCTGTCCTACATCGACGTTTTTGACCTCAGCGGTCGTCTGTTGGGGAAAGCTACTGGTATGACCCACCGCATAAACAATGGTAATGAGCACGCTATTCATAGGCGTCTATATCCGGTTTCAGAGGCTGAGCGTCACATTATCCAAAGTTAGGTCGACAAAATGCTCGCCAAGGACATCATTGAGCCATCCTGCAGTCCTTGGTCTTCTCCTGTAGTGCTAGTCCGCAAGAAAGATGGTGCATAGCGTTTTTGCGTTCATTATAGACACCTCAACAAAGTTATCAAAAAGGACGTGTACCCTCTGCCACGAATAGATGATGCGCTTGATTGTCTCTATGGATCCCACTATTTTTCCTCCGTAGACCTTCGTTCCGGCCACTGGCAAACAGAGGTAGATAAAATGAACCGTGAAAAGACGACATTCATCACCCCCGATGGCCTATATCAGTTCAAGGTCGTGCCCTTCGGTCTTTGTAATGCTCCCGCCACCTTCGTAGGAATGATGGACTCCCTGCACAGAGTATTCAAATGGTACACCTTTTTGTGCTACTTGGAAAACATCATCGTCTTTTCACCATCATTTGAAACTCCTTTAGAGCGCCTCTCAGCCATCTTCGGAATCTTCCGTCGCGCTGGCCTGCAGCTCAACTCGTTCAAATGTCACTTTGGACGCCATCAAATTACAGTACTTGGCCATTTAGTAGACGCCAACGGTGTACAACCAGACCCGGCAAAAATCAGCGCCGTCAAAAACGTTCCTGTACCACGATCTAACGAAGGATGTACGCAGATTTATCGGACTATGCTCCTACTTCCGATGCTTCGTGAAAAATTTCGCGTACATAGCGAGGCCGCTTAGGCAGCTCCTCAAGAAAGAAGTCCCGTTTTCATGGGGCTCCGAAGAGGCTTCGGCGTTCTCGACTCTCGTCACTCTTCTCACTACTTCTCCGATTCTGGCACACTTCAAACGTGCTGCCCCTACGGAAATCCGTACAGATGCAAGTGGACGTGGCATTGGTGCAGTGCTGGCTCAGAAACAACATGGCCATGATTGCATCATTGCATATGCCAGCCGCCTCCTACCCGCTCCTGAACGTAACTATTCGATCACTGAGCGTGAGTGCTTGGCTCTTGTATGGGCGGTGGCGAAATTTCAACCTTATCTATACGGACGCCCATTTTCGGTAGTTACCGACCACCACGCGCTCTGCTGGCTCAACTCTCCTAAATATCCATCAGGCTGCCTTGGTCACTGGGCTTTGCGCCTGCAAGGGTTGCAAGTGCATGGTAGAGGAGATTTTAGGTCGGCAAACAGCGAGTCAGAGGAACGTTTACCTGCTTAACTTGTACAGCGTCCCCAGTGACACGAAACAGAGTTTCAAAGCTCTCTTGAGCAAGGCAGCCAATCTCGCTAAGGATGCACCGTTGCTTATTGGAGGGGACTTTATGCGGCCTATTATGTGTGAAAGTATGTCTATAGCACAACCGGCGCCGGTACGTCGGCTCTTGGAATATGCCTGGTGATTGCCTCCCCATGAACGGAATCAGTGACCTTTTTTCTTTTAGGGGAGTCGAACGGGCAGCATTCATAGAGAGGTAGACGAAGAAAGTGCTTAACAGCGCAAACGACGGGAGGGGATAGAAGAGACGAGAACAGAACGCTGAACTAACAACCAAACTTTATTGCAAACCAACTCCAACATATGACAAAACACAATATGCGCATCACCACGCAACATAAGCAAAATCACACATACATGCGCCAAACGGACTACCTTATCAAAAGCCAGTTATATCAGGAGACCCCAGAAAACTAATTTCACAGCATTGAAGAAAAATTGAAGGTACGCTAACACAGGAAACACCAAGTTGTTGAATGTGGAAGGCTTCGCTAATCTCGCGCTCACACTGATTTTTATATCGCCTCATGATCACACACTTGTCAAGAATAGGCTGACAACCTTTTACTCGCGCGGTACGACACAAGTTTCATGGCTAATCTTCACCAGACAAGCATAGTTGAAGTGAGCCGCTAGGTTGACGACTTTTAAGTGTTTTACCGCACTGACTAACCTGACCCTCGGCGAACCACCGGTGAGATATTTGATGTATTTTGACATGAAATGAAGCAACTGGATTTAACGTCGGAGCTGATTTCTGAAGAGAAGCTACGATTTCTAGACTTAGAAATGCTTTTTTGGTGGACCATGTCTTTTGGCGGTACGAGCCACGCTCAAACAAGAGCCTTTTTTCTTTTACGTCCGCCCATTCTAAGCTAGTCAAGAGAAGCATCGCTTTCTCCTGGCTGCAGCTCTTACTCGCTCTTGTCACAACCAGATTGAAGGCAGTTTTTCGCATCATGTTCACCGCCTTCAACAGGCAGGTTTTCATAATCCCCTGCTAACTTACATCGTCAGAGATTCTCCTTACGTCACTAAAAGTGCCTGATATGTTACAAAGCAACAGACAACTCAAAAAGCCTCATTCCAGCACGGCTGTTGTTCCTAACGTACACGAGGTTTCCCATAGGCTAAAGAAGGTCGCTGGCGAAATAGGTGTAAGGGTCTTGTTCTGCGCACACGACAAGCTCGTTAGATCATGTCGCAGGGTCAACAGCCAAGAACATAAGAAAGAAGTATGCACTAAGAAACCCGCAATGTTGAAGGTGTTTTAGCGATTGTACACAAGATATTGTTTACTTGTGGGCTCTGTTACACTGGCCAAACAGGCCGATGCATAAATGATCGATTGAGGGAGCACGCGCGTACTCTCTAAAAGACACCATTCCCAGCCACTTGGCGGACCATTGTAAAAAAATGTGGTTGTCAGCCCGTAAGTGTGTGATAATGGGGCGATATAAAAATCAGCGCGAGCGCGAGATTAGCAAAGCCCCCCCCCCCCCTCAGAATCAACCACTCGGCCGTTTCCGGGTGCTCGACCCCTCGAGTGCCTACTGTACAGAGGTAGTGGCACTCACCGAAGCTCTTTAGTACCTGAAGTCGTGCAATTCTAGTCAACCCGGTCACATCGACACCGACTGTCTGTCCGTTTTGCAGGCACTGACCAGCCCACACTGCCTAGATCAACGTATCGTGCACATACACGAGCTAATCACTCGGACCTTGTCGGGCCGATTCGTACGAGTATTTAATGTTTCCTGTGTTAGCATACCCTCAATTTTTCTTCACGGCTGTGAAATTAGTTATCTGGGGTCCACTGATATGACTGGATTTTGATAAGGTAAGCCATTTGGCGCATGTATGTGTGATTTCGCGTATGATGAGTGGTGATGCGCAGATTTCGTTTTGCTATATATTGCAGTTGGTTTACAATAAACTTTGGTTTTTAGTTCAGCGCTCTGTTCTCATATCTTCTATCCCCTCCTGTAGTTTGCGCTGTTAAGCACTTTCTTCATGTATCATGCAGCACCAACCAGCCCAATCAAGCACTTTGTAACTGTTCATAGAGAGTATTGATGCCTATACTGCACACATTATTGGCCCTCATAAGGCAAATTTTCACATATTTGGTGCAATAGGTACTCCTAATAACGATTCAGAATCGGACATGCGATGTGCAGCTACGAAACGTGTTATTTATGGCCTACTGTTCCGCGTAGAAATGCGTGTGAAAGCTTTTCACCTGGGAGAAGCGGTGGTGCCAGAGTTGACGTGAGGTGAACTAGGCCCGTGCCGCCGCTTCAGTGGCACAGAGCAAGCCGTGCCTTGTTTTTGTCCAGCGACCGTGGTACTTGTATGGTCCAAACTGATGCTTTCATTTGCTTTAGACTAATGTCCTTAAGCTTTTACAACACAGTATACTAATCGATTCAGCAATGCTTTTGAAAGCCATACTCAAATAATTGATGTTGCAGGCTTAGCGAGCCTTCCCGGATTACGGAAGATATTGTTATTCCACAGGCATGATCCTCGTTCGGGAGCGCTTCTTTCCACGAGGACAAGCGCAGTTCAGGCAAACTCTCCCCCCCCCCCCTCCAGCGCCACCTTCCATGCGGAAGGCGGCACCGTGCTGTTCTTGGGAAAGCTTCACCTTGTCCTGCAAGCACCGGGAAATGGTCCCGTAAAAGAGACCAATACGTTGTTTAAGGCCGTGCTGGCCCATGTTTAAGGGATTTTGATCCAGCCCACGTTGTCGTGCTGGCCGGCTCTGTACGAACTATAACCTGCTATAGTAAACGTTTTTACTTGTTGCTGTTTTCAAAACGATTGCCTCCCTATTCCGCCTCTGGCGAAGGCTTCAACGAAGTCCGTTCGACTGCTCGTCGCTTTCGGCTACCGCTACCATCGCCACAAACCCGCATTCATAACAGTGGGGGCAGCTTCGGGATACGCTACCCTGCGCTTTGCAAGTCTAATCGGATCTCTGAGCACGAGGACGACCGCCGTGATTGCGTTTGGCTACGCTGGGATCGTAGGCTACTTTGGTTGGGTGAGCGCCGAACGTTTACTGTTCATTTCACCAGACTTCTCCATTACAGGCAGATGTCAGGAGAGTATTTTTTGTTTTTTGTTGAATATACTTCAATACTCACGTACATAAAACCATGAGCATAGTTATAATAAATGGTGAATATCATAGAGCATCACGAGGGAGGAGATTGCGATGGAGCAGTACCTTGTGGAGGACCTCCTCAAAATTTGTGGAGCCATGGGGACTTCCGCCGGGTCCGCTAAAGCAAGGGAAGCAACTCTCGAGGTGATGCGGACAGAGAATGAGACGGATGAGGAGACTGACGAGTTATGGGAGCTAATTTGTGAGCAAAAGCAGAAGGCCGAGAAGAGTCGCGAAGAGCCCGAAGCTTAAAGACGTGAACAGTGGGAGGCCGAGGAGAGCAGAAAAAGAAGAGAGCTTGATCGTAAAATTCAAGCACTTAAGTGGCAGCAAGCGGAACGCCAGCTCCACAACCTTCAGACAAGCGAGAAGATCGCGCATTTTCTTGATGATATTGAAGTTGTCTGTTGTAATGTAGGTGTTAGTGGCGACCTTTGGGTGGAGAAGCTCCCCACGTAGTCGCCGCGCAAGATCGTGCATGCTTTGAGTTGTTTACCCTCCGAGGAAGCAGGAGACTTTAGACAGGTTAGATATTCTTTGATAAGATTTTTTTTCTTTTAAGTCCTGCTGACTGGGAAAGTTGAAACGATAGCGACATGGCTGAAGTGCGGCATAAGGCGCTAGAGATAGACGCTTGCCGAAAGGAGCGAGATAAAGAGGCGCGTTGTAGAGCGCTAGAGGACGACGCATGCTGTAGAGCAATTGAGGCGGAGGCCCGTCGCGTAGCACCTGAAGATGACGCTCGCCGAAGAGAGTATGATCAGGACAGACGAAAAGCGCAAGAGGCTGAGGCCCATAGTTATGTGCAAGACGCCGAAGTTCGTCGGACAGAGCTAGACGCTGAGGTACATCGTGAGGAGTTAGGGGCCGAGGCCCATCCCATTGGTAAGGACGCCAAGGTGCATCATAAAGCGCTAGAGATGGAGCCACTGCGCAGCGCCCATGATCAGGATGAATCACGTCAAAAACAGCTTGACGACGAGTCGCGTTGCAAGGCGCTAGAGGTTGACACCTGTCGACAAAAGCTTGAGCAGGATGCGCGACATAAAACGCTACAGAATGAAGCTCGTGAAAGACCGACTTCGAAGGCCAGAGAACAAGGGCGATAGATCCACACCGATCGACAGCGATAGATCCACACCGATCGAAAGCTCTCTAGGCATGTGTGTTGGCTTTAAAGGCGTCGGGACTCCCGTTCTGTCACAGGCAGAGACAGCTAGCAACGGGCCCAAGGAAAAGCTAGCTAACCAGTCTGGCGTTTCGGCAGTACCTGTGAGAGGCAGCGCACTTGTGAATAAGTGTGCCGAGTCTGCCAGTCTTGCGAAAAGCCTCGACAGAGCGTCGGCGTAAGCGTAACGCGGTAAAGACGACTGATGCCAAGCGCGCTAAAGCCGCTGTCAAGTGCCGTGGCGCCATCAGTCAAGACGCCAGGTTCAGGGCTAGGCCTAACATCGCGAGAAGGACTTCTAAGAAATGTTTGGAGCTCAGACTGTCACTGAGTTCAAGATTAGGCGGGAAGTGCGCCGAAAAAGACCGAATTTCAGGGAAATGTGGACGCGGAGATCACTGCCTGGTTTCAATATTTTCCCTGCGGCGTAGTTGCAAGCAAGTGGGGAAACGTTGCGAGTGCTTGAGCTCTAACACAGGTGGTTATCCTCCACCGTGGCGAAAGGGTCAGTGGTCGAACGGGTGGGGTAAATGACGCAGTGCGGATAATCTTTTTTGAATTCAGCGGCTGTGGGTCAAAAGTCGCTGCTACTGAGTTCAGCGAACAAGTTGGTTTGTCGTCCCTTTGTCCAGACCGCAACCCTCAAAAGCTGTGGAGTGCGCGACTCCCAAGAGTTCGCCTAAGAGAGTGCCGTCATGCTAATACCAATAGTGTATTTTGTGCTTAGTTATGAGAATTATTTTTGTTTATTTTGTCGTCTGCCGTTGAGCAATGATTGCGCCTGAATTTTGTAAGTTTTACTATCCTTCTTATTAGTGAAGCAGGCATTGATCTGTTTGCTTGAATAATTTTGTTTTCATAATACTCGAAAGTTTTATTTTACCAGAGAAGGCTGAGTAAAAGCCACTGTTGGGAATACCTTCTGTGTTTGGCAATACGTGTTAGTATGTGCGTCAGTGTTGATCAACTTTACCTTTGTCTTGAGTCACGCGCGCAAGTTTAATTTTCAGAGTTACTTTCTTACTTTTTCAAGGGTGTTTTATCTTGTTGAAATGCTCATTGACTGAGCGCCTTGAGCGAGAGCTTATCGAATGACCTTGTTTTAATTAACGGTTTGACGCTTGGAAGCGACGCCAATGTGTGTGATTAAAAAGTGCTTGTTATTCTAAATTGTAGTTTCGGGGTTGATTTCAGTTAACCTCACCAGCTTCGATCGATCACAATCTGCGTAAGTCACAATTGAGAATTGCTGAAAAAAAATTTTGTTTGGGTTACCAGTGTCACGCACTGACACGTAGCTAAAGGTGTGTCCACATTGGGTATTCCTCCTGAAATACGTTGCTAGTGATGCTATTTTTTAGCTCGGCTTAATTTTGAAGAAATATTTTCGTTTCTGTCGGTCTGGCAATTTTAAAAGCATTTAAAGGGCACTTGTTTTGGTCAGAGTGGTTTGACTTTGTGCTCGACTTCGTTGTTCTATTGATCCTCTGCGTGGCTCTGAAAGTCACCACTGGTGGAGAGAGCAGAACAGCCACAATAGACCTCTCCCTGTTTGTAAACAATGTGACCTCACTGCGGGCAGCCCGCCCACCATACCCACTCTCGAAGAAGGTGCCGGTTGGCAAGAGAATTCCGCCGGCGGCGTCTTTCTGCACAGTAGAGCGGCATGTCTGCGTTCCTTCGACAGAAATTTCTCCATTGCTATGTTCTAAAGTCACAGATTTTTAAAGGAGGGGTTCGCGGAAGGGTCACTTCGTATAGTGTGGAAATTTGCTCGTCGTAGATGTATGAATGAAGAAACTTTATTTAGAGTACTGAAGGACATGACTAGCACGCAGGGGGCTTTACCCACGTAGATGACAGCCAAAAGAAAACCTGATCGAAAGCGAACGTTTTGAATGTATAGAGTGACTGGCGCTTTGAGAAATGTTTGCATAGCATGGATGTAAACTTAGTCAGTTTCCATCGTGGCATGTTCAAGGCACTTCTAAACGAGGTAAAGCATTGGCGCCAGCTTGGTTTTGAGCTGCTGTGCGCGACGTCACGGATAAGATTCTCACTCATTGCGCAAAAGTCTGATCGGGAATGAATTGAAATTACTTCTTGCCGTGCGTTAGTCTGAGGCTAATATATCCTCGTGAAAATTAAAGTGAAACTCGCCCCTGCGTTTCTCAATAACCCAGTAAAATTACTGTGACGTAAAGCCCGACAACTTAAAATTATATAATATTATCTGGCACAGTTACCTTGCTGCATTTGACACCTATTACGTGTTCTTTAACCTATTTTGCTCTTTTAGGCCTGATACACAAACTTCTAATGTACATTGTCACTTCATAAGGATCAAGCCGTAAAAATACAAAGTAGATAAGAATTGAAAATCTCTGCTGTTGCCATTAACGCGTATCAGGTATCTAATAGTACGAGTTATAGCAGTGGTGGAACGTATATGCAGACTCCGCAACGCCACAACGTTGCTTATAGCTCATGCGTATTCGGGACATCGTCATCGTCAGAGACATCGTTCTTATCAAGAAACAAAAGCGGCAACAGCGAACGTCAGTGGTTAGTGGGCGTGGAGGCAGCGGAACTGTGGCAATGGCTTACGAGCTTCGCTTTCACGTTATACAGGTCGTCTTGGTCTGGCTGCCGCTCGTGGTTCACTCCGGAAGGCCGGTTGACACCCCTGCCAAACAGCTGCAGTTTCCAGAAGACTGTGGCTTTTCTGCGGATCCGAGTGCCTGCGCTGACACACCTGAGCTTTCCAGGCCATTCGTGACATCGTCATCGTCAGAGACATCGTTCTTATCAAGCAACAAAAGCGGCAACAGCGAACGTAAGTGGTTTAGTGGGCGTGGAGGCAGCGGAACTGTGGCAATGGCTTACGAGCTTCGCTTTCACGTTATACAGGTTGGTGAAATCGATTCATTATATGCTAAGAAGACAAGTAACCGTTGTTTACTGCTGCTTCCACGCCAACAGGTGTTATACGTCTTGTCGCGAGAGTGTACTAACGCCCTTTGCTCGCTACTCTTGTGTTGCGGTGACGTTGAAGCAAACCCAGGGCCTCCAAAAAAGACCCCTGGGCCACTAGATGATGTCGAGAACAACACAGCTTCTTCTGATGCGCGTCATAAAGAAGTTATGGCAATGCTTTCTAAGATAAGCGCCCGGTGTGATTCATCTGCCGTTGAGCAGTCCAATTTGGCAAAGGCGATCGACGAGGTGAAAGCCAACCAGCAACTTGTGGCGAGCAAATTATGCGAGATTGAAAGGCGGCTTTCGACGGTTGAACTGCGGACTAACTCGGTTGCGGACATTGAGAAGGAATTGCAGGTCGCGAATGAAGCTATCGGCAGCATCACTCAAACAAATGACGCATTGGTGTCCCGTCTAAACGACCTCGAGGACAGAGCCCGAAGGTGCAACTTAGTGTTTTTCGGTATGCCCGATAAAAATGAGACCTGGCAAGCTACTGAAGAGGCACTTACCAACTTGCTCTCTAGTAGCCTAGGCGCCGAGTTTGACCCGAATGCAGTAGAAAAGGCCCATCGTTTAGGTGGTCCATATATACGCGAGAAAACTCGACCAGTGATAGTAAAATTTGCAAGCCTTAAAGCAAAAGAACTTGTGCTGGCACGTCGATCGAAGTTGAGAAGTCATAAAATCTCTGTATCGGAGGACTACTGTCAGGCTACAAGAACAGCGCGCAAGATGCTGCACAATTATGCAAAATCATTGCCTGGCCGACCCGCTTTTCAGCTTCGTTACGACAAGCTCGTTGTTAACCACAGAAACTATTGTTATGATGCTTCCGCGGGCATCGTTCGCGAGACTACTGCGCATTCTCGCAGTAATGGCAGCGAATCCCGCATCGAAAATGGGGCGCACTCAACTTCTGATCACAGCCATGACCTTCACGCACGTTTATTGCCTGATGCCGCACTTTTGTCCCGTGCGCGGACATCTAATGCCTCCTCATAACAATCGGCAAGGGGAAGTGGCAGTATCGTATCACGTCCTATTTCGGTGCTCTACACGAACATCCGTAGTATAATGGGAAAGCGGGACGCTTTTGACGCTTTTATCGATTCTTGTGAAGCCGACGTGATTGCCGTGACCGAGACTTGGTTAAATGCTCATGTTTGCGATAACGAAATTTTTACTGCTTCCAAATCGTTGAACATTTACCGCCGCGATAGAGACGGAAGACAAGGTGGTGGCACTTTGCTTGCCATTTCGAAGCGTTTCAAGTCCTTTCTTATAAACGTGACGTCTACATTGGAAGTGATATGGTGCGGGTTGGTTGTGAATAATAAAACGCTTGTTCTTGGCGTCTGTTACCGCCCTCCAGATACAGACATCAGCTTTGTTCAGGAGTTTCACGATAACATTAATGAAATTACAATGCGGTACCCATCTTCTTCGATAACTATTCTCGGTGACTTCAACTATCCTACCATAATGTGGGCGTCATCGTTACCAGAAGTCGTACCATTTTCTTCAAATGGCCAATGTTTTCTCGATACTTGCAACCTGTTAAATTTTACGCAGATGGTGAATAACCCAACTCGCGTCACCAATTCTTCATCGCACATTCTTGACTTGATTCTTACAACAATGCCCGACAACATTCATGCACTAAACTCACTTCCTGGTCTCAGCGATCACTGTCTGCTACATTTTTACATACGCAACAGCATGCCAACTGCTACTAAGAAACGCAAGGTTATCTATAACTACAATGCTGCAAACTTTGAGGCAATCAACAACAAACTCTCTCTATTTTACGACACTTATTTACATGACTTTGATAATAGAACCGTGCAGGAAAACTGGGATCTGTTTGTTAACAAAATCTACGAACTTACTCGCACCTTTGTTCCCTTAAAGTCTATACCTGTGAGCTCTTGCTCACCCTGGTACAATACATACCTAAAGCGACTTTCTAACAAAAAGAAACGCTTGTTTCGTGCTGCGAAACTCCAGAGTACGGAGAAACGCTGGCACTCCTACGAGAGTGCTGCGCGAGTTTACTCGTCAGCAGTTTCGGATGCTAAGGCTAACTTTCTATCTAACACTCTGCCATCAATGCTTGTAAGCAACCCTAGAAAGTTTTGGAAAACTATTACAAATACCAACGACAGTGAAATCGTACTTGTTGACTCGGACGGCCTTCCCGTATCTTCCGAGATGTGTGCAGCACGCCTGAACGAAAATTTTGTCCGGAACTTTTCAGGGTCGTCCACTTCTGCTACCGTCTCTTTACCAGCGCGCAACTATCCATCAACGTCTGTTATAGTGACTGAGGCCCATGGAATTGTAAAACTAATTGAATCGCTCAGAATATCCTCTGCTTGTGGTGTTGACAACATAAACGCAAGAATCCTTAAAGAAACTAAGCATGCCTCATCTATGTTCCTGTGTAAAATATTCCAACAGTCTTTGAATGAAGGTGTGGTGCCACGCGTTTGGAAAGAGGCAAAGGTAGTTCCGCTACACAAATCAGGAAACAAGCATTCTGTTACTAATTACCGACCTATTTCACTTACTTCTATACCATGCAAACTTTTGGAGCACATAATTTTCTCTTACTTGGTCAACTTTCTAGAATCAAAATCGTTCTTTAGCACGTCACAGCATGGATTTAGGAAGTCATTCTCATGTGAAACGCAGTTGCTTTGTTTTACCCATTCGTTACATATCATTCTAGATCGGAGTTCACTGGTCGACTGCATTTTTTTAGACTTTTCGAAGGCTTTTGACAAGATTAATCATCACCTACTACTATATAAGCTTAGGACCCTTAATATTGATGGCGGCATTCTTGCTTGGATCGAGTTTTTCTTAATTAATCGCTCACAATTCGTTGTTGCTAACAACTACAGCTCACCTCTTCTCCGTACTTCTGGTGTGCCCCAGGGTTCTGTGTTGGGCCCTTTACTATTCCTTATTTATATTAACGATTTACCCGATGTTGTAACTTCTTCGATTCACCTTTTCGCCGATGACTGCGTTGTTTACCGAGAAATCTCATCTAACTCTGACGCTAGTTCTTTGCAAAGTGACATTAATAATATTGCCAGCTGGTGTAGAACTTGGCAGATGGACCTCAACACTAACAAATGTAAAGTTTTACGTATCTCACGAACTACCGGACCCCCTGTTAACTACATCTTAAATGACGTTGATCTAGAGTCTGTAACCTCGTATAAATACTTGGGGATTCATATAACATTCGACTTGAACTGGAAACATCATATTACCTATGTTATTAACAATAGCAACCGTATGCTAGGGTACCTACGACGCAACTTTAGCCGTGCCCCTCAAGCCGTGAAACTAACCATGTATAAAACACTAGTTCGTCCAAAACTTGAATATGCATGCTCCATTTGGGATCCTTTTCAACTGAACTTGACTCACTCGCTTGAAATGGTACAGAATAACGCAGCACGCTTCATTCTATCTAACTACCATCGCACTAGCAGTATTACGTCAATGAAACAGAGCCTTTCACTACAGTCACTTGAATCACGTCGCAAAGCATCTCGTCTCATACTTTTTCACAAGATAATCAATCATCCACTTTTGAAAGCTCAGTTCATTACCACTCCTGCCTATTGCTCAGCTCGTTTAGATCATCAACATAAGGTACACGTCATTAGCTGCCGCACTAACACTTTTCATCATTCCTTCGTCCCACGCACATCCAACGACTGGAACCATCTTCCCTCAGACATGGTTTCCATTTCAAGTCACGACTTGTTCTCATCTACAGTACAGAATTACTTACGTGATGACACGTGAAGTGTATATTGTACATATATATTTTTGTACTCTGTTTTCCCCATTCTGATGATACTTACACGTACATTCATTGTACTGTCTAACATCGAATTTTCATGTTTTGTAATTTTTTATTATTTTGATGTTACTATGTTTGCTCTTGGTTATAGTTTTTTTTTTCTGTACCCCACTCCCCTCTGTAAAGCTTTGTGCGATTGAGGGTAAAATAAATGAAATGAAATGAAAAAAAACCACTGCAGCTTCGATCGTCCACAATACGCCTAATTCACAATTGAGAATTGCTCAAAAAAAATTCTGTTTGGTTTACCATTGTCATGCACTGACACTTAGCTAAAGTGTGTCCACATTGCGTATTCCTCCTGAAATATGTTGCTAGTGATGCTATTTTTTAGCTCAGCCTAATCTTGAGGAAATATTTTCATTTCTGCTGGTCTGGCGATTTGATCAACACGCAAAGGGCACTTGTTTTGGCCAGAGTGGTTTGGCTTTGTGCTCGACTTCGTCGTTCCAGTGATCCTCTGCAGGACTCTGAAAGTCACCACGGGCGGAGAGAGCAGAACAGCCACAATTCTCAACGGTCAACCAGCATCCTTCCTACCGAGCCATGCTAGACGGCTCAAAACTTTGGATGCATTGTCTGGCGGCGGTGGTGCTGCAGGCATAATCCTCGTTCGGGAGTGCTTGTATTCATGAGAACGAGCGCAGTTCTGGCGAAGTCTCCCCCTCCCAGCGCCACTTTTTGCACAGAATGCGGCACCGTGCAGCTCCAGGCAAAGCGTCACCTCCACCGCCAAGCCACCGTGCCATACCGGGGAAAGCTTTACCTTCTCCTCCAAGCACCGGGAACTGGTCTCGTAGAACAGTTCAAAACGTTATTTAAGGCCGTGCCAGTCCCATGTTTAAAAAATTTTGCCCCAACCGACGTTGTCGTGCTTTGATTTATATGTGGGGTTTAACGTCCCAAAACCACCATCTGATTATGAGAGACGCCGTATTGAAGGACTCCGGAAATTTTGACCACCTGGGGTTCTTTAACGTGCACCCAATTCTGAGCACACGGGCCTACAACATTTCCGCCTTCATCGGAAATGCAGCTGCCGCAGCCGGGATTTGAACGCACGACCTGCGGGTCAGCAGCCGAGTACCTTAGCCACTAGACCACCGCGGCGGGGCATGTTGTCGTGCTTAGCGGCTCTGTACGAACCATAACCAGCTATAGTAAACATTTCTACCTGTTGCTGTTTTCAAAACGATTGCCTCCCTATTCCACCTCTGGGCGAAGGTTTCAGCGAAGTCCGTTCGACTGCTCGCCACTTTCGGCTACCACTACCATCGCAACAAACCCTCATTCATAACAGTGGTGGCAGCGGTGGGATGTCATCGAAGCCGACTTCATAACAGTATATATTGCACATTTGTTAGTTGTTTCTAACCCTGAATAGCTAGTGCCACTTGTCCATATGCCAGTTTGGGATATGTCATTTTGTTTTACGAAGCGATTTTTCGAATATCGGGGCAATAAAACGCTTTATGAACCGCTAGAAACGAGCCGGGGAACGTTTGTTCGACATTCACGCTTCTTGCGTAAAAACCGAGGAGCAAGAAGCAAGTAGCTCGAAGCATCCCGTGGCAGACGCGGACGACGCGGAAAGCCGAAAGCAGATGTCGCGTCTCACTAGTGTAGCTCTTACGCCGCTGATTGGCTACGTGGCTCTCCGACAATCGGAAAGCGGCACGCAAATGGAACTCGATCTCCGAACGGCAAAGAGCGCCAGACGTGTGCCATGAAAATTGTGCGCGCACGGTGGCTTGAGAACGTTAAATGGCAAACGATGAGCCGCCGTGCCACTACCGTGGACCAGCCCTAAGAGTTGGAAAGCGTGGAAGTGGTCAGCAGAGGCTAAGGTATAACAATAAACTCGAGAAATTAGCAGACATGAAATAGAGTCTGGTTGCGTAGAATAGAGTGCTTCGGATATCATTGGCAGTTAGGCTTTCATTATGAAGTGGCCTTGATAGTTTACGAGGATGATGATGGTGATGTTTATGAAATACAGAAATGGAAGTCCTAAAAAACAAGCCTTGCTTCAGACCACTCGCAAATCTCTTCCGAATGAGTAAGAGTAGTAGTTTACACCACTAAAACAGTTTTTTTTCCCTATTGATATTGCAGGCGGGGGAGAGGACCCGCGTGGCCATCTCTACCTCGCTGTGCGGTCGCTGCGCTTGGTGTGGTGGCTGTCCGCGTTGGTGTTGGCGTATGCGATGGCGGGTCAGATGAAGGCCTGCCTTTCCATTCGCTCAGAGGTTGCGCGCATTGAAAGCATGGAGGACTTGGCTCAAAGGCCCGACGTGCGGCCGTTACTCTTCACGAACAGCATCCTGGTGGCCATGCTCAGCGTAAGTGCTTTTATATTTTTTAACACGAAATTGCTTTATGAAGTGGTCTACCACGGCTCCATCATGGATTTCTGTCATGGATATGACGTTGTAAAACATAATGACATATGTCAAAGTAACAAACGAGCAAAAAGAGTTTCATAGCCGGGCGTTGCACCGACGACTTGTTGCTGCGCAGAGCGCGTCGTGAGGTGTTGGACCATGTACGTTGTCCAGCTTAGCAGTACGCTGGCACTTTTTCTTTCTCTTCTCGTTCTTCTCGGTTTTTAAGCTTGCGCCACGCCTTTCAAATAACGTTGTCCAGCTCGCCAATGGCGAGCCATTTATATACTCCATATACCATTGGCAGTCCTCAGAGCTCTGCCGTTTTCGTCATCGGTATCGAGATGGCGTGAAGGGCGCGCATTGGGCGTGCGCTGTCATTGCCCCGCGTAGTTAGATGCGTGCGCGCGCCTTCACAGCATGTTCCTTGTGAACACCCGCTAATCTCGTGGTTCTGGCGCTTTGTATTTTATTTATGCTTCAACAGTTTCCTTCACAAATTTTCTTTCAAGTTACATTTCTTAAAGGGAGCTGGCTCATTGCCCGCCATACTTTCAGCCATTCTGGCTAGCACCTTAAATGTATTCAAAAAACATCGTGGTGACCGATAGCATTAAAAACAGTGAGTTGCAAGAATATTTCAGAGATAAAAAAGTCCTTGGTCTAATGGATGCTTTCCCAACATCCCAGAGTTCGGTCTGGGTGTTATTTCTGAAAACAAAATATTTTAAAAGTACCTCTCTTTTTTTGCACCGCATTTGGTCTATATATTAAGGAAAGGTGCTTATATAAGGTGCTTGAAGCTGTGCAATATTAAGATTAGCGGAATTATTTCACTTAATACGCCTACTAAAATGTGTTATGCAATATTTCTTTGGGAAACACTGCATTCGGTACGAATGTTTCAATCCAAAAGATGTAAATTATGCAGGAAAAATTTTTTAACACCTCTCAGGTAATCAACTTCAAGCGAAAAAATGAAAAGCTTCACAAAAATGTCATTTTGTTCACATTGAGGCGCAATTTACACCATGTAATGGACCAATAAATGACGTTTATACCTCGATCGAAAGAAAATGAACAATTTTTCAGGTACGCACAGATTCGTCAATACAATCCATGTTTTAATGAAGAAAACAATTTTTGAAATTTCTTAATAATGACAAAGGAGATCTTTAAGACGGAAGCTATCACATGACCAAAGGGAAAGATAGCTATCATTAGGAAACTTCAAAAATTTGTTTCTTTCTTTAAACAAAAAATTTCAAAGATGAAACTTGCCCTGCATGTAGAACGGTTCATTCGCTTTCGATTGAGGTATATAGGTGTGTTTAATTGGACCAGCGCACAGTGCAAATTGTGTCTCAATGTGGACAAAAATGACAATTTTGTGGAAATTTTCATTTCTAGTTGGACATTACCTGAAGGTTGTAAAATATTTTTTCTTTCAAATTTTGCCTTCTGTGTAGCAAATACTTATTGCTCAATATTCATATAAAATCCAGTATTACCACAGAAAAGAAATGATAACAAAAGACATTTTGGCTAAACTCTCCGAGGAGTATGTCGCAGAAAAAAAGGCACTAATATTGCTCAGCTTGAAGCACCCAATACAAGCACCTGTACTTAATATACAGAGTAAATTTAGTACAGAAAGAAGGAGCAGTATTTTGATAAACTAACTTCTTTTGAAACAGTTCGGAAAGCACCCACGTGACCAAGCATTTTTTTTCGCTTGGATATATTCTAGCAACTCACTTTTTTCAATGCGAAAAGTGAGCACGATTTTTTTCGCGTACATCTGAGATGTTAGCCAGAATAAGCGGGACGTTTCGCGTGGAATTACCCAGCACAAACGTCACTTTCATCGCTGCCGCGGCGGTGTTTACGAAATGAGTGCTCTGCTCACACGCGAGATACGAACTGTGACAGTTCGTGCCCCTCCTGTATTTAGTTGTGCGTTCGTTTTACGGTCTTTCTGTTTGAGCAGTGCGTTCTGAGTGTCAACCTGTGACAGTTGTTAGTCAGTCCTCATCTTGTGTATGCTCATTTTGTGCGTGTCTCCTGCGTCAGGTGGAGACGCTCTAGGTGCCGATCAGTGCGGACGCGCGAAGATCGGCTCCTGCTTTCAAGAATGCTTTCCTGTGGTATCCACGAATTTTTCGCCGAGTTTTCAGTCCCATCGTGTGCCTAAGTTCTCAAGAAAACAGCAGATACCACCTTTGTACTGGTGAGTGGACTTTTAAACCATTTTTGGGACATTTTTACACGGCAACGTGACCGGGATTTTAAGCCTAACCAAGGAGGCAATTTTCGCCGATGCGCCGACCCGGCGCCAACGTGACTCAACGATCTGCGCGTTCCAGGACCTGCAAATGAGAATGGAATACCATGTAGATGGAGAGGACATCTCTCCAGAGAATT
The DNA here is from genome assembly GCF_013339725.1 of Rhipicephalus microplus. NCBI lineage: Eukaryota > Metazoa > Arthropoda > Arachnida > Ixodida > Ixodidae > Rhipicephalus > Rhipicephalus microplus. Next base: position 140,257,373 of record NC_051169.1, read on the forward strand.
GCACGGAAGACATGGGTTCGAAGGAAGCCGAAACGAGACGCTCAAGGAATAAACTAGCCGCGGTCAGCGTTTCTGCTGCCAAGGGTTCGACCAAGGCTGGCGTGGCGGGAGACGCTCGAGCCAGTCGTAGTAGGTATGACACAAAGCATACAATCGTGCGAGCTGGACGCATGCCGCCACTATCCAAGGACTTCAGCATAATTGTGCTACGACCAGGTGGAGGATTACATATCTCGAGAATTGGCACTGAAGCCGTGGCAGACGCGATAGTACTGGCGGCCGGCGTCAAAGAGGAGGAGGCCATGCAGGACATCATCTGTTCCAACTTGCAGCAGAACATTATGGTGGCAAGCACTCCGGACCACGACAGATCTTCAAGATACTCCAAGGTCAAGCAAATTGACATTGGAGGCAAAGTTTTCGAGGTTAGCGCGTACGCCGCGCCACCCCACGATACTTGTTAAGGAGTGATTCGCGGGATCCCCGTAAGCGATACTCGGGACATTTTGACCCGAACGATTGTGAACGCGAACAACCCGCTCGCGCTGCAGGCCAAGAGAATCAAGGACACTGAGACAATCATCATATCGTTCGAAGGACACAAGGTGCCCAAATTCGTGAGATATGGACCTTCACTTTTGCAGTGCTCTCTTTACCACAAGAATTTGTTACGTCTGTGGAAAGCTGGGACATCGGTCTGACGTCTGTCCGAACCCAGCTGAAATCATCTGCAGAGGCTGCGAGATCAAGAACCCAGATAGCCTGCACCAGTGCAATCCAAGATTCAGGCTGTGCGACGGTCACCCTCCCACGGCAGACAAGGAGTGCAAGAACAGGTTCTTAAAGCCATACGTCGTCAGACGCAGACGTCGGGAAAGATCGCGAGCAGCCGCAAAAGCCCGGGACGCATTAATCACATCGAGTCCAGACATCAACGACAAGCAGCTTATTTCAGCCTACGGGACCCAGAACATCCAGACTAAACAAGAACAGGAAAGGCGGTATCACTCCAGGGGGAGGTCACGTTCCAGAAGAGGTTCTAGACCCAACGCCCTCTCCCAACCACGGGGGCGCTCGAGTTCTCAAGGTCACCTTCAGAGTCGGGATCAGCCTGGGCGGCACCCGAATGGCCAGCTGCCGGGCGTTCAGTTCGAGATCACGGCTTTCAAACCGGGGAGGACGCCTGCAGTTACATCAAAAAGCAGCTGGGCTGAGTGAGAGCGCAACGGCGCGGCAGAGGTGATGATAGGTAAGCTGCCAGAGCATGATAGAATTGCACAGCTGGAGCAAGAAAACGCGAGACTTACAAAATCTAATGAGAAGCTGTCAGCTGAGTCAAATGAAATAAAAATTCATCTCGCTAAGCTAACCAGCACGCAGTCTTCACAGCCAATGCCTCAGCCAGTTGATGTCCCTGTGGCTGAAAACGTGGGGACTCGAGAACCACAAAAAAGGGCAGTCATGGCAGAACACGTGGAAGCCCACCAAACGACCATGTAGTAGACAATCTTAGCGAGCAGATGGGTAGGCTAAAATCAAGCGTCGCGGCACTGGAAGAGCATATGACTGCGCATTACAAAGGTCGAAGCATATCTGCACAACACAGCAAGGCCTCCTCATGCCCCAAACTCACTTCTTCGGCCATCAATACTAGTGGTACCAAACCTGTCGACAGGTGCACCATCAGGCTGAGGCGGCCCATGTATTAACCATGATGGCAGCGCTACGTGAAGCATTTCGTATCTGGCAATGGAACTGTAGAGGTTACCTTAAAAAGAAGGCAACCCTATAGCAGTATATCAGGAGCAGCCAAGATAAGCCTCATATTATATTATTACAAGAGACCTTTTCACCGCAAGCAATGTTGCCTGGATTCCGGCCTGTAATAGGGGATACTGAAGGGAGGGGAGTCTGCAACAAACTTCGTATGCAACAAACCTTCGTATGCAACAAACTATGCAACAAACTAACGCACGTAACCCACGACCTCAAGATAGAAGCAGGCCGGTTGGAACATGTCATGGTAGAGATGGTGCCAGGTTCCAGCAACCTTCAGAGCATTTTCATTCTTAATATATACAGCAGTCCAAAGTAACAAAAGCAAGGGTTCAAAACGGTTCTAAAAAAGCTGTTAATATCACCGGGGAATGTCCACTCGTCATAGCAGACGATTTCGACGCCCCTCATCATACATGGGGCTACAAGTACAACACTGGGGAAGGAAGTCGACTTTGGCGAAGTGCCAGTGAACTTGATCTCACCCTAACCACAGACCCCAACCTACCAACAAGGCTTGGTACATCCTGCTGCAGGGATTCCACCCCGGACCTTACATTTGTAAGGAACATCAAAAAAGCCCAGTGGATGAACCTTGCTGTAGACCTAGGGAGTGACCACTGCATTCTTACCACTACCTTCTCCGTGGAGCGTAAAAAGCAGAGAGAATTTCACTTCACAGACTGGGATAAGTTCAGGAAGATAAGGATGGAAAGGAAACAAGATGGCCACAGACAAGGCTTGGAGCATGGGGTCAAACAGATTAAAGATGACATCAAATCCGTCTCCTCCACCATTACCACAGATTTTCCGGTTGAAAGAATGGATAGCCGGCTCGCTCATCTTTTTGAGACAAAGCAAGCACTACTGTGTCTTTCGTGTCCTTTTTTTCTCTGAGTCGTCGTTTTGTTCTCGCGCTATAACTGTCGTCATGCCATACCAACTAGCCCAAGCTGCCACACTTCTAAACTACTGAACCGTTGGAAGGGACAGCGCCTGAACCGAAGACTGAGGAAGAAGATAGATGAAGTGAACAGATCAGTCGAGGAACATTGTCGCACACTATCGAGGAAGCAATGGGACGAAATCTGCAACTCCGTCGATGGTCAGATGCGCAATGGCAATACATGGAATATGTTAAAACATTTTCTTAACGAAAACACCACCAAAATAAATCAAAAGCAAGTTATCGCTCGAATTTTGCATAAAGAGATTGGGCGCACTACAGAGCAGCAAGTTGTACAGCGGCTCGTGCATAAGTACCTCCCAATCAAAAGAGGATTGGCACCACCAAGTAGACAGTACCAAGGCACGCCCAATCCAGATCTTGAGGGCGACTTAAACATCGAGGACATCAGAAGAGCCTTGCATGATTTCAATGGCAGGTCGGCCCCTGGCCCGGATGGTATATCTAACAAGGCCCTTCATAACCTTGATGACGTTTCAATTGAAACCCTGAAGGATATGATCAACGCAGCATGGAGAGAAGGCAGGGTGCCAGAGCAGTGGAAGCTGGCCAGCAAGATTGTTATTCCTAATCAAGGAAAGCCCCCTAACTTGGACATCATGAGGCTAATATCATTGACGTCATGTATCGGCAAGGTTGCAGAACATACCATACTGCACAGGATAAACAAGTACTTGGAAGATAACGACATATATACACAGAATATGGTTGAATTCAGGGCAGGGCTATCCACACAAGATGCATTGAAACTTATCCAACACCAGGTCATCGACAATGAAACCGGAGATGTGACAGCCATTCTGTGCCTAGATCTAGAAAAAGTGTTTGACATCCACCGCTCATTCATACTCGAAGCAGTTTCCAAGCTTGGTCTGGGGAAAGCCTTCTTTGACTACGTGTGGTCCTTTCTTACAGATCGGAAATCCGTGATGAAGATTGCAGATATTGAGACCGCAGCAATCGAACTAGAAGCAAGGGGCACACCTCAAGGGGCAGTGATTTCACCAATGCTGTTCAACATTGCCATGATTGGACTGTCAAAGAAATTATCGAGCATTGAAGGATTGAAGCACAGCATCTACGCAGATGACATTACTATCTGGTGCACAGGTGGAAGCGAGGGGCAGATTGAGAGCGCTCTGCAAGAGGCGAATGACACCGTAGAAGAGTATCTTCGTCCTTCTGGGCTCAAGTGCTCCTCGAGTAAGTCAGAACTTTACTCTATCGGACTGCACACCGGGGACCGAAGCCCAGGGGATGAAAATCGTTAAACCAGATAGACATCTACATCCATACAAATCAAGGGGGTGCCATCCAGAAGGTCGACTCTATCGATGTCCTACGCATGCTGATAGAGTCTACTGGGGCTAACAGCAAATCTATAGCCAAGTTAACTTGGAAAACAGACAGTGCGGTGCACCTCATACGCAGAGTGGCCAACAAAAGAAATGGGATCAAGGAAGACAACCTCTTCAGGTTGATGCATGCGTTTGTTTTAAGCCACTTCATGTACGAGGCAGCAATGCACAACTGGTCAAGAACAGGGTCCGAGACACTGAATGTGCTCCTCAGGAAAGTTATAAAGAAGGTCCTTGGCCTACCCATACATACCAGCACCGAGCGTCTACGTCAGCTTGGCATTCACAACATGCTCGAAGAAATAGCACATGCCCAAGAGAGAGTACAGATTGCAAGGTTATCTACAACAAGGTCGGGGAGAATGATCCTGCAGGAGCTGGGCCAACACCCAATGGCAATCAGACGCAATTACAATGATATCCCTGACAACATCAGGAAGAATATCACGGTATCTCCTATACCAAGAAACATGCATCCAGAACACAACATAGGAAGAAGAGTAGCGAGGGCCAGGATTGTACTTCGTCAAGTCTCAAACGAGGAACGAGGGTCGTATTTGTTGACGCGGCTTCCTACGCCAATGAGAAAGCGTTTGTGGCAGTAGTGGTCGATGGGGCTGGCCATGTCGTCAACTCTGCGACGGTCAGGACGAAAGACCCCATCATTGCGGAACAGGTGGCCATCGCCTTGGCACTCAAGATGGATAACATTGAGGTCGTCTGCAGTGATTCCATGGCAGCATTACGGGCGTTCACCAAGGCGACGGTCTCTGAACAAACGCTGAGAATACTGCAAGGCAAGAACATAACGCATCATCTTCTGAGTTGGTTCCCAGCTCACCTTGGACAAATCAACGATTCCCCGCCCAATCTCAATGAAGCAGCACACGAGGCGGCGCGAGACCTCTCCAACCGCGCCTCCCCGAGGATGCGTTCTACCGGTGAAGGGGATAACCGGGAAACTCTTACAACATATAATGAGCTCACTAAACAATTATACCTGTCTCGAAGGATTTTAGATGCGGAGCATCTTATACTCGCGCCTTGTAGTGCGCCGTCCGCGCCGTCCGCGCCGTCCGCACCGCTTCTCGAACATTCGACAGCTGACGCGCGCGCATGCGCCGTCGCGCCGTCGCCCACTCTTCCACCATCTGTGCATCCCTTCCTCCTCTACACACCGCGCGCGCTTCACTCCTCCACCATCTGTGCACCCTTCCTCCTCTACACACCGCGTTCGACATCTACAATTCTCCTGATTCTCCAGTGGACGCGCATGTGGCGTCGCGCTTCGAGAACATTCAACAGCTGACAGTGCATGCGCCGTCGTGCTGTATATATACTCAAGGTCGGCGCTCGCTCGCTCAGTTGCCGCTCGTCGGTTGGTTTGTACGGCGCGTCGGCGTCCAAGGTTGCGGTGAAATGAATTCCAACGAATCCACAAACACAATGATCGACGTCCCTTCAACCAGCGCCGCCCTTTCGCATACGTGTGTACGTGTTCACTCATTTAACACCTCCTCCTACAACCACGTTAACCAATTTAGCCATCGACCCAAGTAAGTCGCAATTTAACACCCCATTTCACAACCACGTTAACCAATTTAGCCATCGACCCAAGTAAGTCGCACTTTAACACCCCGTTAACCAATTATATGGTCCGCATCCTCCTCAGTGTTCCCCCCGAGGGAAGCTGCGGGCAATTTTTTTCCTCCACCTCACAAAAATCTAACTCGGCCCCCAGCACTTACAATAAGGCTTTTGCAAAGCCGGATGTACCCTACTATGAAAATGTTACACATCATGTACCCCGTTCTATACCCAAATAATCTTTGTCCACATTGTGGGGAAATAGCTTCATTTGAACATAAAATATTGTAGGCCCGTGTACTCAGATTTGGGTGCACGTTAAAGAACCCCAGGTGGTCTAAATTTCCGGAGCCCTCCACTACGGCGTCTCTCATAATCATATAGTGGTTTTGGGACGTTAAACCTCACAAATCAATCAATCAAATCATTCGAACATATGCTCTGGGGAGTGCACCGAATTCGCTCATTTATCGAACATCGATTGATAGATTGATATGTGGGATTTAACGTCCCAAGACCACCATATGATTATGAGAGACGCCGTAGTGGAGGGCTCCGGAAATTTAGACCACCTCGGGTTCTTTAACGTGCACCCAAATCTGAGCACACGGGCCTGCAACATTTCCGCCTCCATCGGAAATGCAGCCGCCGCAGCCGGGATTCAAACCCGTGACCTGCGGGTCAGCAGCCGAGTACCTTAGCCACTAGACCACCGCGGCGGGGCGATTTATCGAACATCACCTCTGCCAGATGGGAGGCGGCCATCCGCAGCTCGTCCTTGGCAGATCAGCTCTGGGCTGTCCACCAAGCCCTCGAGGCGGCTGAGGAGCTTGGCATCTCAGTCCTCACGTGGGAACTGCCCGCAACACAGTGATCTGTGTTTTGGAGGACCAATTAAAGGTTTATCCAATCCAATTCAATCCTGCGTCAGGTGCCCACTGCACGTTTTGAGCTGTTTTTGGCGTGACAAGGCATTAATTTCCGTTGATGGAGCGTTCATTCCTTCATCCGTGTGGCTAAACCGCGTACAATAAGCGTTCAACTTCCTCTGTGGAAGGACGTCTCACTTTCGTGTTGCACCAGTTTCTAAATAAAAGGATCAGTCACAATTTTTCTCCTTACTTGCGCCATGTCACCGTTTTAACAATGTCCTCACGTGTTTATTGTCAAAACTAGAATGCATTAACGTGACACCCAGTTTTCTAAAACCTTAATGCTGTAGCAGGGTTCATGGTAATTGGACAGTTCTCATCAACTTGTTGGTTCGCCTTTCGGTCGCGCTTCGGAACAGCCAACACATCAGTAAACGCCCTTCACCAAATCCCACACATCTTCATAGTTATGCGCCCCAAAACCACAAAATGGCAAAACTTAGTTGGGGTGTTGCGGTTGAGCTACGGTGTAAGTTATAGATCTTACATTATCGGTTAATAATAAAAAGCTTCAGCTTTGCCGCAAAGGCGAAGCGATGAACGTGATAGCAACAAATATGAAGGTCACGCGCCGCATGGAAAGCAGATCGAGACGTGCTCCGCGTTTCTCACGCACAAATGACGCACGAAACGTACTCACAGGTACGGGTGCACGCGAATAAGCATCTCAATTGTTTCTTTGCTGTGTCTGAAAAGCGCGCGCTTTTCGCAGAGACTCCTGTGATTGCAGTGACCTTTGTGCGTCCGGTAACTACAATCGAATTGTTCAAGGTAAAACCCGAGGCCAGCGAAGACGTACGATGCTCCGCTCCTCGCCACCACGAGATAAGGGCGTGCGAGGGAGCGTCGCTTCCCTTCTCTAAGCCGGGAAAAGCACGCGGAGAAGATTAGAGAGGGCGCCGCCGCGCGATGTGGCGACGCGTGCTCGTTGCGCCATCTTGCTGGTATTGCTGAAAACACAACTCCCCCTGAGATGCTCGTGAGCAGCGGTAAGCGGTAGATACAAATAGCTTGCGTTTAAGCCTTGAAGGCCGTTCTCCGAGGTGGCTCAGTGGTTAACGCCTCGCTTACAAGACGCAGAGGTGCCATATTCGGTTCCGCGCGTCGGATTGTTTTTCTAGTTTTTTTTTATTCTGGCATTTTTGTATATATTGCTACGTGGTGCCACGGATAACTCGAAACTCGATAAGGAAGAAGATGATAACTGAGCTCTCGTGCAAACTGGGTTCCATCTTGTATGCCTGTTTGTTTATTGATAGTAAACATATTTTTCAGACGCCTTTTCCCGGTAACAATACAGATAGGTATACATATATGGGGAGTGACGCCGACGCTGGCAGCAAAATCCAGCCGAGAGTGTTCATATAATTGCTTCTGCAATAATAATTCTTTAGGTTTTACGTCCCAGAACCTCGTTATGATTATGAAAGACGCCGTAGAGGAGGACTCTGAAAATTTCAACAGCTGGGGTTCTGTGCACCTGAATATAAGCCTAGAGTGGGTCTTAGCATTTTCGCCTGCACAGAAAACTCGTCCGCCGCGGCCATCGCCTGCGAGTCAGTAGTCGGACATCATGATCACTAGACTACCGTTATAGTCACCGTAGGGCACGAGTTAACAACGAACACGTAGACGCGAGAATGAATGAGAATGGCGCCGTAATAGTTAAGTTAAGGAAGTTTTATAATCCAAACAATACCCTCGATGATTACGCCAGTTTACATGGCTATGCTCCATTCATCGGCTGGTGTCTGTCACCACGTACGCCTTCCTCTCTTAGCGCCGAGCAACCCGACGACGAAGAGCAGTTAGCGAGCGCTTCCTGATTGTTCACAAACAGGTCTTCTTTCGATCAATCAAGTGCCTCTACTCCTGGCGGCATCCCAGGTGCAGCCTGGTAACTTCGCTCCGAGCGCTGATACTGTAAAAGCCCGCAAAGGAATATGAAATTGCAGAAGGCTATTTCGAAGGACCTGCTGGTACATGATGCTGATGGGAACAGCGCGAGAAATGGGACCCAAAAAGAATGAACACATGACACAAGCACTCTGTCGCCCCGCCACGGTGGTCTAGTGGCTGAGGTACTCGGCTGCTGACCCGCAGGTCGCGTGATCGAATCCCGGCTGTGGCGGCTGCATTTTCGATGGAGGCGGAAATGTTGTAGGCCCATGTGCTCAGATTTGCGTGCATGTTAAAGAATCCCAGCTGGTCGAAATTGCCGGAGCCCTCCACTATGGCGTCTCTCATAATCATATGGTGGTTTTGGGACGTTAAACCCCACATAATCAATCATCAAATTAAGCACTCTGTCTTGTGTTCATTCTTCCTCGGTCCCATTTTTTTTCGCGCTGTTTCCCTAAGTAGCATTGATTTTGTAATTTAGTGGAGTGTACGCGGCTCATACCTAGTTCGGCGATTGACGTTTTGGACCATGACAACGATCTGCACTCGATACGCGTGTTTACTTTGCATGTTATACAACATCGTAGATTGTTTAAGGGCCGTTTATGTCACTTACGGTAAGAGACTATTTTATCTCATCGACTGTCTAGAAATAGAAACATGCACGGCCCACACTATATTATTGCTCTAATTTTTTAAGCTTCCCTGCAGGGTAGTGCGAAAGGCAAATATGACACTAGCCCACTTGAATCATTAATCCGTGGTGTGGTATTTCTACGCCGAGTGATAATTCAAGGCGTGCCCGCATCACAGCAAGCATTTGAGGAGTTGCTGATGACATATGACCGAATTTCAAAGAACGTAAGAAAACGCAGACTGCAAGGAGAGTAACTAGAACAAGAGCGCTAACTTTGAAATAAACTTTCTCATAAAAAACACTGGTGTAATAAAAAAACCACATATATATAAGCGCACTTTATTTGAACATCTTCAATAAGTGAACATCACGCAATATTCACATTTTTTATAGGATTCACGGTTATAGGGGAACCACTGTATTAGGTCAGTATACGATGGCTTGGAAATACGTAGTACTTCTACAGAAACAGTCTCAGTTATAGGTGCCACACTATCTTGTTGGCGACACTTGCATTTCCTAGTCGTAGTATGGTGCGTATATGCATTGTCTCAACGTGACGCAGAGCTCGGACCGCGTCGTATGGCGCAGCGTGTGGCGCATGGTTGAGCGCCATGCAGGTCAGGTGTCCATCGACGAGCTGTACCGGCCAGCCCATGTGGCTCAGGTGGCCAGCGGCAGAGCCGTGGTGCTGTCCGACCAAAACAGCTTCCGTTACGTGGTCGGCCGCAGCTGCGGACGCTACCCGCAGGCCCAGTTCTACATGGCCCGCGAACCCATCAACACGCTCTCCTTCGGGTTGTACGTCAACGCGCGCCTGCCCACACGTTTCCGCCGTGCTCTGGACCAGAGGCGAGTGTCAGATAACGTTCGTGCAATGCAAAATAAGGATCATTCACTGCCGCTTACTGAGCGTCAAGAACCAGGTTCATCACTATAAAGTATTAGGCGAACATATACCATTAGGTCCATTAAAACGTACGGATTGCTGTTATTAGTTTAGGCAGGATACTGAAAGTGTAGACCTATAACGTGACATAAAGCAGATGACGAAATGACTTGCCATTTATGTCGGTTCACATTTATTGTGGCCACACGAAAAAGTGTATGAAAGCATGAAGTGCGATCTGCTTACCCGGGCCTATGTATAAGAGGTAGGTCACAACGCTTGCCCGAGGGAGGAATTATTCAGTGAGGCAGATTTGCGCATTCGCTCAGGTCAATATCTTCCGTACGCTTCCCGGGTTAGAGTTTGAGTAGACCAGTCCCGGCTGATTGTATATCACTTAACCCTTTCGTTTATGTCTGTAGGCTTGGGTGGCTCCGCGAGTCCGGCCTTATGAGTCTGTGGACGGAGCGTATGTTTCCGGACTGGGGACGCTGTGCGCAACGACGAAGAAGCTTTCAAGCATTGGGACTTAAGGACGTGCATGCTACCCTCGTGTCGCCGGCGCTGCTGGGCTCCGTGCTGCCTGCTCTAGTTCTGGTGGCCGAAATACGTCTGGCACGTCGGCAGCCACCAACCACTCTCCGGCGGGTGAAACGCCGTCGCTTATGGACGTAGCTCACTCACGGAGAGGCACGCGTTCAAAAGCTGCGCGCTGATGGGCTGCAACGGGTACAAGTGGTCAGGTCTTTAAGGTCTGGCCACACGTATACGCGTCAGCGCATGACGTGTACACTCAACGCCGCGCCCCTTTGCTATGAAGAGACAGTGCGTGGCAATATAAGGGGAGATGGTGGGCGCTTACCCAAAGCTATACGTCTTCTCTATATAAAGAGGGCGCGGTATTTAATCTAAGAGTCACGTGTGCCATGCTTCATCGCGTACGAGGGGTCAGGCATTTACATGTGATATGCGTAAAGGCCCCCACACACGCATCCGTTGCAAAGCGTTAGTGCGTGGTTTTTCAGCGGCACCACGTCTTCTTCCTATAAAGAGAGAGGGCGCACGGCTGTGCGAACTGTAGAATGCCTTAATGCCCACTATTCCGCTCAGAGTGAATACATCTACGGTGGCCGCCATTATCACTCCCGCTGCATAAAGGTTTTGTTCTGGCGCGTAGTGACCCACTAGCTTAACGCGAATGATTGTAGCCCTGACAAACTCAACATCTAAGAAAAATAGCCGAAGAAAACCGGAACGTGAGCACTACAGTTTGGCGAAGACGCTTCAGGCACTACGCTGGAGGATGGAGCCGTACAAAAGGGGCAGCACCATGACCGGGGCGCTCGCATCGAGGCACCCTATCGAAGTTGCGCGTCTTCCGTCTCCTTATGAAAGAGGGCGCGGCGCAGCGTTCAAAGACACACGCTGACGCACTGCAACGGATGCTTCTGTTTAGGCCTTAAGGTTTAGCACGAAGCTTCACATAACAAGGGCAACACGCATATATGCCTCACAGCAGCCGTGAATGGCTGTTCAAGAGTCAGATTGCGGTCCCTTTAGTAGTCACTATAGCTGTGCTTAGTAGCTATGAGCATTAACTGTTTATGGTAGTGGCACTAATAAATACCAAATGGAAAGCATATCTATGCATGGTAGCGAACCTTTGCTACAACTTGCGCCTAAGCCTTACGGACAATCTAGACAAGCATGATGCCACGTACAGGCTAAAATATACCAACAGTTGTATGCTTGTAATTACTAAACTTCTCAGCGTAATAACTTTCGAAAACTAACTCAAGAACGAGGACGAGCGCAGACTATCAAGTAGTTTATTACTACTACGAGGCACATATATATTTTACAAAAAAGACCATATGATCACTTGCTTAGGCAGAAAAAAAAACGCGAAAACAAAAAACACACAAAACTAAAAAGTCAAAAGAGACTGCAAGAAATCACGTGCTCACCCCAAACTCTCACGTGCCGAATTCAAAAACGCTAATTTTTTTTTCAGATAACACTACGGATGGTTTGCTGATGCAGCTGCCTCGAGCGATTGCTGCAGCTTCAATTACAAGTTTTGTGCCTTCGTTAGGGTGGGACGCGAGAACCCTTGTCTTTTCGAACAATGTCTGGCACGCACATTCGGAACAAAGAGCGGCCAAAAACTGTCCCGTCCTGCACTTCTTACTTTCTGGCATTTTTCCTGAAGTCTTATATTAAGACACCTCCCTGACTGACCTACGTACTTCAGTCCACAAGACAGAAGTACACCATAAAAAAATACCTTTTGCACTCTTGTAATTCCTGTTGCATACCAATTTTCGTATCAATACTATTGATGATGATATATGGTGTTTTTGGCGCAAGGGCCATTTGTTGGCCAAAGAGCGCCATTTCATCTTACTAAAAAATATGGACAATGATTGTGATAAGCGGCTGTATAAGGGCCATAAAATTCCTCGCGATAAGGCGGGTAAGAACATACAAGTAATAAAATGATGACCATGCCGTGAAAGATGTGTGTGGTGTGAATGATGACAAAAGTTGGTGATAATAAGACGATGGTGGATATGTATGGCATTAGCACAAGTGCCTCACTCGTTCATACCCTTGCGTCCAAGGGCCGTGAGGCATGTGCTTTCCTGTGTAGCCACCGCAGCAAAAACCTCTCAAGAGAGGTCGTGCTACGGTATGCCCGGGTATATGATATGAAAATTATGAATTTCCTTTAAAAACGCTAATAGTGATTTGTGACTAAAAAGCGGTTCCCTACCGACGAACATTGCAGGGTGTAAAGGTATATGTTGTCGGTAGGATAGTGGGAAGTGGTGTCTTCTTAGACTGTCTAAATGTTTACATTGAATTAAAACGTGAAGAACTGTTAATGTCTCACCACATTTATCACACAATGGTGGATCACCACCGGATAAAAGATGTGTGTGTGTCGTGTATGTGTGTCCTATCCTGAGTCTTGTTAGTGTTACCTCTGTTAGACGTGATTTTGATACTGGTGGCCAATGGCCAAGGTGTGGCTTGATAACGTGTAGTTTGTTTTGTGTGTGTGTGTCCCACTTGCTCTGCCAGTAGTCCCTGAGGTTTCGTTTGAGAGACGGCTTAAGATCAAGGGCCGGGATTGATATAGATGTAATGGCGGTGATCTCATGGACGGATGCAGCGAGCTGATCCGCCCTCACGTTGCCTTGGATCTCACGGTGCCCTGGCACCCAGCACACTACAACATGTTGTTTGTGTGTGTAGAGTGTGCACAAAATGGAGTAAAGTGAGACAAGGACTAGGTTTTTTTGTTTTTTAAGACTGTGCAGAGCCGTTACCACATGAGGGAGTCTGTATAAATTACTGCTTTTTGTATTTGTAATTGTTTGATGTGTTTAGCTGCCACCAGTATCGCGTAAGCTTCCGCTGTGAAGATACTTGTGCGTGGATGTAGAGGGCCAGCATCCGAAAAGGATGGGCCGACAGCAGCGTAGGACACAGAGGAGTTAGTCTTGGAGGCATCTGTGAAGAACTCAGGACGTGTGTATTTGTGTTGAAGTTCCAGAATTGTGTTCGGATATGGGCAATAGGTGCATGTTTTGTAACCTCTAGGAAAGACACATCGCAGTCTATAGTCTGCCACTGCCACGGTGGCGGGTATGCTACAGGAGCCATTAAACTGTGTTCGAGTGACACTCCAGTGTCCTCAGCTAGACCCTTCAGGCGAACTGAGAAGGGCTGCCTCATTGAAGGCCTATTTTGAAAAAGAATGGAGCTCGCCAAGTCATTAATAGTAGAGTATGAGGGGTGCCTCTTGTCTGCTTTCACCTTAAGGAAATATACAAAGGACATGTAGGTTCTTTGCAGATGAAGCGACCACTCATTCGACTCAACGTAAAGGCTTTCTACGGGGCTGGTGCGAAAAGCACCCGTAGAAAGGCGGATGCCCAAATGGTGCACGGGGTCCAGCATTTTCAAGGCACTTTGAGTGGCAGACTGATAGACAACGGCCCCATAATCTAAGCGGGTACGAATAAGGCTTCTATAGAGGTTCATGAGGCATTGCCTATCACTACCCTACGTAGTACGTGACAACACTTTTATAACATTCATGGCTTTTAAACATTTTGTTTTTAAATACTTTATGTGTGGTACGAAGGTCAACTTGTTGTCCAAGATTAAGCCTAGGAATTTATGCTCCGCATTCACAGACAGACGTTGGCCGTTCAGTTCAATGTCGGGTTCTGAGTGCATGCCTCTCTTTCGAGAGAACAAGACACACGTGCATTTTCCAGGGTTCAGCCGGAATCCGTTTTCCTCTGCCCATTTGGAGACCTTGTTTAAACCTAATTGAACCTGTCGCTCACACATTGCTATGTTGCATGACTTAAAGCCAAGCTGGACGTCATCGACATATGTGGAGTAGAACATGTTGCGGGGGATGGACAGGTGCAAGGAATTCATTTTTATAATAAAAAGTGTACAACTAAGTACACCACCTTGCGGTACTCCCGTTTCTTGCACAAATATTTGGGAGAGAGTACTTCCCACACGGACGCGGAATTTCCGATTGGACAAGTAACTCTCGATTATGGAAAGCATTCTACCGCGCACACCCAGGTGAAACAAGTCTCTTAATATCCCAAAACGCCATGTTGTGTCGTAAGCCTTCTCGATATCGAGAAACACTGAGAGGAAGTATTGTTTGTGGACAAAAGCGCCTCGGATCTGTGCCTCGATACGCACCAGATGGTCGGTGGTGGATCTACCCTCCCGAAACCCACACTGAAATTGGTCGAGCAGATTGTGTGTTTCAAGGAAATGTAAAAGTCGGCGGTTTATCATTTTTTCAAAAAGTTTACAAACGCAGCTGGTTAGTGCAATGGGCCTATAACTTGAAACTGAGGAAGGGTCCTTGCCCTGTTTCAAAATAGAAATAACAATAGCCTCTTTCCAAGAAGCAGGGATGGTACCTGAGAGCCAGATAGCATTGTATAGAGAGAGTAAAGTTTTTCGCGTTTCGAGCGGCAAGTTTTTCAACATTTCATATGTGACACGGTCGTAGCCTGGAGCGGAATTATTGCAAGAGGTTAGTGACGTTTGTAGCTCAGCTAAGTTGAAAGGTTGGTTGTATTCCTCGTAATTTCTGCACTTGGATTCTAGTTTCTGCTTTTCTATCTTTGCTTTGTGTCTTTGGAAAGCTTCAGTGTAGTGTGACGAGCTAGACACCTGCTCGTAGTGTGCACCGAGGAAGTTCGCTTGATCTTCCAGGCTATCACCTTGTGTGTTTACGAGTGGGAGTGAGTGTACTTGTCTTCCTGCTACCCTACGAACCATGTTCCAGACTTTAGCCTCTTGTGTATATGAATTTATCCCTGATAAAAACTTGTGCCAGCTTTATTTTCTGGCCTGCCGACGCGTTCTCCTGCCTCGAGATTTTATTTTCCTAAAGCTCTCAAGGTTTTCCGCTGTCGGCGAGTTCCGCAGCAACCTCCATGCCCTGTTCTGTTCCTTTCGCGCATTCTGGCACTCAGTGTTCCACCACGGAACGTGTCGTTTGCCGGGCAGTCCAGATGTTTGTGGAATGCACTTGGTTGCTGCGTCAGTAAGAAAAGCCGTGAAGTACTGCACAGCTTCATCTATGCCTAACCCGCATATGTCAGTCCAATTTAGGTGAGTAAGCTTTTGAAATCGTTCCCAGTTGGCTTTGTTTACCAGCCATTTGGGAACATGTGGAGGACATTCATTTGTTATTGGTGTACTCAAAACTGAAGGGAAATGGTCACTTCCGTATGGATTATTTATGACTTTCCACTGAAGTAATGGTACAAGTGAAGGAGATGCGATACTGAGGTCTATGGAAGAGTAAGTTTTGTTGGCAAGGTTAGAGTATGTTGCCTCTTTCCTATTCAACAGACAAGCACCCGATGAAATGAGGAATTTTTCAATGAGACGACCTCGGGCATCACAGCGAGAGTCACCCCACAGACCATTAAGTGCGTTCAGGTCCCCAAGGACCAGATAAGGTTCAGGTAGTTCATCGATTAAAGACTGGAATTGAAGTTTTTCGAGACGGTGGTGCGGAGGTATGTACAAAGAGCAAACAGTGACAAGTTTGTTTAGAATAACTGCTCGGACAGCCACCGCCTCGAGGGAAGTTTGAAGGGGTAATTGTGTGCATGCTATACCTTGACTTACTATAACCGCTACACCACCGGATGGTAGCATGGCATCATCTCTATCCTTTCGGAAGATTATAAAGTTACGTAAAAAGTTTGTGTTAGTTCGTTTTAGGTGTGTCTCCTGTACACATGCACTCTTGGATTGTGTTCATGGAGGAGTTCTTGTAAGTCATCGAGGTTTCGAAGAAGGCCTCGGATGTTCCACTGTAATATTTCTGTCTGCATATTTAAACAAGAGAGATGCTGCTGTGTGTACAAAGAGTATCCTGTGTTGGAGTGAGCTCAATAATTCAGGTGGCAGGACGGTTGTCCGGCCCCGTTATTGGTTTTTTATTTTTCTTGGCGCGCTCCAAGGAGGCGCCCCGCTCTTTTGGTACCAAGGGTACCGTTGTATCCATTGCCTCCTCAGAGGCACTGGGTGCCCGCACATGCGAGCTCGTGGTTCGGATTTTAGGCCTCGCCTGGTGAAAGGAGGCCTTGAGACCAGAGGACCCTGGAGTCTCCGGCCTCAATTCGCTAGGAGGCGGAGTAGCCTAAACCACTGCCGCCTTGGGGGCAGGTGCCACAGCCGTCGGCTCACTCTGCGCTGGCCGAAGGAGTGGCGAGGGCTGGTGCGGCGTTGCCCCTTGACGCGCCGCATCGGCATATGTAGCGCCATAAAATGGCGACACTCTTCGTCTCGCTTCCTTGAATGTGATATTTTCTTTAATTTTCAATGTGATGATTTCCTTTTCTTTTTTCCAAAATGAGCAAGACCGTGAGTATGCGGCATGATTTCCACCACAGTTCACACAGTGTGATGGTTCTTCGCAATTGTCAGAATTGTGGCCTGACACTCCACATTGTGCACAAGTTTGGTGACCACGACAGCTTTGTGAGCCATGGCCATACTTCTGGCATTTAAAACAACGACGTGGGTTAGGTATGTATGGTCTGATCGGCGTCTTTGTGTAGCCTGTTTGAATACTTTCTGGGAGATTACTGGAAGCGAACGTGAGTATTAGGTGTTTTGTTGGTGTTGCCTTGTTGTCTCTTCTAATGGTGATCCTTTGTACATTGGTCACATTCTGACTCTTCCACCCCTCCAGAAGTTTCTCTTCAGTCAAGCTGAGCAAATTAGCATCAGATACTACTCCACGGGTTGTGTTCATGGATCTGTGTGGCGTTACAGTGATGGGAGTGTCACCAAAAGTTGAAAGATTCTGTAGCTTTTCGAACTGTTCTTTTCCTCGGACTTCAAGGAGGAGGTCTCCGCTGGCCATTTTGGTAACTTTGTACCCGGCTCCAAGAGTTTCTGTGAGACATCTGGCTACTACAAAGGGTGATACGGTTCTGGCTTGCTTGCTGCTTATTTCACTATGTATAACATGAAAATGGGGGAAGTTTTCACTTGATCGGTTGAAAAAGCCTAAGTCTTCGGTGCGTACACGCTTTAAGGCGGTACGATCACTTAATAGGGGAAATGCTTTATGCATGTCAGTTTAATTTTCTTCAGAAGCGTTGGCGGCCACCCACCACGGAGCCCAACAAGGGGACGCTACAAGTTTGTGGATGCTAAGACCTGCAGACGCCAGCCGTACAACGCAACTATAACCCAATGCGCCTAGACCAAGGTAGGCTATTTGCACAGGGTTAACCCTCGCCGCCAGGAAGTTTGGAAGTAAACAGAAGAGAGTAGAAGACAGGACAGATAAACAGTAAGAGATAAAGACGAAGATGTAGGGAGAGAGAGATAGGAAAAGGCGACTGCCGATTTCCCCTGGGTGGGTCAGCCCAGGGGTGCCGTCTACGTGAAGCCGGGGCCAAAGGGGTGTGTTGCCTCTGCCGGGGGGCCTTAAAGGTCCAATCACCCAGCGTCGGCTCAACCCCAAGGATCCCCTTTTCCCCGGACACGGCAAAGCCACGCACGGCTAGGCGTGGGAGGGAGTAGAAACTCTCCCGTTAGCTCGGGTCCGTGGTGTCGCTACACACCAAACGCCTACTTGAGCAGGCGCCCCTGCGGGCTATCAATACTATTATTGAAACGGCCTGGGGAGCTAAAAGTTGCAGGTGCCTCGATAGATAGATAGATAGATAGATAGATAGATAGATAGATAGATAGATAGATAGATAGATAGATAGATAGATAGATAGATAGATAGATAGATAGATAGATAGATAGATAGATAGATAGATAGATAGATAGATAGATAGATAGATAGATAGATAGATAGATAGATAGATAGATAGATAGATAGATAGATACGCTCAAAGTCGGTAAAGCTCGCTAAGAAACGCTCCACATTTAAAACTACTTCATATGATTTCCGTCGTGAGACGCTGCTTAATCCACGCTGCGTTAGGGTGCATGACAAGTGCACCCTAACGCAGCGTGGATTAAGGCTCCGTGCACCTGTGTTGGGGACTAAAAAACGTTCCCGACACACCCAATAGAGATACCCAATAGAGCTGACAGAGATCCAACACCCCCAATATAACTAATAGAGACCCTTGAAAAACTTGGTGAAGCTGTAAATGAAACACTTGAAGAATGCAATATTGACGTCAGCCAACGTATTCTTGCCAAAGATAAGGCATATCCGCATATTGTTGTGTATTTTTATAGCGGTTTAAACGAGATGTTGTTCTGGAAAAAGCGCGTAAAATGCACTTGTCTGCTACCGACCTTAGACGCTCTGAAACACCGCCTATCTATGTACACGAACATTTTTGCCCACAGCTCTAAAAGCTGCTTGGAATGGCCGCGGCAAAAAATAAAGGAATAAGGTGGTGGTATGCGCGGACGAGGGATGAAAATATATTCGCCGGAAAACTCAAACATCCAAAGTGATGCAGATAACGAGCAGCATTGATGTTGAAAAGATCAATGAACGCTCGCGGGACCTCAGCTGTGACGTCACATCAGTTTTGTTAGAACAGCCTAGCACCGGATGGAACGGCAAACATCGTCTTTACCACGTGTCATAAAAAATAACGCTTCTTGCTTACATTAAAACGCTCGATCCGCCTGAAATAAAGAAGACGAAATAACAACATTGCTGGACTATTTCACTTTCAAAATTAGTGTGATTATGATCAATGAAACTTGGTACCAAGAAAAGTCTGAAGTACTCCGCATGTACGGCTATCGGACTAACAACATAAATTGAAATGGGAAGACAGGAGGTGATGTAATGTTGCTCGTGAAAGATTCTATTGATTGTGTCATAATTAGCACTTTCTCTGCAATAAAAGACAACTATTAAATACTGGGTTTGCGATGCAATATGAGTGTTCTTTCTGTTGCATATTGTCTTCCAAAAGATAGTCATGAAGATTCTTTTGTTCTTTGTTAGGTTTTGAGGCTAGTGTGCTAACCAAAACGCTTACAAATTGATTCATGACACTCAACCTCGTCATGCAAAGAACTGCTCTGTACTTTAGAAGTTAATGTGTTTACTAACTTCATTGAGCAACCTCTTTGTGTAAACCAAGGTACGTCCATGCTCATAGATGTATTTATCACAAACTCAGCAAATGCGTCGATCAGTTCAGGCGTTTTTGAAACGCATGTCAGTGACCATATTCCCCTATATTTAGTTCTTAGCAACAAAATGCTCCAGTTAAAAGACGTCAGACCAAATTTAGAACCCTTTCGACAGATGAATGAAGGTACGTTGGAGGTTTTTTTTATATTTTACTCTGTAAGGTATCCTGGGAAAATATTCTTACAACAAGAGATGCAGAAAAAACATACAACATCTTCTTAGACATATTTACAACTATTTATAACAATTGCTTTCCATACAAAACTGTAGAGCAACCACATAAAGCATGCAAACCGTGTAACACCGCGGAGTATCTTAAAGCTTTATAACCAGAAAGCGTTCGTTATGAACCATTTTGGAAGCAAAAAACAAGGGCGATCTAGATACATTCAGAAAACATAGGAACAAGACAAATGCCCTTTTACAAAAAAAAACCAAGACAGTGTATTTTGAAAAACCGTTCTCACGAGATACGAAACCAACACCAACAATCATTTGGAAAAAGTTGAACACACTCCTAAATCCCAGTGGCATTAGCGTGAATGGTACTGCTCATACGAGAGGGGACGTAACTCTAGCTTTTATTGATTATTTCACATCGGTAAGAAATAGCCTATCATGACCAGATGTTTCTCAACTTTATGGGCCCACCAATACAGGAAAAGTCTTTTTATTTCCAGAGACTGCAGATGAGGCTCGTGTCTACACTCATATCTCTAAACAAAACTACCTATAGTGATGTAGATGGCCTGCATATTCGGCTACTTGAGTACGTTGCCGCTACCATAGCTCCTGTATTAGAGCACGTAATTATTCTAATATGTGGCCAGTTACTCATGCGGCCAGTTCCCTCGCCGTCTTCCAGTCGCCAAAATTCTTGCAATTTGCAAAGGTGGTAATAAATCAAGACACGTGTAATTACAGGCATATCTCAATACTCTCAATATTCTCCAAAGTTGTAGAGAGACTAATAGACGTACAAATGTATTCATTCCTAAAGAAACAACACATCATGACAACTTAACAATTTGGGTTTACAAAAAGAAACGTTCTGCAGGTGTGCTTCACTAAAGCTAAAAGAAATAATCCTTGATGCCTTTGAACATGAGTGGTACGCGCTTGGAGTTTTTATTGACTATTCATCACGCATTTGATCGCATAAATCTCGTCACACTTTTAAAATGCTAGAACATTACGATTTCAGAGGTTTTTTCTTCTCTGTAACAAGGTCGCACCTACCGTCAGCAATTGATTGATATGTGGGGTTTAATGTCCCAAAACCAGCATATGAATATGAAAGACGCCGTAGTTGAGGACTCCGGAAGCTTCGACAACCTGGGGTTCTGTAATGTGCACCCAAATCTGAGCACACGGGCCTACAGCCTTTCCGCCTCCACCGGAAATGCAGCCGGTATTCGATCCCGCGACCTACGGGTGAGCAGCTGAGTACCTTAGCCACTAGACCACCGCGGCGGGGGTACCGCCAGCAAAGCGTGCATATTAACAACTCGCACTCATGTTGGCCCCCACTCTTCAACCTATATACGAATAATCTTGTGAGTATTGACATCAATTCATCGTTTGCTATTGATGAAGACTACACAAGCCTATTTTTAACACCTCACAGTTTCCCTCTGCTTGCGAAAAAAAGAAAATGAGGTGCTCACTATATTGAATATTTGGAGTCAGGTCAATTTTTTAACTATAAGCGTTTCAAAGATAAAAGCAGTTCTTTTTAGCCCTAAAAATAGGACAATTATTTTGAATATTATCCTGCACCTCCGGTCTCTCATTAATAGAACTGGTACTAGTAATTAAAATTTCGGGTGTTCTTTTTAATAAAACATGCAGTGAAACGCACGCATTAATGTTGTGTGCTCGAAACTTTCACAAGCAGTAGGTGTTCTAACACGCCTTAATTTTTTTTACCGAAGCACATCAAATTGCTTTTATACAATTCTCTTTTTCTCATCTACATTAACATATGGATATATGAGGTGGATCCCATCATTACCGAACTTGTTCAATGTACTTCTATCAAAACAATATCACGCATACGAGAAAAATAATGACGCTTTTCTAGAAAAACTCGCCACCCTGACTCCATTTGTAGAAACATTACGCACCACAAAGCAGTCACACGTGGAACATCCCCTACACTCACAAAAATTATGGCCGCCAAATGCTTATGCTCTTGCTCTTAACTTTTCCACTAATGTGATAAACTAAACAATTAAATAGGCCTCCGTAACTCGTCAAGTAAGTGCGATTTCTGTCCTAATAATTTTAGTTATGTCATCTTAATGTAAACTGAGAAGTTACCAATAGCCCGTAGCTATGTTTATAAGTCTTTCCTCAATAGCACATAATTAGTTGCCCACTGTTGTTTTTGTCTTGTATAATTTTTTGAACAGGGCGTTGGCCTTTGTCAAGCCGTTAGAGGCTTTTTATAACCTCTATATATTATCCTTCTACGCTTTTCGACGCTCACTTGGAGTCTGAACCAGGCCGCATCATACATGAACTTTATTGAACGCATGACGACAACCGGAAAAACTTGCCTACAGAGGTTGTGTGACTTCGAGTGCAATAGCTAAGATGCACCATTGGAAGCTCGGGTATCACGGAAAATGTTCAATCACGGCGAAGCCAACTTTTCCTTGCATTGAGACAGGACAAGTTCTTCTGTGATAATTACTAGCTTCAATTATTACAGCGAGAAATGGAGGCGAATGCAGGCGTTTTCAAAGTGCCTCAATCTCTGTATATTACTTAAACTCGAACTGTTTTTTAGCTTTATGTATTCAATTACTATGCATCATTTGGCGTTTATAAGTCGTATGCTTAGCACGGCTTTGATCGTGAGAACTGCCAATTGCGCGTTCAGTGGCCCCCTGCAGCGCTCATTACTGCCTCGATATGTTTACTAAAAAATAAGCACGAAATATACAAGCTGGAAGCATGAACTCATTACTACACGGAAGCAAAGAAAATAGAGAAGAATAAGGATGCAAATTCCAATGCGGACTGATATGTGTGTCGCGCACGAAAATTATACGAGATGATTCATTTATCTGTGCGCACAGAAAAGCGCCGAGAAGTTTGTTAATGTTTCCCAATTTCAATGTTCTTGAATAATGAATTCTGATATCGGACTAACATCCAGAACGAATATGAGGAACGTGGGCGTTTGTGTTGTCTTTGCTTGTTTCTGGTGTCGTTCTTTGCATGCCTTCGAGAATAAATACTTACCATTGAGCTCAGCTTTCCGCTTTTCTAAACAAATATCGATTTGTCGTTTTTATCGGTGAGCAGGGCAAAGGAACTGTTCATTTTGTTTGTGTGTTTCTCCACTGCTTAAATGAAAGTGCAGGTTCTCGCAGAATTATTAGAAAGATGAAAGTATACAGATTTCGTTACGACATTTACTGCGTCTAAGCGGGCTATATTTTTGCCGAGCACTGTAAGAATAGGTTTTATAGACGTTACAAAACGTAGACCTCGCTTCCGTGAGGAAGAGAAGGATGACACATTTCCACGTATAACTGGTCACCTGAGGAGGGCACGGGGTCGAAAAAGAAGGTGTTGGGCCCCCAGGCTACTTACTCTAGGTGGCTGAATGTCGTTGTGCTTCAGTGACTCGTAGGGCCTAGCATTCAAGCCGCAATTAGCATTCTGTTCGTAAGTTGCACAGACACTTCCCTCATCGCTCTTCTTCCTCAGCCTCCACAAAGGATACGGGCAGAGGGATTTGAGCGTGTTACTATTGATATGTGGGGTTCAATGTGACAAAACTACCGTATGATTATGAGAGGTGCCGTGGTTTTTAACGTTATGAGAGGTTTTTAACGTGCACCCAAATATGAGCAAATGGGCCTACAGCATTCCCACTCTATCGAGAATGCAGCCGCCGGAGCCGGGGTTTGATCCCACAACCTGCAGGCTAGCAGCCGAGTACCTTAGCCACTAGGCCACTGCGGCGGAGCTACTACGCACTCCTGTAGTGCGACTGTATTTATCTTTTGCTTCATGCGTGCTGGTCCAGGATACTAACAAGCAAAAAAAATAAATAAAGCGATTGCATATTATTCGCAAAGCAGGAACCAAGTAAGGCCTAAAACGCCGGCTATGATCCTATTCTGCCAATGATCATACAAATATTGATGAAACAAGCGTGAGCGGAGGCTCTGCAAAAGTGTAGAAAATTACGCAGGTTGGTTTAAGGACATTCTTGGAAACCTTTTGGCGAGCGCAATGAGGCAAGAAACGAAAAAAAAAAGCCACGAGTCCTGCGCTGAACTCCCAGCACTGTCACAGTGAAAGCTAGAAGTGCGACATTTAAGAGTCTTTTTTAACATTCTCTTGGTGGCTGTGCAAGGACAACTGCAGTGTAACCACTACGCCGTTAATTATTGTGTAGTAAGAATTAATTGATTAATATGTGGGGTTTAACGTCCCAAGACCACTTCATGATTATTACAGATGCCACAGTGGAAACTCTGGAAATTTCGATCACCTGGGGTTTTTTAACGTGCAGCCATATCTGATTTTCTAGTATAGGCAGGCATTCAATATGCCATCCTTTGTCATTTTTTGAAGGAGCGTGGTACCTTCTGCGCACTCGCAAGTAACTTCGCGCAAAATTTTGTGCTGTGGCTGATGACGAAGAAGAATTTTTTCGGAAGCTTTTGTAATCCCCACAGTCCCCCATAGTGGGTATGAGCCATAGTTATTAGGTGAACAAGATCAAGTTTCTTTTAAAGGTTTGAGGATTCGGTGACCCACTTATTGCACAATTATCTGACACCTGGTTGTTCCTTTGCTAATCAATAATGCTTTATTACTCATAATAACTCGATTCATTTTTCCGACATCAAGGCTGCCTAAGGCCAGTTTGCGAGGGAGATCAAAGCACCTGAATGACTCAATGGTAAAATGCTGGGCTGTCCCGCAGGTTCGAATGACTATGCGTTCTCTTGTATCGCGCGATTGTGGTAACGGACACCGCCGGCGGCGGTTGACAACTACGGTGCGCACGTGATGCGTGTTGTAATTTCACAACAGCTTTCGCTGTATAAGCAAAAAAAAACAAACTAACGATAACAAACTATGATACTAATTTTTCATAAGTGGTATCTAGAACGTGCAGAAGAAACTTAAAGTCAAGTATGGCGAACAAAGGTGAACTACTTGGCAATGCAATCGATAGGCTGCTAACGCATTTATCAGCACACGTTCTGATATGAAACACTTCTGCTATTTCCTGAGTTACCTTGTCTTTGTGCTAAAACAATGTGTTCGTGTCACACCAAACAGGATAACATTGCAGCTCTTTCAATTCTGGGCTGGGTGGGAGTTATTGCTGTTTTCCAAACATTTCAAAGCTTCATTAAGGGAAGCGTTACAGCACCGGCCAGTCTGACCTATATATACTCGACCGTAACTTAAGGCCAATAAATAAACTACCTGTCCTGCACATCACGAACTTTCCACTTCCTTTGGCAAACGAAACACACTTCTTAGTCAAATTTTCGACCACCTCACGACAGATGTCTTGAACCTTATTAGGTGCACTAAAAACAACCTCTACAGCGAAATGATGGGCTATATGCTTGAGCTCATGTGAATACCGATAAGTGTAGGCTAAAACAGTAGAGTGTTTTCGTTGTGTGTCTTTTATTGCCGACATGTTCTCTGGTCCACCCTGATTGCAGAACACACGTCTGCGATAAAAAAGACACGCCTGCCATGAAACACACACAATGAAAATGTTTTGCTGGTTTACTTTATATTTATCGGTTTTCACAAGAGCACAAGCATATAGCCAATAGTTTCGCTGTAGCCAATAGTTTTCGCTGTGTGGGTTGTTTTTAGTTCACCTAATAAATTTCAACGCGTCTGCTATGGAGTGGACAAAACACTTGGCTAAATTACGGGAAAAAAGCGTTTTTACCTTGCAAAAGGAAATAAAAAGTTCTAAACGTGCAGGACAGAGGTAGTTTATTTATTGCCCTTAAGTTGCGGTCGTGTATAGATAGGTCAGACTGGCCGGTGCATTGACGCTTGCCTTGATGAAGCTCTGAACTCTTTAGAAAACAGCAATCACTCCCACCTAGCCGAGCATTGCAGCAGCTGCCAATCTTATCCTGTATGGTGTGACACGAAAATTTTGTTTTAGGAAAAAGACAAGCTAACTCGAGAATTAGTAGAAGCGTTTCACATCGTAATGTGTGCGGATAAATGCGTAAGTAGCCTATCTATTGTACTAACTGACAAGGAGTTCACCTTTGTGAGCCATACTCGACTTTCACATTCCTCTGCACGTTGTAGATACCACTCATTTAAAAATTTGTATTGTGGTGTGTTATCGTTTGTTTCCCTTTGCTTTTTTGTTTTCTTCATTTGCTTGTATTTTACGCACACGTGCTCTATAGCTACCTGGGGATATACATTTCATGTATTTCTATCAATAAACTGAGTTCTGAGTTCGCGTCCATTTGCGCCTTACGTTTTCCCGTCAACTATGTGCACAGCGAAGAGTTTCCAAGCGTATTTTGTACTTGCAATAACTGCTGGCATTCCGTCTTCTCGCTTTCATCAGGAGCTGTCGGCTCTGTTTAAATAGAAATCTAAGTTGAGCAAACGGAGAGTCAAATCTTGGAGTTAGCTGGTAATCAATCAATCAATCAATGTTTCTTTATTAGCATCAGAAATGCACGTTGTGAGTAAGTATGCAGGTGGAGGTCCCAAGGCAGTAAACCGCAGGCGGGACCTCCTATGTTAGTATAATGAAAAAGCTAAAATACGAATAACGATAGAGCAAGTCACAGAACATTTCGAACTTTTTTTACAAACAAAGCAAGATATCGAAAATAACAAAATGCAGCAGTTAAACGTTTATTAGAGACTTTTTCAATTTTCTCTTGAAAACTTCAATGTGCATTAAGTCTTTCACATCATGTGATAAAGAATTCCATAATAAAATAGATGAAAAAACAATGCTCATTTTACCATAATTAGTGCGAATTTTAGGTAATAACAGATTATGGGCGACCACGAATCTAGTATTATTGGAATTATTCAACAAGGTAATAGGAAATATGTTGATAGTGAGGGTGCGGTTGAAAATTTTCAAAAACAAAACACACACATTATAAACGTACATTTGGGAGATGGGTAATACGTCAAGCCGGCAAAAAATCGCATGTGATGGCGCTTGACGTGAAGCGAAAGCTATGAGTCAAATTTCTTGTTTTTGCAATATCTTTAACGGCCAAATGTGCACCGAATATGAATTACCCCATGATGTGATGCAATAACTGAGATGACTGTGTATCAATGCATAATACAATGCCTTTAGAGTTTTGATGTTAAAACACAATCGTGACTTGACCAATGCCTTGATACCGTACGAAATCTTTTTACAAACAGAATTGATATGTTGCTGAAATTTCAAATGTGTGTCTATTATAACTCCCAAAAATGACGTATGATCACTTAAAGAAATAATAACTGAGTTCACATAAAGGTAAGGAATGAATGCAAGTTTTTTGTTTGGTGAATGAAAAAGCATAAAACAGGTTTTGGAAGGATTAATCAACAATCTATTATAGTTGCACCAGTCAACAAGACAATTAAGGACAGCTTGAAGTCTTCACACGAGAGTCGCTAGATCCAAGTGATGAGAAAATAGAGTCGTGTCATCAGGGTAAAGTAAATAAAAAGAATAATTAAGGCAACGTGGTAAATCATTTATGAATAATAAAAATAATAACGGACCCAAATTGAACCTCGCGGAACACCCCTTGTAATGGGGTTGGGACTGGATGTAAAATTTTTCAACGAGACCACCTGAAACTTATTATGAAGAAAGCTCTGTAATACCGTTAATGCGGGACTAGTTATGCCATAGTACTGGGGTTTGCGAAATAGGATGAAATGATCAATACTGTCAAATGCTTTAGTAAAGTCGACGAAGACAGATCCTGCAATGTTACCATTATGAATGAATGATCTGATTTTGTCAGTGAAACAAGCAATTGCAGTATCAGTAGAAAGACCAGACCTAAAACCAAACTGACAAGGAAAAAGTATGTTAAATTTGCTTAAATATTTAGATAATCTTATTTCAATTAGTTTTTCCAAAATTTTACTCAGGAAGGAAAGGACAGATATGGGCCTGTAATTGCACTTGCTGAGGGGATCACCTTTTTTAAATACTGGCACCACCTTCGCAACTTTTAATTTCTCCGGGAAAACACCGTTCTTCAAGCAGCGGTTAAAGACGTGGCTTAATATAGGCTCTACAAGAGATCTTACAAGTTTAATGTGCTTTGAATTGATGTTGTTTAACCCAGCCCGGGTAGCTTTTAATCCAGAAATAATTGAGGAAATTTCAGAAGCACATGTAGGAAAAAGAAACATCGACTGAGAACTGTGAGAAAACGGAAGTACATAGTCTGAGGATAAGGGAACTGCAAGGCTAGTGGAAAAGTGTACATTAAAGACGTTGGCCAAGTCACTGGCCGCAGTGAGAGTGACGTTGTCGACACGAATAGAGGTCACTTTTTTGCGCGACTCAGTGGAATTTAAAAATTCTTTTAAAAGCTGCCATTTTTTCCCAGAGTTATGTTCACAATTCTGTAGTTCTCGCTCATAATAACTTAGTTTAACCTTTCTAAAAAGTGTAGCTAATGTGCTGGAGTAATCTTTACAGCGTGATTTCAAGCAAGAATTAAAAGGCTGACGTTTCGTCTTTTTATATAGGTTCTCTTTTTTGCGAAGAGATCGTATCAGTGATTGTGATAACCAAGGGCACCGTGGGACGAAGTAGCGTCTGTTAGATGACTGCATTGTAGTTGAACGCTCAACTGATGAATAAATAGCGTCGTAGAACCTGGTCAAGGCTTCTCCAGGATCATTCGTGGCATATACACTGGACCAATCTTCATCGGCAATGAGCATGCAGTACTTGTCTGAATCAAAGCGATACTTTTGACGTATTATGTTGGTACCAGTGATGACCCGTTCAAAATATAGGAATACAGGAAAGTGATATGTGATGTCACTCTCAATGACACCAGCATGACTGACGTCATCAATGTTTGTGAGGATGTGATCGATTGATGACTGTGAGCCGTTATCAGAACAGCGTGTTGGTAAAGATATTAGCGATTTAAACCCAAAACTAAAAAACAAGTCCTATACTCGAGAGCAGAATGGTCAGAGGAATCTAGCAAATCAAAGTTCATATCACCCATAATTATTATATTCTTGCGCTCAGCAGTAAGTTTATCAAGCAAGTGTTGAACCACATTACAAAAAGCAGAAGGGTCACTGGAAGGAGATCGATAGACAGTAGCAAGAATAGTTTTTCGTTGATTCTGACAAACACCCTTTACCGGGTCTTTGTCAGAATCGACGACAATAACGCTTTACCGAACAAAAGAATACAACTCAATGAAACAGCCAAGCAAACAGCACTGAAAGAAGTTTAGTGTTTATTGGGCCACCAGCATGCATGGCTCCGAAGACTGGAACCGATGAGATAGGTTCGGTGGGGCGGGTGGCCGTTGCAGGTGGACTCCTCGCCTCTCAGTCAGCCTGTGGCATAGAGAGCACCTTTCGAGGACCGGCCTCCTTCGAGTCTCACTTGGCTCTCTTTATCTTCTGTTTAGGCTTCTTGAAGCGAGCATCTTTGTCCGTGCCAGCTGTTACCGCCGCAGGCTTTTCTTCGGTCTTCGGGAGAGGATTAGGAGTCTCGTACGATGTCTTGTCCGCAAGTGAATCACGCTTTCTTGCAGGCATGCGCCCCGTCTCGCCGACTTCACTCAGTCGAAGGTTCTCTAGGTTCTTTAACGCCATGCGATCACGCCGGCGCTCAATCATGAGCGACATATGCCGATCTTCGAATTCCTCCAGCTGCTTCTGCTGATTAGCGAAGCGTTCTGGCTGCGACCGTGTGCAGGGCGGTGAGTATTCCACAGCCCCTTTGGCTTGCTCGGTCACATGTGCCGTGGCAGCCTTCCCCGCTGATGGTGCAGAAGGTCCGTGCGCTAATGGTTTCGTGGGGCCAGCGGCCTTCTTCATGTTGCTTTGCAAAAACGACACCTCTGGTGAAACGGAAAGGTGGCGACCAGGTGGACTGGAATGCACGAGGCAGCACAATAGCGTGGCACCTTCTTTTTTCTCCTCTTTCCCGCCGCACACTGCCGCGCTCTGGCAATGCCGAAACCTTCACCGCGTTTGGTACAAGTTTTCTGCCTACGCATGACAAGAAAGTTCAAACTTTAGTACCGATAAAGGATGTTGGAAGGCTGGCGCAGCAGGAGGAACAAAACGCACGCCATAAGGCGCTATCAACCGCACCGTCATCATAGTGGCAAGAAAAGAAAACAGTACGTAGACATGTCTTCTACTTAAAAAAGGTTGCCCTCTCTTTCTTTTCCAGATTTATGATACCAACTCTACAAACATATGTAAAGATTTATGGGTATCCTAGAAATCTAAATAATATTTTCATTCGTCAGCCAGCTAGAGATTCTTTTTTTTTTTATCCTATTGGTCTCGCTTTCATACACCGTAGTTAGGCTACGTGCAACCACTGGTTGGACCAATAAATGCTAAACTGAGTGAAGATCTTACATTTGGTAAATATAAATCCGTAAATCGGCCTGTTCTAGCCTTAAGGAAGACAAGTTTTTTGTCGAAACGTCGGCTCGATAAAACCAGAAGAAGATGATGATGATGCTTCTTGGAATATTAACACCTACCCACTCAGGGGAATTGACCAAGAGTCAGACGAATCATACATACTGGAGTACTGAATACAGGTCAGTAAGAGCTAAAATAATTTGAGATGCACTTCGTAATGTAATGTTAATTATGAATTATTGTAATTTTAAGTTGCACTATTTTGTGTAACCTCCCAGTGATCGAAGATCCTATGACTAGGAAGACTGAATGAAGAATTATTATTACACCTATCCAATCTATTCGAGTCGCATAAGAACTTTCGCACAGCTTTGAAACTATTCGTGTCCAAGTTTCCTAGTGTTTGAGGACGCATACAAGGACGACACCTTATTTTTCCTGCTCTTTCTCGCAGCACACTGGCGCGCTCTGATCAGCCGAAGTGTCCACCACGCTCGGTACATCTTTTGTGCCGAGACATAGCATGAAACTTCCAACTTTAGTACCGATAATTGGCGTCCAAAGGCTGGCGTGACAGAAGGAACGAAATGCACGGCATAAAACACTATCAACTCTCACGTCATCATGATGGCAAGAAAAAAAAGCAGACATGTTTTACCCTTAAAAGTAAGATTTTCCTCTGTTTCATTTCCAGATTTATGAAACCAACTATACAAGCGTTCCCAAAGATCCATGAGTATCCAATAAAACTAAAAACATATTTTCATTCGTCAGCCAGCTCTTTACATTTGTGTTCAGCACTCGCTAGAAATAGCCATTAGCGCTTATCACGTACTTATCACTCTCCGGTCCCTGTCCACGTAGCTCTAATCACATTAATCAGGGTGCCTGGGCCCGAATGAATAAAAATGAATGCAATGGTGAAGGTTCTGGCGTGGTCCAATAATCTCATTTATTCCGACATCAGCCCTCAAACTTTCTGGATATTTGAAGGCATGCCATATTCAATATACTGGAAAAACATTATATACTTATCTAAACGATTACCGACACATCTTGTTTCCTCGGCATAGAAATTTCTCTTCAACACGAAAAGAGTAAGTTACTTTTAGAAAATTACGTGGTCATGTTTCGAAGTTTAGCTGTTATATACACTGAGCTGGTCTGGCTTCTTCTTTTAGCTCGTTTTTTTAACAAGGATGAAACAATCGACCCGCACTCCTTGTCTTCAAACCGCTTCAATTTGATTGATATGTGGGGTTTAACGTCCCAAAGCCGCCTTATGATTATGAGATACGCCGTAGTGGAGGGCTCCAGAAATTTCGACCACCTGCGGTTATTTACCATGCACCCAAATGTCAGCACACGGGCCTACAGTATTTCCGCCTTCATCAGGAATGCAGCCACCGCAGGCTGGATTCGATCCCGCAATCTGTGGGTCAGCATCCGAGTACCTTAGATACTAGACCACCGCGGTGAGGCAACCACTTCAATTTACTGAAGCGAAGTATTCTGAAAGCGGTGTTCAATCGAATTAGATCACACCTTTTCATCTTTGCGAGCCTTCTCATTAGGCTACTGTCGGAGTGATCTTTATTTCACGGTAAGTAATGTTATAATAAATTATGTCGGTCATGATCTCAAGTATTCAGATTAGCGTCATATATTATTATAACTATATCGAAATTCACCAATTACACAATTTTTACCTCACCACTTGTGCTTATATATTCTACACTTCTTGGCCGATTCCCCAGAGTGAGTCCTGAACTATACTCTGTTTCGGAAGTTTCCTTTTGCACTGTGGAGGCTAAATGAACCTCAGTCACCAGGAAGGGCGCTTAGCCCCTCCACATGTATTCATTCGCGTCGTGTCGTCTGCTCACCGTATTCATGGCATCTGCTCAATGAATTGTAGTTAATATTGTTACGGATAAGATGTGACGCCGTATAGACGAGGCTCTGGATCAGATGTACTTAAGACCAGCAGTAATGGCGTGACCAGTTCACCAGCGATCTAGAGGAGGCCACCTTTCGACCTCTTCGTCAGGCACACACGCGAATTGTCCCACAAAATGTCAACATGCATGTAGCATAATCCCCGGCGGCAGAAGCGCCGTCTCGGCGCATCTAGATGTCAACGTCAGCGGGAGAGTGGTATTGCTTCAAGCGTGCCACCTGTACAATATCGGTGGTCTGTGAGGCAGTTGAAGGCGATGGGTCATCGGGGGCAATTTCCTATGTCACAGGAGTAATTTCACGAAGGACTCGATATGGACCTGTGTAGCGGGAAAGAAGTTTTTCCGACAAGCCGACTTGACGGGTCGGGGACCACAGCAGCACCAGTGAACCGTGTAACAAGTGCATGTCGCGGTGCCGTTGATCGTACAAACGCCGCTTGTTCTCTTGAGAGGCCAGGAAGCGAGAGAGAGAGAGAGGGAGGGGGGAGAGAGAAAACTTTATTTGCGCATAACGCGGAGCATTTCAAATGGTCGGGCCCTATTCTAGGGCTCCGCTGGCCCTAGCCATCATCTCTACTCGTTGGACCAGCCAGCGCTGATCAACAATGACTGAGCTGTGCAGCAGCGCCTCCCATTGTTCCTCTGTGTTATTCATGTTGTGGTGTTCTTCATTGTGATGCGTACACTCCCACGTGATGTGAAACAGAGTTGGTGTGGCCCCACACCACGGACATATATCTTTGTATGCTGTAGGGTAGAATACATGCAGCCTGTGTAAGTTCGTGTATGTGTATGTTTGGATTCTGCGTAAAGCCATAGATTCCATTGCTGTGAGTTTCTTATGCAGTGCTGGATACACTTTTCTATTGTCCCTGCGATACTGAAGAATTGTACCAATGTTAGGGTCTAGGGGCGTTGGATCCTCTATTGCAGTGTGCAAGGTAGCTCGGTAATTTGTGAAACCTCGAGCCGCCTCATCCGCAAACTGGTTCCCGGTGACGCCCTCGGGCCCTGGCGCCCAGATAATGGTTCGGGTGTATTCGATTGGGAAGTCCTTATGAGCTTTGGTTAGAATTTGGAAGGCCTTCATACATATTCTACCTTTTTCGTAATTTCTACATGCAGCCTTCGAATCTGTGATTATTGTCATTGGGACTTTTCGCTCCCTGCCCTCCTTGATTGCCAGCGCGATCGCTATCTCCTCCGCTTCTGTGATAGAGGCTTGGGCTATGGAGGCACAACTTGTGACGTTTCCTTTTCGGTCTGTGACCACGGCTACCATGTTCTTTG
Organism: Rhipicephalus microplus; assembly: GCF_013339725.1. NCBI lineage: Eukaryota > Metazoa > Arthropoda > Arachnida > Ixodida > Ixodidae > Rhipicephalus > Rhipicephalus microplus. The sequence continues at coordinate 140,291,031 of NC_051169.1, forward strand.
CATTTGCCTGATATCGTGCGGCGTCAGTAAATCTCGCCATAGTCAAATAATTTGTCTTTATCTATGTAAGCGGCTCTTGCTTTACGTCTTCCAGCATGTAAGACTTGGTTCATGTTCTTCGGTAGGGGGCATATTTTGTACCAGGCTCTGACTGAGCACGACAATTCCTTAGCTCTTCCATGTGCCTGTACTTGTTCACCGAGACCGATCCTCTGAAGAAGTTTTCTGCCGGTTGGCATCTGTAGCAGGCGTTTAATCTGGGTGGTTACTTGTGCCTCAGCCAACTCATCAAATGTATTGTGAAGTCCGAGCGCTAATAGCTTCGCAGTTGAAGTGCTTTGTGGTAGTCGCAGAGCCGCTTTATACGCCATCCTTATTATTTTGTCTGCTTTTTCTTTCTGCTCTCTATTCATGTTGTGGTAGGGTAGCGAGTATGTTAGTCTGCTGATGACTAAGCTCTTTACCAAACGAAGCACGTCTTGTTCTTTCAGTCCAGCACGATTGTTCATTATTCTAACTATCATACGAACAATTTGTTGAGCTGTTCGCTTAAGCATATTCAATGTGTGGAGACATCGCTGATTGGACTGTAACCACATCCCTAAGATTCGAACGGCTGTTTTCTCTGGAATAATATTGCCGTCTCGCTTGACCTCAAGGCGGAGGCTCGGGTCTGTCCATTGTTTTTTACTCTTGGAGAACCGAATGAGTTCCGATTTGTCTGCTGAGCACTGAAGTCCCCTTTCTTTAGTGTAATCTTCGATGGTTTTAGCTGCCAGTTGAAGCCGCTCTTCTTTTTCTGCCAAGCTACCCTTGGTTGTCCATATAGTGATGTCATCCACATAGAAGGAGTGTCGGATGTCGGTAATACCTTCCAGTTTTTTGGCTGGACCAATCATGGCTATGTTGAAAACCGAAGGCGAGATCACAGCGCCTTGTGGTGTGCCTTTGCTCGGTGGGTGGAAGACATTGAATTTGTCTTCTCCTAATCTGATAACAGCGGTTGTTTTAGTAAGGAAGTTCTGTACATATTTGTACGTCCTTTGACCGCAGTTTGTCGCTGCTAGCCCATCTAATATGGCCTTATGGCTTACGTTGTCGAAAGCGCCTTTTATGTCGATGGCCATGACAATGTTTTCTCCTGCTTTTGGAACATTTGTTAGTACTTCCTCCTTTAAAAGCAGAAGAATGTCCTGTGTCGAAAGGTTCGAGTGGAAACCAAACATGGTGTTTGGCAACAAGTTATTTTGTTCAAGGTGCCGTTGAAGTCTGGTATTTATTAATCCCTCAAACACTTTGCCTAAGCACGAGGTAAGAGAGATTGGCCTGAGGTTTTCGATTGCCGATTTCTTTCCTGGTTTGGGTATCATAATTATTACAGCATGATTCCATTGCTGAGGTATAGTGCCATTCACCTAGTGTTTGTTAATGAAGTTTAGAAGCGCTGTTATGGCTTCGTCATTCATGTTGCAAATCATGGCATTGGTGATTTGATCCGCCCCAGGTGCTGTGTTGCATTTCATGCTGACGATTGCCGCTCTGACCTCGGCATGCGTGAAAGGTGCATCCAGTTCTGTGTTTGGGAGCCCAGTCTATTTAGCCTGGTAAGGGTCTGTGATGGCTCGGGCGCCGAAACACCTAATATAGATGTCTTGAAGGAGGTCATCTCGTGTGCCTGGATATGTGTGCAATAATCTTTCTAGAGAATTTTGTCCTTCGCGTTTAGTTTTCAGAGGCTCGATCATGGCTCTTAGAATATTCCATGTCCTTGCTGTTCCTAGGGTTTCATTTAGTGAATCGCAAAATTGTTCCCAGTTGGCTGTCACGAGTTGATTAGCGTACTGTTCGGCTTGCTGCGTTATTTCTTCAATTTTCGCTTTGAGCTTCTTATTTCGCTTTTGCGTTTTCCATCTTTTAGTGAGGTTTCTTCGTGCTTCCCACAGGCGGAGAAAGTGAGCGTCTACTTCAGGGGTATCATCTGTTCTGGCGACGGTTTTGGTGTGCATTTGCTTTTCATTTCGAATTACTTTGCACCACTCGTCCAAGTTGTCTAGGGCGGTCACGTGCGCTTTTAGAGCTTTTCTATATGCATGTCAGTCTGTAATTTTGGCTGTACCGATGTGTTTGCGGATTCGGCCGGTGCGGATTGTGGTGCTTAGTATGTAATGATCCCTGCCCAGGTTTTCAAGGGTGTTGTACCAGTCCACGCTGTGGCAGTTTTGTACTATCGTCAAGTCTGGACTTGTGTCCATGGATACGCTGCTGCCTATCCTCGTTGGTATTGCAGGATCAGTTAACAGAGTCATTTCCAGTTTCTCTATTTGTCTTGCGATATTCTTGCCTTTGGTGTCTTGCATCTTATATCCCCAGCTTGCATGCCTGGCATTAAAGTCCCCAACTATGATTAATGGATTCCCTTTCGCCAGTTTTGCTGTCTCTTGAAAGAGCTTGTCGAACGTTGCTCTCTTTTGTCTTGGAGGACTATAGATATTAAGTATGAAGGCGCTCTTTCCATGGCTCCCTTTGTAGGTTATTTCTGTTATGATATGCGGGATATCCACCTCTTCAATGGGCTGATGACATATTGCTGTAATGGTTCCCTTTGTACCAGGAAGCGAGTGCCGGGATTTCGCATGCGTGGGCAGCTCGAAAGATAGCGTCAAGGACATATTCGCTGGTCGGTGTCGCGGTAGACGGAATGACTGTATTTAGGGGTAATGTAGGTTCTCGGCCGAACAACAGCAAAAAATGGGAGTAAGCGGTAGTGTCATGGCGAGAAAAATTGTAGGCAAATGTAACGTACGGCAACGCGAGATCCCAGACGGAATGGTTGGTGGAAGCATACTTAGCGAGCATGTCTGTAAGCGTTCGATTTAGACGATCCGTGAGAACATTGGTTTGCAGGTGGTATGAAGTAGTCAGCTTGTGTCTCGTTTGACACGACTGCAAGATGTTGGCTGTCACCTTCGACAAAAAGGTGCGGCCACGGTCTGTAAACAGCTGCCATGGGGCTCCGGGTTGCAAAATCACGTCCTTGAGGAGGAAGTCGGCGACATATGTGGCGCAGCTTGATGGAAGAGCTCGTGTGATGGCATAACGCGTGGCGTAGTCGGTGGCCATGGCTATCCACTTGTTACCCGAGGAAGACGAAGGAAAATGGCCAAGTAGGTCCAAGCCAACGCGGGAGAATGGTTCTGACGGAATGTCAAGTGGTTAAAGACATCCGGCGGGAAGTGTCGATGGTGTTTTGCGGCGCTGGCATTTCTCACTAGCCGCAACGTATCTTCCGACTGAGCGTGCAAGCCCTGGCCAAAAGAAAAGCGTCGGTGTATTCGGTCGTAAGTGCGTGAGACACCAAGGTGACCAGCAGTCGGAAGGTCATGAAGTTCATGTAGAACTTCCGAGTGCAGGTGTTTCGGAATGTCAAGCAGCAGGGCCGTTCCATCCGGCTGAAAACTTTGGGGGTATAATACACCATCGTGGTGCACGAATGAGCGATGCACTGATCAGAAGATGGTTAGTTTTTTTTCAAAAGTTGTGGCGAAGTTATTGAACAAGCAACTGCACCAGGAACTTGAAGTTAGAAACAAGCAACTACACGGGGAACTTGAAACAGTGTGAATTTGTTGCTCTGCTGAAGATTGGCAGATTCTCATGCTGGTAGATAACTTGACTTTGTGGCTTTGGGACTCTCCGATGCTGTTCGTGGCTCTCGTATGTCTGTTTCCCCATCGGCGCGTTCTTTCACGTCATTCGCTGCAACACTCCTTTTCCATATTTTTTTTGTTTTCACCGAAAGGAGGATACGACGCACCCAGAATGTTATGCGAGGATGCATGTTTTATATTTGGAGATGTGGCGTTCTTATTCTGACGACGCAGTCCGGACACTGCCTCGGCCCGCTAAGCTTAGCAGATGCGGCTAAACAAGCAGCAAATCTCGCTAATATCGATAAAACGTACTAGATGCTTTATTCTCATAGTGAGATCAAACAAATTGATGACTGATTTCACCATTTGTTTACTGCTCTCTGCGCAGTAGACGTGGAGCAAAAGCAAGACCGGATCGAAGCGGGTAGTCACTTCTGCATGGGCACTGTCATGTTGATTTGTAAACACAGGCATCGGCAGTAACGCACACAAACAACTAAATGCGTAAAAAATAATTGTGAAGAAGAATATCTATATTATTGTTGATATAGCGTAAAACACAGTAAAGAAACGCCAACTCTAACCAACCCGGTCAATTATAATGCACTTGTATGTGGAACTACGTTTCGCTGCACAAGCGTGTGACTTTGTTACCCCAGGTAGCTTTAGTTCGTCTGAACCAAAGTGATTAAAACAGAGTATAGAGGCTATCATCATTATCTTCATCTTCATCCTGTGCTTGATCGTGATAAAGCCGTGCCAACATGCCATTATTCTAAGGACCAGCATCATCATCATCAAGCCTATATTGAGGTGGCCGACTACACGCTAATAGTAGGAGTTCACGCACAATTTAAAAGTAAACTTGCGGCAGATGACTTCCTTTCAGGGGTTACCGAAAACTGGAGGAAAGAGAAAACTCCAGCCAAACCCGAGTTTGAGATACCAAAAGTCAACAGGTAAAACGGCCCAAGATGTGCAGTGCTATATGCTTTTTTACTATGCGTGACAAGTTGGCCATATTTCGTCGCAAGCACCAGCAGTAGAGAAAGGGCAGCGTCTCTTGGATGTGCCAGGATTCTAGAAGAACAACCGGCGAAGATTTCTTCCCTTTTCGAAGATTACCGTACCATCGGGACTCGGGACTGACAGCTGGTCATACCGCTCGCAGTGCTATGCCACTGTGCTCTGTCCACTGTTCAGATGTGGGAGATCGTTCTTGTGTGGCCGCATTATCTCATGGAACTTCCCGGCTTCCCAAATACAGAAAGCGGGGCATTCGGCGCAAATGATCCGGCACTTGATTACCTGAACTTTTTCCACAGCTGAATGGTATATAGGTCGAGGGATGAAATTGTGTGGTATAAAGGATGAAACTGTATTCGCCGATGATTGAAACTGTGTGGACAACGTGAATCCCTGCCTTCATCAGAATACGGGCTGCTGCATAGCTAGCAACTACAATGTACGGAATTAACACACGGCGTCTTCGTGGCGGCGTGGGCGTCCTGTTTCCCTCGTCTTTCTTCTTACGAAGGGCTTTGGGATTATGCTTGAGCATTGGGCTAGTTGGTGCAGCATAATTCAATCCTTCCGAGCACATGCAAATGGCGCGCATGAAGAGACACGATCAGTGCTCTGCGTTTCTCTCCTTGGTTCGATTGAATTCTGCGAATGAAAGCCTTTGAGTAGCCAATGGTGCCGAAGTCAGCAGGCGACCACAAAATAATCTGGTCTAATATTAAATGCCGACTTTATTCTGTCACAGATTCTTTGACGAGCAGATTGTTTTGTCATACGACGGAAATCTCGTAGTAGGTGGGGTGGTTCGAACTGGCTTGAGTTAGCTTCCTCTGTGCGTAATTTTTTTGAAAACAGAGGATGAACGGCTTGTCACTGCCATCTTACCAGTGCGTCCAGAATATGGAACGATGAATGGATTTCAGCAGATTGATTTGTCGGATGAGTTGGTTCATTCTTAACGTAGCATTTGGCACGAAAAAAAACACGAGAGAAGGACTTGTATTTGTCTCGTGTTTTTTTTTTTTACGCCATAAGTTATGTTAGGTTGAATAGATGCCCCGTTCAGCTCTGAACCTTATGTGCTACTCAACGAAGTACAAGCAGGCGAGCAGGTAGTCGATTTAGTCGGACCTTACCCCACAGAACAATCATCCGCATTGAGAACAACTTGAATGTATGGGTCAGATGCGTAAACCATCCGCTTTCAATGTGCTCCATCACGATGGCTGCCACTGTGACCGATATCGCAACTCCCCCGACAGCGCCGCTGCTCTGCCTGTAGAGGATGTTGTTGAATAAAAATGAAGTGCCGGGGAGGCAGAATTCAGATAGCCGGCTTATCTAATAAACCGAGCATGGTTGTCCTATCGTTCAGGCTCATGTTGTCGTCGAGCACCCGTTGCGTCACGGACAGTGCGAAGGAGACGGGCTTCGTGGTGAAAAAGTGAACCACAATGAATGACAGCACAAAGCCAATGCTCTCGTGACTCGTGGCAGACGTAATGCCAAGAAGTGTCCCGAGTGACTGATGTACGTTTCCGCCTGTCTGGTCAAGACATACGATTACTTGTGAAGATGACTTTACCAGGACCGTATGGGAGAAGAAATATAATTGACAATAAGTCAAAGAGGAATTCTTGTTTATTAACTTTTGGGCGTCCATTAAAACTTGGGATTAAGCCATTTCGGCATATCATCCTCAGGTAAAGGATTTACAATTCGGGATGCGGTTCGAAAATTTCAGATAGAAGTGTGCTAACCGGTTACCCGTCTAGCAATAAAATAACACGACTTTTCATACTGGTAATTTCATCGTGCTGGGATTTCTCTTTACACTATGCTATTTTTTTCTTTTCTTCCCTCCATAGTTATTTTCACGTGTTTTGCTGTCTACACCATGCACCACGTGTTGATTCACAATGGACACATGAAACTTGTATATTCATGTGCCTATCATGTTTGTCATGATTAGTATTTTGCAATTGATTATCAATTGTTCTTTCATTTCCGATTCACCAACTGTTATACCGATAGTCCTACACGTGGCGTGAGCCCATAAAAGCCAATTCAATGTAATAGACCTACTTACTTACTGTGACGAAGGCCGTGTCATGGCTTCAAAGTTCATAACAGCATTTTCCTTTTAAACGTGTGCTACCTGCAACTTCAATTGATTATATATGTATATATATATAATGGGAGTAATAATTCAATGGGCCAGTTAGTCTTCGTGAAGGCATGGGATATGACACAACGGGAGCGTTGTCAACAAGGAAAAATATATTTATTTCCCAACAGTTGCGGGAGGGGTCCTCCCTTCATCAGGAAGGATATATATATATATATATATATATATATATATATATATATATATATATATATATATATATATATATATATATATATATATATATATATATATATACTTTGCTTTCTCCATAAACGAGCGCTGCCTACGGTATTTAATATGAAAATTCTTGGGAGCCTTAACGTACACCTGATAGGCTAGAGTAATCTCACTCTTTCAGCGATATAATGAAATACCTAGATTGGGGGTCACGAGACTTGATTAGCTTTTTACTATTCAAAAACTGTGCTGGTGCATTTTGATTGTTTTTACAGGGTAATATACTACCATATACGCATTTATCTTTCTTCTTTAATAATTAAGTTCATTCTGTCGACAGATACGTGTTGAAACAGTGCTCCAGCCAGCACGCATAAAAAAGAAAATCGAAATTGAAGAACCGGCTCTTATGAGCTAAAAACAACCTATCTTCATTTCTTCAGTTTTTTTTTTGTTTCTGTTGAGCGATGTTCTAAGTGAGTCACCGCTTGCTTTCTCAACAACAGTTCTTCTGAGTGAAGACTCGGCACTTTCCGAGTGCCTGCTCCTGTGTTCTCTCGTTTCTAGGGTGGGTTGGCACTTGAAAAAACGAGAAGGCAAAGGCAAGTAGGTCTGACCACTGCTCATACGCCCATGAAAACTGCGATTCACAATGAAAGCACAGGGCTCATGAGCTACGGTGGACGTCAGCTGCAGAGATTGCCTTTCTCGAAAACAGGGAAGGCGCCTTTTTTTTTAAGTGAAACTTGCTTTTTAGCACGGACTTTAACCGATGCAGAATGGCACCATCAAAAAAAATTGAAGATCTAATAAAAAGAGCAATAAAATATTCAGAGAGATAGGGCGAGAATGATTAGCAGCTAGCAGTACTCATGGACTTTGCACAGAGCCTGAATTTTCAGTTCCCAAGCGGTCATACTAGCTTACGCCATCTAAGAAGCTTTTGTAGGTACAAGTGTTAGATTTCTTCATAAGAATAGTAATAGTAGTAGTAGTAGTACTACTACTACTACTACTACTACTACACATTACTACTCTACTACTACTACTACTACTACTAATAATAATAATAATAATAATAATATTAATAATAGTATAGTCATCATATATAATAATACTATAGTGACTAATTAAATTTTTATTAGGATGGAAACAGTTACTAGCTATGCCTTTATCACTCAAATGCACTAAGCCATTATACTCTAGCCGTAATCTTAGCCGTTACTTAGCATAAGAATTGACGTATCAAGATTTTACGAAAAGTATAGTCACTACACTACCTTCTTCATTTTGCCTCAATATATTGTAATAGAAAAGTTAATGTCTTATTACTGGATAACTTCGAAAAATGTTGCGTGATGTGTCACGAACGCGGAGAATATGTAAACGTACGTAACAAGTCCACTCCGCTACAGTTGTAAGTAAGCGACCCCCGGAGTGCTTAAAGACCCTACATAGAATATATATGGGTGCATGGTACATATGTGCACTTGATTTGTGATGAATTACGATAAAACATTATGTACCTAGAGCAGTAAACTTTACTACCTAATTACGTGTGTCTGGAAACATTACGCAAAACTTTTAAGCCGGCGTATTTAAAAAAAGATAGTTGTCATATTTATTTATTATAAAGGCGCCGCAAGAAAGCAACGGGTAAAGCTGCTGAAACAAGATACCGCACTCACTATCATCGTCTTAGTGGTTTTACACAATTCCCATGCTAATACATCGGCAGCTAGAAGGTAATAGTCGTTTCTCGAAAATTTTGCAGGCCAAAACTGCAGTATTATTATGAGTGACGCCTTAGTTGGAGACTTTCGATTAATTTTTACAACGTGGTCAATTTTATCAACCTGTCGAGTTAGTTTGTTGCAATTTACTGAGCTTGTTCTTTGCTGAACTAAACAGCGTGTAGCACTTCAGGCACCTAAACGCTATTGATGCCGTTTGTGCTCACATATATAAAACAAAATTAATGCGCCTTCAAACTTCTATTTGCATAAATATTTTTAAAGCACTAATAGGTTCATTCAAAAATACCTATTTCTATTACAGTAAATTGTGTACAGAATAATGGATGTGGTGTCTGATGTCAAAGGCTACAAAAATTACTGTACTATTTCCTTTTTATATACGTGCTTCTTCTTTTTGTTATTAATAGTTAATACTTAGAAGACCTCATAAGCTCATACAACCAATTTTTCGCCAGTACTTTTATGCGGGTGTAAGCCACGTAAGAGAAATCATCACCATCACAGTGCACACGGAACACTCCCTTGACCTTGACGGCCCATGAGAACGACCACCGCACCTACTGCACCAGCTAGCTGGCCTAGCAGCGTCATGAAGAAAGCTTCTGAATCCGCAAAGATATCGACGCATGTACAGGCGACCGGATCGACGGAGAAACATGGCATGGAAAGCCAGCCGCAGACAGCTGGTGTGAGCCCAGAATATTCTCCGCCATGCACTCGCTCACAGACTGAGCGGTTCGCCCTTCAGCTCAAGGTCCAGGCGGAGGAGGAGAACCGTCGAGCTTCAATCATGAGCCAGCGACCCCATGACCGATCCATTCTCAAGAGCATGAAACATCTGGTGCTCGGCAAAGTCGATAAAGAAAATCGCTGGCCAGGCACAAAAAAAGACGTTACTGGTGACAAAGGAACAGCTGCTACTCCCAAGGTCCCGAAGGACACGCCGAAGAACGGAGCATGTGCAGCACCGACTGGTGACCACGGCAAAGAATCGTCCTTCAAGCTGCCGAAGGGCCGCGCCAAAAAAGGCAAGTGATGACGAAGCATGAAGACTGGGCATTGCCTGTACTTTGGAAGCACTGTTTTTGGTTACCCAAGCAGTGTGGAGGCAGTTTTTTTTTCTACGGACTCATCATGCTGGCTGCAAGGGCGACGTCATCGAGCGGTATGGCATAGCGTCTCGTCCCTCGATGTTTCGGTCTCGAAAGCGGTACCTTTGTTCGGTCTGTTGCCCCAGTAAACGACGTCTGCCTTTAGCTCTGTCTCATGACTTCATTTATTCCAATAGGCTCACGACCAAATTGATCGGATTAATCTAAAACGTAAGAAATCATTTTATTTCAACACATTTTGATGTAGCTGGTACCAGCAGCACTGATAAAGAAAACTGGAGGATGCTTGAGCTACCTTTTCAGAAGCAGGTCGCGATAGCCTAGTCGGACTTCGTGCGCATCTCTTCCTGAGATGCTCGCCTGCTTCGCTTCTGGGTATACATGCCTCTCAACATTGGTCTTTTCAAGATATCATTGAATACCTTTTGAGAGCACAGACTTAACGCGACACTGTTGAAGAGCTTGTTTTGCAGAAATTCCGGTGTATGTGTCAGCATATTCGGCGGTGAGTGAAAAATCGTTTCCAACGTCAACAAAAATATAGAAAAATGCAAATAAAATAAGTTTTAAAGACACGCAGCACAGTCCCAGCGACGACTGGAAGAGCGGTCTTTTAAAGCCTTTGTTAAACACTCTTGGGTAATGACGTGTACTTGAGGGTACCCGCTACGCCATAAATCGTTCTATCTTTTTGTACAGTTAGGGGGGTGGGGGGCTTCTTTGCTTTGCTTTGCTATGCTTTCCTAAAAATTTGGCACGTGCCCACTTTGGGAGATTTGCCAAGAATGCAACGTAGAGACTGGTAAATGTTATTTCAGGTAAGCTATGAAATTTAAAACCAAAAATAATCAAATGAAAATACAGTAATACGTGAATCATTCAATTTAACTAGAAGTACTATGCTTTTGAGTCTGTATTCCAGACTGCCCTGATAATCCGACGGGAATAATTTTGAAAACCTAAGTTTTAACTTAACGAAATGACGAAGAATTTTACATACCACATTTAATTGGTACTCGTTGAGTAGTTATATTGAAATTACACATGGCATCAAGGGCATTCTTGTGGCATTATCCCAAACCTGAGGCACTGAATCTTAAAACTTTTTCCTCCGATAAGGTCAAGCCTATTTTTGTACAAGGAGTAATTAGATGTCGAGTTCTGATACGAGAATATCTCACACATGACAAACTGTAATATGGCGTGTCTTCCAGTTCTCCGCGGAATTGGCAGAGGGGTGATATCGTCAGACAAGCACTGCAGCAGTAAAGGTTTAATGGGGGGACACGACATCCGAAATTTGGTGATCATCACTTCTGATTGTAGAGATTTCTTCCACTGCAATTTCCATGGATATTTTAGGTTATTATATTCCGGCCACGTGGTTATTGCTTCCATCCGATCTGTGTGGAAAGCTCATCTTCTAAACCTGATTGCGGTGAAGTATTCTACCACCGCGAGAACCTGAATTATAGGGAGATTTAGCGATGAGCGGGCTAAGGCGTTTGCCATTCCGTTTAATGTTAAAGCACAGTGACCTAGTACTCATACTAATTTTAGGTACTTCAGCTGAGACGGAATCAAAGTTCGTAATGTCTTGATGGCACGAGAGATATGAGAAGTTGTAAGAGCTGTGCTTAGTTAGAGCGAATCGGTAATTATTATTGTTCTGTTGTCAATCCTCGGAAGTTTTTAGGGGCGAAGCTCCTTAGGGCGTGGGCTGTGCGTCCCCTGTAGCCTGTATGTAGCCACCTCTAGTTTAGTTCTTGCAGCGTTCACTAGATGGCGGTACCGTCCCCTGTATGTAGACACCTCTAGTTTAGTTCTTGCAGTGTTCACTAGACGGCGGTACCGTCTCCTGTATGTAGCCACCTCTCGTTTAGTTCTTGTAGTGTTTACTTGATGGTGGTACTTGTAGCTGATGATGAAAAGATGCAAGATGTTATAAACTAGAAAGCGGTACTTGTAGTTGATGAAAGACGCGAGATCTTATAAAATAGGAATGATGTCACATATGGCGCGTGTCATTGCTTGAAGGCAATCGTTCGATTTAGTGCGGCGACGTACGCTGGGGGGAGCGATGTAATAAAATCGAGTGGGCAAAATGTACAGAGGATTCATGGTTTACAAGGTTTACCTGCGGAGCTTCGCCCACTCATCATCATTCACTTCGTGGATATGGCGGAATTTTTTTTCAGTGCCTTGATGACTACCTTTAGCTCCGTCTCAAAAAACAGGAGTGAAATCGGGGCGCCTCACGGTAAATGACCAGCCAAGTGATAGGGAGACTATTCCTACGCCTGCCCTTTCCTCATTGACGCAAGCATCTGTGGTTATCATGTTACGTGTCTGTGTATGCTGCAGAAAATGTGCTAGTCTGTTCTCTAAGAATTCGCGGGATTGAAATTTAGAATGTGGATGAAAGATCTCATCATATATTCTATATTAAGAATGTGGTTGGAGATATCAGATGCAATTACTACGCCACCCTTCGCAATTCTTGGGAGAAGCTTGGTACCCGCAATTTTGTGCAATTTTTTCATGCTGTGGCTGGCAAAGATGAAAAATTGTGCCTGAAGCTTTTGTAAATTGTTTGGAGCATTCGATTACCCTATCATTACGCAATTCCATTGTATGATGCCTGGTCGTTGCTTTGCTGCTCTAAAACCCGGTATTACTCATTTTAACGCAATTGCTCTTCCGAAAACAAGCCTGCCTAAGGTCACTTTGCAAGAAAGTTTTGAGCCCCGGCATGGCTATGTACAAGAATACTTAACTTGGCTGGGACGCAGGAGACTGTGGTTCGAATACCACTCTGTTCTTTGTGTTTTTGTTTACTTGGTTTCTTTTCTTATTTTGCGTGATAATGGTGCAGTGGTGGTGGCGGCGGGGGACACCAACGACGCACGTGACCATTGTTGCGATCTCATAACAGCTTTTGCTGTAAAACACGCCTAGCGTTGTCAGGGGCACCAACACGATGCGAGAACGGCGACAACACAAATCCAAACGAAACCGAGGCAGCTTAGTCTCGCATCTTGCTCCATACAAAGTTAAGAAAATTCGGCATATTCCACTTACCTTGGGAATCAATGTTAAACCCTAATTTCATTATTGTGCGAAAGCTTATGAAATGACGCTAAATATATCTACAAATTTTTCACGCACAGATATATGCTGAAGAGTGGAAGATGTTTATATAACCACTTCTTCGCCCTTGAGCAATGGTGCTAACAGGCACATGACTATTAGCAACATCAGAAGCGATAAGCTGATATAAAGCACTGGTGCTTGGGAGGATGAAAGCCCTGGACACCGCTACTTATGTGAACTCCAGTGCATGGTATCTAACAACAATTGACGTTAACACCACATGACGGCTGTATCATAGGAGTACATATGTAATATTTATAAATTGGGATAGACAGCACTGCACCCACCCGCAAGTGACGTTTCACGAGCATTGGGAGTCTATTTGTTTTCAAAGGGTTTCCCAGATCTGGGGTCACTCTGTCGTAGAACGCTTAATTGACACGCAGAATGCTAGGGTTTGATTCCTGCGGGGACACTGACATTTCTTATATGCATTCGTCGGGTCAACGCTGCTGATGTAACCTTTATTCTTAACGCTCACGCGCTTAAATTACCCGCTTGTGTTCTCACCGTTCTTGGGTAGATACAAAGTGTCCATCATCTGTGGCACATACCTGCATACAAGTGACACATACCAGCCCACGAGTATGTGCCACTGTCCTGCGCCAAGTGTTTGGGGACGTACGCGACGGAATTGTCACAATATTCATGTCTTCACCAGTGCGTCATATTTGTCAAACCATCTTGCCCTCCCATACAAACTTTAGTTCACGAAATTGTGTGAACCTAAAGGGGTGCCAGCGAGAGAACCCAGACGTAAGTGGCTAGATATATACACAGATGGACGCCTAATATGCTTGCAGTACGCATAGAAATGCCTCGCGTTTAAAAATAACACGGACACATTTCCTTTGTATGTTCTGATATTTCTGTCAACCTTTAAACATCTATTCAAGCGATAGATTACACAAATGTCAACTCGAATGATGCTCGCACTATCGCGTACTACTGTGACGTACGCATGACCTTTTTTTGTTGAATTCTCAAATACAACATGTTGGGACGTGGCGTCCGGTTTGACACTTGACTTCTTTCTGTGACGCGTAGTGTTGCAAATTTTTGCGCTCGAGATCGTGAGCACCCAGTACATGCATTTTTCTTGCCTACTTGAAAACGTCAGACATGGACAGCGGCTATTCAAGGGGTTAAAGAACAGAGGAGAAATTTAACCTATACTATTAAATCAGCTTAATAAGAGGTTGAAAGTTTCTTCTGCTATTACCGGTCTGGTATTAGATGTGAAGCAGATCTTTGACTCACGTGTGTAACGCCCTACGTACGTGCGTGCAAACGAATGCGTTTTAACGCTTTATCTTCGCCTCAGGTGTTGGAGCGGTGCCAAGCAGGTCACGCAGCAGCTGCGAGTTGACGTCACGCTCCTGGTGCATGATACCCTCACAGGTGCATGCTCACGTTACTTTTTCCCTCACCCGCAGCACACTTGCCACAGCTCCCGCAGCTGTCGGTTCCTCGGCCCATTAACACACATCTCTTTCGCTTCACCTCTCCACCGCCCACACGGAGTGTAAACACTCTTTCAGTTCATTTATCTGCGAACGCTACACAGATTTTCGCTTCAAACTGTTCTTCCAGAAACCATGGCGACGCTCGTTTCAACCGGGTCAGCACCGTGTACACCAATGCTACTTCGTATGCCATAGGGACCCTTGCGGGAAATGATGCAAGTATTTTGTCTCTGTGCTGCCCTTTCAGCCATGCCAAAAAAGCTACACAAGAGCATTTTTAGGGATGAAGCTCCTTAAAGGGATTCTGACCCAAACTTTCGGGGCCGAGATAGCCTGCGGGGTCGATTTTCGTGAACATTGGTATGTCATCTGCAAGCTATCAAAAGCGAATATAGCTTGGAAGGTATTTTAAATTGATTTTGAAGTTTGCGTGAGCGACTGACTCGATAGGACTATAGAAACCATCGGAGGGGTCCCCGAGGTGACCTCCTACTTCCCGCACATCACCACGCTACGGTCAACAAAACAAGTTATGATGTAGTCATAGCCGCCATTTTTCTTTTGCCGTGTTAGTTCCCGCAGTCTACATTTCTCGGCGGCTGGTTGCGAGTGCGTGGCCGTGGCGCACGCTTAGAAAGCTATGTGTTTGGCGACATTCCGATCCCGTTTCCTAATCGATAGTAATTTTTTCTGTGGGCGGTGCGCAAGCTCATCACAGTTTTGTGTGCGGACGTGGTCAAGAGCTGCACACGCTGGATAGCAACAGTTACACCCAAGTTTTAGAACTCCCTCAAGCCGAAACTGAAACTGATTGATAATGAAGGGCCTGTAATTATGTTCTGCCACGTGCTGCAGCAAATGATGTGTCGGGTCATGACAAACAGCCCCCAGCAACGGCTTGCAGCAGAAAAAAAATGGCAGCATATCAACGGAGTGAATGATGGAGAGTGGGGCGAAGCATCCGTTCGTCCATTCGTTCTTGCTTCCATCCGTCCATGCGTCCGTCTGTGTGACCATCCATGCCCATCCATGCGTGCGTCTCTTCGCGCGTCCGTCGCTGGGTTCGTCCATGCATCCGCCCCTGCGTCCGTCCATGCGTCCATCCATGCATCTTTCTGTGTTTCCGTTCGTCCATCTATTCAACACTCCAAGTACCACCATCTCGCATCTTTTCATCATATATTTCCCATATAGAAGCACAGCCATCCAGCGGACATTCCAAGAACTAAACGAGAGGTGGCACACGCACACTTTCTTACGGCTTGCACTTCAGGTCTACTTCCCACCTTTAACCACCTCGAGGTCGTGGTATATATTAGTTCACTGTATTCATGGCACGGCGGCCCAACGCTTGCTAAACCTTTCTAAAACCAAGGACGTTACGCCCTGTGAGTATAACGTAGCAAACTTTTCCTGTCAGATAGTGCTCAATGTACATGCCAACGGCTGCTAATAAGAAATGAGAGAAAGGGGAATTCGGCTTTTACTTCCTTACGGCTTGCGCTTCGTATCTACTTCCCACCTTCAACCACCTCGAGTTCATGGTATATACTAGTTCGTTGTATTCATGGCACTGCGGCTCAAAGCTCGCTAAACCTTTCTAAAACTAAGGAGGTTACACCCAGCGAGTATAACGTAGCAACCCTTTTTGTCAGATAGTGCTCAATATACATGCCAATGGCTGCTAATGGGAATCGCAGCGTGTGCGTTAACTAAAAGCCGAATGCTCCTGTCTCTCATTCCCCCTTAGCAGCCATTGGCATATACATTGAGCACTATCTTTTATTGTTCAACAACGCACAAAATAAATCTCTCACTGGCACCACCTTGGAAGTCAAAATGTTATACTTATTACACACTACAACGGCTACGAGGGACGAACGGGTGCCGTTATAAGAAGTTTCGCCCCTAAAAGATAGTCATTTCTGAAGAAATAACCTACAAAGTCGAGTATCGCGCACTGAATCTCCAATAAACTTTGCCTTGAAGTTGATGCTTACTAAAATAAAGTAGTATCAGAAGGGCGCACTTAGAGCACTATCTGACCAGAAAAGGTTGCCACATTAAACCCACTGAACACAACCTCTTTGGTTTAAGGCCGTTCCACGCGCTTCCCGCACAGCTGCAACACACGTACCGGGACCCCTACCGCACGCAAGCGGGGGACAAATAAGCCAACTGGCGACGCTCTTTCATCCTCCGCAGCGTCGCCAATCGGCTTTTGTCCGCCACTTCCGTGCGGTAAGAGTCCCGACACGTGCGTTGCGGCTGTGCGAGAAGCGCTTGGAACGGCCCTTAGCAAGGTTTAGCGAGTGTGGGGCCACACTGCCACGAGCTAGTGGACCTGAAAGGTGAGAACTAGACATGAAGCGCAGGCCTTGAGAGAGTGCGCTCCTCTAGTCCAGCCGCGCCACCTCACGTTTAGTCCTGGAAATGTCGGCTGGATGGTGGTACTTCTATATGATGAATATATCACGAAAAAATGCGAGATGGCGGTACTCGGAGAGTTCTATAGATAGACGGATGGATGGACAGATGAATACACGGAGAGACAGACAGATGAACAGACGGACGGACGCATGGACGTATGGATGATCACATGGACGGATGAACGCGCGGACGAACGCACGAACGATTGTATGCTCGAATGGACGGATGGATGAACGCACAGATGGATGCACAGACGGACAGCAGCGCAGACAGACTGGCGGATACTTCGCCCCATTTATCACCATGGTCTCCATTGAAATGTGGTTTTTTTTTACTGTGGACACTTACCTTCCCATGTTGGACAATAAAACGAGAGTTACACTGCTATAAAGCCTGCGGAAGAAATTTTCATGGCTATGCTAAACCATTGGTACTTTTCTACTGTCATAAACTAAAGCATTTCTGGCTTCCCTGTCGACACGGGCACCGAATGTATTTCTTTGAAATTTTCTTTAAACAATAATGTGGCTCAAATTGCCATTCTCGGAACCTAAAACTGTGTTTTTCCTGGCTATATTTGGTGCCCGAAATCCCATTATTGCTTCTCATAAATTCGGCTTCTGCATGACCAATAAACCACTGTATGTACTACCTTCACTTGATGTCATTCGATTACATGCGCGAGTGGGCGGATGCTCCGCTTACGCTGGTCACACACAAAGTAAGAAGTAGGGATTGTGACATTTGTTCGGTATTGTATTTTGTATGATTGTGCGTTCGTTGCAAGCGTCTTTCTATCTGTTAAAGCAGCGTGCTTTCAGTGTCTAGCGGAGACAGTTCATCTGCACTCTTCTTGTGTATGCTCATTTCACGCGTGCTTGCGTGCGTGCTTGAGCTGGTTTGCGTGATATTACAGTTTGTTGCTGTAGGATTCATTCCTCCGCCCTTGTGGTGGAACAATGCACAATGTACGCTCAGCTACTTTCGCGAGTACACGTTTCACTCTTGTGTATTAACGTTACCTAAAAAAATTGCCCGCAGCTTCCCTCGGGGGAACACTGAGGAGGATGCGGAGCATATAATTGGTTAACGGGGTGTTAAAGTGCGACTTACTTGGGTCGATGCCTAAATTGGTTAACGTGGTTGTGAAATGGGGTGTTAAATTGCGACTTACTTGGGTCGATGGCTAAATTGGTTAACGTGGTTGTAGGAGGGGGTGTTAAATGAGTGAACACGTACACACGTATGCGAAAGGACGGCGCTGGTCGAAGGGACGTCGATCATTGTGTTTGTGGATTCGTTGGAATTCATTTCACCGCGACCTTGGACGTTGACGCGCCGTACAAACCAACCGACGAGCGGCAACTGAGCGAGCGAGCGCCGACCTTGAGTATATATACAGCGCGTTGAATGTTCTCGAAGGAGAAGCGCGCGCGCGGCACAGATGGCGACGGCGCGACGGCGCATGCGCTGTCAGCTGTCGAATGTTCTCGAAGGAGAAGCGCGCGCGGCACAGATAATGGGCGACGGCACATGCGCGCGCGTCAGCTGTCGAATGTTCGAGAAGCGGTGCGGACGGCGCGGACGGCGCGGACGGCACACTACAAGGCGCGAGTATAAGATGCTTCCGCATCTAAAAGAGGGATCAGCCACTTATTTTTTTACATACGGAGCATCTTAAACTCGGGGCTAGTCATGCGTCGTCGCCATCCGCAGCCTCCTCTCCTCTTCCGCCATATGTGCGTCCCTTCCTCCTCTCAACACAGTGCGCGCTGCGCTCCCCTCTCTCCTCCGCGTGCCACGTGACCCTTAGTTATACGTGCGCCAGCTGTATGCTAACGCGCGCATGCGCAGGCCGGGGCCGGCGCTCGCTATAAATAACCGAGTGTCGGGGCGCACTGCCCGTCGTCGGTTGGTTTGTGCGATTGCTCCACGTCCGATGTCGCTGATGAAAATGTGTGCTAACGGATCCGCAAACAGACTTACTGACATCCTTTCTGATAGCGTCAGCCGATGTGTTGGTGGAACCACAAGCAATTTCGATGACACTTCGTCCGTGGACAAGGCAGCGCTGAGAAGAGTGTTCACTCATAACACGCACGCATGTGGCAAATTACAAACCGCATTTATCGCAGTTCAACATATATGCTCCGCATACTAACCAGTGTTCCCACTCGGGAAACTTCGGTTATTTTTTTACTTGCGATACCCTCAGAAGCCTTTATTGTGCAATGAAAGGCAAACGTGGCAGGGGCGGAGAACCTTCGAGTGGGCAAAATTACTGACAAGATTGCGGGGATTGTTTAACATCACCTAGCACAGCAGGCACCAGTTTAATTAGAGAAATTTGCGAGAGGCTATGGCACTTTGAGTGGGCACTGTCACGCTGGTGACAATGACTGTGATGACTTCGAGCTCGTCGACAAAAACAGAATAATAGAGGCCGGTGTTGTTTTTCATAAGAATTGAAAGTTTCAGTGCCATGCTCATTCACTTATATAAAAAGTCTCATTTGATATTTACATCACAAAAGCTTGTTCTTCCGTTCTTCAAAATATTCTCAAGTCTTTATATCTATGCATACATACCCAGTCACATCTCAAATTGCCTTTTACCTTAGGGTAATACATGTGGCATACGTCTTCATCACCTAGAAGTTTCGCAAAATCAGGCCTTGTGATTATTTACATTTCAGCCACCTCGTTCTTTCTCTACTCCAATATGCAGATTCCTTAATGCTCTGCTTCTACGTATGCTATAAATCATAAGGTGGTACTACTAATGTTTCGTTCTATATATACCGCCACTTCAATATGCCAGGTTTTCTCGATACAACCAGATTATTAGCAATATTACGAGACTTTTAAAACAATTCAGACTGCTAATTCCTAAAGCTGGAACTTATTATAGATTTATGATAGTATGTTCAGGCATTTCAGTTTGGAACTCATAATTATCGTATATCAAGTCATCTTTTTATCATTCAATAGAAGAACGAAGGATCATTTAATTAACACTCTCTCACACGCATAGCATTCATTACGCTCGTTTTCCTTTACAGAACATTTACTCATTGGTGCTCAGATTAGGGTTCACGTTAAAGAACCCTTGGTAGTCGAGACTTCTGGAGCCCTTCCCTACGGTGTCGCTGATATTCATATGGTGGCTCTGGGACATTAAACCGTACATAATAATCAACATTTTCTGATGAACTGCTGCCAATTTGTAAGTGTTTGAGTTTTGCTTATGTGAGAATTCTGCATACGCTTGGTGCCTTTTCGCGTTGCTGGTTGCACGCACCATTCATCCTTGTTTGAATGTATGCTCACTTTATTGCATTTTAATTTTTCGGTCTGTCTTTCATTGTAATTATCGTATAAAATTTATTATATTAGGGCTTGGCTTTGCATTCATTGGGCTTCATACTGTATAAAATGCATAACCACTGTTTGGCGACATCACTGTAACCCCAATTTATTTTTTGTTAGGTGGTCCCTTTCACTTCGGGATCTCCCAATGTACATTTATATGTCTACCTTGTATTTCTTTATGAATAAATGAAAATAGATGAGTTTCGCTTAAATATTGCTGCTAGTTAGTGAAGGCTAATAGCAGAGCTTATAGCTTCATGTTGCTCTTTCGTTGCTTTACTCTATAATAGCACAATTCTCACTGTTTAACCAGCCTTATCAATGTTAGGTCCGTCAAGCTTCTGAGAATTCGTTACTCAAAACATTTCAAGGATGGCCGCAATGGAGACTGGCGCTTGCTCGATTTTCTTAGCATATTCCCTACAAGGCGAGGTATAGAGAACTCTTAATTTTTTAGCAGACCTGAGGTTAGCAGTCGGGTTTACGGAATTCCTGTGGAACACATCCGCTACATAGGAGCTGCTTGGTACGTACCCGCCAGGCTTGTTGTAGAGAGCTTCTTCGTAAGTGCACTAGAGATTATGTGGCGCTTGCCCTATTTCTGTGTCGCGACACCAATTTTCTTCGTAGTTAGCTCCAGTCGCACAGATATTGAAACGTTACGCATAGGAGCAAGGTGGCCGCGTAAATCTGCAAACGCAACGTGACACTGACATAAACTTACATGTAATTCATTAACCGTTAATGATCTCGATGCCCACTGCTGCTGTGAAGCTGAATGCAAGTTGAAGCTTGAGTAAAATTGTAATCTCTGAAGTATTACGAGCCAAAACCACACATTACTCAGCTGCGCCATAGTGCAGATAATTTCGACCACATGGAGTGTTTTAAGAAGCATCCTCAATTGCCTCCAGCATTTCTGCAGTTCGTCAACAAACTCTCATAAAATACCGTGAGGGCTTTTGTACGTTTAAAAAACGACCATCGTTCACACCTTTGCGACTGTCTATGACTAATTCAGGTTAATTGATATAGTTTTCTCTAGATTTTAAGAAAGCATTTTACCTTGTTTCGCACTTTAACCTTATAAAAACTGGAAATAGCTTCTCTGCGTATATAATTAAATGTACTACAGCCTTCCAAACTAACCGTAAGCAGTTTGTTGTTCTCTATTATAGTTTATTATGCTCATTCATGCGTTATAAGCATATAGTATATATATTGTACAGGCAAAGATCGGCATCAAGGTCGCGAGGGCAGTTGGTGTGAAGAAGAGAAAGCTGTTGTTCGTATAAGAATTGGAAACTCTTGTACGTTATTTTGTTTCATGCCGAAAGATTAACGACAGAAACTGTTCTAAATTTCGGTACCTCCATTTTGGGACATTGTCACAGAGGTGTATTCGATGTAGTGTGTAATTTCATTAGAGCTAGTGACGAACTGCAACATCGCCCACGTTAAAGAATACTCGAAGAAAAGGAGTCGGGAAGTTCTTTCTAAAATATGTATAAATATGAGACATACATTCCAAATAATTTGGGTTCGGCAAACTCAGCTGTCTGGTTGGCTCCGAAAATCAGGTTATTGGTATTATAATAGCGATTATATTCTTGCTTTTTGATTGTAATTTCTCACTCTCCAGATATTTTTTTTTGATAACATCTTCCTTCTTTTACACCAATTTTCTTTAGGTAAGCAATATTGCAGTTACCGTCCATAGAATACTTCATAATTTTTTGGCCCATTCTCTAGAGTGGGCGTGTGCCATGGATTCTATGCT
The DNA here is from genome assembly GCF_013339725.1 of Rhipicephalus microplus. Lineage (NCBI taxonomy): Eukaryota > Metazoa > Arthropoda > Arachnida > Ixodida > Ixodidae > Rhipicephalus > Rhipicephalus microplus. The sequence goes on from NC_051169.1 coordinate 140,313,120, forward strand.
AGAAACAAACCAACCAACAAACAAACAAGAACAGCCGGCCTAGCATATATGTGTTGTCTTTTACTTCTCACCATTACAATGGCGCAGTCGTCGAAAACGAAGCCTTACGGAAGCCACCACCTGTTCTCGTGCATCCTGATGGTTCTGGGCCCGCCATCCAAGGAAAGCCATCCACGCTTTCTCGGCGATGGTATCCGCCGATCTGCCACCGCACTTGCCCCTGTCGACCTAGACTTCACCGCGGATGGCAGATATGCGACTCACCACCTCGACAAGGCATTTCATGGCGCCCTCGCAAGGGAAGAATTTTGTCCAGATGGTGCAGGCTTAGCCTACGCCAAACAGTCCTCTTCCGGAGAAAGAGTTTGTAAGGGGAAGAACTTCGATCGCTTCGGAGTCTTGCAAAGACGGAATCGCCGACGCAGAAGGAAACGCGCTCGACACCAATATCGGCCGCGAGCATGCCTCATCTTTCAGATTTCATGAGTACCGCACCACAGACGAAACTTTCACTCACAAGGTCCTACCAGAAGAAACTGATATGCGCCATTTTATGTATCTGGCTTTTGAGCTCGTTTTCTATAACCACCACTTCAACCAGACTGCCACTGCGTTGCATGCAGGCCGCGTGAACTACAACCCAAAACTTTCTCCGTCCCAAATCGATCGGGTGTCGACAAGTTCAGCGCAAGAAACACCACAACCGAGGTACAATTAAATAGCCATACCAACCTTGGCGGGGCACCCAAAAAAGTGCGAGCTCGTTCGCATCCTTCCTTCAGTCCGTATGTACAGACTCCTGGCGAGAACGATAAAGCGAAGGACGAACTTGACTATCCGTGCGACCGTAAACTGCATGCGGCCAGCTCAATAATGCAACCATGACAACACAGTCAGCGCCCCAAGCCAGAGCCATCGTAAGTGCTAGCATTCCAAGTAAGAACACAGCACGTCCGAGGCATGCGACCGTTAGGAAATAGCCAGTGCCGCCCACAAGACACGCTTATGGCAAATCTACGAGTTACAGCGTAGCCAAGACACACCACGGCGATGCATCCAGCCACGCTCACCAGAACTTCATGCACTTGCAGTCATGGCCTCGTGTAATGACGAAGATTGACCCCAAGGTTCTAGCGCGCGGGCAGTTGGTGCGAAGAAGAAAAGCCGATGTTAAAATAAGGACTGCCGGCCTAGCATACTCGCGGTGTCTCTAACTTCTCACCAATACAACATGTACATAGTGCCTCGGATTATGTTCTTACTTTATTCCTAATTTTTCGTATTTTAGGGAAGAATCTCCTTGAGGCGTGGGTCTGTCCATCCTCCGTCGTTGTCGTACGCTGCCATCGCGATGCGAGATGGGAAATGGTGGTGCTTGGAGTGTTCACTAGATGGACGCATGAACGGTCGCATGGACAAATGGACAGACAGACTAGCAGATGGACGGACGGAAGGATAGACGCGTGGATTGGGTGTGTGATTGCGTATGTGTGATCTCAAAGCTACTTTTCAACCAGGTGAACTAGGCGCCAAGCTCACCTCATACGTGAACGCTACCTCGAGTGGCTCTATCAGTGTGCTGTCCATGTGGGAGCAAAATATCATTGTTGTCTCAACCGAAGACATCAACTCTGCGAACCTTCTTTCTCGAGAATTCTCACTCGAAACATCACATCGTTCTCTACCAATGATCCGCCACACCAAGATCAGTGGGGAATTGTGCCGTGGCGTCATTACGGTGCACGAGCAGGAGGCATCTGCCTCCTTGAAAGCAAAAATCCATTGGCGTGGTGGAAGCATCGCTTTCATCAGAAAGCTTGGCGACTTCGGTGGCCCTTATAAGTTTCGAGGGCCGCCGCGTGCCACGTTTTGTGCACTACAACAGCGTTGAGACACATGTACGCGAATATAAATGCACCATTCCAGCTGGCTACCACTGTGGCACGATGGGCCACCGGGTAGAGCTGTGTCCCCACCCGAACGACCAACGCTGTGGCCATTGTGGTCAAGTTGTGGGTGCTTCTGAGGAGAAGATGTCACCCTACGAGTGCAAGCCATCGTGCCTGGTGTGCGGTGAGGGACACCTCACCGGATTCCAGGCCTGCAAAGCAAGGTGTTTCCGCCTGCAGCAGCCGGGCAGGCACCATCCCAGTAGTGGCTCGTCGAAGCAGTGGTCAACACCCAAGACATCTGGCATCGTGCCAGAAGGACGTCAGCCGGGAGCTACCAACCTACGAAGAACCCTGCTACTGGAGGGACAAGTCAACAAGCACCATCTCTACCTAAGACACCGTCACAGCAAACGTCATCCAAGACACCTGCCCAGGGTGCCCCCGTGCTCCAATCTGGGGACGTTCCACCTCTGACTGATCCTGGCGCCCGTAAGCGACCGAACAAGAAAACTGCCTCTCAAGTAGGCAACGGGGCGAGGGCTGCCTCCTCCTTCTCCTCTTGCTCTTTCTTCCACGCCTCCTCCCCGGAATTCCTCGAGCTCAAACAAGAGCTTGTTGCGCTGCGGGCACAGAACGCGCATTTTCTAGCCAAAATTGCTGCCTTGAAGACAGGTAGTCCACCAGCCCCCCCCCCCCGTCACTCTCCACCAATATTACCATTCCCGCTCCAGAACCGATGCCCATGGGCACCACTCCTTCCGTCTCGGAGCCTTCTAACACTCCAGAGCGATTTCAGGCTATTGAAAGTACTATGACCACTTTAATGACACAACTCACCGCCATAAGCAAAAGCCTGGAAACTCTTTTTAACACTGTTACCCAACAGGTGACGAGTAACATTAAAACTTGGCTCCATGGCGTAAACCCTCGAAGGCGAAGGGCTAATCCTCTGAAGGACGTTAATCGTCCCTTTAAGTTTTCCCACGTCATCAGCCTCGCGGAAACCTCCGAGGACTCCGAGCTCCCACTTGCACAGGGCGCCGAAGTAGGAGTAGAGTCCCTCCCAGCCACCCCAAATCTCAATATGGCGACTCATCTTAAGTGCTCTACATCGCCACAACTAAAACTTCAGTTATTCTCTTTAATTCAATGGAACTGTAGAGGCTTCTAAGATAGGGCCAAATGGGCTCATTTCCGCCTCTGTCTTGAAACATTCGAGCACCTGTGCGCCGTCATTGCCCTTCAAGAGCCCGGCAATGCTGTGCGCCTTTCAGGTTATAGCACTTTTCAACGGAACTAATTCACCTGCCTTCTTGTACATAAAACCTTAACTACGGAAGAGGTCGACCTCGAAATTTCAATACGGTACTCGTACACTATGGTCATGGCTCTTCCCCTGCTCAGAACCGACCCCCCAGTGCACATCCTCAATATTTACTGCATGCTCAAAACATCACATGCTCAAAAACATCACATTCACTGACATCTTCAGCAGGGCACCGAAGCTCACCGGGCATGACCCGCTTTTATTAGTGGGTGACTTCAACGCCCCTAGCCGGCTTTGGGGCTATCGCAAGCAATTAAAAGGCGAGTGGAAGAAAACTTGCGGAGCTAACTTCCACGCTGCGCATGACTCTTCAAAGAGACCCCGCGCTACCAACTCGTGTCGGTAACTCTGTCAGCTGTGACATCTGCCCCGACCTAACATTCACGAAAAACATCAGACGCGCAGGCTGGCTCAATACGGAGAAAACCCTTGGTAGTGACCACTGCATTCTCTACACTACATTTTCTACACAACCCCTACAATGCCCTATCGCACAAGCTCACCTACCAAACTGGGAAGCCTTCCGGCAGTCCTTAACAGACTCTCCCATCCTGGAAACCGGTTAATCCCAGTGGACTCACTCTGTGCTCGAAACACTAAGAAAACACAAGACCAAAATACAACTCACGAATAGTCAGTCATCCGGATGTAAATAACCATCTCCTTCATCTTTGGGAGGCCCGTCACAGCCTCACAAAAAGATTGCACCGACAAAAATACAGCCGCAAACTTCGCAAGCAGATACTGGATGTCACCCAGAAGGCGGCCGAGTACGCTGCCCAGCTCGCCGACTTAAATTGGGTAGATCGTTGTAACACTGCCAGCAGGCAAATGTCTAGTCACAGTACATGGAAACTCTTCCGCAGTCTGATTCATCCCACTCAAACGCGAGGTGAAACGCAAAAACAACTGCACCGAGCCTTTCACAATTTCTAGGCTCCACAACACAACTAGCCCTATCATTACGGGACCGATATCTTTGCACTCAGCAGGACACGCGAGGCTCCGCGTATCACTATGCAGGCAAAGAGAACTCGGCACTGGATGCTCCTTTCCAGTTACACGACCTTCGCGCCGCTCTAGCCAAAATGAGGTGGGTGCGGCTTCCGGGCGAGACAAAATTACCGTTAAAATGCTGGCAAATCTACCCAATTCAGCGCACCAGTCGCTTCTTGACTATAATAATGCACTCTGTTTTGGAAAAACGCCCCTCCCACTAGACTGAAAAACGTCTCTAGTAACCTTTATTCTAAAACCAGGAAATTCGATAAACACTAAGAATCTCAGACCCCGGAGGAGACGCGGACTGGGAGGCTGCGTTCGTACGGCTCCTGTGGACGCGCAACTAAATCTGTGTTTCTAGAGTTTTTTTCTTCAAGTGTTCATGAATTGTTGCTCGCATCGGTTCCGAGAAGTCATCAGGATCCTACCGATACCATATTTGACCACAGTGAGTGAGTTTTTGTCAAGTTAGGAACAATTTCTTTTCCTGTGGAGCGGTGCCCTCTTTAACCCTAACGAGTGGCTCGGGAGACCGCGCTTTTGCTGGGCTTGTTCTCGCCGGCGACCGGCCCTTCGGAGGCCCGGTGCGCGGAATCATTTGCTCACGATGGAGTATGAAGTGCACGGAGAGGATATTTCAGAAGAAGAGTTCACTCAAGATATAGGTTGGCAGTCCGCTGGGGCCAGAAGAGCTGGCGCCAAAACACGCACTGCTGACTCTAACGCGCCATCGTCGCAGCCGGGCGCACGCCGCAACAAATCGAGAGGCGCTGCGCTGAAGTCCAAAGTAATACGCGCGGGAAAGATGCCCTCTCTTCCTCAAGATGACATCAAGATTGTGATCCGGCCGAGAGGTGGACTCAATATCTCGAAAATTGGCGCAGCTACGGTGGCTGATGCGATACTAGTTGCCGCTGGCATAAGCCAGGAAGATTTGTGTCAGGATACTCTATGCCCGAATTTGCAGCAAAATATTATAGTTGCCAGTACTCTCAAGCGCGAAAACGCAGACCGATACGTTCGGATGCAGCAAATACTCATTTCAGGCAAGGTGCACGAGCTAAGTGCCTATGAGACTGCTCCACACTCCACTTGCAAAGGGGTGATTCGCAACGTCCCACTTCAAGACGACCCTGACGTCATCGATGCGAAGATTGTCAACACAAGTAATCCACTCGCCTTAGCAGCCAAGAGAATAGCCCAAACTGGCACGGTCATCATCGCTTTCGACGGGTATCGTGTACCGAACTTTGTCAGGTATGGACCAGTGCTGATGCAGTGCTCACTCTACCGCAAGCAAATCGACGTGTGTTATGCGTGCGGCCGTCTTGGTCATCGCGCTGACGTGTGCCCCACTCCCGGTGACACGATTTGCCGAGGCTGTGGTGCCGCAAGCCCTGACAAGCAACATGTGTGTACTCCCAAGTGCAACCTCTGTGGTGGCCAGCATCTCACGGCTAGCAAAGACTGTGCTCAAAGGTTCAAGATCCCGTACATTGTGCGCCGTCATCGCAGTGAGCGTGCCAGAATGGCTGGTGCTGCGTCACCATCCCCGCAACGTCACCTCGACACTGCGGACGAGTTCCAGTCTTCATCACCCACCACGAATGCTCAGCGCAGAGGACGCCCCCATTCCAGGGGACGCTCGGGAGGCCGCTCCGGATCCAGGCGCCGTGGTGCCTCCAAGGGAAGTTCCGGCTCGCGCTCCAGGTCGACAGAACGTGCCCGGGGAAGTTCCACTTCTCAGCCTCGCTCCAACTCAAAGCCGGGGCACGTTTCGTCGGGGCCGACCAGGTCCCGCTCCCGCACGCCCACCACCTCTAACAGCAAGAAGCCGACGCTCTCCTGGGCCGACAAAGCCTGAAGAAGACGTGAGTCAGAGGCGACGAATCGAATCGCGGTTCTCCCCACGCGAGTGAGCTCGACGAGATGCGACGAGCTAACGAGCAGCTGAGGAAAGAAAACGCACACAGCTTAAGCAAGAAATGAGCAGGCTAGCAGCGGAGATGGCGGAGATTAGAAAGCTCGCGTCCTCGCCCCCTTCGGCGCAGCCCGCCCCAACCCCGGTCGCCATGGATACGTCTGAGGCACTTCATAGGCCTAGCGGAACTAAGCGCCGAGCGGTTGAGAACACACAAGAAGAAGAAGCGGTAAACTTACTGTCGGAACTCAAGGTTTCCTTTGCGAACATGCAGGCTACCTTAGCGAAAATTCAAGAAGCCGTGGCGCATCCAAAGATGGGATTAGGAGCACTGAGTGAACGCATAAGCAAGTTAGAAGAGGCCGATGCGAGGAGAGACCCCGGTCCGACTCCTTTGCAGGTCCCAGCACAACGCAATGTACTAGCGCCACCGACTGAGGGCACGATCCTCCGGGCTGCTATAGCTGCTCAACCATCCCCTCAGCCTAAACATGGATAGTGTGGACGAAAACTTCAGAATCTGGCAATGAAACTGTGGTGGGTTTACTCACAAAAAGCCCATTCTACAACAATATTTAAGAACTCTCGATGTTGAGCCACAAATCATCGCTGTTAAGGAAGTTGCGTCTGGAACCCCCATCAAAATCTTGGGTTACCTAGTAGCGTCATCACATTCAGGAGGTAGGGGAGTTGCCACACTTATCAGCAAAAGGTACAATCACCTATCGCGTGACCTCGGTGCAGTTGCCGATGGCATTGAATACGTAATGACTGAAATTATAATGAACTCACCCAAGAAGGGTCTTCGAAGAAATAGCCTTTTTATTCTCAACGTATACTGCAGTCCCAGTTATCACAGGGCGAGAGCAAACTCTCTCCTCAAAAGGGCTGTGAGCATGGCCAGTAGTTACCCCCTTGTAGTTGTAGGGGATTTCAACGCCCCACACGGCGTGTAGGAATACATGTATGATACCCCAAAAGGACGCGAGCTATGGCAGACTGCGACAGAAGCCGACTTAACGCTTATAACTGACAAGGATTTCCCCACTAGGAGAGGTAACTCCATATGTAGGGATACCACCCTGGACCTGACTTTTGTGAACAATATAGATGGTGTCAAATGGGTCAACACGGCTCTAGACCTCGGAAGTGACCACTACATCATCGAGGTATCCTTCGCGATTGACCTGCTTTAGAACGAAAAATTCAAGGTGGTCGACTGGGACGCTTTTCGCGACTGGGACGCTTTCGCGAGCTGAGAGAGCACCGACGGCTGGGACAGACTTTGAAGGATGGTACAAAGGAATCAGAGATGACGCCACGGCAGCGACCAAGGAGGTCGTCACTGACCTCGATGTTGAAAACATGGACAGCAGGTTGGCACACCTACTAGAAGCCAAGCAAGCCCTACTCACGAGGTGGAAGGGACAGAAGCATAACAGGAGGCTCCGCAAGAAGGTTTCCGAGGTTAACAGGGCGATCGAGGAGCACTGCAAAACCTTGTGTAAACAACAATGGCATGAGCTCTGTGAGAGCATCGAGGGTCAGCTCAGATCTGGGAAGAGCTGGGGTCTTCTCAAACACCTTCTCGATCAGGGCAGCACCAGGTCCAGTCAGAGGCGATCCCTCGCGCGAGCCATCCATCTTGCTACTGACTCTACCCCGGACGAATTGGTTGTCAACAAGCTTATAGACAGGTATCTGCGAGTCGCGGATAGCTCTGCACCCACACAGTTCCTGGACTACGCGGGGTGCGACGTGCCGGAGTTGGACCAGGACTATTCTGTGGCCGAGATGCGGCAGGCTCTCTTTTCTCTAAATGCCAAATCCGCCCCTGGCCCTGATGGCATAACCAATAAGATGCTCAAGCACCTAGATGATGACTCCATCGAATTCCTTACGGAAAAGATTAATGAGGTGTGGCGCAGTGGGGAGGTTCCCGCACAATGGAAGACGGCCTACACAGTTCTAATCCCGAAACCTGGTAAAGCACCAGGAATAGATAATCTAAGACCGATTTCCTTAACTTCGTGCGTCGGTAAGGTCGCAGAGCACGCCCTTCTGAACCGACTCAAGGTGCACCTCGAGACCAATGACATGTACACCCACAATATGATTGGTTTCAGAGCTGGTCTCTCGACACAGGATGCCATGAAGCTGATAAAGCATCAGATCATCGACCGGAGCACAGGAGATACCAGAGCCATCCTTGGATTAGACCTGGAGAAGGCTTTCGACAACGTTTCTCACGAATTCATTCTCCAGTCTATTGCCAGCCTAGGGCTAGGGAAGAGGGTCTACGACTTCGTGAGATCCTTTCTTTACCAGAGAACTACCAAGCTCAAGATCGAAGGGTACTTCTCACGAGAGATCAACCTCGGTTCACGCGGCACGCCTCAGGGCTTAGTTATTTCACCAACACTATTTAACATCGTGATGATCGGGCTCTCCAAGGAACTCGCGAAGATTCAAGGAATCAATCATATCATCTACGCAGATGATATAACCATCTGGCGCAGCGGCGGGAGCGACGGTCAAGTTGAGGAAGCCATGCAGCACGCAATCGACGTGACCGAACGTTTCCTCCGTCCCACCGATCTCAAGTGCTCCCCATCGAAATCTGAACTTCTGCTCTACAAGAAAAGACCCCGAGGCGGCGGCCACCGTGACTGGAAACCTGCGTCTCAAAGTGAAATACGGCTTTTCACTAGTGACGGGTCCCCAGTGCCAAGAGTGGATTCGCTCCGAATATTGGGAATGTATATCGAGTCCAACGGCGCTAACAGAGCTGCACTGAGACAGATCACTACCAAGACGGAAAGTGCTCTCGGCCTCATCCGGAGGATCACCAACCGACACCGCGGAATCAAGGAAGACAATCTCATCCGCATCATACATGCGTTTGTGCTCTGCCACGTTTCGTACTCGGCGGCCATGTATAATTGGCATGTTGCAGAAAGAAGTAAGCTCAATTCCCTCATAAGAAAGGTTTTCAAGCTCAGCGCTCGGCTTGCCTGTAAGCACTGGCACTGAAAACCTTTTCAAGTTCGGTGTTCACAATACACTCGAAGAGATAATCGAGGCGCAAGAGCGCTCACAGCTGCTCAGGCTTTCTGGAACCAAATCGGGCCACAAGATACTCGATGATTTGGGCCTCAACTCTATTGACCAGTGCCCCGATTCCATGCAGATTTCCAGAAACATCAGGTCTCAGCTGCGCATCGCACCCATTCCCTGCAATATGCACCCTGTGCACAACGTCGGTCGGCGTAGGGCCAGAGGTAGAGCTCTGCTCGAGCACGTCCGTAGCAACCCCACTGATGCAAGCTTTGTGGATGCTGCGCCATATGTCCAACAAGAGGCATTCGCTGTTTCCATCGTCGACTCAAATTCCAGGCTCACTTGCTCCGCCACAGTACGCACATCGAAGCCCGTGATAGCCGAACAGGTTGCAATCGTGCTGGCTATGCTAGATAGTCGCAGAGAGTCAATATACAGTGACTCCAAGGCGGCTATCATAGCCTACGAAACCGGGATGGTAGCCCCTCAGGCCCTCCGCATTCTCCAAAGCGTCAAGAGTATCACGCCCCATTCTCTCACTTGGTTTCCAGCTCACCTGGGGTCGATTGAGGGCCCTACCTCTAACCCGAACGAGGGCGCACACGAGGCCGCGTGAGGACTCACTGACCGCGCTGCCTCCACAGTCCCTCTGCCTCGCTGGGAACCCTTACTTACGTTCAACGAAATAACAAAGCACTTCTATCTGTCAAGAAGGGTATTCCCTCTCCCACACCCGGCCTTGTGCAGGGCGCAGGCAGTCACCTTAAGACTATTGCAAGCCAGTGCGTATCCTAACCCTGTGGTTCTTCATGCCATCTACCCTGAACGGTATCCAAGTGCGGATTGCCCCGGTTGTGGACTGTTAGCCACATTCAATCATGTGTTGTGGGAATGTGAAGCCATCGGTCCCGCCCTCAGCGAGGACAGGTGGGCTGCGCTCTTACGCAGCCCCGAACTTAAGGATCAAACCCTGGCCGTCCAGAGTGCCCGTGAACGGGCCGCCAAGCTCGGCTTGATGGTCCCAACGTGGGATTAGCCGGGTGGCGCGGGGTTTCCCCTGCGTCTTCTCAGAACAAAAATAAAGTTTTAGTCAATCAATCAATCAATCTCAGACCCATTTCTCTTACTTCTTGTGCGGGGAAGCTATTAGAAACTATGGTCAGGGATGGTGTCTCTCCCTTCTTGGAAGAGCGCCACATTTTTGCCGATTCTACGTATGCCTTCAGGCCCAAGAAATCTTCGCAGGACATACTCCTACAACTACACCACGAATTACTTAATCCCGTAGAACAACCCCACAATGACAAGATCATTATAGCGCTTGACCTTAAAGGAGCCTTCGATAACGTCAAGCACGAAGTCATCTTAGCTCACTTAAGTGCCACCAACTGCGGCGAGCGCACCTTCAACTACATCCGAAACTCTTTTACTGACAGAGCTGCGTACATTTGCATCCAAGATCAGTAATACGGCCCCTATTCCCTGGGCACGCGAGGCACACTACAAGGCGCTGTGTTGTCACCTCTGCTGGTCAACTTAACTATGACACAGCTCCCAGCCCGCTTGGCTGCTGTCGACGGGGTAAAGCATGCGCTTTACGTGGACGACATCGCTCTGTGGGCCACAGAGGGATGCCTGGGCAGCATTGAGGACAACCTGCAAACCGCATACCATATAGTGGACGAATATGCGGCGTACTGCGGCCTCCAGTGTTCCCCACAGAAGTCTGAATTCGTGCACCTTCGGCCATCGGTGAAGTGCACTTCGTCCATCAACCTTTCTCTGCATAGTGGACCTATTATGAGGTACAGGAGATCCGTGTCCTTAGACTCCTCAGCCACAAACACCACAGGGTCGAGACAACACTTCAGAAGCTGCGTAAGTTTCAAGAACAGATGGGCCGCATGGTCCGCCGAGTCTCCAACAAGCGGGGAGGCTTGTTGGAGACTCGGACGAACATTGAAAATACGCGAACTCGGCGAGCATTGGAAATACGCGATTCATGTTTGGCCCCTCCCCACCAATATGTCACGTGAAAGCTACGCTGGCCGTCGAGAGGCGCGGGCTCTTGCTCTCTGACGCCAATTCGGCTCTAAACAAAACGTATTTTACACGGACATCGCCGGCCCTTACCGCGGGGGTTGGTACACGGCCACCGTGGTCCACCAACGCAGGCAGGTGGATGGTCTGTCCTTCCGTGCAACTAATGCTACTCATGATGAAGACGTGGCAATAGCTGTGGCTATATCACACGACAGTTCTCAAATTATATTATCAGACTCCAAAGGAGCTTGCCAAAATTTCAACTGGGATGGATCACACCCCTAGCAGCCAAAATTCTCAAATCTTGTCCACGAGTAGGTTACCCCTCTCCGCGTCCAATAATTTGGACTCCTGGCTATCAGGACTTCGCAGGCAATGAGGCGGCGCACACTGCCGCCCACGCACTTATTTCTCGGGCCACTGCCTCGCCCACTGATGACCCCTGTGTTTGAGAAGAAAACACTCGTCTCCTAACTTGTAGAGAGATAATTACCCATTACCGGTACTCCAACCACCGTTTTCCTTCGCCCTGCAAAGGACTTAGGAAGCAGGACGAGAGAATTCTTCTCCGGCTATTTACGAATACTTTACTGTGCCCGGCAGTGCATAAACAATTTGACTCTTCCTTTTCCGGCCTCGGCCAGTACTGTGCGGAGGTGTCTGACACCTACGACATGGTATGGGCATGCCAGCTCAATTCTTCTTTACCCCCAAACCCAAATCCAACAAGAGAGGACTGCGAGGTGGTCCTGCTCGGTTGTCAGGACCTTGCGGCTCAACGAGCCATGGTCAAGCGTGCCAGGACAGCGGCAACGACCAATGGGGTCCCTGACTTGGGACTCTACCTAGTACTGCAGGGAGGCTGACCCTCTAGAGGCTGGTCTCCCTAGTAACTTCTGTTTTTTTAAATAAATGTTTACTAATACTACAACAACTACTACTACTACTATTACTATAGTATAGGCAGCTGTCCTGCCACACTATACATGCTCAGGTAAACCTTCATCTATAGTAGTGTATCATACAATTCGTGGTCCCGACGAATTCGGTGTACACATCAGTCCTGTGCTAATTAGAAGATCGAAGCGCTTCACGGCCGCTCGACGCCGCCACCGGCTGTAAGCACCTTTGCGCAAGTGCTGTTGCGTAATATACAGCCATATTAACAACTGCCGGGGTTTAATTACGGCTACCAAAGTTCTGTAATGTACACTAAAAATCTAAATACATTAGACTCGAACATTTTCACCTCAGTTCGAAATTCGGCCGCCATGACCTGGCCCCACGAATTTCGGGTCGGCAGTCGAGACCCATAACCAGTAGGGTGAAAGCGCTCGCACTCACGCGTGACGCCAGCAGCATGACCCCTCATATAGGGCCGCATCATGACCACTCCCGGAATTAAAGCGGACCGACTGGCTCTCATGGAGAAGCGCGCGTTTGCACTGGCGTTAAAATAAAAGAGGCGTTGGCCCAGTACATACAGAGATAACACCTCACACAAGGAACAAACGTCCACGCAAAAGAAAAGAAATAAAAGTCGAGCACCTGCCTAGAATATTCGTGATGACGAGATCGCTGACCACCAACCATGGCATACAATATCACCACGGTATGGCAGAGCCTCGATGGATCTATTTTCGGGAGCACACAGCCGCTTTTTCCGTGAATATACCTGGTTAAGACGCAACGTGCGGACGGTACGTTTGATTACACAGCACCCACAAGCAATCGTATGTATAAAATAACAAATTGCTACGTGCGAACGAGAACAAAAAAATATCGCACGACGCCTGCAACCGATGGTGACAAGCCCATTTGTGTCAATGACACTTTGCCCACTTAACAACAGAACATTACTGTAGTGAGGACAGCCGTAAGCAGTAGAACGAGCTGGCTTGGCAAAACTCGAGTGCTTCGCGATGCCCCCGGTATACCGTTTTAGCTGCGCTTTATCTATTTGGAAAGATGAGTAAAGCGACCGCGAATGCTATATTCGCGTGGGAAATATTTCACCAGCTATATCGGTTCTCCTAAAGCCCCAGTACATATTACAGCATTATCTACTATATATACAGTATAGGCCGCATGAAATGGGGCGATTTCGTTTAAATAAAACCGCAAATGTTTTCATCTACACGAATGTGCAATCGCACCGAGGCCAACATATGGGGTTGCTCTAGCTTTCAATTCACTTTAAAAGGTGGTAAGTGTGATCAAGTGACAAATGAAGGCTGTTATGGGCAGCGGTCACGGAATTCCTTGTTTGGATGCCATTATGCGCTGAGCATGCACACAGAGGTACATAGGGTGGTCTTCTTCGCAGTATGCGAGCTAAGAAGCAAATAACCCGTTTATCTGCGTGTCAGCAAAACTACATCTGTACATCCAGTCTTTATTCCATCGTACATCCAGTCAAAACTACATCCAGCCTTTATTGTAATGAAGCACTTGAGATGACGTCAACGCCTCCCTTATTTCTTTCTATGCCAGTGAGAACGCGCCCTTCTCAACGGGAGCCGTCCGTCCGCCTTAGTTCAGGGAGTGGTCGTGATGCGACGCTACATGAAGGGCAGTGCTAAGGCCCCTTAGATAGCGTTCAAATAACGGTATATATTCCCTAGGTGAGCAGAGCAGCGCATAAGTTCGCCATCTTTCCTGGTTAACAACCATGGTTACGTCGTGAAGCCGCCCTCTGTTTTTGCAGGTAACTTGCTCAATTATAGGCCGGTCCTCGATCCACAAAGCGTGTCGCCTATCGCCAGACGACGTGTCTGGCGTGTCAACGACTGGCGAAAAAAGTTTGTTGACACCGACACTGGACGACACCACTGACAGTTACATTTCGTTTTGATGCATCTAATACTACGTTGATTGATTGATATGTGGAGTTTAACGTCCCAAAACCACCATATGATTATGAGAGATGCTGTAGTGGAGGGCTCCGGAATCACAACCACCTGCGGTTCTTTAACGTGCACCCAAATCTGAGCACACGGGCCTACAAATCTAATACCTCGTGTTGACGCCGATGCTGGACACCACCGACATGTCACGCCTTTTGTATCGAAAGCCTTTGCCTTAATAAGGCTTCAGCCTGAAAAAGGGCCTTTGAAAATACACTGCAAGTCACTAACAATCTTGCACACAACGAATAGCTGGATGTTGTACGGCTGGCCACAAAATGGCGGCATACAAAAAAAATATGCTAAATTTGGTAGAAGCTGGCTACAGCGTGCGTGATATCCCGCTGAATTTGGCTGAGTTTCTTTAGAGCACTTTCCGAGATGTATCCACCCTAACAAAGTCATGTAGGCTCCCCAGGTTTCTTTCCCCATGAACTCATAGCGCATGCGAAGGCTAGGCGAATGGGTGACAGCAGCAAAGGGCTTGAGGAGAGGGTAGTGAGTGGCAGCAATAATGGACGTGCTCAATGCCACCTGGAAGAATGTTATCAGGCCTGCTCACTGCCACCGTGACGTCACTGGTTTCGCCCGAGTGAGCGCGCTTACGGGAGGCTGGAAATACATTGCCACTGTCCTCTCCCGTTAAAATAGTAAAGCGTTCGCGGCTTGTTTTGCACGCTTCACAGCTTCATTCTGCCTTTAGGTAAAAAAAGGCCCTTGTTTAAGTAATGTATTGCGCTTTCAAGCGTTTGGAGATTAACCCGTGAGCCATTTGTTCCACGAAAAATTTCAATGATTGTGAGCTATCGAATGTGTGGCCGATCCATAAGAGCTAAACTTAATGAACCAAATTATTTTTAGCCGCACGTGCTCCAGAGCTACCCTGGGATAATAATTTCATGCATTTCATTCAATAAACCGATTGTGAGTTCGTGCCCATCAGTTTTATTGCCTTCCGTTTTCTTATCAACTCTGTGTGCGCCAAAATGTTTCCAAGCTTACTTTGTACTTGCAACAACTGCTGGAAGTTCGTCTTCTGGCGTTTTTATATGGAGCTGAAGGAACTATTGAAATCATCTTTTAATGGTGTAATCTATTGGTATGGTGCACTTCCGGTAATACTTTCTTCTATTCCACTGCGAAGCAAGTCTATCCTACTGACGAATCGAGAGTGATTCCTGTATGTTCTATATTGGCAGATATGAAGCAGCTCCATTACAGTGTACTAGAAAGGGGCAGTAGAGTGAACGAAGCGGCTGCACCGTATGTCTGCTGATTCTCTGGCGGGTGACAGCTAGCGGCGGCGTTGGAGTAGCATGGTACTGAAGATCTCAGAAGCGTCTGCATTGAGAGCGTGCGCAAGTAGCCAGCGAAAGCGTGTATTTGCTTGTTTTTAGCGCGCTTAATGCGTTCCACAACCATTATCAGTGTATGCACACCTCCTAAGCGCAATAGTGCACGAGTGAATAAGCAGACACGCAGAAATTGCGTCGGGACAATCACTGTTTCAAGAGTCAGCCGACAAAAAAAAGCAAGTAGTACAATCAGAGTTTGCACGCATCTGCCTAGCTTTTCACTCAAGCAGCGCTTTAAGTGGCGCTACATCATAAGTTGCTACTGGCGAGCTACAAAGAGAGAAATATGAAAACAGCGAATAAGCCATATGCTCGTTTTGTCGGTGGTTTCCATATCTAGAGCACTCGTCATCATATAAGTCAACATGCACTCGATTGTTTGATTAGAAACCTGATTATAAGTAATGTTGTCGCAACCTTTATATCGGTGACGACTTAGTTTTATCATCCCAGTTCTGCGGAAGATAATATTTATTGCTTTTTGAAAGGATTTCTTGTTTTAACCGCGTGCTTTGGCGCTCACTTTACTTCTTTTATGCAAGCTACAGGAGGCCGAGCCAGGAAGCCGAGCCGAAAGAACGCCAAGAACTCCATGCGAAAGGGGTTATCTCAAACATATTAAAGAGTGCCAGTTGTATAGTATACATAGCCCGTCTGTTACTCTTCGTAAATTCACTGTAACCAAATCATTTTGTATTGTCATCTTAAATTGTACTGCTTTCTCATTATTATATTGGTGTAACGTTGTTTCAAGGGTGAAAATTTATAACAATGTTTAGTATTATAGGTATAGTTCTTTTATTAAGTGTCAAAAGTGTAGGGAGGCGTTGCTGCACTTTGTTTTAAAAAATATAACTTGTATATGTACTCAGTAAACACACCACACACACAAACAAGCGTATATATGTATATATATATATATATATATATATATATATATATATATATATAATATATATATATATATATATATATATATATATATATATATATATCCACAAGTACACGAATTTAGGTCGCATGTCATCGCCCTCCTAACCATATTCATGCAATGCCCCTTAGAGCAGCCGCTATTTTTACGCCGTGCATTTTTGTACAACTACGTTAGACTTGAACTAGTTTGAGACCACATACTGTCGAAAAGGTGAAATATACAGTGAGAATTACAACAGAGGCACGCTATATTCAGCTACGCCAACTGTAAACATTTGGCGCAGAGCTACTCAGGATTTTTTTTCGAGGGGAGGGGGGTGCAGCAGAGCGACTAACTTTGGCAATTCTTGGTCGCTGTGAATACGTGTAAATATTTTAGTGTACCCGAAAAGTTCGATTACGAAAGCATTTCGTGGTGTAACGGGTTCAGAGTCCCTTCCTTGCTCCTCTCTATACTTACGGCTTCCTGGTTCTTCGTGCGTTTGACACGATATCGTCTCATCATCTCACAACTTTCTGAGCGCAGCTATCTTCCAATAACTCGACTCAGTTGCTCTTAATATTGCAGATGCCTGCTCAAGAAAGAAGGAGCTCAGAGAAGAAATCAGAATAAGACACGCCCTTTCTAAATAACTTTCGATATCTCACAAGGACTTTTATGAAGCTCAAATTCGGTATATTGGCGTGTCATACTTCAACGGCTATGACATCATGTGCTAGACATCAATGATGGGCAGATAGAAAGAAATCTGCGTCAAAAAATCACACCGGAGAAGCTGGAGCGCATAGCAGTTCCTGCGCGCGGCGCGCGGCTCTCTCAATGGATGGATGGATGGATGGATGGATGAATGGATGGATGGATGGATGGATGGATGGATGGATGGATGGATGGATGGATGGATGGATGGATGGATGGATGGATGGATGGATGGATGGATGGATGGATGGATGGATGGATGGATGGATGGATGGACGGACGGACGGACGGACGGCCGGATGGACGGACGGATGGGTGAATGAATGGATGGATGGATATGGCTGTACCCTTTAGATCGGGCGGTGGCTAGCGCCACCAAGCCGTAATACCTAATGAAACAAAGACTAGATTTATTTTTTTTTCTTTAAAAAGTGAGTTTGAGGATTCGTACTTTGCAGTGAAGAAATTATTTTCACTCGTGCCTTGACTTTAGCCACCAATCAGATAACCTCCTTCTAGTTAAGTCTACCCGCTTAAAGTCTATTTTGCCCTCCCGGTCCCTAAACCCAAGTGCTTTGAAAAACTCTGCGCCATCATCCTGAACTATAGGGTGAAGCCCTCTACAGAACATTATCAAGTGTTCGGCAGTTTCTTCTTCCTCTCCACATGCACTGCATACTGTGTACCTCTTCGCATTTGGCCCAATATGTCTTGGTTCGCAGTACTCCCGTCCTGGCCTCAAACAGTAGAGAACTACCCCGAGTATTATCGTAGATCCTTTCCTTGGCAATTTCCTGCTTAAAAGTTCGATAGATCTCTCGTGCAGACTTCTTAATCATGCCCATTCTCCACATGTCAGTCTCCGTTTCCTTCACTTTCTTCTTAACCGATAGTTCTGTTTGGTTGGGCCTCCTGCTGTTTTCTAAGTATTTACCAGTCAATTTCCTGGTTCGCTTCCTCCAATTTGTATCGACATTCTTCATGTACAAGTAGCTGAAAACCTTCCTAGCCCAACGCTTCTCCCCCATTTCTCTCAATCGCTTCTCAAACTTTATCTTGCTGCTAGCTTCCCTGCCCTCAAATGATGTCCATTCCATATCACCTTGTACTCCCTGATTTGATGTAATCCCGTGAGCTCCTAAAGCAAGCCTACCTATTCCACGTTGCTTAATTTCTAATCTTGCTTGAACTTCTGATCTCATGCACAAGACCGCATTGCCGAACGTCAGCCCAGGAACCATGACCCCTTTCCATATTCCTCTCACAACATCATACCTATTGTAATTCCACAGTGCCCTATTTTTCATCACTGCTGCTATTACTATTCGACTGCAACACCGCCGCTACAGGCAACGCGGAAGACATCAGGCGGCGAGACGCGGTCACACCACTCAACACTTCTAGTACACTCTAGCTCCGTCGTGAGTTGCACTCAACGGAGCAAATTTTTCTACTGAGCGAAAATCGGCGAAGTCTACCGGAAGTCGCAAGCACCCCGTGCTTTGAAACGGCGCCAACTTTGGGCGCGCCAACGAATGCCACTCGCATCAGTTACTTTACGTCGAAGCTCACGGCGATAGTTACAGCGTGAGAACAGAATGACTTTATCGCCGTGCGATACCAACTAGCCCAAACTGCCACACTTCGAAGATCACGCTTTGCTCGCGTAGCGTCGCTGGGCCCAGAAGGCTCTCTCAATCAAGAAAGAGACGCACGCATCGCGTTTCATCCTGACCCTGCCTAGTGGTCCAGAGGAAGCGCGTGTGATCCATTGGCAGATTTCCTTTTGTTGTCCTCCGCCAGAGTAGAGTGCTTCGGCGTAGAGTTCGTGGATCATCCTGAATCCGCCAATGGATGTCGCCATAACTTGAGCAAACAGAAAGTGAAATCTTGGATTCAGCTGGTATTAAAGCTGTCAAGAACAGAACACTACAAGCGAATAAGTCGGCCAAGCAAACAGCACTAAAGACGTTTAGCGTTTATTGGGCCAACAGCATGCGTGGCTCCGAAGACTGTAACCAACTAGGTAAGTTAGGTGGGGCGGTTGGTCATAGCAGTCGGACTCTTCGCTTCTCAGTCAGCCTGAGTCATAGAGAGCACCTTTCCAGGTCCGACCTCCTCCGAGTGCTGGCTTTTTTTACCTTCTCTTCAGGCTTTTTGAAGCCTTCAGGCTATTTGGTCTTGCCGGCCATTGCCACCGCAGGCTCTTCTTCAGTCTTCGGGAGAGGATTGGGAGTCTTGGACGATGTCTTGTCCGCAAGTGAATAACGCGTTCTTGCAGTCATACACCCCCTTTCGCCGACTTCACTCAGTCGAAGGTGCTCCAGGTTTTTCAACGCCATTCGATAACGTCGACGCTTAATCATGAGTGACATTTGCCGATCTTCGAATTCCTTCTGCAGCTTTTGGTGATTAGCGAAGCGCTCTGGCTGCGACCGTGTGCAGGGCTGGGAGTATTCTATAGCCACCACAGCTTGCTCTGTCACGTGTACTATGGCAGCCTTCCCCGCCGATGGTGCAGAAGGTCCGTGCGCTGATCATCTGCTTTGCGAAAATAACACCTCTGGTGAAACACAGGGGTTGCGACCAGGTGGACTGGAATGCACGAGGAAGCATACGAGCGTGGCACCTTCTTTTTCTCCTGTTTCTCGCGGCACGTTGCCGCACTCTGACAATGCCAAAAGCTTCACCGCGCTCGGTACACGTTTTGTGCCTATACATGACACGAAACTTCAAGCTTTAGTACCGATAAATGATGTCAGAAAGCTGGCGCAGCAGAAGGAACAAAATGCACAACATAAAGGGCTATCAACCGCCACATCACCATGGTGCCGCGAAAAGGAAACAATTCGCAGACGTGTCTTCCACTTAAAAGTAAGGTTGTCCTCTCTTTCTTTTGCAGGTTTATGATACCAACTCCCAAGGGTTTGTGAGTATCGCGTAAAACTAAAAATATTTTCTTTCGCCAGCCAAATATTTTCATTCGTCAGTCAGCTAGAGACACTTTTTTTTCTATCTGATTGGCCTCGCTTTCATACACTGCAGGTAGGTTACGTGCAACCACTTGTTGGACCAATATATACTAAACTGAGTGAGGTTCCTACAGTTGGCAAATAAAAATCCGTAAATCGGCCTGTCCTATAGCCTTGAGGAAGACAAGTTTGCTTGTCGGAACGTCTGCTCTACACAACCCCTGTTAAAGGCATTTTCATCACAAGCTTCCAACTTCCCTTTCCTACCCTATTTAGGATTTCTATTGGTAATGTAAGACAGAACCTTGATATCATTTTTGACGGTATATATTCAATTGATGCCACAAATCTGTTTTACCGAATAATATACGGGCTTTTCCAGAGGCTTTTCCAGAAAATAAATATACCAAAATATTATTGCTTTAGATGCCTCACAACTCAATGGAAAGTCTGGCATTGGTATTTTCTTTGATACTTTCCGTCGTCATTCTCATTAGTATTTCCCGCTTTCCTATCAACAATAGGGGGGAATTTATTGAGGCTATTATGGCTCCAAGAGTGCTTAGCTCACCAACCTCAAGTGTATTGCTGACCCATTACCTTTTAGCACTCGCTGCAAATAGGAATTCGCAACTATCACGTACTTTTCCCTCTCTGTTCCCTGCCCCCGTAACTCTATAATCACATTAACTTTGGTGCCTGGCTATAATTTGATAACATTGAATGAAATGACGAACACCCGGGCATGGTCCAATATGCTCCTTTATTCCGACATCAGTCCTCATAATTTCAGTAGAGTAAAATGCATGCCGTAATTCAGGGCACTGAGAAAACATTATTCATTAACTTAAACGACTGTGGATACCTCTTGTTCCCTTGGCATGGCAATATCCTCTTAGAACGAAAAGAGTGAGTTATTTTAAAAATAATGCTGTCTTTTTTTGAAATTAAACTAATATACACAAAGAGCTGGTCTGGCGTAAAGCACCCGCTTTTCGTCATTCTTCATCACGATGGCTGCCACTTCGGCCGATATCGCGGCCCACGAAGCCCCGCTGCTCTGCCTGTAGAGGATGTTGTTGAATAAAAATCAAGTGCCAGAGAGGCAGAATTCAGATAGCCGGCATATCTGATCAACCGAGCGTGGTGTCCTATCGTTCGGGATTGTGTGGTCTTCGAGCGCCCAGCGCGTCACGGACAGTGCGAAGGGGGCGGGCACGGTGGTGAAAAGAAAAACTACCTCGAACGCCAGCATGAAGTCAGTTCAATCCAGACTCACCTCATACGCAATGCCACGAAACCTGCATCTGACACTGTCCCCAGTCCCAGTGTCAGATGCAGGTTTACACCTGTCTGGTTGATATATATATATATATATATATATATATATACCTTTTTTGAACTTTGCTGCTTCATAAGCTGCAAAGTTTGCCGGTAGCATAAACTAAAATAAATTGGGCTCATCACTCTAAGAATCCGTATAAAACGAAATATTTGATGATTAATATCTTGGGTTTCACGTCCCAAAAACACCATATGAATTTGGGAGACGACGTTATAAAGGGCTCCCGAAATTTCCACCACGTGGTGTTTTTAACATACATCCAAATCTGACCACACAGGTCTACAGCGATGCCACCTCCATTAAAATGCAGCCACCGCAGCCGGAGTTCGATGCCGCAATCTGCGGGCCAGCAGCAGAGTACTTTAGCCACTAGACCACCACGATGGGGCATAATATGAAATTCAAACGTGTCTTCACAGATAAGGCTGAGCGTTTATTGTGCACAGCTTCGCCACAAAGGCGAATGAATGCACGCGACAGCAAGCAAATGTAATTCCACGCGATGATGGGCAAGCAGCTGGAAAATGGCAGTGGAAGCCTCAAGCAGAAAGCACTCACGACTTAAGCATGTACGTAGATGATGTGCGCGCAATAACAGCTGTCACTGCTCAGAACCTTAAGAGGCCCTGAAACACTTTTTCAAGTAACCATGGAATGTATTCAGTAAAAGAGCTTATTGCCTCACAAATTCTACGCCGCGAAAAATTTTAAGAATCCGTCAAGTACGAGCGAACTTACAAAGAATTCTCGCAGCAATCGCGTTCTGTCTTCTCTCGTCCTGTTAAAGCACTGGAGGCTAAGCAGGGAGGGATGCCAGGGGCAAAGAAAATATGCCACGTGCGCTTCCCGACCTTGAGCACTTTTTGCTTTATTATTTGAATACGGGGCTTTTTCCGGGTGATCGCGAGCGCACGCGTGGGCAACTCACGGCCACTCTCGGCCATGTTCAATCAGCCTCTGGCTGATAGATGGCCTTCTGCGAGCGATTTTTGAGCGTCTTCCGTCATTTTTTCAAGACAATAAATAAGGAAATGAACTTTATTTGGACCAGGCCCTTTGTAGTTCATCCCTAAGGTTGGTAGCCTCCTTAGTCCAGGTAGTGGCTCGTGGCCGCCGCCCGAACCCGGTTCACAAACTGCAGCTGGTTGTCACGGTCTTGCGTCACCAGCAAATCCTCCGACTGGTCTTCGAATACTTCCTCTGCATCTGTTTGTTTCTCTTCGTCTTCACTTTGTGGTGATGACGGTGGTAAGTCCGGATTGTTGCGATATTCAAGCACCATGTGGCGCAGTGTTGCGCGTATCTTGAGGGCAAAACTTGCAGTCCTGCCTGAAGGTCCTTGAATACATTGCGTACATCAATGTTCCGTGCGGGTAAGTTCCGACTTGTAGTCTTCTGTAACACTGCTTATTTCCTACTCAAACTCTTGCGTGCAGGCGGGTACCACTTTCTCTGCTACCTGTACCGAGCCAAAACGTCTGCGTACTTCTTCCGTATGCACTCATGTTCATTGTGACAGTCATTGGTCCGTGCTTCCCGCGTGTACGAAATGGCTTGGTGTGCATGATTTCAAGCTGCGGCGTGCAGCAAAACGCGGCCGTGGCAGCGACATAAGTGACCTTCATGCTGCCTCTAGTGACTATAACTTCGAGGCAAACTTGCGCTTGAAGCACAAGATCAACGAAGCGCCTGAACCATGAGATAACGCGCGTGCGTGCGCAACGCCCTATACAGGCGCGCGCGGAATGCGCTGGCCGACGAGCTTCAGAGCGCGCTCCACACGTGCCCTTCACGCCATCTCGCTTCTGATGACGAAAACGAGCTTAAGTTACCGAGATCTGAGCACCATAAAACGGTATATGTTGTATAATAATGTCTTGCCGTTGGAAAACTGGACAAAATACGTTTTGCCGTTTACTGGTTTCACGCCATACGCTGCAGAGCGAGAGGTCGTAGGTGTGACGCCCAACTATGAAACTTTTTCTGCTCATTTGATTCTTTGCGAACTGTTAATATATATTTTAAAATCATACACTTGACAAAAATATCTCATCGGAGCCATGCTAAACGCTGGTATAAAACACTTTTGTGTTAAAAAAAGAAACCGTAGCCAAGCCGAAGGAAGTGTTAAAGTGTGCCAAATACACTCATAAAAATGTGGTAGCTCTTGCCAGCTTCGATGTCATGCTTTGTCACATATATTACAACCCTATTTGTAAGTGGTAGCAGGGTGGCAACGTTTACTCTCTATGGCTCTACTGAAGTATTTGGTAATAATTGCTACCCTAGCCAGTACTGACCATGCGTAGTAACGTATCAAGATTTTACGAAAAAAAGTAGTGATTGATACTACCATGTTAATTTGGTCTCATTATGTCATAATGTGGAAGTTGATGTTTCATTACTGGACAACCTCGGCAGCTCTATCACAAAGGAAGCATGCGACGGACGCGAATCACATCGGCTCCGGCTCAGGTTCATTTTTAAGAATATCTTCCTGGCGACCTGTTGCAAACATAGGAACTTGTTCCTAGCATCACCACTGTCAAGCCTATACCGGACTTCAGCCTGTGAGTGCGCTTTTAAACGTCTTAACGCTTTTGAAAGTTCTTGGGCGAGGTCCACCTCACTAACCCTAAAAAACAGGAGGCGCGGCTTGGACAGAACGCCGCCCTGCTCTACAGCGGATGGCGAGCATCTCTGCGAGCGTCGCAGCCGACGAGAAGCACTCATTGCCCTCTTGCTCCACGGAAGACATGATGGATACGCAGACCAGTGAAGACGCTAATACGCAGGCGAGCAATGAGCACAACGCACATCCATGGATCACTGTTACCAAGAGAGCAAACAAACGCCGACAGCTGCAACCCCATACCCTACCGACTAAACAGCTGCCCAGCACGCCGTCTGAGCCCGCTCTAGGCCAGAGCTGGCCTAAGACGCGTCTACTAAGACTCCCACCGCTCCCTGCCGAGGACTACAAGCTAGCAATCCGTCCCCATGGTGGATTAAATCTGAGCAAGGTTAGCCCCAAGACGTTTCTTCTCGCCGTAGCTCATCCAGCAAATATGCGCAGTGAGAAGCCTGATATCAAGCTTCGTGTTGACGAAAATCAAAATGTGGTAACAATAAGCACCTCATCTGAACACATCGCCACTGCACTTGGACAAATCACCAAAATTACAGTACACGCAGCAACCTACGACATCACCGCTTATGATATTGCGCCTGATAATTCGTGCAAAGGTGTGGTCAACGGAAATAGGCCATGAAATCGCACCAGACGACTTCCTGACAGAAGTTGAAGTGCCGGGCTACGAGGTCCTCACGTGCAGACGCCTCGGCAACTCCGGAGCAATGGTGCTCACATTTTGTGGCAAACGAATCCCTTTCTTCGTCAACGCATACGGACAGGCTCTTCGCTGCTATCTCTAAAAACAGACTATTCCCCACTGTAGAAAGTGCAACAAAACAGAACACCACGATGATGTGTGCCCACAGCCTCTTGACACAAGGAAATGTCGAGTGTGCGAAGATTGGGAATTCACTATCACCTAACAACCACGAGTGCCGCCCTTCTTGCATGCTTTGTGGTGGCGACCACCCGACGGCTGCCAAACCATGCCCAAAGTGGTTTTTGCCACCAGTCAACGAATGCAAACCTCAGAAGAATGGTAAGTTGGGCTAGTTGGTACTGATCCATAAGGTATGTAACTGCGCAAAAAACTGACGGAAACAAGAAGGAGAGAAAAAGGACAGACTGCGCTTGTCTGTCCTTTTTCTCTCCTTCTTGTTTCCGTCAGTTTTTTGCGCAGTTACATACCTTATGAATGCAAACCACCCCGGTCAGCTACTCCCACCAGGAAGGCCCAGTCACCATCTCATAGCCCCGGACGGCAGAGCAGTGCGTCCGGGAGTGCAGCCAGGCGAAGGGGCCGTTCTAGGGATACGTCGGGGCCCAAGCGAGGAAACTCGTCATCGCGGAGCGGTTTCACCGGTCTGCAGGGATCTCAAGGCTGGCACACGGACGGGACAACGCATCATCATGGCCAGCAAAGCAGTTCCCACAAGAAAGCACAAACGGTAAGCTGGACAGGGCAGTTCAATCCTCTCCCTCCCTCTCCACACCAATCCCACTCACTCACACAAACATCAACGCAGCAAATAGCACCACAACCAACTCCACCTACTTTACCACAACCCATGTCAGTGGACACAGCTTCACCCTGACATGCCGTCAACTACGGCACGATCCGACTATTGCACACCAGAAGCGTTGAATGAAATGGCTACTTCTTTAAGGAACGAATTCGCAGCTATGATGCAGGTAGAAATGCAGAAATTGAGAGATAGCATTATGGCTGAACTAACAGCTCCACTCCAACAATTGGTCAAGCAGGCCCTGCAACCTGCTGTCCAGCAGATTGTAATGGATGTTAAGCAGCAGATATCGGCTGCACTTGGCCAACGTAATATTGCACCATCTGCACCAAAACGCATCACTTCTCCGACACGTGAAACACAGCGACCGCATTCTTACATACGCCCCTCTCGTTTTCTATCACAGTCCTGAAAAACTGTCCCAACAGCCGCAGCTGCTGCAGTTCCGCTTCCCACCACCCTCCATCAAGATTTATCAGAGTCTGAAATGCCTCCGTGTACTACCGAGGCCCCACTATTCCATGATCATGGCGAGAAACCGTAGGTCAACGCGTGACACCCCCAAACTCCTACGTGTGTGGCAGTGGAATTGCAGGGGGTACCGTAGGAAACTCGGAGCTCTAATGCAATTCATTGCCACGAAGCAGATTACTCCCAATGTCATAGCGTTACAAGAAGTGCAGTGTACCCCTACGCTTTCGGGTTACACCACACACACGGACGTAACGAACAATACACCACATCGCACAGCTACATTAATTTCTAAGCATGTCACTGTCATAGAAAACACCCTTCAAAGCACCCCCATCTCACACGTACTTCTCGAATTAGTCCCGTGCTCTCGTTCCAGTAGCAGCCTGGACGTGCTTAACGTTTACACTGCACCTAACGCCAGGAGCGATGACTTCGGTCATCTATTTGCACAACTATGCAAGTTGGGTAAACACATAGTTATTGTAGGAGATTTCAATACCCCCATCCGGCTTATGGCTACGCAACAGAAACGCCTAAAGGCCGACGACTCTCACAGGTTCTCGCGTTTCATCGCATGACCCTGCTGACAGAACCTGATCAACCCACTCGCCTAGGTAATAGTGTGAGCAGGGACACATGCCCCGACCTCACGATAGTCAAGGGGGTTAGACACCATTCCTGGTGCAACCTCATGGTGAATCTAGGCAGTGATCACCATATACTAACTACAGAGCTCCAAGTAGCAGTCACGCGTGCCCCAGAGCGCATCATAAAACTAACAAATTGGGATGCATTTAGGCGTAATCGTACAACTATTTATCAGGACTCTCCTTCCCTAGAAGCTTGGATATTACAACTTCAGTCCGATTTTCAAAGAGCTACCAAACTCATCGCTGTGACGACAGAAACGCCGGATGTGGACCAGCATCTGCTGCATCTCTAGGATGCCCACAAATGTTTCACACGGCGGTGGCGGCGACAAAAACATAACCAAAAACTTCGTCTCCGAATCACCCAACTAGCTACTGAGGCACATGACTATGCGAACATCCTCACTAGCAACAATTGGCATAACTTCTGCGATCGACTCAACGGCTCACTAAGTACACCTCGAACGTGGAGTATACTCCGTGCTCTTTTAAATTCCACGCAGACAAAATCACACACTGCTAACGCAATCCGCACCATTCTCCACAAATCAGGGCTCGACGATACCACTCTGCTGCAAACCTTAAAGCAACACTATGTATCCATGGGCCCCCGTCTCGCCTACCGTGATTATCCACACGTACACGATACGCCTCTAGATGAGTACATTACAGAAGCAGAGGTTAGGGTAGCTTTGCAAAGGATTAAGCGTAACACAGCACCCGGTACAGACGAGATTACGTACACACTTCTGCGTAATTTAAATGACCAGTCCATCGAATATTTAACCGCTTTTTACAACGAACATTGGGACAACGGCAGGCTACCACAGGAGTGGCAACACGCAGGAATCATACTTATTACAAAGCCCTGCAAGCCGCTATCCCTCCACAATCTTTGCCCTATATCCTTAACTTCATGTGTAGCTTAACTCTTTGAACGCGTCGTCGTTTCTCGAGTACAACCATTTCTCGAAGACAATCACTTTTTTTCCTGATACACTATTCGGCTACCGTCGTGGTATCTCTACACAGGACGTATTATTAGAGCTTAAGGAGGACTTGTTGGATAGCCCCACTTCAAACCAGGTCCGAGCTGTTCTGGTCCTGGATCTGAAGGGTGCTTTTGACAACGTCTCCCACGACCTTATTCTTGACAATCTCACTTCATCTCAGTGTGGCTCCCGTATCTACAATTACGTCAGGTCCTTTCTTTCTGACCGCACGGCCACTATTGGGATTGGAGACCTCTGTTCAGACGTCATTCGTCTCGCAGGCAGAGGAACACCACTGGGCTTGGTTCTCTCGCCCACTTTGTTCAACGTGGCTATGACTAAACTCCCTTCCCTATTACAACAGGTTCCCAACATCCATCATGTCATCTATGCAGATGACATTACA
The DNA here is from genome assembly GCF_013339725.1 of Rhipicephalus microplus. Classification (NCBI taxonomy): domain Eukaryota; kingdom Metazoa; phylum Arthropoda; class Arachnida; order Ixodida; family Ixodidae; genus Rhipicephalus; species Rhipicephalus microplus. Next base: position 140,341,256 of record NC_051169.1, read on the forward strand.
ATTTGGGCAACCAAAGGATCAGACGGAACCATTCAGGACTCCCTACAGGAACCTGTGTCTGTGGTACAAGACTATGCTGCTGCCGGCAGCCTTACGCGCTCAGTGGATAAGTCGGAGTTGTTATTGGTATACAAGCGGCGCCGCAAAACCGCTGATTCTCCTGACATTTCGCTATTTCTTGATGGCCGTCCTATCCCTCTGGTACCACGAATTCGCATTTTAGGCCTCTACCTTTTGTCCAACGGCAAGGCCTCGCACACTACACACCTTCTGGCTCAGCAGATAACTCAAATTACACACAAGCTCCAACGCATCACCAATCGCAGGAGAGGCCTCTGTGAGAAGGATGTCCTCCGCTTAGTACAAGCACTCATAGTTAGTCGGCTCACCTATCATCTTCCCTTTCACAATCTTACGCTAGCTCAAATCACAAAAATGGACATCCTTCTATGGACAGCTGTGAAGGCGGCTCTCAGCTTGCCTCCACACGCATCTACACAACGCCTCCTTCAACTAGGAGTCCACAATCATTATAACCGAACTCATCGAGGCCCAGCACAACAGTCAGCTCCAACGGCCCAGGCAGACCCGTCAGGGCTGCACCATCCTATCTCGTCTTGGATACCCGATTCCCAAAAAAAAACCCGCACAAGTACCGCGACATAAACTTGCTTCTACTGTCCGCGCACTCATCAAAGTGCCTCCGATTCCGTGCATTATGAATCCCTCCCGCCACGCCAGTCATCGACGTGCGCGAGTTCAGGCTAGGACACACGTCTTTGGTGATGGTACCTCAGACTTACAAGTACTTTACACTGATGCAGCACGCTACCCAGAGATGATACATGACAGATGTATCATGACAGATGAGCCATGATACATGACAGATGAGCCATGACAGATGATACAGACGCCCTTGTGGCGTCTGTCACACTTCGCACTACAGACAGTGGTCTGGCAGAGGAGGGAGCTCTTGCTCTGGCAATTGTTCACGCTACGACACCGTCACATAACTCCCCTGTCACAATTGTAGCAGATTCACAAAGTGCTTGCCGTGCTTTCGCTCAAGGACTTGTGGCTGCACACACACTAAATATCCTTTCTTCTGTCTCACCGTCCGCATTACGTCCTGTACGTATCGTCTGGACACCTGTTCACGCCTCTCTCCATGGCAATGAACGCGTTCATGCGGTTGCCCGAAAGCTGACCGGCCGGGCTCCACTGGAAGAGCTGTCCGATCCAGACGAAGCATCGACAGAACCACTTAACTACAACGCTACGCTAGAGTACTACTGACAGAGCCATTATACGTATCCTCCCCCGTCATCATTCACTTAACAGAGCAGCTGCTGTCGCTTGGCGGCAACTACAGACCAATTCATTTCCTTGCCTTTATATGCTAAATCGCTTTCATCCGACTCTCTACCCCTCCTACTGCCCCTTCTGTAGATCCGTACCGGCGGCGTACCACTCCATGTGGGAATGCTCTGCCCCATAGGGCGTTCCTCTCATTCCCAACCCAACCCCTTCCTCTTGGGAGTCTGCACTGCTCCGCTTACGCGGGCAGGAACAGCAGCAGCTGGTCCAGTGGGCCCGAAGGGTCGCGCAAGGACAATGGAGCCCTGGACTGAGGGCCCCACCCAAAGAAGGCTCAGGGTGAATTTGTTATTAATAAAAGTTTATTCTCTCTCTCTCTCTCTCTCTCTCTCTGGACAACCTCGGATAATCTTGCCGAGGTGTTTCTTGGATACGATGAATCATAAACGTCCACGCTATACAGAAAGAAAAAAAGCTAGAGTGGACACTGCGCGAAAGGTGGTCTGAGGAAATCCGTCACGACTGCGGAACAAACTAGTGCTTTAACCAAACTCCGGAAGACGCAAGGGCGAAGAAAAAGCTATCATTTGAACAAACTGTTTTTTAAATAACAAGTATATGCCCATATTTGGCATGTTTTATACATAACAATTCAACACACATTTCGTGGTTATTTTTGTTAAGCCGCTCTGCCATAAACAGCATGTACGCGCTGACTAGTGCAGACGCGGGAACATCGGCTTCCGCTCCCAAAAATGTTTTAGATTAGCAACGCGTCTCATGTTCAGCGAGTTTTTTCATCATTGAACGTGGATTTTCCAGAGTACCACACCGACACCAACATTGTGCCCGGGGGTGGCATTATCATTATTCTAGGGATTTTTTGCTCCGACGCTGAGGCATGGTTGTTTGGCGCGTTGAGGCCTAGCTCTGCAACGCTACCGTGCGCTCGCTGCTCCCAAGTATGTCCATGAAAAGTGACGCTCAAAGGAAGGACGTCACCGCCGAAGCGTATCTAGAATCTGGATGGACCACGGCTCTTAAATGCGAAGCATTTCTTAGCGAACTTCGGCGACGTTAAGCGTATCTATCTATCTATCTATCTATCTATCTATCTATCTATCTATCTATCTATCTATCTATCTATCTATCTATCTATCTATCTATCCGCCTACGACTTTTAGCTCTCCGTGACCGTTTCGATAATGGTACACATACCAAAATTGGTATGGCATATTATGACTATATGACAAGCATTTAGTAACAAGTCATGACATAAAAATCATGACTTGTACGCCACGAATGTCATTATTTACATTCTGTGGTCTTGCTACCCTTGCGGTGCTTTCCTTCACATGACATGTTACAAAACTGGTAAGGTATGACATGACTGCATGGCGAACACATTGATTGATTGATATGTGGGGTTTAACGTCCCAAAACCACTTCATGATTATGAGAGACGCAGTAGTGGAGGGCTCCGGAAATTTCGACCACCTGGGGTTCTTTAACGTGAACCCAAATCTGAGCACACGGGCCTACAACATTTCCGCCTCCATCGGAAATGCAGCCGCCGCAGCCGGGATTCGAACCCGCGCCATGCGGGTCAGCAGCCGAGTACCTTAGCCACTAGACCACCGCGGCGGGGCTGCATGGCGAACACAAGCGACAGGCCGTAACATGAAAATCATGACATGCGTGTCATGTTACATCATGACTACATGTCACACTCATGATGCACTCACGGCCGTTTCGCTAGCTTCGCATATATCGAATTTGGTATTATGGTACGTAAATGGATGACGAAGGTATGTGACTGGTGCAAACAAGATAATCATGAGATGCATGTCGTGTAAGAACATGACTACATGCCACATTTCCAAGGCGCCAATATACTTCGACGTGACCTAGTGCGCGTGCGCGCCGGCGTTCGATTCCTCGCGTAATGCCGGCGATGCCACTCCAGGTGCCGATCTGCACAAGTGCGCGCCGGACTACGTTACTTTGACTCATGCGGGTTTAGCCAACACCATCTAGGTGGTGTTGGTTTAGCGCGCCGGTGTCCCTCCGTCATGAAGAGAAGCAGACGCGGTGCCGTCTGGGTTACGTCATCGGCGCAAAACGCAGCATGCTGCATTTCGCGCCGGTTGCCGCCGGGTCGCGCCGACGGACGCTGGTCGCACCGGTCGTCCCTTGCGCTTTGCTAGCGTTGCATCACTGCGCCCATCGTGAACGCGCGTCTACAGTATGTCGGAGTATAATTGGGCTTTCATGATGCGCTCGCCACCGTTTTGTTAGCTCCACATATACATAATTTGGTATCACGTGACGTGAATAGATGTCGAAGGTAAATGACATGTCCAAACATGATAATCATGAAAAGGAAGTCATGTACGGTATAATTTACTCCCACCTCGTAACGCTGTGCTGATTTGAAAGTGACATATCAACCTTTCTCATTCATGATTCGCATATCATCGATTCCCCTGTACGTGGGATCTGCCATTTTTTTTCCAAGCGCAAATCGCAAAGCTAGCACGGAGTCAGCGTTGGGGTAAGTTCGGCCCAACGCGGCAGTGTACTCGGCGGATCCCGCATCCCCGCCGCTGGAGTCATCGAAGAAACGCTTCGCCACGGTGTCTAGGCTCCCCATCTACCAAAAGAGCATTTTAGGATTATTTTTTTCCCGAGGGATGGGTTATGGGTGTCAGGAAGATCAGCCAAATTAAGGTGACCTAGGCTCTCACCATGGCTGCTCACCTCGCTCCAGCTGAGGCAGAAGAGGACATCGTTTGTGCCAAAGTGGTTCAAAACGATTTTGTCATTAGGACGCCAACAGAGGAGAGTTCCCGTGCTTACGCAAGATTAGAGGCTTTGCTCGAAGAGTACACCCAATACGAAGTCAACTCGTACCTCGCGACGCTGGATAATACATGCAAAAGAATTATGCGGGGCGTCGACCTCGACTTTGACCACAACCAGCTGCGCGGAATGAAGGTCCAGCCAAGGAACCCGAAAACACTCGAAGTAAAACGCATCAACCACACTTCTAGGATCCTTATTCTGTTCGATAGACTCAAAGTGCCGAATTAATTATGTGATGTGCGGCGTCAGCGTGCTTCGTTGTACGCTCTACAGATGCTATTTGGAAATTTGCGGCGTCTCTGGCAGGCTGGGCCACCATGTCGACATGTGCCTGGCTCCGAAGAACACAAATTTTTTCCAAGGAAGGTGGCACCGCGTCTTCTGCAGAAAACCACGAGTGCTCACCCAAGCTTGCCCTCTGCGAGGAGCCTCACCTCACAGTGGACAACAATTACAAGCAACGCCTCCCAGTGCTCTACGTCTTCCGCCGTAGAATGAGGCAGCGGAAACGTCCTACACCAACACCCGCGACGCCGCTGGCGTCCAGCTGCCAAGAACGTGATTTCATGCATCTCTTTCTGCTATTACTTAGCACGAATGAGTTGATTCGAAACATAATTTTTTCTATAAAAGCAATTTGTATACAAAAAATGGCTGTGGTTTCTGATTTCAAAGGGTAAAAGAGAATTTTCGTACCATTTTTTTTTCTTTTTGAGCAGGTGCTTCTTTTTTCTTTATAGATATTTAATACTTGAAAGATCTCATAAACTTATATAATTGATTCTTCGCTCTTGAGTGGGTGTGAGCCACGTTACCAAAATTACCATCACCATCATCATCGCAGTGCACAAAGAACGCCCCCTTGACCTTGAAAGTCCGTGAAAGCGACCACCGCACTTACTGTACCAGCTAGCTGGCTTAGCAGCGTCATGAAGAAAGCTTCTGAATCCGCAAAGATATCGACGCATGTACAGGCGACCGGATCGACGGAGAAACATGGCATGGAAAGCCAGCCGCAGACAGCTGGTGTGAGCCCAGAATATTCTCCGCCATGCACTCGCTCACAGACTGAGCGGTTTGCCCTTCAGCTCAAGGTCCAGGCGGAAGAGGAAAACCGTCGAGCTTCAATCATGAGCCAGCGAACACATGATCGATCCATTCTCAAGAGCATGAAACATCTGGTGCTCGGCAAAGTCGATAAAGAAAATCGCTGGGCAGGCACAAGAAAAGACGTTACTGGCGACAAAGGGACAGCTGCTACTCCCAAGGTCCCGAAGGACACCCCGAAGAACGGAGCATGTGCAGCACCGACTGGTGACCACGGCAAAGAATCGTCCTTCAAGCTGCCGAAAGGCCGCGCCAAAAAAGGCAGGTGATGACGGAGCATGAAGACTGGGCGTTGCCTGTACTTTGGAAGCACTATTTTTGGTTACCCAAGCAGTGTGGAGGCAGTTTTTTTTTCTATGGACGCATCATGCTGCCTGCAAGGCTGACGTCATCGGGCGGTATGGCACAGCGTCTCGTCCCTCGAGCTTTCAGTCTCAAAAGCGCTACCTTTGTTCGGTCTGTTGCCCCAGTAAACGACGCCTGCCTTTAGCACTGTCTCATGACTTCATTTATTCCAAAGCACTCCCAGGTTCACGACCAAATTGGTCGGATTAATCTCAAAGGTAAGGAGCCATTTTATTTCAACACATTTTGGTGTAGCTGGTACCAGCATCACTGATAAAAAGCTGGAGGATGATTGAGCTACCTTTTCAAAAGCAGGTCACAATAGCCTAGTCGGACTTCGTGCGCATCCCTTCCTGAGGTGCTCGCCTGCTTCGCTTCTCGGTATACATGCGACGCAACATTGGTCGTTTCAAAGTATCATTGAGTACCATTTGGAAGCACAGACTTAACGCGACCCTGTTGAAGAGCTTGTTTTGCAGAAATTCCGGCGTATGTGCCAGCATATTTGGCGGTGTGCGAAAAATCGTCTTGTGGCTGCTGCGTTTCCTATGGAGGCGGAAATGTTGTAGACCCATGTGCTCAGATTTGGGCGCACGTTAAGAAACCCTAGGGTGGTCGAAATTTCCGGAGCTATTCATTACGGCGTCTCTCATAATCATACGATGGTTTTGGGACGTTAAATACCAAATATCTATCATCAATATTAATCAAACATCATCTTTTCCGTCACCGCAAAATTGAGAAAATGCAAATAAAATAAATTTGAAAAATACGCAGCATAGTCACAGTGAAGGCTGGAAGAACAGCTTTTTACAGCCTTTTTTAAACACTCTTTGGGTAACGAGGCGTACTTGAAGGATACCCATTGCACCATTATTCATCATACCTTTTAGGAGCGAAGCTCCTTATAGCGGCACCCATTCGTCCTTCGTAGCCGTTTTAGTGTGTAACAAGTATAACATTTTGACCTCCGAGGTGGTGCCGGTGAAAGATTTCTTCTGTGCGTTGTTGAACAATAAAAGATAAGTGCTCAATGCACATGCCAATGGCTGCTAAGGGGGAATGAGAGACAGGGGCATTCGGCTTTTAGTTAACGCGCACGCTGCGATCCCCATTATCAGCCATTGGCATGTACATTGACCACTATCTGACAAGAAAGGGTTGCTAAGTTATACTTGCTGGGTGTAACCTCCTCAGTTTTAGGATAGGCTTAGCGAGCGTTAAGCCGCAGTGCCATGAATACTATGAACTAGTATATACCATGAACTCAAGGTGGTTAAAGGTGGGAAGTAGATACGAAGCGCAAGCCGTAAGAAAGTAAAAGCCGAATTCTCCTGTCTCTCATTTCCCATTAGCAGCCATTGGCATATACATTGGGCACTATCTCACAGGTAAAGGTCGCTACGTTATACTCGTTGGGCGTAACCTCCTTGGTATTAGAAAGGTTTAGCGAGCGTTGGGCCGCAGTGTCATGAATACAGTGAACTGGTATATACGATGAACTCGAGGTAGTTAACGGTGGAAAGTAGACCCGAAGCGCAAGCCGTAGAAAGTGTGCGTGTGCCACCTCTCGTTTAGTCCTTGAAATGTCCGCTGGGTGGCGGTGCTTTCATATGGGGAATATGTGAAGATAAGATGCGAGATGGTGGTACTTGGAGTGTTGAATAGATGGACGAACGGACAAACAGACAGATGCATTGATGGACGTATGAACGGACGCAGGGGCGGATGAATGGACGAACGCAGGGACGGACGCACAAACAGACACACGCATGGACGGGCGGATGGACGCATGCACGGTCACACAGACGGACGCATGGACTGACGGAAGGTAGAACGAATAGACGGACAAATGCTTCACCCCACTCTCCATCATTCACTTCCGTGAATATGCTACCATTTTTTGTATAGTAGGGAAGAATTCACTATGCCACCCTTCGTCGTTCTTACGCAGAAGCGGGGTAGCCGCTGCATACCTGCAAGGTATTTTGTGCACTTTTTCATGCTGTTACTGATGAAGATGAAGAATTACGCCTTTCCCTACCTTTCAAAATCTGCTGAAGCATTTGATGATCCTCTCGTTACGCATTTCGCATCGTGTGACGCGTGGTTGTTCCTTTGCTAGTCTGAAGTGCTCTATTGCTGATTTTACCGCAATTATTACCTGACACCAAGCCTGCCTAAGGCCAGTTTGCAACCGAGTTTCGAGTTAAGGCTTATTTATGTGGTAGAATACTAAGCTGCAACGCAAGAAACCCGGGTTCTAATCTCATTGTGTTCTTCATGTTTTTCATTTCCTTAGTTTCTTTCCTTATCTCAAGCGTTTAGAGTTTGCAAACACACAAACACCAGCGGTGCAGGCTGACAACTACGGCGCACGTGACCGTTATTGTGATCTCATAACAGTTTTCGCTGTAAAAACGCCTAGCGTTGTTCAGGATTGGCACTGGCACGATGCGAGAACGGCGATAACATGAACCCAAACGAAATGGAGGCAGCTTATCTCGCATCTTGCTCGATACGAAGTAAAAAAAATTATGCACAACCCACATACCTTGGGAATCAACGTTGATTAGTATTTCTTCATTGAGTGAGAGTTTATGAAAGGCCGCTAAAAAATGTACAAATGTTGCACGCAAAGACACGTGTTTAACAGTTGCAGATGTTTATATAACCGCTTGTTTGCACTTGAGCAATGGTGCCAACAGGTACATGACTATTACCAACACCAGAAGCGATAACCTGATATGAAGCGCTGGTGCTTGTGAGGTTAGTAGTCCTGGACACTGCTACATAAATCAAATTCAGAGCATGGCACTTCACTACAATTAGCATTAACATTACATGACGGCTGTATCATAGGAGTGCATATGCATTGTTTATAAATATATCACGGCCAGCACTTCAACCACAGGTAACGTTTCACGAACATTTCAGTATACTTGTTTGAAAAGATTTTTTCCAATATAGCGTTGCTATGTAGTAGTATGCTTTATTTTCAAGCAGAATGCTAGGGTTCAATCCCTGCGGAGCCCTTGGCAATTATTCTATGCATTGTTCTCGTCTTTCCTGGCTAGATAAATAAGTCACCTGTGGCACATACCTGTGGCACCTGTGGCACATACCTTGCCACATACCTGTGGCACATACCTGTGGCACATACCCGAATGGCAGTGACACAAATTGTCCCGCGGGTATGTGTCTCTGTCCATCGCGATATGTCTGACGGCGTACTAGGCGGGATTGTCACATTATTTATGTCACTACCAGCGCATCATATACGTCAGACCATCTTGCCCTGTGATATTAATTTGCCCCGCCATGGTGGTCTAGTGGCTAAGGTTCTCGGCTCCTGACCCGCAGGTCGCGGCATCGAATCCCGGCTACGACGGCTGCATTTTCGATGGAGGCGAAAATGCTGTAGACCCGTGTGCTCAGATTTGGGCGCACGTTAAAGAACTCCAGGTGGTCAAAATTTTCGGAGTCCTCCACTATGGGGTCTCTCATATTCACACGATGGTTTTGTTACGTTAAACCCCACATGTCAATCAATCCTATGCTAATTTTTGTCCACGCTAAGTAAACCGTTTAGCCGACTCCCCCAGAAAGTTAACGATAACATATAACATTTTAACGTTACAACTAAGGCGGAAAATTCTCAGGCTGACATTCATATGCTTACTCAAAAATAATTGTTTATCTCTTAAATCACACCTTTTTTAAAGTCCCCTCGAAGCACGTCGGACAAGACATCGACAAGCTGAATTCCTTACACTTTATGGCACGACGTACCAACTGGCGTCTATAGACTCCACTTTCCTGGTTAAGTCGCATAGTGTAACACCGATATGAGCAATTTAATTGAAAACCTCTCGAGTCGATGCTTCATTTTAGTTGAAGGCAGCCTGCGTGAGCGCGGTGGTGGGGTGAACTCTACTTCTGTGCATACTAGCTTAAGTATTTGGATACTAAAAAGGGAAACAAGTATTATTAAGCACCAAAGCATCAAGGACGATCCAGAAGCCACGTAGATAGTTTTTATTGGCACAAAAAATGGTATCAATAAGAGTCGCCAGATGTGTGTGGAAAATAGGCGTCGCATACGCATGACATACGTTGGTCGTAAAAATACCTTCTATCGGGAGTCAAAGCTTCAATCTAAATCACAGGCGACTACCACATGCTGTGAGCGACAGAAAATAGCACCTCGATAAGCACGTAACTAGAAGAATAGCTGTTCTACGGTAGCCACAAAAAGTTTCTAAACAGAGGATTTTAGCTGTTTATTAGGCACTGAAGCTTAATATCACCGCTCACACCTAATTTATGGCGAATTCCACTCGTCCAGCGGGAGCAAGTTTTCTTGCTTCGCTGCCGAAAATCGGCATTCCGCTGGTAAATTCCGAGGAAGTTCGCGTGTTCCACTGGCAGATTCGCAGCAACCCACCACGTGACGGAGCGTTACGCGTGCTCCGTCTTGCAGAGACGGATTTCGCTGGAACTTCAAGATTGTGGTGCCATCATTTTCGCTACAGTCTGGCAGCATTGTTTCCTTCAGCTGCGGGACGTGCTGCCGCTGGTTTGCTTCTCGTTTGATCGACAGCGAGAACCCTATGGTTCTGCTGGAGTACCAGCAGGACGACGAGCCATACCGTGCTTCCCCGCCATGCGAATGGCCGAAGTCTCGGCACTATAGCCGAAAATAATCGGCTATGTCGAGAAAGTTGCCGCTACTGGTTAGAGATATACGTGCAAACAACTTCCGGCGTGCACCTCAGGCAGGGCACCCACTCACAAATCTGTTTTGTCCTAATCTCAGTGCTCGCTCCAGGATTTCGGTGGCCGCTCCAGTGAAATTGACCATGAAACGCGCATTATACTTCCCGTGTGGATTGGCCTTTTTATTTTTACTGTGAATCTGGAAAAGGAACACCGGTGGTCCGCAAAAACGAGTAATGCTGCATAAACGTCAGACTCTGCCTAGGCGGCCCTGCAAATAACACCGCCACCAGCGTTCTCATCCCCACACTTACCCTAAGTAGTACAAAGAACCGTCCCGCAAGCCAACGCACATAGATCCTCTTTGGTTATTGTTGAGCTGTGTTTTCCTGAAAATCAAGGACCTGGCAAGCTTCTTTTTTCAATTCAACTCGCTTCAGAAAACTAGGAAGCTCGTCAAAGCGAACGGCGGGTACAATGCAAAAGACGTTTCGCGGTTATTTCGGTGTGCTGCAATATAAGTGCGAGTGAGCATTTTTTTGACATCAATTTCGAGGCAAGATCTTGGACATGCGTTCTATTGCGCCTAAATGCGTAAATTTTGGCATAAACATGTTGTCAAACGTGAAGTGCATACAGAAGCAATTTATCTTACGTTCAGTGGTACGAAGCTCGCTTCCTCCGCCACGAATGGCCACAGCAATTTTCACCTTTGAAGTTGCATTCTCCATTCATCTCTCGCATCTTGCACGTTGAACTGTTCAATTACGCATTCTAGAATGTGTCTTGTGGTTGTACGTGCTGCGAATGGGGAGACAAGCGTGTCCACTTTCTCGGTGTACAACGTAAGGCAAAACCGAGACCTCCGACATTGGTCCAGCCATGCCGGCGACCAATGGCAAGAAAAACCCGATTGTGGTCCCGACCAACATTTTACAATATACCTGTATTGCAGCCGGAACTTGGAACCTGCAAAGCTACGTGCGCGACGCTTTGTCGTGCCAACACCTCAGAGGTGGTAGCGGAGTGTGCGATGTTTATCGCACGCGTCACCAGTCTGCTGTTGCACAGTGCGCACCACGGTCAGAGGCTCTGTAGAGCTTCATAAAGTTCTCCGTCAAGGCTACTAAAACCCGTAACATGACAGCGACGTTATCACACGTTCTGCTGCTATGGCCTGCGGAGAACGCGAATAACCCGCTTACCCAACACGTTCGCAATGGTCCATATCCCGCGCTCTCACCGTTCTGCTTCGTGAAACCTACGTAAATAAGTAAAACTGAAGTCCTTTGCGTCCGTGGCAGAACGCAACGCTAGCGTCGATTGGGGTCTCTGTAGAACGCGGAGCCGTTGCGTCTGCTCTTGTTTTCGGTGTAAATCTGGTGAATGAACCATCAAGCACGTCACGGCGGTTCGCTGACGCGTCCGGCTAGTGGAGAGAAATTCGTAGCTCTTTATCTGAATGTTCAATGCGCAAAAACACTTAGTATTTAGTTCAATCATTGTTTGGCCTGCGCCAGTTGCATTTGGTTGCGCAGCAAACTGTGCAAGGAAGTTTGACTTTGCACAACTCAAAATTAAGCCGACAGGGGACGCTACTTGTCTGCAAATCTCAGAATCTGAAGGCTATATATAAACTTGGTGAAATTTCTCTGGTATCGGTGTCCTTCAGGAACCTCAGAGCGGCGAGTTCTCATTGTCTTTTAGCACGTTTCACGCTTCTTGTACGACGCCTTTCTTCTAAAAAACCTAACGAAGCTACACAATGCGCACTTGGTGCTCAAGAAAAGGTTAGTTTTGTAGACCCGGTGGATTTCAAGCTAATTTTGGTGGGTTTCCTGAAAGGCAAATATCTGATTAAAGGCATGATATTCGATGCAGTGACCTTCATAAAAGCCGACATCTCACCTTTGTCTCATAAATCACCTCAAATTATTACTCTCTTCATAATTTGAGTTGCGGCACTAATTACTACAACTGAAGAATTGTAGCCAGCGAGTTAGAAACTTTTCGGATTACTATTTTCTAGATACTGACTCCCAAAGTGTGCCATCAGCATAAAACATGGACGTTCCCATTAGCTCTGCACGTCAATCTATTTGCAAAAGGGCGTTTTGTTGACTTCCGTAACTTATGCACAACATACATCTCAAGTTGGTGCCGCTCTCACGTTTTATTCCAAATGGGCATTACTTTCCTTGCTTGATCCCTACAAGTAGCACCAAAACTTGATTAAATTGTTGAGATATATACAACGTATCTATTCTATTAAACTGTAAACTTGTGCGCTTTTAACACTTATATGGTGCCCGTCGTACCTAGTATCTTGCTTTTTGAGAAATCCCGTCTCAAACGATTGCTCAAAGTAGCATAACATCCCAGTACACATAACAATGAACGCGTCAAAAGCGTTTCAAAAGCGCGTTTTTTTTTTTTCTTTTTATCGTTACCGCCCAGCCCAACGAGGAGCCGCTTGCCACCAATTCGGCGGCGCCACGCTGCGGCTCAGTGCTTCTTGGCGGTTTCGGGTGCTTTGTCCGCATCGGTGGCTTCGGTGGCCAGCGGCTTAGAGACGTCGCCGGGAGTCGACTTCCGAGAACCCTCGCTGGAGCGCCGGCTCTTCCTGCGCTTGCGCTTGACGCCGGAGACGTCACTGGTCTCCTCGTTCTTGGGAGTCGGCGGTTTCGCGTGGCTCTTGAACGTGACGTCACCGCTGCGAGGACGCATAAAGCGGTCTTCATTGGCCAGGAACGGAACAAATTGTACGCACCACTTAATTTACCTAACAGGGTGTCATAACGGAAGACCTCGGAGTCGTGCGAGTCAGAGCGAGCCACGCGTGCTCGAACATACGCACTCATTTGCTAAATTATTTACTTTTACTAGATCCCCAAGAAAAAAAATTACACAGTTACCAGCTAAAGGAAAACATGTGTAGATACCATGTGTACTGTCTGTGGCGACGACACTGGCACTCATCACGGCGTTGCACCGGAAAGAAACCCGGGGAGGTGCCAAGCCCGCAGTGATAAATACTGAATTATGCCAATCGCTGCTAATGGGCAATGAGATAAAAGACGCTGATTGGACACAGAGACCCGCAGTCCGCTTTTAGTTAACGCGCACGCTGCGAGTTTTTATTGTCCAACAATGCACAGAAGAAATAACCCACCGGCCCTACATGGCGGGCAATAAACAATCAGCTCTGGGCTGTCCACCAAGCCCGCGAGGCGGCTGAGGAGCTTGGCATCTCAGTCCCCACGTGGGAGCTGCCCGCAACACAGTGATCTGTGTTTTGGAGGACCAAATAAAAGTTTATCCAATCCAATATCTAAGGGATGGCTAGTGAACGGTTGTACAGCTCAAGCAGAGGGGGTTTTCAATCAAAAAACTTGATAGCAGACGCTGCCTACGTCGGTGTTGCGAGGCGAGAGAGAGGGAAGCGTAGGAGAGGAGAGAGATGGAAGGGATGTGCATGTGCAGCAAGGGTGTTCCCGCCGCACACAGGATTGAGCTCGACCCTAAGAAGCTTCACATCTAAAACAATTGACCACTCTACTGAATTCTGAGACTCTTGCATGATACGTGTTAACTGTCTCTTGAGGCAAACGCCTTAGAAGCTTCGTTAAACGCGGATACAAACCATTACGTTGCGTCTTCATTACGCCACAAAACTAGACGTCACTTGGTGACGTCATCACAAAACAGCGCAGATCGGTCAAAGGTGGGCCGATCTTGAAGGTACTGCGGGGCGAAAGTGCAACAAATTGAGAAGAAAAAGAAGAGAGGCCTTTATAATTCGCGTCGTCTTATAGCCTGTCACACGGCAAATTAATCTCATTTATAACAAATAGCATTATGCGGACCTAATGTCATTTCACTTGTGTACTGTTGCACGATGAAATAAAATGTAACTTTATTGATGATTATGACATTAACCCTCCTGAAGTGTAGATTTTAGTACAAACAAAAACTTACTAAAACTTGCATGTAACATGCGTGTATACACAAGAATAATTTTTGTGCGGAAAAAGTTGTTTCTTGAGGACAGCTTTCTGTGGCAATGAAGGTAAGGCTACGCAGCCGAAATTGGCACGTCATCGCTATACAATACAGTGCCAATAATGCGCATTTGTGTTTTCCGCGTGAAAGTAATAAAAAAGAACATTATTTTGTCCTAGCTGCTGTTCATGAAGAGACGCTGCACGTGCCGAGGAGATGCAATTATTTGTTGTTGCTTTCTGGAGAGTCATTTCGCGTTCTACGCGTCTGAAAACGTCGCACGTTTACATGCACCTCACTGTCAAAATGGCGTCTTCATGTTTAGGTGGGCGCGCGTCACCTTCCAGCTGCTCTGACACCTCGCCGAAAGGGCGTGTGTCGAATATCTCTGGCAAATGGCGGTGTAAGCAGGCGTATCAATATGTGTGCAGTGGAATTACATGAACGCGGCCGTCATTCTAAACGTGAGCCAAATCGGACTACTTCACGGAGGAGTACAGGAGCAGTATCTCCACCCACGTAGTCTTCCCTTCATTGCCACAGAAAGTTGTCCCCGAGTATAGAAAATAAACGCGGCCGCTTGACACGATTTCGCACGTACGATACACTCGCAAACTAGCAGAACCGATGATATTACCGGATGTGAGTATAGTGAACTGAATCGGGGTGCATGGCTAACTTCCCGGCACGACGGCAGCAATTTCGCATTGTCACCACCTCGGTCACCACTGCACGTGCAATCAGACAATCAACCTCCAGCAATACAGGACAACAATAACAACGGAGCATGAATGACACATCGGTGGTGTCTAGCCGCTGTAGTTAGAGAGTAGCCTTTTTTAGAAACTTTTGAGTGCATTATATCATCAAACCAAATAATAGGTTGATCTAGTATAGAATACGATATCTTACAAATGATAAAAGTTGTGTATACATAAGTTAATAGTCATCTCCCTAAAGGTCCCTGGCGTCAAAATCAAATGCGAATGTGTTTCGGGAACTCATTCGACAGAAAATGTCATTTTCATCAAATCACATTACTTTCCACGTGTGATGGCAGACAAATGACATTACAAACGAATGACATACGCCGTAATTGACATTATATTTGCCGTGTGACAGGGTTATTAGGTGAATGTAGAAAAAAAAACTGTGCGACTCTTTTAGGTCACTATACTCGTTTTCCGACAACAGTGGGAAACGCTGCTATCGAAAATAGGGATAACGAGTATCTTCAAAAGATCTTTATGTACGGCAATTGTGTCAGTATTCGCTGAATAAAGTAGCAGATTGTATTTCCTGATATCCCGAACGCTGAATAAAGTAACAGATTGTATTTGTTGATTTATCAAGGTCTAAATGCAACGCACCGAAAATTACCCAGCAAGTTCCCTCATGCTCACGGAATACTCTCCGGGAACTCCTAGACATAGCTAGCTGAAACATTCGCATGTTTCGTAAGTGCCTGGTTGAGTCGATACCGTAGCCTCGTTAATAGTGAGGGACAACACCTAGGGGGTTAGAGTGACTACCATTGAAAGCCGACAGATAATGAAAACCAATGAAAATGAATACAAATGTTTACAATCGGGCTCGTTGGTTTTATATTGTTAAAGATTACAAGAGCCCGAACGACGCCGACAAGTTCAGCAGAAGAAGCACATACTCGCAGTTTTGTGAGGTTCACAAGACGAAAACACGAAATGAAGGTCCACTAAAACTGCGCAGACGCTGTAGTACATTATTTTGATACCTTGCGAAAAATAAGGGCGAAATAAGACTTGATAAGCGTATAAACAATTTGCAACACTAAAGCAAGATGGTGCGTAGGACTGACAACATGAACTACTAAATTGCTACTAAGGCTTGTCAAACTACGCTGCAGCTACCCCGCATCCAAGAAAATAATTTCGCTTCACGGTAATGCCACTGAAAGCAAACTCGCACATGCCGTGGCGCCTTACTGCTTACAAAAATCTGTTCATTTGTGCCGTGTCGAAAGACAGCTGCATGCATCGCAGTGTGTGGCTGTTTAGTATATGCGCAAGCAATAACCACCTTTCAAATTTTTTCACTGTTATCTCAGCAAGGTACTTACCCATCGTGAATTCCACCCAAAGTTACTGTACGTTCGCAAGTCACATGGATTTCGTATATACTATTGAACTTGCTTATTTTGTTTGTTTGTTTTTTCTACATTCTGTGTTGTGTGGAAGTTGGCTCTTCTGAGGCATGTGGTGAACAGCAGCACGAATTCTGAAAGTTTATCAGGTGGACGAACAGCAACCTAACATTGTAATAGAAACCAACTTTTAGACAACGAAAAGTTTGTGAAGCCAATAACAGCACAATTTCTATAATTTCTTTTTATCCCTGCGTTGCCGTACAAACTTGTTGTTTGCTCGTTTTTCGAAAATCTTTATAATTCAGAATTTAAAGTATAGAACGCGATAACGCAAGCACTCTTGAGTAAGAATGCTGGTGACACGTGCTTCTGCTCTCCTTCAGCGTTCTGATTATGGGTGGTCAATCTTATGTATCTTTTCTGTCATGTAGCAATACTTTAGCAGTACTCAGCTGGTCTTATTACAATTTTATTTCGCATTTTAACAAGTTCGTTAAATTGGCGACGACCCAGGTGGTTTCAGTTTGCCTTCATACGCTGCTTTTTGTCTACAAATCTACCAGCCATGAGTAAGCGCTTATTATGCCTAACTTTGCCGGTGTTGTGTGCGTTTCCTTCCTTAATAAATGAGAATCAATAGAATGGGTCGTTTTCCACGCTGCCCTAATTACCAAAGTGTATAAAGAATGCCAATGCACAAATTGTTCAAAACTCAGACATGCACGTCTTCTTCGTTACCACACATTTTCATAGCGGAAATCTGCTGCCACGAAACTGCACGCACGCATCCACGGTGCTCACGCTGATTAGAGCCATATGGTCGCCGTGCGTAGAAATGCTATGAAGACGGTTATATGGGCACACGCACGGAGGAAGGAAAAAGGTAAGGAGAGGGCATGCCCAGCCGGCGCAGGGCGTAAAAAATGTGGCGGAAATGACATCATGGCGGCCATAATCAGTAGGCACAATGGCGGCGTTGTTATGGTTACGTGTTGCGCAGTGAAGCTGGTCTAGCAGTGAGCGGCCGCGGCTGGCGGCGGAATGTGTGCCTCCCCAGGTCTCGTGCTGAGCCGTGGCGGACAATATCTGTGCTCTGCGCCGCGTTATTGGTTACGCAGTGTTCGTCTGGCTGTTACATTACTCTTAGCAACGTTTACAAATCTCTTCGTCCATCACGAGGTTTCAACAGTGCGTAGAACAAGTGCATATCCATGTGTCGTGCGGCGGATGACGCGGATGAAGCAGTTAGTGTTCTGCGAAATGGCGTTGGGCACCATGACGAAGCTGAATGACGACGAACGCCTTGCAGGTCAGTGACGGTTGAGCAGTGCTCCTGCTTGTGACAACGGGCGACGCTGTTGAGCCCAGCAAGACGCCGTGAGGACCATGTGCACATACGTAGTTTCGTGTTGTGTGTGTACAGTAACAACTTGCATGTGTGTATTAAAACACCTTTTCTGTTACGCTTGGTACACTCTCCACCAGCATTGCATGTAATCTCAACGTAACAGCAACCACGTTCAACTGTCACTAGCACCGTGCTCAAAGTCACCACGGTCGCAGAATGCTGACGCAGGGGAGTTTCACGCGGAACACGGACACAGTGGCAGGACGTTGCGTCAGTCGCGTGACGGAATGCAACCGTAGAAGGCGCACGACCGATCGTGTTGTCTGTACAGTTGCTGAATTAATGGCGTGAAAGCACTCGCCGTTGTCAGTGCATCTAGCGCGCGTTCTTTCGTAGTTGCTTCGTTGTCAGCGAGCTGTTACTCTTTGTTATTACTCGGACGAAGCGATTTCGCTGAAGGTGTCCCGCTGGCTCTGAGTGATGAGCCCAGTTCCATTAGTTTCGGATCGTCACGACACACGCGCTGCGCAGCCCACGTGCTTTCCGAGCTGGAGAGGGAGTCGCGCCTTCTGCTTCGCATTCATATGTAAACAAGAGAGGAGAACTTGCCTACTCAATATGGCCGACTTCCGGCTTCATCGCGGCTTCACAACGAGTGACGTCAGGGCCTCTCTTTACCTTTTCCTTCCTCCGTGGGCACACGCGTGCACACGGCGTAGGAGCAGGGGGAACCCCCCCCCCCTCCTTTAACACACAAACACTGATTGTTTAAGGAGACCAGCATGAGGATGGTCTAAGGCCGGCGTCCGAAACACGTGGCCCACTGACCCTTCTAATGTGCCCGGCTGCTTCACGTACGACAAAATTTTGTAACTGTCAAATAGTACAGGACATCATTTTTCTCGCCTAATAGCGCTTTGTTCGGTAAACTACAAAAAAGGGACTGGCTTCAAGCATTCTTTTTTTTTTTTCGTGAGGCACCACATGCGGTCACTGAGTTCGAACATCACCGCGGAACAAGCACTACTTGAGAACATGGAAATTAGTTTAGATATCCTTTTCAAAATTTGACGCCAACTGCCCTTCAGAATCGACATTATATAGCATATGGGCAAAGCCACCCTTCAAATGGCTGCGTTAGTTGACCGTTTCTTGTGAATTTCTCAAACAACCACCCTCACCTTCACCATCGTCCACTGTTCTGACCCCAGTGGAACTGAGTTTCGTCAATGTTGCCAGCTAGCTGAGATGAGTTTAGTGACGTACCCTGATCTAAGCGGATTGCCAAAGAGGAGAGAGGGAGTCTGCGCCATAATTTAACTCAGTCGGACTTGTACACTGCCATTGTTTATGAAGCAGGGTTATCGTCGCGCTGTTTTCTGGCGATGGTGGGGGTGATCGTTTACCTCTTATATTTACTCCCGGAAGGTTAGGAGCCAAAGGCAGGCCATTGCGAGAAAGGATGTCAACGCTTCATTTTCATTGGTTCTTCCATTTGATCGAGGCACGTATTTTGGACTCGACCAGCGGAAAGTAGGGGCAGGGTGTGTGGCTAAGACAAAACCTTGTCCCCTTCCCCTCCCACCCAGGTACGGAACCACGAGTAAGACTATGCCCAGTGGTGATTGCAAATTCCTGTTGTGACCGAGTCTCCACCGACTCCGTATTTCTCCTATAACTATCAAATGGAAGCCGTTTTTTTTTTCTTTTTTGAAAATATGGAGACGTTCGAGAAAAATTAGCACTTCTAATTTACGATCTAAGGCGGATACTCCGTGCATGTTCTTCTACCGTTTTTCTTGTTCTTGGGGTTGTGTATTCGATTGTGCCTAAGTTGCACGTGATGGCCCAAGAAATGGTGTCATCGGAGTGCATTAAGTGTTGTAGGGCCGGTGAGATCGATCACTTTTGCGTAAGGGAGTTCAGAGTTATATTAAAGAAAGGAAATGAGATGGGACGACCTTTGCCCAGCGTGAGTTCGAGCAATCGTGAACATATGTTACAATATTTTTGTGAAACGTAACCGTGATCATTCACTAAAAATCAGTTAAATCCCCGACCATCAAACTAGCCTTAGGTGAATTAATCATATAACCCGTGACTTCGTGTGATCTTAGTATCGCGTTTAATAGTTCCTTATTTGTGTGTGTCCTTCACGCGCAACGTTACATGTATCAAGCTTGATGGATTGCAGCCGTCGAGATGAGACAGCCTGCGCAAGTATCAAGCATGATAGCGAAAACAAAGACGTTCATTTATCTAGGCGGTTGCTATATCTGCTGAAAAAAGCTTTAATGTTAACATGAACTTCTGAGTACAAAACCACGCAGAATGTTCCAAAGATAAGAACGATGGTGTAAACACTTACAGAATGGACTCTTGTGAGTTTATAATGCTTGGTGTTGCAGTGGCCTGTTTTGTGGTGGAAACTATTATATGTGTTCTATCAACAGCAAACTTGCGCGGTACGCGAAAGGTTCAATAAAGCTAAATTTTCGCTTTGTCTAGGAACGTAATTTTGGAATAAACTTTCTATTCCGCACTTGGCGATCTGACCTATGCAGTCAGTAGCTTGATTACTAGTATTAAGCACTTACGTAGGAGAAATTCGCATTTGTTGAAGATACAACGTCCCGAAAACTTTTCCTATTATTGATGATATTTCTATGGAAATCCGAATGAGCAAAAAAAGCATCACGTCTAGATTTATGCCAACCCTTAAAGGTCCTCAGAATGCTTACAACAAGCCGCATTATTAAGTCAGACATGGGTCCGTGTATCACCAGCGGTGTCTAAAGCATGAATGCTATATTTGTATACGCTGCAGAGGATCACGCTATAGAACATTTAGAACGAATACAAGTTAGTGTGGGCTGATTCGACTTACGATTGGTGGCTCTGCGTCTTATCCTCAGAAACGGCGGCAAGCGCCGTCGGAGCCATGGATTCAGCGACCATACCGGATGGTGTCGATGACCTCGGAGCTGCTGACGCATGTTCCTTAGAAACTACAGCTGCTTGTGTCTGCGGCGTAGACGTCGCCATTGCTTCGGGGCCGGTGGAAGCTGGCGCCATAGCAGCGCCACCAGATGACTTCACCTCCACGCTCATTGCCGCGGGCGTCTTTTCATGTGCGGGCGTCATTTCCAATGCTTTGGCGTCAGGCTGGAAGCAGTTGAACACGTCCCAGTCGGAAGGCAAGCGCCCCGACATGAAGAGGCACGATGCTGCGCCAGACACCACGACCAGGGTGACAAAGCTGAGGACCATCGAGAAGGTCCTGAAGGGGAAAAGCTGCTGATTATTCTCATAGTCGTAGAAGGGGTACTTGATGAAGGGCGGTATCTTGAGGATGGACTCGCCACCTCCCGCGCGCAAGACGCAGCCCACTACGTAGGCGGCGAAGGAGCCGTACGTGTTGACACGCTCCTTCAGGTACACCACGCAGACGAGCTGCGGGAAGAGAATGACGTAGACCAGGTCCGAGGACAGGTACCACAGGCCGTAGATCGACTCGGCTGTCAGCGCCATGAAGGTGGCCAGCGCACCGACCAGCACAATGGACACACGCATCACGCCAATCACCTCCTTTTCCGTGGCCTGTGCGAGAAGCAAGAGGTGCCATTGTCGCACGAAATGCATTCTTCAACAAACTACCAGCTCTAAATAGTGATCTGAAATAAATGACGCTGTTGATAAGCGAACTAATGTAGCAATTCCCAGAAGTCACCTAGAAATGTTCGTACGTTGTTTCGCTGCTTGCATGCGAACTTGAAGGCGGTCGCATGATCTCATTACTGTGTCACGTTTTTGCCGCATGGAGAGTTTAGCAGGAAATGCTAGCTAAGCTCGTCATTCGTAGTTAATGAAAGATTATGTGCGAATACTCATATAGAATGATATACTCTTGAATGAATGAACAGTTAGCGAGACAATTCATTTGTATGATTTAGTAGCATGTAACGTACTTAAGGTTAGAGTGTATAGTCTGCCTGCGGGAATCGCGCATGAATGTGCATAAGAAGCAGTGAAAGACTTAGGTATGTGCCACTAAATTTCTTCTAGAGTCGATGTTCGCCTGCAGCGAATTCTGCATGCACTTTAACGTTGACGCAAGAGCAACTGTGTTTCAAGTTTATATTTGTGGAAGGTGTTGACTAAGCACTAAATCACAACTTTTGGAAAGTAGGACAGCTCCCACTACGCCAATATCCGTTTTTCTGCGGGTAACGGAGGCATAACGCTATACATTTGTAAGGTATTGACGCGATAGCAATAATGAGCCTGTTTCACAAAAAATATGGCATCGTTGTCGGCGTCAGTGGCTGTGAGCGAAAAATCATCATCTTGTCGGAGACCAAGAAACCGAGAAAAGTGCAAAGGAAATAAAAAAAATATCCGAGTTTGAGAAGGATCGAACTCTGGCCGTTTGCTTGGCAAGCTGGGGGTATACCACACAGTCAAGCATCTACTTGGAAGTAGCCAGTCTAGTCAGAAATGCCGCGAAGATAACATCCACGATTTACCAAACACACGCGTCCTCTATAGGGGCTTCATATTACACCATGTAATATGGGAGTATTATTATGTGCAAGAAGCGTGCATTGTCAATGGGCGTCAAAAAAGATGATTATCATGACTTTGTGGTTTAAAGCCAGCCACCCATTACCATGCCTATGTTGGTACTGCAGGCTTTTGTCGCTCTCCGAGCTGCATTGAATTTCGACGCGTTCAGTCAATGGACGGTGATTCCTTTATTTCCAAAGGCGCCTGCGGAAACGACATCCTGCCACTTGGCTGCAAAAGACTGCCTCAATGAATTGCCAGCCATCTTCGACGACAGGAACGCCAGCGATACCGTCTGCATTGAAAGTGATATGGCGGAGACTCGCCAGTATCAAGTGCCACGTGACCATGTGCAACCTTATTTAAGCGCACGACTACATGCCTTCGTGGGATTTGGAGCCGGCACGCTGGCCGACATGCAGGTAATGCCTATGTTGGTACTGCAGGTTAGTGAACACTGCTCTTTTCGTGTACGTATATTACTTTGTGCACTGCCGGCTCCTCCCACGACGACATGCTCTGCTTGTAGTTGTAGCAAACGAGTGAAAGAACGTGCTCGCCATAGAAGATTCCGTTTGTTTGCTAACCAGGTACTGTATTTGATTCTATTACTGTTGCTTTCCGGTGATGTAGAGAATTAATTGATGTAGAGAATTAAACTGAACTAGAATTGCTCGAGAGTTTGCAGGCAGGTCAGAACAGCATCATGCAGAAACTGGATACTATCCAGGAAGAACTAACAAAACATGAAACTATGCTCTCTGAAATAAATCATAAATTGGGCAAAGCTGAAGGACAGATTGAAGTTCTTAACGAGACAGTAGAACAGCATGGAAACATGGTCAAAGGACTCGAAAACAAAGTTCAGGAACTGCAAACAAAAGACGTCGACCTTGAAAATAGAAGCCGAAGGGCCAACCTGATCTTTTATGGCATTAAAGATGACAAGGTAGAGACGTGGCAGCAGTCTGAGGAACTGATTAAGGACATCTGTCTAACTCGTCTTGCAATAGAACTGACGTCAATACAAAGGGCACACCGTATCAGTCGATTAAACAAGAAGTTCAACCGGCCAATTGTTGTTAGTTTTTCCTGTGACAAGGAAAAAAATGGATGTCCTTAAAAACGCTAAAAGAAATTCAAAGGGTCTGATTACAGTGTAGACAAGGACTACGCAGCAGAAACACGAGAAATCCGAAAACGATTGTGAAACTATGCTAAAACTGAACTAGCAGACAGCAGTAGCAAGGTTAAGCTAAGTTTTGACAAACTAATTGTTGATGGCAAGGCCTTCACGTGGGACAAAGAAAAAGAAAAGGTAGTTCCAGCTCTAAAGAAGTGACACCCTGCTTGTAAGACCGCCTCATCCTCACGCAACCTAACAGCTGTTGTTGTAAACTGCAGAAGTATTGTGAATAAAATAGATGAATTCGCGGGCTTAACTGAATCGACGAAAGCATAAATAGTGTTTGGGACAGAATCATGGCTGATACCGTCAATCAATGATAGTGAGGTGTTTCCTAGCCACTTTAACGTTTACCGAATTGATAGGGCAAGAACAGGCAGAGGGGAATTTTTGTTAGTTCACTCTTCCTTACGGTGATCTGAACTTGATATCGGGCACGATGACCGTAGAATCGGTCTGGAGCACGGTGACACTTGCTAATATATAAAATTTATTGCCGGAACGTTTTATCGACCACCAAATTCTGACCCGGATACGTTGCAGCAACTGTACGACATAATTTACAGAACATCGGATCAGTTTATACTTGCCGGTGATTTCAATCTACCGGATTTGACGTGGTATAATAGAACATGTATCGCCTTGACTGGTTGTCGCGGAAACATCAGCATGAAAAACATCGTTGATACGTTCGGTCTTACTCAATACGTTACTGGCCACAAGAAATATTAACATTTTAGATTTGCTTTTTTGCAATTCACCAAATATTGTAGACTCTGTCACGTGTATACCCGGTGTCAGTGAGCAATCTTGCTGTTGTAGCAATTATTAAACATGAGATCAAGAGACCCAAGCCCCGCCAATCGAGGAAGGTATACTTTATGATAAGGGTGATTACTCTGCTATTTCTCTATTTGCTCATTTGACTGTTTTCGATTGTCATTGCGAGAGCGCCGATGTTTTACAACTGTGGTCTCTATTTAAAGCGAAAGTCATAGAACTAACGGAAAAGTATGTGCCAAGTACAAACGCGGTTAAACTCAAAAAGTGCAACAAGCCATGGGTGACACCAGCGATTTTTAGATTAATAAGGAAAAGACGACGAGTATACAAAGCATTTAAAAGAACCCATAGTAGTTATCAGTACACCAAGTTAGTCGAGATAACTAATGAATATAAATCTAAAGTTCGTAGCGCAAAGGGTAAATACATCAATCGACTAAACGAAAGTATAAAAACGAACCCAAAGCTTTTTTGGAGATACGAAAGAAACTGTGGAGCTGATTCAACCGGAGTAAACGAAATTTTTCATGATAATCAGATCTTGTCCAGCGATATTGATAAAGCGTCGTGTCTTAATGATTGCTTCCACTCCGTATTTTTACCTCAAACGAATTTAGAGAAATTATCTACGCTGGCAGAGCCACCTCTGGGAACTCAGCCATTAATGCCACCGGTTGAACTCCGTGTGAGTGGTATCGCATCCCTTTTAAACAATATACACGAAACCAAGGCCCCTCGTCCAGATAGTATTTCCCCACGTGTGTTGAAGCGCTGTGCCTGGCCAATAGCATCTTATCTTTACCTAATATACAAAAAATCTATCTCTACTGGAGTTCTGCCTGAGGACTGAAAATGGCTTTCGTGGTTCCCATTCACAAGGTTGGTATTTGGGGTTTAACGTCCCAAAACCACCATATGATTATGAGAGACGCCGTAGTGGAGGGCTTCGGAAATTTCGACCACCTGGGGTTCTTTAACGTGCACCCAAATCTGACCACACGGGCCTACAACATTTCCGCCTCCATCGGAAATGCAGCCGGGATTCGAACCCGCGACCTGCGGGTCAGCAGCCGAGTACCTTAGCCACTAGACCACCGCGGCGGGGCTCCTATTCACAAGGGTAGTTCCAAAAAAGAGGCCAACAATTATAGACCTATTTCATTAACATATATTCCCTGCAAAATACTAGAGCACATTTTCTATAAAGACATAATGAAACACTTGGTTCAACATAAATTATGAGTTGATGATCAACATGGTTTCCCCAGGGGCCTGTCTTGCACAGCACAGCTGATTGAGTTCTACCATGATTTAGTGTCCGAGGTTGATGACAACGGTCAAACAGACTGTGTTTTCTTAGATTTCAGAAAGACGTTTGACACCGTGTGCTATCCCTTGCTTCTTTGCAAACTCTAAAGGGCAAATATTGACTAAGAAAGTACTGAATTGGATAGCCTGTTATCAATCACAGCGTCGACAATGTATCATTCTCAATGGTACTACTTCATCTACGGTGGAAGTAAGATCGGGTGTCCCTCAATTGTCCGTTTTAGGGCCGCTACTATTTTTAGTTTACATTAATGATATTCCTGATGGCATTACTTCTCGAATAGGTTTATTCGCTGACGACTAAGTCGTGTACAGCTAAATAAAAAATGAACAGGATTGCATTGAATTGCAAACTGACCTTACCAGAATTGTGCAATGAAGTGATAAGTGGAAAATGCAACCTAATGTAAAAAAATGTGTGCACGTGTCTTTTACTAAAAAAAAAAGAAAAAGGATGAAGCGCGTTACTTTTTGAATGATGACGTCATTGATCATCAATCAATGTATAAATACTTGGGTGTAACACTTACGAGCGACTGTTCATGGAATGCGCATGTGCATGGTGTAGTTGCAAAAGCTGCCAGAGCCCTAAATTTCATTCAACGAAATCTGAGATCCTCCCCTGCTGTCCTAAAAAGTACTGCGTATATTTCATTTTTCCGCCCGATTTTGGAATATGCATGTTGTGTGTGGGATCCGCGCCAAAAGTCCTTGATTGATCTGATCGAGAAAATACAGGACAGAGCGGCAAGGTTCGTTCTCAGTCGGTATAAACGAGGGGACAGCTGTACTGAAATGAAAAACGAGCTGGCATGGGAAGCGCTCTCCTCTCGTAGAAGAAAATTGTGTTTGAAATTGTTATTTCAGATATACCATAAGAAGACTGGCATCAATCAAGACGCTTACCTTAAACCACCGAATTATCTGTCTAGAAGGTCTGATCATGACATTAGGATTCAAGAATACTGGACTGGAACGAACCTTTATGCTAATTTGCTAATTTTTTTTGTTCATACTGTACAAGAGTGCAATAAATTGTCTTGTGACCAAGTGTGCTGTTATAACGAAGAGTTGTTTTTTTTTTTGTCAAAGCTGTAAACCCCCCCCCCCCCCCCCGCTTACACGCCTTTGGGCAAAGCAGGGTATTTCTGAATAAATAAATAAGAAAGGCACGCAGGTTACTGCACGGCTTGCCTGAAGAACACGTAGGTGGTGCATAGCGAGTTCGAAAACATTTCACGCGCATAATTATTCATGGTTTAAATAGCTACCTATTACATAAAACAGCGACGTGTGAAAGCTTCACTGCAGCAAGCCATTTTCAACTTTATGAATTCCATAGTAGTAATACGTAATTTAAGCTTCTCGAGTTCCACCATACAATAAAAAATATGCACGAAGTGGTTCAAGTACTTTTTCGGAATGTATTTGTAATGTTAAACTCTTTAGGGCAAAGCTTAAGGGCCCCGAAATTTTTGTGTGAGCATTGTTGATTTTTCAGGTAGCAGAAGACGGTGAAGAATTAAACCTCGAACCAAACACTTTTTGCACAATCAGCATTGTCTCCTGACCTGCGCTTACTTTACGATTTTGCCACGTTTCATTTGGTTAACGCGATTCCTTGCGTTATTTCATCACACAGTGACACCTGCAATGACAGGTGTCATGATGTCGCGACAATTTCATGACGCCTGTACGTGGTATTTTGGCAAATCAGGGTCAATCACCAAAGTTTCTCTGAGGTAAAATACTAAGCTACCACGCCCAGGGCTGGGTTTCGAATCCCAATCGATCGTGGGTGCTTTGTTCATCTTACTTTAGATTTATATTGGTTACTCTTTCTTATCCATCAGTTACACCACCGACTGCAACGTCGCCACCACTCAACGAAGTACAATCTCCAACAGAACGCAGCCCAATCTTCAAGAGAGAGAAATAAATAAAAGGGAAGAACAAGTTCCCAATTTCTTTAGTTGGCATAAAACACCAAATTATTTTACTCATTACAACTTCAACTACGCTGAAATAGCAAAGAACTTCAATTTTACGCGTGGTATATACTTACGCATCATATACCGTACAAATCAGGTAAGGTTGCACGGTTGGGAGCAGAAACTTCTTCAGGTATTGTTGACCTCCAGAATCGGCAAAACATGAAAGCAAAACTTGTCCTCACAGAGGCTGCTTGGCGTTTGTTGCGCATTGTTTCACCACAAGGATAAAAAAACGTAAGCCACAGCAACAAAATAGTGTGGCGCGAAGTGGGCAAGCAGCTCCAAACTTGCAGCTTGCTTCCCAAGCAAAAAGATTGCAAAAAAAAGCATACACAGAACGAGCGTGACCTAGCAGCTCTGACAGCACTACGCTTAAAGGGTGCTGCTCGAACGAAAATACGCATGACACAAGCAGAGTATACACAGAACGAGAACGTGCTGGTAATTTATTCAGAATTGATTTATTTAGAATCGAAATACAAGTGACACAAGTGCATGTGTTATGTACAAATACAGAAGGAGGTCTCAAAGTCGCAAGACTGTGAGTGAGACCTCCTATAAAATCATACATGAGGGATACAACGCAATAGTAAAGAGTGGTAAGGAAAGAAAACTGAAGGTATACAAAATGTACAGATAAGCACGAAATAGCGAACGTAAGTTATAAAAAATGTACAGCTAAGCATGCAAAAACTAACACGAAAATGCAATAACATTGACTCTGTATAATATCAAGCATTATCACAGTAAGGATAAAAAAATTAAGACATACAAAATGTACAGATAAACACGAAATAGCGAACATAAGTTATACAAGGTGTACCGATGAGCACAAAAAACTAACAGAAAAATGCAATAACATTCAGTTCATATAATATCATGCATTAAGAATTTAATAGGTGCGCACGCAAGCCTTTTTTAAACATTACGAGGAATCTATTTTTGATCTCCAAAGGTAAAGAATTCCACAGGGAAACAGATGCAAATTTTGTTGTAAAGTTGCCATAATTAGTCCTAGGTTTGGGTAAAAGGAAGTTATTAGCCTTTGCAAAACGAGTCGATGACACCTGAGGAAACTGACTTGAGTGTAGTAAAGGAATCGGAAGTTTTCCATTCACATATTTGTAAATAAGAATGCCGAGAAAATATTTAGCCAGCTTCTGAACTGATAAAATTCCATGCGAACAGAGTAAGGATGATGCATTGGACATGAAGCCACTGAACGTTATTATTCTCAATGCTTGGTTTTGAAGGTGTTGGATGGCTGATAAATGAGTGGCATACGTATTTCCCCATGATGAAATGCAATAGATTAAGTTGCTGTGAAAGAAAGCATAGTAAAGTGACAACAATATTTCAAAACGAAAGGACGGGCGAACTTTTAGAAATATTCGAATGACTAAGGCGGCTTTCCGCGTAAGCTCTAAAACATGTGAATTAAACTTTAAATGTTCATCTAGTTTGACCCCGAGAAACATTGTACTAGAGGTAGAATGAATTTTAGTATCGCTTACGAAGACAGGTGGGTTCCTAGGTATAATTCGATTAGGTGACAAAAATACAACGAAGTTTGACTCTTTAACATTTATGTTTAATTTATTCTTATTGAACTATTTAACGATATTTATCAGGTCGGTATTTAGTTTAAACAACATCGAGTCAACGTCTTTATCTGTAGTTAATATAGTGGTATCGTCCGCATAGAGTATACAGGACGAATGTGCTAGACATTGAGGAAGATCGTTTATATAAATTAAAAATGAAAGCGGGCCCAAATTCGAACCCTGTGGAACACCGATGTTTATGGTTTTAGGGTTGGAAAAGGTACCGGACACATATACCACCTGTTCTCGATCACGCAGATAGTTACGAATTAGTTCTAGTGGGACGCCAGATACACCAATTGATTCTAGTTTCTGAAATAAAATGTCGTGCGAAATAGAATCAAATGCTTTTGAAAGGTCAAGAAAAACGCCTCCAACAACACTACCGCAGTCAATACCATATTTAATTTCCTCTGTTAGCGATATCATGGCGAGTTCAGTTAAGTAACCGGGCCTGAAACCGAACTGTTTGTTAGAAAGAATGTGAAACTTGTCTAGATAACACCGTAAACATCCCGCAAAAAGCTTTTTTATGACCTTACTGAAGAATGAAATAATTTCTATAGGCCGGTAATTGGAGATTAAACGCTTGTCGCCTTTTTTGAAAACGGGAGTAATTTTTGCTTTTTTCAGCGATTTAGGGAAGAACCCAGTTCCAAATACAAGATTTATAATATGGCATAATGCATCACACATTAAATGAGCTATCAGTTTCATGTCGGCAGCAAAGAACTTATCGAGACCAGCGCTTGTATTCCTAATACTATTGATAACGGTGAACACTTCCTCGGGTGACGTCGGATAAAGGAAGAATGAATGTGGTAATCGTGAACAAGTGTGTTCGAGGGGCGCTGTCGACTGAGGAATATCAATGCCGAATGAGTCATTAAAAGAGTTCGCGATATCAGATGGGTTCTCGATCACACGTTTTTCTGAGTGAATCAAGGTTATATCTGAATGTACCGTAGTCCTGCCAAGAAAATTGTTTACAGTTTTCCACTGCTGCTTAAGTCATATCCGGCTCGCTTTATTTTATCTTCGAAATACAATAATTTAGCGGCTTTAAGTAACTTTTCTAATATGTTTGAATATTCTTCATAGCGCTTTTGAAGGTGAACCTTGAAAGGGCACTTTTTCGTCTTTTTGTACAAGTTATCCTTTTTCCGCAGTCATTTTAACAGGTTAGGTGTCAACCACG
Source organism: Rhipicephalus microplus (assembly GCF_013339725.1). Taxonomy (NCBI): domain Eukaryota; kingdom Metazoa; phylum Arthropoda; class Arachnida; order Ixodida; family Ixodidae; genus Rhipicephalus; species Rhipicephalus microplus. The sequence goes on from NC_051169.1 coordinate 140,371,744, forward strand.
GACTAATTGGGACAAGGCACTTTTTTCTGCTTACTACTAATGTTGAAGTGGCCGTGACTGCATTTGAAATGATAGAGGAAAATTGCTGGTAGGCTATTTCAGCATTATTGCATGTATTAACTGCCGACCAATCACACTGCTCGATGATGTTCAGGAATGATGCAGTATTTAAGATATTCTTGAAGCATCGACTTATTTTATTATTATTGGAGATGCCTATGTTTGCATAAATAGGATAATGATCTGTGACAGGCACCTCGATGACAGCTGCTTCAGGAGGACTAATGAGGTTTGACAAAATGTGATCTATAATAGTGCCATTGCCATGAAGTGGAACACGAGTTAGTGCAGTTATGAGGCACTCGTAGCCATACCCACTGAAGCAGGCAATGTATTGAGAAACATTTGCGTTGGTGTCATCAAGAAGATTGATATTCATATCTCCTAAAATAATCACCCGTTTCCCTTCTAATGACAGAGTTTTCAACGCCTCTCCTAAAGCTAGGCAGAACTCCACGACAGATGACGACGGAGAGCGATATATGCAGGCAACAACTAAATTCTTACTATCTTGCGAAAAATGTGGTTCATGAAGTTCGATCCACACGGATTCGCAACCAGGCATACTTAGTGCCAAGTCCAGTCGCCTATGATAGTGAAGGCATGAAGATATGAAAATAGCTGCTCCACCATGTGCATCGTCGATTCGGTGACAGTATTCAGAAGAATAGGAAGGAAACTTAAACAGGTCCCTGTCATATTCACATAGCCACGTTTCACTGATGCAGATGATAGAGAACTGGTGACCAATGGCCGACAGCAATGAGGTAATATTATCATAATTTTTTCTTATACTTCGAGCGTTAAAGTGAATTAACGCCCTACATGGTTGAGACATCCATGATGAGAGTTCAGACCATAATTAACCATAACCACGACATGATTATGCGAGATGCTGTAGAGGAGTGCTCCGGAAATTTCGAGCACCTGAGCATCTTCTAAATACACAGACGAGCGCGAAATCTGCCACAGCTACTTCTTTGTGTCAGAGTGTCGCACTTACTTCGCAAACGTGGCCGCTGCAGTGATGGCAGCGACCTTCATTCTCTCTGGAAGTTCAACGCGAGCACAAGACGAACAAACCACCCCGACCACGGGATAAGCGCCGCGCACCACGAAGCGCAGAGCGACGAACTGTAAAGCGCCTGCTCGCGCCCATCGCACCGTATTCGACCACTCCAGCGACTATAGTCGACGCAGCGGAAGGTCGAAATGACGGAGAAGACGGAGATGTCACGAGCGTTTACGTCAGCGTCGTAGAGCATGAAGACGCGTTCACTGGTTTATAGAAACCGAACTGCGTCGCTGTTTTATCACTGTGTGGCAGCTTCGGAGCACGGCTACGTGGCGCCGCCTGCGTCGCTGGAATTACCGAATCACTAGCCATCACGAGAACATGCTGGAGTCACCGAGGTCTGTGTACCGTCGGCAGTAGGTGGTGTAATGAATAGCTTACGTAGCACTAGCTAGTTAGTACGTGGTCAATTTGTTTTGCGTTGCCGGCAGTGGAGCGAGAGGTCGCAGGTTAGACTTCGGGCGACAGAATGTTGTTTCTCATCTGTGAGTGTATATTTTGCAGTCGACGGAAATACGTCACTTGTGAATACATAACATAAATGCGTCAGTGGAGCCATGGTGGAACCCAGCATAAAGCGTCTTAGCATCAATATTCGCCGACGGTGACGTTTTCTTGGGCTCGGAAGGACTTCGACGCATTCTTCGTTCTTGCGCGTTCACATGTGTGCTGTTTGTTTTGCGTTGCTGCTTTCAACAATCTCTGCACTTTTCACATTTTTTTCCCTCTATCGTGAGCCAAGAGCGCGCGGCGCCGTCTTGGCGTGTCGACTGCTGTTTTCTCAGTGCTGAATTCTACATGAGCGCTACCACACGACGTCGAAGCTAGTGCCGCCGCGTGAGCGAACTCATCCAGGAGCACAGAGTGCATTTCTGTCAACATTTTCCTGTTGTCTACATACGGACGCGAGCCACTCAAACTAATTGTGACTCATGCTGGGGACTAGTGCCATAGATGATGTAAACAGCTTCCTCTTTTTAACGTCTTTGCAAACACAATGGCGAGGCAATCGTGGCCATGTGGATTGATTTACACTTTGGCATAAGAGTGAAATGGGTCGTTATCAGGCCCATTGTGATGTAACTGAGAGGCGCGAGAGGGATAAGTACTGTGGGTGTGTGAAGCGTTTGCAAGCATAGTTTCCTATAAATACACTAAATGGAAATTTGTGTCTATGGGAGCTGCAACGCACGGCGCTTCAGCCAGCGTGTGAACGATGGACAGTACACAAATTTCTCTTATCTTCTTCTTCCCGCTCAATTTGGCTTCCCGTGGACTGGAGCCGCTCTGCCGTCAGACAAAGTTCAGCAAAGGGGTAGCAGTTACGCTTCAACACCTTCACCTTTTGAGACTCACAATTCAAATCGGCTCACTAAGTTAACATTGGTCTGTTATTTTATTTGAAACACAACCAAAACACAGCTACAAGCAAAGCCACAAGGGCGTTCGAAGCCACAAACACGAAGACTGCGCAGATTTGTCCACTATAACCAACATACAGAACAATAGCAGCGCCAGAGTCCCCTGCAGTTAATTTTAGAAAACTGTATAGTTGCAAGTAGGCATCAAAGCCACCGCTCAACAGCTACTGGATCATCAAAAAATCCGTCCTTTTCACGGTACCACACCAAATGATCTCTTCCCCATTGGCGGATAAAGCACTAAAGGCTTTGATGCGATCTCTCAACGCTTCTTGCTTGCCGACGCTGTCGTTTTAGCTACGCCGATTGTCGCTTATCCCCACACAAAGCTTCGCTTCCTTATGAAAACCTGACATTACGGCTGAGGGAAGAACCAGAAAGTGAAAAAGGTGTATTCACACAAGAGTGGCAAATAACTCGCGGCAGGTGTGTGTACACTCTCTGCAGAGCCTATTGCAGGCGTCAAAGCACTGCGTAACGTGGCCATGAATCACAGGCGTTCGCTAACCGTGCAAGCTAAATTTAGCCGGCTGTTCGTAGTGCAAATTGCTTCACAAATCGCGGTCCTCTGGAGTGCAAGGCACATGTCTTTGTAATCGGCTGCTGTCTTGTGGGTTTCCTCAGCGAGTGGCGTCTTCCTAGTGAGTCGTTACTACCGATACCAGAGTAAGAGGAAGTAGAGCAGAGGTATACAGAAAGAGTGTGAGTCGCATATCCGCATTTCAGGCATATGGTGGCGCCATTGTTAATTCGCTCGGTATGAATTTTCGCAGACTGATAAGTTGCGAATTCGATCTATGTTAAGCTGCTCGGAAAAAGGTTATTTTTGGATCTGTACTGACTAAAAGAATGTCGTCGAAATTTTGGAGGACTTCGGCACTTTCACTTTAAAACAAGCGAGACACTCACGTTCTGCCTTATGCCGAGCTTGTAAATATTCCAGGCGAACATGGAGGCCGCGCTGAGGATCGACGAGTCCGAGGAGGACATCACCGCCGCGGAGACGGCACCGAGCCCGATGGCCGAGATGAAGCCCGGCGTCAGGTACTGCAGCACCAGCGGCAGCGTCAGCGTCGTTGCCTCGCCCGTCAGCGGGATGGCCTTCGTATAGCCCGCCTGCGTCAGGTCTGCATGCACGCGTACAAATAAAAACGGGTTAGTGCTGTGAACACTGCACTCTGTGGCTGCGTCTAGTGGAAAAGAGTCGATCATGTACATAAAGACTGCTCTCGATAGCAACAAAGTCACGTACTTTTCTAGTACTCGATCAGGCCGGTGCATAAAGGCTCAACAACCTATGCCAACACGTACAGAGGCCACCGATGACGTGAGAATGAATGGCTTTGCCACAAAGAGCGTCCTAAACCATTCCGTTCAACTCTGTGTCTGTAGTTGAGCTACTGTTTCATCAATGACAATCCACTGGTCAAGTGCTACGCAATCTACTCTGTAGGATTTACGTTTCCGTGGCAACCGCCCAGTATACATGCCAAAATCAAAAGTTTCGCGCCACGTATGCATGCACCAAGGCTGTGTCCACATGTTTCGTTAGTCGTTTATGGCAGTAACTGTGTACCAATGTTGACAAACCAATAGGCAAAAGTGCTATTTGTGTACTGTGGAACTAGCCTTCTTTTAAGCGCCGCTTATAGAACCTTTAGTCCGCTTCTGGAAGCCACCTTGGCAGTCTTTGACAGTTTGAACGCCCACTTGACCCCGACTACCTCATGAGGGACACTTTTGCCACCACCGTCCTCAGTTATATGGTGCGTTCAACTGGTCATTATAGAGCGCTTTAGAGCACCCTGGATGGCACGCTCCGCGTCTAGCTGGTTAAAATATAGTGCTCTAAGTACGTTTGACTGGTGTTTCAGGGCACCACGCTCCAACACAGAGCACTCCGAGGCACTCTCACTTGCACCTCGGAGCACGACTGAGATCTGATCACGTGAATCCAGCGCCACGCTCGTTTTCAATACACGGATTGCACGTCACGTCACTGACGCAACTTCTGAAAGAAACTAGTTTCTTTTAGTTGCAAACAAGGTGCATCTAAGAGAGACCAACACGGAAGCATTGTCTCTGTGTGTGAATGATGAAAGAACCTACATATAATGTTTCGATAGCACTAATGTAACATAGAAAATGTCTCGTTCGCACATTTTTATGCTCGAACACGGTGGTTTCCGTGACGTGCGCGCAAGCCATCTATAGGAAATCCAGTTTTAAAGACGATAGTCTTTCTTGGGTACCTCCGACAAAAAAGTTTTGCTCTATCTGTCTGTCTGTGTGTCTGTCTGTCTGTCTGTCTGTCTGTCTGTATATATATTTGTCTGTTTGTCCACTTTTACCGATACCTCGAGCGGCACCAAACAGCCAACCTCATCAGCAGCGCCCACCAATATTGCTCAAGATTGAGCGTTCATACTTGTGTGATTGTCAATTAAAAAGCAATTATTGCGCACATTTGAGGCACCATAACAACACGTCGATATTTTGTATGTGTGCCTTTATACTAGAGACGGCACACACAAGTAATTTCAAGGATCGTAGTGTTTATCACGCTGCGCTGACAGTGCAACGCGATGCTCAAAAAGGTAAGTGCTTCCAACGGTTTGCTAAGACGACACGGTGGTGGAACCTGCCCGTCGCTTTGCGTTTTAAACCTTATCGCCTCCGAGAATAGCACGCATCTTTCTCCGCAGGCGCGCACGCCTTCCTTCGTTTTTGAACTGCCAGATAGCGCTCGTGTCTAACGTGCCTCTGTGCGCTCGTTCGCCTCCGCTACACGCTCGAGGCACTAACACAGCGCCTCTAGAATACCATTCACCAATTTTCTTGCACAGAACATCAAATGAATCTTTTGTTCCCTCTCTGCAGACGCAAGACTATCGTCTTTCGACGACATAGACATATGCAGTGTAACATGCAGATTCGGGCCATTTTTTTTTCTTTTGAACTCCGATTGCTCCGAGGAGCTGCTGCACGTTAGGCTCGCACATGTGTTTTCTAGCTCGGATGAAGAGTAGGCCCGGCAATTTCACAATCTCATCCTGAATGTCGTAGCGCCCAGTCTAATGTAACATTTAGTTCGCCAAGCAGCTTTTTAGCCCAAGTGCGATAATACGCAAATCAAGCCAGTATGTTCTTCCCATCAGAACTAGAATTTTTTAAAGCTTGCTGTTAACGCGCATGCCACTTATTGTGAAATTGATCGTTCAAGTACACAACTTTAGTTCTGTTTTTTTCAGTTCTTGATTAACATACCGTCCTGCACCGAATACTTTCTCACTGAACGTAAGCGTACGTTTCCAATTGTTGCATGCATAAGGTATATGCGCACTCACTGGCCGCTTTGGCGACGGCACCAAGAATGACGGGTGGGATGGCCATGAACAGGCACCCGAACGACGCCATGTACGACAGCAGCTCGGCACCCTCGGCCGTGCGGCTCGAGAGAACCCGCTGAAAGTACACCTGCGCTTACACAGGTCAGTACACAGGTCATGCAGTGTCAGGCTACGGGACGATACACTATTGAGAAAGGCCCTTGCGACTATATTCGGGAAACAGTTGTCTGGAACATACAGCGCTAGACGAGACGCATCATCTTTCACATGTTCCAGTGTGTGTCTATTGAAGTGATCTGAACCTAAATTCGGAAACTACTTTCACATAACACACAGGTAGCAATACGGCACTACGCGTCTACTGCCCATTAGCAGTGTTGCCCATCTAACGTTTTCTCACTGCTTCATTTATGGACAATGTTTTACGAGTATGCTCCCATTTAAACAGTGCTGGAACAATGCTTATAGTGTTATTCCAGCTCCTAATGCAATGTTTACTAGCACGCACTGTTAGTGTAAGAAACTTGCCTCATTGCTATGGAGACAAATAAACATAGTTTCGCGGGACCGTGCAGCGTTGCGGGGAAAAAAATAGACCAAATACGTGCTTCTCACGGGATGCGAAGAGAGTATGCCATCCTTTATCCACCGGGGAGTAGGACGCTTTGATTAAAAACTGGTGCATAAAGATTATGCTTAGGCAGAGAGCAGTGCGGCATGCTTGAAAAGAAAACGCTATGACTATTTCGTCGGTACTGGTCTATACTCACATAATAAAAGCGCTACGAGCAGAGTGACGAAAAAAGGAGGCAACACGAGCGCTCCCGCTTATGTGATCTATTGTGCCTGTCTTATGAGCCCTTTCAATACATAAAAGTCCGGGATGAAGACACGCAAACCTGCCAGGGCACCCCGCCCATCATGAGTAGCAGCATGGAGTCCCAGTAGATGCCAAAGTCCTTCCACTCCACGCTGCCTACGAAGTCGTTCTTCGGGTACGAGATGGGGCCGACTGCTTCGTGGAACATTGCGAACGGCACGGACATCCACTGCATGTCGATCAGAAAAAAAACTTCACGCTGTATAGAGCGTAGCTTGGTAAGAAACAGGTACGCTGCTGAAAAAAAAAAAGCAAAAATGAAAGCCCTAAACAACCTTAAATGAAGGGCATAAGTGTAAACTTAAGGGCATTTTTTATTTTTATTTCTTAATCAGATACCCTAAAGGCCCAGAAAGCATTATATGAAGGGCTAACAATAAATGAAGAAAATAATTGACCGAAAACACTAAACAATATAATAAAGATACATGAACAAGAGTAAGTAAAAACAAAAAACATGAGAAGGTTAAATAACGGCTAAAACAAGCAGTCACAACAAGAAAAGCAACCACAATTCAAGCACTTGACAATAAATATTAAATGGGAGGGGAGACAGAGGTCTTGATAACGATTAGCTTATAGTTTTAGGAATGACTACGTTAAGAAATGACGCATAGTCGACAATCTGTGATGTCAGTATGCAGAACGTTCCATGCACTAATGGCGATAAAAAGTGGCGAGTCTTAGAATAGATTAGTGCGGGAGAAAAGGGGTTCAATTTTTTACCTTGTGATCTAGCAGTGAACATATATGACGAGATAGCCTAATACTGAATTTATCGTGGGATGACTGGTTGTAGTGTAGCTTATGAAAGAAAAAAACAGTGTCAGAATCCTGCATTTTTCTGTATAGGAGCCAGGTTGAGTGAAGATTTGATGTCAATTATGCTTGATGTGCGCAAGTAGTTTTTTTTTTTTAGATGAAGCGAGCAGCCTTGTTTTGTACAGACTCCAGCTTCTGGATGAGGTAGGCCTGATGTGGATTCCAGATTGATTTGTTAGACAATATGATTGAGAAGTAACAGCCAACGATACCAAGGAAAGTATAGTGGACGTTACTAGAAGTAACTGTAATGTGAGGGGGAAGACAGAAAAGTGGATGAAAACATAACTTGCCACCCGCAGGAACCGAACACGTGACCTTCGAATAACGCGTCCAATGCTCTGATGAACAGCGCGTCCGAGGTTTGGTCCCTGCCGGCAGCACTTTGTATTTTTGTCCATTTAGGTCGACCTTTTTTTATTCCCATTTACATACCAAGTTATTGAAGCAGTTTATTCTTTGGTATCATTGCCTGTTGGTTTTATTATTACAGCCCCTTGTATTCACTTTAAAAAACCATGGGCTTCGCGGAGGCCCCTGAGCACCTCAAAGTGTGCTTCACAGTTTGTGATCGCGGCGACAAAACAAGAAAAATCCCTCCGTTCGCTCTGTTCGCTCCATGAGCAACCTCCGATAATGCCGGTTTTGTTTCACATGGGCTGCCAGTATCGCTCTGTGACAGCCGCCGCGCATATATAAGATTGCTCGCTTTAGTTCTTTGAGGCAGACACTACAGAATTTCTCTTGTGTATATGTGACCATGACCGCGCTATGACTTTTCATCCACAGTAGAGAAGATCAGGCTCATTTTTGCATTTAAAAACTGTTTCCAGTCTAAATTCATTTCCACATGCGCAACAGTGGCCATAGCAAACAAAACAAAATTTTGTTGACAATGTTGACGGGCGCTGACCAAAAAACACCTCCACCGCTGCGAACAGGAGAAACACTACCTATACGTTGTGGTGTGCCAGCTTTCTTCTTGTGTGTGTGTGTTTGCAAGCCCTGTCTTTTTTACAATCAATACGTTGGTAGCTCGTTACTGGTCGTTGCGGTGATAGCGATTCGTAGTTATCTCGCTGGGAAGGAACTCACAGCCTGAACATCTATTTCCTGGTGCGGAATAAGGGGAAGCGTTATAGTAGGGAAAGGCGACAAGGTGCTCGTACCAGGCCAACGAAGATGGCCAAAAGCTGGATGACGTCCGTGTAGGCGACCGAGTACAGGCCTCCCGTGAACGTGTAGAAAAGAGCGATGCACGCCGACGCGACCACCGACTCTGTCCGCTCAAAGTCCATGATGACCTCCACCGTGGCGCCTGGGTAACGGACACCGCTAATGAATTTGAGAAACCATGCAAAGCGCTGTTTCCTTTTGTGTGGAAAATGTTCGCACGGTAGCAGCGTTGTTGATCGGCTACATCCGCAAAACAATAAACTCAAGGGGAAACGAAGAAAACGAATACGTCGAGGTGGCTGTACATTTGTACATCTTTTTCTATTAATACTGACCATTGTTATCGCTTCCTCGTTTTTTTATCCTCAGAACGTAGAGTTAGCGTTACACACATTACCCTTTCTTTTGTGTTAATGCACACCGTTCAAAAGCATACGCTGCCGAAAGTTTACACACGCTGACGCAGCAATTCAATTACATGGACAGGTTAAAGCGAAACGCAAGCCGGTGCACATGAAGCACGTAATTACGTGGTATATTTAATAGTAGTGTACTCGCACCATTTTTCATCCGATTCTCCATCCCATCTTCGTATGAACTTGCATACATTTACCAAGATTGATGGAATAATGCGTTAGTGACGTGTATTACAATTCTATAACAAGTTTTAGTCCTATTATAGCAGGCAAAAAAATTCTTGCGTGCATTTTGAAAAAGACACCACAAAAAGAAAATTTCCTTCATAGCACGAACCAACCAGCTCCTCAACACGTCCTAGTCGAGTTATTTTTCACATAAAGAAGGCGAAAACAGTTTGAACGACACGGGAGGGGGTATCGTCCTAATTCTTTATCCCCCCTGTGTCGCACTTTATGTTGATCCAAATGATGTTATTTTCTCAGACTAATACATAGTTCGACTTGACGCCCCATTAAGAGCATGACCCACATCACCTGCGCGTACATTTATGTCATGATTGTATCGTCTGTGAATGAAAATGGGCTTTCAGTACTCTTAGCTTTAGACCGGGCTTGTCTGCGCAGACATAACTTGACTGAATCTACAGTGGGGATCTCATTACCTGTAAAGTCACTTTCACCTCATGACACACAAGTGTCCTATGCCTAAGTTGCAGTTGGCTTAACAGCCAGCCACCATGCAAGACGTGGCGCGGTTCTCACACGATGACAGATTTGTATGGTGACGCCAGCAGCAACGCATAACGAGAGGATGACAGGCCAGCACACAAAGAAAAGAGGCGAGTCTCTTCTTGGGTCTGGCTGCGTGCGTGGACGAACTGCTATTGGTTAGGTCCACGGATGTACGATTGTGGGGGTCAGGCTCACAGGCCCTCATGGTGAGTCGAACGTCGGCGACGCCCCATTTCTAGGCACATTGTAATCATTGTGTTCCGGTTACTTCTAGTGGCATATATATCGCTATTTGGCATGCTATTATAGTCAAGTACTACATTCGGTTGCCAAGCTCGCCGTTGTAAAAGCAGGGGATAAACCGTACACGTGTTCGTTTGCCCGATGGAGTGAACTGCGTCCTTGCTTCCGAGAGCAGTGCCTTTTTCAGACCCCACACAACATTAAACCTGAGTAAGGTGCCTGCAGCTGTATCATGCAGATAAATGATCTCTGCGACGATGGCCATCTGGGAAGCCGGAACTGATTCATGCAATCACTTGCAAAGATTGCCGGGAAGGACCCACTTACCGAGCGCAGCGAGGATGGCGGCCGACCAGAACACCTCACCGCACAAGGCCGGCAGGAAAAGCAGGCAGCCCATGCGGGCGCCGAAGTGCTGCTGGAAAGGGTCCAGCATCGTCTTGTAGCCTGCTTTCCTCATCTTCACTGCGAACAGGTATCCGCCTGCACAAGTAGCGTGCACGTTTTATATCGCGCAGAGTTTAAGAAGCCCACTTCGATTCAATAGCTAAAATGGGGCAAACTTGTGCCTTCTGAACAAACAAGTCGCAGAAAAAATGTGTATGTGTCCACTGCAAGAACACCGTCCCTTCTTCAGAGTTCAGAAACTCGTCATCTTCTCATGTCTCGCGAGTGTCGCACGCGCCTGAGTTGTCAGTGCTGATCCCGATGTGCTCCGCCGGCGCTTCACTTCCTCTGTGTCGCACGCACGCCGTACCCAACATGGAAGACGTAACGAATGGCTCGCGCTTGTTTTAATTGTCTTCATCAGCCCCCTTCCGAAACTGCATCGTCCTGATGCTTTTTTTCGGTTCCAAGCTGTATCTTGTGTAAATATTGTGGTGATAGTCAAGCACTGGATACAAAAAGAGAAAATAGAAATAAACTGCCATTAATTATTAGCAATCATAATATATCATGTGATGGCTGCTTACGGAAGTCGATTTCAATATTTGTTAGTTATTTCGCACCGGGGTTCAGCCACTGTGGAACCACATGCTGTGATCGCAGCAAGTCACGTACAGCGCAAACTTTTTCTATATGAAACAACGTCTCGAATAGACACCGTTGCTTACACGCACGAATACCAGCTATGCTCGTCGCTGAAATAGACTTCGATCACTTAGGCGACATACCAGCGTCACCCTATGGACACCCCGCATGATGCCGGCAAGCCACCCAATGGGCCGAACTCACCTATGAGCAGGCTGAGGGCGTATCCGAAGGGCGCCTGGCACCAAGCGAGACCACTGATGTAAACTACTTCTGCGGTACCGTTGATATAACCACCTCCAACCCAGGTCGCTGAAATGAAGAGAAAAGCCAAGAAAGGCACACTACAACTCCTGTTCTGTCGTCATTATATATCGCTCCAGTCAAGCGATCGTGCCGCCAACATCTAGTGGTGCAAAGAATCTAAAGTCTTTGACGTTGCAAAGTCATACTATCCGAAGATTTTTGTCCCAAAACGACGCCATGACCATGACAGACGCTGTAGCGTAAAGGCTCAGGAAACTTTATGCACCTGGTGTTCGCTAACCGGCACTGACCTTGCACAGTGCATGGGCCTCTATCATTTAGCCTCCACCGAGCCGCACCCGGGATACAGCCCCCGACGTTAAGGTCAGCAGCAGAGCACCGCAGCTGGTCATTTACTGTGGTGAACGACCCCGTAAAATCGTCTGCAAGCTATATATAGGCTCGTGTTTTTTGTTTGTTTGTTTCCCTACGCCCATGTTTTTCGTGCAGTTTTCTTGACGACGGAATGCCAACTCGTCCTACAGTCAATTCTGCTAAGTCTATACGCTGATTGGTCATAGTATAGGCTCACCGGTCATGGTGAAGACACCGACGAACAGGCCGATGTTTCTTCCAGCGAGCATTATGTTGGATTGCTCGCCCACGCTCACCGATAAAGTGCCTCGTCGGGGCGCGTTGGTCTTGCGGCCTGCCCAGATGCCAACCGCCAGAATGACCACGTAGAAGAAAATGATGGCCAGCAGGCCGGGGATGTTGATTGCCATTTCGCTTGGCTTCTGAAAGCAGTCTCTCGTGGAAAAGCAAGAACACTGGCGTAGGAGCAGCTGACCTGTGGACTCGAAAACTAATATGGCTGACGTCGCGCGCTGGTCCTCACCATCGTCTTCCTCGCTCTTTTTCTTGTTCCCCATCAGTGACTCGAAGCCACTACGGGGTAGATGTAGTTGGTTTTGTAAGAGTTATTGAAAGGCTTTTCGCGATTGTTCTACTTCCAAGAGAAAAAAAAAGTTGGGAGAGAATGAGTTTAAAACTAATGCTGATATAATAAATACAGTTTGCGATACGACGCGCAGAGCTTGGCAAAGTGATGCACGGACCATCCGCCTCTCGCGCTCCCCGTCGACCGAAGTGCCTACAGTCTAAGAAAAAAAGACATCAAGCGGGACTCTTTTTCCAAAGTTCTGGCTTGCCACTTATACGGCTCTTTTTAAAGAGACGCGGTGACCGTCTTGGCGTGTCAGAGTCGGCGTGCTCCAAGAAAGTCCTCGAACCGTCTTAAGTCTACTGAAAGGAGCCTTTTGCGAAGGTTCACACTTCGGGGGGAGTCAAACGACGCTTCCTAGTGACACTTTTACGGGGGTAAATTTAACACTCCCCGAAGCGTCAAGCGAAGTTAAGCTACTCAAATTGACCCGTTCTATACTTTAGCGCTACTGCCGTTGGAAATAATGAAATATACATATTAAGCAACTCTCGTATTACTCGTCGTTGTGCCCAGTTACTGCGAAAAGATATTGGCTCAATTTTAGCATTATCTTAATAAGAGTAATCAAGAACGGTACATCGTTTCCCAACAAATGTGAAGAGGTGGTTGTGATTTCCGATGAAGAAGCTGAGGTATTCCTCATTTACATGCTCGTAGGAGTATAGTGCATTATATATATATATATATATATATATATATATATATATATATATATATATATATATATATATATATATATATATATATATATATATATATATATATATAGGCAGGCGTGGTGGTTGAGTGGCTGTAGCGTTGCATATAGTCAAGTAGATCCTCCGTGAGCGGTCACAACGTGGTTTACTTCGACGTTTCGGCCTAGAGTCTGGCCTTCATCATCAGGATCCTGATGGAGGCCAGACTCTAGGCCGAAACGTCGAAATAAACCACGTTGTGACCGCTCACGGGAATATCTACTTGAATATATATAAATATATATATATATATATATATATATAACATAAGCTTTTTACTTAAAGACCCTGCCGCCCAGTTCTTGGCCGATCCCCCTTTGTGGGTGTGTGCCAGAGTCACAAGGGTCATCGTCATCATCAACAATATAGCCAACCAAAAATGTTTGACTGTGGTGTGCATAGTGCCGTGACGTGAAAAAAAACTGCAGGTACCAGTGTCATGTGATTCATTTTGATCATCTATCTAAACCTCGTGCAGGCTCGAGGAATCAGACTTGTGAATTGATATATGTTGTCGCTCCTGTTCAGCGTGAACAACCATGGAGGACACATGCACTTATCGGCTAAATATTACAGAAAAGCTGTAAAACAACGCGTTTTATCGGCAAATGTTGAGAATAATGCCTGCATAAAGCGCCACTTCAGAAGTTCAAAAGTAGCCAGTAAATATCTATGGAGCCCACTGCCTATTTTCTTCGCCGAACGGGGTAAAAAATAGCCAATTCGGCGCAAAGCGTGCAGACCTTCATCGCTTACTGTGGCAGTGTTCCGCATTTGAAAAAGGGCCATACAAGCTCTGCAATCCACAAATTATTATGAAGCGTTCCTTACGGACCCGGACACACAGTTATTATTTGCCCAATATGGAAGTCAAAGCGGCCTGATCAGAGGGGTTTATGCATGGGGTCTGACAAACCACATTCCTGACCCTATATACCACCTCAGTACTAGTGATAGTGAATACAATAAGTGTAAAACCCATGACACCGTCAACTAGTAGTGTAGTTAGAAAGTCCTACTTATCCCCACAGAGGTCCTGTGCCTCCCTTTTTTCTTTTTCGATAAAGGACTTTCCATCCATCCTAGGCGCAAAGTTGAAACCAACGGTCACCCTGGAGGAGACTGAAAAGGCAGGTGGAGGCAGCAGAGGAATCGGCGCCAGCCCGTCACCTGGGCAACAGGGTAAACCCGCTACAACAACGCTGAATGGCAAATGGGAGATTTGTATAGAGTGTACAGTGGCGCCAGTCGATAAGTGGTTCACAAGAGTGTTGTCACTGCTCTAAAATGCTAACACTTTTTCTGCTCAAGTCAAGTGACTACCCGAAGTGAATCACAGTGTCGTGACCTTTCTTCTTGCTTTTTTTTCTTAGAGTGTGGCTTCGAGGTGCACGGCTTCCTCCTAGATAGTATGATAACTTTCTTAGGACGCCCCATGATGCGAAAAGCTCGCGCGCAGTGAGGCCGCGCATAGCTGAAGTCGCACGGGATGTCTCCGTTAAAGAACGTAGCTTAGTTACTGCACATGCGCGGCTTGGCTATGTGGTGAGATGCCCAGCCTCTAGACGAGCGGTGCTTGCTTTTTCCTTTTCTTTCTATCTTTTTCTGTCTCTACTTTCTTCTCTCTTTCGTTGGTGTTCCTTCTCTCTCTCTTTCTTTCTGCATTTTCCTTGCTCTTTCCCCACCACGCTTTAATTTCTCTCCTCCCTTTTACCTCCTCCTCAAGGTCACTTCCTTTTAACACGCTCTTGTTACACTTACTATACAAGGCTACGTTAGGCTCTGCCGTGGATAGCCAACTTTCCATTTCTTCGTATACATTTTACTGAATGACGGTCCTAAGAAGTGTGCTGTTGAGGAAACCTATAGCACTACATTCATGTGCAACATACGGGTCTTGTGCAACATACGGGGCTATGCATTACAATGAGGAGACGCATGTCAAATAATAAATTATTACAACTCCCTGGCAAAAGAAATTGCATCGAATGTGTATTCAGCAGAAAGGTTTTCTTTAGGAGTTCGCTGGAGCAAATCCCAAGATAAGATGATATATTGCATTGGTTAGGTATTTACCCTTACTTCTGCTCTAGCATATAGGTGAAAAAGACTCTTACCTGAGCCCCCTTTAAGGTTGATTGCGAGTTTTTAGTCTTGCGTCTTCATCGTTGTGTCGCTATACAACCAGAATGAACATATCAGTTCTTTGACTGCAAGAAAACGTGTAACTGTGTGAGTTGGTTCATACTTCAAGGCAGGGGCGTAGCCAGATAGCCAGAAATTTTTTTCGGGGGGAGTTCACACCGACCCGACGAGGGGGGGGGGGGGCATAGCCATCAGCTTTTTTCTGTGACGTCACTATCGGCGGTATTTGAAACAGAAGGTTCACATGTATATCAAGCCATAAGATTCCCCTCTGCCCATGCGTATGGTTGTGAGGAAAGTCAGTAAAAGTACTGTGAGAATGATTGATTGATATGTGGGGTTTAACGTCCCAAAACCACCATAAGATTATGAAAGACACCGTAGTGGAGGGCTCCGGAAATTTAGACCACCTGTTATTCTTTAACGTGAATCAAAATCTGAACACAAGGGCCTACAGCTTTTCCGCCTCCATCGAGAATGCAGCCGCTGCAGCCGGGATTCGATATTGAGACCTGCAGGTTAGCAGCCGAGTACCTTAGCTACTAGACCATGGTGACGGGGCAGTACTGTAAGAAGTACTCTAAATACAGTAAAGGACAGGTAATGTTACCGTTTGGAGCAACGGTCTTTCGCTGCACTATTGAATGGACTAGTCTTAGACAATGCAATACTGCGATTACTCACCCGATCGAAGAAGACATCGTTAATTGCTAATTTTTGTTAAGCGCAGATGGCGTAGTCCTGATCGAAGCGAAGTGCGTTTGACAGGTCAAGGAGGATTCCACTTACAACGAGGAATAAGAAGTATACACAGCATGTTTTTGTACATTCATAATTTATTTTTTGTTTTGCTTACTTTGCTGAGCGAAATATTGATGAAAAATGAGATAATCATTGATGAGAAATGTTCACTTGGTCTCAATCAAAAATGCACGAGCGATCGGACTATACTCACATAAAACTTGGTCGCTGCGCATATGCGCTAAAACACTTAAATACGCGCAAGAAATGCGGTATATGTTCTCGTTTTTTTTTTCGTAGCTCTCTTCACTCGGCTCCCTGAAACGGTAGCGTTGCGGCAAGGTGTCTTCCGTTGTTTGCAAGCGTGCAGCCGAGTTTTCTCTTTACGTCCACAGATTCAGAACTGTACAGAATATTTCACCACGCAGCATATTCGCATATATATGTTTCCAGCATTTACACCGGCGTGATCAGGAGCAACCTCCAACCTCACAAAATCATCAGTGATCGGTTTACCAGTGATGAAGGAATGAACTCCGGAGTTTTTCAGAGCATAGTGCACCATTATCTGTTTCTCAGAACGCGTGAACTCTGACTGGAACTGCCAGCGCATGCAACACAAGTTTACTTACGCTGTGCTGTGAACCGTCAATGCCTGTTGGTTGTCTGTTTCGGGCATTCTGATGAGGGTCGCTGGAATTTCACTATTGTCATCACCTCCTTCGCGATCATTCACGTTTGTGGTATTTCATCACAACGTGACAGAAACTACCAGCCTTGGGTATGTGCGAAATCACACACGTGAGTTATCTCGCGCGCAGAGTGAGATTCTGGGCGAGCGTGACCTTACCGGCACCTGAAAGGAAGCGGAGAAAATGTATACTTTCCGTCAGGTGAGAAACGAGCGCTAGTGTTCAAGGTGGAATTTTACCAGCCTACAAGTATCGTTGCTGAAGTTCTCGTTTCTCGCATTCAGGGTCACTGTCCGGACATTGTTGAGCTCGTTGCTTCTATAGCAATGTGAAGTCACTCCCTTGAAACACGCTGCCTACACGTATTGCTTGGTAGTTCGTGTCCTTGGTCGATCAACGCCCTTTTATGAGACTCGATGGTCGTGTCGGAAAGCCGTACGGTATAACGCTTGATGATTATTTCCCGAAAAGCGACTCTGCTCCCAGTGCACACAGGCAGGCAGCTACATCGAAGTAACGTGCCAGTGGCTGGCGTGGAAGAGCACTTTAGGCTTTCAGTATTCCCGGCATTTTCTGGACGGTTTAATAAACCACTTCAATGAGCACTTTAAAAGGCATCGGCACACCTTGAAGATGCTTTTTTCACTTCTGTCACAGAACATTGCCCAATGTACCACCCTTCCCACTGCCGAGAAGTTTATTGACGTGTATAGTCGAACATTATCTCCACTTCAGCATTGCAAGCGGTGTTAGCAGTATATGCTGCGAAATAGAAGCAAGAGAAGCGAGAAACGCTGAGCATGTATGCGATGCAAGCGGCTGCCAATTGCCCAGCAGTAGTCTTCCCCAACGTGCACCATCTTGTAAAGATTCTGGCAACTCTGCCGATGAGCACAGCTGAAGCAAAACGCATTTTTTGATCGCTGAGACGCCTAAAGTTGTACCTGAGAGCTACAACAACACATGAAATTTCGTTTGGATTGCTCTCTGAACATCCACTGTGAAATGCAAGTCCGTCCGGAAGACATTCTCTCTGTTCTTTAACAGGAACGTAGTCGGCTTCAGCTGAATGTGTGTGTAATATCAACCCCAGGCGCCAGCTCAATCAAGGATGAAAGTTAAGTGAAGTACGTTTTTCTTAGTTTGATGTGTTCTGAACAACAATAAAAACATAGTTGTTAATGATCAATTGATGGTGTTCAGCATCTGATGGGCTACTTCAATGCGAAGGTACAGAAAAAGCAGGCTGGAGACCGGGCAGTAGGAGAATATGGTATCAATGCTAGAAAATGTGAGGGGAGTGGTTAGTGGAATTCGCAGAACGCAATATTTTACGGATCTTGAATACATCCTACTGAAAACAAGGGAACCGTAAATTTATATGGAGGAGCCCAAATGGTGAAAGTAAGAACGAAGTACGTTTTATGCTGAGTGCACACCCAGGCATTGTGCAGGATGTGGAAGTGCTTGGCAAGGTGCGGTGCAGTGATCATAGAATTGTACAGTCTTGAATTCAGCTAGACTTGAAGAAGGAACAACAGAAAGTGATACGCAAGAAGCCAATAAATGAGCTAGCACTAAGAGGGAAAGTACAGGAATTCATATTCTCGCTTCCCTACGGGTACTCGGTTCTTATCGAGGAAACCAGCCTTAGCGTTGACGCAATGAATGATAATCTGACGAGTAACATTATGGAGTGTGCAGTCAAAGTTGGAGGTACGGTACTTATATAGGACACTGGCAAGCTTTCCCAGGAGACGAAGAAACTCATTAAAAGGCGTCAAGCTTGAAAGTCTCAAATAAAACAGACAAAATAAAATTGGCAGAACTTTCGAAGTTAAATTATAAACGTGAGATATCCGATGTAAGAAGGTATAACATGAAGAAAACTGAACACGCTCTGAAGAACGGACGAAACGTAAAAGCAGGGAAGAGGAAACTTGGGATAGGCAAAAACCAGAAGTATGCACTAAGGGACATGGAAGGCAAAATAACTGCCAATATGAATAGGATAGTTGAATTGGTGGAAGAGTTTCACAGATCTGTGCAGTAGCCGGGACAACCACGACCTCAGTATAAGAAGTAGCAGTAACCCCGATGGCATTCCAACAGTAACGATAGAAGAAGTGCGAAAAGCCTTGCTGAGAACGCAAAGACGCAAAGCTGCTGGTGAGGATCAGATAACATCATCTGCTAAAAGACCGAGGACAATTTGTGTTAAAAATACTAGCAACCCCGCTTACGAAGTGTCTCCTGACGGGAAGAGTACCAGAATCTCGGAATAATGCTAACATCATCTAAATACACAAGAAAAGAGATGACAAGGGCTTGTAGAAATACAGGCCGATAAGCTCGCTCTCCGTCGTATACAAGCTATTTACAAAGGTAATTGCTAACGAAATTAAGACAACATTATAAGTCAATGAACGAAAGGCAGAAGCAGGATTTCGAACAGGCTACTCAACAATCGACCACTTTCATACTAATAGAGAAATGCTCAGAATACAGCCAACCAATATACAAAGCTTTCATAGATTATGAGAAGGCATTTGATTCAGTATAAATGTCAGCAGTCATGCGTACATTGCGGAATCAGGGAGTCGACGAAGCATATATAAATATCCTGGAAGAAATCTACAGAGGATCAACTGCCACCATAGTGCTTCATATAGAAAACGACAAAAGACCAATCAAGAAGGGTGTAAGGCAGGGGGATACAATCTCCCCAATGCTATTTACCGCGTGCCTACAGGAGGTTTTCGGAGGCCTAAAATGGGAACAGTTATGCATAAGAGTTAATGGAGAGTATCCTTAGTAACCTATGCTTCATCGATGACATCGCATTGTTGAGTAACTCAGGAGACGAATTGTAACCCATGGTAATAGAGTTAGACGAGGAGAGCAGAAAAGTAGGTCTTAACATTAATATGCAGAAAACGAAAGTAATGTAGGAACCTCGGAAGGGAACGGCGCTTCAAGGTAGGTAATAGTGCACTTGAAGTGTAAAAGACTACGTCTACTTAGCACAGGTAATAACAACGGAGCGAAACCAAGAGATCGAAGTAACTAGAAAAATAGGAATGGGGTGGAGCATGTTTAGCAAGCACTCTCAGTTTACCACTAGTAGATTGTCACTATCCCTCAAGAGGAAGGTATGTAACGGCTGCATCTTGCCGCTACTTAGCTATGAAACAGAAACCTGGATACTTACAAAGAGGGTTACGTTTAAATTGAGGACGACGCAGCGAGCGATGGAAAGGAAACTGATTGGTGTAACCTTAAGAGACAAGAAGAAAGCAGAGTGGATCAGGTAGCAAACCGGGGTTAAGGATATCATAGCTGATTGGTGTAACCTTAAGAGACAAGAAGAAAGCAGAGTGGATCAGGTAGCAAACCGGGGTTAAGGATATCATAGCTACAATCAAGAAGAAGAAATGGACATGGGCCGGGCATGTAGCGCGTTAGCACGATAACCGCTGGTCATTAAAAGTAACTGCCTAGATTCCCAGAGGAGACAAGCGGGTAAGGGGGAGACAGAAAGTTAGGTGGGCAGATGCATGAGACTAACAAGTTTGCAGGTATAAAGTAACAGCAGCAAGCACAGAACTGAGTTGACTGGCAGAACATGGGAGAGGCCTTTGTCCTCCAGTGAACGTAGTCAGGCTGCTGCTGATGATGATGATGATGATGTTGATAATGTGATGATGGTGTGATGATGATGATGATAATCATCATTATCATACAGAACCATGGTAGGACAACGAAGACGCCGTAGTGGGGTGCTCCGGAAATTTAACGCTATCCTTCTTTAATATGCACCTAAATCAAAATGGACGGGCCTCAAGCATTTTCGCCAACATAGAAAATATGACAAGGATTCGATCCCGCTACCTGCGAATCGGTAATAGCGCACCATAACCACTAGACCACCCTGGCAGGTAGTAAAAAAAGGCGGTTTTGGTAAAGTCATTATGCGCTACTTTTCGTCCAGCTGTAAGGAAGCAAGTTCAACTGTATAAGATATATTGCTGAAAATCACTTTTACTGCATGGCAGAGTGATTCCGCTCTCTCCCGTTGCCTACTCCTCGCTTTTCAATGGCACCTTTCAATTGCAGTCGTGGTTAGCGGATGCGAAAGGTGTGAACGACAATGCAACAACCCAAATGTGAATGTGGCAATTCTAGAAAATTTGGAGCAACATAAGGGGCATATGTGACATGCAATGTGCAGGATAATCTTTTTGTAAATTGAAAAACAATAACAGTATTCCGCTATGTAATGTGTCTGTTTGCGGCGTAAGACATTGCTTGCACAAAGTTTCTTTCTATTCTGGTAAAAAATTATGGTTACTATGTACATTGCTCGTAATTTTACGTGATAACACGTCCGCCCGCGTTTCTTCATTCTGTGCATTTCTTGCCGTGCGTCATGTCGCTAGTTGCTAAAATTACTTGGTGTGCCCTTCCAGTCATGTCAATTTAAAAGGACAAACAGATGAAGCAAATAAATATACATAATTTGCCGTATATTTTTTTCAGTTGTATGTTCCTTATTATTGCGCTGTTTGCTACAGCGCTGAACAATAAAGCCTATGCTCACTACCGGTGCCCACACTGCCTTTTTGATCACGCTGATTTTGGTTTATGACCATCATCTTTTTATTTACGAGCCTAAGTTACATGATGAGTATTTTTAGTAGGCCTCTCTAAGGCTCTGATTAGCCTGCA
Source organism: Rhipicephalus microplus (assembly GCF_013339725.1). Lineage (NCBI taxonomy): Eukaryota > Metazoa > Arthropoda > Arachnida > Ixodida > Ixodidae > Rhipicephalus > Rhipicephalus microplus. The sequence continues at coordinate 140,393,249 of NC_051169.1, forward strand.
CGTTTGCCTGTGCTGCACCTTCGTCCCTAGACAACACTTAGGAGGGCCTTAGACGTTAGAGAATAATAAAGATATTGATACAAAACAGCCGCTAAACACGGCTGCATAAAAGAGGAGGACGAAGTGAGTTTTTGTTAGGTGCTGGTCTGGCGCCATCTTGCTCGTCGAGTTCTGTGTGCTGTAAATAGATCATTAAACAAGTTACTCGTAACATTATTGGTGGATGTGGACGATCCGCGTACCTCAATGGAGACGCGCAGCGGTCGCACCATCGGTGACCTTTCGACTGCTTCGACTGCTGGTACTTCCTCTACGCCGCCCTCATCAGTCTAAGCCACCACCTACGTCACACTCCCGCACCTCCGGGATCCCGGCACTTTCTCCGGTGATGGTACGATCGATCTTGACACTTGGCTGAAGCGATACGAGCACGTCAGTGCTACTCACCACTGGGATCCCACGCTCATGCTCGCCAACGTGCTTTTCTACCTGGACGGCACTCCCCGAACATGGTTTGAAAGCCACGAAGCCGACATAACGAGCTGGGATCTCTTCAAAGAAAAAATATGTGACCTGTTTGGCGATTCGTCTGGTCATCAGCTCGCTGCGAAGAAGACTCTTGCCACACGGGCCCAGTCTTCTACCGAATCGTACGTCTCCTACATTTTCGACGTCTTGGTCCTTTGTTCCAAGGCCGGCCAGTCCATGTCGGAAGACAAAAAGGTTAACCACGTCTTGAAAGGCATTGCTGAAGATGCTTTCAACCTGCTGGTTTTTAACAACGTCTCGAGCATCGACACAATCCTTAAAGAATGCCGACGTCTCGAACAAGCTAAAGCCCACCGCGTAGCCCAAAGCATCGTGCGCCTTCCGAACACAGCGGCCACTTCTTCGTGTGACGACGCCTTCCACCAGGCCCCTCGATGTGACAACCTTACACGCATCATTCGTCGAGAGGTCGAGGCAGCACAACCGGTAGCCACGCCATTACCAACGCCTGCGCCTTCCCCGACCACGATCTCTTTAAAAATACAAGCGGTCGTTCGTCAAGAGTTATCGAATGTCGGCCTACATCCTCTTCCTACCGTATACTTTGCTGAGCCTTCTTATCGTACCCCTTCTGCGCCTCGCATACAACGCAATCCGTCCGAACGGCGTACTCTTGATGACAGGCCCATATGTTTTAACTGTCGACGCGTTGGTCATATCGCTCGTCACCGCCGCAGCCGCTGGGCTCCACCGTCCCATTATGCACCTCAGTATCACGCCACTTCTGCTCGCCAGTCGTCCCCATCACTTTCTCCATCAACGCCGACCACATTTTCAGCTCCTACAGCACCTCTGAGCAGACCTCGCTACGACCGGTCACCGTCCCCTGCTCGTCCTCAGTCCCGGTCACCCCCACAATGCCGTGCTGCCTCCCCGACCTATTCGCAGCATCTCCGACCGGAAAACTAGGCCGTGCTGCTTCTGGAGGTGGAGCTGCGTTGAGGACCTTCGTAAGAAATTCTCGATTAACATTAACAACGAACCGAAACTTTTTGGACGTTACTGTCGACAATGTTCGTGTCAGTGCATTGATAGATACTGGCGCGCATGTGTCCATTATGAGTGCTAACCTTCGCCGCCGACTTAGAAAAGTTGTCACGCCCACCCTCAACCGAGCTGTACGAGTCGCCGATGGAGGAACTGCCGCAATTCATGGCATGTGCTCTGCGCGAGTGTCTATTGGGGAGAGAAGCACTGTCGTTCTTTTCGCCGTTATCGAACATTGCCCTCATGAACTCATTCTCGGTATGGATTTTCTAGCCACACACTCTGCCCTCATAGACTGTTCAGCTGGCTCTCTCCATCTCGATTTACCCCTCTTTTCCGACCCGCCTAGCCCACCGCAAACCAGCCTCTGCTGCATTGATTTCACGCGCCTCCCTCCTAACTCTGTCACACATGTCGATTTATCCTCCACGCCGCCAGTACCTGACGGTGATTACATGGTGGCCCCGATTCCTGCCGTGATGCTTACGCATGGGGTTGCTGTGCCGCATATGATTCTGACGATTAAGAGAAACCACACCTTCCTTCCACTGGTCAACTTTTCACTCACCACCCAAGTTCTGCCACAGGGCATCTCCCTGGCGAAAATTGCTGCTCTCCAAGATGACCATGTCGAGCCCTTCAGGGTTGACGATTGCTGCAGCTCAGTCAGTGGTTCCACTCCATCACGTTCTTGGGGCGCCGACATTGAGCGAATGGTGTCATCGGACCTCACGTCTGAGCAAGCTGCAGCGCTTTGCCACGTTCTTGAGGGCTATCGTAGCATTTTCGACTTTGCTAGCAACTCTTTAGGCCAAACGACCATTGTCACCCACTGCATAAATACTGGCCAAGCAACCCCCATTCACCGACGCCCCTACCGTGTGTCTGCGTCGGAGCGTGCAATATTACAACATGAAGTCGGCAAAATGTTTGCGAAAAACATTATCGAGCCTTCATGCAGCCCCTGGGCTTCTCCAGTCGTCCTTGTTAAAAAGAAAGATGGAACATGGTGTTTTTGTGTAAATTACCGTCACCTTAACAAAATTACCTAAAAAGACGTTTATCCTTTACCTCGCATCGACGACGCCCTCGACTGCCTGTATGGTGCCACTTATTTTTCAACTACTGACCTTCGGTCAGGGTACTGGCAGATAGCCGTCGACTAGATGGACCGCGAGAAGACCGCATTCATCACTCCGATGGTCTTTATCAGTTTAAGGTGATGCCCTTTGGACTCTGCAATGCACCAGCCACATTTGAAAGAATGATGAACTCATTGCTCCAAGGGTTGAAATGGTCCACCTGCTTGTGTTACCTTGACGATGTTATTGTCTTTTCGCCCACATTCGACTCACATCTTGATCGGGTGTCAGCTATTCTGGACGTTTTTCGTCGAGCCGGACTCCAGCTTAACGCCTCCAAGTGCCGCTTCGCTCGTCGTGGAATTTCCGTGCTCGGTCACCTTGCCGATGCCCAAGGCGTGCGTCCAGACCCAGAAAAAATTCGCGCAGTCACGAACTTTCCCGTTCCGAAGACTACAAAAGATGTCCGCAGTTTTGTGGGGTTGTGCTCATATCTCAGACGCTTAGTTACGGACTTCGCGACCATTGCACGCCCACTCACAGACCTCTTGAAGAAAGACGCCTCGTTTACCTGGGGCCATGACCAAGCGTCATCGTTTTCGCAACTTAGGACACTGCTTACAACGCCACCAATCTTGGCTCACTTCGATCCATTAGCCCCAACCGAGGTTCACACGGACGCCAGTGGACACGGCATAGGAGCTGTGCTATTGCAGCAACAATGCGGACACGACCGTGTTATAGGCTACGCAAGTCGACTGCTATCTCCAGCCGAGCGCAACTACTCCACCACGTAGCCCGAGTGCCTCGCTCTTGTATGGGCAGTCGCCAAATTTCGCCCATACCTGTACGGGCGCTTATTCCGTGTTGTCACGGATCATCACGCGCTCTGATGGCTAGCCTCCCTGAAGGACCCCACTGGACGTCTCGCTCGCTAGGCTCTACGCCTTCAAGAGTACACGTTCTCTGTAATGTACAAAACAGGGCGATTACATCAGGATGCGGATTGTTTATCCCGCTACCCTGTTGACGAAGCAACCGATACTGACGCTATCACGAACGTTTTTTCCGTGTCGCAGCTGTTAAACATTGGCGAAGAGCAACGTCGGGATGCTTCTTTACGAGCCATAATTGACAAACTGGAGTCAACGCCTCGTGACCCGTCCCTACGAATGTTTTTGGTGAAAAACGGGATCCTATATCACCGTAACCTTGATTCTTTCGGATCAGACTTACTTCCTGTCATCCCAGCGCACCTGCGTTCCACTGTCCTGCATCAACTTCATGACGCTCCCATGACGGGCCATTTGGGCGTTTCTCGCGCATACGATCGGGTACGACGTCGGTTTTTTTTTGGCCTGGACTTGCCCGCTCTGTTCGACGCTATGTCGCCGCTTGTGAGCCCTGTCAGCGTCGCAAAACGCCGTCTGCCCTCCCAGCCGGCTACCTTCAGCCGATCGACGTTCCCAACGAGCCTTTCTTTCTAGTTGGTCTCGACCTGTTGGGCCCTTTTCCACTTTCCACAGCCGGAAATAAATGGATTGCTGTGGCCACGGACTACGCGACGCGGTACGCAATCACACGAGCACTCCCGACCAGCTGTGCTACTGACGTTGCGGACTTCCTGCTGTACGACATAATATTAGTGCACGGTGCTCCCCATCAACTTCTCACCGATCATTGCCGCACGTTCTTATCAGCTGTCGTTCATGAAATCCTGAGGTCTTGCCATACCAAGCACAAACTTACTACTTCGTACCATCCCCAGTCAAATGGCCTCACGGAGCGCCTTAACAGGACCCTAACCGATATGCTTGACAAATACGTTGCGCCAGACCACCATGATTGGGACATTCATTTGCCGTATGTGACGTTCGCCTACAATTGATCTCGTCACAACACGGCTATTCACCCTTCTATCTACTATATGGCCGGGACCCAACTCTACCTTAGACACTTTACTACCTGCGGCCACTGAATATGCTGGGGAAGGCATTGCCAGCGCCGACCACGCGCGCCAAGTCGCCCGTAACCGTCTACAGGCTTCACAGGCGCGCCAACAACAGCTCTACAATTCTCACCATAGGAACGTGCACTTTTCTCCGGGTTCTCTCGTGCTCCTCTGGTCACCTACTCGGCGTGTGGGACTGTCTGAAAAACTGTTGTCGCCATACACTGGACCATTCCGTATCGTTCGCCAAGTGACAGACGTCACGTACGAGATTGTTCCAACCAATCCAACAAAGTCATCGTCAGCTCCGAGCGACACCGTTCACGTGGCTCGGCTAAAGCCCTATTACCCCCCTTCGACATCATCTGCGTAAATTTAGCACCGGGACGGTGCTTCCACCGCCGGGGGTTATGATACGAAACAGCCGCTAAACACGGCTGCATGAAAGAGGAGGACGAAGTGAGTTTTTGTTGGATGCTGGTCTGGCGTAATCTTGCTCGTCGAGTTCTGTGCGCCGTAAATAGATCATTAAACAAGTTACTCGTAACAATATGTATAAACATATTGTACACTAGCATACAAGCCACGGGTTAGGTGTATAAACCGAATATAATGTCGCGTGCATGTGCGTGGGTGTGTGTTTAGATGTTAGAAGAACGTGCGAAAGTTAAATAGAAATGTTATTCTTTAGCTTGATCCTAGCACTCGTACGAAGAGTCCCACAGTACCTTAGAAATGTGTCTGGCTATTTCCATTAAAACAAACCTGTCCTTGTTGAAAATTATCGTAGTGATCTACTCTGGCAAGATTTGTTCCAGCGGGCACAAGTATATGACCACTGCTTGAGCATAAATCCCATCGCCGAGCCAACTTAAAACACTCGCAGCCGAGATTCCTACCCAAAATATTTTATAATGCTAAGCCTTGAGAAACACCGCGACACGTTTTTCCGTATGCCGACATTGTTCATTGTAAAAGCGCCCAGCAATGATATCGCGATAGTAACGGCGCTTAGTTTCTAAATCATGTCAGCGCGAAGCGACGAAAAAAGTAAGTTGAGTAAGTGGCGGGGGGGGGGGGGGGACGAAAAAAATGGCAGCATATCCACGGACTGAATGATGGATAGTGGGGCGAAGCATCCGTCCATCTATTTGTTCTTGCTTCCGTCCATCCATGCGTGCGTCTGTGTGGCTGCCTGTGCGTCCATCCACCCGTCCGTGCATGCGTCTCTTCTTGCGTCCGCACGTTCTTCTGTGCGTTCGTCCCTGCTTTCGTCCTTGCATCCGCTCCTGCGTCCGTGCATGCGTCCATCCGTCCGTGCAGCCATCAGTGCGTCCGTCCATGCATCAGTCTGTGTGTCCATTCATGCACCTATTCAAAACTCCAAGTACCATATCTCGCATCTTTTCATCATATATTCCTCATATAGACACACCGCCATCCAGTGGACATTCGAAAGACTGAACGAGAGGAGGCACACGCACACTTTCTTACGGCTTGCGCTTCGTGTCTATTGCCCACCTTTAATCACCTCAAGTTCATGGTATATACTAGTTCATTGTATTCATGGCACTGCGGCCCAACGCTCGCTAAACCTTTCTAAAACCTAGGAGGTTAAGCCCAGCGAGTATAACGTAGCAACCCTTTCTTGCCTTCTGTGCGTTGTTGAACAATAAAACATTTGCAGCGTGCACGTTAACTAAAAGCCGAATTCTCCTGTCTCTCATTCTCCCTTAGCAGCCATTGACATGTACATTGAGCACTGTCTTTTATTGTTCAACAACGCACAGAAGAAATCTCTCACCAGCACCACATTGGAGGTCAGAATGTTATTGCACACTACTACGACGGCCACGAGGGACGAACGGGTGCCGCTATAAAAAGCTTCACGCCTAAAATTTTGGGAGGACTTTGAACCCCCCCCCCCCCCTCTTAGTTAGCTACGCCACTCCTTCGAGGTCCGTAGAGAACAAGCCAACCTACGCCGCTGTTAACGTTGTTGGTGGTTCTGCGCTGCTGACTATAATTACATATGCCTGAGCCTTTTTTAATAGGTGGGCCGCTAAAACACCCACTCCTTGCTCAATTTACATCGTTTGACAGCATTCTGCACTTCTGCCGCGCGCTATACGATTCGTTGAGGAGCCTCCTTCCGCTGCCTGAAATTCATTTTGCTTGTATTTTTAAGCAGTTTCCAAAAATCCCCTGGCTCTGTGGCAGGACACATCCTTGTCACGCAGACAGCCTTTGTTCTATTTTTACTAGGACCCATATATTTTTATTTTATTTATTTAATTTGCATCTTTCTCAAGTTTTCGGTCACGGACAAGATGTATTTTTACTCACAGCCGACGACGCCAACACCAGCGTCGACATCGAAATTTCTGCAAAACGATCTCTTCAACGCTATCGCGTTAGAAAGACAGCAACACACACACAAAAAAAAAACAGTGACAAGCGCATGAGTCTGTCTCTGTTCATTCGTTTTGTGTCCATGTCAATTACGCACACCAGTTAGTACTGTACTGCCTGGTGTGGACTCAATTTCTTTTAAGTACCATGTCTAAGCTAAATAAATACTGTGAAAGAAAGACAAGAAGTGTGCCTTGAGAGCCGAGTGGTTCGCTTCTCTTCGGATAAATTGTACGCGATTTTAAATCCTGCATCGCGATAGACGTTTTTCAGCAGAAGTTTTTCATCTTCTTCCTTTATTACTTCTTCTCGTCTGTCTGTTTGTTTCACTTTTTCCATCTTTCAACTCGTTCTCTTAAGGTTATTACAAGCCATGCCGCAGCGATGAGCAGTCGAATTAGCCCAAATTATGCGGCAAACACCCGTTTATGATTGATGACGATAGTGGCAGGGTAGACACTATACGCCGAGCTAGAGAACCTTCATGGTTCATACTTATAATATTAATAAAAACCACAGCATTCCTTTTGCATTCACCTATGTCGACTCGAATAAGGAATCAGTCTTATTTTTTGCTTCTCAAAAATGGATTTATTGATCATGCACTGCTACACACTGTTAGCTGCATGCCCATCGTGATTTTGCGCCACCTCTACGAATGACCCTCTTTTGGAATAATGGAATGGAATGAAAAAACTTTATTTCAGTCCTGCAGGACGCGCTTAGCGCGTAGCGGGCGTCTCCCACGTAGGGACCGACAGGGAGTACCTGGCGGCCGCTTCGTGGGCCTGCTGGACGGCCCAATGCTGGTCGGCGAGAAGTGAGCTCCTGAGGGATCTCTCCCACTTGTTTGAGGTAAAGTCTGTAGGAGTTGTTCTACACTCCCAGCGCATGTGTGCGAGTGTCGCTGTGTGTCCACATGATGGGCATGTGTCGCTGGGGTATGCATCGGGATAATAAACGTGAAGCGTGCGAAAATGTCCTGAGATGGTGCCAGCAAACAAGGTTTTTTTTTAATGAAACGGAAATATTTGTTGTGCTTGCGTATTTGCTCACGTGTTTCGTCGTCGTCTTTTTTTTTTTACTCCATCCGCGAAGCACGTAGATAAGTGGCCAATTTTTTGGCCAACCCAATGAATGTTCAGGGTCTTTTTCACATCGAAAGCTGTTTTGAGATCACAACAAGGGTCGCACGCTGCGACCGTTGTCCGCACGCGCCGCCACCGGCGTCGGTAACCACTATCAAACGAAATAATAAAAAATAACAGTAAATAAGAGAACACCAAGGACATAAAGGGATTCGAACCTGGTCTCCTGCGTGCCAACTCAGTATTCTAACACACGCCGAGACTCCTTTGCAAATTGGCATATAGCCGCCTAGATGTCAGGAAGTATAGCGCTAATATGAGTAATACAGCCTTTTAGAACAGTAAGGGAACAACCAGACTGTTACATAGTGCATAGTGAATATTACAGCATAAACGAATACTCCCTTTTTATCCTATCTTCTTTCTCCTGCCTGCAGGGGCCACCCAGCACTTACCATGGCACAGTGCTGTAGTCAGTAGCGATGCGTTTTATAACATATGACCCTTTCGCAAACAAAAAAAGCACAGTAATTCTTTACTTTCCAACGAAGTTCTTCAATTCCTTTGGAGTCTTCTTACGCTTGCTTTCTCTTACGCATGTATGAAATCCTGACAGATTGATTGAAGCTCGTGTGCCCTCCGCAGCAGGTCATCCAGGGTCTGCATTTTCATGGTCATCCGCTCCTGATGTACCAGGTTGTGGTGCACTGGACGACCGGTTAGATGCAGATGACTAGTTCATAAGAGCAGGAGTGCCTGACTTCATTGTGTTGAGTCCTCCGGGGTGAACAGTGGCTAACTTGTATGCGTTCCACACACGCGCAATCTTCCAGGGGGAACGAGGCCGTTGTGCATTTTATATGATCTCGGGCGCAAGAAGTGTACGAGACAGCTTGCCGGGAACAGCAGGTAACTTGACAGGCACGTAATCACCAACGACGAAGCTGGGTTCCTTGGCTCCTCGTTTTTCATTGGTGTAGCTGTTCGACATCCTCTGCTTGTTTTTTACGCACTCTCGCAATTGCTCAGTCGCCCTTGACGGGTTCATGCTGAAACATTTGTCAGGCAATCTCACTATGTCAAGTCTGTTTTGATATTGGCGTATATGAAGAACAGCAGGTGCCGCAGCTAGTAGTCACGTGAGGCGTACAGCAATATACATGTAGGTAATCAAGCATGGCTGTTCCTACGTCACGGCGTTAAAACAGACCTAGTTGCATATACGACTTCAGCACCCCGTCAAATCTCTCCACCAAGCCATTACCTTATGGTAATACACTGATGAGTTATACTACATTGTTCCGCGCTCTGTAAGGAACGCGTCAAAGCTAGCTGAAGAAAAGTGTGGTCCATGATCGTATACGATAACACGTGGGCATCCTTCTCGCTGAAAAAGTAAAAGCTTTTCACTGAAGACGTGGTCGCACCTCGTACGGAAGTCACTTCAAAACGGCAGTCAGCCGAAGCTTGAGTGAAAAGTTCCACGATGTCTATGGAAATTTTTTCTCACACTGCATCCGAAGAGGAACATGTTGTAGTGGTGCTGCAGAGGTACTTGCGGACTTGTCACAAGACAGGTAAATCACGCATGTGCGCACCAGTTCTTCAATGTGACCATCCATGAATAGGCATCAATAGGATTCTCTCAGGTGTGTTTCGGTACGACTAATGCCAGGGTGTACCTCATGGGACAGATCCATAAGGACGGTGGGTCAGGGTCACAGGCAGGACAATCATGTCACCCCGGCATAGGATATCACTTACGACAGAGAGTTCAGCCCTCACGTAAAAGTAACGTAGCAAGCTATTTTGACAATGACTTCCAGTCAGGCCAAGCAGTATTCGTGAAGTGCTTAACTTCACAGATAATCTGATTATCGGCACTTGCTTCTTTATGTTCCTGCATGGTAACTACAGTAGACAACATACCGATAAGTTTTTATTTTAGTGCATCGTGAATTAAAGTCTGTACGGGTAACTTGAACAGAGCGTCAGGCCCGATGTTTTCGCTGCCCTTCATGTTTTGGATGGCATAGTTGTAGCAGACCAACCGTGAGGACCAGCGCGCAATCCTTAATCGTCAGTTACCGGTGCCTTTTGTCTAAAGGAGCGTAACCAACGCCAAGTAGCCCGTTGGCAGGATGAAAGTTCATTCCAATAGATAAACGTGCCACTATTCGCAAGCGCAAATGCAAGAAAGGACCTTACGCTCGCCGACTGAGTATTTCCTGTTCATGTGTTTGCAGTGTGCGTGAAGCGAATGTCGACAATTTGCAGTGAGGTTCCGTTGTCCTGCTGCAGTACAGCACCTAATCCTCATTGGGAGGCATCCGTTGTAACGTAAACAGGTAAGTGAGGATAAAAAAGATGAATAACTTCGCAAGATGTGAGCAGAGATTGCAGGCGCTCCAAACTGCTCTTTGCTGCCACACTCCAAACAAAAGACGCATTTCCTCGTAGCAAGGCGCGCATTGTCTCGACATGAGAAAAAGTAGGAGTGAAGTTGGAATATAAGCATGCGAGTCCAAGTAGCAAGCGGAGATCGTGAATATTTGTAGGTGATAATGCTTTGGTTATCGCCTCAATGGCTGACATAAACGGAAATAATCCATTGGCGCTCACAATAAGACCTAGAAAATGGATATTTGTCACATCAAAGACACATTCGTTGTTGAGCCTGAAGTCAGCATCAGAAATACTTTGCAAGACGGTGCGAACATTTCCCACGTGGTCTGTTCCGGAGTGTTCTTACACAACGCTGAGGGCACCGTTGCCGGTCCGAAGTAAACCATCTGGAAACGAAAGAATTCGTCATGTGTTATGAAGGTGGTGAGGTCATGGTTCTCTGGACTGAGCAGTGACTAGTGGTATGAAGAAGCTAAATCTATCTTCGAGAAACGCTGTGCCTCAGCCAAGATGTTCAGGAGTTCTTCAGCTTGTGGCAAAAGAAAAACTGTCCACTACCACAGCTTTGTTTGGCTCCCGTAAGTCAACACACATGCGAATCAAGTCGTATTTTTTTTCTGGCTACAGCAATTGGGGAGACCCACTATCAAGAGTCGACACGCTCAAGGATGCTCTGAGCTAATTTGTGAACTTCTGTCGAGACTTGCTTGCGAATTACGAGTGCTTTTTTGGACTCAACTTGCTGGCCATCGGTTGCACAGACGCGTGAACCCTGACCTTGTGAGTGAAACTTCTCACAGTTCTCAACGCTTTTGCAAATGGGTGCTCAAACTCAGAACACAGTTCTAGGGAGGTAGTACAGCAGTTTCTTGCAATAATAGAAGGCACCTAACCGGTGATCTCTTGAATTTTCATATCCAGAGCCGCGATTCCATCTACTTCAAGAATGGCTGTGCCCCGAGGCACAACGTTTAGTAGAACAGAAGTGCATCGGCCATAGAATGAGGCAGTAGCAATCAAACAATATTGTATAGGAACAGCTGACTTTGAATAATCGAGAAGCTGGACGGACGTAGACTTCAATGGATAAGCTTTAGAATAATGGCGTTGATAGAGTTCTTCAGCCAGGATCGAAATTATTGATCCTGTATTCATAAAAAATGGTACCGAAATTTCTTCTATTTTCAACTTTGAGTAAGTCTCCTTATTACGACTATAGACGTGAGAGACACTTTAATGGGCGTCTGGATCGGCTGTATCATTACTTCCGCGTCATACTGAGCATTATTCTCAAAATTTTGCAATGACTTGCACACCCTTTAAAATAGCCAATTGTTTCACATTTTCGACACTTATGTACCTTCGTCTTGTACTGAGAGCTATTTGCAAGGTGTGCCATAGAACAACAACGACATTCATGCTTGCGTTTTCTGAGATATCCAACTTTGGCAGCGAATGTATAGCAAGTACACGTGCTACAATACCGCCACTTGTGATTTGATGTTCATTTTACACGATGAACTAGCGAGTTATTCTGTGCAAGTTCGCTTGCTTCATTACTCGCTTGATCGTGTTGTTTGGCAAAGCATGAGAGACTCTTCGAGCAGGAAGCGTTCAGGTAACTGATTGATTGATTTGTGGGGTTTAACGTCCCAAAACCACCGTATGAATATGCGAGACGCCATAGTGGAGGGCTCCAGAAATTTCGACCACTTGGGTTGTTTAACATGCACCCAAATCTGAGTACACGAGCCTACAACATTTCCGCCTCCATCGGAAATGCAGCCGCCACAGCCGGGATTGGATCCCGCGACATGCGGGTCAGCAGCCAAGCACCTTAGCCACTAGACCACCGTGGCGGGGTCGCAATCACGTAAGTATTCACTTGTGGCTTTCTCTATGAGCTGGTCACGTATAATTTTGCTCGTGATGTCACCGAAATCGCATGCTTTTACAAGACTTCTCAGTGCGGTGACGTAATCAGCCGCAGTCTCCCCTGGAGCCTGCGTACGCCGACTGAAACCGTGATGCGCTGCAGTGATGTTCAACGTGGTCTTGAAGTAACCTTCCAGCGTCACGATGGCGCGGTAGAACTCGTTAAAACTAGGAAACGTTAGTGTACGTGCCGCAGCGCTCGCAGCCATAAGGCACGGGTCATCCGAAGTCGTCAACAGTGTTGCGGAACGGGGACCTCCATTCTATTCTTATTCAATCTTGTGGAATCAATACTTGCCGAATTTGACTTTTTAATTCCTTGGAATGAAAAAAAAACTTAGCCCATTCTCACTCCGGGATGGGCAGGCAGTTCAATTCCATACCTGTAATTCCTCTATGTAGGCAATCCATCCCGATAGGTTTTTTAGCTAAAAATGAACGCCGCCGTAAAGCTGGTGTCACTAAATGCATGAAAAACTGAAAAAGTATGCAAGACACGTCACCAAGGCCGAGGGATAGTAGCTCGGTATCCCAACTCGTGCGGCAAAAAAGCATCCCCTACCCATACCCATAGAAGTGGTTCTCCGTGCTACACATACTATTTGCGTGGTGAGCACGCTTAAACGAACGTTATGTTTCTAGTAATGTTTAAACTTAAATTTGTCATTGCAAAAACGAACAGCGTATATTTATGCCGACAAAAGTGGCGCTCAAGAAGACAGATGTTTTATCACGCGTATGGTGCGGCGTTGAATATGGAGAAAACCAAGATTTACTAAAATTTCGTTAATAGGGTACGAAACCCTCTAGATCTGCTGGTATTAGTACTAACACTACACCCCCGCTCGAGCGCCCCTTGTGCCTTAGCATTGAATTCGGAACACTAAGCCGCACTTCTCGTCAGCACTGACCTTTGTCAAGCGCACCTCGCAAGTGGAGGAGAATTTTCTGTGTTCACTTGCAAGCACCTGTGTAATGTTTTCCTTGTCGCAAAAATTATTTACGACTATCATGTATGAGACTGCTCGTCAGAGAAAGGTAAATTGGGATATTTTTGCTTTGATGTGAGGTATCAGTGAACTAACTTGCAGGGATAATTTGTTTCTCCCTTCAGTATCTGTTGGGATAATGCAGTTGTACACTAACTTACGCATCAATTTCTCTTTTACAGATGAGCAGGCTGTTTACACCACGCCAAACCATGGCTCTGGCTAACTAGAGGTGGGCCTAAAGAAAGCGATGTTGTCTTCGACTTCGACAGAACATATACTTAGGCCTACACGACTAATTTCACCGTAATATTATAGTAGTAAGGGTGTAGCAAACTACGTTCCCCCCAATGTCCTTTTTGATTGTAAACATTCGACAGAAGTCTGTCTGGTTGGGTATGAAACTGGGAGATGATTTAGACTCCAACCAGAAGTTTTGAAGAAACCCGACGTTTTGACACCGACTTGGTTCCTTCCTCAGGGGTGACTGTGGAGACTACGTAGCAGCAGCATCTTCAAAGCACTCGCGGGGTGGATACTCCAATGACACAGAACAAAAAAAAAGAAGAGGCCCGCGCAATGGCGTACCTCAGAAAAAATGGAAAACCAAAAAAACTTCATTCGAGCCGCCACCCACCGCGCAGACCAACAGAGGATATGGAAACCCCAAACAGCCCTAACTGGCAGTCCCCCGAAACGCGTACCGATTCCATACATTGCTAAAATGTTACACCCTACAGGTTGTAAAATGGGTGTATGCAATGAAAGCTCTCACATGAACACCCTTTTTACACTTCAATTTGAAAACTTGACGTGTTTGTGAATACAATACCCTCAAAACCCCCATTTCCAGCCTTACACTGGGGGTGTTATGAACAAAGCTACAAACTATTGACTGATATGTGGGGTTTAACGTCCCGAAACCACCATATGGTTATGAGAGACGCCATAGTGAAGGGCTTCGCAAATTTCGACCACCTGGGGTTCTTTGACGTGCACCCAAATCTGAGCGCATGGGCTTACAAGGCTACAAATTCACAACGAATTCGGGCAGTTTTGCTTGTATTATTAGAATACATTAACCATCTTGATACCAGCAAGGCTCCTACTATTAGCTGCTTGCGGGTGGAGTAAGTAATCGATGCAAGAAGTAATGTGACCGAAACGCAATATTCATCGATAACGCACTCAAGACGGAAGATACAACAGGAGCACCGCTAGTCCAATAGAGTAAGGGCCAATCCTCTTGTATCTGCTCCTTTCATCTGTGTCATTTGTGTGATTAGTCAACATTCACAAAGTCCACGAACTTGCCCGAACGACCTAATGTTGCGCACATTGGCGTAGCCATGTATGGAACCCCCCTCCCCCCATCCCCCATAACATCGTAGCTTTTAAAGCTGAAGGTAAAACGTCCACCCCCTGCAAAAAAAAAAACCATCTGCACAGTTGTTTAGCCATACCCACCACGTCAACAGGCCATCAGGTCCCTTAAAAACGAACATTGACGCGATGTATTTTTACCTAGCACGTTTTATTTAATTACTGTGTGCGAACGTTCCTCTTCATGTGTCCTCACAAGTGTGTCAAGGAAATCAGGAAGAGGACACATACCATAAGGGAAAATGCAGAATAAAGACATTTTGGTGATCTTGATGCCACTTGCTCACAATGACGGGAGCCTTGTTCACTAAATTGCGAACAAAGCTCTGCTCACAGGAGCCGAAACGCATTATCCAGTTGTCTCTCTCTCTCTGTTTTTTGTGGATACCCTTCTTTAATTTATGTTATTTTCCAGCAGACGTGCTGCCCCAGCAGACGTGCACTACCTACAAGTCAAAGCCTTCACTTTGTAGGTAGTGTGAAATCAACATTGATGAAACATTTTTAGCCGTGGTCTTGTTCTAAGGACGGCAAGATAAAAACAAATATATTGTCGTGACCTGAAGACAGAAATAGTATTTAACAGGTTAAGAAAGTAGCAGCAGGTTAGTATTTTTATTAACCGCGCGCTAGAGCATTCCTCTTCTTTCTCGTTGTTGCTTTCTGCATAAAAGCGTGTAGATACGCGTATGCGCTGTCATTTTCATCTTCCTCGCAGCACGCACGTGAAAATATGCTGTCATCGAATGGTGTGACGGCCGATGCATGCAATGTTGCGAGGAGCATTGTCTTTGCCAATATGAAAGTGTTGATAAAATTTCGCCTGCGTGACCTTGAATGCGCAGTCCCTAAAGACCCATAGAGTTAAGCAAAAATCACCAGCTCACCTTTCTTACCAGTATTCACTACATTAGGTCGGTGAAGGTGTGCTAAATATTGCTCCTGAGTATTACAAACGCGCGTTCGAACTAGCAGCTCGTGCTGGCCTCGCTGAACCGTCACAATGTTCACTGTGATTCAGATGCACTGTTAAAGAACGAGTATAACGCAAAAGATCACTGCCGCAAAAAAAAAAGAGAAAAAAAGCAGCGCCCGCGCATTCTGTAGAGGGCCGGAGCTAGCGTTAAACCGCATCTAGCCGGTCTGAGAGTGCCACCGGCGCCATGAAGTTTCGTCGCCTAGGCAACCTTGGCTGCCCAGCATTGCTGCGCGCGCGGGCGCAAAGCGCGGGAAGGGGACCGGCGTCGTCTCGCATATCACTGCGTGCGCTGGCGAAAAACCCCCCCGTGCGTGTGCGTGTGGTGCGCGTGGCGTCTCGATCGGTAGAGTTTATTAGTCGGTGTTTGAAATGTGCCTGTGCTCTGTGCTCGACCTGTGTGTTCTGTCAGTGCTCATTATTGCGAAGATGCACCATCCTGAAGGCTGGACCTGCGGATTCTTATAGTGAAGCACTCGAAGTGAAATAGTGAGTACCGTTCTCACGTTGTTTCGTTCAGTGCTTTGTTAACTGCGTGAGCATGAGAATACAGCCTTCAAACAAATTTGTTATCAACTAGTGGATGACAGATTAGCATTTGTTTACTTAGCGAGTATATTTGTCCGAACTGTTTCACGAGGATGATGGAGAAATGTGATTGTGGGCAAGTTTTTTTTGTTTGTTTGTTTAGATTTTTTGGTGTACAAAGCAGAGTTAGCATGCGCGGCTGTGGCTCAGCGAAAAATTTGAACGGATTTTCGCGGTGCCCTTTGTTGGCAGCCGTGTTTAACGGGACCCGCTCGTGATGCACATTTTTACTTAGTTTTACATTTAGTTTACTAATTATTACATGTGTGGGGACGGCGCCTGTTAGCTCTAAGCATCAACCGTATCTAGGACGCTTATGCTTGGGCATGTTGATAGTTCATTTACTCTCTGTCTTTCTTATTGCACAAAAAAGACCGAGAATGGTAAACAAGGGCGTGATGTCCATGTCATTCTTTACGGTCTTTTTTCGTTTTGTGCGGTAACACTACCGTGATAACAGGGGTTGATGCATCGGGTGACAACACAGCATATTTCTTCACGTTAGGTGTGCCTCGCAAAGTTGGCCTACTTGCTAATACATTCTATTTCGTTAAATTCGTCTTCATCGGTATTTTCGTTCACCCGCAACGTAGCGTGACACCGTGCCGGCAGCAGTGCCTGTGTAGCGGATCGAGCACTGAAGCTGTTTGAACGGACCTTTCGTCTGTGTGTGTGGCCGAATTGCCTACTTGAACAGTGCAAACGCTTGTTGAGCATAACTGCTAACGTTCGAGCACATGTTATTTCATTCCGCTTGTTTCCATCATGCGTAACTTTCATAATATTCTTGTTATTCAGAGTTATATTGCCCTCGCCTCGCTTTGGCGTTTAACTTCGCTAAGTATTTCAGATGTTGAAGGTATTTTCGCTATGTGAAGCATATTATTAGTTTTTGTTGCACAAAAACACTCTAATGTTATACATACTGCACGGTATCTAAGCATGTGTTGCAGCCAAAATATATGACTGGCAGCATATTTATCTGGGAACACAACACGCACAGCCACTGAACAGCCTACGCTGCATTGGGAAGGAGTTATGATTTCTCTGCCTGTCAGCATGATTAAAACAAATGACCCTAATTTAGCAGTATGCAATGGTCATTGAGTGAAAGTAATAGGGTCACTTTATTCCAAATTTCCAGGCTAATTTTGCGGCTATGGCAAATGTATTTGAAAAAAAATCGCGCTGATTTAATGCACTGAGAACAGTGAACTGCTTGAATATTTTGGAGAGAAAAAAAATTTTGGTACGTGATTTCCTTTTAAACTTCCCAGAATTTTGTTTGAGAGTTGTTTGTGAAAAAAATGTTACAAGCACCGCGCCTTTTTTATACCAAGTTTGGTACATGTTAAGTAAAGAGCTTATGTAAGGTAGTTGAAACTCGGTAATAATAATACAATTTTTGGTCACATACGTCTGCAAGAATTTGGCCAAAATGTGTTACGTTTGCAATTTCTCATTGCGATAGTGCACTTTGTATGAATATCTGAGGTTTGACTACATACTTCACAGAAAAGATATTTTGATGAAAAATTATCTTTTAGACTTCTTAAGCTGTTCACCTCTACCGGAAGAAATCACTCATTTCACAGAATTGTCATTTTTGTCCATATTGAGGCGCAATTTGCACCGTGTGGTGGTCCATGTAAAAATCACCTTTTCCCCAAGTTGAAAGCAAATAAACAGTTCTTTGTATGTGATTAGTTTCATCATTCCAATTTCTATTTTAAGGAATAAAATAATTTTTAAATTTTGCTATCAACGGTTATAGGGAACTTCGAGGCGTCGGCTGCCGTATGACCAAATGGCGAATGGGGAAATTCAAAAATCATTTATGGGCAAAGCTCTTTAGGCCGTGGGTCGTTCCCTTTTCTGCAGTCGTACTAGTAGTATGTAGCTACTTTATGAGTTGCACAATAGATGGCGTTAGTCGTTTTCACAGCATATACGTGGACAAAATAATGATTGGCGGGGCGAATCGTTTGTCCGTAGATTTGCGCTATCATCCATCCGTCCTTACATCCATCCGACCGGGCTTCTGTCTGTTGGTCTGTTCGTGAGTCCGTCCGTCTTTCTCTCTGTCCATACTTGCGTCAGACTGTCTGTCCATCCGTTTGTGCGTCCGGACTGATGGACGCTTCACCCCACTGATCATCATTCACTCCCTGGATATGCTGTAATCTTTTTCTCAAAATATAAATTGCTATGACAAAATTTGGCACATGAAAAGAACTGTTTATTTGCTTTGGATTTAGGTCAAAGATTAATTCAATTCAACCCCCACATGGTGCAAGTTGCGTTTCATTATGGACGAAACAACTGTTTTGTGGAATTCGCGATTTTTACTCGTAAAGTTTGACAGCGTCAGAGGTCTAAAATATTTTTTCCTCAAAATATACCTTATGTGGATTAAGTATTCACTCCTCAAATACTCATTCAAAGTGCAGTACTGATATAGAAAATGCAGATATAACACATTTTAGCTAAATTATTTGAGGCGTAAGTGGTCTAAAATGGTAATAATATTACAGAGCTTAAAACACTTTACGCAAGCCCTTTAGTTAACTTGTAAACCAAGTTTGGCACGGAAAATATGAGGTACTTATAAAATAATTTTTTCACAATCACCCAGACGAAATTCTGCGAAATTTAGAAGGCAGCCACGTGACCAAAATTTATTTGTCTGCGAAATATTCTAGCAGTTAACTTTTTAATGCAGTAAATCAGCGCGATCTTTTTCGAATACATTTGATACGGTCACCAAAATGGCTGCGACGTCTGACGTAGAATGACCGAATAGCCAATTCTTCCATTGTATAATCGTGTCAATGTGAGCCAGTTCAAGCACACTAGTATCATTCGCATTTTATTGCGTAACTGTACAGTACTTAATTTTACAAGTTACCTGCACTGAATAATTTCTCAATGTGCATACCATCATGTATGCTCAGTGGCATTGTGCTTTTGAACGATGAAGATAAAATAAGTATATGTTGTTGCGTGTAGTACAGCTTTTCTTTTAATAAAGTAATCGAATGAGTACCGTGGTAAATCTGCCGAAATACACATGCAGCTGTGTTGGTGCATACTTAAGCATGGAACTTGACATTCACTTAGATTGGTCGATGCGCGCAGCTAATGTAACATTATCGATTTATAGCAGCAAATTTTTATTTGCCTGCGCGAGCAAGCTAAAAGGGTAAAGTAAGGTTCATATCTACGGCACGAACGGTAAAATTATTCTGCCACAGCGAGCTTTTTATGGCGTTTATTGCTCAGCATACCTTTTCTTGCATTTTTCACTGCAGGGGAGCCCGATGCCACTGAATATGCTTGCTATGCAGTAAATTTATACTTACACATAAGAAAGCAGTTAGTTATGCAGGGTGTATACTGTATGTTTCACTCTTTGTGAAATTTCGGTCATTGTTCCTTGTGTATTTATTTTAGGTTTCTGGGATTCAGTTTCCTTTACACAAAGAACAGCTTGGCCCCACTTCTCTCGAAGGCACCAGTCATCTCAGCAGCTGAAGATGATTGTGCAAGCAGCAGGGACGAGCTGTGGTTTTCCAATTAAAAGTATAACAACACTGACTTTACATTCATCCAAACCCAATTACACTACCTTGTCGAATGTTCTAATTTTTAATGTCAAAATATATACTGCAACATATAGTAGGTTGTAAATGTGACTCCAGAAACTCGCTTACTCCTTCTGTGTGGGTTTTCTTTTATTGTGTAGGTGTAATTCACTGCCATACCTCTTAGTTGTTTGCCCGACTAGCGCAAATGTTTTTGAAAATTGTGGGGATTTATTGCATTGAAAACAATGAATTTCTGTATATAGAGAAAAAAAAACTTGGTCATGCGAGATATTTCAAAATTTTGCAGAATGCCGTCAGACTCCTGTTTATCAGACTTCTTGCAGTTTTTCTATAAATAAAGGCAGATCTGAACATATTGGCTTAATTGTTTTTGCTTGCTCGGTTGAACATTACGCTACAGCTTACTGCTCTCACTACTGTGGTGTGGTACATGCGTGTGAGTGCATGCGTGTGTATGTGTGTGCGTATGTGCCTGCCGCGTCCTACTTTGTCGTTTTTGGCCCAGTCTACCTGCACATATATACACTGGCGTAATGCAGCTCATTCAAGACCACGGCACTTTATTTTATCATCTGCATGTATGCAGTTATAATAAGTGCAGTGGGTGACACCAGTACCTTCGTTCTTCCCTGTCTGCCGCAGAGAAGGTTTATATATGCTTCTCCCTGAGAACACTTGAGGCTTGGGCCAGTTGGTGATCCATATTTGATGGATTGAAATGCTATGAATGGCTCCTCTCAAGACATAAGACGAAGTGTCACCTCCTGTGTCTCTCCTTTTGTTGTCCCATTTATTGTGCTTCATTTGATCAAGTATGCTTATCCATGTATTTGCCATCGTTTCAAGGGTGTTTTTAGTATTACACACCACTCGCACTGGTGTAGCTTCCTCCAGCATCCCTACTTTAGGGGTGTTCATAAAAGCCTATAAAAGTAGGGTTTAACCTTTTTTTACACCCTACGTTCTAAGGGTGTTTGTAAACAACTTATTGTTTAGGATGTTCCGAAACGCCCTACATGGCTGTTGCCCATGGTACAAATTATACACCCTTATGGGTGTAAACATTTTTGCAGTGTACGTTCGGGAAACCAGCGAAATGTTTGCGTGGATCTTCAAGAAGGAAGGCGTTCGCATCACGCACGTGCCTTCGTGTACGCTGGGCCCGCTACACACCCGCCCGAAAGAACGGCCAGCAATGGATGGGACCCCCGGTGTCGTTTACAAAATTCCGTGCACCAAGTGCCCCTCTTCGTATAACGGCGTTAAGAAAAACCTAACGGAACGACTGAAGCAACACGCCAACAATGTGTGGAAGTTCTACAAAGAGCGCAGCGCGGTCGCCGAACATGTTGAGACGTTGGCTCACCGGATACATTTCGAAGCGACGGCTGTCCTTGAAAGCGAGCCGAACTGGAGGAGAAGCCTGTTGCTCCAGTCATGGCACATACAGAGGACAGCCCATAACATCAACCGCTCTCTCGGAACCCCTCCCCCAGTGTATACACATGAACTGCGCTCCACCGCAAAACGAGAGAGAGAGAAAAAGGTTCAATATTCACCCCGCGAGTGCTTTGAAGACGCCGCTGCTACGTAGTCTCCGCAGTCACCCCTGAGGAAGGAACCAAGTCGGTTTCGAAACGGTGGGTTTCTTCAAACTTTTGGTTGGAGTCTAAATCATCCTCAAATGTCCTTCTTGCTTGGCGATGCGAACACGAATATATGCTGAGTCATACGAACCGAGCAAAGTTGAAAAAAATAAAAATAACAAATGGCAATAATAATGGATCAGTAGCGGTGCGGGATGACCAGCTCTCAGCTCAAGATTTAGGAATATGATCTCCTGGGCTTGACCTCCCGAATGTCTGATCTTCCGAAGACGTTCGGTGATTGTTCACTAGTTCTTTGGTCGCTGGAATTATCTCATAAAAAGTACTTAAGCATCCTGTTGACTTTTAAATGCCGTGAGAAGTGTTGTAAGCCAGACAAGGTGCAAAAACGGGCGTTATTTTGGTTTTATTGATAGAAATTTCGCCCTAGAATGTTATGATCTAAACTGGCACTTCGCCCTTCTAGTTTTTAAAACCAGAAACAAGAAGGGCTTTCTGGACGGTTGGTTCTAAGAAAAGAGAGATCAAACAATTGCCGTCAACTTAACTATGTGTTGCACTTCACAAACATGAGCTGCTCGAGCTTGGAGCACTAGATGCAAGAGCCTGTGTTGTGCATTGTGGTAGTGCTGCTCTAGCCGCCAACAGGCTTAGTGGTGGCGACTTTCCACCTGGGCCTTCCTCCACCCTAGAAAAGAGAAACTGTTGGTTCTCTTCGGTGCGAATCGTCGTGTTGGGACTCAGGGAGGCACTGCCGTGTCCGTGGTTACATGGGCTTTCCTGTTTCGGGAAGTTTCTCGAACGAATGCTTTCAATAGGGTATTCTCTCTCTCACTCTATCTTTCAGTCTTTACTGAGAGGGAGCGCATACAGTTTTTTATTGCGTTAGATTGCCCTACGGCATCAATACATATCAAACAACATTAGGCAGCTTCAATTCCTCCTCGAAGAACCATAAATCGCCTTCCGATGAATGTCAGGTAGCTCGAGGGTGTCCGTAGTCATCATGTAGTTCTCAAAAATCTGGATCCTTTGCTCTCATGGGATATCCGAGTGTCCAGGAGACGACAGGAACGGAGGTGGTGGCTGTAGCCCGGAAATACGCATCGTAGAAGATGGCAGGCAACAAACGAAGGCACAGATGAGGTTCAGGCCGGTAGCGCATGGGCTGGTGAATCTTCGTCGCAAAATTATGCAAAATTATGCATTATTAATGTCCCGGCATAAATGAATACATCCCGTGTAATCCATTTTTTCTCGCCTCCCTGTGGTAGCGCCGAGCGCGTGCCATGGCACAGCGCTGCGGTGGGTCGTCGAATGCTCCAAAGCATTACAAAAGCTTCATCTTATTCATCTAATAACCATGGCGCGTACGCTCTGTGGTGGATTCTGGAGATTACAAAAGCCTCTCGTGTAATTCTTAATCGTCATGAGCCCCAGCACAAAAAAATCACAAAATTCTTTGCAAGTGTGCAGCAGGTACCACGCTTCACCAAAGAATGACAAAGAATGGCACAGTGAATGCCTTCTTGTTACACAGCTCTTCTTTACCTCATACAACAAACAAATCCTAATAATATTTTAGTTAGAGAGTCCTGGCTTTAAGTAAACCAAAAGCTTACTTTTATTATTTTTAAACTTTTCGGCTGGATCAGCCAGGCAGAGGTGGATTATTGCCCTAATCTCATCAGAAACGTATCAGCATATTACTGTAACTTTTGAAAATATTTGTCCGGATTGTGAACTGTTAGAAATAGATTGTTTGTTACCTGACTCTTATAGGCTCACAGACATCATTGCGTACTTTCCGAATGGAGTAAGAAGCACAGATCACTTTGATTGTGCCACCCGAAATTCACCTTCAGATTCAATTTTATTGGCACGGGATTTTAACTCGCATCATACTTCTTGAGGGTGAAAAAAGGATGGCTGTGGCAAGCGATTGTAGAGTTGGCTGCAGGATAATAATTTTCGTTGTCATAACTCTGGTCTAGTTATCTTTGTACGCTGGAGAAGCTCATCAACATTAGACTTGTCTTTTTCATGTGGCGAGCTTGTTATTTCATAGTGGGAAACGTTTATTAATGGGACGAGTAGCGATCATATACTGGTTACCTATGAAGTAATGCTACCGCTTCAGACCTCCGGTACCAGGCAACAGTGGTTCATCAGCAATAAAACATCTAAAACTGTTTTAAATTCTGTGATTTCGTCACGGAGAGCACGTCATGGACAACAAAAAGCTGCTTCAATTGTAGCGTGTATAAGTGACTCTGTTCATCCAGCAGAGTTTTTTTGTTAAGTCTGGCGGCACACCGTCAAATTCTGAATGGTGGAATGAATTTTGTACGTTTTCTTATAGGCCACGACGTAAAACTGCTTGGAAACGTTTACGTCACAACCATACGGCGAAAAATTAGGTTGACTCTAAACCACACGCAGCCCCGTTGAAGCGTACTGTTGCAATAGCTAAACATGAATCTCACTTGCATACACGTTTATCAAAACCTGGTAAATGATCTGCTCTGTACAGATTTTTACGGAACAAGATCGTCACAAGTATCAGCGTGCTCACATTCTGTAGTGCTCTGTCCTAAAGAGACGTCGATTTGTTAGAAGCCATCGCGAAAGGACTTAAGCGCGTTTTGCTTCGACGTGCTTGAGACTTATGACATTCAAAAGCTCAACATCGGACTTTATCGAAGTCGCTATGGCGGAACTGGCAGATGTCATACTAACTATAAATCAAGCGGCTTTTCGTGCGGATAGGATTGCAAACTGTATTAATAAATTATTGTTTAATTTCTATCTCGATGAGCTTCTGAGTATTTTTAACTGCTCCTTACAGCACACATAAATTCCAAGCGCAGAGAAAATTACTAAAGTTGCGTTGCTGAGAAAAAATGAAAGCCTCGAATATGTCCTGGATAACATGCGGCTAATTTCGCGTATACTTCAAACTTTGTAAATATAATTGAAAAAATCTTTATAGCAGGCTCAGCGAATTTATTTTTCGACAAGGTATGTTCTTTCGCCAAGGCAAATAGAATTTAGACAGGGGAGCTCTGTATGCTCAACTCATGTTGATTTGGAAAGCCGAATTCGACTTGCAACAGTATATGGTGAGCTATCTATGTTTGTCACATTAGCTATTGCAAAAGCCTACGCTGTATAGTGTTGAACGCAGTTTATTGATTATTAGATTAGTGAATTTTCATGTGTACAATTATATCCTGGGTTCAGAAGAGAAACAATTCTTTTGTTGCCACGGGCGAACTACTTCCACCTCATATAAGCGAACAAGAGGTGTTTCGCAAGGATCAGTTCTGTCACCTCTTTTATTTATTATCCTATTATCATCAATTCCCGTTCATAAAAATGTTCCTCTTTACGTCTACGCTGATGTTGTTGCTTTTTTTTCGTCATCCCGATATATTGATACTTTGTATCAAATCCTACAGTCTTGAGTTTGAGGTATGGCTTGGCGGACTGTCTTTTTCACTTAGTGCTAGCAAATGTGCTCTCCTTGTATTACTTGTATCCATTCCCGTATTTCTTCCGCTGCATTATTGAAGTGATCCGAATCCCAGCACTAAACTATCTAAGCATTCTTTACGTGGACAACTTAAATAGACAGCAGCAAATATAATCAAACACCCGTAAAGCAGAAAGTGCGTTAGGATTGTTGCACCGCTTTTGATATAAGGATTCAGGGATGCGTAGGGATACATTACTTATAATATACAAACTTTACGTACGCCCAATTCTCCGGTTTGGTTTAGCTCTTTTTTACGGAAGTGCTAAGTACAAATTAGGACCTCTAATACAACCAGAAAGGCAAGTTTCGCGGTTGTGTCTCGGGCTACCTAGAGGTGTTGCGGATAGCGCGCTCTATTTGGAAGCTCGAAACACTCTACTTGATGCAAGACTTCAACAGCTTAAAGTGCAAAAATTTTAAAGGTCTACGATGCACCCCTCTCCCGTTCTCATAAAGTTCCGATCAAGCTCCAGACTCTATCTTTAACCGCCCATGGCTTCATTATAAAAGACCCCAAGTCATTTTCGTAGAGTCTCTGTTATGGAACCTTCACGTTTCTCTTCAGAATTTTGCTCCCTAAACCGTATGCTCATTGCCAGTTGACTTAGTTTTCGGAGAAATTTTTCCGGAAAATGCCAAGCTACTTCAAAGCATGATCTGGAGGACCTCTTTGAATACCACATTATATATTTTCCTACTCGCGGGCTAATTTCGACAGCTGCAACGCAAAATCTTCAGAAGGTCGGCGTGCGCATTTTTTCTCAACTTAATTGGTGTTTCGCGCTCCGACTGCCAGACTTCACGCCAATTTGTCTCGCATAATTTCTGGCAATCGCATTGGCTTTGAAAAACTAAGCTTTCAGAAATCTAAAGCAATTATTCTTTCATATGCTTTACCGCGTATCCTATCAAAAATTCAGTTTCTTTGGGTCTCCGGGCATGGTGGAATTGCAAAATGAAACTGCCGACTCGCTCGCTTCGGCGTCTTTATATTTCACGGTCATACTAGTAGCTCCACAGTTTTCTTTTATTACTGCAGTGCAATTCGAACGCCTGTTAGTCTTAAAAAAACAACGAAACATCGCTCCTATACACACTCTGAAGAGTTTCGGCACTTGCAGTTCACATTGAACACCGCAGAATGCCTTTTCCGCCAATGTGAGGTGACCCTCACAAGCTTTCGTTGTAGAGCTCCTCGGTTAAATTATTATGTTTGTTTTCAATAACTAACCCATGTGCACTTCGCATTGAATCGGAAACAATAGATCACTTTCTTGTCACATGCCGCCCTTTCGCCTCACTCCGGCGAATGATTCTTGAGAGGCCGCATGGTATATATCCTCGGATTGGCAGTCAGTACATCCCCCATTTTATCGTTTGTAGTCAGTCAGTTGGGCGCGGGCCGCAGTGCTATTCTGTCAGCGCTACATAAATTCATTCAGGCAACAGAATGGATATGCTGCTAGTTATACCACCAAATGAGTACAAATATTTGCCGCCTTCTTTTTTTCGCTATTTTTTTTAAATCTGCTTTGTCGAATTCTTTTCCCATTTTCACTTTTTTTGTTTAATGTACGTTATTATTCAACTTGCTCTTATGTGATTTTTCTCCCTTTTAGCAAGTATTGTATAAAAAGTTACGTTGTAATTAAGGTACAGTGTGGACAATTGCCCTTGTGGGTATGAGCCAAGATCTTCTAGGCGACAAAACAAATAAAACAAAACAGATACCTGCCAACTACACAATGATTGATGGCGTAGTGAGAAAGAGAAACGTCTTTATTCACTAAAGCATGGAGAAGGAGGGCGTGGGAGGAACCCCTACTCCGGGGTCCCTAGGACGACTCCAGCGACCAGCCGGGCCCACTGTATCAGAGCTTGGAGGACCTCGAGAGATTCATCGCAGAGAGCATTATCCAACAGCTCCTCGTTACGTTAAGGGTGAAGGAAAGCAGTAAAGGAGGAAAGATGTTCGCAGTGCACTCGATCGAGACATGTAAGGTCGTGGGCGAGTTTCCACAGCCGCGGCAATAGTTGGCGTAGCACTGCGGGTAGAATTTATGAAGTGATACTTGATTGGGAAATGTTTTAGTCTGTAACTGGCGTAACGCTACCGCCTCCTCTCGCGAGAAAGATGGCGGTGGGGTACTCTGAGTGCGACGGACGTTCCTGAGAATGTCTTTAGTGAGAAGAAGATCCCCCCCCCCCCTCCTAAATGGTCGCCTCGCCTTGCCGGGCCGCCCGAAGGGAAATTTCGCGAGCAAGAGCGTGTACGTGTTCATTGCCCGGCAGAGAGGCATGACCAGGAGTCCAGAGACGGTGGATGTGAAAAGCACAGCTTGACTCAGTTAGTGGAATTTGATTGAGAATTCGGCGGTCGCTCTTGGGATTCCATGCCCTGATAGGAAGATCCGACATGCCTGTTGCGAGTCTGTCAATATGTAGACCTCACTGTGAACACAAATAGCGTATCGTATTGCTAGAGCGACTCCAAGAATTTCGCCATGAGCGGCATGTGTCCTACGCATTGCAGCCAAGTCCTGCAGGGAATCTGTGCCATCTAACACTACCGAAGTGTAACCTTCGCAAGTTCGGGCTGTGCCCGTGTAAAGAGTATGCGATTGCGGGATGCCTTCGAGCATACGGCTGAGGTATCGTACGCGATATTCGCGCTGGCCCTTGTCATGCTAAGGGTGCGTGTTACGTGGTAAGGGATGGACAGTTAGTATTTTACGTATCGCAGGCGATAAGGGCGTGAAGCGGGATTCAATCTCAAGTGGTGGGACGGGATATCCGAGGCTTGAGAGCAGATTGCAGCCAGTAGGGTGAGTAGGAGGCATTGGCGCAGACTGATCCAATCTGCCTCGAGCAGCTAGCTTAGCGTGTTGTGTGTCCCCAACGTAAGACGAAGACGTGTGGAAGTGCAGTTCGGAACGCCATGGGCCAGCTTTGTCTCTTTGCGGATCATGGCGTCTATGCGTAGTTGTTGCGATTGGGTCAACCGCTGGAAGGGCAAGTGATTTGTCAGCCGGGTGATCACGCAGGCCTCCACCAAGCGCAACAGGTCTTCTTCTTCAAGCCCTAAGCCCCGATTTGGAACCCGCCAGATCATGGGCAGTGTTTGGTCAACTTGTCGAGATAAAAGGCCAACGGTGTAGTTAGCTTTGCCATCCGCTTGAACATGTAGTTCAAGGATGCGGGCACGAGGAACATGTGGCATGGGTATGCCATCCACGTGCACAATAATTCGGGGAGGAGGCCTACTGCTCCGGGAGCGAATGACGATGAGCTCTGATTTTTGAGGAGCACATTGCAAGCCTCCTCTCTTAGCGTACTTATTGACAGTGTCCACTGCTTTTTGCAGTCGGTCCTGGATGGCTCCATCAGAGCCCTGTGTCGACCAGATAGTGGTGTCATCCGCATAAATAGCATGGGCGACATCGGGGATCTGGTCGAGCAAGCGAGGAAGCCTGGCCAGTGCGATATTAAATATTGTAGGGGAAAGAACGGAGCCCTGTGGTGTCCCACGTCCTATAAGGGGGATTGTACCAGACCGATGCGGTCCCATTCCCACAGTGTCCGTACGATACCGAAAAAATGAGGGGATGTAGTTATACATTCGAGTTCCACAATGCGACTCGGCTAGATTGAGAAGGATGAGATCGTGTTCAACATGATCGAAGGCCCCCTTCAAATCTAAAGCAGGGAGTGCTCTTGTTCGGGCGCGAGATGGAAGCCCTAGGACTTCCTTCACTAGCTGTAACAGTACATCTTTGCCCGGTAGATGAGCTCGGTATCCGAATTGAGAATGCGCGAAGAAGGATTGATGTTCAAAGAAGGGCTGCAGATGTCGCAAGTGTACATGCACCCATGCACCATCAGCTTGCCAATGCGGGAGGTTAGGGATATGGGACGTAGGTTTTTAACCTGAACTGGTTTGCCCTGCTTGGGGATCAACAAAATATCAGCGTGTCGCCACGCTTGGGGAAGTGTACATGGGCGCCAGTATTCATTGAATATACCGGTGAGGTGGGTGATATTCGCATCACTTAGGTTGCGGAGTGTGCGGAGTGGTGGAGTCTGGGAGAGATCGAAGAATTGACCACGTTTTTGCGGTGCCTATAATGTTCCTGTAAGTCGGTTGGAGAATCCTCGCTAGTTATTTCTGGTGAGGGTCGTTGCGTATTCTTGAGGTTCCCGCGTAATTTGATCTATTCTTTTTCTCAGTTTACGATTCAGACGTTGGCGTTTACATTGCCGTGTCAGTCCTGTACGCGCGTCCCAAAATGAAGCAAATGTGGGTCAATGCCTTGGTGTTTTAGTGGTAGTGCATATTGTGCACGTGGTGGCCTCTATATTTGAGTAAGAGAGTCGAGCCACCGCTCATAACCTTGCCCTCCAGGCGGGTCCCGTCGACGTTCCCTGAGCTTGATCCAGTCTGTAATGCGCAAACGCCACTCGGTCCTCCGGGCACCATTAAGTGGTAGAATGGTCGCCATAATATAGTGGTGGCTGCCAAGGTGCTCGACTAGAGGGTCATGCGCTACCACCGGGCCCATTTTGCGTACAACGGTGAGGTCAGGGCAAGTGTCACGTGATATACTGTTGCAAATACGAGCGGGGCACTCTAGGTCAGTCAGTAAAGTGTATCTCGTGTTACAAATATCATTCCACAAGCGTGTTCCTTTGGCCTTCGATTTGACATAGCCCCAAACTGTATGTGAAGCGTTAAAATCCCCGCACACCACAAGAACCCATCCAAAACTCCCAAATTTCGTGAGAAGGCAGTGAAAGCAGTGCGTACGCGAACGGGGGAAACTACACATTTAGTAAAAACAAGCTTTCATTGTTTGAGCTTGCGTAATTGTTTCGATTATTTGGTGAGGGATGTCAGTGCTAGTGGTATGCACGCGACATGTGACATGTTTCGAAACTATGGCTACCACAAGAGGAGAGGCACCCAAGAGCGTGTTGTAGCCTGATAAAAAAGGCGGACAATTTGGTTCTTGTAAGAGGATAACATCAGGAGCGTCCGTGGATGCGGCTACGTACTGCTGCAGGGAACTCTGCTATTGGCGAATCCCCTGTAGTTCCACTGCCTCACCACTAGTCATGGCGCGTCACGCGACGCCATCTTCATCGCGGGAGGAAATGGAAGTACGTGTGTAAGTGTGTGATCGCCGTGCGCTCGCAATGGTTGCTGACGGCCGAGAGCTTGATCAAATTTAGTCTCGGTAGTTGGTACGGCGGTGGTACGTGCAAGTGTGCGTTCTATACATGACTGGACGCGCTCCATCATCTCAATTTGAAGGATTTCCATGCGGCGTTCTATCCTGTCGAGTGCAGCCTGCTTACTGGTGCCCATTTCTGCTACCAGCTCGTTCATTTGCTTTTGCAGACGTTCGAAACTCGCCTCCATGTCTCGACGTAGGCGTGCTATTTCCACGAGAGGATCAGGGGTCGAGGGTTTAGTTATCTGAGGGGACGTGGTGGGAAGTGATTGGCGGGACGGAGCAAGCTGTGGGGGACCCTCTACCTCCCCTACCTTCCGACGAGCCACCTTGGTTGCATTCCGTTCTGGGGCCCGCTGCTGCTCGGGGAAAGCGTGTACCTCCTTGTCAACAGGTTTGCTCTGCAAAGCCTTTCTGTGGGGTTGTCGTGTAGATGGGGAAGGAGCGCGCGTCTGCGATGAACGCCGTGATTCCTCGCAGGAGCACGAGCGGGATTGGAGCAGGAGTGGGACTCGAGGCGAGTCCGGGATTGGGAGCGGGTTTGGGACTTGAAGCGGGTCCGGGGCTTAGAGCAGGTCTTTGACTTGCGACGCGATTTGGATCGTCTCTTGGAGCGCGACTCTTTGTTTTCGTCGGGGTGCGTGAATGGCGGGTCTCGGCTGTCTTTCTAGACACGGTATGGTCACTGGAGGGTTGGGGTTCACGCAGTTTGTTTTCGAGGGCTTTCCGCAACCATGCCTTGTTGAGTGCATGCTTCTCACGGCGAGGTCAGTTTTGATCTATCGTAGGGTGAGGTCTGTCACAGGATTTGCATTGGGTAGTGCACGGATGCGACTGGGTGAGGTTGTCGGTGCCGCACGTCGGGCATATGACAATGTCTGGTGTAGGGCAATGGTGATTCCGATGACCCAGCTACAGGCAAATCTTGCAAACCACTTGTCGGGGTCGATGGGGGTAACAATGCAGCTCGGCCCCGTAGAAGCGTACGTAGCGATGGGACCTTCGATCCGTCGAAAGTGACCAACGCAATGTTGGTCTGACCCATCATGCGTGCTTGAAGTATTTATGGTTGCAGGAGCCACACGTTCCTCTACTAGCGTGGAAGATGACGTACCGAGCACGATGCCAGGAACAATACCCTTGCTAGAGTTGTCCGTAGCCGCAAAGTATGTGGTGATGGGATAAACACGCTCACCGAGTCTCAACTCCCGCACCCTGTATAACGCGTCGGCCACATGGGACTGGGGCGTGTTGATGATCGCTAGGATTTGTAGTGGTCGCATTCGGAATATGATGTCCTCGCAGTTTCTGGTAGTCAAACCGGCAGCGCTCCAAGAGCGCCGGCGAGTTCAGGGCGCGTCCACCAATCCAGGCAAAGCCGTTCATGAGGGCGTAGAATGACCTTTTCATCGTGTATAGGAAGTCGAGGCAGATGCTGGTTCCCTCTCTGCTTGCGTACATTGCACTGAGAAACGCCCGAGATGCTCTCGCTTGGTTGGGTTTTCTTGTAGGTGTTCATTTTCGGGCACGTCGCTTCTTGATGACGGTCTTCCAACAGTCACCTGCATCGTCGTCATCAGTGTGGTCAGCAGGACAGTTCGAGGCAGCATCGTCCTCCATTCTTTCCCTAGTCAAAATGTCATTTTGTTGTCCGGAAAAAGAACTAGTGAAAACTGGGTCAGATGTGAGCCGCACGGTGTGCGTCTCGGGTGTCTTTACGGCCGCGCAACGCCCGGCGGCGTTCTCCGTCGCCGACGACGAACCTTGCTCATTAGTGCACGGCGTTACGGTGGTTCAATGCTCCACCGACATAGTGTCGAGAGTTGGCAGAGAGCCCTTATCACTGATGCCGGCTTCGGGTCCGTAGTATGCGGCAAGGGAACCACGCCGCAGTAGCAGCAGCCGCGTAGGGGCCGCCTCAGAGCGTCGGAGTTCCACGCATGAATGGACGAAAGATCAACTCACTGCGACAAGCTTGGCTTCGGTGAGGTCACGGCCACTTGCTGAGTTTAAAGGTGCCACCAGCACTTAGGCGGAAAGTCTCACAGTCGAAAAATGCACATGATGCACGCAAATAAACGGGGAGCGTTGCACAAGACGCCACGGCGTGTCTCCCGCAAACACAGGAGCTCCGAACAGCACGTCCACTCTCCACGAATGCTAGAGCCAGACTTCGGCGTAGTGAGTACCCTGCAAATGTGCTTGCAGCAGCTACAGTAGCAACAGAGCGTTAAAAAGGCTCTGAAAGGCCGTTCTTCCAGCTTTCACTGGGACAGTGCTGTGTGCGTTCTGCATAGCCCTCGCTTTTTTTGAACCAGTTTCAAACGTTGCGGTCCCTTACTGGTAAAGCACTTTACTGTCGCATAGCATGCCTACCTTCAATTCTGGCTCGTATCCCGATTTTCATTCTTTAAAACCATTAAAGTTTTTCACTCACATGTAAAGTAATTGTTCCGGTTTAACGTTCCAATGTGGTGGGGGTGGTGAAAAACTTCCTTTGTCAGAAGGCCAAAAAGTAAAACATTAAAAAGCAGCAATGTGGGCGTCCTTCAGGCTGCCGGATGTGGCGTGCAGGCAGTGCCTAGCCGAGACATCCTCTACCCAAGTCACCAGCCGAAGTTGCAGGTCCGGTCTTGTGCTGGAAAAAGCAGCCTCCCACTGCTGCGGACTTCTGAGGTTCCAAGAGGCAGGGGGCAAATGTGCCGGACACGAGTAAAGTATGTGCTAATAGTTGGCGATTGAGCTGCCACATAGGCGGCAGGCCGGCGAATACGTTCCGGGGTGAAAGAAGGCAAGACGTGCCGGAGTAAGGAAGATGCGGGCCTGAAGTTGGCGCCACAGGTGTTGTTGTGCTGGGAAAGGGATTGGTGTGGTGGGGGGAAGGTGAGGCAGGACAGGCGGTAGTGCAATGTGATGTCGTCGTACGTGAGAAGCGCGTCTCGCGTATTCATCCCGGGCGGGGGCGGGCTTGCTCGGTCGGTCAAATTACGAGCGATAGAATTGGCCGCTTCGTTGCCTGGATTATCAGCGTGAGCGAGTACCCAGATGATATAAATGGGGCGAGAGGAAATGGTGCTAGACCGCAGGATGCGTGCGGCTTGGGGTGCCACCCGTCCTACCGCGTAGTTGTATATCGTGGGTTTAGAGTCGGAAAAAATATATTCTGCTGGGGTTTGTGTAATGGCGAGGGCAATAGCTGCCTCTTTAGCCTCAACAGAGGTGGAAGTACAGACGGAGGTGGTAATGATAGGTCGGAGGGAGTTGTCGGTGACTGCGAGGGCGTGGGCTGCGTATTGGCGATATGGGGCGGCGTCCACACAGGCCACGTCGGGTTGCCTTCCAAACTTACCCCAGAGCGCGAAGGCTCGCGCTGCTCTGCGGGAGGGGTGGTGTTCGTATGCATATTCTTTGGGATGAGATCGATGGCTAGAAGGAAAGAGACGTGGGAAGGGATGGGCAGTGAGATGGGAAGAGGCAAGAGAGGGAAGAGTTTAAGGGTGGAGAGAAGTGGGCGACCTGACCATGTGCGAGAGAGACGGAGGAGCTGGGCCACGCGATGGCCCTCCGTTAGCTCCGTGAGGGAGTTGTGGACACCCATCGACAGTATCCGATCCGTTGAGGTAGATGTGGGAAGGGACAAGGCTGACTTATACGCCTGACGAATAAGGCAGTAGACTTTGTCTTCCTCGGTGCGAGAAAGGAAGAGATACGGTAGAGAATAAACAAAGCGGCTGAGAACAAAGGCCTGAATCAGGCGACTGAGGTTGTGTTCGCGCATGCCATGGTGGCGGTTTGCAATGCGGTGTATGAGGTGCATGGTCTGGGGAACAGCGTTGCTGAGTTGAGTGATGAGGGTAGTGTGCTTACCATTGGACTGAAGAAAAAGTCCAAGGACGCGAAGGGTAGAGACGAGAGGAAGGGGTGTGCCGTCAATGAAGATGGTGAGTGAAGAAGGAGACAAGGGAGCCACTCCCCGAGGCAGGAGGAGCAAAAGCCCCGATTTGGTCGCTGAGCAGCTCAACCCAATAGCTCGGGCGTGAGATGTCACAGCGTCCTCACCCGACTGGAGAGTGGTCTCCATGTCGCCAAGATTGCCGGTGTTCACCCAAAGGGGGATGTCTTTGGCATAGAAAGCATGAGATAGAGCTGTTTTTGTGCTAAGCTTGCGTGCCAGTGGGAAGAGGGTAATGTTAAAGAGAAGAGAGGACAGGACAGACCCTTGGGGAGTACCCTTATTGCCTAAGGAGAAAGAAGGAGCAGAAAGTGGGCCGTGTGAAATTTCTGCGGTGCGGTGGGCGAGGAAAGTGTTCGTGTGAGCATGTACACGGTGTCCGACGTCAAGGGAGGAGAGAGCGTCCAGAATAGCTGTCTGGTGTACATTGCCGAACGCTTTGGTTAGGTCCAGCGCCAGGATAGCTCAAGTGCGTTTTTGGTGGGATGGGTGTAAGACATCTTCGGATAGCTGGAGCATGACCTCCTGGGTAGACAACTGCGGACTAAAGCCGAACATGGAGTCCGGATATAGGTTATAGTCGTCCAGGTAGGTTTGGAGGCGGGCCAGGATGACATGCTCGAACAGCTTGCCAAGACAAGATGTCAGAGAGATCGGGCGGAGGTGCTCGAGGGAAATGGGTTTGCCAGGCTTAGGAATGAAAGAGACGCGTGCATGGGTCCAGGAGGAGGAAAGAGTACCAGCCTGCCAGTGTGTGTTGAGAAGGTCGATAAGGGCTTCGAGGGAGGGGGTATCTAGGTTGTGGAGAGCCTTGTTAGTAATGCGGTCCACCACCGGAGCCGAGGTTGTGCGGAGCTTGAGTAGTGGAGCACGAACCTCACCAAGAAAAATGTCAGCATCAAGGTCGCTGTTTGAGGAGCCGGAGTAAGCAGGAAGTGGAGTGTGGTAACATCCCAAAACCACCACATAATCATGAGAGACGCCGTAGTGGAGGGCTCCTGAAATTTTGACAGCCTGGGGTTTCCTAACGTGAACCTAAATCTATGGACGCGTAAACAATATTTCGTTTATATCCTAAGCTATTCTTGCCAAAGCAGCGACATGAGTTTGAAAGATGTAGTGAGAACCGGATTTAATTCGGCAATTTCTTTGTTCGGCCGCTTTCTTTACCATGATGAAGTACACGGGCGTATTTGTATTGCTCGCTTAGCGAGCTACGTTAGCTGTTGCCGAGAAAGAAACTCTCGGTCTAGACCTTATAGCATCGGAACAGCTTTAAACACTTAGACACGAGGGAAAGAACATGATTTTATTATGATTACGAATTTCAAACTGGAACATTAAGAGTTGCTAACAGGTATTCCAGGATACATCCCATTTGAACCGGTACAGTTCTCTCTAAATATCAAAATAGGTATGTGTCAAGTTTAACTTCCCTTACGGAGTTAACATATACGTGCAATTAACAACTGAACATCACCCCGAGATGCATAGCCTTCGCAACGATCGCATTACTACGTCGCGTTCAATACCCGCCGAAAGCTGTGAGGAAGAGTGATCTACAGAAATTTCACTGACGTTCCATAGATGAAATAATGTGTTCGCTGGGTGTTCAGCCTCAAAGCTACAACAACGTCTATAATGATTCATTATGGCCACGGTACTATCCACAAGAACTTCCTTATATGCTTTGCAGAGTCGAGCCACTGTATGAACAGCTGCTTCGCAGACAGCCCTAGAAAGGCCGATGTTTTTGGTTAACCCTGCATGGGTCATGTCCTCGTTGTGAAGGGTGAACAGTCTCGTTTGAAGAGGCACATACTTCTGATCAGAGTAGTTGATGTTAAGGGGGTAGTCAGCGCAAAAGTACCGGTTTGATACAACGAGGCTCCCCAAACGGTGGCTGCTTTCACGCTCTATTTCCCGTAACATGACCGGGATGCTACGATGCCGAACCGGTACAATCAGCTCGTCGAAGTCTACGTGAATATAGTACTCCATTCGTGACATCGACCGGAAGATGCAGTCATACAGAGCTGGCAGCTGTCCGTGCGAATGAACATCGTCGCTGCTGGCGATTAGCTTGAACGGTATGAGCTTCACGTCGACTCCTGCTGACTGCAGCCGCGCCAGAAGAAGCTTCAGACCAGAAGGTGCGTCGAAGTCGTAAATGTAAAAGCTGTTCGCTCCAATAGACCTGTAGTGTGCGACGAACTCGACGACCTTCCACAGGCTCAGGTTTGGTCCATGAATCGGCCTGATACAGACGGCGCAGCATTTATCTACGAGTCCTACCGATGGTTGATGCAACTGGAGCCATCGCAGGGAATCCTGTTGCGCACCAGCAACGGCGACTGCCACTCGTATGTCTTCACCGTTCGCGGCACTTGTTTCATTCGGTGGTGGGCAAAGAATCAGTGCGTTTCGGAAACCCGGATTGTAATAGGTCCACACTAGTCGGATGCGCGCTTTGTGCGTTGCTGTGTGATTGGGTGTGCGAATGACGCACACCAAAGGAGGGTGCGGTGCGGAATCGTGGTGCGTATTCCGCATCCGACGCCGCACGATGGCAGTGATGTGAATCGCGTGCATTGTCGTGGTGGCCACAAATGCGCTGAACACGTGAATGTGGTCCGTGACAGCGTGCCAGGCTTCCTCCTCCATTTTCGGAGGACCCTGACCAGAAAGTCGCAGGGCTTTTTCCAGCTTTTGATCCCACAGGCGAAAGTAGCTCTCGGCTCGAAGTTCGTTCTCGCTCGGACAGGCTGTCAATGGAAGAAAGAAGGAAACTTATTTTATTTATTTATTTACTTTACTATACTGCAAACCGATATCGCTCGACCACGAAGGACAGCACACATAAAACAAAGCAGAACGATATGATAAGTACATGCGATCGCACAATCAAGAACTAATAGGGTAAAACAAAAATACAAAGATGCATAAAATAATTGACGCTTATATATAGTGAAATGAAACAGCAGCAGCACAAAGGAAAAAATCTCACAAAAATATGCCTTTCCCGAGAATGAATTTAGCGACCAACATAATTACTGTTCAAGACTGCTATATTTCTGGGGGGAAAAGCAATTTTTTGGTGCTTTAGTTTCAGCGAAAAGTGGTTGCAATCCATGAGCTCTGGTCTGTATTGTCACTCGATCGAGTCATAACAGAATAAATGTACCACGAATTACTTGTATTCAAGTAGTTAGCCGATATATTACAAAGAAATTTAGTGTGGTCAAAACTTTATGAAATGCAAAGGAAACTTTTTTACCAAGAGTGTACAAGGGGAATCTGGCTGCTTACGTTTAAAAAAATAAATCTGGCGGCCTTGCACTTAATCATTTCAAGCTGATTAGTGTCTTCACGTATGTTCGGGGCGCATATGGACAAAAGTATTGCAAATAAGCTCTGCGAAAACCATCAACTCATTTGCAATACTTGTGTCCGTGTACTTCGAGTTCCGATGAATTCGCACTCGCTCTGTCATTTTTTTTTTTTGCTTCCTGGTTAGCTGAATTGGCAGACAAACCACCCGTGATAGGCATTGGTCCTGGGTTCGAGCCCCGAACCAGGATCAATTTTTTGGCAACTGAAAGGTTTTTCTTCACGTATGGGTGGTTGTTTTCTTTCCCTTTCTTAATCCTTCCGCCATATTGCGGGTTTCCGCAGAACTCATTTTCAATCCTTCTATAACTTCTTTTATGCTTTTCCATTCACCGAGCAAAAAATTACCATCGATTCCGCACCTTTTTGTCAACTCAGTAGTCATTCTTATGAGTTATCATACATCATTTTACGAGTTATGACACAGATTTGAAATTTCATGCATATGTTAGTTTTGTTTCTAAAAATATTTTATATAGTACAAACGTTTTAGTCAAGTCATGGCTGTATTTTAGCACCGACTTCAATGACGCTTGAGCTTCGACTTTTATTGAGCCCCGCGCACACCACCTTCTAAGTTACAAGCCTGAATTCTACTGTCAGTGTGTGCCTTGATTGTGCCGCAAGTAACAATGGGAACTGCCCTAGGAGGCCTACTGCAAGTACAGTTGCTAAGTGCACTACACCGTAGTTCTTCGTTTTCCTGATCGGCAAGAACTAACAATACGCGGCCATAAGGCAACACGCGAACATACGCAACTGCTAACTTTATTGATACCTTTCCTACTGATGGCAAACTAATATGCCCAGGCGCTTTTGAAGCGGCAGGCCTTTAAAGAGGTCCTGCAACACTTTTTTGAGCATGGTCAGAAAACGTGGCCGATTGGTAGTAGAGGCTCTCGACAACACGCGAGCCAAATATTATAGCGCAGCACGCGGCCTGGAATTCACAATAAATTATCAAAGTCAGCTGAATATTGCTTTCTTTTCTCTTCACAAATCACGGAATATGCCCAAAAATCACACGTAGCAAGCCCACCTATCAGTCATTGGCTTATTTGAACACAGCGCGCTCGCTCGTTATAGAGATCGCTACGGGAGGCTGCCACTTGTCCACGCGTGCGCGCGCAATCACACTGATAAAGGCATCCATTCGAAGAAAAAAAGAAAAATGTGCTCAAGTTCACGAGGCGCACGTGACGTTTTTTCTGCGGCCCTGCCATCCCTCTCTGCGTAGTTTCCAGCGCTTTCATCGGGACCAGAGAAGAGAGAACGCAATGGCAGCATGCGACAGACCTTTGTAACTCGCACTAGGAACTGCACAATGCTTCCTACTGGGCTTCAGAAATTAGGTGCCATCTTCCTCATCTAACCACTTCCACTACCACCACCACCACCACTGGACGGATTCTTAAATTTTTTGCGGCGTTGGATTCGGGGGGCAATAAACGCTTCCACTGAATTCATTCTATGACGTTACTTGAAAAAGCGTTTCAGGGCTCATATAAAGCGGCTACTTGTTGCGTTATTTTGATGTTTTAATGGCTGGCGTGACGGCAGGCCGCACTCTTGAACATTTACTGCGCAGTAAGTAACACTATTTAGGCGAACGTAGCAGAGGTATTTGTGGAAATCCTATTGGTACTTAAGTTACAATGACCACACAGGCCAAATCTGTGACGCGGAAAGCAGTTTTCGAAGAGGTACGTATATCATTAAACAACACGAGATCTGAGAGTATCCATCTGTGCGTTCGATTAGAGTCATTTGAAAGTGTCAGAGCGATGCACTTGACAGGGCACAGTACGAACCTCGTTCCACCAGCTTTGCTCTTCGCAATTCGCCCGGTCCCAGAAAGAGCCGAACGCCAGAAAAGCAGAGGAACACCAGCAGCAGAGAAATGAAGTTGGACAACGTTCGCCGCCCCGTCAGAGACCGGAGCCCGGGTTGAGCTGCATTGCGTTTCCCCGAAATGACATACTTGTTTCGCCAAACTGCACAATATCTGCAACGCTGTAACGACGTATGAAACATCTCGTACTTCTGTATCTTTTTCTTGCATTTCAATAAATAAAATAAATTACTACAACTACTATTACCATAATTGAAAACTTTCCATCATACTCCTATACAATGTCA
This sequence comes from Rhipicephalus microplus, assembly GCF_013339725.1. Lineage (NCBI taxonomy): Eukaryota > Metazoa > Arthropoda > Arachnida > Ixodida > Ixodidae > Rhipicephalus > Rhipicephalus microplus. The sequence goes on from NC_051169.1 coordinate 140,433,060, forward strand.
TTGGAACTAAAATCACAATATCGACACAGGTGTACTAATTGCATTCTTTCAAAATTTCCCATCATCCTTTGTTTTGTATACATATTTACAGAGTTAATGTTCCGATACAGTTTTTCCACTGTACTTCAAGTTACTTGTGTAGTGCATTCTGGATGGTTCCCAGGAAGGATTCGACAAGTAAACTCAGAAGAACTGCGAGATTCCGAGAGCAAAGAATTTTTGAGCATATTAATTAAGTCACATAAACATTGCAGCAGGCAGGGACGGTAAACGCACTAGAAAGCTTCTCGTCTCGTCACCCAAATGAGCGAAAATGCCGGCGTCAGGACCGTCAGGCCTACTATGGGGTGACCACTCGGACTTCTTAGTTTTCGAATTGCATGTCTACTGTTCAGCGTAAAGACACAAACAAACACAACATCGTTTCGTATACCGCCGCCGAATTAAACGCTTCTTCTAGCGTTTCAGCTTCTTCTTTAGCACCTCCAAACTAAGAGTAAACAACGATATCGTTCCTTACTTTTCGGTCGACTTGCGTGTGGCTCCGCCAGTTCATGGTCGCTGTTCACTGGATCGTCCCGTCTTACAACTGGAGTCATACTTTAACCGTGGCTGGGGACGCCAGGTATGCTCACTGCAGTGGAAGTGTTGAACGTCGCTAGAGGGCTTACTGAATTACTGAGCAACTCACTGCCAAAACTATAGTATACCATTCACCACCATTCGATGGACAAGCAAAGGTGGCAGCCCGCGCAAGACGTCTTCTTCGCCTCACGCATATGCTGAAGATGATGACAGCCACACAGACAGCCTCGCACGTGCCCTCTATTCAGTCCTTCATCTTCATACGCCAGTATGCTGAATATATGTTTGAATGTTGTCGTTTTGCACCGTCGACTCGCTGGCAACTCACGGTGATAACATTACATGCCCGTGTGACAAAAGGCGGCCGCCGAGTACGTGTCATCTGCCTGCGCCGAATTCATTACAAACGTCACTTTTCTAAACTGTTTCCCCTGTCGTCTGCTCATTTCAGCTCCTCTATTATTACGAATATGCAATTATTACTCAAGAAGGTCTCATTTCAGCAGCCTCAGTTTATGTCAATGCACCTATCTTACTGGAGGAACAACCATTCTTGGATTAGATGGCATCGCGGCTCTGTACATGCATGAAGATTCCAGCCCCGCACTCTAGTTTTTTTTTATGTTGCAAGAAACTGCTGTGCTAACTGCAGAGTTACGCTTCAAATTCTAACACCTGGCATCAAAAGAGCTCAGGGGCGCTATGCAGGAAAGGCCGAGTTTCGCCCGAGTTCGTGAAACTCGGGATCTTCCAGAGCTCTGGCGACACCCCCTTATGTACGAGCAAACAGTACGAAAAAGTCAAATCCATTTCTCAGCGCGCTCCGTTTCATTAGTTACAATGTAACCAGTCATCGCGTCAAGTACTGTCTACTAAGTTGGGCGGTGTTTTCAAAAAAGAGGCATTTTCTTTCATTTGTTTGTCGTTCCACTGAGTGCAGAAGCGCACCCTGTCAAGATTGGGGACTGGCAGTGCAAGAGACGCTCATCAGCTGAGCTTTCTCAAGCGGTGCTCGTCGACGAGAACGCTGTCTGCGTCCGATAAGAGCGCAGGAACAGTCCCAAGTGCACTGCAAAGAACGCGCACTAGCGTGCCAGTGACACGCGGTCCGCGTCGCACACGAACGCTGTGACATGCAGTTGGCGTTTCAGGAGAAGCGCGTGCACGGACAGAGGAGGATAAAGAGCGCATGATAGTTACGATGGCACCATGACAATCACGAGTTGAATTCGGGCCTCAACGAATTTGCCTCCGAGTTAACGCGTCCATCAGTTTGACTGACATACGCCCACGGGGAATATTGATTACGCCCATGACTTTTGCTCTTGCCGAGGAGCACTGCTCACGCCGCAACGTCAGCGGGCGCGCGGTTCATCTACCACCTTTATCGCGCAGAATACTCAGACACGCATCTAGAAGTAAAGGTTATGTCACCATGCGGCTACTAGGTTTAGAGTAGCGCCGCGAGCCCTTGCGGTGCGGTTGCTGCCACTCCGCATGCGCCTTAACACGAGCTGCTGTTCGCGTTCGCGGCCCACCCGCAGAAAATTCGAAATAGCGTGCGGCGATCGCGGCCCGCGAAATGCTGTGAGTTGCTTCTGTGCATTTGGGTTTACGGTCGTGGCGAATGTCCCTAGACATTATCCAAGGGGGAGCTAAACCAACACCACCTAGACTATTGACTGATATGGCGCCCACAACTGAAGCAACACCCGCAACACGTGCGAACGTTATTCTAAACTTCCCTATGCATCGTATTCAATTTCACCGCGCTCACGAAATATCCAATCACAGCAGCGTTGCCGACAAGATGCGAACGCCCCTGGTCACCACCTGTCATTAAATTTATCCGCAATACTTGATAGAAGCGAAACGAGCAACACGCGAGTGATGCGTGTGTAGCCTTGATGCCTTCGAAAGTGGAAATTTCCGTGCTGCAGGTGGAACGAAAGAGCCTGTGCGAAAGAGGACATACGCCCACGAACAGGCCTGTGAGAGGCGCGTGTTGAGTTGCTTAAAATAGTCCTCGACGATCACGCTGACGTCGCGGCACTGCTAAAATTAATGGTGCATTCAGAACACAGACCGAATCTGGATTTGTCGTGGACGCGGACGGCTAACGCACGGATGATGCGCCTGCAGGCACATCCACACGACGGACGGTGTCCTAGGAGAAAACAGCCGGATTATCCTCGACCGCAGATTCGGCGCTCACCTGCGCCCGCTGGCAGCAGACCGGTTTGAGAGTACTCAACATGAATGTCCGCAAGAAGTACAGTGTACTAGAATAGGGGCAGTGTGCTCACTGCCCTATCCTTGCGGCGCTCCACCGTAGCGCGCTCTGTGTCGACTTCCACGATGCCCACCAGGGGCGCTGACGCTTGACGCACCTGAAAAACTTCTCTTGGTTCGTGTTGGCGGACGGGGCTGGTTCGCTCAGTTCAGTTCGATCGGTTCGATTGGATCAACGTGGGCACCCCGTGTGCGTGTTCTGTGCTTTATGCTTGGATCATTGTGTAGTATGTGTTCGTGAAGATGCCTAACCGCCGTCGAAATTACTGTCTTGCGCCCGGTTGTCGAACTGGGTACAGTCGTGTGCAGGATGCACCACAGGCGTCTTTGTTCAGCGTCCCGCGTGATGAAGAACGGCGGAAGGAGTGGGAAAGAAATCTCCACCGTGCAGATAAGAAACTGGATGAGTTTTCTGCGGTCTGCGAACTGCATTTCGAACCGAGGTTCGTTATCAAGGAGTTCGTGCACCATATAGATGGCAAAGAGGGACGCATTCCTCGTGATAAACCGACGCTGTCGGAAAACGCCGTCCCCACGATTCTTCCAAATTTGTTGCAGTACCTCACGAAGAAGATGCCAAAACCGAGAGCTAAAAGGAAGATGTGCGAAAATGACCCTGCAGCCGCAAAGAAAAAGAGCCGAAGTGCTCTCGAGACTGACTGCACGGAATTTCCACGGGCTGCTGTTGGTGATTCAGGGGAGGACTGCGACTTGACACACGATGACGTTCCAGCGGAGCCCGAGCATTGCCTGTCGTTTTGTTATTGTTTAAAGACTCCTTCCAAGGACTGGAGTATACATCACCATCCTGAACTTAACGGAGTGATGTATTGCTCGTCGACTTACCTTGAAGAAGGCGTTGTCACGTCCGAAAAAGTTGAGTTGTTCCTCTGCGATAAACCGCCCGATGGCTACTGCAAGGTGTTAGTGAGGGGGCGGCTGATTGAGGAGCGCATCATTAAATGTCAGGAAGAAGCGGAAAGCGTGCTGGAACGCGTGGCTCTCTTTGGGGAGAGAGTTCTTCAAGGGCTCCACCTTTACAAGGATGAAATTGAGCAAGAATCACGCCACACACCAATCATCACCTAAAGTCTCGAAGCAGCGATGCTAGAATGTTAAACGTCGTGCGTGGTTGTCATGGTGGTTAAAGTTTGGGTTTAGGGCGCGCATTCCTGCAGCAGGCACGTAATCAAGAAAAACCCGGCGTGGAGGCTGTCTAAGGCGTTGTACTGTTGAACCCAAGGACGTGTGTTCGATCCTAGCCGCGGTGGCTGTTCTCCTGAAGGAGGAGAAAAACGAAACAAGCCATGTGTCGGCATTTCGGCTGACGTTAAAAATTCTAAAGGGATCTAAATTAACCTGCCGCCCTCCGCTATGGCGCACCTCATAGCGGAAGTGTCGCTTCGGCCCGTTAAACTCCAAAATTTTAATTCTGACATTGCGAAAAAATTCCGCCATATCCACGAAGTGAATGATGATGAGTGGGCGAAGCTCCGGAGGTAAACCTGGTAAACCATGAATCCTCTGTACATTTTCCCCACTCGATTTTATTACATCGCTCCCCCTAGCGTACGTCGCCGCACTAAATCAAACGATTGCCTTCAACCAATGACACGCGCCATATGTGGCATCATTCCTATTTTATAAGATCTCGCGTCTTTCATCAACCACAAGTACCGCTTTCTAGTTTATAACATCTTGCATCTTTTCATCATCAGCTACAAGTACCACCATCTAGTAAACACTACAAGAACTAAACGAGAGGTGGCTACATACAGGAGACGGTACCGCCATCTAGTGAACACTGCAAGAACTAAACTAGAGGTGGCTACATACAGGGGACGGTACCGCCATCTAGTGAACACTGCAAGAACTAAACTAGAGGTGGCTACATACAGGCTACAGGGGACGCACAGCCCACGCCCTAAGGAGCTTCGCCCCTAAAAGAAGTGCGTAGTGCTTTTCGCACCTCGGAACCGCAGTCGACATGACCGCTGCATTAGCGAAACCACTTTGTACATTTAAAGGGCAGGAAAATAATACGATGTCAGTTGCTTCACGCCCTGCACACTGATAAGATGCCCCAAAAGAAGTGTCGTGCATTGCATGTCGCGAACGTTGCATAATTTCTGGCATTTCAACAATTGCGCTGTGGCTCTCTACTTCGGCGCGCAAAGGAGTTTTAGGTGACGCTGCGAACCGCGCCGCCTCTCGGCGTCGACACGAAGTGAGTCACCCACCGCCGCCTGTGAGCACACTGCCCCTATTCTAGTACACTGTAGCAAGAAGCGACGCTTGGCTAGGGTGGCTAGAATGGGAAGGTGTGAAAAGCGCGCCGTGTTTCCCTTGCCGAGCGGTGCCGCGGTGCGCGAGATCTCCGCCTGGTCGTGATTTAGCGCGGCGATCGGAGGCGCTGCTGCTTGCGCGGTGGAGACGGCTGCAGGTTGCAGTGTACGCCGGGGGAGGCTGCTGGTCACGCGGTATACAGACCGTGCGCTCAGAACTTTTCCCTTTTTCGTACGCTTTGGCATGCAAAGACAGTTAGCAAAATGGGAGCGCACCATCGCAAGGGCAGACAAAGCACACCAGGAAAATTCCACCGTCTGCGTAAAACATTTTGACGCATGGCAAACGTTTTGAATTTATTTAAGGGCAGAAAAGGCCCGTGTGCATGTGTGGAAGGCATTGGCAAGTGGAGATATCGAACGCATTGTGGCACTGTTAAAACCTCGGTCATTGCTTTTCGAAAAATACATTTATTTACCTAAAAATTATGTCTATTCATTTGGTTTATAGATTCAGCGTGTGATAATTAGTGCATATTGTAGAAGGACAGGAAGAATGCAGCGTGACAAGACTAGTTTAAGAAATGACGCGTTACGCACGTTATTCCCAAACCTTCCCAAATATATATCGAATAGTTTGCCTAGAAAACGAAAAAGACGAAATGTTGCTTTATCAGACTACGTACCAGCAGAAGAAGTGTCCCGATAGCCCTTGTACGTTGGAGGATTGCCCAAATGAATCAACGAGCTGCCAAGGCATGCGACTAGAAATTTGGATCTAAGGGGACTTCTGTATCCGTCAGAGTCTCTGTAAAACCTGGTGGAATCTATAGAAACTAAATTGACACATGTGTTAAGCGCAATGCGCCTGCATTCGAATTTAGTAGCCAGTCTACTACGAACTCTAAGCAGTTTCCAGAAATTGGCTGCATTGAACATTGCAAAGAGTTGAACAAAGCAGTGGTCAGATTAATTTGTGCGACGAGAGTTCTTTTTTTAATGGTCTGAGCCAAGCAAAAAGCTAGAAAAGGGCCAAGCGATGAAGCCCTGTGTCACGTAAAAAAATGTCCGCTAGTGACTTGCAGTAATAAACTTTGTTGCTGCCATGAAACTAAGTGTTAATTGTCTCAGTTTCTACACATGATTCAGAATACTGCTGCAAGTGTTATGCAAATCCACCATTGAGAAAACGGTAATGCCTAACAGCACTCGGTAACTCGCACTGTCCAGGCAGATTTAGCAGCAAACGTCACAACCAATTACAGGTTAGCACAAGGTAATGTTGGCAAACTAACATTGTCAAAGATACCACGTTCCACTACAGTGAACTTTCTTTTATTTTTTTTACTCCTTTAAGACGCAGTTTGATGTTATATAAAATAAACTTGTTTTTGTTTCACCAAGCAGCTAAAACAGTGGTGCTGTCGAAATGACAATCCGTTGAAAACTTCGCTCTAATGGAATGTTCGTTCAGCGAAAGATGCGTGAATTCATAATTGGCGAACTTTTTTGATATTTACTTTGACCAAAGTGTACTGGCGAAAAACTCGAAACGACCATCGCGTGTGCATTGCAACGGAGAAAGCTGGCAGCGCCTACGACTATAGCGCTACCGCTGCAGGCTCGCGAGTGGAAGGCACCTTGGAGCGGCCAGTATTCACACCTCCCAATTCTAGCCACCCTAGCTTGGCTGCGATGTCTGTCGCGTTGTGACAAATGAACGAGGAGTGTTATTCTTTCAGGAGAAAAGAGAGTTGCTGGCAGAATGCTCTTTCCAACTACGTTGTTCCCCACTTGTATAACGTCTGAACGCGTCTCCCACCCTTTTTTAGAAGTGGCACGTCGCCGGTTGCAGAAGTTAGAATATTTCACCACCATGACGGCTAAGAGTCTCACGTGTCAAACGACGATGGCGACATTTCCCGAACCACCAAAAGTGGTTTCTGCATATTTAATCACCTGAGAACAAAGTCGCCAGAAATTAAGTTAACCATGCTCAAGCGTAGATGATGCCGACCAGTCATGCAGCTGTCCGCGAGCCATGGAGGACATGCCGCGAGCCAGCCGCGAGCAGATGAAAAGTGTACTGGTTGCCAGAAACCCCGAGCTAATCCGCTGAAGTATCGGCTTTCTCCCGACAGAATCCCGATGTGAGAAACAGGTTGGGGTCATCCGTCCGCGAGCCGCACGGACGAGTCGCGGACGAGGGGAATCGCTGATGTGAGGTCACGTGACGCGCCGTCCGTTCCGCCACGTCCGGATTTGTCGTGGACGCGGACGGCTAATCCACGGATAATGCGCTCAGGCGCATCCACACTATGGTGGCTAGAGGGGGAGGTGGCGCGAGCGGCAATGCGGCGGCAGAGAGAGAGCGCTGCCTTGCTTTATGAAACGGCCGCGGACACAAGGCGGCGCTGCTGCAGGCAGTTCGATTTAAAGAAAAAAAAAATAAATCTAGCTTTTGGTTCAATAAGTATTACGGCTTGGTGGCGCTAGCCACCGCCCGATCTAAAGGTTACAGCCATATCCATCCATCCATCCATCCATCCGATGCTCGCCGCGGAGCGCTCACGTGCTTTCTTTCGTGCTGTGCCTGTGCCGCGTTCAGTCGTGTGTGCTTCGCCCGTTCTCCTCCGCGCCGTTTTACAAAACACGGCGTGGATTGTTCGTGCAAGTTTGGTTTGGTTTGGTTTGCTTTTATTCAAGGCAAAATTGAACAAGATTGCCTTGGGGGACACGACTAAAGGCTAAGTAAAAGCCTGACTAGGTCGTGCCACCCTGGCAGCAAAGCAGAAACACACCGCAAGCACAGCACTCAGAAAATTATAACATCACGTGTTATCTTACACGGGCACCATAATAAAACAGGAACCGCCAGAAGTGTGAACAAAAGAACAGAAATACAAACAGTCCTCATTCGAGTGGTGGCAAACACAAACAAATGCATGCCCTCTATCAAATAAATTAACAAGAAACATCTTGACTAGGAAATCGAGTTGCTCTACAAGACAAATTAGAGTATAATAAACAACAGGCAAGGAACAATAATGAACAAGGTGCAACAAATACAAAAACATCATTAACTACAAATTTCAACAATGAAGAAATCTTTCATCCACTAGGAACTCTTTCGTTATTTTTTTAAATGATCTAGCTGAAATTCCGTCTTCCAATAAATGTAATATAGTTGGATGTTTGTTTAGAATGTTTGAAATTTGTGACACTGATCGTTGGTCACCGTAGTTCGTGCGTGATATATATTTGTATATTAGGCTCTTTCTCAGCTCATATGGTGTTTGTTTCACATAATATGTGTCCAAGAATAGTGATGTATTTAGTTTATACTGGTGTAATATCTCTAGACATAGCTTATGTCTGTATAACAGTTTTATAGGTAATACTTTGTACATTTTAAAATATGGTCGAGCACTTTCGTAAAGGGGAGTGTTAGATATAGCACGTATAGCACGCTTTTGTAATATCAACAGAGAATTAAGGTTTGTAGTGGTCGTTGTTAGCCACACCAAGGAGCAGTATGCTAGTCGTGAATGTACTAGTGCGTAGTAAACTTGCAGCTTGACATTTGATGTGACGTAGTATCTCAGTCTATTTAAAATGCCGATTCTCCTGGAAAGATCTTTTTTTTATCGTGTCAATGTGAGGAGACCAAGAAAGTTGTTCTTGGAATAGAACTCCTAGAAATTTTATTGTTGTTGTGCGCTGAATCTCGGTGCTCTGGAAGTAAATTGGAGTGCATGGTATGTGAGCTACTCTTTTAGGCTTGAAAAACATGTACTTTGTTTTAGCGATATTCAATTGAAGTTTATTTGCATTTAACCATGAATTTAGTTTCTCCATGCAAACGTTAGCTTCTTTATATAGTTCACATACGTTTGAACCTGCGGAAAAAACGTTTGTGTCATCAGCATACAATATTATTTTCTTGTGTCCATCGATATTTACGATATCATTAATGAACAGCAGGAATAGGATTGGTCCAAGAATCGATCCCTGGGCGACACCATACTTAATGTGCTCAAATTGAGAGTGTGTATTATTTACAACGGTATATTGTTTTCTAGACGAGAGATAACTTTGTATTAATTGGGCTGTGGTACCCCGAATGCTATAATACGGTAGTTTTCGTAAAAGTAGATCGTGTTGTATACTGTCGAATGCCTTTCTAAAATCCAGAAATATTTCTAGTGTAAAGATTTTGTTTTCAATGTTGTCTAGAATGTATTCTTTGATGCTGAGTAGAGCCGACTCAGCAGACTTGTTTTTGCAAAATCCATACTGGTCTTTTGCTATTATATTGTTTGCGTTCAGAAAGCCCGTAATCCTCTCATATATAACTCGTTCAGCCATTTTCGCAAACACAGAGAGTACAGATATAGGTCTGTAATTGTTAAGCTCATCAAATTACCCACCTTTATGGATGGCAGTTACTTTCGCAAGTTTCATTTGATCGGGAAAAACACCTGAAGACAACATCAAGTTATAAATGTGCGTTATTGGTGTAGCGATAATGTGACTTATAGCCTTTAAAGGCTTTGGCTTAATGTCATCTGGGCCACAAGCACAGTTATCCTTTAATGACGTGATTAGCTTTACCACTTCTTGTTGATCAGTAGGAAACAGGAATACACTAGACGGGTAATTTGATGCTATAAAGTTCTCGCAACACGTTTCCGTGCTGTCTGTTGTAGACTCACCAACTGTTAAAAAGTGTTTCGTGCGTTGCCGCCAATGCTATGGAATCGGGCGTCAAGAAGAAGAAAACGACGCAGACACACTGCTTCGCACCCGGTTGTTCGTCCGGCTACGTCTCGTCGAGGAGATCTGGTCAACGTGTGTCGCTGTTTTCCGTGCCGAAAGAGCCTGAACGCTTAAAAGCATGGCAGCGTGCTGTGCCCCGTGCAGATCAAGTCCTCGACGCAAGCTCAAGAATCTGCGAGCTGCATTTTGATGAGCAGTATATTGTGCGATCGTTTACGCACACGATCAACGGCGTGACAGTGACGATTCTTCGCGATCGACCTGTGCTGACAAGCGATGCGATTCCGACTGTGTTCCTCAACCTCCCTCAGTATTTGTCGAAGAAGGCACCCCAGAAAAGTAAGTCGAAAACGTCGACGTGTGGCCTTCATGTGAAGTCTCCGAGACACGAGACAAGTAATGCCGCGTGTACTGACGAGGTAGACGTTTTAGAAGAAAGAAGTGCGTCGCCAGAAGTAATATCCCCAGTGCTGCCTGACGTGGGGAACTGCCGACTGCCCAGCGCTTACTGGACGCGGCAGCCGATTACTGGAGAGTGCAATGTCACGGCCTTCACAGTATGTACACTGCATCGCGAAAGCTTGTATTTTGAAAAAGTGGTATTGCTCGTTGCGAATGGCAGTTCAGTTCACACGAACGTTTTCGTGCAAGCCACAAAATTAAATTCACTTGAGATCACTGACGTGGCAATGGCTGAAGATCTGCTTCGACATGTTGATAAGATCATCCCATGCAAAGAATTTGGAGAAGGCGAGTTCAGCCCCAACCCGAAGCGCAAAGAGAAGACGCATGGCGGCAAGGTATTCAGTGCTTCTTGCTTCGGTGTTGCACAATCAGCAAAGCAGGCAGGCCCACAGTGCAAGTATCTCCGGAAGCTCCTGCAGAATCAGGCGTCCTACAGAAGGAGAGGTAATACTCGTGGTCGGAGAGCGTCATACAAGCTAAAGCTTCGGACTGCGCAACTGAAAAGAAGCAGGCTCACAATTCTCAAAGGAAAGTCTGTGATCCAGAACCTAAAGAAAAAAAATGCGAAGATCAACTCAGAAACGTTTGAGAAAGCATTGCAAGCTCTGCCTGTAAAGCAGCAGCAACAGGTCAGAGCATGCCTGGCAGCATGCAAGCGCAAAAGCACGAAAGGGATGAAATATGAGGCAGAATGGGTATTGGAATGTGCAGTCATGTGCATGAAGAGACCCCGGCTCTACGAACACATAAGAAAGCACAAAATTATGGTTCTGCCCTCGCGTACACCCCTTCGTTGTTTCCTGAGAAAGTACAGAAGTGGGTTTGGACTGAGCAGCAAGTTGTTGGCTGCTGTAAAAGAGAAAACCAAAACAATGGACCCTTTGAAATGCCATGGCGGACTTCTGTTTGATGAACTGAAGCTCTCCGAAAATCTCAGCCTTGCATCAAATGGGAAAATTGAAGGCTTTGTGGATCTCGGTGAATTCACACCTGAAGACCAGCGCACGCTCACTTGTGATCACGGTCTTGTGGTGATGTTTCAATCGTTTAGTTGCAAGTGGCACCAAATTGTTGGTGTGTTTGCTTCACATAGCAATGTGAAAGCAGATATACTTTCCAAGATCATACTTGAAGCTGTGGTATTGTGTGAGAACGCTGGACTACATGTAGATTTTATAACGTGTGATGGGGCTGCCTGGAACAGGAGCATGTGGCATTCGTTTGGTGTGCGTGTGGAAAAAAGGGCCAGACAGTGTGCAGGAGGCAGCATCCAACTGATGCTGAACGTTTTATTTACTTCATTTCCGACTTCCCCCACCTTCTCAAATATGTGCGGAATGGTTTCGTGCGCAAAGACTTCAATCTGCCAGAAGGACGTGCTAGTGTAGCCCATATAGATTGTGCTAGAAGATGCGACGACAGGCATGACACCACACTTAAAGCAATGCCACACGTGAACCAGTCAGTTGTCTGACCCAATGGCTTTGAGAGCATGAGAGTCAACATTGCTTTCCGGTTGTTCAGTGATGAAGTGCTCAGAGGTTTATTCTTGTACAAGAATGAAATAGAAAGTAGGCATGGTGATGTAGCTGCCACTTCCGGCTTTATCGAAAGAATGCAGGGAATAATCGAGGCCATGACATCGAGATGCAGTTCAGGCGCTCTGAGGCCTGAAAACAATCATGGTTCTATTGAAAGCTTCCTGGAATATTTGGATGAGTGGGAAAGAGCAGCTACATCCGAAGGCTATCTTAGCCAGAGCACAGCTGAAACCCTCCAGGTCACTCTTTCGAGCACTCTGCATTTGTTGGATTATGTAGTTACCAAGCTTAACTACCATTACCTTATGACAAGCCGGTTGTGCCAAGACTCAATTGAAAGGCTTTTTGGGATTGTGCGACAAATGTCAGGGTGTAATGACCGCCCTACTCCGAGCCAGTTTTTAATCTCAGTAAACACATTAAGTTTCCAAAACCTCGTTAAGTCGCCTACACATGGAAATCTGTCTTCAGGATTCTTGAGAAACTTGGTAGAAACTGATGACGTCAGCAATACTCCTCAGCAAAGAATCGATGGTCTTCTTGACATAGGCAATCTTTCTGAGGCTCATGACGTGCTGAATGGTTGTGACCTCCTTGGCCACATTTCAATGGTTGTGCAAGCCAGCGACTCGAGGCTCATATATTACATGGCTGGCTATGTGGCAAGACGAAGTATTGCCAGCACCAAGTGCACGGATTATTGCCGAGAGCTGCTTCATGTAAAGAATGGGTCACCTCCAGAAACAGCATTCCTCACTGAAGCAGTAGACAAGGGAGGCCTTTTATACATACCCATCAGAGCAGCTAAATTCACTTGTGACAACACTTGAAAACACATTCACACGCTGCTTTAGTTTAAAGCAGGTGAACAGTGATAGCCTTATTGAGTTAGTTTCATTCCTTCAGCTCGCAAAGCTGACTCTTGTTAGATGTGCCAAGCACAGCACAATTCTCACCAACAAGATAACCAAGTTTTACGTGTTAACTAGGCTTCATTTCCAAGTGAAAAGCCAGAATTCTTTACGAAGTGAAAGGCAGAACCGAATGAAATTGCTGAAATTGAGACGTGTATTGTAATGTGGTTGAGTGCTTCTATTTTGAATTTTTTCCAGCAGAAAATTTTTGCATCAGTGCTATAGCACGATAACAATGCTGCTATTGGTTGTGTTTGTGGATTGTAGTGTCTCATCTTGTAAAACAACTGGTCCTAGTCTTGACGTCATCTACTCCTCATGCATCATTCCAGTGTCCAAAGAAATTTCATGAGTACTAGCAGATGCCTTTTCTTCATTTTTGTTTTGCAAGATACGTCACACTATTTGTATTTGTATTCCGTTAATATTGCACTGTTTAAGGCAAAACTTCTGTGATTTTTGAATATAACTGTGGGTGATATTTTATTTTATTGTATGATCTGTTTGTGTTAGGTTTCGCTATATATTCTGTTTTAATTTGTTTTATTTGTGTATGTGGAATGCGTTTTCTTGCTTTTTTTTGGCTTTGTGTATGTTGCTCAGATGTGAACATGTTATTGTAAATTAATCTTGTATGCAAAATAAGTGTTAATCTCTGAAGTCCGCCTGTAGTGAATAAAAGCGGTGTCGTTTGACACGAGCAGTGGCAATCAAACTTTTGCAATATCTCGGCAATAGTCTTACACCTTAGCCCAGCCATATTTTTAACGAGTGCGGGTGCTATGAACTTCAGTCGCACAGCGCACACTAGGACGACAGGCTACCGGTTCCAAAAAGCAAACACTCTTAGCAAAAAGTGAGTGCAGTGAAATAAATTATAAGATTACAGGGACCATAACGCAAGTATCGGATACTTATACCGCATCAGAGCGGTTTTGAAATCTTAGATGTATTATCGCGCTCATTCCAAAACGAGCAGCCGATAATGAAATGAGTGCCCTGTACGCAGTAGATAGAAGGCCGCGGCAGAGGGGCATCTTACTACGAGCCGCAGCGCCACCGCTACGTGTCATAGAACGGCGGATCGCCTTTCGCGCCGCGCTCGCGCCACCTCCCCATCTAGCCACCATATCCACACGACGAACGGTGTCCTAGGAGACAACAGCCAGATTATCCTCAACAGCAGATTCGGCGCTCACCTGCGCCCGCTGGCAGCAGACCGGTTTGAGAGTATGTTTGAGTAGGTTTGAGAGTTGAGAGACGACGGACGGAATCCGGACGTGGCGGGACGGACGGCGCGTCACGTGACCTCACATCAGCGAATATGGTGCATTCAGACGACGGACCGAATCCGGAGAACGAAGCGGCCGACGAGCTCGCCAAGGAAGCGCACTCTCCGGGAACCCTTGTGACTACAGCGGTGAACACATTCGACATAGCGCGGCTTCGCACACGGTGCTTTGTCACCGCTCGCCACCCGGACCCACGAGTTGCGGCAGGGCAGCCACCACGCCCACTCCCGAAAACTAGATTTTCAAGAGAGGAGCGTGCCCTCCTTCTCCGCCTGCGCATCGGCTGCTACCGCACGGCGGAACGGGTTCACAGACAGTCGGGACGGTGAGACCCAAACTACCGTCATTGCCCGCAGCCCGAAACACTCCATCACATTATCTTCAAGTGTGAGGAGTATCCAAACGCGCGCAGATCACTCTTCGATGCTTACAGCAAACTGGGACTCTTCACCAGCACTGTTGATGTGATTCTCTTTCCCTGTGCGCACGCATGCCTGGTGAAGCGCGCGCAAGCTGCCCTCATCACCTTCCTTAAGACTTCTGCGCTATTTGAGCGCTTGTGAATCCGTTGCGGGAAGCAGATCGAATGACCCTCGCCTCTCTTTCTTTTTCTCTTTTCCAATCTTTCCTTCCCTACAGCTTTTATTCCCCATACCCCATTCCTGTGCTGACCTGTTGAGGTGTCTTTGTAAGGAGAGCCAGTTATGGGTTGGCACCTTTCTTTTCTTTTCTTCTGTTATAACCACTTATAAATATATATATATATATATGAGATCTAACAGACAGTAATGCCGAGGAATGTATAGGGGACGTTATTAGAACAAATGGAGAGTAAATAAGAAGAAAGAAAATTGGGTGAAAAAATAACCAGCCGTGAGCAGGAATCGAACCTACGACTTTCGAATGACGCGTTCGATGCTCTAACCACTGAGCTATCACAGCGGACTCCCCTCCTTCCACTTTTTTGGGTTTATATGTGAATTTAGAAGTAGGAGTATCAGTCAGCGCCATCTATAAACCAAGCGACGAGTGTGAAACACCCTTTTATGCGCATGTGTGGCGTCACGCAGCAAGTGAATTTATTACGAGCGGGCAGCTGACAAATAGTCCCTCGTATACAACCCAATGACACCAAGTCTGCCAGTACGGGGTCTCGTACTGATATATATATATATATATATATCACCTGTGGATTAGCCGTCCGCGTCCACGACAAATCCGGATTCGGTCCGTCGTCTGAATGCACCATAAGCGAGTGGCGGCACTGACATGTTCGCACGCGGTGTTTCTTTGATAACCACCGCAAATGTCCCACATGCGTTTCCAACGCCACACGCGTAGTGTACCGCTTCCATCAACGCTGCCATCACGCGCTCTGCACTGTCTTCATGCAACGGCCACTTCATGCAACGGCCACCGCAAGCGAACTCTGAGCAAACTCGGCTGCCCGAGAAGCTCGGATCATCCTGCATTGCACCCCAGAACTGTTCAAGGTTGCTGCCACAAGGTCAGAGTACGCACATCTGTCGTCAGTGGACAGCAAGTTGAGACGGCTACCACTTGTCATGCGCAAGCAAGTCTTGGCAGATATCCTAAAATTAGAAGTCCAAGGCATTGCTGAGCGCGTTTACTCGTCAAAGTGGGGGTCACCCAGCTAGGAAAAAAAGATGGCGCAATGCGCATGTGTGTTGAATTACGGGCGCTAAAGAAAGCTAGGGTGGCAGAATGTTTCCTTCTGCCACAATCTGAAGAACGACTTAACAGCTTGGCTGAGCCGCTACGATTCTCGAAGCTTAACTTATCATCTGCGTACAAACATGTTACCACTTTGTCTAGACAGCCGTGACCTTACCGCCTTCATAACTCAAGACGGACTCTTTCGTTTCAGAAGGGTTTGCTTTGGAATGGTATGGGCATCTTCAGCGTTTTCAAAAATTGATGCACATGATCTTAAGAGGATGAAAAAGTGTCTTGTACACTGACGATATGATCGTGTATACACGCTCCCGACAAGATCATCCGAGTGCTATTTGTGCGCTGTTTGAAAGCGGCTCTCTGATGCGGGGCTTGGGCTCAACCACAAATGTGTTTTTGACGTCGCACTGCGGACTTTCCTTAACTATATTGTCAGTGCTAGAGAGTTATCCCCCCTCACCCTATGTCATCCATAGAAGCGCTAACTATCACCTAAAAACATCAACAAACTCCAATCGATGCTGCAACTTGCTGGTTTCTGCTCCAAGTTCATCCCCATCTTTCTGACGTTGTGGAGCCAATGCGTACATTGCTTCGAAGAAAAGCGCTTTTCGTTGACACTGCGAAAGCACAAAGCAGTTTAGAACGGCTGAAAGCTGCAAACATCTTGCGAAGGCATATCTTCTATCCTAACCCTGTGTATGTAACGGCTTCCTCAGGATATGGATTAGGTGTGGTACTTCAAAACGATAACGGGACCTCACTGCGAACTGTAGCATTCACCTCGCGTACCCTGCTACAGGAGGAACGGCAGTACTCAGCCGGCGAAGGCGAAGCTCTTGCTTGCGTCAGGGTTTGCGAAGATTACCACGTTTACCTGTGGGGGAGGCCTGTATTCCTACATACTGATCATGCTGCATTGGTTACGCTCCTTTAAACGAAAGGTACAGGTGACCCTCCATTAAAGATGGTGCACATTCCTCATGAATGCTTTGCTACGACTTCACCGTGGAATACAGGAAGGACAGCGAAAACGTCACGGCTGACACTCCCGCCACCCCGTACAAAGTTTACTTCGCGGTGCACCTAAAGAAGAAATCATATGCCTCATGTCTCCAGTTGTGACCATGCAAGAGCTTTAAGAAGCTAGTGCCAATGACCACCATCTCTCTCAACTCTCTCAAGTTAAGCACTTCACAACCACATCATGACCGGGCAAAAGATCTTTGTCAAAAGAGCTGCTGATTTACTTTCATGAGTGAGCTGAACTCTCAGTTGTAAGTGATTTTCTATATGCTAGGGAGAAAGCATTGCCATACTAGCGAATATGACATCTGGCCTACATGAGTCACATTCAGACATTAGTCGCACCAAAGCGTGCCTGAGAGTATTCAGCTGACACGTGGACTTGATGTGTAAGTAGGTTTGACATAGGGGTAACGGCTTGCGCTAGTTGGTATGTCGGCACGAGTGCTACAGCGCTAACTATAGACGAGGACAACAAGACAAACAAAGATGTCTTCGTTTGTCTCATTGCTCTTGTTTTCAGTTTGCGCTATAGCACCCATGCCGGAATAAGGCAGAGAGTAATGCCGAAGCTCAGTTAATAAGACCAAACGTTGGCGAAACAATGTGGAGCTCA
Organism: Rhipicephalus microplus; assembly: GCF_013339725.1. Classification (NCBI taxonomy): domain Eukaryota; kingdom Metazoa; phylum Arthropoda; class Arachnida; order Ixodida; family Ixodidae; genus Rhipicephalus; species Rhipicephalus microplus. The sequence continues at coordinate 140,450,550 of NC_051169.1, forward strand.
CTCACACATGAAATACACTATTGGTACGTGCGAGAGTTCACCACAATACCTCGCCCTTAGGGCTCACTCGCACTCACACTCATCAGAGCGTTTCTCAACAGGGCTCACTCCGACTCAGACTCACTCGAGCTCCTGCCTTGATCTGAGTAAGTGAGGCTGCGCGAGTTTTCTAACCTATGGTCAAATACATTAGGTGATGAATGGCATTAACATGAATGCCATTTGATCGACCTATGTGGAACCGCACAAATGGCATTATATACCTTATGGCCATATCTGGGAAATTAATGCCATTCTTGGTAAACATGTGGCACGAGTATAGAGGGTTCACTGCAGAGCTTTTATAATTTGTGCACTAGTGTGAGTAGCAGCACTAAGATTTTCTTTGTCATTTGCCCTTCGAATCCTCTTACGGGAGTGGTGATGCTTAAGCTCTTTCCATCAATAAATCCAGTATTATTATTTTAACCAGTCAGTGCTTTCACTTTGAATACTGTATGCAGCAATGGCTCTGTAATGCACATTTTTAAAATGAGCCCATAAAGAACATTTAGTTCCACCAACGATACTATTGCCAGAAGCCACAAAATTGATTAACTAGGATCGTGGCCAGTTTGCGTGAGAAATATGCTGGCACTGGTGAGTGTGCCATGAACAGAGCTCTCCATCTGCTAGGCACACCATTTTTATTCATGAAAGCTTCAATATTTAAAAGGTCATATGCTAAAACATTGCACAGGTGACTAATTGCATTGCTTTGAGACTGTCTGACCCAAATAAAAAGAAGATTGTCTGCATGCTTTCACTGCATTCAAAGCAACTGACATCTGAACATTTGTCCACAATGTTGAAAAGAGGCAGGAGCTGTGGACAGATGTGAAGAGGCAGAAAAAGACTTCAAAAGAAGAGCACCAGTTGACAAATAATACAAAGCCAATGGGGAAAACAACAAGGCAGAATGTGGTAAGACAAAATGTGTTGTATAATCATGTAATTGCACAAACAAGACACTGACTAGAAGTATTTCGATGCGTTAGAAGAACAAAATAGAAATTGCATGTACCTGACGAAGCTGATTAAAAACTATTGTTACATACATAGCGTAGTGTAAGTTACTTAATGATCAAAGTTTTATCTCAGATCAAAAATGGATCATTCTACATGTTTTATAGGAACCACAGGTGTCGTCCCAAATGAATATGTATGGCTTGAGTTTGTTCTTATCTTGCACAGCCTTCATTACCACCGTGCAACAACTTCTCTAAAGCACTCACTGTGAAGTGTACAAATGCCAAGTGAAATAAATATGCGCACAAGCCATACAGCAAAGTACACAACCAAAAAGAGAAGAAAAAAACATTGACAAACACGTTGCCATCCAAACAAAACCAAACAATGGTGTGACAAATTGAGATGACAATACCCCACATTTAGTCAGAGATGCGAAGTCGTGTGCACAGTGACACTACACTTGCCATGACGAAAAACATAGCCACTTATACCAATGATTGATTGATATGTGGGGTTTAACGTCCCAAAACCACTATATGATTATGAGAGACGCCGTAGTGGAGGGCTCCGGAAATTTAGACCACCTGGGGTTCTTTAACGTGCACCCAAATCTGAGCACACGGGCCTACAACATTTCCGCCTCCATCGGAAATGCAGCCGCCGCAGCCGGGATTCGAACCCGCGCCCTGCGGGTCAGCAGCCGAGTACCACTTATACCAAAGGGTTGTGACGAGTGTAGAGATTGAGGTCGCAGTAAAATGTGCTTTAAAGAACTACAAAAATGAAGCTTTGGCTGAACTTCATAATGAACGAGTCGTACAAGCAACTGAAGCTACCTTGACAGGCCTGTGGACTGGTAACAGTATAGTTTTGTTGTTAGCAGCCTTAAAGGCACCAAAATAGAAAACATGTGCAGAGTAGTTCTTATTACAAAGCCAGGTATGGGCATGCCTCTCCTGAGGTGTTGGTGCTGCCTTATAGGGGGTATGCACTTGACGTCATCCGCGAGGATCGCTAGCATCAGGGTCGCCGTTTTGGCGGTCCGCGCGCTGCCACATGCACCCCGCTGAACGTGCTGTGTTCATGATTCCTATGGCAACTTAGATGTCCAGTGACCTCTGGAACACTTCCTGCACGCCAAAGTGCTGGACGTGCGTACGAATGGACATTCAAAATGGCTTGGGGATAGTGTTGCCCCCTTGTAGATTAAGGCTCAGTGCATACCCCCTATACAGCAGGTTTGTGCCCTAGTTGTGTCCAGTATCCAGAAAGGGTAACATTTGCTTTATTGTTTTTTTTACTTCCGGTATAGAAAGCTGTTTTGGCACCTCAATAAAGCTACACTATATGAAATGGCACATTAATGCGGTTTAAAATTTTGTAGCAGTTGGTCTTCAACACAAAACTAAAGCGGTGTAATACAATGATGACCTCAAAAACAAATGCTAGATGACCAGTTTGGCACTACACTTGACAATAAAAACATTTTTCCTCTCTCAGTTGTGTGCCCTGCATTACACATTTAAAAGGATTATCTGCACGCATGGTGATTATCCAGCAATTACAGAGACACCGCATAATGTTACTAAATCTGCTCAAATCAACAACATGTCTCGAAAGTTTATTTATTTAGTGAAAACATTTCTGATCATTAATGAAGAAAATGAAGGCCATATGTCACTTTCCTGAACCTCACACTAAAGATTACAATGCCTGCGGCATACTGGTGCATTGCTAGAAAGCTTTGTATTCTAGACAATTTAGGAAGAAATTGTCGAGGACCTTGTTGGTCCCTAATTTCTGGTGCCTTTGTCATAAGGTGTAGTTCTTAGAAAAAAAAAGGCCAAGCTAATGCTGAATGAAAACAGCTATGGGGGGCATGTACCTGATAGGCTGGTTGATGCACAGTGTATCATGGATAAAATGCTGCTCGAAATGAAATGAGACGCAGACATTGAGCTGTGCCTGCCTTCACCTCGTCTCATCTTAAGCACTGTTTTTTTTCCTCAACTATCCGAGGGAATCAGCCAAAATTATCGCATCAGTGTAGTGCAAGGTTTTTGGATTTGTCAGCAGCACAGCTACGAGGTCTGCGACAATGTCCCATAAACCACTTTCATGCTCGCATTCGCACAATGCCCCCACTTACTCTGGCCAGAGCTTAAAAAGATGCTGAGACACACTATGACAATGCGACCAAATGCATGTTTTCGACTATTGCACGGCGCAAATAGCCCTATATTTTGTGTCCTGCTCAAATGGTTAGGTAACTTGAAAAACTTAGACACTGCTCAGCAGAAGTTGCAAAGAAAGAATATTTTCATGTTGTGCTGCTTCGGCCTTCGTACAATGACTCGAAAAAAAAAAAAAAAAACATTCAAAGGGTACTATTTCTGCAAGCCTTTCTTAAGACACTCAGTTTACTACATTGACACTACACTTACAACAGGGGCATCACACGCATCAAATATTCAACAGTACAGAAAGAGGTAAACAGAAATTCCGGGTAGCAAGCAAAATTATGCAAATTAGAATGTAGACCTAAATACTTCTTTCATGAAAGACCAATCTGTAAAAAGATCTTTAGATAGCTATATCCTAGTGTGCTCAATGATGATGCTGCATCATAAACTCCACAATTATTGGTACAAAATGCTCATACAAGTATACAATATGCAACATGATTGTCCGAAGTCAGTGGAGTGAATTAATGTAAAGTACAGTCAAACCAAGTTGCATCTTACACTAAAATAAGTTCGCTATATCGGAAAATTCGTTATAAAGATTTATTCCTAACACTATATCTATTGCAAGACTATTTTTTCTTACTTCGTAATTAGTATTATTTTGTCATATCTGTTTTCATTATATCAAGGTTTGAATGAACTTAAAAATGATGAATGACACATGAAAAAAAAAATATGAGTAAAATGCATCATTATGTCTGACTTGTCAAGGCTTAGTTCTTCTAGCTAGGGTATGCAAGACAATGTATGCAGCTGCTGGCCCTTTGGCAAATAGGTTTGCATATATTTATCTTTATATATATATATATCTCTCTCTCTCTCACTCTCTCTCTCTCTCTCTCTCTCTCTCTCTCTCTATATATATATATATATATATATATATATATATATATATATATATATATATATATATATATATATATATATATATATATATTGTGTGTTGTATGCGAGTCCGAAGGAATAGTATACAGAAGATATAGTCCCGTCGCTCCCTCAAAAGCAGAAATAAAAATAATCAGAAGCAGAACGTATCACAAAGCACACTTTTGACTCACACAAGTCCCATCTCACATTAAATGCTGCCTCTGATAACAGTAGCTACTCATAACTTAAACCAGACAACAGAATTTGATTACAGGAGCTAACACATGCATGGAAGAATGATCACTACAACCATAGATGACATAAATGCACATTAAAGTGCCTGGCTGCTTTTCCAATATGAATAATTTAAAATAACATCAAATGTACCAGATGTTGCCGAAGTTAACCTGGCCGCAGGATGAGTGGAAGAAGAATGAACATGAGCCAAACACATGAAAATGAAAGTGTTTGCTGAATACGTAAGCTTTTTTTTTTTTTCATTCGTCACCCTACGTTAGGCCATTGCCTGGGCAATGCAAAAGAGTAACTCAACAAATTGTTGGGCTCGTTTATGAGATGGAGACACTAGAAAACACATTACTGCCAAAGCCTTTCATAAGAGACATTGATGTAACAGAGAATAAGCTATGAGAGACAACAGTGTGCCTACATTGAAATACAGGCTGACAAAAAAATGCAAACATGATACCTTGCTAATAAGAGACAACTCAAATACAGGATAATTGCTTCCCTGTGCATGTTTCTTATAAAGGGGTGCAACTATTGCCGAATGAGGATGTCACCATTTCCGTAACGAGAGTGTTCCGTCACCGGGGTAGTCATCATGAGCAATGTCATGGATTCAGCAGTACTAGCAGAGTGTATAGTCGTCATGAAGCACTTGCACGACCAATGGCGAGCCCATAACAGCTGCCTTGTTATGCTCTGTCAATGACCATTTTCCTCTTATAAGAAGAGAAACCACCTAATGTCACGAGAGGCTCCTGAAAAACTAGGTCCACAACCTTCACAATAAAAAGTATTTACTAGCCATTCTTATCATATCTTCCTGCCTTTCATCACGACGAATTCTGTGCAGTCATCCCTGGGACTAAGAATTCGGCACGCCAAATGATGAGAAAATAACAGGAAATATCGAGCAATGCCACAATGTACAAGCTCTGGGTTGCTCTCTTAAGAAGTTTAGCAAGGTCATATTGTACCAACATACTCAAAATTTGAACAAATTAGCATACCTCTGAAGCTTACAAATTGTTTAGATGCCGCTTTCAAGCATTATAGAATCACTTCAATTAAAAATGCCCAAGCTCAGCGTTGAAGGGACACTAAAGAGAAAACCAGTTTTTCACAAATAGATTACTCACACACAATTCTAAACTTATCGTGCTAACTGTGAGAAGATGCTTGATAAGCAAGAAAATACTAAAAAAGAAGCTGGTGGCAGCACCATATTGAACTTTCTGTACCAATCACAGTGCTGTCATGTATTTCAACTACTAAGACCAGGGTGTCTACCGATTTTATTTTTTCCAAATTTCCCCGACTTTTCCTGGTATTCCATGATGGTTCTGAGTACATTCCCTGACGAGGAGGCCTGCTTGGAAAACTGTTCGTCATCACAGCCAAGAACGCAAAATACAGGACAGTCCCAACACACAGGACATAGCGCTGTTTCACTGCCCTCGTGTAATGTGAACGAACCAAACAACCGACTTGACAGGGAGCCTTGTGACTATATGTGCACAGGAAACGAGCTCTCAAATGGCAAGGAAAAAAAATTAAAAAGGTGCTTGCACAAACATGATTTCATTGATATGTGGGGTTTAACGTCCCAAAACCACTATATGATTATGAGAGACGCCGTAGTGGAGGGCTCCAGAAATTTAGACCACCTGGGGTTCTTTAACGTGCACCCAAATCTGAGCACACGGGCCTACAACATTTCCGCCTCCACCGGAAATGCAGCCGCCGCAGCCGGGATTCGAACCCGCGCCCTGCGGGTCAGCAGCCGAGTACCTTAGCCACTAGACCACCGCGGCGGGGCACTTGCACAAACAGCAGGCAGAACTCGATGTGTATCTTTGTATAGCTACTACGTGAGCTTGACCCGGCCGGCGAGCCTTATTACAATATACTACTTCTGCCGAACCAGAATGCCTTAATGAGCTCGACTGACAGCAACGACGAACGAACACAAATTTATGGGCCTTAGTAACACCATGCCTTGGAATTATAATATGTTATGTGATCTAAAACGCATGAAATATTCTTTTCTTATTGTTTGTACTTCATCGATTACTCAAGCTGCAGAAATAGAGATAGTTCATAAGCTTTAATCAAGTGTGAAGATTCTTTTCATGAGAGTCGCGCAGGCTGCTATCAGTAAGTTTTTATGCCCCACCCTAGTTTTTGAAATACTCCTCAAGGATCCCCCGACTTTTCCGGACATACTTAGTAACATTAATTTCCCAGTGTTGCGAACGAATTTGTATGCGTGAGGAGAGATCGTATGGAAAATGCTAGCTAATATAAGAAGATCTGAAGAATATCTCATAGCTCCTCGTTCTTTAAGTAGAAGGCGCAACTGTTCCTTCAGAAACTCGAACGCTTCTACTTAAATTCCCCGGCTATTCCAGGTTTTGCAGCTTGGTAGACACCCTGAAGACATACGTAGCCTATCTAGTAGAAAATGAAGCACAGTGTCCTCTGAGGATGCCATAGACTTCACAGTTTTGTTGAGGCAACGTCACTCAAATATATAAAAATACATTTTGAAATCCCTGATGTCACCTACGGAGATGTTGATGGTAAATTATAAAATGAGACTTTGACATTGATTTTATTCACTACACTATTAAGGCTATGATGAAAAAATTAAGGACGTTAAGTTTTTGTAATGAAGTTTATCAGTCTAACCAAATCCATTGTTTCACACTAATGTCCCAATAAGCTCCCTACTATGTTGCGATCACAGTAAAATTTTGAGCAAGAGTCCCACCCGAGAACGCCTCCCCCCCCCCCCCTTCTAATTGCACTACTAACTTCAAATTTCTGTGCCATACTGGAAAAGCATCCCCCACACCCCTCATGACCTCTGTTAATAAACAAACAAGTCCAGGCAACATTAACTCGCTTGAATCCCGTCCAAGCCAGTACTGCTTAGTAGCCCAATTTTCAACCACCTCCACTTGAAATTTGTTTTCAAAATTATTTTTTTTTCTGTCCTATAAAACGATGGCACCCCTAACTTGGCCCACAACCTTCATTAGGATCTTTACATTTCTGGGAGAAAGAGCATCGAATTAAAGATCTGTACTTCCAACTCAACAATAGAACTTTATAATGCAATTAGTAAGCAAAAGTTAACTCTCTCAGATCTGTGTCTGCTGCCCAGAGTTGTTGCATAGATGTGGGCTCATTGTCAAAGGTGCTTCTGCACCCGGCTTTCCGCATTCTGATCGTATTTCCTTAGTGTTTCATGTGTTTGTTTGTTGACGTTTTAATGCACCACGCCATGAACAGGAGTCTTAGGACTTCTTAGGAAGTCCATGCCCATTTGAGCATTTTTTTTTGATAAACAAAAAACCTTGCTTTCATCATCTTCCATTTTGGTGCCATTCTTGTCAACCACCCCTGTCCCCCTTGACTGACTTTGCTAATATTAAGACTGGCGGAAGAAGGGTTTGCTTGCTTGAAATTTGCCAGTATGTGCAAATTTAAACCTGATTGTTCTAAATTAGCCACAATAATTTACTATTTTTTACTGTTTCTAACCATTTTGCACATAAATATTTCACACATTCTATGGCACTCGGCTCTTACTTTTGATAACTTGCTAAAATGCAACAGTAATGTGTGACATTCCTTAGCTTATGCATGTGGTCACTGCAAACCTGAGTAACACCTAAACTTTCTCAAAGAGTACTCCAGAACATTATGAACACAAGGCACTTTGTGACTATGTTGCACTCACTTTCAAACCCACGGTCAAAGCCCAGGCAAGTTGATGATTTCGAGAACGGTGCACGAAACACCTCCCAACATAAAAAGCTGCACTTGGGGTGTTGTGTCCTTCTTGCGATACGCTTGCTGTTTGTTGTGTTCAAACTAAATTCACGGGAACACAGAACCCGCAACTTGACTGCTGATACGGCCCAGTCTTGAACCCACACTCACCACAAAGATGAGGATTTGCCGCCAATGTCATTGTCACCGGACATGTCAATTGAATATGAGTGCTTCTGATTGCAATGCTCCAAATAAACTAAACAAATGTGCTGCCACTGCTTAATGATGATAAATGAAGAGTAAAACTTGTGTCATGCAGCACAATCTTGTGTAGATCTCGTTCTGTACAGAGCACAAAATGCTGACCAGCCAAACATACCACCAGGCTTAGCCAACTGCTTAGAATCAACCTTGTGTTTCAAACCCGAACGGGAATCGTGATTGGCACGTCTGCACAGCAGGTTGTAAAACGTTGACCACATCCGTTGCCATCAGTAAAAGCAAGTAGTCTCGACGAAATTCAACAATGAAGCAGTCTTTGAGATCTTGATTAGTGTCACAGCTTCTTGGCGGTTGACATATCTCCGGCATCTGGCGATACTGGCGTACCAAGGAGGGCTATACTTGCTGCGATGGTGCCTTCCTCGGCAGATGCCACTGCATCGCCACAGTTCGATGGCGGAAAAGATTGTTGACGCTTGCCGGTGGCAACACTGGCCTGGGTCGGCCCAAGGCTGTCGCTCGGCCGAGCCATAAATTGCAAACACAACACCGCCAACGAAACTAACAGAGGCTGCAAGGTAGAAGATGTGTGTCCACTGCGTCACTTTATCACTTTTCTGAAAAAAAGAGAAATGAAGGAGTGATTATGTTATTAGCCCTTTGAAACGCAGCACTTTCATTTGTAGATGTAACTTTTGCTATTGCTGTGCACCACTGGCACGGGCGAGACCACTAACACTGAACTAATACTAGTGAATTATAAGGGTGAGCGAATGTTCGAAATTGTGAACATATTTTTCGAATTGTGCTTTCGATACCATTTGCGCTGAGATTACACTACTCCATCTACTTGAACTTCCCGAAGACAAAAATACAGTCTCTGATTGACAGTGGCCCCTCCAGATTTTTATTACCCTTCATTCTATCACACTATCGCGTTGCGACAAAGCTGCCTTTTAGGCCCTCCTAAAGTCGCAAATGCATTGACTCAAGAAAACGCTGGTTCTAACACGGTGGTAATAGACATGGCAGAGGCTGGGGCTCAATTAATGATGTTCTGGACCTTGTGTGTGAGCAGAAAGTCGGATAAATTGGACGGCCAAGATTTCCAACAGAAAAATTTCGAATGTACGTTTATATACTCCATAGTGGTGTCGAAGGAAGCACACCTTGTCCACCACATCAGTTGGGGTCCCACAGAAGTGGAAAGAGGAGAGGCTGAGGAAACAGGCATCTTTGCCTTATAGTTGTAAGGTGTTATCAGCAATACATTGATTGTGCCAGTTCATGTACGCAAGTACGATAACTCCCCTGCAATGCCTCATTCTCGCTAAGACAATTGTGAAACATCACCGTGCCGGCACTTCATTAACGTATCCAGAAGAAAAACTTTCATGTTTCCATCTCACAACCACATAATGAAGAATCTTCCGCAACTTTTCTCCTGCAATACTGCTTCAAAGTACAGTCGAAACCTGCAATAACAAAATCGGCGGGGAAACCGAAAAATTTCGTTTTTGCGAGAATTCCGTTGTGCCGAGTATGAGACATAAAAACAGTGATACAGCCAGCAGAACGAAAATTTATTGCCAGAAGTCGGTCAACTTACTTTGCCGACCCTTGCCATGCAACAACTTCAAAGCTCTCCCTTCGCACTGGAAAAAGTGGTCCATTGCTATGTCGTCCTCATGTGCGCCGAAGAAGGAGCGAAGGGTGCCCAGCGCATCCAAAACAACCCGCAGGTTGTTTGGAGTGTGGCCACTCGTAGTAATCTGACCGTGCCGTGGCTTACAGCTTCGTTGCTTGCTACGAAGCACGTCGCCACGAGTGCGCTAGCGCATCTTTCCTGCCCGCAGTCGCGCTGTCGGTAAAGTGAGGGCTAAAGACAACTCCGATGACACGCCGCGCTCGTAGTACCCTGATCGCGCATCCGCCTAATGCTCCTAACCAAAGCGTAATTATATCTTAAGTGATCATCGAGTCGTGAACACGACACGAAGTAGCAATTTTCGAGAGCCATGTCCTCGCGACGCACAAGGAGCAGACGAAGATCTCCCGGAGCGAGCATCGGGCCAATGGGGAGTCGAGCTGAGGCAACATGGCGGCCACAGCCAATCAAAGGCCTCGAAACGACCTTCAAACATTTGCTTTTTGTGCACTTGTTTTTAAAGGAAGGAGCCAGCTGAGGCGGGAAAGTTAAACACGAAGAAATGCTCTTTCCGATGAGCCTAAGAATCGCTGTTTTCTCGCGATTTCCAGAAAATGTTCCGCTATTTAGGTGGGTGAAATGAATTTCCCGAAGCACTTCTGCGCGGTTTTCAGTGTATATATTATAGAATCAGATAGAAAAAAAGTTCCAGAAACAGAAAACTTGATTAAAAAAAAACCGATTTTTTTGCCATTTTTCGCGATCCCAAAGCCGCGTGCCCCCTGATGTAAACAAAAATGGCAGGTACCCACGCTAGCGCGTGCAAAAGCAGACCTTTCTAAATTTTGAGGGCGCATAACACGCATACGAACATATTTTCGACAGTTAATTAACCTTTGGCGGGAGGGTAAAAGTAAGGCTCGCACCATGGTAGAAAATTCGTTAATGCGGGATCGCTGTCCAAAAACACTTCGTTGCTGCGAGATACGTAATACATGGGCTTCTATGAATGTTCGCCGGCGATTCGGAAATATTTCGTTGCCGCGGGGATTTCATACTCGAGGGGTTTCGTTGTTGCGGGTTTCGACTGTATTGCAAAAATATTATTTGAGAAGTATTCAAGAAATATTTTAAAATATTGTCAGATTCACACTCACACTTCAGTACTTGAATTCGCTTTGTACCCAAAATTTTGCTATTCGCTCAGCTCTTTAAGCATTGTTGTTGCCAAAGGTTTCTCTTTATCCCTTGTGAATGAAATAATTTCTACAAATGAACACTGTGATGAGGACAGTACTGTCTTTAACGAGTCTTTGAATATGATGCACCTAGACAAAAATTTCAAAATATTTTTGTTAGCGCTTTGGTAATGCTCATTACCAGCACATAGCTATCGCATCTGATTTGAGTAGGTTGTTAATTTAGCTTATGCACTTCCCAAAACATTTTCAATAATATTTCTAAAAAAAGAGATACACTGATTTTTAATCCAAATGGTTAAACGTAAGGCGAGGTAACAAGAGCTCTGGAAAGGAAAGAGCATTGCCTATTTTGATGTTCTTTGCTCTCCTTCACTGCTGATAGCCAAGGTTGTTAGCAACAGACTCACCGCAGAGGACGACAGGAGACCAGCAACCAAAGGAGCCAGCACTCCTGTGGTCTGTCCAAATGTTGTTATCATCCCATTAAGGGTAGCTGCATGGAAGAAGTTGGCGAGAAGTTGCAAGTGACTATGCTGCTAAAGTTTTGAAATGTTAATGGGACACTAAAGGCAAATAACAATTTATGTCAGAGTGCAAGATCAATGTCTGCAAATGTCTAAATTGTCGATACAGTAGATCCTTGATATATAAAATTTAGATATATCAAATTATTGGCTATATCAAACAGTTGAGAAATCCAGTTGAACTTCCCAGGCAGAATTAGGGGACCGGTGCACTCGTATATCGAACTCATGCACAGAGGGACATCCATTATATCAAATGCTGCACCGCACTGAAACCCAGAAAGTGCATTTTTCCTAGCAAATATTGATCAATTATCGGCCGCATTCTAACCAGTTCCGATTCATTTCCGCATGCAGGTGACGAAAAGGCAGTGTTATTCCACCATTTGGTTTGTTGCGTGGCGCTTGCGAGCACAGTTCGATGTGGGATCTACAGGTCTTAACGCATGAGCGTAGTGTTTTTCAAAAAGACCGATTGTCGAGGACACCAATATGAGAATGCGAAGTCAATATGAGAATGCGAAGTGACTCAGCGATCTCGTTGCAATGTTCGCGCTCCCTTCCATGTTTGTTGGCATGTGATGGGCAAGCGAGCCTGAAAAGCATGGTCTCAGAAATGTGCAACCTCGTGACGTATTTTTACTGTTCTCGGTTTTAAAGGCCTGTCTCGGGGGCTGTGCTTTTTTTAGCTTTTCACATCAAAGCAGCTGAAAGCAGCAGCTACTGGCTATGAAGCCACAATTGACATCGATATTGCTAAGATGTCAATGGTGGGAACTCGGCATTGTTGTTTGCGACGTGTGGACTTACGTACTTCTTGCCTTGTTCCTGATAAATCCACATACGGGAGTCGAATAGTTGACCCACAAGTAGCAATAAAAATCATGATTTACACTTGGAGTGACAAGAAGTAAAGCAACCTCGTCAACTTTCATTGGAGGCTAGGTGATGACTTCAGCTGCATCATGGCAGCTGACAACGGCATGCGGTGCCTCAATGAATTGTGCGACTTATCAGCGTTTCTGGGCCCCATCTTGGACAATGAGCAAATTCAGTGGTGCAAATGACGACAAAGCTGTTTCTGACTGCGTCAATGCTGAGATCATGGCAGCCGTTGCCACGGAAGTGTACTTGTGCAGTTGTGAACATGCCAACGCCTTCGCTGCTGCCGCTAACCAACCTTTTGCCGCGCTACAAAGCTGGCATCGGCGTTCTGCGTCAATCAACGCTGTTGTGGCCAAAGGAGCTGAATCCACTTATTTGAAAAGCTTCAATGATATTAAACATGACTGGAGCTTGACGGCGCGCAAGAAGTAAGACAAGTTTATTGTCATGCGAAATGAAGTGCGGTAACTTGCAGTTCACACCTGGTTCTTCATTACACTTTGAGGGAATCGTTATGTTAGCACTTGTAGCAATTTCCGAGGCTTGAAATGGTTTTTTTAGGCCTCAAATGCACATATTCTGTATTTAGAATTATAGATATATCAAATTATTCGAGACCCCCTTCGAGTGTGATATATCTGGGATCGACTGTATGATCAACAACAGTGCTCTACTAATAGAGAAATCAAGGTGAATGTATGACACCATATGCGCCGCTGTCACGAGCAAGAGCCCATAGCAAGAGAGAAGACTATGAGGAGTGGCGCAAGATTTGAAACGGCACAAATTCACGCACCATAACGCGAAGACAAAGGTGCGTGGCCCTAGCTGTGATCGGGATGCAAGCTATGATGAGCTGGTATTGTCAGCGTGGGCTTGCAAGGAGAAGGTCATCTCAACAGCAAGTGCACTGGTGATGAGAACGAGAGGACATCGACTTGGCAACGTGCGACGCAGGCGTCCCGAGAGATGAACGGAGACCTCGACCTGCTTCAAGGGAAGCTGCTCGGAGAGCACCAACCGCTCGTAGCAAGTGCCAATGTTCTTGGCGCAAGCCCCTTTTGAAGCAAGCCAACAAAGACAGGCCCAGGTGGGCTACGTCAGCTCGCACTAACTAACGCGTACTTCCGAAAGCCGCTAGGCCTGACAATCGAGACATCTGCCACGTCACCAACATCAGGCGATGACGACGCCAGGCGACCACATCAACAGTGGCAGGGACAGCGACGTTCGTAGATAACGTCGAGAACCCCGACAGGCACCTGACACGAGAGATCAGTAAATTAATAAGAAGCGTGTGTGCTGTGACAAGTAATGTCGAGCAGGAGCATTAAGGCTATAGAGTTTCTGGGTGATATTTGGGACAGTTTAGTCTGTATGGGGGTTTGTTTGTAGGTTAGTTGTAATTTAGTTGGGAGTTATTACTAGTTGTTTTGTACATTTGGCTATATCTTTAAGTGCCGTGAGTGTTTATTACATGGGTTTTGTTGTTAAATCAGTCTCAGTCTATCGCCCGCAGCCTCCCGTAAGTCATGACAGCCACGAGTGGGACATTTCTCAAATGATCCCAATGATGTGAGGACTACCATTATTACTGGTAATCAAACAAGCTGCAGCAAAAACAAAAATTCCATGCATTAAAACACATAATAAAATGCTGCTTGTCAGTTTCTGTTTGATTTATAAAAAAAGAACCACCTGGCATTACCATGAGGAATGGCGTGATTGGTTCAGAAGTTTTGTTTTCACCTAGTTACGCTGGATAGGTGGTGTCATTCAGCGGGGCCCAGTTGAACCAAACAAGCAGAAAATTGTTCAATGGCTGTTGCTGCTGTGGCCTCTGGTACTTTAACCCGGGAGTTGCTAATATTGGCGGTCGAACAGTAAGGGCGGGCAACATTGGGAGATAGCAGTGATGTCAGAAATACCACTTTCAGGCCAGTGATTTGAAGTGCACTAACGCGATGCGAACCACCTAAACACGATTTTACTTCAAAATAAGCATTTCCTTAGCACAAAAGTAGCACTACGACGTTTCTGGACCGCTATTTAAACAATCAACGTCAACTTTATATTTGCCTTTAGTGTCTCTTTAAATATGGTGATACAGTCGAATCTGCATACAATTAAACCTTCCTATAACGAACCTCCATATATTAAATTTCTCGATATAAGGAAGTTTTTTCATTTCTCGCCGTTACTCCATAAAAGCATATGTATTTGCAACCTCTATGCAACAAAGTAACAGCAGGAGACATCCTTGGTATAACGAATTTTCGCTACAGACAATCTAGGAATTTTGCCACAGATCTTGTCATTTTGGCACCAGCATGCATTTTCCGCAGTTGCCCAACCACCAACAAAGTGCAAAGTGGAGGCAGCGTGCACGGCACTCCCAGACCTGTGCCTCACGAGCCGGCGTTACTGCCATTCTTGCCGCCATGTGCGCATGCGCAGATGTACCATTCCCCTCTCCAAACCAAACAAAAAAATAAATGTACTTTTGGGTTGGCAGTGCCACTCCTTTAGTTAGCATCACATATATAAGGCTGAGCAGCATACAAAGGGCGCTTTACTGAATAGTTTTCCACGCCATGCGCATGCATGCATTCAACGTGCACGCTTGGTGTGGCCCTTGAAGACGTTCAGGTTCTTTTTTTTCTTTTAAACTCTGACAGCTGTGTCGTCACCATCGAGGGTATGTCAGATTAGGCGCCAATGGAAACTCTCTGACACCATGGTGAAAATGACGGATCTTTGGAGGTCGACTCGTAACGCGCTTCCGTCTTGCGCCGCGAGTTGGCGGGACTGTAGTGTTCGCGATTAGCTCTGAAGCAACATGACGGCACGTTGAATGCGATAAAATGAAAGCGATAGCAATTAACTGTAGCGTTATATGAAGTAAGGCTGGCAGCCAACTCTTTTGCATCTGATATCGCCGAACTCCCACAAAACGGTGTAAGCAAATACGGCCTTTAGTACATGTACAGCATTGCCTGTGTATTTGAATTAAGCGCCTTTTTTGATCGCTTTTCTATCTCAGCATGTGCTGCCACACTTAGAGAATATATGTAAATTTTTTTACGCACTGACATTTTTCCTTTGTATTTTTTTGCTTTCCAAAGCAGTGCACTAGCTTATCGCTTGCACGTCCAAGCTCGTAAGAGGAGTGGCTGGGTTAAAACGCACCTTTTTCAATCCTATCTCTTGCTTGGCATGTGCTTCCACACTTTGACATATGACATTTATTCATGCGCTGATGTCCTTCTGTTCCCTTTTTTGCTTTGTAAAGCGTCGCATCGGCTCTCACTTGCACATTCGAACGCACGTATGCAACCCAGTTGGTTCTCATTTCGTCTTTCATATGGTTACTGCTTCTCACTCCCACAATGCTTATGGCTGTCTGCTTTCTAATTTCTCAAAGGGCAACTGCTTGTGACTTTCTCACTTATTGCACTCCTGAGCGCAATTACATCAGTTTCCGTTCAGCACTAAACTACACAAATTATGCCGCCGTGGTTGTGTTTCTTGTTTTGGGAACTCAGAAAAACTAGCTCCGTGTCGTTGGCAATAAGAAGAAGCACTATTACAATTTTCTCACTCATTTTGCCTTTTGGACAGACACACAACCACACAGTTTTCTATCATGAGGTCGCTCACACAGTTCACTTATGCTACAGAAGTGCGCTCCGGTTGCTCTGGGGCTAAGAAGTCAAGTGGCAATTCTACCATTGTGAACTATTGCCCAAGGCCGAATAAGAATCTCATTCATGAAATGTCAGTTCACCCGGCGAGACTCGGATGACGGCGAAAGAGCGACATCTGGAGAGCATGCGTGGTGAGACAGTCTGGATCGAATCAGATGATTTTGTGTTATGTTTAGTGTAAGAGCAAAAACATTTTTACCGGAAAAGTACTCTGGCGAGCTTATTTTTATATGCATGTCTATGAGCTATATTTAATAATAATATTTATTGCATATTTATTGCATAATATTTATTTATAAAAAGTGGTATCAGTGTTGTTTTTTAGGATTTTGTTTGATGTTACTACAGTCAAGAGTCCGACGGAATACCATCTGGTCGGGAACAAACATAGTGCAAAATAATAAAAACGCCGACCAAGCTAAAATTTTTCTCAGTGTAGTATATAAAATTCCTTGCAAAGACTGTGAATACAAATATATTGGCGAGACAGACAGTTGCAAAAGAAGGCTCCGGGAACATTTTAATGACGTTAGGAACAAGAAAGTGGCTTCTAATGCCCTCACAGAACATGTTGCGTCTACTCGACTGGAATAAAACCTGCATCGTTGCTACAGACAGAAAGTTGTTACCATGATTGCACTTGGAATCCCTGGCCATCCAAACTACTGCGCATGGGCTGAACAGAAATATCGAGACACTTCCCCCTGTGCACGCGCAATGTCTGCAACACGTGATGAAACGTGCATAAGAAGAGCGCACTATGCCATTTGAGGTCACTGTGAACAAGGCTCCTGTGTGGAGAGCGGAAACATCTTTTAATTTTTGTGTATTTTACCTTGCTCGGTGTTTTGTTATTTTGCATTGATGTTACTATGAATAAAACGTGTATGTAACAACAAAAATGATTTTTTTTTTTTTTCAAACTGCAGTAATGAGAAGAAATTTCAGAAAATTTTGTTTGAAATATAATTTTCTGAATGTTTTATGTCAACAATAAAAAAGCACACACTTTTGGACTGCATTTCATGAAAAAATTAGACTCTCAAAGGGTTAGCAATCACTCTGGCAAAAACCTTCTTTGTGTTGTGACACAACGCTTGCTGCCTGCTCATGAGTTAATTAAACCACCTTTGCTAAGAACTGACACCGCTTTACTGCGGCATGGTACCACCATGCAGAGCTATTCATCCAGTCGCACACCTACATGGCTCATGCCGCCACTACTGAGCCACCAGCTCTATATGAGTGTGTAAGTTTCTACGTCCTTCATGCCTCCTTCACTGCACACCGTGCATGGGTGCGGCAAGTAGCCCGTGTGTTTAACGCAGCTGGCACAAGCATTTTGTGAGCAACGCGCACTCTAGGTCCCATGACACTTTGCAGTCTAGAACAACGATGTACGGCACACTTCAGTAGTCACTGAATGAAACACGCCACATACACTCTCTGTCAGGGCATCGGCGTTACTTGGTGTTCGCGCCGCCCAACAACTTTGAGCTACTTTCATTCTAAAAGAGAGGGCATGCAAATTAGCTCCACTCTCTGCTCTGTACTTTTTTTGTTCATACAAAGCGACATGCATTTCGAAGCGGTGTCGTACAATGCGGCAGTGGTGCGACTCCGAACGGCAACATGGTGCGCTTGTACCACAGTAAATCAGGGGTTTACACCGCGGTCTCAGTCAGCAGATAGCTGCAGATGACTGTCATAAAATCCTTAGTGATGAGAAATAAATGCACCTCATCGTTGACTGCGGCCTCACCACCTTTTTCCTAATGTTTATCTGTGAAGACATCACCGTAATCGTGTGAAAGTCGAAATCACTGATAGACCGATATCTGCCATTGTCGAAAAGATGGAAGACGGTTTGCTGCACACGATTTGCGACTCCAATAAGTTGAGGGACGTTGTGAAGTTTTTATGCGACAAAGATTCATTATACAGTCGCCGACCGATTTTTCGGACCTGGCGGGGACCGAAAAAAAGTACGAAAAATCGAACAGTCCGAAAAATTCGTTTTCGCCAAAAATCTGAAGTTTATTGCATCAGGCAGGTTTTAAAAAGTCCTTGATGCTGCCTTGCCTCAAACTACGCTTGGAGGCAATTTGGTTTACCCGTATTTGCGCCAAGGTGACATCGTCGCCGTAAATGCTCGACAAAATTGTCACCGCGTTGGCGATCTCCGCCGCCGACGGCTGCGGGCGGTCGTCGTTGTCGTCATCCGAGCCGCTCTCAGGCTCCGGGACAACCTGGCGAAGAATTTCGTCGTCAGTGGCCTCCGCGCACGAAACAATGTCGTCGTCCGCACGAGTGAAGTCTTTAAATGTCATTGTGGCAGGTAGAGAATCCTTCTTTCGCCTCCTCCCCGTGCGATGTGATGACGATAGTGCTGACCGAAGACGAAAAAACGGCATCCGTCACCGCGTCTTTTAAAAAGCAAACACGGCCTCCGAAACTTAAAATATGGCGTGCGCATTCCAATCTCGGAGGCAGGAAAGGCATCTGAAGACCAAGCTTAGCCAAGCCGACGGAAAATCCAACTTGGCGGCGTTCACAATGGCTTGAGGCGTGGCACAAAACGAGCGATTTAGTCCGAAAAATCGAACTTTCAGGGGCAAGTCCGCCCGAAAAATCGGTCGAAACAATGCATTAGCTCTATGGGATCCCTGACGGTGCATTTATGAAGTCCAGAATATCCAACAAGTCCGAATTTTTGGAGTCCGAAAAAACTGTAATCATTGGATCTTGCAGTTGTGGCTGCGTGCATACCAACGCATTGTTTTGATTCAATGTAGATGGTAGTAGTCGTAGAGAATAGCAGCAGGAAGTGTTGCAGCACGAGCTGGCCAAAAGGCGAAGTGCAGCATTCTATTATTTTTTTTCGTTTTTACTCACTTCCGTCCTGCCATTGAACGAATGCCTAGAAAGTCAGCGACCTCGCATCTGACATCTGCATGCAGTGCTTCACAATATAAGACATCCTCGTTACAAGTTCACTACAACTTGCACATTCCTCTCTTGTGCTTAAAAGACCTGTTTTAACATTATTTTATCCCTTCACGTATGACACATTTTTCACTGCGACTGTATCAGCATTGTTCATTCTAAAAGTAAAAGACTTTTAAAAAATATTTGCTAAATGACGATGCAATTTCAATGAACAACAGAGCAAAATCCTAAGAGCACCGAAATATCGTTATAACCAATAGACTGTTATATCTGGGTTCGTTATGAGTGGGTTCGACTGCAAATAACGTACAGTGGGAAAACCCAGAAAATATGTCCAGTTACTCGATTTAGCCTTTTCTTTTTCGTGTGCTGCCCTCTGCTGTGTTAGTCGAATTTCGATAAGGGCCGAGCCAACCAAAGTAGACAAAATGAAAGCCTCAGATATGAAGCGGCAGTGCACGACTTTTCCACTCCAGAAAGGATGCCCACACCATAGCATAGTGAAAGAGGTAGATTGCACAAAGGCCATTCCATTCAGGCTAAAACACAAACCAAGCTTTTTTTGTTAAAGAACCTGGTAGAAGCGAGATGAAACGTTCAGTACTACCCACACCCCAGGCGAAATTCTCTAATGAATGAATGCAGCATACGTATCAATTGTGACAAGCACAGCAAAGTACCTGAGTACATGGGAGCCATATCGACAACTGCAGCTGCGTTGCCAGCTGTGAAGGCACCCAAGGTGACCTTGCCAATTACCAGCAGAAACAGCACGAGTGAACGGTTCGTTCCCGAAAAAGTCAGGCACAGAAGGCACAGCGATGCACCAAAGTTCGCTGCAAAATAAAATGTTCCAAACATTGCACACGTGCCAAGTCACTGAACAACAAAGTGTGCCAGGATGGCGGACTGTCTATTAATGTGTTAAATTTACAGAACTTCATTCCGAGGCGCTCTATATTCTTTTGCGAGAAAATTAATAAAATTGTAATATTTTCATTCATGTATTTTTCATGATCAAAATTGAGTAGTGCTTTATTAAACGTGTTTATTCTGATTTCTGTCATGTTCTCTTATTGTACAAGAAATAACCAACTCTCACTTTCGAAATATGTAGGCAACTCGATATTAGTTACCGTATTTTTCGGTGTATAAGTCGCGGTTTTTTTTCTGAATTTTTCGTGGGTGCGTCTTATACAACGATGCGACTTATATACATTCAAAATCGAGTTGGATGCCACGGTTTGGGTGGCGCTGTTTACGTCAAGCGGGCATCAAAATGGCGTCTACGGCGCTTCACCGCCTTCTGCGATGCACAGAAACCACATTTAAAAAGAAAGTAAGATTAACGGTAAGTTAACACCCTAAAGATAACGCAGCTATGTAGTTTTGCACAAAAAAATAATCAGAGGGGTGAAAATGTGGAGCTATTTTTTAAATTATAAATTATGGAAAGCAAGTTTGGATTTCAGAGCCACTTCCTTTACCATCACTTCCGTCCGCCATAACGTCTTCATTGCACTCGCTGTGTTGCTGTTGCTGCGTGCGTCTCGTGTGTTGTGTTGTGCGTCGTAGCATAGAGCCGGTAGCGCCGTAGAACCTCGCGAACCATGGCGCCACTTGGAAAGCAAAGTCGGCGAAGCTATGACGCCAAGTTCAAGCTGCGCGCTGTTGAATTTGCCGAAAACCACGGGAACAGAGAAGCAGGGAGGCAATTCGACGTCAGTGAAAAAATAATCCGTGACTGGCGCAAGGCCCACAGCGTCCTCCGGACGATGAAGTCGACAAAGAAGGCCAACCGCGGCAAGAAGGCGCACTGGCCGGACCTCGAGCGTAGCCTGCGCACGTGGGTACTGCAACAACGAGCCGAAGGAAGAGGGCTGTCACCAGTGCAGCTGCGCCTGAAGACGAAGGCTCTGGCAGCGGAGAGCAATGTTATGGGATTCAATGGTGGTCCGTCGTGGTGTTTCCGCTTTATGCGACGGAATCAGCTGGTTATGAGAGCCCGGACGACAGTGTGCCAGAAGCTGCCCGACGACTTTCAGGCGCAACTGGACAACTTCAGCTCATTCGTGAGGGAGGAAGTTGCGAAGAAGAATGTCAGCACGAGCCACATCGTTAACATAGATGAAGTGCCGCTGACATTCGCCATCCCGCTTGGGAGAAGCATCGCCGAAAAAGGCTAGAAAACTGTCACGGTGAGGACAACAGGCCACGAGAAGTCCCACTTCACCGTTGTGCTCGCCTGCTGCGCGGACGGCACAAAGCTGCCTCCCATGCTAATATTTAAGCGGAAAACCTTGCTGAAGGATAATTTCCCTCCTACAGTGGTGATTCAGGCGAACACAAAAGGTTGGATGGACGAGGGAATGATGAGTGTGTGGCTTGACCGCTGTTTTTCCCGTCGACCAGACGGATTCTTCCACGTGAAGCCAGGAATGCTGGTAATGGACAGTATGCGGGCACATATCACCGATATTGTCAAGAAAAAGATCAGTTCAAAGAACTGTATGCCAGTGATTATTCCCGGCGGCATGACGAAGATGCTTCAGCCGCTTGACATTTCTGTCAATTGCAGCTTCAAGGCAGTTCTGCGACTTTCGTGGGAAACGTGGATGTCGGAGGGAGAACACAGCTTCACAAAAACGGGGCGCATGAGACGCGCAGAGTTCGGCGAAGTGGCGAAATGGGTGAGTGACGCTTGGGAGTCAATTTCTGCGAAGACCATTGTGGCGGGCTTTCGCAAGGCCGGTCAGATCCCTTGCGCGGCCGATGGCGACGTTGAAGAGTCCGATTCGAGCGAGTCGGAGGACGACAGTGATGTGCCAGCAGTACTGCAACCAGAAGTAGCTGCATTGTTCGTGAGCGACTCGGAGGAAGACGACTTCGATGGCTTTGAATAAACGTCACCAAGCTATCGGAATAATAAAGGTACTTCTGAAAGTATTGCTTTTATGTGTGTTTAAAAGCGCTCGCACGCGTGACTGCCGATAGCTAGAAACGTGCAAAAGCGTTGGCCGTCGCAAGCATGCATTTTTGCAATGCATTGTCATGACGAGATACTTAAATGTCGGTGGTCGGATGAGCAAATGCGTCTTCTACACCGGTGCGACTTATATACATTTTTTTTTTCAGAAAAACTGCTATTTTGAGGGGAGTGCGACTTATACAAGGTTGCGACTTATCAACCGGAAAATACGGTATATACAATCTAAACAAACAGAAAAGAATGCCAACAATGGTCCATCCTAGACAGCCAGCATACAATGCTGGCACCACCATTGTATAAGGATGGCAATAAAGGTCCATCTTTCCCACCCTATTGACTAGAGCTATCTTTGCCATTATTGGGCCCCCACTGGCTACCAATATATGACCAACACACATTTCTGTGCAGCGAAACCCCAAAAGACAATGTGGGACCAATATACCAGCCTATGCTTACCAACCTTGAGCCAAGATCATTCTAATGCCAGCATGCTGCCCAGGTAGGAGCAGCATATCTTTTCACGTCAAACTCATGCCACATGCAGAATCGGTGCTATGCTTTTGCCACTACAACACTGGCACTGGCGAAATATGGCGTATACCAGGAGTCAGCCCAAAGCACGAAGCAGACGATGGCCTCAAAATTTTGTATACAGTGAAAGCTCGTTAATTCAAACTTCAATAATTCAAATTTATGGATAATTCGAACTGTAAGTTATGGTGAGGCCAAGCTCCATACAAGCCTATGAATAAAAAAAGCCTGTTAATTCAAACGCGAGTAGGTTCCACGGCGGATAATTCGATCTATGCGCCACCGCGCCGGCGGCTTGACTAGTCACTTTATAATGCGGCAGCTGAGTTACGAGGCGGCGTTGACAGGGAGCGGAAAGAAAAACGGAGAAACTGGCACGGAGGTCAGAGTGCAGAAAATAGCACCACTTACTCTTCACCCCTCTCCCCCAACAATCTCTCTCTCTCTCGACGGCTGCCTGCTTTCCGTCCTATGTAACCTCCAAGATTTGATTTTTTTTTAAGCGCCAATCTCGGAGCCTTTGAAAATCCTGCGAAGTTGTCGCTGTTAGACGACAGATGGCATGACTAGCACACAGCAAATCGGGTGCGTCGTAGCTTCGCCCAGCCTTCTCTGCAGTCTCTGTCTCGGGCGTGCGTCGTATACCTCGGTTATTGGTGCTGGGAGTAGCTTCCGACTGTCGCGATTCTTTGTGTTGGTGTTAGACCTCGGCTAACGTTTGTTGCAGTAGTGCCGGTAGTAGCTTCCTGTCTGTCGCGATTCTGCTGCTCTTACTTGATGGCCTGTGCCCGCGGCAAATACCGTGCCAAAACACTTCAGGAGAAAGCTAATATCCTGCGGGAAGTGGACGCCGGACTCTTGCCTAAGCAAGATATCGCGAAAAAGCACGGGATACTGAAAACAACGCAGTCTACTTATATAAAAAGTAGGAGGACTATTGAAGACACCTTACAGGCAGAAGTTGCGAGCAAAAGGAGGAGGTTGCGGCCCGTAAAGTATCCTGACCTCAAGAAAGCGCTTCTCATTTGGGTAAAGGAAATGCGTTCGCAGGACATACCACTGAGTGACCCAGTCATACTGGCAAAGGCAGCGGACTTGGCCCTGCAGCTAGACTACGACGACTTTGCTGCTTCAGATGGGTGGTTGCACCGTTTTCGCGAGCGCTACGACCTCATTTTCCGTGATGTGTCGGGCGAAATGAACGTCATCAACATGAAAACGTGTGAAGGTTTGCGCTCCGAAGTGTTTCAAGGCTACATGGAGAAGTATTCTCCAACGGACATATTTAATGCGGATGAAACTGCCTTATTTTTCAAACTGCTGCCCGCCAAAACTATCGCGTATAAAGGGCGACAAGTGCACGGGAGGGAAGAAAAGTAAAGAACGGATAACTGTGATGGTTGCTGCAAACATGACCGGGACCGAGAAGTTGCCTCTGTTTGTGATGGGAAAATCGAGAAGTCCTCGTTGCTTTAAGGGGGGACGCGGCCTTTGAAAACCGAAAAATCGCGAAAAAGTCGATTTTTGGCAAACCACATATTCGGGCAGTATGTGTCATAAACTACCTTTTCTGTAAATATCAACGTCTAATTCGTCGCGAAACCATTTGAAATAAAGTTTAGAACATGCCGCGGCGGCCCTCGAGCGGCGGGCGAGCGCTAAAAATACCCCAACTTGGCGTGATCGCAGTTTCTCGACCGCTCGACGGAGCGCCGCCATTTTGGTGTTGTTTTGTTTGTGCATTCTTGCTCTTTCTTTCCCCGCCACCTGCGTCGCCGGCGGCAGCGCAGGAGAGGAACAAGCCGCTCATGATTGGAGGGCTCGCGAGAGCTTTCAAGTTTCCCGCGGCTGAGGCGTGCAGCTGGGATTGGGCGAAGCGCGCGCTCCCCAAGGACGCGGGGGAGCCCGCGACTGCCATTGGCTGCTGCGCGCGATGACGTAGCGCTCTTGCGCATAATGCGGCGGATGCGGCCGCTCGTCTGCTGCTCCTCCGTCCGGCGTCTTTGTGTTCCGCTCGCTTCCGTGTATCGTTGCAGCCGTTCGCATACTCTCCACGTTTCAACTGTCTTCGAAACGATTTTCAACCGTCTTTACGAGATGATTTTCAACCATCTATATGAGACCGTTGTTGTGTTCGCTCACGATGCGCCCAACGAAAAAGAAGACGCTACAATCGTTCGGTGCAAGGAAGCGAGCTATGAAGCTTGTCCGCGCGGCGAGGCTCTCCGCTCGCACGTGCGCCGACGGTGATCGCGCCGACGGTACCTGTGGGGCAGCTTCTGCTTCATCATCTACGCAAGAGAGTGGTCGCATCGACGCGCCTAGCAACGGGACTCCTGCTCCGCCGGTGCAAGAATTTGTCGTTACAAGTGCGCCTGGTGTCTCGTGCTCATCGACAGTGGCTTCCACATCTTCTCTTTCATCGGCCTCGAGTGCGATCGCGTCGTCAACTGTGCATTTGCGAACAAGTTTCCTGACGTGCGAGGAGAAAGAGGCGGCGGATCAACAACGCGCTGCTGTGCAAAGAGAACTTGGCGCTATGCCAGCGACGGAGCGGAAATTTCAGGCAATGGAGCGCGATCATGAAGCTGTCATCGCTACAAGTGAAGGCGAAAAATTTTTCCTTGTGCAAATGGATGCCCTAGACGACCTGCTATCTCGCACCCCGTGCCACCGATGTACCGTGATTGGGATGAAGGTACGAGGAGGCACCCAACTTGGACTTGCTGCAAAGCTTGAGCTAGTATGCTTGCATTGTGGAGTAGTTTCAAGCTCATGGAGTTCATCTCGTCAGGATGACACAAAGGCCTTTGATGTGAATGTAAGAGCCATTATGGCAACAAAACAAATAGGCAAGGGACAAACAGCTCTGAACGACTTTTGGGCAGCGATGAACGTGTCCCATCGTGGCCTCCATCACAAGACCTTTCAGAAGCACCTGAAGAAATTCAGGGAACCGCAGACACAATGCATAGAAAATTTCTATGCAGAATCTGCTTCTGCTGTAAAAGCCACTTACACAGAAATGGATCAATATTTCACCAGGGATATAACAGTTTGTTATGATGGAACATGGCACAAGCGTGGGCACACATCCCATATTGGAGTCGGGGCAATTATCGAATACCATACGGGCCTTATCTTGGACGCCGTTGTTCTGTCTAATCAGTGCCTTGGTTGCCAAGTAGGGCCAAAGCCTGGAGACGCAGACTATGCATGCTGGCTGGAGAATCATGTGTGCCAGAAAAACACCGACTCTAAATCAGGGAGAATGGAGGTTGAGGCAGCTATCATCCTCTTTTCACGCTCACTGTCGAAGCACAACCTCCGTTACACAACGCTCGTGTCTGATGGAGATAGTGTTACCTTCTCTGCCCTTGTACAAGAAAATGTTTATGGACTGGTCCCCATTTCAAAAGAGGAATGCCTGAACCACGTTCAGAAGAGGATGGGGACTGCACTTCGCAACCTTGTGCAGAAAAGTGACAAGGCTTTGGGAGGGAAGGGCAGGCTGACAAAGGCCCTCATCGACAAGTTGACAGATTATTATAGCTGGGCCCTACGGAACAATCCCGATGATGTGGCTGCAATGCGGCGGGCAGTGATGGCATCGTACCACCATGTGACGTCGACGGATGAGGAGCCGCACCACGACTTGTGCCCAGAGGGTGCAGACTCCTGGTGTCGTCACAATGCCAGCAAGACTACCGGTGTTCCACCTCTGAAGCATTCGTACAAGCTGCCACGCTATGTTGCAGATGCACTTCTACCTATTTATGAGAGGCTCTCACAGGCTTCTCTTCTGCAACGCTGCCTGGGAGCAAAGACGCAGAATGCATCAGAGTCCTTTCACTCTGTGCTGTGGTCCCTCATGCCCAAAGAGCAGCATGCGTCACTGATTGCTGTGGAGACAGCACTGCATGATGCAGTGCTAAGATACAATGCTGGCTGCTACAGGACCACCCAAGAGCTAGCTTCATCAGTGGGGCTAACACCTGGCGACCTGGCCATTCAACGGGCAGCCGAAAAAGATTCTCTGTGCTTGAAAAAGGCTAAGAAGCGATCCCTAGAGAAGATGGAAAGGCGGCAAAGAAAGAGAGTGCCAAAGGACACCTCCAGTTACGCTGCAGGTTCATTTTAGAACTGCCTATGTGCTCAAAACTTTCAAACGTCGTTTTCTCAAAATGACTTTTCTGGCTAGTGAGGCTGCTTATTCCAGCCATATCTCTGGAACCACTCATTGGATTTCCATAAGTCTTTTTTTATTATGTACATGAATAAATTTCTGAGGGGGTGACAAGCCCATTTTTTCAATATATTGTGGGTGTTATTTATTATATTTAATCGAAATTTGATTGATAATATCCTAATCACGAACACAAAGTTTGATGGTCTGCTAAAACTTTTCAGCAAGGAAATTCAAAAAAAGGGCTCTGTTACCCCCTGGAGTATCAATCTGGGAATCATCATAGTTAATTTCACAGTTCCAGCACCTTTTGAAAGTTCTCCAGGCCTGGAATAAGAGAACCATGTGCACTACCCTGATATTCTGCTGTAACTTGAAAACCAGTGAACGTAACTTGATGAAATTTTGTAGTTCTTCTAATGCTTTTGCTATAAGTCTATCCTGAAAATTTCATTAAGATATCTCAATAAACAAAAAAGTTGGTATCCGATGGTAGCCTCCCCCCTTAAGAACATCCGGTCCCTCCCATCAGACTACGCGGCCAACAAAAAGGCCTGGATGACAGGAGAATTGTTCGCGCAGTGGCTGGGGAAGCTTGCCAAGAAGTTCGTACGCTGTGGCTGCAAAGTCCTGCTTCTTGTGGACAACTGTTCGGCTCATAAAGTCAACATTGAGATGAAGGCCATTGAACTGGCCTTCCTTTCAGAAAACACGACAGCGGTACTGCAGCCTATGGACCGGTGTGTAATCAGAAATTTAAAATCATTTTATCGGCGACATACGATGAAACGAATTATTTTGTGCAATAACTACCAAGTGACGCTCCTTAGTGCACTACACATGCTTGTGCGTGCTTGGGAGCTAGTGACAGCGCTTACGATAGCTAATTGCTCTCGCCACTGTGGCTTCAGCACCGAAGCTCTGCAAGCTGATGAGCCACCAAGGCTCGAACACCGCATCACCGCCCCCATGGCAGACGTTTTGGAAGACGTCTGCTTTGCGGACTACGTCAATGTGGACTCAAGTGCAGTGGTGTGTGGTGCACTCACGGATGTCAACATAATATGTCAGGTGAGAAGTGCAGAACCTGTCGCTGCCAGTGACGATGATGAGGAGGAGGACGAAGCACCAGTGCGGTTCTCTGCTGTGGAAGTCATGGCCGGATTGAATGCCGCCCGTCTTTTCTTAAATTTTGAAGAAGGCGGAAAAGAGGCGTTCCGCCGAATTCGCTCGTTAGAGCAAAAAGTGCTGGCTGTCGCCTTCAAGAAAAAAAGGCAGACCGCGATCACAGATCTTTTTGAAAAATAAATTGTTATGCCCTACTCGTAGTGTACTATTGTTGTTTTTCACTTTCGTTCGAACTTTCGTTAATTCGAATTGAGGTGGCTTCCCTTTGCAGTTCGAATTAACGAGATTTTACTGTGTTGGGAGGTGCGCTCAAGCTCTGTGCTCCGACCCCTTTCCTTGGTTTTCGTTTTTAAAACAGGGCCTCATCTTGCACCAATTTCAAGGAGGAAAACAGTTCTTTTAAATGAGAATGAAATTTCGGCATCACTGCAGATGAAGCAGTGCACATGCATCACAGAAAATGTTCCGCCTCAGCGTCAAGTTTGGCTGCGATTTACCTTGTAGCTGCTGTGTAAAACAACAATGCGGCAAAGTAATGATCTTATCAGTAAAGAATTAGCAATGTGCAACAAAAGGTATAGATTTCTGAAGTGTAAGGAACAAATGTTTTTCAAAGACTTTTTTGGTCTCAGCAAGCAGTGCCCCTTAAGAAAACAAGTCTGTCGATATACTCACCAGTGAGCTGAAATGCTTTTCGCACAAGAGTGGTCGGCAGGTCGCAACGAAGCAGGCAGTCTGCAAGCACGCCCGAACCCAGCATCGACACAATGGTGAAGGCAAACACGAGAGCACTGAAGTTGGCGTTCTGGGAAAAATAAGTATCGTGAATGACACAAACAGAAATGACCAAACCGATCTGAGGAAGCAATGGCATTTGAAGAAAAACTGAGAGGCAACACCCCACATTTATTCAATAAAACTTGATAAAGTTCTGAGCTTTGATACCTGCTGGCCAAAAATCCTTAGTCCATGCACTCTAGTATCTTTTGCTTTTCTATGAGTAATGCAAGTGGGTATTTTTTGAAACCTTCAGACTACACAGGAAGTTCTGCAAAATTTTACAGAGGCTAAGTGGCCAGATTATCGAAAAAAAGGCTTCAAAATCTGTGATGTCTTATTGACATCAAAGCGCTCAAGTTTCCCCATGCACAAATTTAAAAAACACCACTTATCTTTTTGTTCTCTTTTATTAATATAATATGCCATGAAATAATTAAAACAATATATTTTTTTGAAATTATTTTGTCGCTCTAACTAATTTATCCCAATAAAAGTTTAATTAAGCTTAAAAAAAGCTAGCTTCTCAAAATTGCCAATCTTTTTATTTGTGCCAGCCCAGACCTGACTCAGGGACATCCCAAGAACGCCTTCCACGTACGCTGGCAGCTTGGTGAACAGTAGCAGAGAGACCCACAAGTTGGAGAACCGCGCTGCCACCAGGGCCCACACAGGTGCTGACGTGAAACACAGCACGCCAGGGAAGCGGCCGTTTCTGTAGCAGCAAGAATGTGAACATCACGTCTGCTGTCTAAACAAGACGAAACTGGTTTGAGATGCAGCAACATACTCTATTTACACACGCTTACCACAACAGCTGATTATCGATGATACGAATCTTAAGGGGGAGCGAAAATATTTGTGTCGCCCGAAATTCTGTATCATGAAAAAAATTAGCAAAATCCATTATCGAGCTAGCGTATAAAATTGCAACAATTACTTTTCTTGAAAGAACTAACAAGTGTCTTCCTAGGACGCATTCCAAAAGAACAATAAAGAGCAGCACAGTCGACTGCTGCACAGCTTCACTTGAGGCTAACTGAAAACTAAGTGCCAACTCCACTCTGTCGCAGTCATAAGGAAACGACAGGAGCTCAGAAATGCTTCGAGCCTATTCATATTATCACTGGCTTCAATCCATTCAGTCAGCAGTGACAGTAATTATTACTTCACTGGCTTCAATCTACTCAGCAGCTGCTGACCCTGCTGACTCAGCTGACCTGATCTGCTGCCCATGTGCTCCGAGCAGCACATAGGCAGCAGAAGTACAACTTACAGAGGCACCGGCAATAAAGAGACAAGAGATAAGTGATTTCGCCGGCTCCCAAAGTTAGTGTAACCTCGCCCCCCCCCCCTCCCCATCCGCAACTTTCTACTTCCTTTAATGCAGACTTGATAGTCCTATTCTCAGTAGTGCTAATTTTGCCTGGATGGTTGGCTTTGCGAGATAGCACCATCGTGTTGCATTGATTGATTGATTTGTGGAGACGTCGCAAAACCACCATGTAATTATGAGAGACGCCGTTGTGAAGGGCTCCGGAAATTTCGACCTCAGGGGTTTTTTAACGTGCACCCAAATCTGAGTACATGGGCCTATAACATTTCCGCCTCCATTGGAAATGCAGCCGCCACAACCGGGATTTGATCCCGCTACCTGCCGGTCAGCAGCCGAATACCTTAGCCACTAGACCACCGTGGCGGGGCCACCTATCATGTTGTAGAAAAAAACCACCTCAATAGGGGGTTACATGTGGTCACACGTATATGTGTTCAGTTTGAATACTTTGAAATTTTGAAATAATCTGAATTCATGTTGAAGCAAATTCGAATATTTGGGATTCATTTAATAAGCGCCCATTTATTTATCCATACACATGTAAACCTAAGTTTCTGTTCTTCACTTTTTCAGGGTGTCTACGAATCAGTTTTTTCGATATTCCCTGATTTTTCCAGGTTTTCCATGACCCTTACGTCTGTTCGGAAAACTCTGTGCACCGAAAACAGGCCCTCGAGTGATAAAAAAAAATCTGGCACTCCTTTAAGGGGGGACATGGGTCTTTAAAATTTTTTTTCTGTTTTTGGCTCAATCTTGACCAAACCTCACCATCTTGGACAGTTTTTCATGCTGATTTCAAATATGTAATTGTTTCTGAAATAGCTTCAGTGGATAAAAAGATATTAACATCTGTAATTTAATTAATTATGCACTTCATTGGGGGCTTTTTGGCAACTTAATCAAGCCAGATCCAAAAAATAAATGCATAGCCCCAATGCTGAGGGCTTTCTGTATAGGGTGATGCTATTTTTATTAATTTTTAGGCATTATATAGATAAGAAAACAGACCAGCACTTACAATGGATATTCTGTTCAATTTTCGCTCATTACTATCCATAATTGTAATTAACAGTATGCTTCTAGAGTAATCAAAATAGCATCACCCCATAGGTAATGTTATTACAAATAAAATAATACCAAGTTTGTCATTCTCAATCAACAGTAACATATAAGAAAAACCCCTAAGGTTTAGTGTGGTGCACAAAAACATAGAACTGAGAAAAACGCATCTAAAGTTTCTAATAACTGTAACTTTTGCTAAAGTGAAGCTAGAGCAATAAAAATGGCACCGTTGTATAGCTCTACATTATGTGAGTATGGCTGTACCAAATGTGTCAATGCACCTTCCCAAAATATTTGCCACAGCTCATTTAAAAACTGTGTACTGGCCGTTGAATCAGTATAAGGAACCCAGTCTACAACTTTGTGGCTGTTCTAGTGCACTGAAAACCAAAGGAAGACACATGTTATATATAAAAACATCGCCCTTTTATACATAAAACACTATTTCAAGTAAAACACACATTTTTGTCCCAAACATTCTTACAATTCTACAGCATGCCAGGGCTGTATGCAGTGTCTCTTGCAGGCTTATGTCGCTTTGCAAGTGTTGCCTTTGTAGAACTGCTCTGTGCTCCCTCCGCGATTTGTGAAGCCTGGTTTTATCCTTTTCAAGGCTACGACGCATGAAGAGATTTCCTGCACTGTAGCCTAGCTTCTCAGCAATTGCTTCATTGCTCTTCGTGGCCCCCTGATTAAAGCGGCTGATGGCTTCAGCCACTGCTCTTTCTACGCTGCGCAGTGAGGCATGGGTGGTCTTGGGGACTTGTTGCCAAATTGTAGCGTGTAAGCTCTCACTAGGATTCTGGCAATAACAGGCACTTGCGCCAGCGAGTCGTCGTCTGAATGTGCTGCCTCCGCAATAACAGGCATTTCCGACAGCCCGTTGTCGTCAGAATGCGCTGCCTCGGCCATCTCCGGCGTTCTCGGCGGCGCGCAGGCCGCTCCCTTCTGCCGCGCATTCCATGCTCGCTTTCGTTTCCTGCCGAAAGCTTGACGAGTGTTCTTCCTCAGGCGAGCTTCCCAAGCCATGCCGGCGAAATGCAGAAAGACGTATACGTCGGCGACGTCGGTACACGAGCGGGTAGCAGACGAGATAACACGCACGAGAGCAGGCGCCGACGGAGCAAAACCAAACAAACAAAAAAAAAGAGCGAGCAACCGTGGCCGCGCCGCCACGCCAGCCAATGGTAAGCGCGAGACGGGGGGGCTCGCCGGCGCACGCGCGCTCTAGCCAATCAGCGGTCTGGCAGACGGCTTCGCAAAACGGGGGAGGGCAGTCATTGTGTTGGAGCTACGCCATTTTGAGAGCCCGCAAAACGCGCACAAAGGAACCAGCTTCAAAACAAGCCCAAGATGGCGCCGATCCGCCGAATGCTTCGCTGGCGGCGCGCGCGGGAAGTTCGAACAAATTTTCCGTTTTGCGGGTTGTTTTGCGACTTCCGTGATGGTTTGAAAATAGATTTTAACCTATTTTTTTATCGAATTTAGCATTAATAATTTGAGGAGAGGTGCTTATAGGTTCAAAGATTCGAAAAATGCGTTTTTCTCAAAATCGATTTTTTGGCCATTTTTTACTTTTCTAAGACCCGCGTCCCCCCTTAAGTAGATAAATGTAACACAAGTGCTGAGAATGTTGTGAGCACGCGTGGTAAATCTGAAAAAAATCTGGCCAAAAAGGAAACCTCCTAGTGAGTGAGTGAGCAAGGTGGCTGCTTAAGTTTGTAAGAACCAAAAAGCAAACACATGAGTTAGTATTAACCGCAGCTAAACGTTTAGAGGAGCCCATGGCAGTCCTACCATGCAGCCTAAGCTGCTAGAAAACGTAGAAGTGGCACCATCTCGTGGCGTCTGTGTAAAAGGAAGATGCTGGAGCCCGATTGGTTCCGCCACTGGAATATATTCTAGTTCACTATAATGATTATAGCCCAGGCCGCTTAGGATGTGGATTGGATTAGATTGACCTGTATTTACTGACTTGAACTATTTAGGATGTGGATTGAATTGGATCTTATTTTACTATTGATTTGCATCCCCATCTAAACTGCACACCTCTAGTATATACTTTTTAGGAAAAAGACAAATACTACTACTCACGTATTCTGTGCACCTTGCATTAAACAATGACTAACAATGTCACAAAAACGAAGCCTTACTGCATAATTTTTTCTTTCATCTATTTTCTGCACGACGAGCACATGCATGTTGCTGTTTTATTTTTCTGGTCTCTGACGCTTAGAGTTTGGCAGTGTCCTCAGATGCCTGCAATGAAACCTAGGGTAGTGTTTAATGCGATGACGTTTGAACATGTGCTGGCAAGAAAAAATCTGTCAGGGCGCAACAGCTCCCCCGATTCCATAGATTTATCACAGATGCCGGTGGGTTACCTTCGTTTTTGTACTCTTCTATAAATATAAAGCTAAAAATTAATCACAGATTATATAATACCACCTCAAGAAACTGAAATAATAGTTTAGATGAAGTTACCCAACTCTACCCTTGAAACGCAAGCTACCAGCAATAAGTGTGTAGCTGAGGATGTTTGCCATTGCATTGCAAATAATAATGATGATATTAATAACAATAATATTAAAAGGCATAACATACCCCGCCTAGCCTCAGTTAATGGCAGTCCTAGCCGAACCAGTAGGCTTTCAAGCTGAGCCAAATCACGGGTAAGACAAACATACACAAATTTAACGACGTGAATTATGTTAACATTTGGAAAGTCAGATATGCTGCGTGATATGTAGAAGCAACAGATGTACATAGTGTATGTACGAATATGGAAGCTAAGGAACGCTTTAGACAACGGGAAGGACAAGTAGCTAAGCGAAAATTTCCACTGTCTCTTTTATTTTAGGCTGCCACAATTGTGACAACCAGTACATCGGTAAGACCACTTACTTCAAGGAAAGAGTTGAAACACGAATATGATGTCCGGAAACTATGCATGACCTCATATGCCCTCGCTAAACATGTTGATTTTACAGGCCACCAAACTGGCTGGTCAAGTGTGCGAAGGAAAGCTTGCATCATGCCTGCACCTGGAACACCAGCACATGCAGACAACTGGAAATATGCTGAACAGGAGTAATGGAACGCTTCCAACAATGTACTTCTAGGGCTTACGTCACATACTTAGGGGTACTTCTCTTCATTTTTTCATTTTCAGTTTATTGTTTTCAAAAAAAGATCAACAAATATACAGGCGAAGAGCCCAAAGTAATGATTTGATTTGATATGTGGGGTTTAACGTCCCAAAACCACTATATGATTATGAGAGACGCCGTAGTGGAGGGCTCCGGTAATTTAGACCACCTGGGGTTCTTTAACGTGCACCCAAATCTGAGCACACGGGCCTACAACATTTCCGCCTCCATCGGAAATGCAGCCGCCGCAGCCGGGATTCGAACCCGCGCCCTGAGAGCCCAAAGTAAAAAAAAACTGTAGTGAGATGCTCCGCCTTTCTTATGACTATTTTTGTGAACAAGGCTCACGTAACAGGTGCCATAATGTCAGTACACTTTGTATTCTTTTAGTAGGTGTATCCTTTCGCATCTTCACTAACAAGCAACAGTTGTACGCTGCTTTCTTTTCACACAACCTTTAGTTGTTAACTGTAGTTTAAGCCGAAGGAGTGGCTTTTTAAGCTTTGATCAATGGTAATGCTGATTTTTGGCATGATCGCACATGCTAGAATCAGTTTCCATGAGCAGGCCAGATTTTTCAGAAATTTCCTGACTTTTCCCTGACCTTTCCAGAAGGGTCCGAATTCCCTGACTTTCCAGGTTTTTCAAGTCGGTAGACACCCTGCTTTTTTTATAACAGTTGAACGGCGTTATATAAGACATGCCCTAAGAGCTGTTCTTTTCCCTCAAATGAGATCTTCCTTATAATCAGGGTACCAAGTTCTGATTTTCTGATGAACTCTTATTTTGGTGTAGGCAAAGTGGTTTCTCTTCTACCCATCTACCTATTATATCTGAATTATGAGCCCTGGACCCCTGACAAGAATGCAGGCAATGTTCTCACCTCTCAAAAAATCTGTCTACTGGCCATAATTAGGCTTGTGTGGCGATTGAAATTCATCAAATATTTGAACGAATAGTAGAGTACTCGAATACGCTTCGATTCAAATTTAAATTGTTGGGAATTTCTAAGTATTCGCAAGGAACGAATAAATGTATATCGATCGGCAAGTGACCGCCTGTAAAGGTGGCATCACTGCAATGGGGGAGTGCCAAGCCATGAAAGCACCCGCCCAGCAGAAATCCGCTCTGCCACGAAGCCCAACTTTAAATTTAGAGGAGCTCTGCAGCACTTCTTGAGCGTTGTCAGAAAACACTGCCAATCAGGAGTCGAGGCTCCCGAGAACATGCAAGCCAAATATTACAGCGAAGGACTTGGCCTGCAATTCACAATAAATCCTCAAAGTCAGCTAAAAAGTTGCTGTCTTCTCTCAGCAAATGATGCCAAGCTCAAAAATCACTCGTCACCGCCATTGTATCAGCCATCGGCTTCTTGAGCAAGGCATGCTCGGTCGTTACTGGGGCTGCCACGGGAGGCCGCCACTTGTCCAGACGTATATGCACGATCGCACTCATAAGACACTCATTAGAAGAAAAAAACAAAAAACAAGAGAAAGTGGTCAAGGTCACGAGGCACGCGTGACGTATTTTCTTTCCCCATGCCATCACTCTCTAGTTCGCTTCCAGCAATTTCATCGAGAGGAGAAGAGAGAATGCAATTGTAGTGTCTTTGCAACTTTGCAGCTGCACTTGAACTGGACTGAATTATAAAAATGTTTGCGGTGATGAATTTGTGAGGATATAAGCTTCTTTAATAAATTCATTTCACTGGCTATTTGAAAAAGCATTGCAGGACCCCTTTGAATAAACACAATACCCTCAAACCGATTCAGTCCTCTTTTTAAGCTTAGAAGCTTGTTACAATAGCTTATACGCTCCAAGTATAATAAATTTTAAAATGTTATGTATTTTACAGGTTATTACTCGCATCCTGCCAAAAGTCAAATACTGCTACTTCTTAAAGTTCATTGGACCTCATTTGAATGAAAAATAAAAGCTTGGGGCTGTGCAAATATTCGAAGGTTTTCAATATTCGTCAAATATTGCATTTGTAATATTTGTATGCGATTTGATGACCACATATTCAAAACTTTACAATATTCGGAATAACTCAAATATTCCTCGAATATTCAATGTACACGAATTTACACGAGAATTTCAATGTACACGAGAACTTAAGATTTTGCGCATTTGTGATAAGAGCCTCAGTAGATCATGCAGTGATTACTAAGACTTCGGCACGTGTGCTGTGATGCCTGCATGGAAGTT
Source organism: Rhipicephalus microplus (assembly GCF_013339725.1). Lineage (NCBI taxonomy): Eukaryota > Metazoa > Arthropoda > Arachnida > Ixodida > Ixodidae > Rhipicephalus > Rhipicephalus microplus. Next base: position 140,487,206 of record NC_051169.1, read on the forward strand.
CACGGGAGCATGATGACGGCTACCGACGAATGTGGCGGCACGTCATTGCAACAAACCTACTAACCATAAACATCTCAATCAATCTAAATCTAAAGTGCCTGCACGGCAGTACATGTGGCTTAGCGGTATAGCGCACGCCGTTCGCTGCTGTGCTCTTGTGCGCAGGATCGCAAATGCGTATTGCTCATGAAAACGAAGGCAACTCGCCACTGCTGCATTCGCTACACAAAGTAGTCTTCCCACCTGTGCTGGGTCCTGTGCTGCGAGCACAAAGAAAAAAAGTGAGTTTTGCCACAAGGGCGAAGCAATGAATGCAATAGCAACAATTAAATAACTTCGGATGTAACGCTGAGCACGGCTAGCAGATCGAAACGTGCAGCCCACTACTGACAAATGACGCACGAAAACAGCGCAGACAGGATGAGAGCTAACTAATAACGCTTACAGCTCAATGCTTAACATGCTAATTAAACAACAATGATGCACGAAACGTAATCACAGGTGCAGTTATGAGTGCGAACTAATGAATGTTCCAGCTGTGACTTCACCGTGTTAGAAAAGTGCGCTATTTTCACAAACAAGACCTGCCCAGCGAGCCGAGTGACCTTTGTGGCCCAGACAATTAACGCAGTCGTCCCGGTGAAAGACCAAGGCACGCGATTATCTCTACCGGAGGTTAAGCACACGTGTTCACAAGCTCCAAAACCTCCTGATCCCTCCTGCAGGGCAAAGTACACGTGGGAGATAAGTGCGCATTGGCGCATCCCGACGAGCTGGGTGCCGAGCGCGGGCGTCTTTTTTTTCTTTTTTAAGTTTACATATATATAGATACGTATCAAGGTGCATGATGGCAGCAGCGGCAAAAACCAGCCGAGACTGTTCATAGAATATCTCCATGAATATCTCCAAAAATATCTCCATGAAGGGGCAAATGCACCCATATACGTTACAGGGAGCGGCGCTGATGAAGTGAGCTTTAATAGTGCACGCAATTAACTAGAGGCGCACTCAGCTTCACGTATGATGGCAACGCGTTTCATGCCTAGCCACGCCAGTTTTTGCAAATGGATCGCCGTACAAACGTTCGCGCACATATCAAAGCCCAATGAGTCATCTGCCAGCTGTGCTGCTACTTTAGCATGTATACTCTCTTCATAGTTCCGGAATGATTTCATAGTAGCAGATATGGTTATACAAACGAGCTGAAGTGTTTTTCCACGCAATTGCAAACATAGAAAAGGCCATGCACTTTTTGTACCGCTACAATGGCAGTCATCACATAAGGTTCTCTGTGCTAACGGGGGTGAAGGGAAGGTGACGGATGGATTATTGCGTAGTTATGCTACGTTCCCGACAGCGCCTTTAAAAATCCGTCGTACGCGCATCGCGCTCGCACGGCATTGTCTCCTGCAATAAACCCTCTGTCACACCTTTGCTACGATCTGGCTCTTTTGTCAACGACAGTTTACTGCCGTCGGCAGCTGGTGCACCGAAGTGGGTTGCAATGCGGCAAAATAGTGCGCTCGCCGCCGGGAGTTGTGGCTCTGTTAACAAAAAGGCGTATTTGGGGTGCATTTCAATCACACATTCGTAATCATCTATCTCATATCTTATGCGGTTACCTCGCGTTATCGCTGCGCACTCGATACACCTCGGTCACGATCATGCTGCTATCAGCGCAACACAGCATTCTTGATCGGAGAATGGCGAAAGCACAGTCCTCGAGAAAGGCAACCGAAGTAAGTGAGATAACGAGTATTGTCGTGTAGTTAAAAACACTCTAAGTACTCCTATTTTCCTTAGGGGGCGTGACCCTGGAGAACAGGGGAGAAAATTAAAGCAAACTATACGGTTGAACCGCTATATAAGAGACAAATATGTATAAGAGACAAAAGTGTGCCTACAGCAAAATACGGATGATAAGAAAATGCATACTAGGCACCTTGCTCATAAAAAACAACTCATATATAAGAGAGCTGCTGCCTAGAGCATGCCTCTTATAAAGTTGTTCAACTGTAAAATCAGGATTTTTCGAACCAAAATTGATAGCCTGGGAACCTGGATGTATTGTGCCCACCTAAACTGGTCTAATAATCGCTTAGACTTAAGTACATGGGTGTTAACTGTTACACCATCAATCCAGTAGCCTCATGCTCTCTGGTCATCATGGCAGGTACGAAAGTGTTTCTCTTTGTAATAAAAAAAAAGGTACAAAAAGGCTTGTTTAACATGTGGATTGAGCCCAAGACATCACAGTCACAAGCTCAACTATTACAGTCCTATGCTTTGAGGCAAGTTCAATAGGCGACATTTTTTAAAATTTTGGTGTGCAATAACTGACTATAATAACAATTCTACTGTTTCCAACATAAATATATGACTGAGTAAAAGAATTCTGGAGAAAAAAATTTAAATTGCACCTCTTCATTATTCGAAAATTTTGATATTCACACTCTCCTAATAAAATCATTCGTATAAAAGCCTTATTTCAACTTTTAAAAAAATTTTGTGCAGGTTAGTTAGGTCAGGATAAATACGCCCATTTTCCTTTATATATCATATATACTATTTGAATTGAATTTGAATTTATTCGACCAAAATTACTATTCACTTCATACCTAAAATCTACTATTCGCACAGGCCTAGCCAAGATGCTTCATAAATAAAGGCAGCGCGTCTGTGCCATAGGCACTCACATTACAATTAAGGTTCGATTTTTTTTTTTCTCCTGAACAGGTTCAAAAGTCACTCCTCACATTACAAGCGGGTAAATACTACCGGACGCACAAGAAATTAATGCACAGTTACTCACCGTTGTGCTGGCCTTGAGTGGTCCAGCACCATTCGATGATTGTATCTTGCGAAGCTCTGCAGCGGACACCTTTGGGTCGTGGGCAGGATCGTCGAAGGCCAGGAAGTACCACAGTGCTAGCCACAAGAAGCCCAGTAGCCCTGAAACACGATAGGTAAGCCATAAATAACGAATCATGTGGGGCACGATCTCTAACATACCACATTTACTAGCATTACATCCACAACCTTATATCTGAGAAAATTTGACGTGGTTTGGAATTTACAGGAGAGTACGGCACCTCACTAGCCACTGAACAGGGCCGTAAGTAGGGGAAGTTGACACCTGCCGGAATTTTTTTTTCCCCATTTCAAACTTTTTGGGTGACGCTCAAAATTCGGCTGAATAATGCAGGCAGGTGTCTACACACTAAAAACAGGTTTATTCATATTCACCAATGTCAATATTCATATTCACCAACGCCTTGCTTCATTCTTCAGTATTATCGCTCTCTGCATCACTCTGATTATAACCTAAGCTTACCAACTCAATAGCAGATTTTAAAAAAAGAATTTTTTCATTGTTGCTGACATTCTATTTTCAAGTTTCCCGAAAACTAGAACATTTTTAAATGGTAGAGGTTTTTTCTGTTCCAAATTTATCAAAAACTAAAATTTAGTGACATTGTTACAGAAAGTCCTTAACCTTGAAAGTAAAAACCACTAGTATTACACAAGTGAATATGACACACATTTAAATATCCATTTACCAAGCTTCAAGATAACAAAATCCTCAATATAGCAGCATTTAACTTAGTACAGCTTCATTTTCATCTAACATTGCGCAGCATGTAATGAAGCAAGTCTACCCACAGTTTAAATTAATCAAGTATCACTGCCACAGTCAACAGAAAGCTTAGCTGCTTCCAGAGCTCAGGGTGATGAACCACACATAAATCCTTTTTTAAGAATGCATTTTTCAAATCGAGGAGCATCAAGGAGCAAACCGAGGAGCTGCAGAAGCAGGACAACACCTTTTGTTGCAGGTAGGCAGCAAGAGGAAACCTCAATGCTTTTTCCTCCTCATCTCCAAAGCATAAGTGGAAGCATCCTAGCACATCTGTTAGGACGCTAGCATGCTGCAAGCATCCTAGCATCACTGTACAGTGAGCACCCTATTGTTCGCTCAGCAACCAGCGTAAGGGAATACTCCTGTATTGCTCTACCTAGTGTCAGCACCTGATTAGGTGTTCTTGTAGCCATGTGTCCAGTTACAAAGCTGGTATGGTTGTTGGTTAGTTGCTTGGTTTGTTGGGTATGCCACATGGCAACTCGAGTCGAGAGAAATGACGCAGTGGAGGACTCTGGATAACTTAAATCCCCTGGTGCTTTTCAATGTGCACTGAAGTTGCACAGCATTCAGCCTCAACTTTGGGCAACAACCAAGCTTTTGATGGCAAGCTGCAATGGTAGAATGGTCGCGATATTGCCACGAGTGTTATCTTGATGTGATTCGTTTAAACCCGCAAAGACAGTGAGCAACACTCGGCACAGATCACGTCTCAGTGTTTGAGAAGCTTCTTGATTGTAGTAGATAATTTTGTCAAGATTGAGCACAAGACGCGAACACTCAAGATTATTCTAGAGCTTCTGCGACCACCGATAATAAGCCTGGAAAGTTCGACACGTGCTGTACATATAAAAGACGGTGCGTCCCAAGGATGAGTCAGTCGATCAACGGCCGCCGTTCTGATCGTTGCTATCAGTGCCAGTGTGTATCCCTGAAATCCGAGTTACCGCTTACCCGCTACAAGTTCAACCAAATAAAAAGTTTCATCTTGGACACACAGTCTGATCCCTTCATTCATCGACCCCCACGACATGACTTCACTTACATGTATTACTGCAGTGAAGTGGACCCGCATTCCGTATTTATGCACGATGTACACCTGCTGTGAAGAAGACCTCGCCGAGTGGCATGAACGCATGGTCAGCCGGTCTTGAGTTCAACAAAACTAGTTGTTTAAAACCATTATAAAAGCAAGATTTCAATCTTTTCTGTGGCACCTTCAGTATAAAAAATAATGTGCCGGCGAATATATATATTCTTAAACAGGTCACACTGAAATATACCAAAGTCATCACATAGCAAAGTAAACTGATAATTTTGCCATCTTCGTCCCATGGGGGTTTAACTGTGGTCCTTTAAAAGGGACACTGGGACTGTGGATATCCACACAAAACAGCACATACACACACAGAACTACAACCACGAAACGCAAAGCTTTTTTGGGGGGGAGCTTTGCATGTGTGTGGATGCACTGCCATGCGAATGTGCATTTCAACCAAGTAATCCAAGTTTTTGCCACTAATATATTAACATTACCTTTCATTTCTTGAATTTTTATTTCTTGAGTACTTGATGTAACTTCACGTCGAAAAGAAGACACCACTGTATTGTATACGCAATCATGCTCGTAAAGTGTCTAATACCAGTGCTTACACAACTAACACGCAGCGAGCGCAAACAGAACAGTACATACGCTTAGAAGTGTGGCAGCTTGGGCTAGTTGGTATGGCATGACGATAGTTATAGCGCGAGAACAAAATGACGACACAGAGCATATCTTTTGTGTCCTTCTTGTCTCTGTGTCGTCGTTTTGTTCTCGTGCTATAACTATCGTCAGTACATACGCACTAAGTACGATAACAAGAAACGTTTACAGTCAAAACCCGCAATAATGAAACCCCGCGAGTACGAAATCACCACGGCATCGAAATATTTACGGATCCCTGGCGAACGTTCATAGAAGCCCGTGTATTATGTATCTCGTGGCAATGAAATGTTTTTGGACAGCGATCCCGCATTAACAACTTTTCTACTATGGTACGGGCCTTATTTTAACCTCTCGCCAAAAGTTAACTGTTGAAAATATGCTCGTATGCGTGTTATGCGCACTCAAAATTTGTAAATATCTGCTTTTGCCGCACTAGCGTGGGTACCACCATTTTTGTTTACTTAAGGGGGGACGCGGCGTTGGGATCGTGAAAAATGGCAAAAAAAAATCGATTTTTTGAAAATCAAGTTTTCAGTTTTTGGAACCCTTTTTCTATCTGATTCGAAAATATCTACACTGAAAACCGTGCAGAAGTGCTTCGGTAAATTCATTTCACCCACCTAGGTAGAGAAACTTTTTCTAGAAATCGGGGTAAAACAGCGATTTAAAAAAATTATGGCTTTGCGAAGGCGGGGCCGGGAGCCGGCTTTTCGGGCTCATCGGATAGAGCATTTCTCTGTGTTTAAGCTTTCCCGCCTCAGCTGGCCGCTCCCTTTAAAACAAGTGCACAAAAAGCAAATGTTTGAAGGTCGTTTCGAGGCTCTTGATTGGCTGTGGCGGTCATGTTGCCTCAGCTCGCCTCGCCATTGGTCCGACGCTCGCTCCGGGAGATCGTCGCCTGCTGCTTGTGCGTCGCGAGGACATGGCTCTCGAAAATTGCTACTTCATGACGTGTTCACGGCTCAATGATCACTTAAGATATAATTAAGCTTTAGTTAGAAGCAGTAGGCGGATGCGCGATCAGGTCACTATGAGCGCGGCGCGTCATCGAAGTCGCCTTTAGCCCTCACTTCGCCGACAGCGAGACTGCGGGCAAGAACAATGCGCTAGCGCACTCGTGGCAACGTGCTTCGTCGCAAGCAACGAAGTTGTAAGGGGCGGCACTGTCAGATTACTACGAGTGGCCGCACCAGATGCACGATCAGATTACTACGAGCGGGCGCGCGGTCTACGAGGGCGGCGCGTCATCGGAGTCGGCTTTAGCCTAAACTCTGCTGACAGCGAGACTGCGGGCAGGAACGACGCGCTAGCGCATCCAAAACAACCCGCGGGTAGTTTTGGATGCACTGCAGACCCTTCGCTCCTTCTTCGGCACACATGACGACGACGTAGCAATGGACCACTTTTTCAGTGCGAAGGGAGAGCTTTGAATTTGTTGCATGGCAAGGGTCGGCAAAGTAAGTTGACCGACTTCTGGCAATAAATTTTCGTTCTGGTGGCCGTATCACTGTTTTTATTTTCATACTCGCGGCGAAAATGAAATTTTTTGGTTTCCCCGGCAATTTCGTTTCGAGTGTATTGCCCTTCCGTATGAACGACACAACTTCTAAAAACGTGTTAAGATGCCTACAACACTAAAACAAATTTGAGAGTGTTTTCAGTTGACGCAATGAGTAAGAACAGAGCGTACAGCAAAGAGCTCCGCGTGCAAATACCGTGCATTATCGATCAGCAGTGAAGCAAACGTACTGGAAAAGTGACACTAGGTACTTCCGGCAGTGCACACGATTTGCACCGAGTATACACAACAACTGGGATTTGCGCAGCTTTTCTAAAAAAGACGCAAAAGGACCACCATTTGCAAATCGACTCGCCGCCGGCGCCGGTTCCAAGGCCGCGGAGCAGCGTAAATCGCGAATAGTTTATTTGCTTCTCTGCTAGAAGAAGATGCGAAGTTTCCGATGCGGCGGCTGCACAAATATGACGTCAGGGCCTCTCATTAATTTTTTCTTCCTCCATGGTAGCAACAACGGAGACACAGTCGTCGTCGTCCTCTGGTGTGAGGCGCGACAAATATGACATCAGGGCCTCTCCTTAGTTTTTCCTTCCTCTGTGGTAGCAACAACGAAGACGAAGTTGTTGTCGTTTTGGGTGTGAGGTGCGACTAGTTGACCAGGCTTTGGAAGGTGTGTGTTCGTTTTTCAAGTGTTATGACCAGCCGGGGCACTTATCGCCCACCAAAGGACCTTAAAACTGAGGTGGAAATTCCGTGCAAAGTTGAAAACGCCCTTTCCAAGATGGAAATCACCAAGAAGTATGACATCACCAAGAACATGCTGTCAATATACATCAAGAACAAAGAGTCTATGATCATTGGGTATGAAAAGCAGCAAATGAAACCGCCGAGAAAAAGGCTCCAGACATCGGCACATCCCCTAATGTGGATCAAACTGGTTCGCAGCCAGAACCGCACACTCAGTGGGTCGATATTAGCCGCCAAGGCGAGAGAGTTCGCTACTAAGATGGCTCTTGAAGAATTCTCGGTGTCGGACGGGTGGCTGTCATGCTTTAAGGAACGCCATGGACTTACTTTCAAGATTGTTTGCAGCGAGAAGGCGGATTTTGACAGAGTCAAATGCAAAGAATGGCACTCTGGCGATCTGACCGATCTATTTGCTGCCTACTTGCTCGAAGACGTCTTTAACGTCGATGAGATAGCTCTCCATTACGAATTGCTGCCCAGAAAAGCTATTATTTTTCAGGGCGACGATTGTGTCGGCAGAAAGAAAAGTAAGGAGAGGCTAACGGCGATGGTGTACGCGAGCACGACAGGCATGGAACGTTGGCGGTCGCTCGTAATTGGCAAAGCAGCTAGGCCTCGGTGCTTTCAGAAGTGTGAAGAGCCTTCCCATTGATTACGGCGCAAATAAAAAGGCATGGATGACGAATATTTTTTCTGCTTGCGTCGATGTACTGGACAGAAAATTCGTGGCAAAATGCCAGAAGATCCTCCTTTTCGTGGACTGCACAGCGCACTGCAATTTTGAAGGCCTACGTGCAATTTAATTGGCCTTCCTGCCCAAGAATAGGACGGCACTGGTCCAGCCCATGGACATGGGCATAATCCAGAATTTTAAAAATTTGCGCCGCCATCATATCCTGAAAAGGATGCTGTTGTGTCTCTACAGCGAGAAAACCTATTCCATTGATCTCGGTGCAGCACACATCCTTACTAATGCTTGTAACTCGATTAGGCAGAAGACCACATCCAATCGTTTTAGGAAGGGGGTTTTGTTGAACCTGCAGCTAATGATGAAGGGGCAATGTAGATTTCTTCTGACGATTTCATTTGCGTTTCTGGCAACTTCAGGAGTCTTCTACAGGATGGCAGAATATTTTAAAGTCATGTGCAAGAAGACAGCAGTGTTCAGGCTACTGGCGTTATCACTGACGCAGTAATAATTGAATTTGCATGCCCTAAAGTGGCGACATCTGAGGACCCTTTTGCCCTCAGCGGCAAGGATTCTGATGACAGCAATGAGGTGCCCCTCCCTCTATTTAGAGATAATGAAGCACTTTTGGCACTGGATATAGCCCCGCCTTACTTCTCTTGCCAGCAGAATGCTGAAGCCGAAGTGGAAATGTATAGCAAACGGTGTGCGAAGTTGATTGGCTCGTTGCAAGGCAAACGTGTGTGGATGCGCATCCCCGATTCCTTCAATTAATAATGGGTGTCCTGTGATTTGTGAATAAATGTAGGCCTTTTGAAACTTTGCCCTTGTGTCTTAGCTTAATGCACATGTGCCACTGCAGCTGAGCCCTCCATTCAATAAGCTTTCATTATTTTGAAATTCTTTTAATTCAAACAAACTTCTGGGCCTCTTTGAGTTTGAGTTATCGAGATTCGACTGTACCATTTCTTTTTTGTGTATACTGTTAGCATCGAGTCGCTGAAAACTGGATGTCACCTAAGAATAAGAGGGCTTAACCGTGCCAGTGAAACTGCAAATCAACAATTTGTTTATACAAGTACACATACACCTTGAGTTTACATGGCTCACCGGACATGTAGAAGGCAAAGGGCCATCCTCCGGCCACTGAGATGGAGGAGAGGTGACCAAAGAGCAGAGTGGCTACCACAATGCCCATGTACCGGCCACAGAACACCAGCGCCACGAAGGTCGACCGTTCACGCTGGGGCGCCCATCGTGCCACCAGGGCGACCGATGATGGCATACTCAGGCCCTGAACAGAACAGGTTCGGATGTGAATGCAGTTGGTGACTAAGACATTTATTCAATAATGAGCACAAATGCAGGCAGGCAAGACATGGAATACATTAGACATGCACTGGGGTGATTTTACAAATTCCATAGGCATACTGTATATAACACAGGATGAAAGACTAACATAGTGTTACGTGATTTCGTCTGACTGAAAGAGGACATAGTGGGGCATACCCAAGTAAGGTGCCTCAGACTGAGAGTGAAGAAGCCAAGATCTCCTAGGAGACAAGACAAGACAAGAAGTGGACGTTGTCGGTGAGCTGCGTTGTGGCTGCGGACTGACAACTGTTATTTTCCACGTAACATTTTGGTGGAAGTGCTGGGTGCTCTTCTGACAACGGAGCTACGCAGTGGACGCCTCCTTAAGTCTGCTACCATGGCTCCGGGTGAGGATACGGCTTCGCCACCTACCTCAGTAACGACAGCAACCCGGTACGTCGCCCTAACACAACCCCAAGATACCGGTACCTTTACTGGAGAGGACAACGCGAATGTGGACAAGTGGCTTAGCATGTACGAGCGCATCAGCAAGCAATATGGCAGGGACCCAACCGTTATGCTTGCGAATGTCATTATCTATCTTGACAAGACCCCTCGCATCTGGTTTGAGACCCACGAGCACGAAATCACAAGCTGGGAAATGTTTAAACAACAGCTCCGCAACCTTTTTGGCAACCCGTTTGGTCAACAGCTTGATACCCGAAAGCAATTGGCTGTACGTACACAGACGTCCACTGAGCCCTACTTGACTTATATTCAAGACGTCTTAGCGTTGTGTCAAAGGGCCGATCCCAACATGACTGAGGCCGACAAGATTTCGCACGTTTTAAAAGGAATCGCCGACAATGCGTTCAGCCTGATTGTATTTACTAACGTAACGACCATCGACGCCGTGATCAAAGAGTGCCGCCGTCTCGAGCAGGCGAAGAGTCGACGCATTTTGCAGCAGTTTCAGCGCCTACCCAACACCGCGGCAACGTCGTCTTGCGAAGCCACTCCTTGTCATTCGTCTACAACCGAAGACGTGACGTGCATCGTCCGATGTGAACTCGAGGCCGCTTACCCGGCTGCCAACAAACCGACGTTGCCCGACGCCTCAACGCCAGCTGTCGCCTTGATCCAGGCTGTTGTCCGCCAGGAATTCGCTAACCTTGGTATCCTGTCCACTGCACCCACACTGGATAATACTGGTCCCTCGATAGCTTCTGTGGACATGAGACGTCGCCGTCCGTACTCTATTGGAACCAGGAACCCGTCTGAATGGCGAACAGCTGATGATAAGCCAATCTGCTTCCGCTGTGGTCGCGCTGGACACATCGCTCGTTACTGCCGCAGCCAATGGCCATCTATGTCTTCTGGCTCATACCCCGCTTACAGTAACTCATTCCGTCCACCAAACCACCATTATCCGACCCGCACTGAGTCTACAGCATTTACTGCCCCTGAGGACTACGGCCACCCTGTCCCGTCGTCGCCACCGCCTCAAAGCCGCCCTTCTCGTTCAAATACGCGTCGCCGCTCTCCCTCGCCATCGTTCAATCGCCACATGTCCCCGGAAAACTAGGCTGCGCAGCTTCTGGAGGTGAAGCTGCCCTGTCGACCTTACCCAAAAATCCTCTGTTGCCCTTACGTTTGAACCGGAACACCCTAGAAGTATATGTTGATGGCACACCTGTTGAAGCTTTGATAGATACAGGCACTCACGTCTGTATTATGAGTTTGCGTTTTCGTCGTCGCATCAAGAAGGTCCTCACGCCCCCCTTGACCAGTGTCGTCCAAGTTGCAGATGGTGCAAAAGTCCCTGTCGTCGGTATGTGCACAGCTCAACTTACCGTAGCCGGTCATCAAGTGGTCGTCCTTTTTACCGTGCTTGCAACATGTCCCCACGACCTCATACTAGGCCTCGATTTTCTCGCCGCCAATTCTGCTCTGATTGATTGCTCCGCTGGTGTGCTCCGCCTTGAACTGCCACAAATCAGTGCCGCCCCGTACCAACCTACATGCCGATTACAATGCAGCGACTTTGTTCGCCTGCCCTCCAAAACTGTGACGTACGTCGATTTTCTGTGCTCACCAGCTGTGCCCGACGGTGACTATTACGCTACGCCTCTCACCGACATACTCCTTGCGCACAATGTTGCAGTGCCCTATACGGTGCTCAGCATCACAGATAACAAAACTTGTCTACCTCTTGTCAATTTCGGCTACATGAATCATGTGCTTCCACAAGGCATTTCTGTGGCCCACCTGTGTCCGTTGCTCGATTCACAAATTGAAGTGCTTGCCTTAGACACACTTGTTTCACCGCAGCGCACATCACTCGCAACACATTTGGGCAGCCGTCAAATTGTAGACATGATCGCCACTGATCTTCCGCCTCCGCAAGTTGAAGCCCTACGACATCTTCTCGAGGCCTACCAGAAATATTTTCGATTTTGGTGACCAACCTCTTGGGCAGACGTCCTTTGTCCAGCATCGCATACACACAGGTGATGCCAACCCTGTTCACCGCCGTCCCTACAAAGTGTCTGCTTTTGAGTGGAGCATAATTCAGAAGGAGGTGAACAAGATGCTAGCGAAGGACATTATTGAACCATCCTCCAGTCCCTGGGCATCCCCGGTGGTATTAGTTAAAAAGAAGGACGGATCGTGGCAATATTGTGTGGACTATCGCCACCTAAACAACATCACCAAGAAAGACGCATACCCTCTGCCCCACATTGACGATGCCGTTGATTGCCTCCAAGGTGCCGCCTACTTTTCTTCCATCGATCTTCGTTCTGGTTATTGGCAGATTGCCGTGGACCCCATGGACCGAGAGAAGACGGCTTTTGTAACACCCGATAGCCTCTACCAATTCAAAGTAATGTCCTTCGGCTTATGTAATGCCCCCGCCACCTCTGAACGAATGATGGACTCCCTGCTCCATGGATTCAAGTGGTCTACGTGTCTTTGTTATCTGGATGACGTGATTGTGTTTGCTCCCACTTTTGAAGCGCACCTTGAGAGACTGTCGAAAATTCTTGATGTATTCCGTCTCGCCAGCCTTCAGCTGAATTCATTCAAGTGCCGGTTGGGTCGCCGTCGCATTACAATACTTCGACATATTGTTGACGCTTACGGCGTACAGCCTGACCCAGGAAAAGTTCGAGCTGTGAAGGACTTTCCTGTGCCAAAAACCGCCAAAGACGTCCGCAGCTTTGTGGGGCTCTGCTCCTATTTTCGGCGGTTCATCAAGAACTTCGCGGAAATCGCTCGGCCCCTAACAGATTTACTCAAACCAGATGAGACGTTTACCTGGGGTCCCTCGCAAGCAGCAGCATTTTCCGACCTGACCACTTTGCTCACTTCTCCTGTGCTGGCTCACTTCGACCCTACGGCACCGACCGAAGTGCGCACCGATGCCAGCGGTTACGGAATAGGCGCTGTGTTGGCTCAGCGACAACAAGGGCAGCATCGCGTAATAGCTTATGCCAGCAGGCTGCTGTCCACCTCGGAGCGTAATTATTCCATCACAGAGCGCGAATGCCTAGCGCTGGTGTGGGCAGTCGCGAAATTTCGCCCTTACTTATACGGCCGACCATTTATAGTTCTCACCGACCACCACGCTCTCTGCTGGCTCGCCTCCCTCAAAGATCCCACAGGTCGTCTCGCCCGCTGGGCACTCCGCCTCCAGGAGTATTCTTACACCGTAGTGTACAAATCAGGAAAACTGCACAAAGATGTGGATTGTCTGTCACGCTACCTTGTGGCCAACTGCGATCCTACGTCTGTCACGCTACCCTGTGGCCAACTGCGATCCTACGAGCCCCGATTCGGTGGGCTGCGTCCTTTCCATCTCCCAGCTGCTTCATCTCGGGGACGAGCAGTGTCGTGATCCGGATATCAGCCGCCTAATAGAACGGCTCGAATCTTCACCACAAGACGCTTCTGTTCGCATGTTTACCTTAAAGGACCACACCTTATATCGGCGTAATTTATCGCCCAATGGTCACGACCTACTTCTGGTCATACCAAAGTACCTACGTTCCACAGTCCTACGCGAGCTCCATGACGCGCCAACCGCGGGTCACCTTGGTGCCTCTCGCACATATGACCGTGTCCGCCGCCGCTTCTACTGGCCTCGCCTTTCACGCTCTGTACGTCGTTATGTCAACGCTTGTGAAATTCGCCAGCGTCGCAAAAAGCCGTCAGGACTCCCTTCCGGATATCTTCAGCCCATCGACATCCCATTGGAGCCATTTTTCCGTGTTGGTTTGGACCTTCTCAATCCCTTCCCAACATACGCCTCCGGAAACAAGTGGGCCGCGATGGCTACGGATTACGCGACCCGTTATGCAGTTACGCGAGCCATGCCAACAAGCTGCGCTACAGACGTCGCTGATTTTCTACTACGCGATCTCATTTTAGTGCATGGAGCCCCTTGTCAACTGCTGACAGACCGAGGCCGTACGTTCCTTTCGAAAGTGGTTGACGATATCCTGCGTTCCTGCTCTACCCAACATAAGCTCACGACATCGTACCACCCCCAGACAAACGGGCTTACAGAACGTTTAAACCGCACTCTGACAGACATGCTATCGAAATACGTCTCGGCCGACTATTGTGATTGGGACCTTGCACTACCCTACGTGACGTTCGCATACAATTCCTCCCGGCATGACACTGCCGGGTACTCGCCATTTTATTTCTGTTTGGACGCGAACCAACATTGCCGTTGGATACCTTCCTGCCAGCCGCTGCGCAGTCTACTTCTGAATATGCACGCGACGCTATTACCCGAGCTGACCACGCTCGTCAGCTTGCCCGCAGCAGATTAATGGCGTCCCAAGACTCGCAGAAGCATCGTTACGACGAGCGGCATCGCGACGAACACTTTCCAACAGGTTCCCTCGTTCTTCTTTGGTCCCCTACGCGACATGCGGGGCTTTCAGAAAAACTTCTCTCTCGTTTCACGGGCCCATACCGCGTGCTTAGACGAGTGACCGACACTACATATGAAATTGTCCCTGATAATCCATCAACCTCTTCCGCTCTGCTGTCAAGGGACATCGTCCACGTATCAAGGCTCAAGCGTTACCACACTGCTCCTCCTGTGGCCCCGTAAACTCGCCGGGTCGGCGCTTTTGCTGCCGGGGGTCGTGTTACGTGATTTCGTCTGACTGAAAGAGGGCTTAGTGGGGCATACCCAAGTAATGTGCCTCAGACTGAGAGTGAAGAAGTGGACGTTGTCGGTGAGCTGCGTTGTGGCTGCGGACTGACAACTGTTATTTTCCACGTAACAATAGGAACATACACACAGCAGGCTTGCTATGAAAAAGCTTTTTTGTTTTGCAAGTACTCTCAACTGTTTTCATTTTGCAATCACTCTTTTATATCCGGGAAGAACAGGAGCTTAGTAGTTACAGTGGTGTGTCGCTAAGCCCTAAGACAAGAGCTTGATTGTTCGCTACTGCAGCTGTTTCAATGAAGGCAAAATGAAATAATAGTTCAAGCAGTACTTGGATTTAGATTGCACAATAAAAATCACAAGTCTTCAAGATTAATCCGGAGTTCTCTATCTTGGTGTCAATGTTGCACTCCTGCAAGAGTGCACGAAGAGGACTGGATCAAGGGCTGCTTTCGTTGTTAGGCACAACCTCACAATCCTACGAAGCCCGCTGGCTAAAAATAAATAAATGGCACTGGCCAACATTCCGAGAATTACAGGCACAGAAATGCCTATCAAAGCGGACTGACGTATGAGACCGCTATTGTCGATCGATTGGCAAAGCATCGAACGTGTTATCTGGAGGTTGTAGCAGCGATTCCCTATAATGAGAAGTTGTTTACTGTCCACTTCAATTTCTTTCCACGGATGTACTGACTGCTACACCACAATTATTCTACAAATTTGCCTTTTACATGTTCCTTTCCTTTTTTTTTATTGCCTAACTAGGCAGCATCAAAATCATATTGTCCTTTTGGACAAGTAGACGTCAAGAATAATACTTGTATAATAAAGAGCGCTGCAACATTTTTTTCAGCGCGGTTGAAAAAAAAAGCTGGCAGATCGCATGCACCAGGACTGTCGAAGTAATGCAATGCAGCCAGCAAGAAACTGGCATACACATCAGCCACAGCACACATGATATGCATGTCAACATTTTCACATTACCCCCTCCTCTTACAGTCGCATCACACGACACATATTTTGGTGGATATCAAGCGAGCGAAATGACCGCAATCTCCCCATGAGCATGGCCTTTAAATCATGCTAAGCATGACATGTAAGTCACTAGTATTTATTATTGCCGCCTGTCATATATGTTTATCATATGGTCACATTTTATAACACCAATTTCGGTGTACTATATCAAGCACGCAAATCAATCTCAAACCCACAATGAGCACGTGATGACATTCATGACACACATGCCATTATTTTCATGTTACACCTGTCATATATATTCGTCATTCAGTCACATCACATAA
This sequence comes from Rhipicephalus microplus, assembly GCF_013339725.1. Taxonomy (NCBI): domain Eukaryota; kingdom Metazoa; phylum Arthropoda; class Arachnida; order Ixodida; family Ixodidae; genus Rhipicephalus; species Rhipicephalus microplus. The sequence continues at coordinate 140,503,314 of NC_051169.1, forward strand.
CACCAATTTTGGTGTATATCAAGCGAGTGAAATGACCTAGATCTATGAGCGTAGCATGCAAATCATGCTATGCATGACATGAAAGTCATTATTTATTTTATTGCCACCAGTCATATATGTTCATTATTCAGTCACACTAGGCAACACTGACTTTGGTGTACATCGAGCCAGCAAAACGACCGCAAACTCACCATAAGCATGTCATGACATTCGTGACATGCAAGTCATTATTTTCTTATACACATCTGTCATATATGTTTGTCCTACACTCACGACTTGCGACAACAATTTTGGTATGTGTAAAGAGAGCAAGACTGCCATGAACTCACCATGAAGATGGCATGCAAGTCATGGTGCACAGGACATGCATGTTATTATTTCCATGTTACCCTCAGTCATACAGTAGAACTTCGATTATACTTCTTCCAGTTTCGCAACGACCTACATTTTACGCAAATCGGTTTGGTGGCGGTAAAGCCTCTATACAAGTAATTTATTAAAAACCTTGCTTATACGAAACAGTTTTACGCTTACCCCACATCTCACAATGAGTTTCAGTTTCTCTTTGAAAGAAAAAAACTCCTTTATTCAAATCAAAACGTTCCCCAAATACTCACGAGTGCAAAATATGAACTTGCGCTCTCCTGGGTTGACGATTATAAAAGTGGAGAGTGAGACAGAATGTCTTCTAAGAACAAAAAATTTTATTCTCTTTGAAGTTCACGCGCTCCTACATACGTCCCGATCCTGTAAGCATCAAAGGTTATTATTTATTTATTTATTTACAGGTACCTCAAAGACCCCAATGAGTGGGGTTTTACATGAGGGGTGTTGAAGCACGAAAATTACACAACTGATTAACAAACACAAAAAAAGAAAACAAAAACTGCACGAGCGTATCACGAAAGGGTATCAAGCACGCTCTGTTAATAAAAAGCATACAATGCTAACCAACGAAGCATACCAACGAAGCATAAAAAGCATACAATGCCAACCAGCGAAGCAGATAACACCACTAAGGATAATCGCATACATGACACAAAAATAATCAGTACAGAAGTTTTTCAGCGGCAGCTTTGAACTGAGTCGGGTTTGTTTTGGTGACGACACTTTCAGGAAGGCTGTTCTATTCGATGGCTGTCAGAACAGGAAATGAATTTAGATAGGCGGTCGTGCGTGCACGAGGTGGGTATACTGCTTTTGAGTGGTTGAGGCGATTCGATGGGTGGTGAGCAGTTTTTATATGGAGGCTTTCGCATGATAACGAGTTGTAGAATTTGTGGAAGAGGCAAAATCGTGCTACTGTACGTCGTGTTTTGAGACTTGGCAATTTAGCTTTACGTTTAAGAAGTGTTACGCTTGTGTGGTATGAATAATCGGAAAAGATGAGACCTGGTCAAGCTCTATCCACGCAGAGTAGCTTCAGCCAGCCAAAAAGCTGATAATTTCACATTTTCAGCCCGTGTAATCTTTTTCTGGTCAACACACAGCTGATCTTTTGCCTTTGTCAGACTCGAAATCACAAGCTTGCCCATGCATAAGGGCGCAAAATTGCTTTCCGTGCAAAAGTACTTTCACTTGGCGTCAACGTACGTAATAGAAGCAGGAAATCACTAGTAGCGCTTCGCAATCCAACAAATTCTAATGCGCACAGCTCAGTCACACACGAAGGCATTCTATGCAAACTTGGGTTTATTGCCATTATGTGATAGCGTTGTTGCTGTGTCTGACAATTCTGAGGGGAGGCTATTGCCAACGCGGTTTTCTTCTCGTTTTCTCGTGCAGGCAATTTTTCAGACTTTGCTTATCAGTAGAAATATGCGTGCTGAATTCGATTTTTTTTAGGATTGAGAATAAATATTTCGCTTCATATCCTCCAAGTAATGCTGCCATTACCTGCCAATGGCAAGAATAGTTTATTCTAACTTCCTTGCAGAGGCACAAGGTTGTGCCAAGGGCTTATTCAGGCAGTCTGTATCCGTTTTAGGGTCAAGGCTGAGTTTCGCTGACTATAATTTTAGTTTTTAGATTATACAACAGCCGAATTATGCGACAGTATTGTGTGGTCCCGTGAAAGTCATATAGTCAGGGTTCGACAGTATAAATGGTGCCCCAAAACACCAATTTTTATGTAGATCAAGTGGTTTCAACAACCGTAAGATCCCTATGAGCATAAAACATATGTCATGGCATACATGACATGCATATGATGATTTTCATATTACCGCCTGTGATTTATGTTCATGATATAGTCACGTTATTACCTGCCCTAAGTCACGTTATTACCTGCCTATGGCTACTTAGGGCAGGTAATAATTGCGGAGCCGAACCTACGAGATTGAAGTAACTAGAAGAATAAGAATGGGGTGAAGCACATTTGGCAAGCATCCTCAAATTATGACAGGTAGATTGCCACTATCCCTCAAGAGGAAATATATAACAGCTGTATCTTGCCGGTACTTAGCTACGGAGCAGAAACCTGGAGACTTACAAAGAGGGTTCAGCTTAAATTGACGACAACGCAGCGAGCAATGGAAAGAAAAATGGTAGGTGTAACCTTAAGAGACAAGAAGAGAGCAGAGTGGATTAAAGAACAAACGAGGGTTAAGGATATCATAGTTGAAATCAAGAAGGGGAAATGGACATGGGCCAGGCATGTAGCACGTACACAGGATAACCGCTGGTCATTAAGGGTAACTAACTGGATTCCAAAAGAAGGCAAGCGGGTTAGGGGGAGACAGAAGGTTAGGTGGGCAGATGAGATTAAGAAGTTTGCGGGTATAAATTGGCAGCAGCAAGCACAGGACCTGGTTAACTGGCGGAACATGGGAGAGGCCTTTGTCCTGCCCTGGACATAGTCAGGCTGATGATGATGATGATAGTCATATCACAGAACACCAACTTTGTTTCATATCCAAAAATTTGGGGGACCTTAAGCTTTGCTTTTATTTATTTATTTATTTATTTATTATTTATTAAATACCCTAAAGGCCCGAATGGGCATTACATAGGGGGGGATTACACAGAAGAGTGGGGTTATGATCACAAGTACAGTACAGAACATAAATGAAGGCAGAGATGGTATACATGTCTACTGCATCGAGAAACTGAAAGTGCAATCCAGAAACAACGCCAAACAACAATAGATTACATTGAATGAAAAAAGGGGTACACGCGAAATGCACTTTAAAAACAGTAAACAAGAACAAAAAAGCGCGATCAGTACACTCAACAACAGTGTGCAAAAAAAAAAAAAGAGAGAGAGAGAAACATAGAAGAAGAATAAAAACAATATAAAGATTTATGCGTCATCAAAGAACTTCAAGAAAGGTTTTGAGTGCATGTTGAAAAAATGATGAATCGGACAGTTCTGCGATGTGAGCAGGTAACGCGTTCCATTCTGCGATTGCAAGGACTAAAGGAGAGTTTTTATATCTTTTTGTTTTAGCAAAAATTGGTTTAACTTTGAAAGTGTGGTCTACCCGGGCGGAGATATGAGGTGGTGGAATGATATGAAGCTGGGAAAACGGCGTGCTACTGTGGTACAGCGAATGAAAAAAACATAGTCGAGCCAACTTTCGGCGCATGGCAAGCGAGGGAAGATGAAGTGAATTCTTTAAAGAAGATACGCTTTGGTAACGTGAGTACGAGGACATGATGAACCGGGTTGCCTTGTTCTGGACAGATTCCAAAAGGTTAGTTAGGTTTGCGCCCTGAGGATGCCATATGATTGAACCGTATTCTAGTGAGGGCCGGATAAGACAATTATATGCATGAAACCTGGTTTCCTTGGTGGCTAAATGTAGGCGCCTTTTGAGAAGGCCGAGTTTTTTAAGGGCTTTAGTAGATATGTACTCTATGTGGCACGTCCACTTTAAATTCGCCGTAAAGAACACACCTAAATATTTAAACGATTGAACTGAATCTATTGGAGTATCATTTATTTTTTAGTTAGCGGGAACTGTCTCGGGGGTAGGACTAAACATTATGTGTTTGGTTTTTTCTACATTTATTTCCATTTGCCAGCGGCTACACCATTCCTCTAGCCTAATAAGATCAGATTGTAAGATAATTGTATCGTCTGGATTAGATATTTCTCTATACACTTTGCAATCATCCGCAAACAAGCGAATTGGTGATTTTAGGCTGCATGCTATGTCGTTGATGTAAATCAGGAATAAAAGAGGACCTAACACTGACCCCTGAGGGACCCCAGATGAAACACGTGTTTGGTTAGAAATATGATTGGTTAAAAATTCTTCTATCCATCGTGTTGTGTTTTGGTCGAGTTGGAGTTGGCGAATTTTTAGGAACAGACGTTTATGTGGCACGCGATCAAAGGCTTTCGAGAAATCAACAAAAATTGCATCAACAGGACGGGACACGTTTAGAGAAGAATGAAGGTCAGTTACCAATTCAAAGAGTTGTGTTTGGCAAGATAGATCTTTACGAAACCCATGTTGGCTGTTTAGGAGCAGTTTATTAAGATTAAGGTGGTTCATTATATGCGTGAATAATAAGTGTTCGAGTAATTTACAACAGATTGATGTTAGTGAAATTGGCCTGTAGTTATTGGAAACTGTATTGTCACCAGACTTAAAAATTGGGGTCACATGCGCTGATTTCCAATCATCTGGTATAAATCTTCAATCAAGTGATTGTTGAAAAATCAAACAAAGAAAGTATGACGAAAAGGGACTTGTTAATTTTAGAAGTTTCACGCTAATTCCGTCTGGTCCGGGGCTAGTCTTTTGTGCCAAACGATCTTTGCTTTTAAAAGTTGAAAGGTGCTTACTGTGTCCCCCCCCACCAATGACGTTTAGCATTGCTTTTTTTTTTTTGCAATAACAGTTATATGGGCGGTCTAGCTTGTTTTTTGATACATATCTATATATATAAACTCAAGAAAAAAAATTGGCCCCCTATCTGCATTTTAATCTGCAAATGCCGCCGAAAGATGATAGTCTTGCATGTGGAGAGAGTGAACAAGACATTTATTTAATGTTCTGCGCAAGAAAATCGGTGAATGGTATTCTGGAGGCACTGCGTTAGAGTGCCTCAAGCGTGCAGAGGAGGCAAACGAACGCATCAAGTCACGTCACATGTGAGACATGAGCGCCATCTGGCAGTTTTCTTAGAAAACGAAGCGCGTGGCTTTGAGACGAGTGTGCGCGCCTGTCTCAGAGGTGATAAAGTGTAGAACGCAAGGTGACGGGTAGGTGCCACCACCGTCTCGTCTTAGCAAAGCGTTGGAAACACTCGCCTTTCCGTGCAAGCGTTGCATGGTCTGCGCAGCGTGATAAGCGCTACAGGTCCTTAAAATTACTTATGTATGCCTTTTCTAGTAAAAAACGCACATGCAGAATATACACATGTTGTTATGGTGCCCCAGACATGCACAATAATTGCTTTTTTAATTGACAATTGCACAAGTGTGAACGCTCAACCTTGAGCAACATTGGTGGGCACTGCGGATGGGGTCGACCGTTTCAAATACCCGATGCCGTTAAGAGTGAACAAACAGACAAACGTACAGACAGATAGACCAACATTTTTGTGTTGAAGGTTCCTAAGAACGACTATTGTCTTTAAAAATAAAAGCCGCTCGCACTTGGCGCCACGGTCGTCCCGATGCGCCGACGCGGGCTTATCTGCCACGCGTATTTTGCCCCACGAATGGGAGGTGGGGGTGGGTTGTTAGAAGCTTGTGCACGCGTGTTTATCCTTCAGTGGAGAGAACAGCGCGCCTTCGACTTTGACCGGAACGATTGCGTTTAGTTGCCTGGTGCACGAAGATCACTTCGCTCGCTGGACAGGCCCCATTTGCGAAAAGAGTGCGCTTTTCAAATACAGTGAAGTAACAACTAGGGCACTTGTTAGTTCGCACTGATATCTGTACCTGTGATTACATTTCATGCCTCGTTTTTGTTTAAACAGCACGTTAAATGTCGAAAGGTAAACGTTCTTAGTTCACTCTCGTGCATTGTATGTTGTTTTCATGCGTCATTTGTGCGCGAGCAGTGCGCTGCACGTTTCTATCTGTTTGCCATTCTCAGCCTTACATTCCGAGTTGTTGATATCACATTCATTGCTTCACCGTTGCAGCGAAACTGACTTTTCTTAATTTCGGACAATAGTGTCCTCACCACCGAGGGGATGTCGGATTAAGCGCTGATGAAAACTCTCCGAGACTATGGTGACAAGGGGTTTTGAAGATCGACTTGTCACGCGCTTTCGTCTTGTGCCACGCCGCAAGCTCGCACGCTGGTAGCTTTCACGATTTGCCAATAAGTTCTGGCAACAAGACGGCATGCTGAATGCAATGCAATGAACGCAATAGCGTAAAATTGTGATGTTATAAGAAGTAAGTCTGGCAGCCAACTCTTTTGGATTTGATATCGCGGAACTCCTACAAAACGCTGGTGTGACCAAATACGGCTGCTTCCAGGAGAAGTGCTCTTTTCACACAATCTCTTGGCGTTGAAACCGCACTGATACTCGCAGAGACAGCAAGCACGCCAGCGATCGCAACCGCCCTTCAAATCCAAGTTCATTGTTGCTACTCAAGGGATCCACCCCCCCTACTCGCGTTGTTTCATGCTCGTTCAAGACAGGTGGTTTACTCTGTTTGAGCATTTGGAGGAAGTTCTCACACTCGGGAGATGTTATCTTATGCACTGTCCAGACGATTGGAATGGGCCGACTCATTTGATCTCAGCTTCAGCAGTTACCCGCTCGTGAAAGTTACGATTCGCGGGGGCATGGTATCGTTTTAAACTTGTTACAGAATATGGCGGCGAGGGCGAAAACCCGCCGAGAGTGCCCATATAGAGGCTATCGCAATAATAATGCAGTTTTTTACTGTAAAATAAGTGTTTTGGGTTAGCTCTGCCTTCAAGCCCCCATTTTGTTTATTTACACGATTGTTTATCGAATTTTTGTACTGAACCTGCATATAACGAAATCCTCTTTGTAATGAATTTTTCGAGAAATTTATTGATTTTGTTATATCAAGGTTTAACTGTAGCAATCTGATGCCATGCCAATTTTGGTATACATCCAACGAACCGAGCGGCCATGAGAGCAGAAAGTCCTAGGCAGCTAGATAGACATGCTCAAAGTTGTTGAAGTTCACCAAGAAACGCTTCACATTTAAAAATGCTGCTGGTCAGTAGTTGAAGCTCCTGAGAACAGGTGAGCCAAACATTATAGCACAGCACAAGACCTGGAATTCGCAATTATTTCTCAAATTCAGCTACAAATCATTCATTCCCTTTTCTTTCTAAAAAGGATGCCATTTACCCAACTTCACGGCCGCTGGCTGATTTGAGCATCATGATCTGCACAGTTAACTGAGGCATGGACAATAATGAGCATGGACTGTACAGTGTGTGACAAATCTCTCTAACTCCACGCTAACTTGATTGATTCTAAAAAGTTTTGCGGTGGTTGGTTCATGAGAAAATAAACTGCTTTTTTAAAGCCATTTATTGGCTGCTTGGAAACGTATTGTGGGGCCCTTTTAATTGTATAAAATTTTCTATAATTGTGCACATTTTTTTCATAGAGTTGAAGATATTTCAAGTTTCTGAATGAATACTGCTGGTAAAACAAGAAAATGGCTGTTTCTAAGCAAGCAAACGATGGTGCCACACGACTGCATACTCACATGCACGAATCCCAGGATTATCCGGTGAGCTACCAGGGGTGCGACGCCCAGTGTGGCTATCCACGGTGTTGCTGATGTCAGTGCTGATGAAGTAAGTAGTCCTGCCAGCAGGGTCCACTTGGCACTGAAGCGCTCTGCAAGCCGCCCGCCGAGAACCTGAAACAGTGAAACCGCGTTACTACTAACATCACATTAATCAACTTTTGTGAAACCCTGTACCGACAGCCTATACAGAATTTTGTCATATAAAATACAGTAGCCGACGAATTTTTCGGACGCCAAAAATTCAGAGTTTGTGGATATTTTGGACTTCGAAAGTGCACTGTCAGGGTTCCCATAGGGCTAATGCATTTTTTCGACCGATTTTTCGGACGAATTCGCCCCCTTAAGTTGGATTTTTTGGACTAAATCGCTTGTTTTGAGCCGTGCCACGAACCTGTATGGACGCCACCATGTTGAATTTTCTGCCGGCTTGACTAAGCTTAGTGGCTTAAACTTAAAATGGCTTTCCTGCCTCCAAGATTGGAAAGCAAACGTCATATATCAAGTTGCAGAGGCCGTGTCTGCTTTAGAAAATGCAGCTCGGGACCATTTTTTCATTTCCGGTCAGCCTAGTGATCAGCTCTGTCGTCATCACACCATACTGGGAGGAGGCGGAGCTGCGGCTGCTGCGCAGTAGTGGAATGAATGTGCCTGCCACAACGACATTAGGGAGTTTTAGAATAGCGCACTTCCAGCACTTGTGGTGCAGACGCTGCCACTGCGCATGCATCGTAAGGCGAGTCGCCGTTCGGGGCCTGCCCGCAGAAAATCCGAAATAACCTACGGTGATCACGGCCCGTGAGGCCCACAAATGTTTCTAGACCTTTCCCAAGGAGGAGCAAACGCTACTCTAGAACTCATAATGTGTCTGCTATACCCGCAACGCCCGCAGCGCCTGTAAACGTTATGCTAAAACTCCCTATTTAAAGACTTTGCTCGTGCGGACGATGACAATTCCGTGCGTAGAGCTCACAGACAAAGAAATTATTCGCCAGGTTGTGTCGCAGCCGGAGAGCGGTTAGGATGATGATAACGATGATCTCTCGCAGCCTGTCGGCAGTGGAGAACGCCACCACGGGGACTCTTTTGTCGAGCATCTACGGCGACGATGTTACCTCGGCTCATATATAGGTGAACCAAATTGCTTCCAAGCGTATTATGAGGCAAGACAGAATCAAGGACTTTTTTAAGCCTGCCTGATGCAATAAAGTTCATATTTCTGACAAAAACAAATTTTTGAGACTATTCACTTTTTTGGACTTTTTTTCGGTCCCTGACAGGTCCAAAAAATCGGTCAGCGACTGTGTGCAGAAAATTTGAAGCTGAAGTTGAGGTGCAGCTTTTACAAGTACTGTATTTTCTGGTATGTAAGACGTGCCTTCGATTAAGGTGCAACCACTAATCATCTAGATTTTTCCAGGAAGAAGTTATGTATATGAGAAATAGCTTTGTATAAGACGCATTTATTTTCAAGTCTATCCAACAATATATAATAGAATGATGCATGCGCAGTACATTCATAGTGAAATGCATAGTCACGCACTACACTACATACTTGCAAGCAGCCGAATAAAACTTGTAAATAATACTGTCCGAATGCTCGGAAAATTAGTATTTATTTCATTGGATTCGAAGTCACATACATTCAAAGCCAAACCAAGAAGCTGGTGAGATGTCTGCGTCTGGTTATATTTACGGGTGCGCGAATACTGAAATTTATGAACATTTTTAAATGTTGTTTGCTATTTGATTCGATTCGCACCGAAATTTTGTTACTCAAACTAGTCGCACTCCCAGATTTTACCGTGACACCATCTAAAAAATAGGGCAGTCCAAAAAAATAGATAAATGCATATGATTCTGCTGAAGCGGTGAAGTTGCCACAACTATGTCCGAAATAACTTTAATGCCTCCCAGTATATCAGGAATTTCGGCAAACACTCAGGCTCCCTTGAATGCAATCGGTACCTGCCGCAAAGCCCATTTTACTATGTAAGTTTACATCTCATGATGAGTGCCGCTGACACCAGCAAAACGCGGAATAGATTACAGCTCTCTGGCATGGAGCACATGGAAACAATGATGTAAAACGCAAGGGCCGTGGCAGAAGAGCATGTACGCACGTGAACTTTCCACGATGCGTGTACGCACGTGAACGATCAGGCAACCCCCACCGGTACGCAGTGCTGATGCGCGAAGTGGATCGTTTCTAGCTCTGTGCAGCAAACTACCAACTAAGCTGATCTCGCCACTACATCTTGCTGCACTGTATGCAAGCATTCGTCATGAAAGCTTTAATGATGCCCACTTCATTCTCAAAAGTGCACGGGCATGGCGATGGCGAGCTACTTTGTAGACAGCGCATTTGTGGAGCACACTTTCGCGGGTGTGCATGAACAGGCAACAAGCAGTGCTAAGCCACGCACACTACTCAGCAGTTGCCAGAGGATGCTTACCAGAAACATTGTCGGCAATTAAGGTGTACTAATACGTTCGCTAGCTGCCACTATCACGACTCTGGGCATTTCTGGTGCTTATTCGTAATGACGTCGCCACAGCGAGCAATACAATAGCCCCTTCACGTTTTGAATATGCTTCACCGCATCACATCTTCACAATGCAGCAAAGCTGCATTTCAGGATCTACTACAGCTGCAAATGGATTGACTCAAGGAAGCAATGGTACTAACCAACGCGGCAAAGATGGGAGCTTTAAATAATATTGTTTGTGATTAGAAAGTCAGAAAAACTTGTACGAAGGTTTTCAGCATCCGAAATTGCATTTTTTACACGTTGATGTCCACGGGGTAGATGAGAACGTCTGTACTCAAAAGGAGAGCACGCTTGTCTGTCCCATGAGCAGGGCCTCCACAGAAGTTGAAAGAGGAGGAGCGGCAGCTTTGAGTGCTGTCTTTATCGTATCAGGCCCAAGCGCAAGCCACCTATTTTGGTTGAACTACACGTGCCTTTTTTTTTACTATCTACTAAATCCCTCTCCTTTTTCCTCGTACCTCTATAAAAGACCGATGACAATAAACACAGGCGATCACTACTGCCTGACATGCGTGTTGGTTTCATTGAACGTGGCCCAGCTGATACATGTTGTCAAAAGAGGGGAACTGAAGCCTTGCTTCCTCAACGATAAAGAAAGCGCCATAACAAGTGCCTTCACCAGAATTTTCACAATACCATGGTGCCCTCCTGGGTCTGAAAGCCACGAAGGACCTGGGGCTAATCAAACGGAACAATGATGCCATAACAAACAACAGCCCCTCCATGATCATCAATGAATTGCCACAGCTTTTTCAAGGAACAGGCTGTGCACAGCGAATACAGGATCACCCTTCGCGAGTGTGCTGTTTCCGTCACTAGCCAGATAAACGAGTGCCTTTGGCACTGCGAGATCTTTTGCGCACTGAACTACAGTGAAAGGAAGCGGAACACATCATTCAAAATGTCAGCCGCCCAACAGATTGAGTAAGCCCACTGGCCACTGTGCTTAAAAGAACACTAAAGTCAAATAACAATTTACGTCAGAGTGAAAGCTCAATGTATGACAACCTCTAAAATGACAATATTATCAGCAACAGCGCCCTACTTACCGAGAAATTAAGGTAAATGCACAAGAACACAAGCGCCACAGTAGGACATTTTCAAAATGATCTTGATGACATCAGACGGACCACCTATAGTTAATCACTGGTAATCAGTCTAACTGCACTAAAAAAGAACCTTCCGTGCATCAATAGATGCAATAACATGCTGCTTGTTCATTTCTGTTTGATTCACGAAAAAAAAAAAAAGAACCGCCAGACATTGCTATAGAGAATGGGGCGAGTGGTTCAACAATTCAATTTTTGCGTGGTTACACGGGACAGGTGGTGCCATCTAGCGGGGTGCAGTTGAAACAAAAGCGTCTGCAATCTTGAAGCCAATGGCGGGAAATAGATCAATGGCCGTTGTTGCTGCTGTGGCTCCAGCTGCTTTCGGTCTGCTGCTACTAGCGCAGTAAAACCAGGCAACATTGTGCACAGCAACAGTGACGTGAGACAGTCCGGTCGGTTCGTTTCTTGAGGCAAGTAATATGAAGTGCACTAACCCGATGCGGAGCAGTAAAACATAATTTTATTTCAAAATAGGCCCTTCCTTAGCACGAAAGTAATACTACAAGGTTTCTGGACCGCCATTTCAACAATTAACGTCGACTTAATAGTTGGCTTTAGTGTCTCTTAAAAAAGAAAGCAGGTTGCGGGTACGCATGGACCCAAGAAAAATGAATTAATGACTTCAGAGAGAACATTATCAGATGCCGCACTGAGAAGACATAGAAGCAGAGCTTGCACAAGCGAAGATGTTTTCTTGACTAGATGCTAATGCCGCATTCCATCAGATACTATATTTACTCGCATATTCCTCGCACTTTTTTCGCCAGAAAACTGATGCAAAGTTGGGGGGTGCGAGTATTACGCACGGAAAACTTTCGACAAAAACGCAGAGAGCGAAAAAGAGAACGAAGTGGCCGCAAATCGAGATTCTCACGCCAGCAACTTACAGCAACCTTTAAGAAGTTCTAATTAGAGCTTACCTCAACAATAAAAGCAGAGGTTCAACACAAGGCAAGATTTATTTGAGACACAAAAAGTGGAAGCGAATAGTCGAGAATTAGAATACCACACGCGAAGCTTGTGGGCGTTGCGGATCGTAGCGGTCGGCGCTCAACAGGAGCCCTCCAAAGGTAAGCGTAGGACGTCAGTATTGGGCTGATGGCTATTTAACAGAATCGTCCGCAGTTTCCTTCTGAAGAAATAAAGTTTACCATCAATCCCAGTTTTAGGCACGCAGCAGGCCCAACGCGTCTTGGTGGCTTTCAGCTGCCGTCACTAGTAGCGAACACAAAACTCGTAGGCTCCGAAGGGCCTACCGGCGGCCCTGTTGCCATTGTTTAGCGCATGATCTATCCCTTGCAATTCAAAGCAGCCGTGTGGCTTCAGTATCGCCCCATAACGTGACGAGATTGCCGACACAAAATACAAAACACGCCGCAACACGCAACGTTACTAGATCCTGCCTGGTAACTTTGGCAACGCGCACTGGCCACTTCGGCTTGGTTTGGATTGAATTTCTGTGCAATAGTATGCTTGATGCTTAAGAGATGGCGCCAGATAGCGCGCGCTATCAACATCAGTGGCTGGAACGAGCAGACGACATTATTGCGGGAGTTTTCGGGGGTGCGATAATTACTCGAGAGAAAAAAAATCGTATTTTTCTCGGGCGATGTGGGGGGTCCGAGAATTATGCGAGTGCGAAGATTACGCGAATAAATACGGTACTACTGGATGAACAGTCTTCCAAAATATGCACCTTCACAATTCCCTTAGGCTATTATCAGTTTCTTTGACTGTCTTTTGGCATTTTGTAGGCAAGCGAAGTTTTTTAAAAGGCACTCAATGAGGTATCTGATGGTTTGCCCGGCAAGCGTGCATATGCCGACGGGGTGCTAACCGGAAAGAACACGATGACAGGCTCAAAAACGCAGTACTAGCGGCAGCAAAAGCAGGACTGACATTCAATGCATCAAAGTGCTTGTTCAACGTTGAAGAAGTTTTGTTCCTTGGTGACATTGTCAGCAGCAAGGGCATACGTCCTGACTCTGCTTTAGTCGAAGCTCTGCTGAAAATGCCGGCACCATGAGACAAACAAGCGGTGCAGAGGCTCTTAGGCATAGTCAACTACCTTAGCTAATATGTTCTGCCACTATCCCAGTGCAGTTCTATTTTGCGTTCGCTGTTGAAGCATCGTAATGTTCTTGACTAGACACTGAACTATGAGAACGAATGGCAGGCTATATAAAGAGAGCTTAGTGAATTGCCACTTTTAGCAATTTTCGAAGCAGGCAGAGAAACGAAAATAGCAGCGCATGCCTCACAGTACTATGTCGGTTTGGCGCTGATGCCACGTCATGGGAGTGCCTGGAGACCTGTGGCTTTTGCTTGGCTCTAAACGAATCTGCACAATGTTATTCACAAATAGAAAAAGAATCTCTGGCATTGGTTTTTCGATGCGAAAAGCTTTACTACTTAGTATATGGTCATCACTTTCAGTCTTGAGAGCGACAATCGCCCACTGCTTGACATATCAAAAAAGGCCATTGCTGACATGCCGTTGAGAGTACAGCATTTCTATTGGCGGTTACTGAAGTATGATTACACCTCTACTTTTGTTAGCAGTAAATAGATGGTTATGGCCGACATGCTTTTTTGAGCACCTGCTTCTGAAGAAGGCGCTGCCTGTCCCAAAAGTAACGTCGAAGTTCACGGAGTCACAGTAGTATCGGCACTCGTAAGTGAGAAAACCATTTCAAGGCTTGCAAGTGAGCCTGAACGGGACCTATGCCTTTAGCAGGTACTTCACAAGCTTGCGTATGGCTGTGCTGTGGAAGGTCTGCTGAAGGCGGTTGCTTCTGAACTCTCAGAGGTAAAAGGAATCCTTCTAAAAGGAACGAAGGTCATAGTGACAAGTAGGATGCAATTGGACATTATAAAGCACATTCGTGCAGGGCATCTCGGCATCGGAGAATGCAAAGCCAGAGCAAGGCAGTTGGTATACTGGCCCAATCTCAATTCTGATACAGAAAAACTAGTTCGCAAGTGTGCATTGTGCCAGACTTATGCTTATAAGCAGCTGCCGGAACCACTAATCATGCATCCAATACAGACACAAGCTTGGTGTCGTGGGTGTCGACTTGTTTCAGTATGGCGGGCAGCATTATCTCTGTGCCTATGAGTCAATGTCAAACTTTGTGGAAGACGAAGTAATACCCAGTACAACAGTGAGTTCCGTGATACAAAGATTCGAAGCCATACTTTCCTGTTATGGTATACCAGTCAAAGTTTGCACAATGGACCCCAGTTTGCCAGTAGTGAATTCAGGCTATTTGATCAGCCATTCGAATTCAAGCATATCACATCCGGTCTAGAGTACCCTAAAAAACCTTGCCGAGAAGCTGTACAGATAATTAGGCACAACTTTAAAACGACAAAAGTGGCGAATGAGAACTTTTGGCTTAGCGTCCTGAATTACAGAACAAGTGCACTAGATGATGGGTGACCAGCAGCAGAGCTGCTGCAAGGAAGATACCTGCGAACCCTCATACCGGACTTCAGACCCCCTGTTCCCACGTGAGTAAGGAAGCACAGGCAGAGCAAACACAACAGACGTGTGCTTCCCGGCCTCAGAAGCAAGAACGGCATTTGCATAAGGGGAAGGACATGGGTAAAAAAAAACCAAGGTTCTTGGATAAGTGAGGCCTTGTTCCTTCCAGATCGGAACATCCTGCGCCGAAATCGGCAGCACCTCTTGGTAACAAGCGAGCTTTTTGAGGACACCTCCGACAAAGATTACGGCGAAGAGCAGGTACCTGTCTCTGTAGAATCTTCCATGTCGGGCTCGTTCACGGTAGTCACAAGTTGTCTGCAATTACCTTTGCAGCCAGTTCTACAGCAGCGAAGGTTGCAGCGTCAAACATGTCAAGAATGTGTCTCTTGATATCATCAAAACTTTCAGAAAATAAGTCAACGACGTTGAAGGAGAAGATGTATCATATAAGACCCAAGAGCGCAAGCCACCTATTTTGGTTAACTAGATGTTCCTTTCTTTACTATCTACTAAACCGCTCCCCCTTTCCCTTGTATTGCTACAAGAGACTGATGACAATAAATACAGGCGTTCACTACTGTCCTGACATGCGTTTTGGTTTCATTGAACGTGGCCCGGCTGATACAATGTGTTGATACAGCACCACATCGCTTGCCCCAAATCATGTAAATTAAAAAAGTTCAGCCTCTGCATTGCCTCAATCTTTATAAGCTCCATTGTGGAAGTATAGTGGCTGCGAAGGTACTCGGTTGCTGACCCGCAGGTTGCGGTATCGAATCCCGGCTGCGGTAGCTGCGTTTTTGACGAAGCCGAAAATGCTGTAGGCCCTTGTGCTCAGATTTCGGTGCACGTTAAAGAACCACAGGTGGGCGAAATTTCCAGAACCTTTCACTATGGTGTCTCTCATATATAATCATATGGTGGTGTTGGGACATTAAACCCCACATATCAATCAATCAATCATTCTTGATAACACAACTAGAGAACACCTACTTCTCAGCACTTCACCAACCTAGCCAAGAGAAACACTTTCGTGTAGCTATCTCATAATATGCTTAGGAATCCTCTTTAACTTGGTGTAATTTGCTTCGAAGTATTCCCAAAATATTTGAAAAATTAAATATTTGAAAAATATCTTAATGTGTGCTGTTTGCACACCTCTAGTAATATTCCTTTTTAAATGAAAATTAGGTATTATGCTTTGCTCCATAGTTATTGAAGAAAGCTTGCATTCAGACGGAAAAAACTGTATTTAACCTAATATAGATCAACTTTTTTTTCCCGCAAATGTTGTTCATAACCAGATTATCGACCTATATTTGTTACCGAAGAATCTCGATCTCTATTCATGATCAAACCAACCAAAAGCGCCGAACTTATGGTGTTCAACTGCCACGCCTGCTGTTTTCAAGGGGTTCCTGCTGGATACGCATGTTTTAAACCAAAAACTCTGGAATAAAGACTCCCTTCCCCCCTCCTTTCAAACTACCTAAGAAATTGAGAAAAAAGTTATTTATGGAATAGCTGCGTGCCGCCTTTTCAAAGCTCTCGCAAAATGTAGCCTCTCTGCCATGTTTGCGATGAAACCCATGATTTCCCTAGGTATAGGCTGTGAAGTCTCTAGCCCGCTAGCTGTGCTTCCGGTACTGCTTTCTGGTGCACAGCTGTACTGGCACTGGCCTAAGGCCTCGCTACCTCACCTTTTGTTCATTGTATGATTGGCGTGACCGGGTGACGGTTCACATTTGCCTGAGACGCTGTGCCGTGCTCCCTACGGGGTTGCAGAAAGTAAGTGCCTTCTTCTAACCATTACTACCATTTGCTTGTGGTTGTTGCGACGATTTCCTGTCGGCAGAGCTATACAGGTGCCTTCGATTGCTAAGTGACACTTTTTGCCAAGAACTCTGGCAATCGTGCTGCGCAGTGCGAGTTCTCTGTGAATGAGAAATTGATAAGGGGTAGGCAAAAGCAGTGGGACCATCTGTTTGCGTGCAACCGACGGCGTCATGCTTCTCGCGGCCCAGCAATCCGCAGCAATAGAGTGAGAATGATGTCATTTGGCAAACCGCCGATGCTTACGAAGAATAGGATGACAAGAAAATTTTGAACATGTGACCAAATGATGGCCCCGAAAGCGATTAGGGTGCTAAGTTATGTAAATAAAGATGTGCTATGTTTCAATTTTTCTGTTTTTAACTTAAAAGAAAAAATGTGGGCCGACCTATATTCAAATATCTTTTTTTCCCTCGTAGAACACCATCAGTAAGGGTCGACCTATATTTGTCCCCAACCTATTCTCGAGTAAATACGGTAATGATGAGAAAATCTCAGTTTTGATACCTCTTGCTGTTGCCCCACTTACAAATGTGCTGGTTACTACGATTCTTCTGTGGTGCTAATAAGCTGGCAAAAGCACTCGGCTCTGGGTCAGTCACAGCGCAATGAGAATCATGTGTATCACAAGGCGAAGATCCTCCCATGAAAAACAATGTTCACTTAAACAGAATTCAGTGGAGTCAACATCCCCACAGAAGTGATCAACTAATAATATGACCTTTAGAAAGATAGTGGACCTGGCTTAGGTTCAAGAACAGCCCACTTGGCAGATCTTTTTATACTGAACATGCTTACAGTTAGCTAATTAGTTAACATTAACAATGCAGCACTGTTTAAAACTGTTTAAATGAGTGGGGTAGTCTTACCTGGGGCATAATGACTCCGTAAAAGTATGCACCCAGGATGACACCCTGCACTGAGGGTGACCACGAGAATGAAGGTGCACCTGCCCTTTCCTCCTCCGGGGACACTGCTGGGGTGGTTGTGATGAGGGCACCATCCTGAGCACAAAATTTGAAAAATAAACATTACTGGAGGTCCCACAAACTAACTAAATGTATGGTGTTTTCTTTCTTCAGCTGCACCAAGCTTTAGAACTACGCCTACGTGGATCATACTGGCAGTATTGCTGGTATTTCAGCATCCAAACTGGCAACCTCGAGATACACAGTGCATCGTTAACTAAGTTTCATTCTCACTTCTTGACAATTGCTTTTGTGTGGCCGACGCAAATGAGCAGTTTGGCAACACTGCGACAAAACAGGCTGAGCAAAAAAATCTTCAATAACGACAATCATGCAAAAGGCATATCACATCGACAAGCACTCAAAGTGACACTGACAACTTTCTCATGTTAGTTTCACTCTCCATTAGCCTTCTATACAATCATATATATCTATTTCAATAGCTCTTACAAAAGCTTTTTAACCAAAGCTTCTTTCATGGGCTAAATAATTGTGTAGGTTCCTAACTGCTATAATCTGTTTTAGCCACATGCAAACCACAATTAACCAAATAACTAAACAATCTTAATCCCTCCTTACAAACAAGACTGAACTAATTTCTATGTATCTCTCTGTATTCTGTATTTCTGATTGATATGTGGGGTCTAACGTCCCAAAACCACCATATGATTATGAGAGATGCGTATTCTGTATTTCTCTGTAATAATTTCTCTCTATTTCTTTGAGAGCTTACCAGTAAGGAGACCTGAGTAAGAACAATCTGGGCATGATGGTAAACAGGTCTACTTTTCAGGATTGAATGAGCCTAAAAAAAAGATGCCCTGCATAATTCCCAGAAACTTGTTTTTTTCATTTGTTGAACTGGGGTAACATTATCGAAGGTACAAAGCACTAACTTAACCCGCGCATGACCGAATCATACTGCAAACACTTCACTGAGCAGTAACCTTTCCTTCCTGATTGGCACGGCACTTGTTACAAGGAGTTATCTGCTATTACAGTGTTGTGTTCACAGAGTACTCGCATGGAAAAAAAGCTTTTAAAGCGAGGATACCACATGCAAAATGTGTATTGCACGTTAGGGAAACAGCTGAAATGAACATAAAAGACATAAATGTCAGCATGCTCTGTCAGTTAGCTCACATTAACGTTTCTTGGACTGAGACAGATACAATGAGATAAAACTCAAGCCAATACTTTAAGTTTTTGTCTTCTCAAACTGCAATTTGGAATAAAAGTGACACTATAAGAAAGCCAAGGGACATTTGTATGGCTTAAAAGATAGAAAGAAACTGACAAATAGAAAATTGTGTGCTTAAGTAATCTGTTTATCAACAGTAGCATAGTTGAAGGAATGAAGCATGCCCCTGTACATTGCTTTTGATGTAACATGTCAGTTACCAACTGAACATCTATTTATGTGGTATGTGTAGCAACAAGCACCACAAGGAGCTCTGAATGTCAGAACTGTCTCTCTCCTCCTGCTTTGCCCATGGCCCTGTGCAGACTGAACAGATAACAGAAGTATGAAAGCTTCTATAGCAACAATTTAGAAAACTGTCAGAGTAAACTGCGGCCTACACAAAAGAGATACGAGTTTAATTAGTCAAAACTGGAGTGTTTTAAATAAGCAGAGCTTCATCATCAAGTTGAAGTCAACATGACATCTGATAATGCTCTGTTTCGGCTTGAGTTGTGAGGTGCTCTCACTAAAATCGGTGCAAGTACTACATGCCAGTGCTCCCGATCACAACCATTGCAAAAGCACGAGTACAACGTGAAAATATAATAACACTGATTAGTTGCAGTTTCTTCACACAATCATAAAATCAGAGAACAAGAATAAAAATGTGGGTCTTTTGCCAGTATCATGAAAACCCCCCTCTAATTATAGACTATAGAAGGTCACATGTTAAAGGACATTAAACTTGAAGCATAGGAACGAATAAGGAAGAAATAATATAACACTTTTAGAGTTGATGAATAAAAAAAAGCTAAAGGTTACATATCATTTTCATGAATACATAGTAGGACAAACAGTTCTCTATATCCCATAAAAGAGTAACAGCATGAATCTAAAAATCAAATAAGAAGACAACACAAACATGCCCCAACTTAAAGCTTGCTTTTTAGAAGTTCAGTGCGTGTTCCAACTGCTTTCTTGTCACATTCTTGATTTCCATTATCATTAATTCCCCAAGATATACATAGTTATGTTCAATGTAGTGACAACACACATGACACCTGCTCAGAATTTGCACTGATAAAGGGTAATGCACAATAAGGGCATATGAGCACAAAATGAGAAATTGAAGGACATTTCTCAGCTGTTCGATATTGCCAATAATTGGCTGTATTTCTGAGCCATACTCACAACTTTGCACTGTAATCGTCAAATTTCAAGAAAATGAACCCAAATAAAGTAATTACAACTCAATATAGTAAAATCAAATTAAACAACACAGAGACCGAGAAAACAATGCACTCACTTTTGCTACCTCACTGTTGTTCACCACAGCAAAGCGGGAGGCATTGTTGAACAGTCCTGATACTGTGAGATTGTCTTGCTCGAGCCCAGAATTAACGGCCACAAAAACTTCAGCTTCGTCTGCCCCTGGCACCTGCTTCGTCATGGCCAAAACTGCGATGCCCAGGTCGAATTTGTGCGTTGAGAGTATGGTGTTGCCAACAAACAGCAGGGTCAGGAGCATGTACCGCCCCGGCACACGGCCTGTTGGTGATGGAGACATGTGGGCACGTGTTGTCGCAGAAAGGTACAAAAAATACTCTCAAACATTACTCCAGAGAGAAAAATGTGCAATCTTATTCATGCCGATTTATGCAATGATCTTACCAGTCCAGGGCAAATGAAGCATGGGTACAGCAAAGAATACAAGAAAAAGACATCAACAAGGACGAACACACAAGGATAGTGAGGCAACAGCCCGAATACACAATAGTTCTTGAACCAGCAAACGAATAGCTAGAGGAAACCAAAGAAGAGTGCGACTTTCCTCAGGAATTAGCTCTAAAGGGCCCCTAAGATACATCCGATAATTTTTAACACTTCAACTAAACAGGCACATTGAGTGGAGAATGCTGAAATGATCAACAATGCCAAATGCGGCAGCACGACGAGCCGCAGGTGCCTCACAAATCCGATGAAACAATCTCCCCTCCTGTGTCTTTCAGCAATACTCGTCCTCTCAATATTCCTCGTGATATCAACATATGATCTGCTCGCCATCACCCATATCAGCTGTTTGTCCACTAGCAAGTACACGCGCGTGCTGCCCTTCCTCCTAGCACAGCCAGGAAACCAGACGCGCTGACAAATGCAGCGTAGCAAAAGAAAAGGTGAAACGCACAAGGGCTTTTTTGGTATCATCAAACGCATCCTCACTCTGAATTTATGGCACTATTTCAAAACATTATCGCAGTTACGTGTTCCTTGTTAACTCGTGCACAACTGCAAGACTACCTTTTTTGACCTCTGGGTGGTATTGGGGCCCTTTCAAGGGACCGTGAAACACTTTTTGAACATGATCAAGAAATGCTGTGGATCGGTAGTTCAGGCTTCCGAGAACAGGCGAGCCAAATATTATAGCACGGTATGCTCCCTGCCTGAAATTCACTATAAATTCTTAAATCAGCTACCTATTGCTTTCTCTCCTATTGGCAACTGAGAATACATGCTCAAAAATCACTTGTCACAGCCATTGTATGAGCCATTGGTTCATTCGAGCATGGCTCGCTTGGTCGTTGCTCCGGCCTGCTGCGGGAGGCCACAACTTGTTCGCACGCAAGTGCACTGAAAAGTTGCGTCGTCAAAAAAAAAAAAAAAAAAAAAAAGTGAAAGGTCATGAGGTGCACGTGACACAATTTCTTTCCCTGTGCCATCCCTCCCTGCTTAGCTTTGAGTGTTTTCTTCTCTCATACTAGATGGATTCTACGACTTCTTTCAGCGGTGATATTGTGAGGCGATGGGCTTGTTTAGTCAATTTATTCCATGGCTACTTGAAAAAGTGTTGCAGGGCCCCCTTAATGAAAATTCACTGCAGAGCTACTACGTCATGCACAGAAGTGTGCTGGATAAAAATTGCGCAATTAGTGATTCACATGGTTTGTACACGGAGTTCGGCTGCAAGATTTAACTTACTGGGGGAACTGAATGTCTCAAGGAAATACAGGCAGTGCATGCTTACGATGATTTTTGCTGGTAAGATCAAATGCATACCATACAGGCAACACATTCTTTATGCATTGGCTAAGGTTGCACAACCTCTGAAACAAAATACTTCGCCTAATGTTTCGCAAGTCCATAACTGATGCAATCCAACCATTTCAATATTGGCAGAGTTCATTAGTTTTTAATGAAGCCTATAGTCTCTGTAGCAAACCAGCTAAAATTTTTAACAGTGTTCTTTAGAAAATAAGATTTTTCTTAGGAACAATACTAAAAACAGCAAAGACCCCTGTTATTTAATTTTATTTTAAACTGCACAAATAATTAAATATCCTTGCAAGAGCCACCATGTCATCTTGTGAACCTGTGTGCTCATTTGAGAGTTGTCTAAATACCTATACTTCGTTCAATACAAACAGGTTAAAATTATTTATGTCCTTATCAATTTAATCTTTTATACTTATAACATAATGCTTCCTTCTTACTCATAAGCATGTCATGACAGACTTGGTACATCAACTGTGAGTGTATTTCGGCTAAGTAAGTTGCGATTTTCTAAGTATATTCCTTGCGTGTGTTCCCACAGGAAGTCCGAATGCCAATATATTATAGGTCTTCTTATACTAAAACTATTCGCACAAATGGCAATAAATATTAAAAAAAGCATAAAGTAAGGATATACATATTTAAAATAAAAGACCACCAAGTATGCAGCCAATACTGGAAGAACAGTCCGTAAGTCCATAAGCAGGCAGCATGCATGTAGCATACATGTTAACTAAAGAAAGGCTACTACAAAAGCGTAATTAGTACATGACATGCTTGAACAAACAGGTGCGTTATGCATTTCAGCTATAGTTGGGATTTTAGTAATAAATTTACTGTCTGAAAATGCCCCCCCCCCCCCCCCCCAGTGGTCTAGTGACTGAGGTACTCGGCTGCTCACCCTCAGGTCGCAAGATCGAATCCCGCCTGCGGCGGCTGCATTACCAATAGAGGCGGAATTGTTGTAGGATTGTTGTAGATTTGGGTGCACGTTAAAGAACCGCAGGTGGTCAAAAATTTCAGGAGCCCTCCACTACAGCGTCTCTCATAATCATATGGTGGTTTTGGAATGTTAAACTCCACATATCAATCAACTGTCTAAAAATGAAAGAGTGGAAGGAATACCACACGTCCATGACTAACAGTTAACATATACGATGCAAAAAAAAAAAAGCCCTCTTTCAATGTCAGTTCCTGACAGCTGTAATACAGCGCTTGTCTGGAAAGAAGTAGAGTTTTTCAGAAAGTGTTTGTTGAAAATTTAGGCACATCATCCTAATATTTTTCAAAATGTACCCATTCTGCATTAACACAGCGCTTCCAGAGACTCAGTGAATCACTGAAGGCTCCCTGGAACACAGAAACTATAGTGCTCTTCAGTTTCTCGTTACAAGTTTCTGAATGGCCTGGACTGAGCTACGGTGCTGTCCTTTGATAACCCTTTTCAGTTGGTTTAAAAAAAAGTATTTTGAACTAGTGAAATTCGGGACTGTGTGGTGCTATGTTTGGCTAGAAAGTCGACGACAGCAAAAACGGTGTGGCTTGGCGCATTGTCCCAACTTATTGCGATGAAGGGGCGTTCTGATCACTGCTCATTTTTAACTAACTCCCGTCCATCTTGAAACAGCTTGTTCCATTCAGGAACATGTGACCGGCCCAACACCACTACCCTAAGCAGTCTTGCTCATGTCACTGGTCTCACTTGCAGTTTACCAGTTTGACGCAGAACCCCACCATGCAATGAAGCTCTAATAAATGATATATTGTCGAGATGACTAAACACTATGAAAAGGGGCCTCCTCGAACTCAATGCACACTCTGTATACGCAAGGAGAAGACTGGCCTCTGGTGCATTGTTAGCAGACTCCTTCCACTACCCGAAAAGTGCAGTAGCATCCCCTCCTTCACCACATTTTCGCAGGAATAAAAATCAGCCCTATTACTGTACGGTGCAGTAGCGCACTTAGGACAGGGACGGGAACATATATACAAAGTATTTGTCTCAAATACGTTCAATTGTGAGTGTAGCAAGCGTCGTGACCATGTCTCCTTTATTCCTGCCCAAGGTGCGCTACTTCACCGTAACGTATAGGAGGAGGAGGAATAAATGAGGAAGGACAGGGAGGTTACCAGTTCTCAGACCGGCTGGCTACCCTGTAAGTTCATGAGTTATACCGTAACGTATAACTCATGAACTAGCCCAGCCCTCAACGTTACTATACCTTCAGGACAAACCTCGCGCTACAGAACTGCACCTTTTCACACTAAACACTGTAATGAAATGGCAAGCCGCAGTTCTTTTACTTAAGAGCTATGCTTTATGAAAATATCTTCTTTCTAACACTCATCTCCCTAAACGTATGAGAAAACTCAACAATCTAGTTCTGCACAGCACTTGATTGCAAACTAAGAGGCTTTTCTTTCTGAGAAATCAGTATAGATTTCCTTGTGGTTTCGTGCGACCAATGTGTTCCTTCACTTAGCAAAAATCATTAGTGCACTAATAGTTATGTGCAATACAAATACGCCTAGTTAAACAAGCCCATTACAGTACTCGTAGCCCCGCCGCGGTGGTCTAATAGCTAAGGTACTCGGCTGCTGACCCGCAGATCGGGAAATTGAACGCCAGCTGCGGTGGTTGCATTTTGAATGGAGGCGAAAATGCTGTAGGCCCGTGTGCTCAGATTTGGATGCACGTTAAAAAACCCCAGGTGGTTAAAATTTCCGGAGCCTTTCACTACGGCGTCTCTCATAATCACATGGTGGTTTTGGGACGTTAAGCCCCACATATCTATCAATCCAATACTTGTGCTGATCACAGGCACAAAAAATATATAGGAGCATAATTTTTCACAAGAATGAGGTTAGTGTAAACTAATTTCATTCGCTTAATGCGAACTACAATACGGGCAACTTTCACCTGTTCTCTGAGCCATACAGCTATCTTCTGATTTTTTTAAACTTATGTTTAATATTTTCCATTCTATTGCATGCTGCATGGTCCTTGACTTTATCTCGATTTTCTTTGTAATAATTTAAAAACAGAGACATTTATTATGATAATATAGCTAATAGGTAGGTGTGAATTAAAGTTGGTACCAGCAGCTCGAGAGACACAATAAACAGCAAAAGAAAACAAAAGAAGAAATGTGTTGATGATGAAGGCAAAAATGTGGTGAACGAACTTGAGCAGCTATGAATCTTCAGTGTCTCAAATCTAGACTACTCTCTCAGAAAAATTTGTCAAAAGCACTTAAAATTTCATGTGAATGAAGAAAGTCTGGCTGTGTTTTTAAAAAGCACAAGCATTGTTGAAAAATGCTATTTTGTGAACTTTTGTGAACTTGAACAAATATTGAGCCTATCTTATCTTGTCATTTTCACAGGTGAGCAAAGATGTGATCTATATATTACAATACATGAGCGAGCACCCCCAGAACAACCTCGCAGATGTAATAGAGGACACCTTATATTGTGGCTATACTGCCTGTTTTACTCTACAAGACTCTTACAACAAACTGCAGTAATGCTGCGGACATGTCGCTTAAAAACTTTTCTACTATATCACACTGGTAAGTGCGGTGTGAACAGTTTACGCAGCTCATAAGTTATAAATAGTGGTACAGAGCTCCACAAAAAAAGCTTCTGAAGAGACTTCATTAAATAGGCAAGTATGAAATAAGAACTGTGCCTGTTTTATTTTATTTTACGTTTTCAATGAGAGCTATAGAAGCAGTAAAGCAGCTAATCACCTCCTCTAGTAGCAACCTTAGCTCACAATTGCCTGGCAAGAGCCGACACATTCCCACATATTGTTATGTTTGAAAGAGACTGGTAGACGTTGAAAGGGGCCGTTTTTTAGGTCGCTAGGGGCAGCTCAGAAGCGGCCGACTGGTTAAAGATCCTCCTGATCCTCTTCTTCCTCTCTCGCTCTGGGCGACAAGTGCGTTCACCGTATACGCTTCTTTTTCTTCGTGCATGTACGCAACATTCCTCTCCGCGCAGGCGAAGGCCGCCGGACGAGTCACTCGAGTTGTCGTGGCGTGTACAGTTTCAGGCGGGCAACATGAACCACTTGAGTTTTGACAGCTCAACGACCACTCGCCGTGAGAAGAGCTATTACATAGTTGACCTCTGTAAGTCTGTCGACAATGACAAAAGGTCCATCGTAAGTGGCCAAAAACTTTTGGCATAACCAGCGCTTGCGCATCGGAGTCTACAACCACACCAGATCACCAGGGCGATAAATCACTGGTCGATGGTGAATGTCATAGCGTGCCTTCGCCTTGTCTTGCGATGCCAATGTGCGCAGTAGAGCTATGCGACGCGCCTCTTCGGCAATGCAGAGAGTCTCGGCGACAGTGACGTTGTCGTGGTCACAGAAAGGCAATATTGTGTCGATTGTGTACCGGGGCGAACGTGCATAAAGCAAAAAGAAAGGGCTATAGCCTGTAATCTCATGCTTCGCGGTGTTGAACGCGTAAGTAATGAAAGGGAGTACGTCATCCCAGTTCTTGTGGTCGCAGGAGACATACATAGACAACATGTTGATAACGGTGCGGTTGGTACGCTCCGTCAGCCCATTAGTTTGGGGGTGGTACGGTGTCGAGTGACGCAGGCGGGATTCACATAAACGGAGTAGCTCCTCCACGACATCCGCTGTGAATTGTCGTCCACGATCACTGATAATCAGGCGAGGTGGGCCGTGTCGGAAGATGACATACTGTAACAAAAACGACGAGACTTCACTGGCAGTTGCGGAGGGGACGGCCGCCGTCTCGCAGTAGCGTGTGTGGTAGTCGACGCAAACAATTATCCATTGGTTACCCTTAGCCGATTTTGGGAAGGGGCCCAGAAAGTCAATGCCCACTTGTTCAGAAGGTGTGCCTGAAGTAGGCATCGGCTGTAGAAGACCAGCTGGACCAGTTGATGGACATTTGTGACGCTGACATTGCATGCAGCTTGCCACATAACTCTCAACAGACTTCTGCATACCAGGCCAATAAAAGCGCTCTTTAGTCCGGTGAAGCGTCCGCGCCAAACCTAAATGTCCAGATGTAGGGTCGTTGTGTATGACACTCATAATAACTGTTTGCAGGCTCTTCGGGACCACTAGAAGGAAACGCGCACCACTGCTGGAGAGGTTCCTTTTGAACAACAGTCCATCACGCATACAGAAACGGCGGGCACTAGTGGAAGCGGATGCAGCGGCAAATAGTGGTGCCAGTTTAGCATCCTTCCGCTGTTCTGCTCTGAAACTGGGATAGTCCGGGAACGTAGGCGACACAGACGCTACAAGCTGGTTAAGGTCATCGAATTCACAGTCTGTTGTGCTAAGTGGCATACGTGAAAGACAGTCCGCGTCAGCATGTCGAAGACCACTCTTGTAAGCGACGGTAAAACTGTATTCTTGTAGCCGGAGTGCCCAGCGCGCAAGGCGGCCACAAGGGTCACGAAGGTTGACAAGCCAACACAACGAGTGGTGGTCAGTTACGACTGTGAATGGGTGTCCGTACAGGTAAGACCTAAACCGCTGAATTGCAAATAATACCGCCAGGCATTCTTGTTCCGTAACAGTGTAGTTTTGTTCCGGCCTGCTTAGGAAGCGACTTGCGTATGCGATGACGTGTTCGCGGTCGCCGTAACGTTGTACTAGGATGGCTCCAATACCAATGCCGCTAGCATCCGTATGAAGCTCTGCCGGAGCAGAAGGACTGAAGTGCTGAAGGACGGGTCGTGACGTCAGCAAAAACTTCAATTGACGGAATGAAGAATCGCACTCCGGAGTCCACTCAAAGGAATTGTCGTTTCGTAAGAGGCATGTGAGAGGATACGCCACGACGGCAAACTTCGGAATAAAGCGGCGGAAGTACGAACAAAGCCCCAGGAAACTACGAAGCTCCTTGACGGAACGCGGCGCATTGAACGCCTCAACTGCTGCTGTCTTCTGGGGGTCAGGGCGGATACCATCCTTGTCAACGAGATGCCCGAGCACAAGCGTCTGGCGGTCTCCGAAGTGGCATTTTTTCGAGTTTAAAATCAGGCCAGCGTTTCGGATGCAGTTCAAAACAGTATCCAGACGAGAGTTGTGTTCACTGAACGTGCGGCCAAAGATGACGACGTCGTCGAGGTAGCACATGCAAATGTTCCACTTCAAGCCACGCAGAATGGTGTCCATAAACCTCTCGAAGGTTGCCGGTGCTTGCACAGTCCAAATGGCATCACGTTGAATTCGAAGCGCCCATCAGGGGTTACAAAGGCAGTCTTTTCCTTGTCCTCTGGGTGCATCGGAATTTGCCAATAACCGGATCGTAAGTCTACGTAGGAAAAATAAGAGGCCGAATGTAAGCAGTCTATTGCGTCCTCTATAGGGGCAGCGGGTATACGTCCTTTTTAGTCACGGCATTCAGTCGGCGATAGTCGACGCAAAATCTCCAAGATCCATCTTTCTTCTTAACAAGGATTACCGGTGCTGCCCACGGACTGGCTGACTCTTGTACCACTCCCTTTTGCATCATTTCCTGCACTTGGTCGTTAATAATTTGTCTTTCTGACGGGGAAACACGATATGGTTTTTGGCGAATCGGACTTGCCGCGCCAGTGTTGATGGTATGGCGCATTCGAGACAGGAGGATAGGGATTACTTTGCCCTTCTGCGCAAAGTCAAATACCGACACGTGCTTCAACAGCACATTCATTAAAGTTCGGCGCTCGCTTGAGCTAAGCGACTTATTTATCGTTGCCATAAGCGCCCCGTCCAAATTGTGACAACCAGTTCCATCACGTTCTTCCGGCATGTCTGTGAGCTCGACTACTGATAAGGTCGCGTGTTCTTTGCTGACCGAAGCTAATTTCAAACCATTGGGTAGGGTCACGGGCTCAGAGGAACAGTTTACAGTCCATAGGCCAGTTCTTCCGCCATCAATCGACACCACACAATGGGGAACCAACACATTCTTCTTCACGCAGTTTATGTGCATTGGTTCTACGCTCGCATCGAAGCTGTCAGAATCAGCGCCGCGACAAACAACAGGAACACGTACGGTAGACAACGCAGGTATGAACGTATCGCCACAGACACACAGCGTAGTTTGGTCATTCGCTGGAGTTTCCAGAAGTTCTGAAGGCATCTGGCCACTCACAAAGACTTTCCCCGCGCGACAGTCTACAGTGGCACCACATTCTCGCAAGAAGTCCATGCCGAGAATGACATCATGTGTCGACCGAGGAATAATCGCAAACTCTGTCGTTATCATAAGGCCTCCCAAAAATACCTCAGCACTACACACACCAATAGGGCGCAATGGCTCTCCACTCACTCCACAGAACGTCGAAGTTTCATCCCAGGTAAAAACAACTTTCTGCCCTAACACGTCTTTAAAGGAACCACTCATCACGGAAATCCTTGCACCTGTGTCCACCAAAGCCATCACAGGCACATGATCCACCAAAACATGCACTTTGTTTTTAAACATACACACAGGAGGTATTTCTCTCAGTAGCACGTTTCCAGCAACCTCAACCCCATTGGCCGCGCTGGCTAGTTTTCCGGTGGCGAAGAGGGCGCTTTGCGACGCAGCGGTGAAGGAGAACGATGAGCACGAGGTCGCGGTGGGGGCGTTACACTCCTGTCAGATGCCGGGGAGTGGTTGCCGAAGTTGCTGGGCCAATAGTTGTCATCAGGTGGTATGTGGGCCGGCCACCGGACACCATGAGGCTGTTCGAAGAGTCGTGAAAAGTCGCATGGTTGGTGATACCGAGGAGTCACCCAACGGTTGCAAAATCGCGATATGTGGCCTGGCACACCGCAGGAATAGCACACCGGCCGAGGTCGAAACGTCGGTCGCTCGTCGATGAATAGAGCGTCATCATTTGCTCTTGTGTGACGGATGTACTGGTTGGGTGCGTCGTACCGAGACGTCGGGTGTCGAGGAGGCATGCGCTGAGAGCGTCGGTCATACCGCGACGCGGGAAATCTGGTTGTCATTCTTGACTGTGAGGCTGGGCTGTACTCCACAGTTGCCGCGCTCATCGTCGGTTGCCATGGGGTCAAAGGAGGCACATCCATAGCCTCACTTGGCAGACACAACTCGCGATGGTCAGCTGTCGAACACGACATTTCTCGGTGGGACAGTTCCTCATGAACAATCTGTCGAACGGTAGAGAAAAGGTCGAGGCCAGGATTCGTGTCCACACTGGCAACAGTTGTAACGTTAGCCAGCCGACCAAACTTGGGCGCAATTCGACGCATCTTGAGCGTTTCAAACGTACGGCAATGCTGAATGACGTCGGACACAGAAGTGAGGCTTTCTTTTCCAATTAGAAAATTATACACGTCCTCAGCAATCCCCTTGAGCAGATGCCCAACTTTGTCCTCTTCCGACATGGTAGCACAGACAACCTTGCACAGCCTTAACACTTCTTCTATGTAAGTGGTGCATGTCTCACCTGGTAGCTGTGCCCGTTGTGACAGTGTTTGCTCAGCCCGCTTCTTTCTAGCAACCGAGTCGCCGAAACACGCCCTGAGCTCTTCAACAAAAAGATCCTACGTTGTGAGTGCGTCCTCGTGGTTCTCGTACCATACCAGTGCGGTGTCGGTCAGGGAGAACACTACGTTGGCTAGCATAGCGGCTGCATCCCAACCGTTGGACTTGCCCACACGTTTGTACTTAGTGAGCCAGGCGTCGACATCTTCTTCGGCTTTTCCTCCGAGGGCGGTGGAACTCGGTAGTATGGAAGCGGGCCAGATGGTGCCGTCCTGGAAACGCCTGCTTCTTCGGGCATGTCGAAGTCACTCACGGCAGATGATGGGAGACCGGCAAGTCGACGGCTTTGTCGAAGCTGTGGCAGTGATCGTTCCGTAGTTGAAGCGCTTACCCAGCTCCTCCACCACTCTGTTACATTTGAAAGAGACTGGTAGACGTTGAAAGGGGTCGTTTATTAGGTCACGAGGGGCAGCTCAGAAGCGGCCGACTGGTTAAAGATCCTCCTGATCCTCTTCTTTCTCTCTCGCTCTGGGCGCGTTCACCGTATACGCTTCTTTTTCTTCGTGCATGTACGCAACAATATGTTTCCAAAGCTGTTCGAATTTTAACATTGGCTAAAATCATTTGTCAATAAAGTAATTTCGGTTTGCAAGTTTTCTAAAATTACTGGGGGTAAAAATTACTGGCAGCGTGCTATTTTTAAAGTGGGAATATGTGCCGTGCGAAAGTCACAGTTGCTGCTTTCTAGCTCTCTAAAAATACAGATTTTTCACAAAAGCTTCAGTAATGAGTAACACAAGCATAACATGGTCACCTTTTGCATATAAATGTTTTATTTAAAAAGTGATCACTCAAACAAAACATTAAAAAAAATGAAACACATCTGCAAAATCATGCAATGAACACGACCATATACAATTCATTTGCAAGAAGGCATGTAAATAAAAACAACCAACATAGGAGTGCTTGGCAATCACTTGTTTACTTTGTTATCTGCGACTCAGTAAAGACAAAAATAAACACAGCGATTTTAGCAGACAAGAGTGCACCCTGTAGGAAAGCTTTTCCTTAACTTGAAAGCCTTGACTGATTTGCATTATTATCTGCCATTTGGGCCTTTCTGAACCAACCTTGTCATGCCTTTAAATGCATGGTTCTTGGATAGTAACAACAACTATTCGCAATGCAGATGCAGATTTTCGTGCCATGTAAGCCTCCCAAAACATCAGCCTTGCATAAACCTGTGCAATGTTAAAAAAATGCAATGCCATGCTACTGTTGCAGGCTAAACTCAGCTACTAAAATGACAACACACTTCTGCTGACTGTATGTCAGCAGCCATTTAATACATCGCGTATTAGAATTACTATGGCAATGTTAAGTGAAAACTAAGAACTAAGCCTATACGATACTCGTATACCATTAACATTGCTAATAAACACCAACATCCAACTATTTGGTACTGTATTCACCGGAAGTTTCATACTTATAATATGCAAAATTGTGTAGAGTTTCTATCCTTCTCTGCAAAACAATTATAAACAAAGATGTTCTAAGAGTTTAATATGCAGAAGAAGCATTATCAGGCTACTAACAGGTCAAGGCATTGTCTAAGAGGTTAAAGATACTTATTCATATATTGCTATGCACGTCAGCATGTGTGCTGTTGCTAAAATAAACAAGCTGAAAGTTTGTTTGTGCCCCGTATGCATTTTGCCACAAAACTTGGCACCCTCCATAGTCCTTCAATGAGCTACTGTTATAGCACATAGAGAATCATTCTGTCTGAATAGAGCTGCGCACTGCCAGGCAATGTTTGTATGAGACATAAAGTTCTATAAAAAATTGCCAAAAATGCACTACTGCCGCCACACAAGACTAGAATATAGGAAGTGGCATGTAGCCTAGCTTCTTGGCAAGGTAGATTACTTACAGCAAGTCTCGACAGTGGTCGCACAAGGTCGACAACGTGATGACCATTTACGACATCTCGTATCTCGGCTAAGGCCGTGCTATGCAGCTTTACAACGGTGTTAATCTAGCAAGTGTGCGCTGCGATAGTCGTATCAAGGTTTCCCAAGCTTTCCAAAATAACAAATTGCGACACACGAAGACTAGCGCACAAAGTAAACACAGAATAAGCCTGCAAAAGCTGCGTATGAAGGACCACACTTTGATGGCTGGCCTTACATCGCTACGCATTACTTATGAGGATAAACTCTCATTTCAAACAAAGTTATCCGAACAAATGTTTAGTCATAAGCTGTCGATAAGTTCTTGAAGTTAAATGGCAGTTCTATATAGTGTATGCAAATGAACATAAAGGGGATAGAAAATGAAGATGGCTATGTTAGAAATGGTTGACCACAAATGAAATCAGATGCATGACTGCATCAAGTGAAACCCTTAACGACAGTCTCAAAAACGTGCATGGTTGTAACTTGTACTTTAACATATTTACCTTCCATCTTGTCAATGCAAACTATTATTTTATTATTATTATTTGGTTTGAGTACAAATAAAACACGAATACAGAGGAAATAGGGAGGGAACAGGCCGCCAACTGCCACCTATAGGGGCACAACTCCTGACAACATGTGCTGTGTTAATTCTGTTACTGTTGACTTCTTTGCCGTACACTAGTGCATCAAACGTTAATCCGTTAGGTTTGAAATTAAACATGTGCAATCGAAAAGCAGCAAGCCAAGACATTTTTGACAGCATTCAGCAATATCTCCTTCTCTGTGGTCTACACGTCTTCTCTGTGGTCTACACGTGCCCTTACTTTAAATACACAACCGTCCAGTCTGATCACTTTTACAAGACAGTAATACACTCTACAAGTAAAGAAATAGCACTTGCTGTTTAGACATTACAAAAAGAGATATGATATTATCCATAAGTTAAAAAATTCTAATGACTCTCGGAAGATCTTCATTTGTTTTATATTGCTGATGTAATTTTTGCCAATGCTCACTGTCCCTCCTTTGTCCTGATAACCATTATCCTAATGCCCATTAGTTCTTCTTAATCAATACAAGCAGATAAATGCCCTTGGTACGTGCTGTACATACTGAAGTATTTGTACTATTCTTTGCTTTTCATAATCACTACAAGCACAGTAGCCAAGTATTTGCTCTTTGAGTACACACAGACTATCTGTAGACGTATCTGTGCTGAATTACCTGTACACATGTTGTTTCGGCTCTGTTTACGACCGAGTGTAATCTCATCACGTAGCTCTTTTTCAACACCATCGTATGCATCTGCTTTCTTGAGTGCTGGGGTGCCTGCTCCTAACCTTTTGCAATAGCAGCGAGACACGTACGCACCCTAGTAATTTTTCTTAAAGAAAGTACTATACTTTGTTTCTTACATCGTCTACTAGCAAGACTTCTTGCAGTCAATGTGTTCACGACAAGAAATAGTTCATCGTTCTTACCACCAATGAGAGATATTTTTTGTTATTACGGTGAGAAGTAATAGAAAATATTTCGTGCCTTACTAACAAAAGCACCGTTAAATGCCTGTTATTATGCATCTGAATAGCTTAGCTTTCACGTGACGTCCCATACAGGCTCTCTGCAGTGGGTACATCACGATGGCGGTCCCCTTGAGTTTCTATCTCATGACTCCATGAGACAGTTTCAGTGCAGGGAAGGACACTTCAGAGTCATTTGGTCACCGCATTCTTTTGTGCTCCCCTCGCTTTATTCTGTTCCCCAGTTGCCCCAAGGGGGAGCACAAAAAAAAGCGAGGGAGCACCGGCCCTAATCAGATGACACACGAGTGACCATGAGACGCGCAGAACTATACGTTTTGCTGGTTGAACTTCTTGCACAGCTTGCACAGCATTGCACCTTATGTGTGAAACGTAGTATAGGAGCAAAGTGTTAAAAAAATACAATGGAAGTTAGTGCCAAGCAGTAAGAGCGTACGCTACAGGATGCACAGTTTAATTGTTTTAAGAGGAGAAGGCTGGCAATTGAACAATTACCTATATTGTGACGTAAGTTTTGGATGCCTCATGAAACACGAATTTTGACCCTCGGCGTCCCACAGCGTTGAAGATGAGGGATGAGAAAAATCAGTACGTGATGACATCGCAGATTACAAACGCTTGCGTCGTCAGGCCACGTTGCCATCGCTAGAGAACGAATTTCAGGCAAATGCCTACTTTATTCCTTGCGTTTCTATTATGCCATTTGGATAGTGTGAGCACAAATTATAAGTTCACGGTGGTTTTTATAATATGTATCTTTATAGTGCCTGTAAGTGCCTCAACGCCAATAGGTGCCTATACGTGCCTATTTTCAATATTAGGATCTATATAATCACTGTGTAACCTAAAATTTCATTTTTGAGTGCCGTTTGAGACCCTTATTCATGTTACTGTGCAATAAACATTGTTTGAAAATCGACGAGCTTCCGCGTAATACTTTAGTTCAACCAACTTTCAAATAACAGCCACTAGGAGCAATGAAATGGGATGCGCCGGCCATCATACATCGCTGCACCGCTGCAGTGACATGGCACGAGTAGTTTGTGAATACGGAACCATGGAGAGACATCAGGGGAAAGGAGAGTGAGCAGTAAAAGAAAGAAAAAATATTATGGCACACAGCTTTTGCATTGTTCCAATTCGCTTTTTAAGAGGTTCACCTACAGGGGTAAAATTCACTCTACGCAATTAGATGTAGCCAATACTAGGCACAAGGAGCACAGGTAACAATTTTTTTCAGGGATGGGCACAGGCCCAGTGTGCCACCCCCTGGCTGTGCCACTGCTAGGCATTCCACCCTTCTAGCTTTTCAACGGTCCTCTATCTGCTCTGAGTCATGCCAAATAGAAAGAGGCTGAGGAACATGTTGACTCGACAATGGACACTTGACTAAGCTGGCTATCAAAGAATTTGTAATACCCTTTCCTTGAGCTTAGCCCTCAAGGCTAAAATGCAATAGTGTGCGCATCAACTTCAAGCGTGCTACAAGGAAAGAAACATTTGTGCATGTAACATTGGCTGTTCAAAACTATTCTAGTATGTCTGCTGTATCTATAGTAGCTAAGCACCGACTACACCATAATTCTTCACTTAGCAAATTGACGACATATCCACAGCAGAAGCACTGACATTTGGGCAAGCTGGATTCTGTTGCGCATGTCTACTGGATTGAATGTGACACCCCAAGGGCAGATGTAAAGACAAGCACAGTGGCATTCGTGTACCATCTTTGCGTCTTTTCCTGTTGTGTCACGCAGAATCCAGTCATCATGCTTCAAGAGCCCATCATACGC
Organism: Rhipicephalus microplus; assembly: GCF_013339725.1. Taxonomy (NCBI): domain Eukaryota; kingdom Metazoa; phylum Arthropoda; class Arachnida; order Ixodida; family Ixodidae; genus Rhipicephalus; species Rhipicephalus microplus. Next base: position 140,538,992 of record NC_051169.1, read on the forward strand.
ATCCGAACTGCACAGCTGCACAATTTTTAATGGGTTGGCAGCTTCAAGCCACCCACTCCTAGCGCAATTGACTTGTTTTGACGGCTGGCGCAATTCTGAGATTCTGTCACATAGTATTACTTGCATAAGGAAACTCCTTTCTCCAATTGGCATTTTCACAGCATAATTTTTTATTAGAAAGCAGCTCTTAGAGGATCGCTCCTGCGTTGAGCAGGGTCGCTCTCAGTGGGGTAGCCAACAGACATGAGGAAGTAACCGACACACGTGACATAATAAAATGAAAAAGAAATATCCAAGTTTGGATAAAACTTGAACCCGGGCCCTCCCTGAATCGCAGTTGAGCATTCTATTAAAGGCCACAATGGTGCTTGAAAACGGCTTGCAAAAAGACCCTACAAAAGTGTCATGTTGGGCAAGAAATTACGTCAATGTAAGTAATATACCATCGCAGAAGAGTCAGATAACAACCAGTCATCACACAATGCAAAATGCGAAACAAATGTGTGGTTTAATGTTTCCCACCCACTGCTAAGTGCGCAGCCATAACTCTTCATCGTCAACAAAGTGCCTGTAATACCTTATAGATGTGTAGCCGGTACCTTGCTTATCTGCAGGAAGATGAATAATGGTGTAGAGGCTGCTGTCCCAGTCACAAAAATCATGTCATAGTCGATAATGTGCAAAAGTCAGAACGTCAAACATGGTTCGCCTTGCCACAACATGAAGCTGGACTCAGAATTCGCATTATGCAGTATTTTAATCACTGTTAAATTATTTTAAGAAGCATTTGCAAACACTTCCATTGTTGTGTGTTACAACACCTTCTCGTCAAGCAGGAGGCCTGCATTCAATCGTCAGCCACACCGAGCCTTTTAATTACTAAACTGCTTGCACCTATGTAGAATTTTCACTCACGAAAAACACTGGTTTTTTGCTCATAACTAGCGACGACAAGACCAAAACCGGAATTTCGGCTAAATGAGCTTTTTAATGGTATTGTGTAGATAAAAGAAGAGACTGTATCTCCTAACCGTGTGGGAAAAAGGACAACTGCATGGCTATGTTCAGCAGTTGGTGCCCTTGTGCCATCGCAAAAATAACATTTTTTACTTTTCTTTTGCACATACAGGTCGTGAATCTCTTCATTTTGAAATCATTTACACTGATGCACAAACTTCTTGTGCATACATTTATGAAGTTTAAGGCCTTAAACATGCGTTGACTGCCTATTTTCTTCACTTGAAATGCTGTTTTGCCTGCCTATTTCTGATGCCTAAAAGGCACTCTTTCAATGCCTAAAAATCTGACCTCTAGTTAATAGCATGGCACTGTAGCTTGGTGAAAGTTAGTTTGATCACATAAGCAATGCAAATGCGCATGAGTAGCCACCGATTTTAGAGGCAAACAATCTTAGGTGCAGGAAGATGCGGAAGTGTGGTGAGGCACGATCAATACATCGAATGGGGTCAAAAGATGATGGCTTTTTGCCTTATTCTTAAGTGCATGCATAAGAGACCCTGGCTGTTGCTATTTTTTTCCAGTAGTGCTCAGAGCAACAAAACGAAAGGAATTGGATATGGAAAACACTGGTCTAACAACCAATAAGCAGTCTAACAAAAGCTGCGCTCCAACAAGTGCTGGTCTATGTCCCAGTTGTTAGACCAGTGCTTGTTCTGTTGACTTTCTATTGAGCCGTTCCCCTGTGCGCAAGAAATGAGCAGTTTAGTAGTATACTGTAGGCCTGGCACCGCTACGATTGTAACGGCCACTCTGTCCGCATTACAATCCACCAGACTTGACTAACAGCTTTTGAGATGATGCAACACATAACACTTGAATATTATTGCTGTCCTCTAAGGACTCCGGCCCACATGGGCAGATTGGCCAAGAATCTGGTGAGTAAGAATCATTGAATATGCATGCACTTTCCTGCTTGCATCATCAACCTTTTCCTTATTCATCCCACTTCCCCAGTGCGTATTAGTCAGTCTGACTACAAGCTTTCTGTAAGTAAATACTTCCACATTTAATAGTATATATCGCATGTAATATAGGAGATCCTGCTTCTAAATATCCTAACAAATGCATCCTCTATAAATGCACAGCAGCCCAGAATATATTGGCGATTACGGCATAATTTAGAACTTTATTACTGTTAACTCCGCACAACCCGACGATCGAGGAGTGGCTGAGCCGTCATTCTATTTCGCCCGTGAGCTGCTAGAATTACGTGAGCCATCATTCAAATGCACGCGCCCGCAAACGTATGCACGCCGACAAAACAATCAACAGTTAAACGTCCTCAAGAGAGACGGCAAGAAGCTACGGCAGGTTAAACGGTGGCAGGCATCAGTAAGCACAAACTTACATTTGGCCATGATTCACAGCCCTTTCACATCAGGACCACAAAAACCAAAGCGCACCGGTGCAGTTGGCAGACATACGAGTGCGGTGACACGGCGCAGCACTGAAAGGAGAAATAAGAACCCCGTACGTGTGTGGTGAGCGCGACCGCCGATGCAACAGAGAAGGAGGAAACACAGGACCGCGACAACTGCCACACACAGGAACGACCACTTCTCTCTCCTCCCGTCTACCGGGCCTCGTTCACTCAGTCTTTTCGATTTGTTCTCTTTTCTTTCGCCCAAACGCCAGCTGAGCTGCCGACGCACTCTGGCTATCTCTGAGCGGTTCACGGAGATAATAAAATTGCGGCCTCAAAAGCCACCAGGCGTGGAGCGTCAGGGCGCTACAGGTTATCACGAAAGTTGAGGCCGCCTAACATTAGCACGCGCGAGTTACTCCGACCACAACGCACTATATTTTCCCTGGCGCTTCATAGACCTGACACAGCGCACATCGGTAAAAGTGAACTTAAAACTGTGCAAAAAAACTAAAGCTGAATGGCAACCCGACATCTATTACCATCCAGCCTTCGATAAAAGGGAGCCATGTACTGCACAATACGGGAAGCGTGATCGACGAAACAAGATGACAACACGATCGTGGCAGTGGAGGACGAGACCTTATTTATTGAATCACCGCTGTCAATCGCGTACTGTTCGTCCTGTCTAAGACGCTCAGGAAGGCTGCACTTGGCTAGTCATCTTGAGCGATAAAAGAACGTGACACGGGGCAGCTGCTAGCAGTGCGCAGGTGTGGGACGAGGGCGACAAACAACACGATCTCTCGCGAAAAGGAGGCTGCTATCAGCTTTTTTTTACAGAGCATCGAGGCAAATTACCGCGACAGCTTTATCATCCCACCGTGCAAGTTGGCACCCGACTCGCCAGGGATTGGATGTTGCGCAAGAACGGTCAACTCACGTGTGGTTTGTTGTCATGTGCTCTTTCCCTTCACGCTCTCTCGTGCATTAAATGTTGCTGATGGTCAGCCGGTTCCGCCCGTGCAACTACTGGCGGCGTGGGACTCTGATAATGTGACCACCGCGAAAATATGGAAACACGAGACGCCACCGAACCGTCGCCTCCTCTAAATAAGCAGCTACATCGAACACCGTTGGAAACGGCGTTCGAGACTCTTCGCGCATGATTCAGCAACAAACCCTAAAATAAGAAGTTCAGAACCACGAAAAGCTTCCTCTGTGTTCGTAACCGAACGCCACAGACTTGCCGCCAGGGCTGTTAGTTGACGAAAACGAAACCGAAATCCATGTTGCGGACGCTCGACGCATAGGGGTCTAATGCTGAAGCAACAGTGAACGTATACCAATAAAATAGTGAGAGATATCGAACATTATTTGCAACTAGGCAGAAAAGGTAACCGATAAAGAAAGGAGATGTGTAAGGTTGATTTCGTGGCAGGCGGTCACTGAAAACTCGGCGCAGACGGGCTGAGCGCCTATAATATACTTCCCACCTCTTGCGGTTCTTACACGTGTTTATAACATAGTACTGCAAGGGGTAGTAAAAAGAAGTAACGATGTGGAAGGTTTATGTGTAGGTGATGAGTGTGGAAAGGAGGATCAGGAGAGGTGAAACTATAGTATATATCAAGGGGTGGCAAAAGTATTCATTCTCGCACCACCTTTATATATAGCCTAGCTCACATCACTTCTCAATACCACGTACGCGATGTGAGCTAGGCTGAGTAGGACGGAAAGAAATAGGGAAGCGGGTAAACTATGCAGCCATGAGACGTAGAGGAATTAAGGAAGGATGTGAGGGTCTGAAGGAGGAGAGGATATGATATAACAAGTGGATAAGAAACAAAACACCAACTTCAGTGGCGTAGCTGAGCGGGGGGGTGCGTAGCAAAACAGGCCCTTGCCCCCCCCCCCCCCCCAAACTGCTTTTTCAGCATATTTATACGTTACACCAACAAAAAAGGAACGTGTTCCCACCCTACGTCACCAACAAAAAAAAAGTGAAACGCGTTAACATTATCGTTACCAAAAAAAAAAGGAGAAAATTAACGGACGTTACCTCTGCCGTTACACCTCAATCATAAATTTTAATCCACGTGTCTTTGCTGTAGGAAGCCCTAATATAATTATACATATATTGTATTTATGTTTCACATAACACTTTTTACACAAAACTTAAAATGCTAATTAAATGAGAAAGTATTGCGTCTTCCTTCCTAACAAATTAACCTCGCAGTCATTCCTCAATTCAATCACCAACGCTTTCCGCGAAGAAAAAGCCATCGAACTCTTCACAAATTTACAGTAGTTCTGATGCAGTACTTCAAAATATATGCGCCAATTTTATAGTTGTAAAAAATGCTTCAATGACCTAGTCAGGTATTTTGTTCTCTTTAACCCCTATAATTACCGCAAGATTGCAACGTCGTTTATGTGAACATGCCAAAACCAGCTTGGCTCGCTCGGCAGTTCAGTAACGGAAACGTAGCTGCAGTCGCAAATAGAACAAAAAATTAAATTTATTTTGAGAACGAAGTTGGTAAGCAACACTTAAGAATTTCAAATACAACTTTTCATCAACCACAGCAACAGCGGCCTTTCAGGTCTGTCGTCAGACAGCTTGCCTCGCTTCTTAGTGAATACGTACGTCCGCCACTATACTGAATAGGCACTCGATAGATGCACTAGGTAGTACTCCCGTTTTCACGTTGAGAAATATAGTAGGTAAATACGTGGAAAGTTTTTCTTGAGCACACTCAGCGCGAAGTCCCGCAGCACTAAAAGTACCGAGGAAGTTCTTCGTCGGTCAGTGATGTCGTCAAACGACCGTTACCGAAGAAGTCATCCTCCGTTGTGCTGGAGCTCATTCGAAGAGCTGTGTCATTGTCTGCAAGCCGAGCAAATCTCAACAGCTTGTTTTTGATGGTATCGACGGCGGTAATTCACTTCGCTTCATCGCCAATCCATCACAACTTGAACCTCGGTAGCAAGGTAGCCACAAGAAGCAGATCCTTCTGATCGATAATAGTGATGAATCTGTGTCAACGAAAGACTGTAATTAGCAAAATGTTTTTTCCAAAATCCAGGGAAACATTTTCGAATATCTATGAACATTTCAAAATGGCATATTCTGTATTTCGCGATATCTATTAGCTCTTTTTGGCAGATGGCAATAAATTACTGATAATATCCGACAGCATATAAAATAGGTTTCTTGCGATAATATTAATATTATAATTAAATGTGACGATATGTAGAACATATTTATGGCCAACTAGCGTTGGCTTAAGTGACGCTTTAAACAGGCAAATACATATTTTTGACTAGCATACGAAGGAATGTTAAAAACTGACCTTTGGCGTATTCCGTCTAAGAAACACTAAGCTAAGGGTTTGCAGTAATTTAGTGCTGAGATTAGCTCAGGACTCGATCTTTTTGATCAGAACATCGAACGTCCGAAATAATTACATAACCACTAGTAGTTGTTACCTTGCAGGACATCCAAGGAACACCGCACTGGCTATGACGTGTATTATAAGAACTATGTGTTGAACCAAAAAGTGCGAGAATTCTGCGTAGGATCTACATACCTTGCTGTATTCTGCTGTGAACTTGAGCTTATAAGGTTTCTGCAGCCTGGAAATCCCAAGCTTAGAGAAAATCAGTTCAAAGCCTTGTCCCTTTTCCAGCAACTTGTTGATGACATCAAGAGCTCTGGATGTCGAACTCCACCTGGTAACATCCGGGTGTGGCAAGTAGATCCCGCAGTGGGTCTTAATCACGTCAGCTGCTTGCACCGACTGCCCTAGCTTATCGCACAGTTTCAGGCACTTGCTAAACACAGTTCGTTTTATCCTAGCGTATTCATATGCAGTGTCAACTGAATCCACCATCACTGCGTGAACACTTGCAATAATGTGCATAATGTGCGCAGAACACTGGTGCTGTGGTGGAAGCCGGTTTGAATTTCTTGGCGCTGTCGATAAGCGAACATAACCGTACAGTCAAATCAAGTTCCTTCATTATGTGGCGCACACCCACGCTGGAGGATTGTTCAAGCGCCGGGTGGTTTTCACGAAAGACTTCTTTAATAAAAAAGTTAGGATTGATCTACTTACATAAAAAAATTAAACAGGACGAATTTAGAACAGAACGAAGCGGCCAATTTGAATTAAAAAATGGATTTGGAAAAGTAAACAAAATTAGGGAAAGCTATTTCAAAACCTAAACATGTTTGAACTATTGACTAACCCCTGCCGAGGCTTGCAGTTCTTCTCGCCTTCCTCGTCTTTTTCATTTTGACCACAGGCCCTGCGAAACGCCAACTGAATACATCGCAGTGTGTACCAGAGCTCTGTAACTAAAAAAAAAAAAAAGAAGAGTGAAAGGGCTGTGCAAGTAATTCTCTCCAACCGGGAAGCTTTTAAGAAATTCGATCCATCGTCTGTAATCTCCTTGGTGACCTTTCCATGGAGGTTGAATTCACTGAAGACTTCTTCAAGGGTAGTGACCAGGCTTTCGTATGTTACGCTTCTCCATTCGGTGACAGGCTATCGCTGCAACCTTTCGGTCTAAAGTCACTGGGTTGAGCCATATATGGAGTTGTCGCTTCAAGGTAATGCCTGGAAAATTTTTTTTTATAAGACATTGTACCGAACACTCAAGTGTATAAAAATGCACAGTTTAGAAAGTGGACCTAGCTTGTACTAACGTGGAGGGGCGCACAACTGATGCGCCAAATATATATTTGTTCGTCGTGGAATTGCTATCCAGCCCGAAGAGTTAGTTTTGGACACAAAGTACGTTTTTCGTTTATGACCTGTACTCAATTCTTTGCGATGAAAACAATTTAGACGATGAGGTGAACATTAACCAACTCGCAAACTCTTCACTATATACACCTTTAAGTGGCGAGGCTCCTTAAGCCGTGGGTCGTGTGTCTGTGATGTATGTAGTAGTAGTAGTTGTCGTAGTGGCAGTAGTAGTAGTCGTCGTAGTGGTAGTAGTAGTAGTGTGTCGTAGTAGTTCGTAGTTACCTCCACAGCCGGACTAGAGGAGCAGCACGCGCGCCCTCATTTGAATTGAGGAGGAAACCCACGCACGTTAATCATAAATAAAGATATATATAGTTGCTTCTTAGTAAATAACCTACACAGACGAGTATTGGTGACTCAATCTGCAATAAAATTTGCCTTGAATTTCATGCTTACTAAAAAAAAAACTAGTATCAGAAGGACGCACTTTGAGCACTATCTGGTTGCCACGTTGAACTCGTTGGGCATAACCTTCTTGGTTTTAACAAGGTTTAGCGAGTGTTGGGCCGCAGTTACATGAACAAGAGGCGGCGAAAGGTGGGAACTAGACGCGAAGCAGCGGCTGTAAGAAAGTGCGCGCGTGCCACTCTAGCACAGCCGTGCCACCTTTAGTTTAGTCGTTGGAATGTCCGCTGGATGGTGGTACTTTTATATGATGAATGTATGACGAAAAGATGCGAGATGGCGGTACTTGGAGTGTTCAGTAGATAGGTGGACGGATAGACAGATGCACGGACAGATGGACGGATGAATGGACGCACAGATGAACGGATGCGAAGACGGATGGACTGACGAACAGACGCACGAACGGACGGACGGACGAAAGCTAGAACGAACGGAAGGACGGCAGCGCAGGCGAATACTTCGCCCTACTCATCATCATGCACTCCATGGATATTCTGGGATTTTGTTGGGCGAATATCAAGAGCTCAATGTTTACTGTGGATGTGCGTCCAGCATGCAATCCGCGATGATGGCCACGTGAAGGAGAGTTTAAAAAGTTGGTCGCAACTTTTCTTTTATATTGTGGAGGTGCTCATTGAGGCAATTCATGAGTTTATAACGCGTAAGGACCATTCTTCCCGGGGCTATTGCCTTGATGAGCTTTAGAAATGACAGCTTCTCCACAGCCGGCTCCTCTGGGCTGATGACGAACTCTTCAAAAAGCCCGTCAAGGCGCTCTTGAGTTACTGACTCATGGCTGAAGTCATACGTTTCTTGTCGTTGATGCTTAGGTGAGTTTTCTTCTTAATCATCCACTTCTTCCCAGTTTTTTTTTTTTTGCGAGCATATCAAACTCTGGGAGGCTCTGCCTGTGCAGTTTACAATAAAATAAATTATGGGCTGTCAATAAAATGGTCGAGATATAAACACACAAAGCTCAGTTAACACCACAAACAAACTAAAATAAAAAGGTGAATCATACGAGAGACACGCTTACCGTCACGCTTTTTTTTTTTTCAGGTTGGGGTTTGAGCATTTTCCACAACCTAGCATCTTCCATTTCGACAGGCAAAGGAGGCACTTGAAAGTAATCATCTTTCGTTTTTTTCAACAGCAAACAATTCGCTCAAAGCAGGCCACAGCGAAGAGTGCACACTTGTCGTGGCCATCTTTTGAAGTTACACGAAGGTCCGAGGTAGGCACACTGCACTTGGCGTTGATGTTTCTGCCTTTTTATATTCTTCCATTCCTCACCCTTGCAGTTTCTTCCTGTCAAGTGATTAGTTTTTTTTTTATTGAAGAGCATGTTTCCTGTGGTCCTTAAGCCGTGTCTTGCTTTCGGAAATTCGACTTTACGTCGAAGCGAAGTGGACAAGACCTCTTGAAAGCTTTGTTAGTTTTGGCCCTTAGCTGTCAGGCACTATAGAAACCGGATGTAACACCTTTGTCAAACAGTAGCTTTACTGCAGTCATGCCTCAGTTTCGTTTACAAGAATAAAAAAGCAAACTCGAACACACCTGGCCATTTGTGCACTGCAAGGTTCACCTAGTGCAGCTTACAAGTTGACGAAATTAGGCACATTCTCAGCAAGTTTCGTGATACGAGAAAGCACTTGTAGCTATACGACTCTGCAGGTGCGAATTCAGAGAGAAAATTCGCAAGTTGGTGTGCAATGCAGGATGGCCCGAGCTTCTCGTGCAGCCGAGTCTGCTTGTAGCTCGCTTGCGGTGGTCATCACATGAAGACAGTGTGGAGCGCGTGATAGCAGCGTTCATAGAAATGGCTACACGAACGCGTGTGGCGCTGGGAACGCGTGTGAGACATTCGCAGCAGTTATCAAAGAAACACCGTGTGAGCATGTCAGCGCGGCCAAAAACTCAGCATTTTAGCGGTGCAGCCACAAAATACTTATATACTACGGTGCAGCGGCATCACTGTAGTTTTCGTGCCGTCTTTTTGCCAACTCAACACGCGCCTCCCAAAGGCGTGTTCATGGGCGTATCTTCTCTTTCGCACACGTTCTTTCGTTCCACCTGCAGCATGGGAATTTCCACTCTCGAAGGCAGCAAGGGTGCGCACGCCGCGCTCTCGTGCTGCTAGTTTCGCTTCAACCAAGTATTGTAGATGAACATAACGTCAGGTGGTCACCAGAGTCCAGGAGCGCTCGCATCTTGTCGGCAACGCGGCTGTGATTGGATATGTCGTGAGCGCGCTGAAATTGAATGCGAGAAATCGTAGCCGCGTGGTGATATTACTTTTAATTCTGCGTGCGTGTGTCCATAGTCTGTGCGAGAAAGCTGACAGATTAATCGTGCCGCTCGACGTGAGTACTGCTCCTCGGCTAAAGTGAGCTAGAAGACGGTTGTGGGCTCACTCGTTGGCCGGCAGTGGCACCATGCATCGCAGTGACGCCGCGAAAGTCACAAAAATGTGTTTTGGCACGCTTCCGCGGTGCGGCGCCACCACCGCCTCGGATATAGTGAGCTTTGGCGCTGGGCCAGTATCTGCGTTTTTGGAGCGGCGGTTGGTTCATGCGAGTTTTGTTCCTAGAGTACCCGTCGCGTTATGCATCGTCAATCTGCTGGGTTTTCCAGTTAACAGTTATGTGGCCTGATAAGCAGTGTCCGTCTCACGTGGTTAAAATGCCTCCGCGGTGACAACGCCACTGCTTTGACTAAGTAGTGACTAAGTAGTGACTAAGTAGTGACTGATTACTTTGACTAAGTAATGACTGTGTACTAAGTAGGCACACGGGTAAGCGCTTTTGATAGAACCGCTTCACCTTCGACTTGCATATTCGGGGTCTCCAGCTGTGAGGCGGCTAGACACAATCAATTTGAAGGACGGTTTCTTTCAAGAAATGCGCACGCTGATCCCATATATACATAAAAAAATTCTTTGTTGTCGGTTATTCCATGGCGATATCATTGGGGTGTGCTGATTGGGGACCTCCCTGAATTGCACTACCGATGCTTTGACGCCAGCCCTTGTATTTGCGCGCGCCGCCCAGCATAACGGTGTCTTTTGTTTTGTTTTTTTCCTCCTGTGAAAATACCCATAGCTCGTTTAGTGGAGAATACTGAAATAACGAGAAGATGGCGACAAGCGCCGGTTTTCGGCCATGGTGTACGCGCCATGGTCTTAGCGCAGTTTGAGTAATTCCACGGGAGATCAGCATGGAGCAGAAATGCGATCATTGAGATTTGATTATTTTATATTTCATGCAAATAGCACCCGGTAATATTGAAAGCGAAATCTTTTTTATTAACTGCATAATATAAGATGAAAAAATATTTTGGACGTATTTTTTCAGTTATACTACCGTTATAAAAAGATGCTTTAGTACCAAAGCCTCACTGTGTTCTTGATACAAATTTTTTTCTTATTTCGTGCCGTGTTTACAGACACCGGTGGCTGCGGCGGCGGACAATTATACGACACTGCGCGTGACCCGAGTTTGGATCTCGTAAGGCCTTCTGTGTGACAAGAAGGTGCTCTACCGCAGACGTTGCTTGATATAACTGAAAAAAAGGGGGGGGGGGGGGGCGGATATGATTGTCATGTAGAGGGTTGAGGCTTCCTGACGCTGTGACATTGTGCGGCAGAAGTGTGAAATTGTGCCAGGCGTTAAAGCATCTGCACTGTTCAACGAGTAGGTTTTTCAAGGCAGGCCAGTTACAATGCGCTCAGACATAATCAATTATTGCCATCGGCACAGACCATCAACAAAGTGAACAAACGAAGAACAATGTGAGCTTTGCGGACCTGTAGTGGGCCGAGTAATTGTGGCTTAGTGACCTCTGCGCAACTGTGCTTGACGTACGCATTCTATAATATAGTTAGAACCACTGATCTCCACTAGGGTTGCTGGATGGCGCTTCGCCGCTGTCGCGGCCTGGCGCGCGCATGGCCACCGGAAGTTCAATGGCTCGTACCGGAAGTTGAGCGTCTGCTACGCTTCTCAACCGCTGATCAGCGTTCCCATTGACGCATTTTGCATTTTGTTCTCACTTAATTGCATTTTGGTGATACACATCGCGTTCAGATCACAACTTATGCTATACCGAAACATGCGACGTTAATATGAAGCAGTTTATAATTGCGAAGGAGAACAAAAATGTCACTTAGGTATCGGTTCGAGAGGAGACGACGCAGCTCGAACGGGATTTATGCTGGCGAGTGGACTTTATGATTCGTGTTAGGATGCACGTCTTACAATAAATTAACAGTCATGAAGGGGCTTGTATTAGTCGAAAACAATCAATCAACAGCCGTGAAAGGCCTTGGATTATCGGAAAATCAACTAGCTAAGCGAGTTCGATAACAACGCGGAGGAAGCTACCTGAAACAGAATAACCGATTTGATGTTTGCTACGTGCCGGCCAAAAAAAAAAAATCCTGAATTGGCTGTGCGCAGCTTGCTCCTGTTTTACCTTTGAAGGTTAGTACATCGGAACCCTTTACAATATGAATTCAAGCATATATGTGTAACCAGCAGGTCAAAGTAAATTCTTTTAAAACGCGCTTTCTCATCATTGCCTGACAAAAAGTATCGCCCTTTCTCTTGAAGGAAAATTTCTAGCTTATGAACACATTTATTGCTAGTTTTCAGGGACGCCCACCCATTGCGCACACGCAGTGCCTAATGCAAACTGGTCTATCCAGATTTAGATTTGCCTAGTGGTTACGGCTTCAATTGGACATTTTAGTGTAACCCTTAAAGAATGATAAAGGAGGACGCGTGGAACTGCTTCATTCGAATTGAGAGGCCTGCAATTGTACGAAAAAGTCATTTACTCAGAACGTTTGTGCACGTGTCCTTGTTGCTGACAATGCAGTGCCTGGAGATGGTTGGCAATAGTGCATGCAGGTTAATATTTAAGTATGCTTGCTGCCTCGCCATTGAAAACAAAACAGGCATACATGTACAAAGATGGATTTCACGTGTTTATTGTACTCGAAGCACTTAAGAACTGCCACGTCACGTCACTTCACTGGTGACTGAAAATAATCAACTCTGCAAGTCGCTTGAAGCCCTTAAGAAATGCCACGTCACATCACTTCACTGGTGACTGAAAATAATCAACTTTGCAAGTCGCTTGCGAATGTTTGGTCCTGTTATCTTTGCAGTAGCTTGCTTCGCGGCATGGTGCATCCTGATCTTCACGTAGCAGCCGATGACACATTTAACAAGACGCACAAAGTGGTTGGAGTCAACTGCTGATTCGAACATATGGCCATGCAGTTCCGGATAGAGCTTGTTCGTGCTCAGCACTCCCGAAAGTTCTGCCATAACCTTGGCTGTCACAGTGTCAGCTGCATTCTTTTTGGGAAGGCCTCCGTCGTGAACCTTCTCCTGCAGTCGAACAGCTTTTTCAGTCAGCTGACAGATGTACGTTGTCGATGACGACGGCTTGGAAAGACCTCCACGGTTTTTTCTGTTCAGGAGTGCCGAACCACATGTCTCGGCAATGGTGGCCGAGTAGCATACTGCGCAAGGTATTTTACGTTTGACCATTCGGCAAACGAACCCTGCGATGTAACCAACGACGTTTCCAAGGTACGGAGACAGTGCAGGGAGATCCTCAACTATGACATCCAGCTCGCTCTCGTCGGGTAGGTCTATGCCTTGCATGAGGTCTTGTGTGCCGCTTCGCTTTGCTGTGGCCATGTCGAGCTCATCGTTGGAGCAAAACTGACTGCTCACGTACAGTATGCGCGTATTGTCAAGAGACTCACAGTTCCCTCGCCCACCCTTCACCTGGTTGTGTGTGACAAGTCGCTTGTATGCCGCCACAAATTGTGAGACTGTGGGATTGTTATTCCAGCCCCCTTTAGAACGCACAGCGGCAAAGAACAGTTCAATATGGTCTTGTGAAAGCTTGTAAGTAAGAAAGTAACGGAGTGGAGCATTGTCCGAGAGGAGGAGCGCGGATGCCAGACCGATGACACTTTCAATGGTCACCAGAAGTCCTAGAAATGGAGTTCTTCTGGGCGTCCTGAAAATGGGAACACCTGATCCGTCAGTCAGCCCCCTAATGTACTCCTTGGCTTCTTCGAAGAAGTTCATCGAGGTTCCCTTGTTGCTAGGTCGGAGCGGCGCTTTGAAACCATTGGCCACTGGGTTGCGTGAATTGAGGAAATCAAACAGTTTATCGAACATTCGAATAAATTTCACAGTTCCTTCTGAATTTTTGAACTGTGGGAGTTGCAAGTCTTCACGACAAAAATCTATGGCGTCCGCCACACTAGTGCTTAAAGTCTGGACAGCAAGGTTGACTTTCATCTTCTGTTTCTGCCACTGAATGTGTGCAGCACGTAGTTTTGTTGCTGCATGCAGGCCTTCTTTTTCTTGAAGTTCTTGTAGCTGGACAATGTAGTCCCAGCTCACCGATGCGCCTGATGCGTCCCTGAGGCACCCAAGAGCAGAAAGAGCATTTTTAACTAACTTGACCATGTGACATGCGTCTAAAAGGCAGTACACCTTTTCTTGTGTTACAGGGTGAGGGAATGATGTTGACATCGCTGATGCATCTTCAACGGAAACCCCCAGGTCTTTGAACATTGTAAAGTTACAACGGAGACCATCACATGTCAATGATGTCACGTGCACTCCTGTCTCATGCAACTTTGTCAGACAGAGCTTCACAATGTTCGCACGCTCTTTTCCTGAATTGATCAAAAAATAGCCACATGGTACCTTCCAGTGGGAGTCCAGAGATACGAGCATGAAAACAAGGGCTTCAGACGCAACTGCGTTACTGTCATCGTCCACTTCATTGCCAATATCCACGTAGCCTCGAAATTTTTTGCCGTCCCATTCAAGGTGCTTTCTAATGGCCATTTCATCAACAACAAGGTTGCAGAGAAGCTGTTTGTTGTTCTTCTTAGCCTCATTGGCTTTTGCTCGGATGGCGTTGATTGCTTCGCTTGTGAATCCAGGTTCTCCGTTAATGGAGCTATACCATTTAGTTATAGTCGATGGATGTGGCAAGGAACATTGAAATGTTTCTCTGACATAGTTATATGCCTTTGTCGAGTGAAACTGTAGCGTGAGTGCAAATGCACGCAGTGCAGGAGAATATTTGTCTCGGCTTAACTTAACAGACGACTTGTCGCCTTCACTGGATGTTTGCTTGAGCAACCGTTTCGTAACTTCCAAGGGGATCCCCATGAAGCACCTTTCAAGCATTGCCGAGGCATCTTCTGAAATGAGCTGCTTGTGCTTGAGGTCATCAATTATTTTATTAAATGAGCTGACCTTCCTTCTTAACCGACGTTCTCGTTCAAGGCTGAGCTTCAGCTTTCTTTTCACTGTCGCCGCTGAATCTGTGCAAGCATCCAGTTTCCTCTTCAGTGTTTTTGGCGTGTCAAGGACTGCATAGCTGTGCTCGGCGACCTGAAAACAAAACAGTGAAAGTTAAAGCTGCTGAAAAAGACACCTTTCACAAAAACCACTCATCATATGACAGTCTTTGTAAAGCAGGCATCTGTTCGTAGCTTACGTGGTTTAACGCAGAAAATAAACAACCAGGTGCACAGGGGAGTTTAGAAATTAACTTTGTCCCCTTCATTTACCGGTGCACTCGAGAAATGCCACATCAGACAGGAATTTCAATATTTTCCCTGGATTAGAAAAACTGGTGCTGCAGCCATGAATAAAACCAATGTTCTGCTATGACTACAGAACATACCAGGACTACTAACTTGATTCAAATTGGATGCTATCCTAGTGTGCGTAATGTATACAAAGTTATCGTGTTGGTTACCACGAGATTACAAGAAAGTGGCCTGACTAACATCGGACTAGTTACATTCAACCGAGGACGGACCAAGTAGCTGCACTCGGGCAGCGTAGTACAAAAAAAGGCAACTTGCATGGGCTGAGTTCTCTTGCACCGTGGTTGGAGTGTTGTCGTTTGGCTGTTCCACTGGGGTCACATCCACAATGGCAGTTCTCTGCTTAGGCGGCTTTCTCTCAGCAGTCCTCTGAAACAGCCGTGTTTCATTCACAGTTATGCTAATTTATTACTGCGAGTGCAAAATGCTGTAAGTAAAAAAATATGCTGGCGTCAAGCATATTATAGCAGTCTAGCAGTTACTGAATTATACCACTAGCATCTTAGACAGCTATCATAGCACCACTGAGATATATAACGCAGATAGGAGCATTTCAGAAATTGAAAGAAAAAATTCGGCACTTAAAATTCAAGACCTCGCGCTTTGTAACGTAATGGACATGTTTTTCCAATTCCGTTTCATTGCTTACAGTACATGGTTTTCAGAGTAAGTGTGCCAAACAATTTCTCAACCACAGCTTCTCACAGCTACATGTAGATTTTATTGTGCTCCGAGCTAATTTGTAGGGCGTCATTTTTAAAGTGACTCAGCAGATGAACTACGAAAGAAGGTAGCGCCCATTCAGGCGATTTCAGTGTCTAATAAACGTAGCATCAACTAGTTATACGAACGCTAAACGAGCGAACTGCGATGGCCGAACAGTATGCTTTTTTTTTCCGGGCCGCTATACCAAAATGCCGAGATGTCGTACTATACCTTTTCCAGGTGCTTCGGGAAAGAAAACAAGGTGGGCACGGCGTCAGGCTGTAGCCGAGTTCGTGCGCCCGTTCTGTCAAAACAGTTGTCAGTAAAGTGGTCACTGTAGAGTCTGCTACCTGGGGATGGAGTCCATTTGTCCCTTCTTAAGTTTACCACCCAACGCCGATATAAATCCGGCTTAGAGCGTGGGAACCTGCGTAACAAGAGCCACAGCTTAACGACACTGATATCACGTTTGCGTTTCGCTGCACAGACCATCAACAAAGTGAACAAGCGAAGAACAATGTGAGCTTTGCGGACCTGTAGTGGGCCGAGTAATTGTGGCTTAGTGACCTCTGCGCAACTGTGCTTGCCGTACGCATTCTATAAGATAGTTAGAAATGGTCAGTGCTACAGGCACAGCTTCATTTTCCTTGCGACACGGTTGAGGCATGCATCGAGAGCTGAAGCATCTGAGAACACAATGCACACAGGGTTCGACTACGTTATCGCGTTCGGTTCTTTTTTTTTTGAAAGCGAGTAATATTGCGATATTTGAACAAAGTTGATATATTCGCAAATGTAATTGTTGCTTCTAAACCGATGCAGATCGTAAACATTATCACTGCAAACAAAGGAATGCCACATGTTGTTACACGGTGCTCCATTGTCTCTTTACAGGACAAATAAAAATAGATGATGGGGGTACTTTTATTATTGGTTTTCTAATAGGCTTCCAATATGCTTTGAACCAACTGGCGTTAATGAAACAGCCTCGTAACAATGTCAACGCGATGGAACGTGAACTATGTGATGTCACGTTGATGTTGTCAATACATCGCATGTGGCTCCTTCGTTATTCATACTTAAAGACCCAATGACTTTCCAGTGACATTGTTATCACATCGAATCACGTTAATCGCCACTTGATTATACTGCTACGTCATCTGAGCCACCATGTTGGAGTCATGCTGTACGTCCATTACGACCCGTGGAATTAAGCTATTTGCCGTACCACCACAATATTTAAAAAGCTTATTGAACACATTTTAATTTTGGTGTCCATCAGTTTTTGGAACGCTATATGTATTGGCTTATGAGAAAAAGGCAATTGTAGTAACTATTATAAAAGGTCCCATATTTAAAAGTTTCTTGAATATAGCTCCCTTCGATCTTCAAGTTTTAAACAAAGTCATTACACTCTTTATTGCGGGCAATTTTTATACACAAAATGTGTTGTTTGTAACGATAATATTTGTATTTTATATCGTCATGAATTCTCAATAACAACTAGAAAACAAATATGTTTGATAATTTCTCCAGAAGCCCAAAAATCAACTTCGTTCTTTTTTGGGCTTTTGGGTGCTGTGTGCATAAAATTAGAATTCTAAATGAAATCTAAAAGATAATTTCTCTGATTCGTGTCTGCCGTGGAAGCACCCGTTTGCGATAACCAAGAAATTTGGTAGACCAACTTCGGCTATGTTTGTAGCATTGGCGTAAATCATGTGTGGCATATGGCGGTTAGGTGTGTCCGGACTCGTCTTGGGTGGAAGTTGGGGGAAAGGGGCACCCATCGCAAACACCACTTGAAATTTCTGTCTCGAATATCATGACTTCACAGTGAAGTATAGTGCATACAACTTTTTCAATGCCTTTATTTTCTGCAGCCCGTACAGATGTTCAATACCCTCAGCTCTGTGAGACTACTGATATCGCAACTGCGGCATGATAGGTTTCAGAAGAGGCGCAATAGGACAGAGCAATTACATTGGCTGGAAAGCCATGTTTATTTTTCAAATACTTCAAGATATGATTTTAACTTTTTATAACAAAGAATTCTACACCTATAAAAATGGCCGCCGTCACACGATGTCTGTCCCCCTTGGTATTTTTCAGAATGTTCGCCACTGTTTTGCAGCATAGCTACCCGTAGCCGTGGTTAGCCAAACATAGTTAAGATTGTTAGTCTGACAGCGGTATTAATAGGCCTTGGTTGAGACAAAGAGACACCAACCAAGCTACAGAACGTAAAAAGAAAACATTTTTTTGTTACAGAAAAAGAAAGTACGACATCTTGCATCCCACTCGCATTCTTTTCGTGGTTGACAGCGTGACTCTTTTCCTCTGCCGTTAGGTCACACCTATTTTACATAACTCGCAAAATTCCGCTGAGGCAGACGTTCGATCGGCAGCGCACCTGCAGGTTTGCTGATGTTATCAGCTGTTGTCTAGACGTGCCAAAGTCCATAAAATACCACTTACAGTTACTGGCCCCTATGTAAACGACGCTGGAGTCGTCAAATTCGGTGCGTTGGTCAATGACCCCGCTGTCTCTAGCCAGGTGATTGAACACCGCTCCTCCTCGGTCGTTCAAACTGGCGGGCGTCGTTTTTATGCGGTCACAGTTTTTCGGGAAAGTTCTTTGCCCCCCTGCCCCCGTACGAATCGTCACAATCATCGAATTAGTGCTCGTGCTTTCGCTTCGGACGGCCTGTATTTTAAAGACGATTGTCTTTCTTGGAGCCTTCGACGGAAAAATTCTGGTCTGTCTGTCTGTACATTTCTCTGTTTGTCCGCCCTAATGATACCTCAAACTGCACCAAATGGCCAACCCCATTCGCAGCGCCCACCAATATTGCTCAAGGTTTATCGTTCATAGTTGTGTGATTGTCAATTAAAAAGGAATTATTGCGCATATCTGAGGCACCACAACAACACTTCGAAGCTTTGTATGTCTGCCTAAGGAATGTACCGTTTATCGCGCTGCGCTGACAGTGCAACGCGATGCTCAAGAAGGTGTTTCCAACGCTTTGCGACGACGACACGGTGGTGGCACCTGCCCGTCGCTTTGAATTCTACACCTTATCACCTCGGAGACTGGCGCGCATCTTTTTTCGTGGTCACGCACGCCTTCGTTTTCGAAAATAACTGCCAGATGGCGCTCATGTCTAACGTGCCTAGATGCGCTTGTTCGCCTCCGCTTCACGCTCGAGGCATTCTAACGCAGCGCCTTCAGAATACCATTCGCCGATTTTCTTGCCCTAGAACATCAAATAAACGTTTTGTTCACTCTCTCCAGACGCAAGACTATCGTCCTTCGATGACATTTACAGTGTAACATGTAATTTTGCGCCAATTTTTTTTTTTGGCACGGAAATGGTGCAGGGGCCAGTAATTCACTCATGGACAACTTTTCTTGGCAATGAAGGAAAGGCTACTGATCCAAACTGGGCATGTGCCACCACCGAAGTATATAGTTCTATATTTTACGCGTGAAAATCATAAATTATACAGTGATACTTTATTTTCTCCTGGATGTTACTTATAAAAAGAAGCAGCACACATCAAAGGCATATTCTGCATCTTCCAGCCATTCTCGCTTGGAGTCGAGGCTTCCTCTTCTTGCGCACTCTTTCGAAAAATACGTGGGGCAACTCGAAAATTTTGATAGAATTACAGCTGGAACAGTTCGCGGACTGAGTAATAATGTGGTCATTGTGAGCCCTCTTTCTTCGTCAATGTACGAAGCCTCCTGTGTTATGTCATCGGGCGCTAAGTGCAGCTCGCACACCTACAAAATGAATAAATAAATAATACTCGTTTATCCGCAACCTCTCTGCAACACGACCAATATTATGTACTATTTGAAGCTGAGACACTGCGCACACGTATAATCGCGCTGTGAAACATAAGAAAATTCTGCTAGGGAACTCACCTTGGAGAACTGCAGCGGAATGAAGATGTCTCGTGGAATTTTACGCAGCGAATTTCTGCTTACCTCGTTGTCTCGCGGAAAAACAAAAAAGCGCACCTTGCACGTGTAGTCGTAAGTTTCATGGCACTGAAGGTCGCCACAATTGTTCGGGATGAAGTCAATGCGCCACCCACAGTATCACTCACGACGTCTTCCCAATATCGCAAAGCCGTGGGACCGACGTACCTCGCGTGACACCTAGAAGCAAACTAACGTGGATGTTGTGCCACAACACTACTTGTCCTCCGTCACTGAAAATAGAGCCCTTTCGACCTCAGCGTTGACCTGTGGGAAGGTGATATATCAATAAAATGCAATTTCGGTACGATTAATTGGCAGCTTTGTTTGGGCTCGAGGTACAACTCAGTCAAAGTACACGGGCCTCAAATATTATTCGCCTCCACCGAAAATACAGCCGCCATAGCCAGGATTCGATCCCGCGACCTCCGTGTTAGCAGTAGAGCGCCATAACTACTGATCCAACGTGGCGAGGTCGTCACCGCCACTTAAAATTCACGAAGCATGGGAAAACCAAATAATAAATATCCTCTACTAATCGGACTGTTTTGCGTATGTCTTCATCCCCTGCTTTTTAGCGCTTTTTAAGCAATGTGCTTTTAATGTAAAAAAAGTTCCTAACGGTAGCCTTTGTTTTTCACACCTGAGTGCGTAGGTAAAATTCAGTAGACTGCAGCGTTTTCGATTTTTTTCTACAAAAGATGAGTATAGATAAATGTCAATTATTTTGATGAACGCCCTAATAGTTACTTTTTCTTAATATTTACACAACGTGACTTCAAGTTACACGTGCTAGCCGACAGTTGTGCCCTCTAGATGGCTTGCGACGCACGAGTCTGCGGGACCCAGCTGCGCGCGAACCGTGTTGGAAAAAAAGAAGAACGTAGAAGAAGAGGCAGAAGTGAATCCTCGAGACAATCTAGCTGTGTTATTATTTTCGGGCACAAGTTCACCCTGCCTAGGTTGGCCTATTAAAAGAGTTCATTGAAGAGTGCGTTACAAATCTGGTGGAAGTGCTGGGTGTGATGCCAAGCCTCTCTCGAGTGACGGAGCACAGTACAGAACCGCAGCGATTTCGACCCAACGAGCTGACGCCTGTTCATCAGTGCTGCAGGTGACGCCTACGTGGTGAGGGTCCTGAATTTTCGCCTTTATCGACTTCCCTTGGAACATCAACGGCTGTGAACGGGTACGCAACCGACATGACAGCTCAGGTCACTCCAGCCAACATTGTAGTAAACCAGCCAATGCTACCAAAGCCTTTCCACGGCGAAAGCTACGAGGACGCAGAGGACTGGCTTGAACACTTTAAATGCGTCGCAAAGGCTAACGGATATGGGGAAGAGCGCAAACTTGGAAGTGTTTACTTCGCACTGGAAGATAGCGGACGAACGTGGTATGAAAACCACGAAGCTACCTTCCGGTCGTGGAATGATTTTCGACGGGAGCTGCTCGCTGCTTTCCCGTACACAGACCGCAAAGAGAGAGCTGTAAGCTGCGCTCCAGACAACAATCTGTTAAATAACGAAACTGTCGCCGTGTATCTGGAAGACACGTCTCGCCTATTCCACCGAGCGGAATCAAATATGAGCGAAGACAGGAAACTGCGCCATCTGATGCGAGGCGTGAAGCAAGAACTCTTTGCCGGACTAATTTGAAGCCCGCCGTGCACCGTCGCCGAGTTTCGTTCCGAGGCGACTACAATGGAAAGGACGCTACAACAGCGAGCAAAGTTATACAACGGAAATGCGATCCTCACTTCCTTGGACACGTTGCCACCAGTCTTCGGTAACGGCATGGAAGCACTACGTGAGCTGGTGCAATCTGTTGTGCGAGAAGAGCTGCCGAAGCAGCGTCTTGACCAGAACGCTACAATGCTTTCGTCTCTGGCCGATGTGATCCGTGAGGAGGTCAGGCAGGTGGTACGCGAACCTTCGAGCAACGCACAGCCAGGGCCGCCACTACAACAGAAGACGAGAATGACGTATGCTGATGTGCTACTACAAGGACCTCCAGGACGTGAGGACGTCGCGGCGGCTACACCTATGCACTACCCGATGCAGCCAGGCACCCTGCAGTCAACGCCAGAGAGGAGACTAAGGAAGAGCGATGTCTGGCGCACTCCCGACAGGATACCGCTGTGTTACCACTGTGGGGAGCCTGGTCATCTCTACCGAACGTGCCGCTACCGCCAGACAGGACTACGTGGTTTTCCTGTTAATGCACTTCGACGACGAAATGGTGAATGTCCCTTCGAAATCGAAGAATACCTGTCAGGTCGTCAAACCTCAAGTGGCTTCCAACGACACCAACCTCGTGCAACGACAACGGGGAAGTATAGATCGCCTAGCCCCCGGCCTTCAGCAAGCTCCCCAAGGTCTCGTTCCCCAAGCCCGCGTCGGGAAAACTAGAGTCAGCAACCTGTGGAGGCAAGGCCGCTGTCGACGCTAATGCAGAAAAACCTCCATTGCTGACGCTGAACGACGACCGATTCAGAAACCGATGCTTCGATAGTGACGTTGCTTCCGATTTACGTGTGTTCGTTGACTGGCTACGAAGTCATCGGACTGATAGATAACGGCGCAGATTATTCAGTGATGAGTAGCGGACTTTCTAAAATACTGAAGAAAGTGCTGACTCGTTGGAAGGGACCACAAGCTTCGCAAAGCAGGAGGCCACCTCATAGACCCTACTGGAATATGTACAGCAAACATCGGAATACGGGGTTTCACGTGCGTCACCAGTTTTATTGTGCTGCCGGAATGCTCAAGACACGTGATTATCGATATGGATTTCTTACGAGCTAATGGCGCTGTAATTAACTAGCGAGAATCTTCCGTCTCATTCTAGACTAGGCACGCGATTGCTACCTTTGAAACGGAAGAAAACGTATATGACCTTTGTATTGCAGATGATGGCGTCATGGTGCCGCCAAGATAGAGCATATCTGTCGCAGTAACCAAGAAATCATTCAGTGAATTCGAGGGATTTGCTGACAACAACACTGCCTTACTACTCCAAAAAGGGATCTGCATGGCACGAGGCCGTGTTAAGTTACGTGACGGGTGTGCAAATGTCCTACTCACAAACTTTGTAAATGAGGTGCAGCACTTTGCAAAAGGAACCGTCATCACCTGTCTGAATGACTTCGTCCAGGTTACGGAGCTGCGCACTTTCGAAACCAATGAGTCTGATTTCGAAGACGTGGAGTCTGTCTTTGCAGCCATCGACATCGAACCAGGCCTACTACCAAGCGAAAAAGAGCAAATAGAGGGTCTTTTAAGGGATTTCGCCGAATGTTTCTCGTTGTCATCTAAGGTTCGACGCACTCCTATCGCCAAATATCGCATCATTGTCGACGAGTCGGTGAGGCCAATACACCAGCATCCCTACCGAGTGTCACCAAGAGAAAGAGAAGCTATTGGTAATCAGGTTAAATAAATGCTCAAAGACGAGGTAATCCAGCCTTTATCAAGTACATGGGCGTCACCTGTTGTTCTTGTTAAGAAAAAAGACCAAACCTTACGTTTCTGCGTTGATTATCGGAAGCTGAATGCCGTCACCAAACGGGATGTTTATCCTCTGCCAAGAATTGATGACACTCTGGATAGGCTGCGAAATGCCAGGTATTTTTCCTCATTGGATCTTAAAAGTGGGTATTGGCAGATAGAAGTTGACGAAAGAGATTGCGAAAAGACAGCGTTTGTGACACCGGACGGTTTATACGAGTTCAAGGTGCTCCCTTTTGGCCTTTGTTCAGCACCCGCCACATTCCAACGGATGATGGATACAGTGCTTTGTGGTCTTAAATGGCAGTTATGCCTGGTTTATCTCGACGATGTTGTAGTCTTCTCTGCTACCTTCGAGCAACATTTGGAAAGGCTCCGGGCCGTGCTCACTGCGATCAAATCAGCGGGCTTGACGATAAAACCGCAGAAATGCTATTTCGGCTTCCGTGAGCTCCTTTTTTTTTCGGCCATGTCATCAGTGCAGAAGGCGTCCGCCCAGACCCTGCAAAAACTGAGGCCGTAGCAAGATTTCCGAAGCCAACAGAAAAAAGGCTGTTAGGCGATTTTTAGGTCTCTGTGCATATTATCGACGGTTCGTTAAAAATTTTTCACGAATTGCTGAACCACTGACGCGGCTGCACAAAAGAGGAAATGCCTTTCATATGGCTTGCCGAACAAGATGATGCCTTCAATGAACTACGAAAGTGCCTTCAAAGCCATCCTGTTCTGGCGCATTTTGACGAGGAAGCGGAAACCGATATTCACACGGATGCAAGCAATTTAGGTCTTGGGGCCGTGCTCATCCAATGGCAAAACAGACAAGAACGAGTCATTGCATACGCCAGCCGCACTCTTTCGAAAGCTGAGGTGAACTATTCAGCGACCGAGAAAGAATGCCTTGCCGTGGTATGGGCTAGCAGCAAGTTTTGACCATATTTATATGGTAGGCGTTTTCGAGCTATAAGCGACCATCTTTCGCTATGCTGGCTGGCTAATCTCAAGGACCCATGTGGACGGCTTGCACGATGGAGCTTGAGATTACAGGAGTATGATATCACGCTCGTGTACAAGTCAGGTCGCAAGCACAGTGATGCGGACTGCTTGTCGCGTGCTCCTATTCAACCTGCTGCTTCTGCTTTTACCGAGGATGGTGAAGATTTTTTTTCTTGGGAGCTGTGACACCATCAGAGATGGCAAATCAGCAGCGATCCGACCCTGAGATACTCCTGTTGATCAAGTGCCTACAAAGGACAGTCTGTCGATGTTCCACGACCTTTTGTCCGCGGCTTGTCAGCGTTCGTCCTACGAAACAACATCCTGTATAAAAGGAACTTTGACAACAATACAGCGACATTCCTGCTTGTCGTCCCTTCACCTCTGCGACCAGAGATTTTGGAGGCTTGCCACGACGACCCATCAGCTGAACACTTAGGCGTAAGCAGAACGTTAGCACGCATCCGCACTAAATACTACTGGCCGAAGTTGCTTAGCTCTGTACGACACTATGTCAGAACCTTCCGGGACTGCCAAAGACGTAAAACGCCACCGCTAAAACCAGCAGCTCTCTTTCAACCGATAGAACCACCAGAAGCCCCATTCACACAAGTGGGAATGGACTTACTGGGCCCATTTCGTACGTCGTCATCGGGAAAACAGTGGATAATAGTTGCGACCGACTATTTAACCAGATATGCCGAGACAGCGACTCTTGTTAAAGGATCAGCCGTTGAAGTAGCTGAATTCTTCGTGTCCAACATCGTACTGCGGCACGGAGCTCCAAAAGCGTTGATCACGGACAGAGGGACTGCATTTACGGCCGACCTGATGAAATGTATTATGAAATTGACGCACACCAGTCAAAGGAAAACGACGGCATATCATCCTCAAGCAAATGGTCTTACGGAACGACTCAACAGAACGCTGGCTGATATGTTGTCAATGTACGTTGATATAGAACTAGAACACCGTACTTGGGATAAAATATTATAATCCCTATGCAACATTCGCCTATAACACTGCGATGCAAGAGACAACACGGATGACGCCATTCTAACTTGTTTTTGACTGGACGGTAACGACACCTTTAGATGCAATGTTACCTATTGACGAGACGCCCGAGAATTACTATGACGTTCACGGCTACATACAATGAGCAGAAGAAGCCAGACAGCTGGCACGATATCGCATTCTCCAACAGCAGAAAACCGACACGCATCGATACAATCTGCGAAGAAGAGACGTCCAGTACGCACCAGGAGACAGAGTATGGGTGTGGATTCCTATACGAATACGTGGCCTGTCAGAAAAACTGCTTCTTCGCTATTTCGGTACGTACAGAGTGCTCCGCCGCGTCGGCTCGCTCAACTACGAAATTATGCCAGAGGGACAGGATATTTCATCCCGACGGCGGCATCGCACGGAAACTGTGCATGTCGTCAGGATGAAACCATTACACGACAAGCAATGAAACGCCGAAGATACAACGTTCTTTGACGTTAACGACATCCCCGACGAGGGTTTGTGAATGACTGCCATGAAACCAGCTCGACACAAGCATCGGGACGATGCATTCTGGAAAGGAGGGCAATGACACAATGTGACTTCAAATTACGCGCGCTAGCCGACACTTGTGCCCTATAGATGGTTTGCGACGAACGAGCCTGCGGGACCCAGCTGCGCGCGAACCATGTTGGAAAAAAGAAAACGTAGGAAAATAGGCAGAAGTGAATCCTCGAGACAATGTAGCTGTGTTATTATTCTCGGGCACAAGTTCGCCCTGCCTAGGTGAGCCTATTAAAAGAGTTCATTGAACAGTGCGTTACAATATTTTTTGTTGTTGTTGCTGTGTGCGGCGCATGTGCTCTCATATACTTTGGCAAGAACGCCACATCGGCCTATGTTGAGAAGTTCATAACACCCTACACAGTAAAAAGTTTTTACACCCAAAAGGGTGTAAAAAGGGTGCCTCTACGAGAAAGCACCCTTTGCAACACCCTTTAACACCCATAAATGGTCGATTGAAAAAAAAGCACCCATTTGTTTGGGTTCTTGCCTCGACAGCACCCTAAAATAGGCTCTAAGGGTGCTTTTGTGCCTGAGAAGGGTGTAGGTGACGATTCATCAGATGGAATATGCAGCAAAAAAAGAACACATAATTATAATATTTGGGATTTTACGTCTGAAAAACCTCGATATTATTATGAGGGTCGTCGTAGTGGAAAGCTCTAGAGATTTTGACCATTTGGTGTTCTATAATAGGCGCTGATATCGCACAGTGCACAGGCTTCTACCTTTTCGCCTCCATCTCAATTCGACTGCCACGGCCAGCATCGAACCCGCGACCTTCGGATTGGCGGCCGAGCAGCGTAGCTACTGCACGAATATGTGGACCTTGTGTTAAATGACGGCCTAGACTTAGAATGTGTGAAGGTGCTCTCCGAATACAGCAGAATTCCAGCAGAAGCAAATCGCGTTTCATCTATAATGGCAATTAACTGCAATCCACGTTACGAAAGCTCATTTTAGCGTTGGTTATAAGCTACATGTTTGCTGTGGATTATATACAGGAACATAATGTTCGCCCGAGTATGGGTGTGTGTGCGTGAGCCTGTGCATGTGTTCGCGTGTAAGCGCGATTGTGTGTACACCCGTGCATGTGTGCGTGCGCGTGTATGTGCGAGTCTGTGCTTGTGTTAAGCGTGCCTGTGCACATGTGTACGCCCATGCATGCATGCGTTTACGGTCGCGTGTGTGTGTTGCCGTATGTGTGTATACGTGTATGTGTGTGTGCCTGTGAATAAGTATGCGTGTGTATCAGCCCGTGCGCCCTCAAATTTCGTGTGTGTGTGCGGGGGGGGGGGGGGCACTGCTTCTTAGTGTTTAAGGTCCCACACCTGTTCAGACTGGGAGTCTATATGAGAGGTGGCTTAAGAAATGGCGGTGGTCAAGGCACTGTACACTGACTATTCAGTACATGGAAAACACCTGCACATTTTCGTACCTCATCATTGCTTACGAACTTGCTGTGGTAGCTGATTAGGTCCGCTGAGGCGCTTCTACGCTCGAAAACGTGGGTTATGACCAATTCACACGGAAAGCTGTCACTGCACTTATGCTCAACCATCGTTTATATTAACAGCGTTTAACAAGAACGTGCCCTGCCTTTGCTACAGGTGCTTAGCTAGCTCATTGGGCAACCATATGGAATTATGTGCTGATCATGTGGTCAGCAAAAAGTTTGTTATAACAACCTCGGCACGTTTCGTGGTGCATGACAAGCCTTCTAAACATCCGCTACTGTGGATTAATTTGTTCCAGCTTCGACTACGCATTCAGTGTTTGCGGCACCATACGCGGAATCGCCTGACACAGACAATGCAAAAAGAAATTTCTCTGGAAAAAGGTGTAGCGATGCTCTCCCGCTATTGCCACCGAGGACGAAATAATTATTGTTTCTGGCCATTCCATGGTGCACTTTGTTTTCCGCAAGTTTTGCTTCACTATTTTTCGCCCACTGCAATCGCATTCCTTCAAAATACTCGAAGAACCCGAGGCTGGTAAATAACCTGCGTCGCTGTGCGACTGGCTGGAAGGAGAGTTGCCGTTTACAAGGAGTCATTCCGCGTTGAACGGCCGTCCGCCGTATGCGCCATAGCGTTTGCCTTTCGGCGCCGTCTTGGCGGGTTTGCCGCTTCCCCCCCCCCGTTCACCCCGGCCAGCGTTGCTCCCACAACGGCGGCGTAGATAAGCGAATAGTTGCGTCACCGAGCACCTGCGCCGACAGCTGCAGCGCCGCCACCAGTGCCTCCTCCTCCTTCTCTCTCTCTCAACGTTGCCCTCTCTGTGTCATCAGTCTTTCAAATGCGTTGCGTTGGTCGGGGGTCTTGGTCGCTGTGTGTGTTCTAGCGAACAGGCGCATATTCAATGGTGGTCACGGATGACACCGTGTTCGAAGTGACGCTTGGATTAAGGAATATTCATGGAGTGGCAGACACGGACAACGTGGGCCCTTTAACGGTGAGTGTACTCTTTTCGTAGGTAGTAATCATACAGCGCTAGCTGGGCGCCTGCAGCAGCTCTGCCGAAGTAGGCTGCCAGCCATTTACAACAGCATGCGTTCGCGGGCCTGTTGCAGATGCCCGATTAAACGTGTGACTTAACGAGTTCACGCTGCTATGCGCGATGTTGTGTAAGTGCCTGCATCATTCATACAGTGAGTGATGTGATCAATTAACAAGGGCGCGATTAGTTGCTGATCGCACATTGTCTCTACACTGCACAAAGTGATTGATATTGTTTTAAGATGTGCTTTGGGCTACATCGTAATAACATTTCTATTAATACTCAAATGTGCAACGTGCTTCTGTAGGTGTAAGCGTAAAAAAAGAGGGAAAAAGAAAAAATATGTACAGAGGCGCACTGTACGAAATGGCTTTTTTTTGCTTAAAGACGGTGTAGTTGGAGGTGCTGATATGCCGCGATGCTCCGAGCACGTGCGCCTCGGTCTTTTAAGCTATTTAGGACAAGTGTCACCAGCAACAGGGAAAGATCTAGCAGACTTCCAAAGGCGCGTTGTTTTGGCCATCGCCGTGCGTTGTTTTCCCTCGTTTCTGTTTGCTGTTTTCGTGCTTTGCCTTCATCTGCGATAACGTTTGGCGTTATAACAGAATCGAGAGAGTATACGTGACTGTGGGAGCTATGTGCGGTAGCTCTAGCATAAGCCATGGCTGCTGCAACGTAGACGGCGTCCGCGCGCGTTGGTGTCGTTCGAGCGCTCCTACTTGCTTGATTGTGTTCAATTGAGTATTTAGCCACGGGTTACGTTTGTACATCCCGTGGTCAATAATCACTAATAGCGTGCCCCTGATTGCCGTCAGAGGATGGGCTTGGTTGTCGAAATATGCCAGACGCTTTTTCTGAAAGCAAGCTTTGAAAAAAAATTTTTAAAGAAATACTTTCATACGTGCTAGGCAGTGCCTATTGCAGGCCCGCAACTCTTTAAAAACTGGACGAGCTATCACATCTTTTAGGAAATTACAATGAATTAAGATGATTGAATTATAGATGACGAGTTTCTGTGCTAGATTAGGTGCACAAAACAAATGTTCGCAGCCCTACGTCTAGAAAGCAGGCAAATAGGAAGCACAGCGTCAAATTTGGATTAGATTCCATTGACGGAGCGTCTTGTGAGGGTAGAAAGAACGAGAAAATTGTTCATTTTTGATGCCCTTATAAAGGCAGTCAGAATTGCACTGATTGGTGACTTGTAACAATTCCTCAGATTGTTAGAGGCGTGATTAAAGTAAGTAAATCTCTTACTTTTTTTTGCAGACCTCTTCGCTAGTGCCACGCCCAAGATCATTTGTTCTCATGTAAAAGAGAAAGCAGAGATGTCTTCACTGTTTGTACATGAAGAGGTAAGTTTCTTGTGCGTTTTGATTAATGCTACATGTTCTGAACGTTGTACTTTAAGAATTGTTTTTCACACCGGCTCACTACCCTAGAAGGAATTTGATTGTTAGGTGAGTTCAGGCTTTCGTAAGTGCTATTTTTGAGCTGTAGTCTTACACTTCACCTCATTTCGGGAATTCGCTGTATGCTGGAAAACTCTTATATTTATCATATGAAATTATTGAAATGTATGGGTTCTATGCTTCGAGTTCAGTGTAATGTCAATTACACACCATTTCGAAGGATACACACTACACATTCTTTATATATGGTGCTGCCAGAACAGCACGAACATTCTTTTATGAGAAGTCATATTTGCTCTTATTACAGGATGAGAGGGTGCCGCTGACGTCCTGCGTAGTCTACCCCGGCCCCAGCCTAGAGCAAGCCTACTTCTTGAACCTCCACATGGATAACCGAAAAATCTTCCGTGTCAGTAATGACGAAGAAGGAGTGACAACATTCAACATTGTCTACGGCCGCAAGGCCTTTGACAACCACCGTGATTGAGCGGCTTTTTCTCGGCGTGAGTTTGGAGTTTATCAAAGAAGTTGTTCAGGCAGTACGACGCTGAAAATTTTAGTGTCACTATGCCTGAACAACGTTTTTTAGTGTGGTCATGGTAGATGAACAAATATTGTTATTTGTGTAAGTTATTTTGCTTAAATATAGCTGGACCATTCCATGCCAAACGTCCCAGCCACTTTGGCGACCATCTGAATTGTATTTGAAAAAAAAATGTGCGGACTTACTGCGTTGAAAACAGTGAACTGCTAGAATATTTCAGCGAGAAAAAAAATTTTGTTCATGTGGCTGGCTTATGACTTCTCGGCATAATGCCGTCTGTGTGCTGTTTGTGGAAAATTTTGTTTTAAAACTACCGCTTATTTTTCTAAAGTGAATTCGGTCTACCTGTTAAGTAAATGTGCTTCTGTAAGGTATTTGAAGCTCAATAATAATAGTGCAATTTTTTTGCCACATTCACTTCCAAGAATAAAGCCGAAATGTGTTATGTTTGCATTTTTTATTGCAATATTGCACTTTGTATGAATATCTGAGCAGTGAATACTTACTCCACAAAAGGTATATTCTGAGGAAAAAAAATATCTTTATACCTCTCAAGCTGCTGAAATATACAAGAAAATATCACGAATTTCACAAAATCGTGATTTTTGTCCGTATTGAGATGCAATTCGCTCTATGTTGTGATACAATGAGAACTCATCATTATACCTAAACTGCAAGAAAATGAAATTCTTTTCTGTAATAAAAATAGTATCGCAAAAGGACAGGAAAGAGCGCTGTCAACTGAATTTTATTGAAGGTGCTACGAGCGTTTTTATACTGAGCACAAGACCAGGGCTCATCTGCAACAACACATGTGTGACCATGACAAAATAATTTTAACCGAGAAAAGAATACTCTTTTTCGGAAAAGATAAGTGAAGGTGTACTGATGCATTGATCCTTGGCCTTCCTGATAAAGAGTTCTAAAATCTCTCATTTTTCTGCTTGCTTTTTTTTTTCAAAAACCGTGTTTTATGAAACCTAGGACTACACTTACATTCTTTACGGTGCCCGGCCATGAGACTACTATAGCCCTTCTTAACATTTAAAGCATGCTGTCTTGCTTGATCATTGAAGCATTGCCCAGTTTGTCCTATGTTTACTTTTCCACGTGTTAGCGGTATCTCATACACATTAGATTGGCATTCAGTAAACCTATTCTAGTGACGAATGGTGCAAGATTGACTATTTCTGTTGCTGTAAGTACATGCACTTTTGAAAGCTTGCAAGGAGTGGAAAACAACAATGTCATATCTGCTGGCTCTTTTCCTAAAATTGTGAGACACCTTATGTACGTAGTAGCATGTCACATGCAAAGGTGATTGGTCATTCTCTTTTTCTTTTGGTCCTGTTTCCTTTAACTTTAGTTTCTGCAGGAGGGTTTCGCAAACAAGTGTGATGATGCTGTTGGGGTATTGGCTGGTGCTATCAGCCCAGGAGTGCTAAAAATGTTCTGCCTTTTGATAGTGGGCATTCAAAATTAATAGAAAGAGGAATTGCTACCACATGTATTCAGGCCACCCTTCAGAAGTCATGTTAGCACAAGGGTGAGGTCAGGCTTAAAAACCAGATTAAAAGACTAAAAGATGCTGGGTATCCCAACAGAATCTTCACACCCGTTTGTAAAACCCTCCTGCAGAAAGTAAAGTTAAAGAAGACAGGACCAACAAAAAACAATGACCAAAACCTTTGCATGTTATACCACATCACGTGTCTCACAACTAGAAAAATAGCCAGCAGATATGATATTAGCATGTTGTTTTCCACCCTTTGCAAGCTTTCAAAAGTGTGTGTACTAAACAGCAACCGGAATAGTCAATCTTGCCCCATTCGTCACGAGAATAGGTTTACTTAATGCCAATTTAACGTTTGTAGAAGTATTTTTTTATCAGGTAAACCAATGATCAGTGCATCACTACATGTTCACTTATCCTTTTCGAGAGGGAGTATTCTTTTCACTGTTAAGCTTATTTTGTATTGCTCACACGTGTCGTCGCGCATGAACACGGTTCTTGTACTCTGTATAAAAGCGCTCGTAGCACATTCATTAAATTCAGTTGACAGTCTGTGCTCTTTCCTGTCCTTTCTGTCTCTTCCTAAAGTTGTCGCGCTGTGACTAGCACACAACCACGATGAACCAACTCTCCCAAATTAAGCTCTTGTTACGTAACATGTAGACCGAGTTTCGTATGGAAAGAAGGAGCGGTGCTTTTAAAATAAAATTTTTCACATACAACACCTAGACGGCATTCCA
Organism: Rhipicephalus microplus; assembly: GCF_013339725.1. Classification (NCBI taxonomy): domain Eukaryota; kingdom Metazoa; phylum Arthropoda; class Arachnida; order Ixodida; family Ixodidae; genus Rhipicephalus; species Rhipicephalus microplus. The sequence continues at coordinate 140,571,729 of NC_051169.1, forward strand.
GAAAGTTCAGAAGGCAGCCACGTGACCAAATATTTTTCCTCTCCTAAATATTCCAGAAGTTCACTATTTTCAATGCAGCACGAGTTTTTCGAATACATTTGAGATGGTTGCCGAAATGGCTGGGACATTTGGCATAAAGTGACCCAGCTGTGTCATTAGCCATAATTATGCATTACCTCTTTTGTTTTTTGTGTGTCCTGACTCAGTTTTGTGTTCGTTTTTAGCATATTGTGTTTCTGATCATTGTATTGGTTTCTTAAGTATTCGTTAAAGTTATATGTGCGAAAACACGTATATGTTTGCATGTACATCATTTCTCATAACCAATTGTTATACATTCAGGAATACAAAGCTTAAACCACTGTGATTGTATACATTTGAAAACACTATCAATATAATTTTGTGTGCATCACTTCTTGGGAACGATTGTGTACATGAAGGCGTGTATAGTGAAATCATGGTGATTGTATATATTTGAAAGAATCATAAGTATATATTTGCCTGTATTACATTCCTATTAACCGGTTGTGTACACGAAGGAGTATTAAACTGGAAACCACTGGGATTGTAGATACTTGAAAGAATTATAGGGATATATTAGCGTGTATTTCATTTGTAGTCTCTATGTACTTGAAGCAGTATACTAAACTGAAACCAGTGTAATTGTATGTTGCAAAGAATTGTCAATAAAGTGAAACTGAAAAAATATAATAAACATTTGAGGTGTAGCATGTGTACTGTACGTATACGTGAACGTATATCTGGTGAAAAAGTTGTGTGGCAGAAGAGGAGTTTATGTTTTATTTGCCTATTAAATAAACTCAATATGCAAGGGCAGCAAGGCTTCATTTTCTGTAACGCGCATTATGCATATACTCTGAAGTATATATAGATCCAGCACAAGTTCATACACGATTGTACGCGTCTATATTTTTGCCCAGACGCAATGAATGGAGCTCGACAGGTGGCGCACCATCGATAATCAGGACCACTTTCTTCAAGTAGTGTTTAATCAGTGCATGTTGATATCTATTGGTGACAGTATTCGCCACCCCTGCCATGGGAACTCAACACCCTTGGGCACCTTTCTCGTACCCTCCTCAGGGGGTGCTAAAAAGTGATGGACATCGAAGGCACCCTTCATTAAGGGTGTTTTTAACACCCTACAGTTTTTTTACATGTACACCCTATTCTAAGGGTGCATGGTAAAGCACCCTTTTTGGAAGGTGCTGAATTAACACCCTTAGGGTGTCGTCCACGGGACAAGCTCGTTTACATCCTTCTGGGTGTAAAAGTTTTTACTGTGATAAGGTGTTACAGGAAAGATATCGGCTGAAAAGTGAATACGATTGAGGATCGATCATAGCAACTTTGTTCGTAAAAAGTTCCAGCGGTGTAATTATTTAACGAATAAAAATATTCAAGTTTAATGCTAATTAACATTTCGTTATTGTGCTAAGGGTCAATACAAATCAACAGCATTTTATGCATAAAAAGAAGTGGTTGTGTATTCGCAGTACATATTTTTAGGTTCTCTTTGTTAGTGCTCATTTTGTATATATATTAAGGTGATTATAAGCAGACGTTGGGAATACCCTCTTAGCTGAACAGGTTTGTTAGGGGAGTCTTTTCTTCACAAAAAAACACAATTGCCATCTGACTAGTTTGCATTCCTTTCATGGAAGCTGTGCCGCTCACAGACTTCCTTTCAAGAATTGCCTTTGTCACGACATTTCGTCGTTGCTCCCATTGGTTGGAAGGTGTGGCCCGGAAATTTCAACCAATAGCGTACAGCTGATGGTGCAAAATAAGACATAAAAACTTCAATGAAAACCGCTTCGCATTGGAGAACTATTGTATGTCAGATATAGGCACCCCGCAAACTCCCGTCTCCCCAGAAAAAAAAACTGAGCATTCGAGGATTATTGTTACTGGTCAGTAAATGCATACCGGGGGCATCATATAGCGAACGCTCTTGCTCTTTTAATCGCATGTTCTTACGCTCTTCCTTATATATGATTTTCCGCACGTTGATGACACCTCATGAGATGCATCAGCAAGCGATTAAGGGAGCACGATTGATAGCTGTATGACATCCCCGCTATGCATTTACTACCAGCGCACTGTCGCCAGTGCGAATGAGAGTATTAACAATCGAAGACACGAACGTTGTGTCTAAGGAAAGGAAGCTATTAGGCCGCAGGATAATCAAGGCGAGGGATACGTAAGTCACCCATTAATTACTCGATAAACTATTTTACGGATGGGTTTGAGGGCCGCCATGGTGGCTGTTAGCCTTTGTGTTTTGCATCTTTACCAAATAAAAATATGGTGGTACGGTAGACGCATATGCATAAAAATTGTTGGGTTTGTGCTGACTTTGCTTCGTGGCCTTGTTGATTCACGTCGCGATATACAAAAACAAGAAAACATCGGCTTAACAGCCCACGACATGTGAACGGCGGCACTCAGATAGCTAATGGAAAATAGTCTGACTGACAAAGAGCATGCATGGCTATGCTCCACGTTCTCATCACTGAGTTTCCCGTTACACTATAGGGAACTGTGGCGGTAGTGTTTGTGGGCGTTGCAACGCATGGCGCTTCAGAAGCGTGGAAATTATGAGTAGTAGATGGATTTGGTTCGTCTTCGTACTTTATGTTCCTTCTGGCTTCGCGTGGCTTCAAGTTGCTTTGTCACGAAACGACAATCAACAAATGATCACCAGCTGCGCTTCACTGTCTCAATTTTTTAGGCTGACGATTTCAAATCGGGTCACGGAGTTCAAAACAGCTAGTTCTTTCCTTCGACACAAAACCGAAGTACATCAATAAACGAAGCCACAAGTGTGATTCACCACCGGCAAGCACGAAGACTAGGCAAATCCTTGTACTACCCATCATTCTCATAGTCGCTGAATGATCGCAGTGTCAGAGTCCCCTATAGTTCATTTTAGAAGATTCTATGCTCGTAACTACCACATTCCTCGCAGTTTTTTCACGTGCGCACATTTGTTCTCACGCACATTGTATTTTTAAAGACGATAGTCTTTCTTGGGGTAATCCGACAAGAAAAATTTTGGCCTGTCTGTTTTTCTGTATGTCCGCCGTAATGATACCCCAAACGGCCAACCTTATCCGCAGCGCCCACTAATATTGCTCAAGTATCAGCGTTCATAATTGTGCGATTGTCAATTATAGAAGCAATTATTGCGCATATGTGAGGCACCATAACGACACGTGAATATTTTGCATCTGTCTTTGATTTGATTTGTGGGGTTTAACGTCTCAAAACCACCATATATTTTGCATATGTCTTTAAACTGAGGAAGTCACACATAAGTAATTCTAAGGACCGTAGCGTTTATCACGCTCCGCTGAAAATGCAACGCGATGCACAAAAACGCAAGTGTTTCCAACCCTTTGCTAAGACGACATGGTGATGGAACCTGCCCGTCATTTTGCTTTCTACACCTTATTGCCTCCGGGACAGGCGGGCGCGCCTTCCTTCGTTTTCGAAGATAACTGCCAGATAGCGCTCGTGTCTAACGTGCCTCGATGGGCTCGTTCGCCTTCGCTGCACGGATCGAGACTCTTTAACGCAGCACCTCCAGAATACAATTCACCGATTTTCTCGCGCAGAACATCAAATAAACGTTTTGTTCACTATCTCCAGACGCAAGACTATCGTCTTTCCATGACATTTGCAGTGAAGTATGCAGGTATAGGACCAATTTGTTCTTGTTTTTATTGCGTTTTAATGCTTTCTTATAGGCGGTCACGTGTCATTTGGATAGCTTTTAACTGTTTTCAGTTGATACTTTTAGAACGTGCCTATTTTGATTGCTTTTATTGTTCCTTTGTTAGCCCCTAGAGGGACATGTCATATAAGACGAGACTGTTGAAAAGCCTGGTTCATTTCTCGATAAACCTGGTTGTTAGTCTGCGCTTGTATCTACAAACTTCTCTCTTCGTGTATCATCTTATCGTGCAGTTAAATTGTAATGAACGTTTACCAAGTCACCCAACTTTCCACTCAGCTTGAGCATGTTTTCTATCTCCCAACGCTCCCCCCATTTTATTTCAGCTTAAAAAATGCCCTTGAGTCGCGCGCGCGAAATAGTTCCTTTTCTGTACCCGGCGATGTTGTTAATTTAAATATAAAGAGCACCAGACACACTTATATAGGCACACCTAGAGTTTTTGTTTAGGCAGCATGAAAGAGCCATATACAATACCGATACAAACATGCCCACTTGCTGCAGTGACTGAATGGTTATTCATTAAATTTTAGTTCATTGGGTCACTGATAGCCAAATTATTGTCTCACTCAGGGTCCTACTGCAATCTTCGACACTGGGATCCTCGTCTGTATTTTTTCCTGTAATAACATTTTGTTGTGTAAGAATAATAAATGGTCGACTTTGGCTTTGTGTCCCCCCCAGAGATAAGTTACGTGCAAAAGTGTTTTTCATGCTCTTCCCAGTGCTAAATTCTAAGAAAATCATGAAGCTTAACTTTAAGCACCCGTTAGTCGGACGCTTTGACCCATCATTAGTATTATTTCCAAAATGTCCCACTCGTAGTACACGTGGTGTCGTAGACCTAATTTCTTGATTAGTAGACTATTATGGTTGTTTTAGACATTCCGAAACATTGATATTTCACTCTGAAGCAAATTGTAATTTATCTATAGTGTCCTTTCAAAAAAAAGTATTTAATACAGCCGGGTTCTATACCGTCGAGTTGCTTAACACAAAGGCACAACAACTGCGATAGTTAGTTCACGTACGCTTGTCTTGTGTATATTTAGGTATGTTAGCTCTCCTACTTCATAGAGAATATTGTATTTAACACTGAGCGATTAAGAATCAAATAGGCCCAAGCATATACGCTGTCAACATCTATGACGTCACGGCGTGTGGGGCGGGACTATCTGTATCCACGTGGTTGCCACCCGAATTTTGTTTTTGCGCGTTTTCTCGCTTATCAAACCTCTTGTCATCGGAAGCGTGGTGGTTTTGGTATTGCGAAAGAATGAGAAACCGATTCTAGAGAGCTCGTTCTCGTCTCTATATAGTGTCCCTTAGAACGTTGACATGTGTGCGTTTTAGCTGCCCACTTTTGTCTTGTGACTATTTCTTGAGATTCTTTACTTTTGTTCTACACTCGGCTGATTTGAGCAGAAGTACAATCCAAGTCATCCTGCATATCCTATTTTGTTTCTCTTGTCATGGCACTCCGACGGCCGCGATCTCACTGACATTGCGTAAACTTATAAACCTGACAGAATGCGATTTGTGAACGTTGGCGACGACCTGCTGCCTCACGGCCACATTCTGCCATTAAACCGCTAAGGTAAGCAGGTATTAACGATGCCGAAACAGACTTGTATAGTTAAATCTTATTCTGCTACAGTCATTATATTTTTGTAATGTTTTCATGGCCAGGTATGTTTACTAGAAGTACGGGAATTCTCACAGAACGCCTCTTAAAAGTAGCAACTGATGCAATTTTCCCGAGGAAATGTTTGCAATACATGTCACGTTAGCTGTAGCCAAACGACGTGTCATTGCTATCTGATAGCGTGGTGCCGGACGGCACTCGGAAAGCATGTGTGCTGTTTTTCCATCTGAATCATGCTGCATGCCTGTTCATCCACTTTCACCCGACGGACACCTTTTTTAGAAGAACATGATGCCAGGCGTCGCGGATGTTGTTGCACCGTCAACGCTACGCGAAGCAGGCTAGTCGCAAAACTCAGTGGTGCACATAACAAAAAAATTTCTTTGCAAAGCGAAACGTGTATCAAATGACAAGGAGGAGAGAGATTCGCTTACCAGAATTGGTTTTTTTTTCTTGTTTAGATGGCTGTAGTGGCGAGTGATCCAGGGCGAGTGGCGAGACACACAAACATGCTAGCACCAACCACAGAATGCGCTGACTAGGTTGCATGTAGGAAGGTTCGGAGCATTATGTAGCATCAGTATCAGCTGCTTCGGAGCATAAGCAATATGGAAACATGTCAGATATCTTTACGCTGTACACGTGCAGACATCTTTTCTGGGCTGTGAAGGGAACGCTACGGAGCCAAATTGCGAATATTTCGGCCGAATGTAGTCCCTTAAAGTGCATCCCCCTTTTCTACGTAAGAAAATAAAATAAAAAAAACCTTCTCGGTTTTAGACAGGAAGTTCGTTGAGTCATGACGTAGCTACAATGACATGATAGTTGAATTCGTTTAAATTTAGGTTTCGCTGTATCACGTTTTTGCATGCGCCTACCTAGGTGGTCTAGTAGCCATGGTTCTCGATATGATGCCATGGTGCCGCATATAATAAAGTACTCGATACGTTGTTGGAAAGAGAGTCCTACGTTAAAAGGGAGGAAAAAGTGTGTGAATGAAATTTGAAAAGGTATTTTCAATTTTTGAGATAAATACTGATATTTGAAATTATGCCTATACGGCGATTGCGTTCCCGACACCGTTTCCCCTTATAATCCGAAAAGATAGTTCGGTGGAGTCACTCTCAGAATGATTTTCTCACGCGACATCGATTTTCTCAACGAAGGTATCGTTCGGCCTTCTGTCTGCCCTCTTGATCCTACCTTTTCATTCATAAAACCGAGCTGGATCCTTTAGTGCGGGGAACAAGACAACTTTTCCTTGTTTGACCGATAACTTCTTTGACACAGCGGCACAATACACGTCCTTTCTTTGCATTGCCGCTTAGCTTTTAACATCTCAGGGTGTTGTAGTGTACATATGGCGCCGTCGAACTTCACAGTAAATCAGATGGCAGCTGTCACACACTGATTTTAAACTTGGCGAGGCACCGGCAGCAACAGGATGAGAAGAAAATCGCGCGTTCATGCACCCTCTCGACACGCACCGCCGCTTGTGGCATATGAGTGCAGTCATCACATTTGGGGCCACCCTCTCTCGTACGGAATGCGGGTGCTCAGCACACTAGGCAGTATATTTCTAGACACTGTAGTTGCATCGCAACAATAAGCACTTATCACCACCACAAAGAGTAAGAGCGGGCACACGGCGGGCCCCGAAAAAGGTGATACTCGGCCGCGGAGCAAGTTAGTCCTTGCGGTAACGTCACTTCGCCCCGACCGTCCGCGCCGTCAGTGCTCATCCTCGGGGCTAATATTTATTGGCTCTTACTACAGGTGCTCATAGAAAGCTGCTGGTGCATATATGTTGTGTAATTTATGAAAAAAAAAATAAACAGCTAAGCACTCGTTTAACTTCTAAACAGTGCGCTTCTTTCTTGTGCAGGTTAAAATTTGTCGATGGGGGTACCAGCACGTAGAGTCCTCTGATAGCCCAGACAGTTTGCTATCACCATGAGAGCGCTCTTTTCAAACGCTAAGCGAAAAACCAAGGTAATTTATCTCCCATCAACCACACCAATTGTACAACCTATTCGAAGAACTATTGGATAGTCTATTTTGTTCATAACTGGTGTCTAAGGCTCGATGTTGCACGTGTTGTTGGTTTCCCGCCTGTTTCCTTTTATGGTACATCGAAGCAATAAAGCTTTCAGTTGTTAGTCAGCGCCGGTCCTACCTGTTTCTTCGCTTGCTCTTCCAGTGCTTTGGCGCTTTTTTTTTGTCGGTCGCAAATGAGCGCAGAGCAAGCGCACCGTACTGGAATTCAGTCATTTTTACATATTTTTTGTGTTCTCAATATATTATGACCACAACAAACACTGGTTAAATTACGAATATGAGGATGAATGGCACAGAAGCCCACCTGAGTAATAGGAACGTTTTATATTAGCTCATTTTTTCATGGCCTCACCACGGTGGTCTAACGGGTGAAGTACTCGGCTGCTGACCCGCAGGACGCGGGATTGAATGCCGGCTGCGTGCGGCGGCTGCATTTTCAATGGAGGCGAAAGTGCTGTAAGCCCACGAGCTCAGATTCGGGTGCATGCTAAAAATTCCCAGATGGTCGAAATTTCCGGAACTCTCCTCTACGGCGTCTCTCACAATGATATGGTGATTTTGGGATGGTAAACCCCACATAATTATCAATTATTTTTCCATGTCTTTACATTTCACCATAAGCTGATAATAATAATAATAATAATAATAATAATAATAATAATAATAATAATAATAATAATAATAATAATAATAATAATAATAATAATAATAATGTGATTTCATGTCTCCAAACGACGATGTGATTAAGAGAGACACTGCTGCAGATGGCTGTGGAAATTTTGATCATCTGGTGTATAACGTGCAATGACATCGCGCAGTACAGAGGCCTCGGGCAGCTAATAGTTTGCCCACCGTGTTCTTCAGAAATATTTTCCCCTATAGTTTCAAAAGTGAAAGTCCTACGTTTCTTTATGCACTTGCCTAACGCGAAAGCCTTCTTCTCTGTTTCGATGAAATTTATCCTTCATAAAAGCTTGCGACACACTAAGCATGTTCGCATTGCCTCTGAGACCAGAGGCATTGAAACCTCTGTGTACCACGCATGGATTTGCAGTGTTTCCGGGACCAGCCCATGCAGGCGCTACGGAGGCCAAGCTACGATACCTGGGCTTTATTAGTATAATTCTTACATCTATATGTCCTGTGGCGTCCTCTCCTTTATCTTATTGACTAGTATGTCTAAATTAAGGATGAACAATAAACATAGGAAGCAACTAAACGAAAGTAGCATCCTTTTAGTTTTGTTGTTCCTCTCAAGCTCCTACACTAATTGTCGTTCATTATGATGCACGAGCCGGCACTAATGCACTGATGCCGTAACTAGTGAGGCAGATTGTTTGTTGTTGTTACCCTGGTTGCTATTCTGATTCGAATTTGAAGGTCAAACCACAAACGTGATATGGTATATTCACGGTTTAAGCTTTTTTGGTTATCTCCCTTCCTAATGGGCAGCTAGCATAAGCTACCTCTCTTTACAACAACTCTGTTCGCAGAGCATATACAAACATTAACGGAAATTCATCTGCTGTTCACTCGTTAAGTGATAATGTTCATTCCACGTCGGGTGTTTTCTCGATTTCATCATGAATATGTAGTTGGCCACAAATGCTTTACAATGCCACAAAGAGCGCACATTCATTGGATACAACCAGAGGTCGAGAGTACGTTTCTATTTGAAGAAAACACAAGACTGGTTGATTTACAACCCGGCAGTTGTACCCCACAGTGAAGCGTGATTGAAAAACAGCAGTCAAGGTACGGTGACATGAGTGATAAAAAACGTAATCTTTATTGTAGCACATTCACAACACATTCATTAAACACCATCAAATACGTGGTATTAGACCACGGAACTCAGAGGTGGGTATACCATAGCAGCATGCCTATGAACAGATGATTAGTCAGCAGATGCGTAGAATAAAATATGAGCGACTACGCGCCATCTAAGGAAATACGTATTCCCAATTAACAGTGGCGTATGCGTAACGCTATATTTACAAGCACATGAATGGCGACGCCAATATCTCACGCCAGCGCGAGACCCATAGGCTGAATGGTACATTCAGCCTGAAAAAAGAAAAACCAAAAAACACTGGCTTCACTGCGGTTCGCGATTTAATAATAAAAACATTCATGGGGCGAAATGAAGGGGCTTGGATTTCTTCGCGCACATTCCGTTTTCACTCCGCGCGCAACTTAATAAAATTCTTTTGATATATTACAGCACTTTTTATAAGTGCATAAGCACGGCTTTTTAAGCTTGAAAGATCTTTGATAGATGGTTTAATGTAAAAAAATGGTGAAGAGTGAAAAGTGAGGAACTACACCGTGCTCTCAGTAAGACCTGCTTCGGGTTTTTCTCGACATGTTGTCTAGTCGGCTTCACCATCTCACGTAAGAAACTGAGATCTTTGGCAGTTATTTGGAGATGAAACCTTCGTGCCCATTTATATTTGCTGCCTACAGACAACGTCGAAATGTCACGCGTTGAACAGACACGATACTCGTCGACCGTATACGACTTCTCAGGGCGAGGGCACAGCCTTTTATTATGGGTGTATCCACAGCACTAGCGTTTCCAAAAGTCGTCTTCTTCGCTGAGAGCGACAGTAGTAGGAGTCGTTCGGCGCCACAGTCGTCGTCGCGTTCTCGATGGCGCCCCGTAGATCTCCGATGGCTGCTCGAAGCCCATTGGCCGTCTCGGCCACCTTCTGCAGCATGGGTGGCATACGCTTCTCGAGGTCAGCTGCCGCTCGAGACGCCTGGGAGGCCGCGGCTCGCAGGGGCTCGTAGGCGTCTTCGGTGAAGACGCGCAACTCGAGCACCCTCGCGGCGGCAGCGGACTCGGCCAGCTCGGCCCTCAGGTCCGGGAGCTTACGAGTCTGGGCGTCCAGCGAATCCACCATATCGGCGACGCGCGACAGCGGAATCTCGGTGTCCCGTCGCACATTCTCCGTTGCCTGCGCCGAAGACACAAGCATCGAGCAATAAGTGAGGATCTAATATTCCAAAATGTCGAATACCAATATGAACAATGCCCTGTCCACTTACGTGTTAGAATCAAATAGTTGCTATTCGTAAATGCTAATATTGTTACAATAGTTCGCGGACATTTCATGACGTCTAGTACACCCCTATAGACGTGAAAACAAGAAATGATGCAAAAGTACGACTTTGATTTCTGCTAGCGTAGTTTAGGAGTAAACTGTGAGGTGTTACGTAACGCAGCAGGCTAGGTAACAAAGGAAGCGCGAAAAAAATGATTTACAACAGTTGTTCACACTCCCATGATAAAAATGAAGAGATAGTTTCTAATTCTAAAGCTGCTCTTTTTAGCATTTAATAATGGACGCGATTTGCTACCGGAATCTTGCGATTCCTATTCGTTTGGGCTGAGGTATTACTGTGCCTCCAAACTAACATATACCCAAGTGTCAACAAGCAGAGTGAATAATTTTTGATAGCTCATTAGGTTGCACATACTTTATGGCTTATCTTGCATAGTTACAGGGTCAGAGCACCGAGAGAGCTCCCCGAAGCTTAACATTGTGCACATACAACAGAGGTTTACCGAAATAAGTGTAGATTTAGTTTGATAATGCCGTTAGTTGCCAAAAACTATAAAGTACATAGTAGTATTAACATTCGGTTCAGCGCGCCCAAGTATCTCGATGCCTACGTTGGGATTAATCCAAGACACAGGCAATTCATTCCTTCAGGCAAGAGAACTATAGGAAAAATATAAGTGAAAGCTCTTCTTGCCCACGTTTGAATGCTTCCGCATGGTAAAAAAAAAAACCTATTATGATAATATTGAAAGCTCCAAAAAGCAGAATTCGTGCTATTTCAAATAAAAAAAAAGGTCAAGCTTTATTTCAGAAAATGGCTGCAGCTGGGCATGCGGAAAAACCTTAGTCAAATTGTACAATTATGGTAAAACTAGAGGATAGCAATTTGAATACTATCATGGTGGGGGTGGTAAATATTTATTTAAAAAACAGAGAGGTTGCCAAGAAAACCAGTTTTTAGTGGGTCAGCTTCCCTACAGTACTAGGTGGAGTCGCTAGTTATATTAGTATTGTGCAAAATATGATCCGCCAGCAAACTGGAACAGCTTATCCCATTTCCTGTCTGAACAATCGCTTTGATAATTGATTGCTTGTCAATTAGGAAAGTTTTATTTGTTTTGGAAGCTCCTGACTCAACAGTAGAAATGTAAGGACCCATTTAAAGTACAATAGTAGGTACGGAAATATACTGCACTGGACGGTTACATAACTGACCCTGATGTGCACAGATTGTACACGACTTAAAGAGTAGCAGACAACTTCATTTAGTGAAATTAAATCTTTTACGAGAAGGTGACGTTCAGGCGGTGTCTGACGACTACCTGTTCGAACCTATCACTGTCCCAAGACGATATTCATTCCAATGAAATAATAACAATAAGGAAGTTGCATTTAAATAAAGACTGGTGCAAAGACAATGCCATTAGAGCAGTATCCTAAACGTATTCGTTAATAAAGCTGGTGTTTACACGCGGAGGTTATAATTGCATGCTTAATTGTATGGGCGGGCTGGTTGGCAAGACATACAGCATACGGCAGCGTACACCCAGTTACACAATGAACACGCACACAAAGGGACGACACAATGCCTTTGTGTCCGTGTCCTTTGTGTAACCTAGTGTGCGCTGCCATGTGCTGTTATATTTGCAATAAGAATAAAAATTCTTTTGGGAAACTGATTTTAAAAAGTTGCATTACATCTTTGACTTGTCGAGTGGTTGCAGCCATATTTAGGCGCACGGACGAAGTAAAACAAACACGAACATGACAGTGCGTTCGTGTTTTTTGTTTTCCTTTGTTCGTGCGTTTACATCTAAGTTCGACCACTGGACACACATAATTACCAACCAGCACAGATTCAGACCACTCTATACTTAGGCGCTTTTGACTAAGCTGCAAAAGTTATGCAGTCGGGCTGATGCAAAATGAGTTGGTTGATTCTCAGCGATGAATCGAACCAGTGAGCTTGGTGCATCGACACAAAAGGTGCAGAGGTTCACGCTGGATAATACTGGTACAGCTTTGTCCAATTCAATTTTCTGTGTCATTCTGCGTCCCATTTTCTAGTTTAGCTTCTTGTAGAACACACATGAATACATTTCACGAGATCATAAACTGGTGGTGGGTCTGTGCATATATGTTGTCGCTAATTAAACTTCAGCTAACACACCAACATACTAATTAGATGCCACGCATATACTTCCCTAGTAGCTTGGGTCCCTCACAAATGCACTCGACCTATTTGTGACCTAGGTTCATGCAGGCAAACTAAGCGAAATTTTAACATTCAGTTACCTGTTTTCTCGGTCTTTATTAACGCGATAGCGTTAAAGAGCTCCTTTCGCAGGAATTCCGGCGTCAGTGTCAGCGTCGTTAGTTGTGAGTGAAAAATCATCATCTTATGCGTGACCGAAAAATTGAGATTAATGCAAATAAAATAAATAAAAGATAAACAATTCTGGAGCAGAGTGGGGACCAAAGAAGGGTTGTTTGGATCCATGTGGGAATCGCACTCGGCTCGATTGCGTGGCAAGCGGATGTTCTACCGCACGGCACCTCCTGTGCTGGTGAAAACAGTCAAAAGAACTTCCTCTGCTTGGAAATGCAGTGAAAGTCGCTTTCATGCTTCACAAAAACACGCGTCCTGTACACATGCTTCGCAATGCAACATGTAATATTGCCGTAATAACGCATGTATAAGCGTCCATTGCCAACGGGCTTCAGGATATGTGATTATCAAATTGGCTCAACGGTTGAAAGCCGGTAGCCCACTACAAAAGGCACACACGCTACTGCGCCTATTCTCTTAAGGTCACGTAGTGGGTGCATAGTAGATTCGAAAAGGTTTTTTACACTAGAAAGAGAGAGAGAGAGAGAGAAAGGAAGGCCGGGAGGTTAATCAGATATTGGCACCCAGTTTGCTGCCCAGCACTGGAGGTGGAGAAATAGGGGCAAGAAAGAGAGGGTATAGAGAGAGAGAGAGGAAAAAACGAAAAAAAAAAAACGCACGTGCACTCATGAGAAAACAAAACGCACACAGGAAGGGCTTTCTGGCTACAACCGTTCAGAAAGGTCGATCGATCACAAAAATGCAGGAGCGCTTTCAGGGTATTCTTCTGTGCAGTTGCATCTTGTTGATATTGTAAAACTCTTTCCTCCGAGAGAGGTTGATTATCAGTTTGCAGAGTTTCTTGCGAACGTGTAGTCGTTGTCTACTATACTCTATGTAGTCAGAAAGGATATGTCGGATAATTTCTTCGTTGTCACAGTGGTCACAGGCTGCGGTGTCGGCCCTCCCGATGCGGAATGCGTTGGGGTTGGGGAACGCAACGCCCAATCTCAGCCTACACAAAAGGGTCTGGTCTGCTCGGTAAAGCCTCGATGGGAGTTGAAGAATTAACGTAAGGTCAACCGAGTACAGTCGGGCATGCTTGAAGTGCGGCTGATTTCATTGTGACGTGGTTTTCTGGCGAGCAAGCCAGCGGAGCTTTGGCGCAGCATCTGTCCTAGAAAGTGGTAGTAGCAGTTCATGGTCTTCTGCGTTGGCCGGGCGGGCAGCATGATCGGCCTGTTCACTGCCAATGATTTCGCAGTGACTGGGTAACCACTGAAATGCAATTTGGTGCCCTTTCTTCAGTTAGGTGGTGTATAACCTGTGTAATCTTTAGTACCAGCTGCTCGTGCAGACCACGACGTAAGGCTCATAGAAGAGACTGCAGTGCCACCTTCGAGTCCACTTGCATGTAGGTTGATGACAAATTGTAATGCGGTACGAAGGGCTGCCAATTCTGCTACTGTTGATATTGTTGCATGGGATGTCTTGAATTTAATCGTCGTGATCAACCTTGGTATTACGACTTCTTCGGTTGAGCTGTTAGGCCGAACCGATCCGTCAGTGTATATATGTTGAGAGTATTGGTATTTTTCTCACAAGAGAAGTGGTGTGAGCTACTTAAGAGGCGGTGATGACAAATCGGCTTTTTTCTGGACGCCAGGTATGGTAATATTGGTGGTAATAATGGTGGAGTCACAGCTAGGTCTAGCGGTAGGAGAGAATAAAGTTGGGATCGACTCACCATGTGCGATCACTGTTTTGCACTAAGATGTGCGTGGTTGGTCCACTGTTAGAGAGGCTATAACGGCGAGAAGATCGAGCAAGGTGTTGTGTAGGTGTCCTCAGCACTTTAACAGTAATTTGGGTCTTGATAAGCTGGTCCCTTGTGATAGCGATAGTTGCTACTATTGATGCACTTGGAGGCAAGCCTAGACCAATCCGGAGTGCTAGCGCCTGGACACTTTGAAACATTCGCATACTTGTTTTACTTGCATTGGTTAACGCAGGCAGGCTGTACCGAATGAATCCAAGGAAAAGAACCCTGTATAGTCGCAACATGGTGGCTGTGGGCATTGCCCAGTTCTTTCCAGCGAAGAAATGAACAAATGTCAGATGTTTGTTAACTGCCTTTACATGTATGATATATGTTAGCTCCTAGAGAGGTGTCTGTAAAATATAACACCTAGAAACTTGTACAATCGTAGGTAAAGTATCCTTTCGCTGTTTATCAGAACGATGCAGTTCTGCATTGGCTTGTGCGTAAATGCGACCAAGCGCACATTTCTCAGAGGAAAATTTCAGACGTCGTTTACGGAGGTAAATAGGAGCTTGTGTGGTAGCTCTCTGAATTCGCGCTCGCGGCTGTAGACAGTGTTACTGCAGATGTCTAAACGCACTACTGTCGTCGGTGTACATTGACAATCTGACAGTACTTGGCAGATACTCATGGAGAGCGATTAGCGTTAAGTGCTTGAAGTGCGCACTGGATGTCGCAATCGCGTTCAACTACTATAGGCGAATCTTTAGGGTCCCCTAATTTTTCGTACTACAGGGTTGATATGAGGTACAAACCTGGCGCAAGTGCTTGGCGATGTTGGTGCGGGTGGAGCCAAACAATTCTGTGAAAATGCCGCGCACCTTATCCTGGCGACGATTGGCAGTGGCAGACCCCTGCGCTGGAGAGAACGTTAGTATGGCCATTACCAAGCTTAACTCGATTGCTACGTAGTGTTTCCTTAAACGGTTTGATTTACTTAAGCGCCTACGTAGTTTTGAGTTCTGTAGCCGAGATGCTACCCATGCATGCCAGCATACTGTCCAAGCATACAGAGGTATTACCTCGGCAACAGTGTCCAGTGCTTCGCTGGATCGCATCAGTCAAGACCATCAAGGCAACGCTATGGAGCAGTCCGAGTTAGTTTCTAACGACTGTACGCTTGATAGCGTCATCATCACTGATGAAAGAAGCAGAGCTAGGAAGGGTTGCCGCAAGGGAAAAACAGCAAGGCACCGAGCTCACTCGTTACTAAGCTGTGCGTGTTTCTCTGTCAAGCACAGATCAAGTTGATAGACTGAAGTAAATTTCAAAGAAATATAGAAAGATAATTTCGATGATATGGTGTGAATGTAGGCTTTACTTACTTAATTTTACTCGATTCAGATGGGTAAGAACTGTGACGCATCTGTGACAAGTCAAACTTTGCCCTGAATTTTTTCTTCTTCTTATAGTTTGCTATAAATTATCTTTTCAAATTCACTTAGCCTCAATTATATAACACGTGGATGCAACGAATCTCACTCCAAACGCGCTTTAAACAGATATTTCACAAGCACACAAAATTACTGAAAGGAGTTTATTTGAAAGGACATTGATTTGATTTCGTTATTGAAAAGTGGAGTTTTATTCGATGCATATTCTATTGACATGTTCATTTTCCCCGCTATTTCCGGGCCTGGACTAAATAAGCGGAGCCACCAAAAACCTAATCTTGTTTTATGTATTTCGGAGAAATGTGTCAGAAATTCACAATGCTTCACGTGAAGCCCAAGCTTTTTTCTTAGTAGATTGTGCTTAAGGTGGCCGATGTTCGGAATCATCAACCACGAACCAGTGTTGTGCCTAGCGCAACCTCTCAAAACAGGCAGCGTGTCGTAGCACTCGCACAAATCGTCGTAGATGCACACTGACCTGGCTACGGAACGGTGGTGCGGATCCGCTGGGTGACCTGTGGTTGTTCTTTAGCTCGACCATGTGCAGGGGCCTCGCACTGCCCGTGCCAGTGGAGCTCAAGCTGCCAGAAGACATGGAATGCTGCGACTCCCAGGGCAGCACCTGAGGTCGCAGCAAGTGGGCCGCTCCGTTGGTAGACGTCTTGCCACCCACAATAACTGGCCGGCTCGTCTGGATATTGACCGCTGGCCTCGCCAGCAGGAATCCTCGTTGCTCCAACTTGGCTGCACACAACGCGTCGACACTTACGTCAGTAGCGTGCACTAAGTAAGTCGAAGTCAAAGCTATACGGCGCGTGAGTGGCGCATCACTTAACTATTATGACAATATCATTGGAGTGTAAACTGAATAGCCGGTGACGATTAAATGAGGTATTATGTGCGGCAGTAAAGAACTCATTACACGTTCACGAGGACTCGCTAGCGCGTCACTGTAGGTAAATTTGTATATAAGGTTTTAGAAATATGGCTGTTGTATTGTCAATGACTCTCGATAAACATGTAAATTACCTGCATTAGCTGACGAAACGAGATGAAGCACGTGGCAAGACGCACTCTACACTATACTATACTGTTAACGTGTATAGGTGCCATAATAGCTCGGAGGAGTTAACCTGTAGTTGCGAGGAGACGCTACACGACATCCTGTGTGGCTGTTCAGTCTATGTTGTTCAGAGAGAATCACTAGCGTCCTTTATATCGCACCTTGACAATAGACAAATGCTATGTTGAATCAGTTCTAGCATGTAATCGACGGAAGACATCGCAGCCGAAGGCGACGAAGGAAACCACAGGAATACAAATAGGTGGAAACCGCAGGAATTCAAATGATATATTTCAGGATTAACGTATTCTATATAGAGTCTCGGTACTTCGTGATTATAAGGTTGCTCTTTATGTTTACCAAATCGTAGGCACCAGCTCTCCCCACTCCTCCAGTTTATTCACCATACCATCGCGAAACACTAGACGCGCATGCAATGACAATTTCAATTTACCTATTATATACAACTTATATGAATAACGTTTATTGGAATTTCATGGAACGAAAATTTGGAACAAAATATTCTTAGAAGTTGAAGTAGCACGCAACTTTAAACTCAGCGCAAAAATATATTGTTTGCAAAGTCAATGCCTGTGAAGTGTATTTTTCTGAGTTTTTATCACGTTTGGTGGTGTATTGGACATTTTACCGTTATATAAGTTGTAAGAATGGGATTATGTACTTGACTTATTCTCTATTGTCTGCTTAATCATTTGTTCCTTCTATATGCGTATGTGAATATGCATGTGTATGCATGTATTCATATATAATTATATATGTGTTTGTATCTTTGTGTGTGCGTGTAACTATATATGCTCTATTAATCTGTTATGTACTCTGATATGAACCGACCACTAGCCGATGTAGGCTAACGGGTCTAGCAGCTTTGTAATAATGGTTTGTGTTTTAATTGTCAATAAAACAGGGATTGATTTGAAAAAAAGAGGTCCCGTATGCATGTTTCACTGCAAATGTCGTTGGAGGAGGATAGTCTTGCGTATGGAGAGAGTGAACGAAACCTTTATATGATCTTCTGTGCGAGAAAATCGGTGAATTGTATTCTGGAAGCACTGCTTAGAGAGTCTAGATCCGTGCAGCGAAGGCGAACGAGCGCATCGAGGCACTTTAGACGCGAGCGCCATATGGCAGTTATCTTCGAAAACGAAGGAAGGCGTGAGCACCCACGGAGAACGATGCGCGCCTGTCTCGGAGGCGATAAGGAGTAGAACGCAAAGTGACGGGCAGGTGCCACCACCATGTCGTCTTAGTAAAGCGGTGGAAACACTTGCCTTTTTGAGCATCGCGTTGCACTGTCAGCGCAGCGTGTTCAACGCTACGGTCCTTAGAATTACTTGTATGTGCCTTCTGTAGTTAGAAGGCCCACATATAAGACCTCTACGTGTTGGTATGATGCCTCAGATATGCGCAATAATTGCTTTTTGTTGACGATTCGCACAAGTATGACTGCTGAAATTTGAGCCATATTGGTGGGCGCTGCGGATGGGGTTGGTCGTTTAAGGTATCGTTTAGTGCCTTTAGGGGGATCATAACTGCGGACAAACAGACAAATGTGGAGACAGAGAGAAAGACACACAGGCAGACCAAAATTTTGGCGCCGAAGGTCCCCAAGAAATACTATCATCTTTAAAAACTGTTCATGCTCATGCGACAAACGGACCCGGACAAGCGGATGTGACGGTGATGTCGCGTTTCAGGCCAGATTGATGTACTCTTACTGACGACGTGCGTATGTATGGACAGTGTGGTGTGCTATCTTTCTTTCTCTTTCCTCTCTTTCTTTCAATCTCCGCTATCCCGTTCCCACGCGGAGGGTAGCAAACCGGTTATCCTGAACTGGTTGCCATCCTTACCTTTCCTTCTCTACAATTATTCTTTCTCTCAATTAATTGCTTGAAATATGACATTTAACGTCCCAAAACCACGATATGATTATGAGAGACGCCTTAGTGAAGGGCTCCAGAAATTTTGACCACCTGGGGTTCCTTAACGTGCACCCAAATCTGAGCACATGGGCCTACAGCATTATTGTCTCTCTCTCGGAGTAGTTGGAAGTGTTGATGGAGATTGTTTTTCTGACTCGTTACTATGAGAAAAAGTGGAGGGTGAAACGCATAAAACAGGAGAATGTAAAAACTTAAATATATACACGCATTATCTTGACTCATTTCGCCCTCGCACCGATGCTTGCTCTCCTGGTAAGGCGACTAATTATACATGTCCACTAAACTGTAAATGATCTTGATTGCGTAGACGTCGGTGCAAGCAGTCGATTACTCTACCCTCTTTCGGGCCCTTTACAAAAAGAAAAGTCCAGTTAAATGTATGCCGCTAGTATGATCAAACGTTTGATATAATGACTGGCTCGTATCGCATATAAAAAACTATACAGACTATGAACCTTTTCAAGTGATGCTTCTTTTACGCTGGTTCATTTGCCCAATCCCTGGACAACCGCAAATCTGCCATCTTATGCTCTGGTACACATAGCAAAAATTTTGCCAGGATTTATGATCACCTGGTGAAGAGCTGTCGTGAATAATGCGCGTACTGCAAAAGCTTCTAGTTGTTTGCCATAGCACTGCTTCTTATCGACGTGCATTCGTCAAAAAGGTTCAGTGTCTTCATGTGCCATGACTGCGACGTAGTTTTGTTGCACGAGCAGGGTCTTTTATTCGTCATCATATATTTGGCCCCTAAGTTTCCTTTAGGGGCATTACATAAGGGGGAAGAACATTTTACATATCACAAAAAGCTAAGAAAGTAACAAAGTAGTACAAACAGATGGGCAAGACTTTTGCAGGATCCGAAAACAGCCGCAAAAATATACAAATGTAAAACCATGTGCACACATTTACTCATACAAGAGCACGAAATACAGTGACGGTGGTAGAGTATTGATTGGCTTGCAAGTTTATGTGAGCTGTTAGAATCTGTTTGAATGACCATCTAATTCTGAGCACAGGGTCGTTTCGGAAGTTTGGCCCTGTCAAAAGGCGGTTCCCGTGGCCCGAATTCGATATGGGTGGATGTTTCGTCTGTAAGACAAGGAGACCGCTTAACCCTTGAAATGAAAAAGGTCGAATTGAATGATTATCTGCTATCTTTCTTTTTCTCAATGTTTTTTATTTAGATGAAAGCCGTTTTTAGAGCCAACTAGACTATCGGTGGTCAGCGCTTCACTCTATGCCTCCCTGCTCCATCCTATTTTGGAGTATTGTCTTCATACAATTAGATATATTAGTGACAGCCACGTTAGTGCTTCTCTGTGGAGAACTTCAGCGATGCAGGACAATAGCTTTCATAAATTAGAAAAGCGTCAGTAAACTTAGTCGAAGTGGATACCAAAAGCGTAAGGGTAGAGTAAGGTATCCTGTCGAAACCGTATTGAACACAATATTGTACATATTGCAACGTGTCTCAATTTACCATACAGGTCCAAGGACTGCAGTTGGAACATACTTGCCATAATAGAAAGCTAGGTCGCGCGGGACCTCAGCGAAAAAAAAAAATGTGTGAAGATATAACTTCACCGTTCTTCTAGAAGACTCCAACAGTTTCTTATTAACAAAGACCACGAAGTGCTGAAGCACACAGGTGGCAATGACAACCTGTCGAGAACGACGGCGTTCGCGCGAGTGCGTTTTTGCGTTTATTCTTGATTCGCTGAATACGAGTAGGCACTATGGATTGATAATATGGTGGTTCAAACATGTGAACAAAGCGGCAGTTACCGTTGAATATGCACCAGTGTCATGTGTATTGGAATTTAGAGTGCGTGTGCCACCCGTTCCGTGCAGTAAAAGTTTGTTAATTATAGCTATCCCACGTAACTTTTAGCGCAATGGGTACGTCTAATAGGCGTTCCTCCGTTGTTTGCCGAACATTTTGTCACGTTTGTGTGCCACGTCGATGAATGATCCCTGATTTACAGCGCTGGCCACGCCGACAGTTTATCGCAGCGTAGTGTTTGGGTACGTCTGCTGTAAACGTGGCTGCAACCAAAACAATGAATAATTATAATGGATTCGCTAATAAGGCGGTTAAAAAGGCTAGTTAGTACATTTTCATGCATTTGATGCGCTACCAGGCAAGGCTCGGACCATAAAAACGATAAACAACCAAGGGTGAGGCACAAGCCAACAACTACTTATTTTCGATCATGGACAGCCTTATGTAAAAGAAAAAAAAAGGAACACAAAAAGGGAAGGGGGGGGGGGCATTCATAAGGCGTTGTTTACGTCATTCCCATCTCCTGCATAAAGAAGTACATACGTCAAACCGTGAAGTGCATTAATGAGAGAGTAAGATAGCATAATTACGCTGTATCGATGTTAGAATAACCTGGTCATTTCGCTTCCAATTGCGCAGAATATAAATTCCGGCGATGTTTCCTGAAACAATATTTTTGACACTGTCTTTCGATCAGAGAGAGAAGGACCTCGCCGAAGTTTTACTTGAATATCAGCTAAGCGTACGTTAGCCGTCCATCGATCGCTCTCACCCAAAGCAAATTAGCTTGGCAAAGGAAACCGCGTCACCGCATACAACACGTTTCGGTGACATTGTTCGACGCCCTGATGAGTTTTCATTTTGTTAATCTTGTTCTACTGTTTTTTATCACTGAATTCCCATCCCCCTCTTTTCATGTCCCTTCCTTTCTCGTACACAAGTCTGTCCATGCTCGAAATAAAGTAGTTATTATCTTGCGCACCACCCTGTGTTCTTTCTAGTTTTTTCTGGTCAGTATCTTGCTTAAACGTTACAGGCTAAAAAGCGCTAAAAAGCATGTAGCAGATATGAGTCATTATAGGTAATTAAAAATAATTTCATGCAACTTTTGCGAGTAGCTGGTATACTGCTTGTGGGGGCGTTTGCCCAAGGTGTCAGCACAGATTAAAAGTGATCTGAGAAGTGAAAATACTTGTCAGAGTTTGAGAGATTTGTCATCGCTTCTGGTGCCAAAGCCATATACAAACAACGCGGCAACAAGAACGACGCGGGAGAGGGGGGCAATCACTATGCAAAGTCGCTAGTTTCGGAGCTGGAGGGACAGTCCAACCCTGATGAAGAGGCTGAATGGGTCTCGAAACGTAGGGTCAGTTTACACTTTTAATGCTAAGAACCGTAGACTGAACGTGGCTGAAGAGTTTGTTCATTTGTGTAAAAGTGATGTCACACGTTTTCGCGAGAGAATTTTAATTGACTAACTCTTAAGCCCATGCCATCACTTACCTATGATTCTATCGGAGCTGTGCGTCGTGTAGTTGCGCAGGTCTCCAAGCATGTGGCGGAAGAAAGCGCTGTTCGTCCCTCATCTCTCTCAGCTGGTCGCCTATGGAGGCCAACTCGACTGTAGCACCCTTGTCTCCGCTTGACGACAGGGAAGACGACGAAGACCCGCAACCCTGTGCACCGCGCACTAGTTGTTTTAACACGTGTTGTTACTATTTCTTTTTTTACAGGCATATACTGCAAACTTTCCTTGAGCTCAGTGCAGCAGTAGAAACAACAATAACAGATAGAAATATAAAAAAAGGCAACACTTGCTTAAAGAAACGAGAAAGTTCATATAGGATGAATGAAAAAATGTGATCACACCATCTTGATTTTTAGCAGTGCACTGATGGACGAGGACGAGAAAAAGAAGGTGCACAAGATTGAGTGATATGTAGGGGTTTAACGTCCCAAAACCACCATATGATTATGAGAGGCGCCGTAATGGAGGGCTCCGGAAATTTCGACTGCCTGGGGTTCTTTAACATGCACCCAAATCTGAGGACATGACCCTACAGCAATTCCGCCTCCATCGAAAATACAGCCGCCGCAGCCGGTATTCAATCCCGCGACCTTGAGTTCAGCAGCCGAGTACCTTAGCCACTAGACCACCGCGTCGGGGTAAGGTGCACAAGACGGGTGCTGACTTACAACTGCATTTATCAAGAAAAACATGTAAAAAATAATGGCGAACTAAAAACTGTGCAGGAATTAGACGATGCTTGTGATCAACTTGTGCAGGTGGCGCTCAGGTACCGAAATTCTGCGTCACTTAGCACGATAGAAGGTCAATAGACACATTTTCTGCTTTCCTTCGGATGTGGAACAATTTTATTATTTTTTATCTGTTGCTTGCAACGTGACGGAATCTTAGTGTCGGCTATGAATGGTGTGCAACTGCATTGTTTGCAATGGGCGGCGAGCGGAAATGTTTTTTTTCTCTGTCAGTGAACGTTCATGCTCCCCAAGATGGACATTGACACACTTTTTCCTCTGCTCAATGTATAATTTTGTGCATGACAATGGGATTTGATAGATGATAGCCTCTGAAATCTGTATAATGAAAAGTGTGGCTGATGTCGCAAGTTCCGCGAACATTCGCTTTTTGTCTGATTTGTGTGTTAGTGCTTTCCTGTACTTTTGCACACATGAATTGCAGCTTATGTGGCGAGGGAAAAGACGTCGATGCCGTAACGTTGAGCCACGTTTTTCCAACCATGAGCTATACGGTGAGTATACGTATACTGACCGCGTGCCGCACGCTAACTTTCACATGCACTACCAAATTGTTCCTAGTACAGCGAGCCGAATAGCTCAGTCGGGTACGCGCCACACGGATTGGGAAATAGCTCTACCGAGTAAGAGATCAAATTAGGAAAAACTCCATAGTCATGTAAAAAAAACAATTATGATGATCACGGTAACTTGACCGGTACACGCTCTCTTCGTCATGTTCTTCGTCTTCCGGTTGGCTCTCAGAACTAAAGCGAATATGTTCTCCCGGCGTGAGATGCACTAAATAGGATGAGTATTGATGATTGATTGATTGATTTAAATGTGAGTTTTAACGTCGCAAAACCACCATGTAATTAAGAGAGACGCTGTAGTGTAGGGCTTCCGGAAATTTCGACCACCTGTTGTTCTTTAACGTGCACCCAAATCCGAGCACACGGGCCTACAGCATAACTAGGATGGGCAAGAGAACCAGTACAAAGAAAGTGGGCAAAATAGGGATAGAAATAAAGATAAAGACATATGTAGAGAGAAATAAAGGAAATAAAGAGACAATATCATGAAAAAAAAATAGCCACAAGAAAAGATAGAAAAGTGAACAACAAGTGCAGTAGAGAGAGACACAGAGAAAGAAGGAGCGAGAGGCTAGAGAAAGAAACACAAAAAGACAGACAGAAAAGCTAGAAAGAAAAAGAAAGTGCGCGCGAGAGAGAGTACTAGAGAGGAAAGGCAGGGAGGTTTACAAAGCTTTGACTTGGTTGGCTACCCTACAGGAAGCAAAAATACACAAATATATATGAAAAAAGGCAAAAACATACAAAGAATGAGAAAGAGAAAGACAAAAAATAATGATAAAGACAGATAGGAAGCACAGATAAAAGGAAACAAAAAGAAAGAAAGAAAAAAAGTGAAGAGAAACAAGGAAGGCCACCTACCGGCGCACATGTTCTAGGCTTCGCACTCCTATAGTGCGAATTGTCTTGCTAATGCCCTTTTTTTTTTTTGCAAATCAAAGGTCATTACATCAAAAGAAACACAATAAGCGCTAGTGGCATCGGAATATATTTCTTTTAGCACTGAACTTGTTGAAGTCGTAGTGGGAAACGTGGTGGGCTGCTGGAATAAGCAAGTGAAAGGAAACGACGCACTTTGAGGGATTATAGAACACGCCATTACCTCATCACTCTGCACCAATCGACAATGACAGCAACGGGATAAGGAGTGATTTGGTCAAGGAATCAAGCACGGAAATTCTGATTGCGAAAAGCCTTAGTGGATAGCGTCCAGCCCACAGTGTCTTGTCTTCCTGAGTACTACGCAGGTCAAGCCAAGCGAGTGAGAAATCGACTGAGACACGCCACCGTGTGCAGACGGGACCACTGTTGGAGGGAACACTTGCCTGCACAGCATGTTTGGATTTCACTCTTTTGCAGAAGCATAATGACTTAGATTTGCATAACCCTACCAGTGAATGACAGTTGTGACTTCTTTTGTCACACTAGTGCCATGTGTCAACGTTGTTTCCTTGTGCACTTGCTCTTAGGCGGTCGGCAATATGAACGTTGTTAATTGCAGTGTTCCCTTTAACAGTGAACCGTACTGTACATTCAATGAAAAATCTGATACTCAAAAGTCAATTTGGGCCATCAGTATCCGCATCGGCCCAAAATCATCAAGAAATAAAGTGGGGCATGGTGCACGAGTGGCGTGAACTTCTAGACCACTCCTCAAGATCCGCCATCTGGCCTCCACCACGAGCAGGAAGGTGACGTGGAACCTATTAATTCGATTTGTATTGAACTTCAGGTGGTTGTGCAGTAATTTAAGCGATTAACAGCCAAGGATTTCACACTGGGCGTCGTTTCTTGGCAAAAATTGGCAGATCCCACGAACAGTGGGAATCGATGATAGAGAAGCACGAATAAGAAAGGTTGATATGCTACTTTGAGATCAGCACAACGTTACGATACGGAGGTAAATGATGCCGCACATGACTTCCATGTACTGATTATCATGTTTGGATGTGTCGTTTAGTCTCGTCATCTATTCACGTTAGGTGATACCAAATTTAGTATATATGAAGGTAGCGAAATGGCCCCGAGCACGCTGTTAGCGTGGTACGTTGTCATATTCTTACATCAAACGCGTGTCAGGATTATCATGTTTGCACCAGTCATATACTTTGTCATCCATTGGCCTCACGTAACACCAAATTCGGTATATGTGGAGCGAGCAAAACAGCCGCAAGCGCATCATGAAGGGTCCAATATACTCCAATGTAGCGTTGACGCGCGCGCACGCAGGGCATAGCTACGTCAGCAAAACTCGAGCATTCTATAGTCCGACGCCAGGCGTGAACGGCGCGCCCAGCGTCGTTGGCGCGGCCCGACGGAAACTGGCGCGAGCTTCATGCCGATGCGTTACCCAGACGACACTGCGTGTCCCTCTTTTCGAGACGGAGGGATGCCGGACGCGCTGAAACGCGCATGCGAGTATATGCCTGCGAGTATATGCCTGCGAGTATATGGCAAAACCGGTGCCTGGCGTCGCAACACCGGCGTGATGCGACGAAATGAACACCGGCGAGCACGCGCACTGCGTCACGCCGAAATGTATTGACACCTTGACTATGTAGTCATGTTCTCGCATGACACGCACTTCATGATTTTCATGTTTGCACCAGTCACATACCTTCATCATCCTATGACGTCACGTAGTACCGAACTTGGCATAGGTGAAGCTAGCGAAACGGCCGCCAGGGCATCATGAGCGTGGCATGTAGTCATGTTGTTACAAAACACGCATTTAATGATTATCATGTTTGCACCAGTCACATACCTTCGTCATCCAGTCACGTACCGTAATTCCGAATTTGGTATTTGTGACGCTAGCGAAATGGCCACGAGCGCATCTTGAGCCTGGCATGAAGTCATAATGTTACATGACACGCATGTCATGATTTTCATGTTTGGCTTTGTCGCTTGGGTTCACCGTGCAATCATGTCATACCATACCAGTTTTGCAACATGCCATGTGAACGAAACCATTGCAAGAACTGCAGGACCATGAAAGGTAAGTTATGACATTCATGACATACATATCGTGATTTTCATGTCATGACTAGTCAAATATGTTCTTCATGCAGTCATGTTATGCCGTACCAAGTTTGGTATCGATACCATTATCGAAATGGCCAGTAGAGCTAAGTGTCGTAGGCGGCTAGATAGATAGATAGATAGATAGATAGATAGATAGATAGATAGATAGACGACAGATAGATAGATAGATAGATAGATAGATAGATAGATAGATAGATAGACAGACAGACAGACAGACAGACAGACAGACAGACAGATAGATAGATAGATAGATAGATAGATAGATAGATAGATAGATAGATAGATAGATAGATGGATAGAAACGCTCGATTTCACCGAAGTTTGCCAAGAAATGCTTCGCATTTAAAAAACACATCTTTCAAGTTGTTTATGTGACATAAAAGTGTTGACCAGCTATGCACGTAATGAGTGCCGCTGAGCACATTGTGCGGAGATGGCTCGAAGCACAAGGGCTACCGTGTGGTGTAGTCAAGCTGCTATGCGGACTAATGAGAGGATTGCTGTCAAGGATGAACCTAAAAAAATACTTGCTTGAAAGTGGAAGTGCGTGCATCCGAATCTACCTCATAAAAATAACAAGTAATTTCCTTTTGAAAGGTGCTTAAATTTAATTTCAATCGAAGCGCTGAACGGGCGTCTCAGTGAAAATAATTTCCCAGGTTTGCGTGTTCTTGGCAAGACATGGTAACTGCACTTGTCGGGCAATACCTCTAGATAAAATGTATTTTAGGCAAAGTAAAGCCTTTTGCTCGTAAACCAATCTTATGCTTATTGCTTGGTTTACTTATCGTTTCTGTTCGCCTAACCTTCTTCGTGAAGAAGTATAAAGGCAATATTCCCAAAGAAATCACAGCCCTTCGTTACTGCTTTTGTGTATCTAATGCGAATCAAGGGCACTAGAACACTAGGGACAGAGATAAGTGGGTGGTTTCTAAATGTGGGCCTAAAGGTTTATTACTAATATACTGAAACATAGTGTAAGATTATAGAGGAAAGAAGCGCAAAAATATCGCATTTTTGATCAAGTGTGTGGAGGTCAGTGTGTAGCACAAATGCAAAAATTTTATTAAACTTGAGAAATGTAAAAAGAAACAAAACAAACATGAATGCATGTTTAACATCTCAAGCGAACCAGGTATAGCCGCGAAAAACCGTGTCATAAAAATAACGTGCGTTGTGCCCGGTACCCGGAAGATATTTATGAAATTGGAAAGGCTCCTACATCTGCAAACGTACTTTTCCTAAATATTTCAGCATTTTGCTCAGTTCACACTCTTCAAACAACCACACTTTTTCGAATTAGAGTTCAGATGGCTGCCCAAATGGTTGGAGCATTTGGCGTAGAACGAACATCCAGCAAGTGCAAGTAATTTATGTGCATGCCAATAAGGTTGCAATAAGTTTATTAGCGCTAGTACTGCCACGTTCTGTCTGGTCGTTCCCAACTGACTGACTAACTAAATTATAGCCAATCAAGTGTCTAAGACAAAGCACGAAGATTTTATGATTTCAACAAGCACTTCAAAAGGGAGCTCCAACGTCCAGGCAGCTGCGAGTCGCAACCATCTCCCACGCCCGCTCGATCAGGGAGCGCTGATTCTTCGAGTTTTCGGTCTGATGCATTGGTGTTTCGCTTTTCTTCACATAGCTAAAGAACAGGATGCAACCGCGAGAAAATTGCAAAACAGTGCCGATGTCACTGCATTAGTGCTTTACAAGCTCTGTGACGTCCGAGATTCGCTGTGTCATATCACATGTAGATGCCACCATAGCTATCGAATTTTCAATCAACAGGATGCTGAGGTAAAATAAGGAAACAGGTATATTAGTTCGCTCTTCAAAATTTAGTTTTTCAGGCAATACTGTGTGGTCTCCGTCGTCGCATGCCGAGTAAAAGGAAACGGAACTTGCTCTTTAACTGACCTTGCCTGACGAGTACCCTATTGGCCTTGGTGAGAAGCGTGTCTGATGCCGTGTGTTGCTGTCAGATGTAGTGCTGAAAGGTAAAGAAAAAAAAATGATTGATCCTTGCAGTAGGTTATCATGAAAGGCCAGTTCATTTATGTTACTGCACTGAAAACAGCGTGAAGACGGGACTGAGGATAAGAAGGAGGCATAACAAGCGCTGACGAACAATTTTTCGAAAGTTTATTGCAATGGAAAATTTATACGACATACGAAAAGTGAAAGGGAATACAAACTGTGCAATGATCGCAATTTTTCTTCGTTGTTGCTTTATTACTGTGATAATGTGAGAGTTCATGCTCCTCTTTCGTTTTTTTTTGCATGCATTGTGCATTATAATGAACTTGTGCATAGCTTTGATCAGTGCTTGTGTTGGTTGATCTTCACTCTACGCCCACATTTTCGAGGTGTTTTCATCGCGAATCAATGACACTATCATTAAAATCGCGACCAAAACACTAAACGTAAGGAATATGTCAGAGCTTATTTTTGCTGCTTTCTTGGGCGTCAAAATCACGCTGCCTAGTTTTATGAAATGCCATGGCTATTGTGACACCGCAGTTGTTTTCCTATAATATGTGTTCTAAAAATGTAGCTCAGTGCTCCGAAGAGCACCACGTTACTCACTTTCCTGGTTC
This sequence comes from Rhipicephalus microplus, assembly GCF_013339725.1. Lineage (NCBI taxonomy): Eukaryota > Metazoa > Arthropoda > Arachnida > Ixodida > Ixodidae > Rhipicephalus > Rhipicephalus microplus. The sequence continues at coordinate 140,601,118 of NC_051169.1, forward strand.
TCGTCTGATGACTTAGTGTAATAAGACATGATATCCACGACGTCACCGATCAATTCTGATAGGAGTCATCTAAAAAGCACGCCTTATCTAAGCTATAAAATTGCAAGAGAATGAATAGGCTTGAGGTAAAATAACAATACCAAAAGTAAAAAAAAAACGGGAAGTTAAGCAACGGACCGGAAGAAGCGACCATACGTAAACAACCATATAGATGCAAAGTTTAACCTGAAATTGAATCAGCGGGTATCTGACGTGCATGCAACAGAGCTAGCATGCTGTTTGGTCGATGTCGATTCGACGATGGAAATAACATCGTCGTGTTCTGGTGGAGTTTCGAATAAAATATGTATACTTATAATAAAGAATGCACTGTTGTTGAAGAAGCCCTCACAAAAACTGCCATTTCCGCAATTATTAGTGCAATATAAAGTCGTGCAGCGGTGTCCACCAAAATGTGCTAATTGTTTTATTCAACATAGAAAGAAGTTCTACCTGGTTTCATTGTACTAAAGCAGATCATGAACAATAAACGTTATGCTATTTAAAGCTATGTAAAGTCTCACTTTCTTTTGAAAAGTTGATACTATTAGACAGGGCAACAAGTTGGTCATCTCCTCAAGTGGGGTGCTAATGTATGTGGTATTTCTAAAACTCTCAGATTTAATTTTGTCTCTTCATTGTGACGTGGCATGCATCAGAGACGCGCAATTCCGCTACGAACTGAAATGTTTCCGGAGGTGTTTCATAGTAGATGCACGTTTCAAAAATAAGGCACCTTTCGTAACACACCTAGCGCGTGACTTTGTTGGCGACAGGGAATTCTGGAAACACAGTTCGGGATTGCATAGAAAAGCTCTCGATCAATTTGATGAATTCGCGATATGACAACACAATAGAGAAACAGTTGTCACTTCGATTCAAGCTTGCGACAAAAGGTACTCGTACGCTTCTTTACTTTTTTCATTGTTTATGGCCCGTAAGATATGTAGTTGGGTTATGTTTGGAAAACTTAGCACAATAAATGTCAAAAACTGAAAGAATCATAGCGTATACGGGCAGCTGCTGATAACCAAAACGTTGGCAATGAGACGAGTGATATAGCTCTAAACCACAGCACTACTAAACTCAAATAAAGGAAGCATGAACGATTTGGCGCTTGTAGCACTCGGTGACGAGAAATGTTACTAATGCTTTTGACAGCTATGCAAATTAACTTGCACGAGCCCGTTTACATCCAATACGAGCACTGAAAAATGGACATAATGTTTGCCAAACTAAAACAGCATGAGTCAAGTGAGTGGTCTTATTTTAAGTGCTGTAATACACCGTGACAGTGTAATAATAGTTGTTGCTGTAATACACTGCAGATATGAAAAACTCACAAGATCTCTTATGGAACCACCTCAGTCAATTCCCTGGTGAAGGCAATCTTTCTCTTCTACTATGTACCGCGCCATGATTTTCTTCAAATCACAACAAATATTTCAGGAACTCGAGGTTAATTTCGATGAGCCATGTCTTAGCGGGCACGTACGTTTAGGCACGCCATTATTTTCCCATTTCTTCATCATGAATGGGGCTGCCGTGCTATGTTTTGAATCCACGCAGTCGTTTTCATAAGCGCCATATAGCCAAGCTCCTACGGCGCGTGCGAGCAAGACCATTCGCACACAACGGAAAGACATATATACGCTCACCCTTCCCGAAGTAACGCCCTCTCGAGGCGACCGATGGCTGCGTCCATGCGACTCAGCCGAGGCTCCAGAAGGGTGACCTTGCTCACCAGAAGCTCCACGCCATAGCGAAGCTCGGACAGTGTCCGCTCTCTGTGAAACGAAGGCGACAGAGTGAGAAAAGAAGGTAAAGGAGTTGTCTAAGTGCTCTGTAAAGTTAAGAGCTAATAGTTTGACAAAATCAGGGGAATAACAAAGATGCAGATTCAAAGAAAATAAAAAAAAGAATGTATGCAGACAAAAGACGTTTCGGCTCCCGCACCTAAGCACGAAAAATTTTCTTAACAAGGAATCCGTGTGAAAACCAAAATTTATGTTTTTTTCCCTAAATTTTTAATGCGATGCCTAGTTCATTCCCGGGCTTTGCAACTAGCTTTAAACTCGAAAATTTGGTGCTATGACTCATCAGGATTCAAAACATTATGCTGAAAAGATTAAAGAAGCGCGTCCCGACGTTTGTTTATTCCGGTGAAATAACCCAAGCACACCGTGCTGCACACAGCGCTTCGTGTTACTTTTATTCTTGCGCACTTTATGGTTGCTGGTAACAACACATGTGACACATTTTCCCTTTGTATGTTATGCCTCAGTGCATTGATTGATTGATTGATTTGTGGTGTTTAACGTCCCCAAACCACCAGATTATGAGAGACGCCGTAGTAGAGGGCTCCGGAAATTTTGACCACCTGTGGTTCTTTAACGTGCATCCAAGTCTGAGCACATGGGCCTACAACATTTCTGCCTCCATCGGAAACGCAGCCACCGCAGCCGGGATTCGATCCCGCGACTTGCGGGTCAGCAGTTGAGTACCTTAGCCACTAGGCCACCATGGCGGGGCAGTGGTTTACTCTGCAGTATACGTATCGCAACGTTGAGAACACTTGGAAACATCATAAAAACTTGTGAGTTATTTACTTGTTTACGTATAGATTGTTTTAGTTGCTATTGGGATGTCGCATTGCAGGCGTGGCTGTTAATCTGAAGCAATGCACAATGTAAAACACGAAGACACACGCGCCTAACCTGAATGTCTAAAGGAGGACGTAAAAAAAAGTGGTGTATAGCGAAGTATGAATGATTTTATACTAGTTAATACGCCAGTTATGGGAGGTAATTGATGCTTCTTTATGTTATCACTGTTTTTCTGAGAGGTTTGTAACATACTCTCGCAAATCGGCTCCTGTTTGATCGTAGAGTGTCTGCTTGTTTTGATAACGTTGATAACTTTTGCTTCTCTGAAAATATCATTTTGCAGCGAAGTAGAAAGCGAGGTTTCCTTGCTATTTGTATTTTTTCTAGATGTGCTATGTTTTACGTCCTAACAAAAGATATTGACTTTCCAAATGACGTAATTGTGCACAATAGAAGTAAGTGACTATTGTATTATTTTAGGAGTGTAGCTTAACCTCAAATGAGCTATGTCTCTGAGTCTGAAGGGGTGTGATATGCGTCCTTTTCCTTTCAGCCCTAGTGCCCCATACAGGTGGGAACCAAATATATTTGACACTCATCATGGGGTTGAAAAAAAAAGCATGCAATGAAACTGTACAAATAAGAAAGACGGCAAAGACCCAGCACTCACGCAGAGCCTAAATTTTGTCGCCACTCTAACAACTCCAGCATTTTTTCCACATCGGTTGTGTTGCGAACAGTCCTGTGCCAGGCGTGTTGGCTTAACTATACTCATGAAATAGTTCTTCACTGCAAGCCCTACCATTATTCTGAACACAGCCGCAGGCGCCAAGGTAAAAACCCTGCAAAACCTCCCCGCAGGACAGGAGTTTATACGCACAGTGAGTGGCTGTCCATGTTCTTGTACTCCGTGCTTCGAGTCGATGACTTCGGGCTCAACCCTGGTGTCGTAGACGGCGTCGTGACCCCTGACGTTGTCGCTGCCGCATCCATTTCGCACAGTCCCGTGGTAAACAGAAACAAGAGGGCACTTGTGGCCGTGGCGATGCTGGGAAGTCGACTCATGCTGATAGCAAGCGTGGCCGTAGTCTTGATTGAAGGCCGGATGCTGCTGCTACTCCTCGGCGATTCCAGATGCGGGGTCGTGCGAGCGCGCAGGACACGGCTCTCCTTGTGCACAGCATGGGCTATACTTGGGACGGGTCTGGCTTTTTATATAAGTAGTCCCAGTAGGGCGACGGAAGACGCTGCAGGGAGGCGAAGAGAGGTGACCTTGATTCTCGCTTCTTTCGCATCGCTGTTACGGGCAAGCCACCCTTCCTCCGGAGAGCACCTCGGCGTCTCCTCGATTGTCATCGTCGTCGTAGTCGTTGGTCTCGCTCTCGCGTGGACGTCCTTTTGTCCAACCGTGCTCCCGGTGCCCACTCAAGCTGCGAGGGACCAGCCGGGAGAACGTATACAGACCCTCACGCTCTTCCCTTTCCTTCTTTGTTTCGTTCTCACCGTGCATTTGCATGGCGCAAAAGAACCGTGTGAAGTCGTTGAAGAAAGGCGCGTGGTTGTTCGCCCAGCGGCGCGGGATGCGCAGCACGCGCGCGCGGCGGTGTCGTTTCCGCGCCAGCGATTTCTCAGCAGCGGACGGAGAGCAATCTTCTCCCCGAGTTGTCGGCCTTTCTATGTGTATACCTAGATTTCAGCGCACGATAAAATTGAATAGAGAGCACATGATAGAAAACGTCAGCCTTGTGTGACGGCACTGGTTTGCTACAGTGAGAAGTGTCCGGTAAAACACAACAGAAACAATGCCGACGACAATGACGTAAGAAACCTGAGCACTACTCGAAGCGTCAATGACTGCTCGAAGCTTCAGTGACTGCTCGAATGTTGTCATGTATGCTATAGCGATAAAGAACGCGAAGTGTTCGGTGTGATCGATTATTAGGCAATAGATTAGGCGGCACACACAAGTAAGTTCATTCAGGAGACGTTCACTTTCGAAATTGTAAGGTGCCACCACGCATGGGTTTTTGTTATTATTCTGTAGAATTTTATAAGCTGCAAACTATTAACGAATTGGCCTCACAACAAGCAGTATTAATGTTCCGTTTATTTTAGGGCTTGTATAGTTTTTGGAAGCAGGTTTCCACAGTATATAACACTGAGAAAAAGACTGAAAAGAGCTGAATCTCAACGCAATGCTCAAATGTGAATGCTCTTATTTTGAGTTAGCAGGATAGCAGCAATATAGCTTAGAAATACCCAAAGGCAAAGACAGCCTCACTTCAAGGTGTGAAGTGAGCGCTTGTCCTTGAGAAAGTAAACGGCTTGGCCGAAACTTTACCATAGAACAACCATTTGTTTTTAGGGTACGAAACGGTAAATGTAGAACGCCTTGTTCTACATTTGCCGTAGAACGCAGAACGTAGATCGTATCGACGTTCCAGCCGCAGTTAATCCTGTCCTGAAGGTGTTATCCAGAAAATAATTACTTAGAAAAAACAATTTCCTAATGTCCCCTTGATGCAAAAGGTTTCATTCATAAAGATATGAGATGATCCCTCCGAAGATTTATTTATTAGACAAGCATAAGCATTCGGTTGATCCGCATGCCCACTGAATCAGCCGACGATGCTGCGGCTTTGAGCTGGTCAGTGTACTCCACCAGGAGGAATGTGACGGTGAGTGCATTCTAAAAGGCGCTCAGCGTTTGTAAAATTCAACACCTGCACCAAGTGTCCACGCAGAACGATACAACCTAATATTTTGTGTAGGAGCAAGTTGGTTGATAATAATCTTGAAATCAGCGCATACACACTCGACGAAGGAAGACTACACAACGGAACAGGTGCTGACTCGCAACTAACAAGTTTACGACGATGGCCACATGGTTTTATACAAGAGCGTGTCACGTCTGCACTGATGCCATTCAACAAAAACAAGCAGTGTATTCATGCTCATGTTTGGTTTGATCTTTTTTCATGTGTAGCGGCATCAATATTGCCGTGACATTGCATTGTATAAAAGTGAATTTTTTTTCTAATAAACGTTTCAGTAGCGAGTCAGCGCACGTCCTGTTGTTTTCTTCTCCGTGCTCACGTGTTGCGCTCTTTTTAAAGTGATTACCATTTGTTAACAATGATGTAAGCGGCGCGCATGCTGTTGGAGTCAATGCTTTTTATTTTGCTACATGCTAACTATGCTCTTTTCGGTTATGTTTAAATGCCGTAATACCGTCTGGTGCTCCCAGACACTGCCACTGGACGCTGATTTAAAATGCATCTGTGGGTCACATCGACCATTCCTGGACCTCGTTTAGCGAACGCTGTTTTGTGCATTGACCCTTTACTGCCTAATGTCGCGAACATACCGAAAAACTTCGAGGAAGCAAGTCACGGAATGCTTGACGCTTCCAATTCCGGCTTTTAGCACTGCAAATCTAGCGCTCTTGTGCAATGCATTTGCTGCTAGAACCTATTTTGATGGCGGAAAGCGCGAAGCGCGTGCTTCTTCGTTCTTTCTCGCCCATGGCTGACGCAAGTTCTATATTCAATAATTTTGTTTATTTGGTGTGTACGCGCTCAAGATTTGGCATACAAACGACATGTTGCGTATTTCTGAAGTATATTTTTCATTGCAAGGTCTTCGCTTCTACGACATATGGGCAATTCGTGGCATGCATAAAAGTGTGCATTAAAGGCGAATTTTGGGTAATTTATCTGTGGAATGACCTGAAGGTTGCTACTCAATGCTGGAAAATGAAAAAAAAAATTATTTTCTTTGGAAGTTAACGCAGTATATGTTGCAAACTTGTACACGTGGCAGAAAATAAGTCGCTACTCAACAGCTACAATTACTTTCTTCAAAACGTAATTGAGTAAAGTGGTTAATTACAGCACCAGGAAAGTAACTCAGTATTTATAGAAATGTAACCAAATATTTCTGCGTTACTTTTCTTTAAATTTCATAGCCCTAACAGAGTAACAGTAGTTTACTCGAACTACAACGAACTACTTTGACTCGCATTGTAGCGGATGGGCTGGAGGCTTCAGTGAATGTTGGCAGGCTTACAGCGGATTCTGGAATATATTACACGTTGCCGACATCTGGCAGGAATTGTTTTTCTGAGTTGTAGTCAATGAATCTTTGACGTTTTCTCGTCAAGAGGTCAGTTGACACAACGGACACTCTCAGTGGTATTATAACGAGGGGACACCCTGCACGCCAGCTCGTAATTGCGCATTGCTTCGATGCAAGTGTTTGCGTTCTCTATGAAGCGTCTTGCTTCACTGTTGCGTTCACTCAGTTGAGGCTTTTGTGAAGCCTAGGAAAAAAGGGAAAAATTCAACTGATCTGCGTACCTTGGGAATCAATGTTATGCGAAGCATGCGGAAGGAAGGTGACCATGTCGTACTTTTTCTTTTATTGAGTGACACGTCATGAAATGGTGCTAAACGTATGCATAAATGTTGCACGCCCAAACATACGTCGAACAACCGAAGATGTTTATATAACGAGTTGTTCGCGCTTGCACAACGATACCAAGGGGAACATTAATATTAGCAACGCCAGAAGTGATAACTTAATATGGAGCGCTGGTGCTCGCGAGGATAGCAGCCCCGAACACTGCTACACCAATCAATTGCAGCGTATGGCACCTACCTACAATGGATGTTAACCCGACTTGATGACTCTATCATAACAGTACATATGTAGTGTTTATAAAATTGGATGGCCAGCGCTGCAATCATACTTGAAGTTTGGCGAATAGGGTCTATTTCAAGAGCTGTTATGGAACCTCTCCTGGCTCTATGGTAGAGTGCTTGGTTACAACGCTGAATGCTTAGGTTCGATTCCTGCTGGGACCCTGACATTTATTCCTTGAAATCGTTGGGTCAACGCTAACGATGTCCGGTTTTTCTTGACGCTCACGCGTTAAAATTTCTGATGTGTGTTCCCCCCGTTTAAGGGATAGATGTCAACCCCATGTGGCACGTACCCGCCCACGGGTATGAGCTACCTTCTGGTGGGAAGTGTTTGACGACGTACGCGACAGGATTGTGACATTCATGTATTCATGTATTGACCAGCACGTCATATTTGTCAAGTCGTATTACCCTCCCAAACTAATTTTGGTTCACACCAAGTTTAGGGGATCATCACGAGAGCACCCACACTCAAGGGGCTAGATAGATAGATAGATACGCTGGTGGGCACCAAAAGTGCTTGCAGCACGCAAAGAAATGCTTCACATTAAAAAAAAAAGAACGGTTCGGCAGGGGAGTCTCGTCTAACCAGACGGGTGTTCCGAACTGAGCGGTGGCATACTTTTCAGGATCAGAGCTGCCGGAGAAGGCACGTTAGAACTTGATTTTGAAAAAAAAAAACATAATTGATTGCCTGTAATTATTTACAAAAAGATTATTGAGTTACTCAAAACGTAACAGCTTCTAAAACGCAAACAATCATATTATAAAATTACAAGAATACTAAATCGTTGCAAGTAATTGATCCCCTGTAACGCACAACATACAGCTGTGATTAATTGCACTACGCCCAGTTTCCTTCACTTTAGAAATCCCCACACGGTACAGGCGGAAAGCTAAAGCGTGAGACCCACGCACGCTAGTGGTGGCCTCTGCGGTGTAAGAACTTTTGTCCGCATGAGCGCTTGAGTGGCAGTTGGTGGCACTCGTGTGCTTGAGGGCTACTCAATTGACATCACAGTTGCAAAGTATTTTGAGTAATTGCGAAATAAGTATGACCATCACGTTTGCACGATCATTATCATATGTGCTAGCAAAAACGTAAAGTTGCCTAATGTAAAAAAAAACTTATTCAAAATTTCGCAGGCATGTTGCTGGAGACAATGAAGTTGACGTGCCTTCACATTACGCAAGACTGAAATCATGTTTCTTTAAACAATGTTCTCCATCTGTGATTAACTGTTACAGCTGCTTTCTTTCAAAGGTTTTTGAAACAGTGTGTTGCTCAAGTAAACTAAGAAAGACTAATATATGCTTTTTTCGTCGTATATAATGTGCACGGTGTTATTTTTTCTTCCGGCCTTGCGAAGCAGCTTTTCAGTTTTTGCAAAACGATGCGTAATAGTCCCCTCCTAAGCTTTCGCTGCAACTGTGCTTGAAAACTGGAACTTCGATCATTCTGAATATTAAAACACACAAGAAAACACCCTTGTGGAAGTATTCGTACTAAAACTACAAAGAAAATATGCTGACTGATTTTGTGCAGCAAAGTGCTGCATGTTTGCAAAAAGAAAGAAAAGCATTATGCCTGCAAGGAACATGAATCTCAGTCGCAGTGAAAGCTGATAAAGCGAAATTTTTAGATCCTTTTGTAAAATTTGTTCGGACAACTACTACAAGTACAATATGTATGCCGCAGCCCCACCGCGGTAGTCTAGTGGCTAAGGCACTCGGCTGCTGATCCGCATATCGCGGGATCAAATCACAGATGCGGCAGCTGCATTTCCGATGGAAGCGGAAATGTTGTAGGCCCGTGTGCTCAGATTTGGGTGCACGTTAAAGAACCCCAGGTGGTCGACATTTTCGGAGCCCTCAACTACGGCGTCTCTAGTAATCATATGGTGGTTTTGGGACGTGAAGCCATACATATCAATTAATATGTATGCCGCATGGTTAAGTAACGCACTGTTTTACAAGGGCAAGAAAGATACCACACTCGCTTCTTGTCCCTGTTGTCCTTGCAAAAAAAGGGCGCTTCTTAACCATACGGTATAATGATCAGTCACAAATCAGGCCAGCTCTCAACGCTATTGAACTGGCACATTCATGGCACCCCCCCCCCCCTCTCCCAGGCCATGAATAATTACATCTGCTGTGAAGTACGGAAGCATCCGTTGTGCCACTATTATTCAATCTGCGGAGGTGTGTGTCCCTGCGACACAGCTGTAAAGTATTATGTGCACATTGTTGTTGATGTGGCTGATGACGATGAATAATTATGGCTGATCATATTGTAATGGTTTGGAGGCATGCGGTGGCTCCCTCGTTATTCATTTTGCATCATGTGGCACGTGGTTGCTATTTTATATTACCGTGCTAAGAGCCATTTTGGCATAACGTGTAAGTTATATACTTTTTTGGATTAATTTTGATTTTACTGGTCCAGTGCGGTACTGGTGTGTGATAGAGGTGGAACCTCTGTGCCTTCAACAAATACCGGAGTGCCAGTGCTTGGGTTTTCCTTCCAACAGGAAGTGCTACAACATCGAGAGTGACACTGACAGCGGAGGTTCCGCGCACTGCTATGACAACACAGATGAGTCTGCTGGCGACAACTTGAGCTGGCTAAGAGACGATTGCAGCTGGCTTCGCAACGTTAAGAGACGGTTGCTGAGCGCTTCATTTAATTCCAGTGACTCCACCGTGCGGTGTTTGCGAAATACTATTAACAATCCTCTTTGCGCCAGTTTGGGCCTTTCATAGCATGGGATCTCTGAACCGCCAGACCGTGTCTGCACAGCTAGAGTCACTGGTACCAGAAGGAATCAAGGATATTAAACTGAATACCCACAAGAACATCCTAGCGATTCACGTCAATCACGTGAGTGCGTTTTGCACTGTGCGCGATGTCCCAGTACTTGATGGAATGGAAGTCCGCTCTGATGTACCGTTGGAGAAGACGTGATCATTGGGGTAATTTACGACATTGACGAAGCCATTACCAAATTGGCCTACCAGTCCTGATCAGGCATGCATCAGTACACAGCCCTATCGCAAGTGCATGTCGAATAGGGACGTAATAATTCGTAAAGATTACGTTCAAGAGCGAGACACTCCGATCAGTTCAGTTGAATTTATTATTCATTCAAGATACAAAAATTCATGATTTGTAGTATGCAGACAAGGTCCCCAAAGTGAAGCGGCTGGAGCGAGATACTCAGTTAACAATAGCAGAACACAAATCAATTGGGAAGCATGTCAAAATTACACAGCGCAAATGGAAAGTATGAATTGAACAATTTAGAAAAGAAAAAAAAACACCTTCAATGCTTTACAACTGCACAAGAATTAGCTACATGTACATATACGATTGATAGAATGTAAATTTCAGTTACAAATATTAAAGAGTTTTGTACACATATTTTACATAGAAAATAAATATTGGTGACGGCTCATTAATACAAATAAAATTTTTCAACGCGAGAGTGTTAAAGAGCTCGTTTCGCAAAACTTCCAATGTCGGCGTTGGTGTCGGCGTTGGTGTCATTGGTTGTGAGCGAAAAATCGTCATCTTATGCATGACGGAATAATGGAGAACTATGCAAAAAATAGGTATATGATAAAAAATTTGGGCGCAGAGTGGGGAAAAACCCAAATTTGCTTGGACCCGAGAGCATGGGAATCAAACTTCGGTCGTTTGCGTGGCAAGAGGATGTTCTACCGCATGGCCATGGCTGTGCCTGTGAAAACTATGAAAAGAACTTCCTCTGCTTGGAAATGCAGTGAAAGTAGCTTTCATGCCTCACAAACACACGTGCATTGTATATATGCTTCACAACGCAACATGAAATATTGCAGTAATAATGCGTGGTATAAGGGTCCATTGCCAACAGACTTCAGGAAATGTGATTGTCATAATGACTCTGTGGTTGAAATCCGGCACCCCTACAAAAAGAACACACGCTACAGCGCTTATTCCCTTAAGGCCACGGTACAAAGCAAATTCGAAAATGTTTCATGCCCTAAGTGTTTGAAATACGCACCAGGATCAGAATGTCGCTATAGCGTTCAACTCCTATAGGCGAAGCCTTGACCTAATTTTTAGTTCAGGAATAAATGTGTGCAGGGATGATAATGATTGCAGCGTGTAGAGCAAATAATTCCATAATTTAATTACTGCGAAAGAGAATGTAACTTTGCCATATTTGGTGTTAAATTTCGGTAAAACAAAGTTGTGATTATAGGCAAACCTAGTGCTATTAGCGTTTGTCAGTCATCTAGGATCAGTTATTCACACACCAGTTGCTTGCTAAGTTGTTTAAATATTGTAATGACTAAGCGAAAATTAAAGAAGCCACGCACAAGAAGAGTCAAGTTACCCTGAGCCAGGGGGTTATCAATGGAATAAAATGAGCTTTTAGTAATAATGTGAATGGCCTGATTCCGGATGTGTTGACTGATGAATACAATATGAGTGTCATATGCATGTATTTCGCAGAAACTAATGCCATAGGTGATGTTACTACGTATGAAGGCGAAGTGTCAGGACAACAAGGCATCAAGCGAAAGAAATGAACGAGCTTTGATGAGTGCGTTTACACTGAATGCCATTTTTGTTTAACGGAAGCAATGTGGTTAGTGAGTTTCAAATAAGCGTCTAACTTTATGCCTTGGAAACACAAAAAGGTGGATGAAGAAATGAAATGGTGGTCAATGCACACTTGTGGTATGAATGGAGCACTTTTTGGGAAACTTTAGAACTGTGATTTGAATTTTAAGAGGGTTCAAAATAAAGTCGTTTAAACAACATCATTTAACAACATTGGTCAATTTGTTGTTTAGCTTAGTGATCAAAGTGACTAATGATTTACCCGACATGAATATAGTCGTATCGCCAGCGTAAAGAATACCTTAATAGTTAGTAAGGCCAGGTACATCATTATTGTAAATAGCAAATTGAAGGGGCCCAAGAATGCAACACTGTGGTACCTTTTGGTTAATTATTCTAACGTCTGAATGAACACCCCCTATGCAGACTGATTGTTCGCGACGAGTAGGTAACTTTTTCAAAAGGTCAAGGATGAACCAGTGATATCCAAGGACTCCAATTCTGTAAATACGATGGTGTGACTAATGGTGTGAAATGCTTTCGTGAAATCAAGAAATACAGACCCGGCGAAATTACCGCTATCTATGGAAGACTTAAACGAATCCGTTAATGAAAGCACAGTTAAGTTAGCAAAACTTCCTGCACTTAAATCAAATTTACAAGGCTTTAGCAACCTAAATTTGTTGAGGCATTTATCATGCGCTTCGAAAAATAATATTTAAATACTTTGCTAAGAGGAAAATTAGAAATAGGTCGAAAATTACGAACATCTCTCAAATCGCCCTTTTTATGCACTGCAGATGACTTAGCGTTTTTTTAGTGAGGTAAGAAATGTGCCACATTCTAAAATGGAAATAAATATATTACCTAATACTTCTGAGTTATCCGTTGCAGCAAGCTTTAGATGAAACGCTGATATGTTGTCTAGCCCAGAGCTACATTTTCTTGACTTTAGGATAGAAGAATAAACCTCATCAGCATCACATGTGAATGTGGGCCATTTCCGGCACGCAGTTTGACCTTTTGTGTTGAAACCACTTCAGTGCTGGAAGAGCTTGAAGGTCACGCGAGTAGTGTGTGCACGAACGCCACCGTGTGTTCTTGATGCACTGGGCCCCACACAAAGAGCACGCGTCCGACTACAATACTGAAATGTTCGAATTGCAACGAGCCCCATAATGCTTTTTCGGGGGATTGCCCTGTTATCCGAAAGGAGAAAGTGATAATGAAGAAAACGGTTGAAGATCACTCGACATACCAAGAAGCAGCTGCAACCGTTACGCGACAATGGTCCCGTCACCGGCGGCGAACCAAGGCCTCCAGGCCCTCGTTGCCAAGCGAACCACGTGGAATACCGTCACCTCTGCCTCTCGGGCCAAATGACGCCACGTCTAAAAAGAAAGACTCGGGACGAAAGTCGGGACGAGGGAAGAGAGAATGTGATTGCAGCGTGTGACAAATCTTTGTAATTCCGCTCGCACTGAACGGATTCTTAAAATATTTGCGGCGTTCAATTTGTGAGGTAATATGCGTTTCCAGTGAATTAGTTCTGTGGTAACTCAAAAAAAGTGTTTCAGGGCCGCTTTAAGGACAAGGGCACTTCTACCACCAACGTGGTTGAACATTGACCTGAACTCCCAAAGCTACTTGCACCTGATGAGGCACGTCAGATTTCGACAGTAAGGGCGAGCTCATCTGCAGCTGATAAACTAACCGACAAACATGGACAAGTTCTCGGCATGATCGGCCTCCTATAGTCAGTGCTATTCGTTTGCCGCTGAGCAAGATGCCGACGCCGATAGCGTGTTGCAACTGCTGGACACTATCACACCACTTCTTGCAAGCTTACAGAAATCTATTGCTTAAGAACACCAGCAGCACTACCACGTCTTCCCCATCGACATGATTTTGAATCTATGGGACTGCGCATACAAGTTACATAAATTAACGAATGCGCAGCTGATTTCAGCCGTGAGACTGACCTCACCCTCTATGATGGCAGGTACGAAGCTGCTGTACCATAGACGGCTACAGTGATATTGTCTTCTGTTCTCCAACTTTCCTTCCTTCTTCCCCTTTCTCCAGTGCACGGTAGCTTACCGGGCTCAGCCGTGGTTAGCCTCCCCTTCGTTCTCTCATGATTTCTCTCTCTCTCTCACCACGCTATATTACACATGTTGACGTAATGTTTGCTCGACATGAATTAAGTATACGGTCCAGAACCAGCGTGGCTCATTGAAAGTATAATTGTTTACTATGCAGAGAGCCCGGGTTAGAATGCGATTCTACGCTGGGTATTTATCCTTTTGCTATAACTTATTTTGTGCGATAACGGTTCGGACAATGAATGTGGCGGCGGGAAATTGCGGCACTGAGAAGGACTGTTGTTGTAATCTCATAACAGTTTTCCCTGCGAAGCTCTGGAGTTCAGGGGGAACAAAGCTTTTTCCAATTTAAGAACTCGTAACATGCGTTCTGACACAGACCATAATGCCTCTGTGAGACATATACGCATTAGAGAACTCTGAGTAAGTTTTTCATTAACAAGAAAAAGTGCGATTAGTAATGTAGTGTGAGTGAATCCTGCTTTTGCTTTTGTATACGCACAATTAGTATTTTAACAGAGGAAACCATAGCAAGAAGCACGGCAATACATTACGCTATAAAAACTCTTCTGCACAATGGAGCTTCCAGGTGACACACGCCTGTTGAGGCAATAAGCAGATGTTACGAAACAAGTAAAATGAAAAGAAATGCAGCGTGTCGAGCGTAGTTGTAGCAAAGGTTGCCAATAATTCGTCCGCGCAGGCACCACGTATAGAAAGAAGCACAATATTACGTTCGTCCCAATCCAGCGAGCAGGAAGATGTTGCGCAATATTGTAACTATATACTTTGGCGAGTGCATATCGCCATTCATTCTACAACCCGGCAGCCCCGATTGCAGAAGCGTACAGACTTGTTTACTGACTATCCGATGTCTTCGCAAGAATGAACTATATTACTACCACCACTACTACTACTACTACTACTGCGACTACTACTACTACTACTATTATTACTACTACTACTAATAATATTGATAGTAATAATAAAACTTGGGATTTTACGCCCAAAACCACGATGTGAATATAAGAGATGCAGTAGTGGAGAGCTCCGGAAATTTCAATAAACTGGTGCTTTTTAACGCGCTCTGACATTGCACAGTACAAGGCCATCAATCACTTCGCCTCCATTGAGATGCAACTGCCACGGCCGGGATCTAAACCACGACCTTCGGAACCACAGCCGAGCACCGTGGCGATTGATATACAGTGGCGGACGCAGGAACTAACTGCCTTTTGTGCTTCAGTGTGAGGTCATCTTCACTGTTATTGCAATTAATAATGTTTTGCTTTCTGTCAAATTCAGGGCATTTCATGGGCAATATTCAATGTTCTCAGTAGATGATGTGTTAGGCGTCTTTCGACAACCATGGCAGAGTTTGCTCCAACCCTAAGCACATCATTTAAAGCAGACGTGTTTCAGTTCTTTCATGTATATATGTACATCTTAGTCACGCAGGGTCACTGTAGGAATATTCCCGACGTTGTCAGTGTTGTACCATTGGCGTTAGCTTAGGCACCTCATCGTTCCAAGTACCACTCGAGACCAAATAGAACCATTCTTTCCATCACTTTTCCGAGGCAGCTTGCGAGGGCAATAGGGTGATACACTGTCAAGTCCAATGTTGATTTTCCCGATTTCAAAAGTGGTATTAATCGACTTATTTTCCATTCTCGGGGAACACTGCCGCTGAGCCCAAATACCCTTCTTGCATGGCAGGCTTTCGTCGGGGCCGCTCCTCCATCGACTGTGTCCTTGACTTATCGACATTTGTTCAGCAAGAAAAAAGTCGCAAGCGCATATCAGTGGCACTCTTTCTTGACGTGAAGGGTATATATGATAATGTAGCTCCCGATGCCATCCTCACTTCTCTCACAGCAATGGGCATTGGTGGACGAATGTTTCAATGGATAAAAGATTATATAACTGGCAGGGGTTTCTTTGTGCAAACATATGAGGGTACAACTGCTGAACATTACACCTACTGCGGAGTACCTCAGGGACGTGTTTTAAGCCCCACATTGTTCAATGTTGCCCTCATTGGTCTGGTGAAGGTTCTGCCAAAGTCGGTGTGCCTATCCATATACGCCGATGATATTTGCCTCTGGAGTGCTGCAGTCACTCGCCTTCAGGTGCGTGCACGAATACAGCGGGCAGCAACCCTCACAACAGCCTACCTTCAGAAACAAGGCCTAAATATATCAACTGTGAAGTGCGCGTTGATGGCGTTTACACGCAAACCAATCACGCCATACCCTGTTTACAACAATGGGCAGAGTGTCAAATATGCACGGACGCATCGTTTTCTGGGCATAATAATTGGCAGAAGTCTTTCGTGGAGCCCGCATTGTGCGTACTTGAAGAAGAGACTGCTATCTATTGTGCATATAATGAAATTCATGTGCGGGAAAGCATGGGGAACTTCTGTGGCCTTCATGCTACAGCTGTACAGGGCCCTATTTCTGGGTCTATTGCGCTACGGCTTGCTGGTACTGACTAACACTTGCAAATCCAATACTCATTCATTGGAGAGATTGCAGGGTCAAGCACTGCGTATCTGCCTAGGACTGCCCCGATGCACTTCTACTTATGCCACAATCATGCTTGCCAAAGACCATCCGGTCAAGACATATAGAGTTGTGGATTGCCTCAGAGCGCACATTCGACATGCTGGCCGTGTTCCCGACCACCACTTGGCCCTTCTACCCTCCGGAAGACCACGTGCTACGTTTTCAGACGTCATAGCCAAGCACCTAAACAGCATTCCATCAGGATATACGCCAGCTGTGAGAAGGGCATGTCCTTTGTGGTGCCTCGACCAGCCGCAAGTACGTCTAGAAATTCCGGGAATCAAAAAGAAAAGCAATCACTCCAGAGTAGCATTGAAGCAAGCAACACTGCTATTATTACATGAGTTGTACTTAGACCGAACGCAGATATACACTGATGGGTCCGTCTCGTCCAGCAGCTCATCAGGTGCCACTGTGATTCCGGCTGCAGCAATGACAATCAAGTTTAAGTTGTCGCATATGACTACATCTACGGCATCAGAGCTTGCTGCTATAAGGGCTGCTTTACAATATCTCGTTCAAGAACGTCCAGGAAAATGGGTTATATTCTGTGATTCGAAGGCAGCGCTTCAGAGTTTGCAGTCTGCCATGCGTAGGAGGAGTCATGAACAATTGTTACAAGAAATAAGACATTGCCACCATGAAGCTCTAGCACGAGGGCATGATATTATATATCAATGGCTGTCTGGACATATCGGTATTACCGGAAATCAATTAGCCGATGATGCAGCCCACTCAGCCCATGAAGGAACCCGTGTAGTCCCGATTCCTCTATCAAGGAATGATGCAGCAAGACAACTTTACCTGCTGGCTCGACATCTCACACGCACGTTCTGGTCGTCTACCAGCTTCCAAAGGTTCCAATTTTATGAACTGGATCCTTCTCTCAAGCTAAAGCTACCATCACAACTTTCCCGCTCCGATGCGACACTGTTATGCCGCCTTTGGTTGGGTGTTGCATTTACAAAGGTGTATTCCTTTCGCATTGGTATGGCAGACACTCCTACATGCGACTACTGCGGAGCTGAAGAGACCATCAACACGTCCTGTGCAGCTGCGCTTGCTACGACACACAGCGATGTCAGCTCCGGATGGTTTTGAATCAACTTGACCCCGGACCATTTTGTGTGCAGAAGACACTAGGACCTTGGGCATCTGCCTCAGTTGCGTAGAAAGCGACTAAAGCACTGCTACTTTACTTAAAGTCAACAAACCTGAGCGACCGCCTGTAGACTGTGTGTGCTCCCCGAGTGTGCTCGTGACTGTGTGTACCTTCTCATCTTTCTGCAACCTCTTTTCTCCCCTTCATCCCTTCCCCAGTGCAGGGTAGCAAACCGGATGTGCGTCTGGTTAACCTCCCTGCCTTTCTTTGCATTTTTATCTCTCTCTCTAAGCACCTCATGCCATAACCTCAGCAAATGACACGTTATTTCATTCAATTATGTTTCGTGCGGAAACACAATGGTTGTTAACACTGTGACTAGCGTTTATGCTGTTTTTGGAAAGATATACTGAAAAGCCACCATTCAGTAAGAAATCCTTGGGTGCCTCAAATTTTAACCGCATTCATTGCGTTTCACTCGTGTAATTTTTCAGCGCTTTCGTGGGCGAATAGGGTGGGAGAGGCATTGATGAGGATACCTGGCAGCATAAGTGAAACCAGCACTCCAAAATTCTTCGCACTATCGCTACAACATTCACTACATCAACCGAATGCATGTACCAAAACATGTTTGTTAACAAACGCATGCGAAAACTTTCGATAATATGCAAGAACGGCTTCACTTCGTATGGTCCATGTTTACTCCCCCTGTTTCACTTTGATTTGATGGAGGATTCAGCAAAGATGCGCACGTGAAAATAGTCACACTCATCATGAACAAGAGCTTCGCCACACATTCGAATATTTTGAAGCGTACCCTCTACATCTCAAAGCTTGCCTTCCATTACTGAGGGTCCCCATACAGGGCATTGCCGACACCATCGCACATCATCAAAACTTCCACGCGTCTTCGAGGGTGCCGAAAAATCTTCACATACTATTTTTTTTACTTCGAATAACAGTCCACCGACTAGTGTCCCCGTATACATTTTCCAGCCTTCTCGGAGCGCACAAAGTGCGTTACGAAGAGACGTTCTCGCTTTTTTTTTTCATTCGTGATGCAATGGGAAAATAAGCTGAATCGAGGAGCACCTGACGGCCCCGATGTTGCGCCGTGTTGCGCGTCCCCCTTGAGTAAGAATCTGAACGTCATTCCCCACACTGGGCGCTCGTTGCCGCACACAGGGGCCGCTCGCCGTTCCGCTCCAGCTGGCAGCAAGCGACTCTGAATCCGGCGAGGCGGGAGACAGCCCGATTGTATCAAGAGCCGCTGCCTCGTATACTACGCAAGGACGCCGATGTGTGTCCGCCTCGGGGTTTTACTGGGTCAGCCCCGACAGCTTTAGCGCGCCGCATCTGCCGTGGTATGCAGATGCGGATCGTCTTTACGGACACGCACGACACCACGCGGGCACTCACGGGCTTCGGCATCTCTCTAATGCGCTCGGCGTAAGCGAAAATAAAGCTGGAGGCCATGGGCTTACGACAAGGCAAGCCTGTTTTTGGACCCCTTCTCTAATTCCGTACCGATATTTATTCTCTTTGTCCGCGTACGTAGCGTTAATGATTAAGTGCCGACTAAGGGAGTGGCACGCTCTCCACGCTGTAGCGTTTGCACCTTCACTTGCTATGCGTCCATTAGTATCCGCTTGCGTGGGCTAGCGCAGGTTTCACTCTCAAAGAGAGGGGAGGAAGGCACTATCGCATATCGGGCTGCCTGTCTCTGGTGCACGCCACAAATAAAAACTTGCATAAACTGCACTCCATTTTCCCATTGAATTCAGGATTTCAGCTTTCGTCTTTTACTGAGGTCGTTATGCCAAGCTTTTCTAAGCAAGTTAATAGCAACAATTCTAGAGGTTAAGTTGCCAAAAACCACGATATAATAATGCGACACACACACGTAAAGGAAGATTCGAAAATTTTGACTGGTTGGGGTTCTTTAATTCCTAAGTACACGCCTAAATCTAAATGCACGTGCTTCAAGCATTTTCGCCTCTATTGAAAATTCTGCCACTGCGGCCCTTCGTAAGCAGGTTGTCTGATTAGTTTAAAAAATTTAGCGTGCCAAAGCGACAATGGTAAAACCAGTGTGCACAGCCAGCCGAACACAGGAAGAAGAAAAACTGCAGTTATGGCTTAGGCCTTCGTAATGGGTCCTAAGCAGTGAACGCCCACTCGTAATGCAGTTCATATTGTTTGACGCATTGGCCTTTTGGGACGCCTGGTTATTTTACTCTTCAACAACCTTATATTGCAAACGTTAATGCGGTTACTTCAGGACATGACGTCTATAAAGGGTTGTGCGCATGAAGCTAGCGCACCATCATTGCTTCGTAGTAGAATACTGGTCTGGCAGGAAGCGCATTCACGTTGAAACCCCGTTGCACCTTGGGTAGTTTTTTTTTCTTTTTTGTTATTTCGTTCGATACTGTTTACGGACACCGGCGGTGGTGCGAGCGAACAACTGCAGCACCCTTGTTGTGATCTCATAACAGCTTTTTTTTTAATAACGAAGTCAACAGAACTACGCGTTGTGATGGAGGAATCCAGCCGCTTTGTGGCACCTGGCCTTCGTTAACGTGCGCTGAAATTGCACAGTATACAAACCTCGAGCCATTCTCCTCGATGGAAATGCAGCTTTTTCGGCCAGTACGAAATAAGCGTCTCTCAGATCACCGGGTGAGCCCCGTAATCCCTTAGCCACCATGTCGTCATTTTCCGAAACAAGTACGCAAAGTAATTAGGCACAAAGTACGACTGCTTCTTGAAAAGAAATGTGTACCACGTTTGCAGTATATCTTCGAATGTCAGTATACGTTTTCAGGGCTCTTCATTGTCATTGTACCTCAGATGTCACATATCCTATGGGTTGCTTGGAGAATTATACCAGAATAAAGGATAATAATAATAATAATAATAATAATAATAATAATAATAATAATAATAATAATAATAATAATACATTCCTCCATATGAATATAAGAGACGCTGTATTGGAGGGCTTCGGAAGTTCTCATTCTCTTAGGTTCTTTAACGTGCAACTAAATTTAAGAACCAGGGTCTCGAGCAGTTCCGCCTCCACCGAAAATGCAGCCGCCGCGGCCGGGAAACATGATAGATGATATGTAGCGAATATAAGCAAGATATCCGAGTTAATTTCCAATGAATATGAATTTGTTGTGTGAAACAGCCCCTTTATTTATATGGCACTGCACAAGAGCCATTCTCTTGATCTAAAAGCCACACTAAGCAGCAGATGGTCTGGCTTCGGAGAGAAGGCACATCCTTTTTTTTTTAAGTCAAAGAGGGTGAAATGAATGCGGAGAGAACGGTTGCTACAATATCAGCCCACTCGAAAGAAAGAGACGCAAAGTAGTTTTATGTCTAAGAAAGAAAATGCCTTCTTGGCTTTCAGTAACTAAGAAAGAGCAGCCGGTCCAAAGTCGAGAACAGGGCTTAATCTCGGTTGAAGTACCTAAAAATGGGGAGTAAATACGCAGCACAGACGAGGAAAATTTCGCTAAGTGGATTTGAGCAATCAGATTAGGCAGATACTTTTCTGTTGCCGAGTGTTCGCCCATAGTTTTCGCTACTGGCAAGCCACAGTTCAGAAAACACGAGATGGAGAACGGTTCTATGTAATCTTTACACACGCACCAAGAGATACTCTAGTCAATAATCGCGTTCTTTCATTCCAGAAGCACGATTACGTTGGTCTTTAGCCAGGAGATTTCACGTACATTTCAGCCTCCGAAGTCAGGCCAAAGAATGTAGGCAATGGTTCAGTGGGTCTTGGTCGACCTCACCGGCATTTTGGCTTCCCACTCGTACAGCATGCCGCAGAGAGCGCACTGCTCGTTTACTGTTTTTTATTGCCATAAGATAAGTCTGAAGTCTTTGTCCCGCTTTTTCTTTTAATATTAGCTCATACTATATTGCGAGAACAAGATGGAATTATCAGCGATTAGCTAACTCAATAACTGACGCACATTTCACAAGCATAGACAAAAGAGGGCGAGCAATGTCCCAGCGTATATACAGAGTCGCGCAATACTCCGTTTTGTCCACGACGGAATGCAGCTTCAACCACCATCCTCTTAATTCTTCACTGGCCTAGACGCAACAATAGCCCCGCGAAAGAAATATTTCTTTTATACACACGAGAAAAATGAAAGAGTAACCTCGTTTGTAGCTGTGACCAAAAGACTAGACGGAAAAAAATAACGCACATAGGTAAAAAAAATGGCGCACCTCATTACGGGGTCAAAGTTCACAAAAATTAGTGTTTCTGCTCCGGTTTCCGCTAGGGCAACGAGCGGAAACTGCTCTGAGGTAGAGCGCATTTAGGCGCGAGCGAAAATTAAGGTCCGGAAAGATAAAGAGTCGCTCAGACAAAGAAGATGGAATGCGTCTCCTTTAGGCCTTGTCACCGTGACTGTGCCGCGCGTCTGACGATGAAGCGGCGGAGTGTCACGACTGGCCCACGGCTATCTAGGTCGGCTAGTGTACCCCACGAGGTAAGCGATGATTGCCCCGCTAGCGCCAGTTTATCACCTGGTGTTTGGTAGGCCAAACTGTGAAACGAGGAAAAACAATAAAAAGTTGCAGGTGTTGCTATGGCAACGCTTTTGTCGATGAGATAGAAGAAAACTCCGAGCTGCTTGTCGTCTGCTATGCGCTCGACGAGAGCGCGACTGCCGTGTGAGCTGCAAGCGGGAAACAGCACTGCTTGTCTTCTGTTTTCCAGGTTGCGTTACTTCTGCATCTTTTGTGGTGCGAATTTTCGGTCACAAATTTTTTCGGACTTTCATCAAGTGCATGACATTTTTGTTTTTAAATATTTGTCCGTTTGATGCGCTTGAGGCAGCAAGCCTTCAAGCGCGACAATTTTGTATAGGTGAGAAAGAATTAGTCGGAAAGTGCAATTAATTCACTGATTTCATTAGCAACGTATTGCAAACAATAAAACTCAATACACGCCACAAGAGCACAGTGCTGTTTATCTCGCACAGTAAATACAAATGTCCACATTCTGCATAGGTAACATCATCTTAAGAGAAGTATTCACCGAGTTCATCGTATAAAGAATATCGCTGCAAGGGTAATCACATTCATTGGCTGTGCATTACACAATTTTCCAGAAAGGATGGTTCATAGAAACATGTTCACGTTCGTGAACATGTTCGTGACTGACCATGCAGTGCAGATGACCAACACATTGAGCCCAACGCTACCAGTTTCTTTTTGTATGAAGATTGCTAGACGAAATAATTTTCCAGAGTAAGCGAATTCGCTACATCACTCCGCTTGTACTTGTACTCTCAAATATTGAGGACACTTTTTTTTTACAATTCAACACGGGGCTTCATTTTCTACTCATCGCGTAAACCCTCGTTCAAAGCTGTAGCATTACTAACAGGGCATCATTACAGATTTTTACACCAGTACGCTGCAGTTGTTCGCTGCAATTTGTAATGCATATATTTTCTATTACAGTTAGGCATGAGTATCACAATCTTACATGAAACATCAAATGTCACCTTACAGACAGAGAGAAAGTAAACACAGTATAGGCGAGCGTAGATAGTTATGGAAATTGTGCTAGGCGAGAGTGATGCGCAAATCTATCACGGAATGGGCATCTCCTGAATATGGACAAACGTTCACAGAAAGCAAGTGAGATCAACTGCATATATGAATCAGCCTAGGTAGATAGCTCAGAGCTAGTCTGTTCGGACTCGTTGTTTATGACATTCCTCAAATGTGCCTTAATAATATAAATCATTTTCTTTCGTGGAGCTTATAAGCTCAGGTTCATGCGTCACGTTGGACGCGTAGGACAAATCTGAGCTGTACTATTATTTTGTGATTGACTGGAGGTAATTTGTATTTGACTTTTGAAGGTGCCTTGACAAACCGGTGAAAGCCTCCCCCGCTACCCCTCCCCACCTCCAATCTTTCTGCTGCACTTGCTTTTGGCACAGCATGCTTTCTTGTCTGAGTAAACTATTTCTGGCTTTTCTAGAACGAGCTTCTTTTTATTTTCATATTAAAATAAAAGTGTTTGTGGCAAGAAGGCCTAGTAGTGCAAGTGCTTGTGCACTACACAGCATCAAGGACAAGACCTCAAATTTCGCGCATCGCAGCAGTGATTTAAGATGCAACATTGTGAGTTGTGAATGTCTGAAACAGACAATACGTTGTACGCTGTTTGTGTAGAAATGAAAATGCGCTGAAGTGTCTTGTAAAGATAGCCTATTCAGGAGACTATGCAAGGAGACGCTGCAATTTAAAAAATAGGCTCTTTGTAAAACAAAATTTTTTTCTAATACTGAAGATTCTGGAGTTTCCTTTTTGCAGCGGGCTTTTTGGCACGTTGTTTCTTGAGGCCCTGACTTATGTAATTTGTGAGCAGTATCAGCCATGCACAACAAAACTGCCACAGAAGGTCCAAACGACCCTTTTCAGAGCAAAATATTTTTTTGGGCAGACCGCTATGTAGCTCATCTTTCAGCACAGTAGTCACGCGGCAATAATACGCGACTACAGCTATATTTTTGACAAAACACTTCTCTATCTCCTTTACTACTTTGAAAAAACAAAACAAAAAAACAGATGGCTGCGTCGAACTGGCAGAAAGGCTGCCTTCCTTACCGTGAGAATGAAGCATGGCTAAAGTTTAATGAGAACCTGAGAATGCCCTATCACAACTCCTTAGCAATGGCTCACAGATACAATCTGCTGGCCCCTTCTTAAAGAATCACTGCGTGATGCCGCACGCAAAGCAGTACAAAGCATTCCCTTCCGTGATGTCAAGGATGTCGTCACCTGAGTTCTCGCTTGGAAAAAGCGTTTCTGTTATCAAAGCCTGTACAGCTTGAGGCTCACCTAACACTCTTAAAAAAAGTACCAATCCACAACTTCGCAATTCCCACGTGATGACCGGTTTGACGGTTTCTCAATGGAAACGTGTAGCGATAAAGTGAAACACATTTGGATGCTCATTGCAGCCATGTTTTTTCTTCAATGTGCCGAATAAATTTTCTTGCGAGTCTTGCTGCGGCGACGAGTCAGGAGGCAAATAAAGTTGAAATTGTCATGAAGGTCTTCCCACACCGTAAAGGCAGCCTGTATGGTGACTAGCGAGCCAGAAATGGTGTGCGGCTGCCTATAGGGCTGTCAAATCTCCAGCCCGATACGCATTTGATTGCCTCTCGTAAAGAAAGCCAGGTGCTTGAAGGTGGTACTTAGACCATAACTCATTTTACTATAGGAGAACTAGCAGTGGCAGCTTTGCTATTGAGGCTGTCAAATTGCTTGTCCATCTGTTATATAAAATCTGCAGTCGATTTGGCAGTCGCAGGTAGCTTACCAAGAGCAATCATGACTCACATGGCTATTGACACAGTCTCGCCCCGGACTCACGCCGTGAGCTTAACCTTCATGATGTTGAAATACTTCCTGTAGATATAATTTAATGTAAGTGTTCTCGCCTATTTCCATTTAAGTGGGTCAGAGCCCTCGCATAGTTAATGAATGTAGCTCTACTTCACAATTTCTGTGCCAATGAAAAGCTTGTGAGGGGCTCGAAGGTTATTTTTTGTACACTTCAACAGGTGTGCAGTGTCGAAAAAGCAGTAAACTTTCGGCCCGTTCATTTCAAAATACTGATTTTCCGGAGTGGCTGCCAATACATCTAATATTTTTTTAAATAGACCCCTGATCGCACCCCACGAATTCGAATTAATGCTCACATTCTGCAAGCTGCCCTATTAAGGCTAGTAGCAGTATTTTGATGTTTTCCGCACGCAGAGCTGTTTTCGCAACAGTAAACGCCACAGGCATCATCCACGGTTGCGAGATTCCAGAAAGGGGGCTACAAACGCTACGTTTATCACCACTGTTGTTCTCTCAGAGCCTACGTCTGAAAATCTAATGACTACAATATGTCTAATGTCATACTGAAAATTTGGTGTCACTGATATTTCACCCAATGCAATTACTAAGTATGCATGCCCAATATTTCGCTTGCCAATTCCTTGCAGTGTGTTCAAGAAGAATGTCAAATAGATTGGAAATAACTCCGGGAGTGATTGAAACTTCAGACAACCACCTCCGAAGTGACCTCAGTGATGGAAAAGCCAGTACTTTCGAGAGCTGGCGGTAAGAGTTAGACCCGTGAAAATGCATATTAAAGGCGAGTTTCTTGAGCTCTCGAGACGGCCTCCTTCCTCTCCTCTTGCGACAATAGAGTGCCACTTAGCTACGCAAGAGTTTGTAGAGCGCAGGGCTCATATGATGCTTTAGGTTCTCGAGTGCTTCCCGTATAGTAATTTTTCGCCGGCTTTTTATCCTAGCAGATTTCTGATATCTTTGCGCATCATTCTTGAGCCGCTTGATGACAGCTGTGGTCTCCAGTGAATAGATCTTTCTCTTTGGGCATCGGTGAAGTGTTGTGGAAGCTGTCAAGAGAGATGTATGCATACAATATAACTTATCTTTGGGTTAAGTAGGTACATAGGAAAGCACAGCGTCTTGTCTATAAGCAAGTGTCTTCTACTTTAGAAAGAGTATTTCATTGACAACAGATGAAGACTAATTATCATCATTACGCAAAATTGACGCATATAATGAAGGTACTTGACAAACGTTATTTTAATTCTTGATTGGTTACGGTACATATGAGAATTTTACTCCCAGTTTGAACAACCACAGAGAGCTGTGGTTGTCCAGAACAGCGTTCATAAGAATAGTGCTTCACGGTATGACATGTTATATGAACGATGTCATAATTAGTAATTGCTGGTTAACGTATTTTGATTCACTCTTTGCTCGGACTTCTCTTCATAAATGCGAGCTACCACAAGTTGATTAATAGGCGTAAGGTATCCGATGTAACAAGGTATAACATGGAAAGAATTGAACACGCTCTGAAAAACGGAGGAAGCGTCAAAGCAGTGAAGAGGAAACTTGGGATAGGCAAAAATCAGATGTATGCACTAAGGGACAAAGAAGGCAAAATAACTACCAATATGGATAGGATAGTTAACATAGCGGAGGAGTCTTACAGAGATCTGTACAGTAGCCGGGACAACCACGACTTTAATACTATAAGACCTAGCAGTAACCCAGATGACACCCCACCAGTAATGATAGAAGAAGTCAGAAAAGCTTTGGAGAGCATGCAAAGAGGCAAAGCTGCTGATGAGCATCAGGTAACATCAGATCTGCTGAAAGATAAAGGAGAGATTGTGTTAGAAAAACTAGCCACCCTGTTTACGAGGTGTCTCCTGACGGGAAGAGTACCAGAGTCTTAGAAGAACGCTAACATCATCTTAATACATAAGAAAGGAGATGACAAGGACTTGAAGAATTACTGGCTGATTAGATTGCTCTCTGTAGTATACAAGCTATTTACAAAGGTAATTGCTAACAGAGTAAAGAAAACATTAGAATTCAATCAACCGAAGGAACAAGCAGGATTTCGAACAGGCTACTCAACAATCGACCACATTCATACTATCAATCAGGTATGAATTGCTCAGAATATAACCAACCACTATACATAGCCTTCATAGATTACGACAAGGCGCTTGATTCAGTAGAAATATCAGCCGTCATGCAGACACTGCGGAATCAGGGCGTCGATGAAGTATATATAAACATCCTGGAAGAAATCTACAGGGGATCAACTGCTAACATAGTGCTTCATAAACAAATCAACAGAATACCAATCAAGAAGGGTGTAAGGCAGGGGGACACAATCTCCCTAATGCTATTTACCACGTGCTTACAGTAGGTTTTCAGAAGCCTAGAATGGGAACAGTTAGGGATAAGAGTTAATGGAGAGTACCTAAGTAACCTGCGCTTCGCCGATGACATTGCATTGCTGAGTAACTCGATGGACGAATTGCAACTTATGATTACGGAGTTGGACAAGGAGAGCAGAAAGGTGGGTCATAAAATGAATCTGCAGAAAACGAAAGTAATGAGCAACAACCTCGGAAAAGAGCAGCACTTCGAGATAGGTAATAGTGCACTTCAAGTTGTAAAAGACTATGTCTACTGAGGGCAGGTAATAACTGCGGAGCAGAATCACGAGATTGAAGTAACTAGAAAAATAAGAATGGAGTGGAGCCCATTTGGCAAGCACTCTCAAATTATGAAAGGTAGATTTCCAATATCCCTCAAGAGGAAGGTATATAACAGCTGTATCTTGCCGGTACTTAGCTGCGGAGCAGCAACCTAGAGACTTACAAAGAGTGTTCAGCTTAAATTGAGGATGACGCAGCGAGCAATGGAAAGAAAAATGGTAGGTGTAACCTCAAGAGTCAGAAAGAGAGCAGAGTGGATTAGGG
Source organism: Rhipicephalus microplus (assembly GCF_013339725.1). NCBI lineage: Eukaryota > Metazoa > Arthropoda > Arachnida > Ixodida > Ixodidae > Rhipicephalus > Rhipicephalus microplus. Next base: position 140,629,213 of record NC_051169.1, read on the forward strand.
AACAAACGGGGGTTAAGGATATCATAGCTGAAATCAAGAAGAAGAAATGGACATGGGCCGGGCATGTAGCGCGTAGACTGGATAATCGCTGGTCGTTAAGGGTAACTAACTTGATTCCCAGAGAAGGCAAGCGGGTTATGGGGAAACAGAAGGTTAGGTGGGCAGATGAGGTTAAGAAGTTTGCGGGTATAAATTGGCAGCAGCAAGCACAGAACCGGGTTAACTGGCGCAACATGGGAGAGACCTTTGTCCTGCAGTGGACGTAGTCAGGCTGATGATGATGATGGTGATGATCACACGTACAACATGTTATGTCGTTGTGTCCAACATGCTGATGCAAATATTCTCCAATGATTCCTGGCTAAAAAAGAAGGACTCACTGTGTTTGGTTAAAGAGATTTATATATTCAAACTTCATGAACAGATAAAGAAGAAAAAAAAAACGAGCGTTCTTACTTGGTTTTTCCTGACAGGATGTTTCTGTGCACGGCACATGCTCATCCGAAGGGTCACGCATGGAAAAGCCAGATGATCCAGTCTACGGGGATTCAGGGTTAAGCAGAAATAACATCGAGCACTGAACGTTTTCACTTGCTGACACAAAAATCTATGGTTTGGGACCACGGAACCGTTATGTACACAAACATCCGTTACAACACTTTTTGCTTAGTGCACGTTACGGGATCTCAGGTTATTTTATTTTATTTTTATTTTGAATACCCTAAAGGCCCCATCTGGGGTATTACATGAGGGATGGGTATTAATTACTGAATAAAAAGTGATTCGAGGGCAATCTTGAATTTATGCAGGTCGGAGTGGTGCACGGTGGTTGCAGGCAGACAGTTCCAGTCCCGTGCGGTTGCCACACAAAAGGAGCGAAGATGTGTGGTGCTTTTGGGTGGTGGAGGATACGCTGCGCTTAAATGGTTTGTGCGGCTTGATGAGCGAAGGATTGTCAGGATGGCTGGAACTTCGATGGGGGCATGATAAAATTTGTGAAAAAGGTATAGTCAAGATATGTGCCGTCGTAATTCTAGATTAGAAAGGTGAGCCCGAGTGTTAAGTTGGGTAATACTGGAATTGTAGGTATATTGAGAGTAGTTCAAACGCGCAGCACGGTTTTGAATCGATTCGAGAATATTGGATAAGTGAGATTTATGGGGATCCCAGACAGAACACGCATACTCTAGTTTTGGACGAACAAGTGTGACATACGATATTAGTTTAACTGATGGGGGCGCAAGTCTTAAGTGTCTACGTAGAAAACCCAGAGTGCGATTTGCGGAGTTGGCTATGATAGTCATTTGGGTTGACTAGGAAATGTTACTTGAAAATGTGACACCAAGATATTTGTAAGATTCAGTGAATGAGACTGCAGAGCCGGAAATGGTGTATTCTGCCGACTGGTGATGGAGCCTGCGATGAAAAGATACCAATTTAGTTTTCTTTATGTTTTAAGACATTAACCACTTATCACACCAGGATACAATTAGATTGAGGTCGTTTTAAAGTGTAGTAGTGGCTGCACTGTTTGCTATGAGACGGTAACGGCACAGTCGTCTGCAAAGAGGAAAATGCTTGAAGAGATGTTTTATGGAAGGTCATTGATGTAAATGAGAGAAAGTAATGGTCCGAGCACTGTACCTTGCGGCACACCAGAGATTACAGGGGAACGGCTAGATAAGACGGAGTTAGCATGTACAAATTGTTGGCGATTGGTAAGGAAATTGCGAATCCAATTAAATACATTTGTATTAATGTTTAGACGAGAAAGCTTTGGTAGCAGCCGTTGATGCGGGACTTTGTAGAATGCTTTTTCAAAGTCCAAGAAGAGGGCGTCAACAGGTATGTTTATGTCGAGGCTGGAACTGATGTCATGATAAAATGAAGCTAGTTGTGTGTCACATGAAAATCCTGAGCGAAAGCCGTGCTGACTGGAATAAAAATAGCTGTTGCTGGCTAAAAACGTGACGATGTTAGAGTAAATCACATGCTCCATTAGTTTGGAGCGAACGCTAGTAAAGAAAATGGAGCGATAACTGCTGCAAAGAGATGATGAACCTTTTTTGGGCACTGGAACAATCTTGCCCGCTCTCCAGTCTTCCAGCACCACTCCTGATGATAGTGACTGCTGAAAAATATGAAAGAGTAGTGTACTAGCAATTTATTTCGTGTTTTTGAGCATTTTCACGTTGATACCTTCGATGCCGCAAGAAGATGTAAGTTTCAGTGAGTCGATTAGTTTTGCGATGCCGTTTGAGCAGAATGTGATGTCCGGCATCTCGCTATGGTTGAGATTAAGAAATGAAGGCAAGTTATTGACAGGTTCAACTGTAAACACGGAAGAAAAAAAGCTGTTAAGATGTTCGGCAGCCTCGTGATCGGGAATTGGATGGTTTTGATCGTTGTGCAGTACTAATGGTTGAAAGGTAGTGGGGTTAATTGTGTTCCAGAATTTTTGGGGGTTGTTGCTTAACATAGCGGGCAATGTTTGTGAAAAAAAATAAAAGTTTTTCTTTGTTAGCAAGTTTATCGAATTCTTTTTCTGCAGCGTAGTACCTGTTCCACGCACATACGCTATATTGGACCGCTCTATCAATCGAAAAAGTCGTTTCTTTTTGTTATTTAGGCGTTTCAATGTGGTGTTAAACCATGGGGATGACTTTTTCTCGGTTACGGTAATCGTGGGCACATGCTTGGTGAATAAATCTAAGATTTTGTTTTTGAATAGCAGCCAATTAGCTTCGACCGAACACTTTGAAAGGTTGATAAGAAAAAAAGCAGCGAGTTGCTCGAGGTCCAAGTTTATAGCGGAATAATTGCCTTTATCATAGCAGTGTTATATTTTTGTTGTTTTTGTTGAATAGTGTAGTTTACAAAAATAGGACGCATGGATTACTAAGTGGTCACTGAGTCCTGGTAGGAACGTCATCTGGGACACTCTTTCAGGCTCAGACGTGAAAACAAGGTCAAGAATATAAAGGGAGTTTTCACTGTCGCATGTAGGTTCATTGACTAATTGCGTTAGTCCAAACGTTAGACATGAATTGAGGAATTTGCTCTCTATACTGTTTTTAGAAGCCACACATGCTAGGTTAGCCCAAGGTATGGCTTTTGGTCATTGGTTTCGCAATAAAAAAACAGAATGAAGTAAGAACACGCAAAGACTAGGGGCATTTTATTGAATGGGAGGCGCGCGAAAAAAGACGCAGACTTGTTTATATTTCTGTTTGTTAGCATATCACTGGCACGTATGCACTTGTCCGTGTCTGTTACTTCGTCAGTCTTTGTTAATGTAAAGCTGCAATGGAATGACGAAATAGAACCCTAACAGTTCGTCCAAATATTTACAAATATTTACAACGGTAAAATAATATATATATATATATATATATATATATATATATATATATATATTATATATATATATATATATATTCCCTTTTGAATGAGTGCTAATATCTTGCTTACTGAAATAAACACTGCTTACATCTCCTTTTTACACAGCACTTTTCAACTCGTCGTTACTTTTTTTTGGTTAATGAAGAAAATCTTGCGACTTCATTTACTATCCCCTATTCCACGTTAACCGGAATACAGCAGCCCTCCAGGCTCACCCGCTGAGTGCATCTAAATAGAAAACATTACCTAATGGTCCCTCTTCGCAAAAAGAAAAGTGTATTTCATGATATCTATCAATATCTTTAGCACTTAACGTGAACAAGATGGGACGACGTTTTAGAAAAAGGCCGAGCGACTGTAGTGGGGCTGCCTTCTGTGAATAAGAGAAAAATGATCAGCGTTTAACGCTCATGCTTTATACAAGCCTCGACGTTCCGTGAAATGGCACTCACAACTCATGCGGGTCAGCTGAAATTGTATACCTTTGCATCAATTGAACTAAAATATTCAAGCAAGAGACATTAAGAATCGCTCCAATATTTACTGCAGCTGTACAGTCATATATTATGTTCAACATTGTTGCTGTCCTATTAGCTTGCTCAAGCTAGTGTAGCATCGCCGGTTGTCTGCTCATTTTCGCTTAACAATACTGTAGTCTGCCAAAAGACGTGATAAGTGTAAATAATTTAGGAGCTGCAGTGTACCGGCACCAGCACACCTGCTCCTGTAAAATTTGTGCTATACAGTCAAACTTATGGAGATCATTGTAGCACGTACGCTAGGCTTGGCTTTGTTGTATTGAGTTGTTCAGTTTGAAAGACCGTAAGTAATGAGGGACTGCGAGCTATTTCGACCACCGGTGGCATGCGCTAACTTCGCCTTTTTCCAAAACGCAATTTTGTTCGGCGGTTATGAGTACAACACCATGTTCGTTACGTGACAACGGCGGGTGACAAATGTATTGTTTACAGCAAGGCCAGTAGCACTGCGGCTTCTTAGAAGCGTGAATTCTGCCGTCGTGAGAAATATCAAATCTTTCGATGCACCAGGAAGGTGGAAAATATTCGAATATTTAGCTAAACCAGCAATTTGGAACACTCTTTACCACGCACGATCATACAATAGAAAATTGGCAGATATTCTCACGTACTGTGGGAATCGACGATATGCGAAGCACGAATGAGGAAACTTGGGATAGGCAAAAATCAGATGTATGCACTAAGGGACAAAGAAGGCAAAATAACTACCAATATGGATAGGATAGTTAACATAGCGGAGGAGTCTTACAGAGATCTGTACAGTAGCCGGGACAACCACGACTTTAATACTATAAGACCTAGCAGTAACCCAGATGACACCCCACCAGTAATGCTAGAAGAAGTCAGAAAGCTTTGGAGAGCATGCAAGAGGCAAAGCTGCTGATGAGCATCAGGTAACATCAGATCTGCTGCAAGATAAAGGAGAGATTGTGTTAGAAAACTAGCCACCCTGTTACGAGGTGTCTCCTGACGGGGAAGAGTACCAGAGTCTTAGAAGAACGCTAACATCATCTTAATACATAAGAAAGGAGATGACAAGGACTTGAAGAATTACTGGCTGATTAGATTGCTCTCTGTAGTATACAAGCTATTTACAAAGGTAATTGCTAACAGAGTAAAGAAAACATTAGAATTCAATCAACCGATAGGAACAAGCAGGATTTCGAACAGGCTACTCAACAATCGACCACATTCATACTATCAATCAGGTATGAATGCTCAGAATATAAACCAACCACTATACATAGCCTTCATAGATTACGACAAGGCGCTTGATTCAGTAGAAATATCAGCCGTCATGCAGACACTGCGGAATCAGGGCGTCGATGAAGTATATATAAACATCCTGGAAGAAATCTACAGGGGATCAACTGCTAACATAGTGCTTCATAAACAAATCAACAGAATACCAATCAAGAAGGGTGTAAGGCAGGGGGACACAATCTCCCTAATGCTATTTACCACGTGCTTACAGTAGGTTTTCAGAAGCCTAGAATGGGAACAGTTAGGGATAAGAGTTAATGGAGAGTACCTAAGTAACCTGCGCTTCGCCGATGACATTGCATTGCTGAGTAACTCGATGGACGAATTGCAACTTATGATTACGGAGTTGGACAAGGAGAGCAGAAAGGTGGGTCATAAAATGAATCTGCAGAAAACGAAAGTAATGAGCAACAACCTCGGAAAAGAGCAGCACTTCGAGATAGGTAATAGTGCACTTCAAGTTGTAAAAGACTATGTCTACTGAGGGCAGGTAATAACTGCGGAGCAGAATCACGAGATTGAAGTAACTAGAAGAATAAGAATGGGCTAGAGCACAATTGGCAAGCACTCTCAAATTATGAAAGGTAGATTGCCACTATCCCTCAAGAGGAAGGTATATAACAGCTGTATTTTGCTGGTACTTAGCTGCGGAGCAGAAAAATGGAGACTTACAAAGAGGGTTCAGCTTAAATTGAGGATGACGCAGCGAGCAATGGAAAGAAAAATGGTAGGTGTAACCTTAAGAGACAGAAAGAGAGCAGAGTGGATTAGGGAACAAACGGGGGTTAAGGATATCATAGCTGAAATCAAGAAGAAGAAATTGACATGGGCCGGGCATGTAGCGCGTAGACAGAATAACCGCTGGTCGTTAAGGGTAACTAACTTGATTCCCAGAGAAGGCAAGCGGGTTATGGGGAAACAGAAGGTTAGGTGGGCAGATGAGATTAACAAGTTTGCGGGTATAAATTGGCAGCAGCAAGCACAGGACAGGGTTAACTGGCGGAACACGGGAGAGGCCTTTGTCCTGCAGTGGACGTAGTGAGGTTGATGATGATGATGATGATGATGATCACACGTACAATATGTTATGCCGTTGTGTCCAACATGCTGATGCAAATATTCTCCAATGATTCCTGGCTAAAAAAGAAGGACTCACTGTGTTTGGTTAAAGAGATTTATATATTCAAACTTCATGAACAGATAAAGAAGAAAAAAAAAACGAGCGTTCTTACTTGGTTTTTCCTGACAGGATGTTTCTGTGCACGGCACATGCTCATCCGAAGGGTCACGCATGGAAAAGCCAGATGATCCAGTCTACGGGGATTCAGGGTTAAGCAGAAATAACATCGAGCACTGAACGTTTTCACTTGCTGACACAAAAATCTATGGTTTGGGACCACGGAACCGTTATGTACACAAACATCCGTTACAACACTTTTTGCTTAGTGCACGTTACGGGATCTCAGGTTATTTTATTTTATTTTTATTTTGAATACCCTAAGGCCCCATCTGGGGTATTACATGAGGGATGGGTATTAATTACTGAATAAAAAGTGATTCGAGGGCAATCTTGAATTATGCAGGTCGGAGTGGTGCACGGTGGTTGCAGGCAGACAGTTCCAGTCCCGTGCGGTTGCCACACAAAAGGAGCGAAGATGTGTGGTGCTTTTGGGTGGTGGAGGATACGCTGCGCTTAAATGGTTTGTGCGGCTTGATGAGCGAAGGATTGTCAGGATGGCTGGAACTTCGATGGGGGCATGATAAAATTTGTGAAAAAGGTATAGTCAAGATATGTGCCGTCGTAATTCTAGATTAGAAAGGTGAGCCCGAGTGTTAAGTTGGGTAATACTGGAATTGTAGGTATATTGAGAGTAGTTCAAACGCGCAGCACGGTTTTGAATCGATTCGAGAATATTGGATAAGTGAGATTTATGGGGATCCCAGACAGAACACGCATACTCTAGTTTTGGACGAACAAGTGTGACATACGATATTAGTTTAACTGATGGGGGCGCAAGTCTTAAGTGTCTACGTAGAAAACCCAGAGTGCGATTTGCGGAGTTGGCTATGTTAGTCATGTGGTTTGACCAGGAAATGTTACTTGAAAATGTGACACCAAGATATTTGTAAGATTCAGTGAGTGAGACTGCAGAGCCGAAATGGTGTATTCTGCTGACTGGTGATGAAGCCTGCGATGAAAAGATACCAATGTAGTTTTCTTTATGTTCGAGGACATTAACCACTTATCACACCAGGATACAATTGGATTGAGGTCGTTTTGAAGTGTAGTAGTGTCTGCGCTGTTTGCTATGGGACGGTATACGGCGCAGTCGTCTGCAAAGAGGCAAATGCTTGAAGAGATCTTTGATGGAAGGTCATTGATGTAAATGAGAGAAAGTAATAGTCCGAGCACTGTACCTTGTGGCACACCAAAGATTACAGAGGAACGGCTAGATAAGACGGAGTTAGCAACTACAAATTGTTGGCGATTGGTAAGGAAATTGCGAATCCAATTAAATACATTTGTATTAATCTTTAGACGAGAAAGCTTTAGTAGCAGCCGTTGATGCGGGACTTTGTCGAATGCTTTTTCAAAGTTCAAGAAGAGGGCGTCAACAGGTATGTTTATGTCGAGGCTGGAACTGATATCATGATAAAATAAAGCTAGTTGTGTGTCACATGAAAATCCTGAGCGAAAGCCATGCTGACTGGAATGAAAATAGCTATTGCTGGCTAAAAACTTGACGAAGTTAGAGTAAATCACATGCTCCATTAGTTTGGAGCAAACGCTAGTAAGGGAAATGGAGCGATAACTGCTGCAAAGAGGTGAGGAACCTTTTTTGGGCACTGGAACAATCTTGCCCACTTTCCAGTCTTCCGGCACCACTCTTGATGATAGTGACTGGTAAAAATATGAAAGAGTAGTGTACTAGCAATTGATTTTGTGTTTTTGAGCATTTTCACGTTGATATTTTCGATGCCGCAAGAAGATGTAAGTTTCATTGAGTCGATTAGTTTTGCGATGCCGTTTGAGCAGAATGTGATGTCCGGTATCTCGCTATGGTTGAGATTAAGAAATGAAGGCAAGTTATCGACAGGTTCAACTGTAAACACGGATGAAAAAAAGCTGTTAAGATGTTCGGCGGCCTCGTGATCGGGAGTTCGATGGTTTTGATCGTTGTGCAGTACTAATGGTTGGAAGGTACTGGGGTTAATTGCCTTCCAGAATTTTTTGGGGTTGTTGCTTAACATAGCGGGCAATGTTTGTGAACAAAGGTAAAAGTTTTTCTTTGTTAGCCAGTTTATCGAATTCTTTTTCTGCAGCGTAGTACCTGTTCTACGCACATACGCTATTGGACCGCTCTACCAATCGAAAAAGTCGTTTCTTTTTGTTATTTAGGCGTTTCAATGTGGTGTTAAACCATGGGGATGACTTTTTCTCGGTTACGGTAATCGTCGGCACATGCTTGGTGAATAGATCTAACATTTTGTTTTTGAATAGCAGCTAATTAGCTTCGACCGAACGCTTTGACAGGCCGATAAGAAAGAAAGCAGCGAGTTACTCGAGGTCTGAGTTGATAGCGGAATAATGGCCTTTATCATACAGTGTTATATTTTTTGTTGTTTTTGTTGAATGGTGTAGTTTACAAGAATAGGACGCATGGATTACTAAGTGGTCACTGAGTCCTGGTAGGAACGTCATCTGGGACACTCTTTCAGGCTCAGAAGTGAGAACAAGGTCAAGAATATGAAGGGAGTTTTCACTATCGCACGTAGGTTCATTGACTAATTGCGTTAGTCCAAACGTTAGACATGAATTGAGGAAATCGCTCTCTATACTGTTTTTAGAAGCCACACATGCTAGGTTAGCCCAAGGTATGGCTTTTGGTCATTGGTTCCGCAATAGAAAAACAGAATGAAGTAAGAACACGCAAGGACTAGGGGCATTTTATTGAATGGGAGGCGCGCGAAAAAAGATGCAGACTTGTTAATATTTCTGTTTTTTAGCATATCACTGGCACGTATGCACTTGTCCGTGTCTGTTACTTCGTCAGTTTTTGTTAATGTAAAGCTGCAATAGAATGACGACATAGAACCCTAACAGTTCGTCCAAATATTTACAAATATTTACAACGGTAAAATAATATATATATATATATATATATATATATATATATATATATATATATATATATATATATATATATATTCCCTTTTAAATGAGTGCTAATATCTTGCTTACTGAAATAAACACTGCTTACATCTCCTTTTTACACAGCACTTTTCAACTCGTCGTTACTTTTTTTTGGTTAATGAAGAAAATCTTGCGACTTCATTTACTATCCCCTATTCCACGTTAACCGGAATACAGCAGCCCTCCAGGCTCACCCGCTGAGTGCATCTAAATAGAAAACATTACCTAATGGTCCCTCTTCGCAAAAAGAAAAGTGTATTTCATGATATCTATCAATATCTTTAGCACTTAACGTGAACAAGATGGGACGACGTTTTAGAAAAAGGCCGAGCGACTGTAGTGGGGCTGCCTTCTGTGAATAAGAGAAAAATGATCAGCGTTTAACGCTCATGCTTTATACAAGCCTCGACGTTCCGTGAAATGGCACTCACAACTCATGCGGGTCAGCTGAAATTGTATACCTTTGCATCAATTGAACTAAAATATTCAAGCAAGAGACATTAAGAATCGCTCCAATATTTACTGCAGCTGTACAGTCATATATTATGTTCAACATTGTTGCTGTCCTATTAGCTTGCTCAAGCTAGTGTAGCATCGCCGGTTGTCTGCTCATTTTCGCTTAACAATACTGTAGTCTGCCAAAAGACGTGATAAGTGTAAATAATTTAGGAGCTGCAGTGTACCGGCACCAGCACACCTGCTCCTGTAAAATTTGTGCTATACAGTCAAACTTATGGAGATCATTGTAGCACGTACGCTAGGCTTGGCTTTGTTGTATTGAGTTGTTCAGTTTGAAAGACCGTAAGTAATGAGGGACTGCGAGCTATTTCAACCACCGGTGGCATGCGCTAACTTCGCCTTTTTCCAAAACGCAATTTTGTTCGGCGGTTATGAGTACAACACCATGTTCGTTACGTGACAACGGCGGGTGACAAATGTATTGTTTACAGCAAGGCCAGTAGCACTGCGGCTTCTTAGAAGCGTGAATTCTGCCGTCGTGAGAAATATCAAATCTTTCGATGCACCAGGAAGGTGGAAAATATTCGAATATTTAGCTAAACCAGCAATTTGGAACACTCTTTACCACGCACGATCATACAATAGAAAATTGGCAGATATTCTCACGTACTGTGGGAATCGACGATATGCGAAGCACGAATGAGGAAGCTTGACATGTCACTTTGAAATCAGCACAACGTTATGAGGCGGACGTAAACTATGCCATACATGACTACCATGTCATGATTATCATGTTTCGATGATGAAACATGATAATCGTCGTCACATGGACCTTCGTCGAAACATGGACTTTCGTCGTCTAATCACGCCACGTGATACTCAATTTAGTATCATGTGATGTTACATAGGGAGCTAGTGAAAACGTCACGAGAACGCTATGAACGTAGCATGCAGTCATGTTTTACATGGTACTCATGTCATGATTATCATTTTTGGACGTGTCATTTACCTCCGTCATCTATTCACTTGACGTAATACCAAATTTGATTTATGTGAAGCTAGCGAAAGGGCCGCAAGCGCGTAATGAGCGTGGCATGTCATGTTCTTATTTGACACTCATGTCATGATTGTCATGTTTGCACTAATCGTACACTTTCGTGATCCATTGAAGTCACGTCACACAAAATTTGGCATATGTGAAGCTAGCCAAACGACCGCGAGGGTACCATATGCGTGGCGAGTAGTCATGACTATAGTCATAATATAAAAATTATGACATGCATATCGTGATTTCCACGTTAGGGTCTGTCACTTATGTTCGCCATGCAGTCTTGTCATACCATACCAGTTTTCCGAAATGCCTTGTGTTGTTGAGAACGACGGACCGATCCCGCCGAAGCCACCACTGTTGCGAAAGACGGCGACGCCGACGCGGTCCCGGAGGCGCCACTGCTTTCGACCCCGCCGGGAAGGTCACCAGCCGTTTGGTAGCGTATGTTTCTCAGCTCGCGACTGCTTCTGCGCAGAGCTGAGGAGACGAGCGGACGAGACGACGGTGAGTTAAACAAGGTTTATGTACAGCATATATACAGAGGCGTTACAATTTCGGCACTGGGGCCGGCAGAGACTCGAAGAGCCGAGCTCCTCTCTCTAACACATAGGTCAGCCTTTCGCCTAAAACCGCTGATCGCGACACGCCGCAGGGCTTCTTTTATTTACACCGGGCCCAACTAAAATGTCCAATCAGAAGCGCCGCTGGTCTTCAGAGCAGGCTCCTCCAATGGGGTTCGCCGCGCGATGCGTCAGGCCACCAGACATGAGGACGCCGGCTCGCTGTCACGTGCGCAACTGACTCAATGCACGTGGGCCACAGATGCGCCGCGCGTGTTCACGCCGTGGAGTTGTTCGCGCCCGGCGGGCTGCGGGCTGGCCTTGACCCAGATTGCCTGTTTCAGAGGCACGGACGTTTGACGAGGACTCGCTGGCATAACAGCACCCCCGCCGCCAGACAATGCACCGGAAAGACGAGCTGCTTCCACGGGGCTCGGATGTCAGGTGCGCTCGTTCGCCAGGTCCCTCCAGGTTCGCCTCCAGGGCCATGGGGAGAATACAGCTCCAGACTGTTCCGGGAACACATCCCATCATTGACGACGGATCCCCGCTCCACTGGCTTGTCGCCACAACTTGCTGGCCAACTTCGCTCGTCTCTTCTGACCATTTTCGGTTTCAGCACTTGTCGATGGTTCTGCAACTTGCTAAGAACGGTTCGACAACAGACAACACACGACACAAGCAAGTGCCCTCGGTCACCCGACAGAACACCAGACAAAGTATAGTACAACATATACCTATCTACGTGTTTATCGGAATTTTGTTCCCTCTACATCAAGAGGCACATGTGGGACACAAGACTCTTAAAATGACAACTCAAATTTTTTTCCACGTACAACAACGTAACGAATTAGAATACCACATAAAGTTGGCTCCTTGAGATCACTCTGAACGAGAGCGCTCAGCCCAGGTCGTGATGAGGTCAAAATTTTGCCCCGAATCGCCAGCGAGAAACCGAAAGGTTGAGAAGTTACTAGCTGGAACGCACTGCTCAATGCACCTGCATTAGCGTTTACCTTTTTTTTTCTTTAGCGAACGTCAAAGTTGCGCTGTGGAGCAACATGCTCCACTTCAGTAACCGGCCACTTTTAGGCGACGATACCTATGCGGCACCAAGAGCGGCTCACACTTTCGACGTTGCACAGGGGAACAACGATACGGCTTGCTACGGATTGACTCCTCACCGCTTAGCTCGATATCGTGTTCGATCACCCTCATGTTTCCGGGGCAGTCCGAAAACACGTCTTCAAACTCGGAACCAATCTTTCTCAGGTCCTCTTTCTCAGGTCCTCCTTCACTTAAGCTAGGCTCTAGGTTTATCTGCTCCCGGATTACTTTCGATCCCCCTTCGATTACCTCACTAGAACTCAAACTTTCTGCTTCCTCTTCCTCTGAAGCATTCAACAACAGATTTACGATCGCTTGATGTTGAACGTATGGTTTCATCAAGTTGTAAATTTTGTCCGGCCGCCTTCCTAATTTCACTTCATAATTTGTATCGCAAGGCTTCGATAATACTTTGGCGGGCCCTTCCCAATCAACCTCAAGCTTGTTCCTTTTGGGTGGCTGCAGCCGCATTACCTGATTATCAACTTCAAAAGCGCGCTTCTTCCCCGATTTCCCGTAGTGCTCCTTCGACAGCACTTTTGCCGCGTTTTTCTGGCTTTCCACTCGCGCTTCAATTTGGCTTTCCACTAGCGCTTCAATCGAGAGATCCTCACGCTGCCCTCGAATGAGCGTCTCTCGATCAACACTCGGCAGCTCGCTCCAACTTTCCGCTACAGGCGAGAGCGTTGCAACCCTCTCGCTCTGACTCAATGGCGCCACGTCGTCTCCCCCAGCGCATACCGCGTCGGCCGCTCCCGCGACGGGCCGCTCGCGTGACTGCTCACATGACTCATGCGGAAAATTTCCCTTCTGGGGTTCCGTCGACCCGCCGACAAGGTCACTTGAGAATTCACCGCATGGAACGAGGTCAAGCTTCCGCGAAAGCTTTCGCGCTTGCGATCGCGTGAGAGCCATGCACGCTAAGTTGGGGAAGAACGATTTGCCATGCTCTTTGAGAAGCTGCTCCGAGTTGTTGGAGAAAAGATAAGAAAAACGACCATTCAGCGCGGCAGACACAGCCGCTTCGGTGCGAAGCTTACCGAACGGGCCTTCAATGACAACCGTGGCGATTGGTAAGCAAGCACTCTGCTCCTCGGCGACTTGCCTGATCCACGCGCATTCTCCTGTAAAGTCATCCGGGGACACCAAGGAAGGATGGACAACATCCATGGTTGCCGCGGAGTCTCTAAGTGCTCGACACGCTTTCCCGTTTACACTAATTTCTTGGATATACGGCTCCAACAACCGCATGTTCTTTTCCGATTCTCTAATTGTTGCAAAAGCAAACTTTTGCTTACAGTTTATCGCGATGTGCCCTTCCTTTTTGCAGTTGTAGCAGATTAGTGGCTTCCGTGATTCAAACGCCCGTGTGGTATCAGTGCGTTGTTTAGAAACCTCACTCGATTTTTCCGCTTCTGTTTTCCCTTCCTCTACAGTGTCCTTCGTAAGAGACGGGTCCCTTTTGAAATTACGGTGCGGAGCGGGTTTCCGTTGATCAGGTTTCTTTGAAAAGCCCTCTTTTCTTTCATCCTTTTCAACGCGCACTGCCCTGCTATGCAACTTTCGGCGAGTATAATACTCCTCAGCTAACTCTGCTGCCTTGTTTAGCTGTACTTCACCAAGTTTGTCCTGCAGCCAAAGTTTAACATCCTCCTCGATGCAGCGGTAGAATTGCTCCAATGCAACGCATTCCACCACTTTATCGCGGTCGTCATAAACACCTTCGCCCTTGAGCCATTCGATCAAATCGGCTTTAAGACGAAACGCGAAGTCAACGTGTGACTCATTCCCCTTTTTAGCATACCGGAACCTTTGCCTGAAAGCCTCGGGTGACAACTTGTACCGTCTCAAGAGCACTTCCTTAACCTCGTCATAGCTCTCAAACGCTTCCCTAGACAAGCAAGTTAATGCGTCGGACACTTCGCCGGGAAGAAGAGCTAGCAGGTTCCGCGCCCAAAGAGACTGCTCCAAAGCATTTCGCTCACAGACGTGTTCAAACTTGACGAGATACTTCGCCATGTCCTCGCCCACTACGAACGGTGGCAGTTGATCCCGAATTCTAATACCGCTGACCTGAATCGTCGGAGAAGCTGCGCTAGGCGCCTGCGAACACTGTAGGATTGCCAATTCTATTCGTTTCATCGTCTCTCGGCCTCCTCGCGCTCGCGACGTTCGCGCCTTTCAGCTTCTTCACGTTCGCGAGCTTCTCGCCTTTCAGCCTCTTCACGTTCGCGAGCTTCTCGCCTTTCTTCACGTTCGCGAGCTTCGCGCCTTTCTTCACGTTCGCGAGCTTCGCGCCTTTCAGCCTCTTCACGAGCTTCTCGCCTTTCAGCCTCCTCACGTTCGCGAGCTTCTACTTCTCGCCTTTCAGCCTCCTCACGGCGTGCTTTAATATCCACCCAGGCCTCATCGACTTCCTCAGCCGACACTCCCTCATCCTTCATGATCTCAAGGATCGCTTGCTTTCGTTTCGCACGGCCCAATGTAATGCCGAGTTCCTCACAAATTTCGATGAGTTCCTTCACTTTAAGGTTCTCCATCGTTCACACTAGCCTCTTGCTGTTTGCCCCTGTTAAGAATCTACTTGCCGTACCCACTATAAGCCTACTAGCAAGACGCGCAAGCAATTTTAACACTGCCGTGTTTACCCCCTCTGCATTAACTTTGGTTTCAAAGCGCTTCGACTTGGCTTGAAACGATCAAAGCTTACTTTAATGCTTCACACAGCCCTTCTCTAAACTACTACAACCTGAGCTAGAGTAGTCTGGTGAACTGAGGGGAAAACATCAGGCACTCACCGCATCGATGTCGCTGACGCCGGCCGATCCCGCAGCTGCCAACCACTGTTGAGAAGCCACCTCCGAATTCCGCCGCTGACCTCCACTGTTGAGAAACGGCGGACCGATCCCGCCGAAGCCACCACTGTTGCGAAAGACGGCGACGCCGACGCGGTCCCGGAGGCGCCACTGCTTTCGACCCCGCCGGGAAGGTCACCAGCCGTTTGGTAGCGTATGTTTCTCAGCTCGCGACTGCTTCTGCGCAGAGCTGAGGAGACGAGCGGACGAGACGACGGTGAGTTAAACAAGGTTTATGTACAGCATATATACAGAGGCGTTACAATTTCGGCACTGGGGCCGGCAGAGACTCGAAGAGCCGAGCTCCTCTCTCTAACACATAGGTCAGCCTTTCGCCTAAAACCGCTGATCGCGACACGCCGCAGGGCTTCTTTTATTTACACCGGGCCCAACTAAAATGTCCAATCAGAAGCGCCGCTGGTCTTCAGAGCAGGCTCCTCCAATGGGGTTCGCCGCGCGATGCGTCAGGCCACCAGACATGAGGACGCCGGCTCGCTGTCACGTGCGCAACTGACTCAATGCACGTGGGCCACAGATGCGCCGCGCGTGTTCACGCCGTGGAGTTGTTCGCGCCCGGCGGGCTGCGGGCTGGCCTTGACCCAGATTGCCTGTTTCAGAGGCACGGACGTTTGACGAGGACTCGCTGGCATAACAGCATACGAAACCACAGCAAGAGGAGCAAGAGCATGAAATATAAATCATAACATTCATGACATACATGTCATGATTTTCATGTTGTGACTAGTCAATTATGCTCCTCATATGGTCATGTTATGACATACCAATTTTGATATTAATACTGCAAGAGAGTTTAATAGCGGCGCCAGGTAGTAGGCAGGCAGCCGGTACGGACAGAAATGCTTGAGCAGTCCAGCGTCTACAGCTCGTGCACACACTCGCGCTTCGCACTCCGAGAGAGGTGGTCCCACTATTATAGTCAGTGCCTTGCGAATTCCCCACTACAATACCCCGGCGACGAAGACGAGTCATCCTGGCGACTCAAGGTGACGAGAGAACAGGAGGGTCGTAGCAGGGCTTGAGGCGACTGACGCGGACCGTCTCACGACCAAGGCGGCGCTTGTCCGTGGATGGCTTGAGTGGTTCAATCACATAGGTGACAGAAGAAGGGTGCTGTATGACGCGGTAAGGGCCCGTATACTTCGGTGCAAACTTGGGAGTCAGTCCAGGAGAGTGGAAAGGCAGTCGGAGCCACACGAGAGAACCGAGGAGGAAAGTGTGCTGAACAAGATCACGGTCGTGGCAATCTTTTTGGAGGGCTTGATTATCGGCTGTGAAGGACCGTGCAAGCTGACGACCCTCTTCGGCATGTTCTGCCATTTCAGAAACTGGGCTGAACTCGGAGGCATCAGGATTGTATGGCAGAATTGTGTCGAGTGTGCTGCATGGGTCACGACCATATAAAAGAAAAAATGGAGAAAAGCCCGTTGTTGACTGAATCTCCGTATTGTAGGCATACGTCACGAAAGGAAGGACAACGTCCCAATTGGAGTGGTTAGAATCAATACACATAGCGAGCATGTCTCCGAGGGTTCTATTGAAACGTTCCGTTAGGCCGTTCGTCTGAGGGTGGTAGGCTTTTGATGTGCGGTGTACCGTACGGCATGAATGTAAGAGCTGCTGCAGGACTTCAGACAAAAATACACGGCCCCTGTCACTCAGGAGCTCCCGTGGTGCACCATGACGAAGAACAAACCGATGCAAGATGAAGGTTGCACCGTCACGAGCACCAGCCGAAGGTAGCGCTGCCATTTCGGCGTACCTTGTCAGATGGTCGGCAGCCACAATCATCCATCGATTACCACCAACAGAGCACGGTAACGGGCCGTATAGGTCAATCCCAACACGGTCAAATGGGCGTGCAGGACATGGTAAAGGCTGCAGTTGACCGGGTGAATGAGGGAATGTCTTGCGATGCTGACACAAGGAACATGAGCGAATGTGTTTGCGTACAAACGTGTACATACCCCGCCAGTAGTAACGTTGGCGGATCCGTTCATACGTCTTTAGCGCACCGGCGTGTGCGTGTTGCGGCTCAGCATGAAAATATTCACAGATATTAGAGCGCATATGGCTGGGTATGACTAGCAGCCATTTACGACCCACCATTTGATAGTTGCGACGGTATAACAGGCCATCTCGTATGGCGAAATGCGTTGCTTGACGGCGTAGAGCACGCGGGTAACCGGAAGTTGATGCGTCAGAAAGGATATTCAAGAGCGAGACAATCCAAGGGTATTTCCGCTGTTCGGCTGACATGTCTGTGACGCTGATGGCAGAGAGGGGAAGGTCAAGGGCTGATATTTCCGTATCATCAGGTTTCACGGGTGATCGTGAAAGCGCATCTGCGTCAGAGTGCTTTCGCCCCGATCGGTAGACGACGCGTATGTCGAGTTCCTAGAGGCGTAGTGCCAAACGTCCGAGGCGACCAGAAGGATCTTTCAGTGAAGCCAACCAACAGAGTGTGTGATGGTCTGTTACCACGTCAAAAGTTTGGCCGTACTAATAGGGGCAAAACTTGTTTAACGCCCACACAATCGCCAGGCACTCTTTTTCCGTAACAGAATAGTTGGCTTCTGCCTTAGTGAGGGCGCGGCTGGCATAGGCGACCACATACTCCGCAAAACCTGGTTTGCGTTGCGCGAGTACTGCACCAAGGCCGACGCCACTTGCATCAGTGTGTACTTCGGTCGGCGCAGTAGGGTCGTAATGATGCAGTACGGGTGGTGAGGTAAGGAGTTGGCGCAGTGTTGTAAAGGATTCGTCGCAGGCTTCTGTCCAATTCGAAAGATCTGCAGGGCCAGCAAGGAGTTTGGTAAGCGGAGCGATGATGGAAGCAAAGTTCCGGACAAACCGACGAAAATAGGAGCACAGGCCCACAAAGCTCCGTAGTTCTTTAAGTGTAGTCGGCTTAGGAAATTCGGCAACAGCACGAAGCTTGTAAGGGTCGGGAAGGATGTCGGTTTTCGAGACGACATGACCAAGTATGGTGAGTTGTTTAGCTCCGAAGTGACATTTCTTCAGGTTAAGCGGAAGCCTGGCGTTTGTAAGGCACTGTAGAATTTTACGCAGACGAGTGAGATGCGAAGTGAAATCGGGTGAAAAGACCAAAACGTCATCAAGATAGCACAAGCATATGTTCCATTTGAGGCCGCGTAAAATGCTGTCCATCATTCGCTCGAATATGGCGGGCGCATCGCAGAGTCCGAATGGCATTACGGTGAATTCATAGAGACCATCTGGTGTGACGAACACCGTTTTTGGACGATCAGATTCAGCCATTGGGACCTGCCAATAACCTGAACGAAGGTCAAGCGAGGAAAAGAATTCTTCACCTTGGAGACAATCGAGAGCGTCGTCTATGCGGGGAAGAGGGTAAACATCTTTCCTCGTAATGTTGTTTAGGCGCCTGTAGTCTACGCAGAACCGGATCGAACCAGCCTTTTTTTTGACGAGTACAACTGGTGAAGACCAAGGACTACAAGAAGGCTTGATGACTCCACGCTGTAGCATGTCGTCTACTTGTTCTGCAATTATGCGACGCTCCGCCGGGGACACACGATAAGGGCGCTGGCGCAAAGGAGTACTCTTTCCTGTGTCAATTGTGTGTACAACGGCGTTTGTTCTTCCTAGAACCACTTGGGGAAAGTCGAAAGAACGCCTCAGGTTCGGGTGCCGGAAGCAGCTTGCGCATCTCGTTCGTGAACTTCAGGTGGCACGTGAGGCGCGTGGTATGGAGGCCGAAACGAGTAGTCAGGGTATCTTGGTGCATTAGCTGCGAAGCGCCGACGACATAGACGCGCAACGTGACCTGGAATCCCGCAAAAGTAACATATTGGCCGGTTGTCAGCAGTGCGCCAAGGATTTCTAGCGTGCTGCTGAGTTGCTGTAAACGGCGCGGTTGAACGTGGCACAGGTTGTGGCGTATACAATGGCATACGAGGCGGAGGCATTGCCGCGACGGCCGCATAAGTCAGTGGCGCAGCAACAGGTGCTGATGGAGAGGCAGGCGTAGGTAATGGCAACGCCTCGGAGACATGCTCCTGAATAGCCTGTCTGATTGTCGGCGTTAGACGGTTCGTTGGTGCTTCGGTGGTCGGCAGATACGAGAGACACGAAAGCTGTCGAGCGACCTCTTCACGTACATATTCTTTTATCTGCTCCAGCAGGGTGCTGTCACCACCGACGGCCTGGGAAGCGAGAGGGTCGTCTGCTGTCGTTGACCTCCGAACTAATGCGCGTTGCTTGCGAATCTGTGCCAAGTTCTGGCACAAGGTCACAAGTTCGGATATGGTACTTGGGTCCTTTGCCAGCAACATTTGAAAGGCATCATCGTCTATTCCTTTCAAGATATGCCTGATCTTGTCTTGTTCGGTCATCTCAGGGTTAAAGCGCCGGGATAAATTGATAACATCTTCAATATAGCTAGTGAAGTTTTCGCCCTGACTTTGCGCTCGTCCGCGTAGGCGCTGTTCAGCGCGCAGCTTGCGCACTGCGGGGTGATCGAACACAGCTGCAAGGGTGGTCTTGAAAGCAGCTTAAGTGGTAAATTCAGTACGGTGGTTTGTGAACCACAGGCTGGCGACGTCTTTGAGATAAAATGGGACGTACTCCAATTTCGAGGGGTCGTCCCACTTGTTGGCGGCGCTCACCTTTTCAAACAGCTGCAACCAGTCTTCCACATCTTGGTCCTCGGTGCCGCTGAAGAAGGAGGGTTCCCGTTGGCGCAGGGTGGTAGGTACGATGACCAGTTAAGATTGGGCCGTGCTCTGCAGGGGGGTGCCTTGCTCGGTCGTCTGATCAGGCATTGCGGATGCAGTGGGCAGCTTCCGGCTTCGAAGTTCCAGGTTTGCGTACCCAGCTCCTCCACCACTTTGCAAGGGAGTTTAATAGCGACGCCAGGTAGTAGGCAGGCAGCCGGTACGAACAGAAATGCTCGAGCAGTCCAGCGTCTACAGCTCGTGCACACACTCGCGCTTCGCACTCCGAGAGAGATGGTCCCACTAGTCAGTGCCTTGCGAATTCCCCACTACAATACCATTATAGAGACGGCAAGGAGAGCTAAAAGTCGTAGGTGGCTAGACAGATAGATAGATAGATAGATAGATAGATAGATAGATAAATAGATAGATACGCTCAAAGTTTCCGAAGGTTGCTAAGAAATGCTCAGCATTAAAAAAAGAAACGAACCCAATTTCCTGGTGCACGCGTAGCGAATTTCTCGGCATAGCGTCACACGAAGCCGTAGAATACGACATAGAAAAAATCACATCATATCCACGAAGGGAATCATGACGAGTGGGGCGAAGCTTCGAAGGATTTTGTCGGCAAATCATGAATCATCCGCTGGCTGCGTTCATCCGTCCGTCCGTCCTTCCGTCTGTCTCTCTGTCTGTCTGCCCATCTATCCGTCTGTCTGTCTATCAGTCCATCCGTCGCCTGTCTGTCTGTCATATGTCCATCCGTCCATCTAGTGAACACTTGAAGTACTGCCATCTCGCATCTTTTCATCATATACAAGTACCACAATCCAAAGAACATTCCAAGGACTAATACGAGATGTGGACTACATGGAGGAGACGCAAGACCCACGCCTTAAGGGGCTTCACCTCTAAAAGGAAGGAGAGCTTCATGCTATCCCGTTTTGCGCCGTACCCTGCATAATAGTTCTATGCAAAGCAAGGATACGCCTTCCCTTTCATGTTCAAAATCAACAAGTCGGCCGGCGCATACCTCCCACCTGGGCAACGCTGTTTTGGCCGTGGGGTGCTTGAATCAAAGCATCCGTGGCTTCCACCCGGGAGGGTCTTCAATGATAGAGTACATGTCAGTCTCTTTTAAGTACGCAGCGAAGGAAGGTAATTGTAAAGTAGAGTTGCAGTATTTTTGAGGGTGAACAGGAGAATGCGTGCACCTCTATATCACCCACGCCGTTAGGCGGCAGCCACAATATCTGCGAGTATGCTCGAAGAGGTTAGGCTCCTTTCGCACGCATGATGTCGTCACGGCGCGCGTTTGGCGTCTGCTAGCAGCTTTTCTTCTCATTAGAAACCAAATTTTGACAGGAACTACAATTTTGATGCTTTTAATTCATAGTAATGTGCGTATTACGCTTGACGTTGTTGTAAAGCATAACAACTTTTCACTTTTTTTGCTTAGTTTAATTTTTCCTCTGCTGTGTTCTTGTCGGATAACGAACAGGCGAGAGAACACAAGGATGCAAATTTTTATATCGTGCAAGTTCAAGAAGACATTAATCCGTGCAGAAGTAGCATTCGTAGACAGGAACAATTCTCTCTTTCATAATGTTAGTATTTTATCACACAAACTTTTGAGGAAACGACTGCTGCCATCCTAGAAGGCAGTGACGCATACAGCGCTGGCACTTAGTCATGATGCACTCGAATGGTCTTCCTTTTTTTATCGATTGGCTGCTCACAGATCGTCCGCAGTCGTCGGGTGCACAAGTTTTCAAACCATTGCTGCTTTGATGTATGCCATATATTTTCGCAGATGTTTATGTCAGCGCCTTTGGCAGGCCAGAAAAGCACGCGAATTCTGCGATTTTCAACATGTTCCTTGACAACTTTAGCGGTGTGAACTGACGCCAGGTCGTGTTGAAACAAGGTGTAGCCTTCGGGAAAGACGCTGTGGGAATGGGAAAGCAACACATTGTTCAACATTTGTGTGCGGTATCGCTGCAATGAAAGCGCGCCTTCTTGCGATGCAGGGGCCCGAGCCCATGCCTCGATATAATGCCGCACAGGTTCACGCAGGTTCGTTCGTTCGCGGCGACTACCTGCACATTGGCTTGCTTGTAACTACATGGAAGTCGCATTTTTGACCAACCTTCACAAAATCCAACGTTCGTAAAGAAACGTTTCTTACCGTGTACCTCTGGTTCTCCAAATTCACATCCGTTGGTCTTGACGAGTTGTACAAGTCGGCTCGTCCGAGAAGATCACTTGGCCCCAGTCATTTGCCGTCCTCGACGCGTGTCCTTTGTCAAACTGGAGACGGGTCTTCTTGTTAGAAGAGAGGAGTGGCTTTTGTGCAGCTACTGAATTTCATAGTCGAGCACTTCAAAGGCATTGCCGGACCTTAGCAATGGAGACGTTCACTTCTAACTGTTCGCGTGTATACTTGCCTCGTGATCTGGAAAGGATTTTCGACGACAGCACCTACCATAAGCGCGTCTTCATCCTCCGTCGTTGTCCTTGGTTGACGCCTGTGTGGGGTGTCACCGAGTCGGCCTTCCTGACTGAATGCCAGAATAATTCTCTTGATGGTGCTTAGTGACCTGTTTACAAGAGAACCGGTGGAACGTAGTAAATATCTATTGAGTGAATATTGCACACTGTAAACAGAAGTTAGCCGAAATGGGAGTTTTACCAGCATATGACGTATCAAAACTCCCATGCCGCAGTTATTTACTCCGTCGTAGCGGAGTGATGCCGGCACATGTCGTCGTAAAGCGCCCCTTGCTTAATGACAGAGTTTACGTACGACATAACCTTTTTAAACTCCCCACGGAGTTTCAGGTCACGAGGTTAGAAACTCCCCGTGGGAGTTTGAAAAAGTACTTTTGGTCAAAACGGGCTTATCACGTGGTTAGAAACTCCCCATAGGAGTTAAAAAAAAACATCATGGTCGCGACGTGCGTGCGTGTGTGTCAACGTTTTTAGATACTTTTCAGTTTGCAAACTCGCTTCGAGAGGCGTCGTCATTTTGTCGCCGTTGCGAAAGGTGGCACTGGCGTTCCGTTGAGATCGGTTGGGAAGCAGTGAGTGGCGGTGACGCTTGCTTCAGACACGTGCTTTTGGTGTGTTGCTGGCGCTAGCACGTTCATCACGCCTGTACTTCCAGCTTGGACACGTTCTACAGTGGTATGAACTCTTTGCAGTGGATACCGTGAAGTGTCAGCGCGGATTCTCGACATGCCGACGTGCAGCGTGCCCGGCTGTCGTTCGGGGTATGCTTCGGCAGCTGCAAATCCCGGACCGCGACATTTTTTCAAGCACCCAAAGGACCCTGACTTACTGAAGGCATGGCAAAACGCGATTCCACGGAAGAGCTTTAAGGTAACGCCAAAAACGTACGTCTGTGACATTCATTTCGAGCCTGTAGACATCATAAGCTGCTATGACCACACAGTGAACGGTCAAACCGTAACGATACCGCGAGGCAGATGGACACTGAAGGAGCGCGCTGTGCCTCAAATTTTTGAGAACGTACCTAAGCATCTTTCAAAACCTACGGTGCCAAAGTCAGCAAGAAAGCCACCCAAAGTGGTCAGTGGTTTCTGCCCAAGTTTCTTCCTGCCAAAGTGATGAATATTTCTACGACGAAACTGACGCATGTGACGGCATGGATGTTGATGAAAGCACCGATGTTATCACGCTATGAACTGCGCCCTGGCTTGCTGTTGTGCAGGGCAGCCCGACATTTGATTCGTGGAATGTGAGGGCTTCTACCATCCAAGTTATCTTCTACAAACTCGAAGAGTCTGGGGGTGTTGTGTACATTGAAAAGGCGGTTGTAATCCGGCAAGACTTGGCGACTGAAGTTAGTTCAAGAGGTGTGCTTGTCCCGCCGAGCAGCTACATCGAGAAAGATGGAAACATTCCGACCCTGCTAACAAGCCTGAAGAATTTAACAATGTTTCTTCGCTACATCGACGCGCTCAAGATTTGCCCTGGGTGTAAATGTGAGCTGTTTCCAGGTATTTTATCGTCAAAGGCAGCCATGAAAAGGCAGGGTGTATGGCGAAACAAGAAATGCATGGTGCTGTCAGGTGAGCACTTGTGCCCTCCATGCAAAAAAAACAAAAAAAAAACTTTGGTGATAGAATGAAGCGTCGTCCTTAAAAAAGCACAAAACGGGAGGCTGAACGTGAAATTCAAAACCTAAAGAAAAAGGCCTTCAGGGCCACTGTGTTTCGCGAAAGAGCTAGAAGAGAAGTGTCTACACTGAGACGCTGTTTGTCTGAAGTTTCAGCGAACAAAGTTGAAAAAGCAGTGGAAAGTCTTCCGCAAGCACAGCAACTTGCCTTTAGGTCAGCATTGAAAGTCGCAAAGGCGAAATCGCCGCGAGGAAGGCGTTATGAACAGGAATGGCTCATGACTTGTCTTCTACTGAGAATTTCAAGCCTAAGAGCTTATAAACTAATGTCAAAAATGAAGCTCATGCCACTTCCAACAACCACAAGGCTGAGACAAATGATGAAAGGAATGCCATGTGAATTCGGCTTCAACAAGGTATCTCTTGACAGTATTGGGGCCTTAATGAAGAACAAAGCAGGAGTACAATGCTACGGAACGCTAGTACTGGACGCGATGAAGGTGCGAGAGGTTGTCGCATTTAACAAGAGTACTTACAAGGTTGATGGCTTCGTTGATTATGGAGATGGTCATGACTCAGAAACAACAGCCGACCACGCTTTGGTACTCATGTTTGTGCCTTTATTTCACTCCTGGGTGCAAGCAATTGCAAGTTTTGCTACGAGACATGCAGCCCCTGGAAGAGTGCTAGCTAGGCTTGTTTTAGAAGCCATTTTGCAGTTACACAAGCACAATGCAACAGTCGTCGCTGTTATCAGTGATGGTGCCAGCACCAACAAGGCCATGTGGTCATGTTTTGGTATCAAAGGCAAGCTTCATGAATCGAAACACAGAGTTGACCATCCTTGTGTACCTGATCAGCAGCTCTACTTCCTGTGCGATGTACCGCACATCATCAAGTGCATAAGGAACTATCTTATGCGCCACAAGTATGGCATGGTAAGTAGATTAGAATGTTTTTACTTATTTTTCATGCGTGAGCAACTCTGAATTAAGGAGTGGCTTCTGCAATGGAACACCTTTCTTCGTCTCACTGTTGTTTTTAAAAATTGCAGATCGGTGAACACAACATAAACTTTGACCACTATCGAAGACTCCAAGAAGTAAATGGGAAACAGCAGCTTCGGGTGGTTCCGAAATTGACAAAAGAGCACGTGAGCCCAGACAATCTGCGAAAGATGAACGTGAGTCTGGCTGTACAGGTAAACAAAAATGCCCTATCTACCATATTTAGATGCCTTTCATAGTTGACAACTGCTTGTTTATATGCATAAATGTTTGTTTACAAAAATAAAGCCGCAAATGTTTCATATATGTTGTTCTCAGCTTTTCAGCCGAAGCACTGCCATTGGGTTAAAAGTGTACCAGCGGTTAGAGGAGCCTGACCTGAAAGACTGCCATGGAACTGCTCAATTCACCCTCATGGTGAACAACCTGTTCGATGCCCTGAATGTGAAGCTTCCGAAGTTTGGAATAACAAGTTCGTCAAAGGAAGTTGAGGTAACGATAATACTTTACAGCATCTGTTGCACTGTTGTGAAATAGTACAGATAATGCTTCATGACATCTGTTGCATTGTTGTGAAATTAATTTGCTCACTGGCTTATTTTGAAGGTCATCCAGGAGTTCCTTGATGCTGTAAATAAGACCGAGGAAAACCATATCACCAATGGGACAGTGATGTTTGCATCGCAAGTTACAATGGAGTCGCTTCGTGTTACGCTTGCATCAGTACGGGACCTCATAACAGATCTTCTCTCTAAAGGAGCGCGTTATGTGCTCACGAGCAAACTAAACCAGGATCCTTTAGAGGTAAGCCGTTTGTTCTTTTTGTTTATCACGTTTATGTTTGCGCACATTGCTTTTATAAAAAAAACACGTCTTCCTTTTCTTCAGAGGTTTTTTGGTGTGACAAGAAGTTATGGAGGGGATGAGGATCACCCTACCCTAATCAGCTTTGCACACATATATAGGCTTCTGAGCCTGTATACACCAATCGGCACTTGTGTCACTGGGAACGTGAGTGATGAGCAAACTTTTGTGCTTGCCACTGTTGCAGACAGCATGAAAAGGGGAAGAAAGGACACACTGTCGTCCCACGAAAGACTCCAGGAGGCTATTCGAGCGAAGTTGGCAGAAAACTCTTCTACTTCACAGAATGAAACACTGACAGCACCTGATCATGGGTACTCCACACCAGCAGCACAGGACTGTGTTATTTACTACTTGTGCGGCTATCTTGTCCACTCTTACCTCAAGCATCAGAGGTGTTCTGACTGTGTACGTAATATCCAGTCCGAAAATGCAGAGTGCCCGGAGGCATTTCTCACTTTGGAGAGGGAATTTAAGCATGGGAGCCTCAAATTGCCATCATGGGAGCTCTTCTGTATGTTTCGAGGCATCGAAGCAAAAATTTCGGATGAGCTGCAAAAAGAATCGGCTCTGCTCAGAGACATTTTGGAGCCTCCTCGAAGCTCTTGAGGACTGCGACATTACTAGTGTGGGCTGTTCTGTTCACAAGGTCACCACTACGGCAGAGCTTCTTCACTCCTACATAGTGCTAAGACTGCATTTCGCTGCCAGAGATACTTGTAAAAGCTTCAGCTCTTCAGAAAAAGTCGCATCTGCTAGAAAGAAAGTGAAGCTGATGTGAAGGCTTGCAGTACAACTCTGACCACTTAACCCTTGTAAACATGTCCCTGTAAATAATGCAGCTGCTGCTTTCAGTTTCATGACGTCAAATAAAAATTACAAAACAATTTTTTTCTGGCTTCCTTGCTGGTTCTTGATTTTCTAAGCTTTTCAGTGGATTTTGGCCGTGAAACTCGTGTTCTGGTAAGGTTAGAATATCGCTGAGCATTACGGTATCCGGGGGTGATTTGCACATATACTGGCCAAAAATAAACGCCGGCTACAACGCGAACAGGAATGAAAGTAAGCGCGTTGTACAGTTTGCCTTTTCTTTTTGTCATGTCTTACGTGCTGTTTGTTTCTAGTTATAATGTTGCGAAAAAAAAAACGAAAAAGCTCTTTTCGGTAAAGGTTAAATGCGAGCGAAGTTTCACTTCTGCTTCTCGAATAAAAGAGTTAACCGCTGCGGTAGTCTCCTGTCGGCGCCTTTCCCGTTGTAGCAGTAGCAGACGACACGCCGAGATCGATCCTAACGCTACCGCAGCGCCACCGCCTGGTTGGCGATTGCGGTAAGCCGCCCCACGCCAATGGAATGCCGCGCGCTTTGCCAACTGAAGCTATCTAAAAACGTTGGTGTGTGTATGTCAGTTTGTGCGAGCGTATATGGGCATCTATTTAGCACGCCGGTGTGAAGCTCCAGTGCCTTTTGCTGGTCACCGTGTGAGCACTTGTTGACAGACAACGAAATTATCAGTGGAGCAAGTATTTTCAACGGCCGGTTGGTGTTTAGTGTGAACGCATCAAGGTATTTCGCACCGTTGATCCGCGCTGGATATAGGCCCGATTCCTCACCGAAACACCGCGAATACTTCGCTTCAATGTGCCGAGTTACAATTAATGGCGAATAATGATATCAGTGGTAACAAAAGTAAGCTGTTGCGACTGTCAGCTCTTGTCTCTGGAATTTCACCGTCTAAAACTTTGAAGCGATACGAAGTAGGCTTCGCTAGACCCCGGCATCAATCTTGCCGGTGGCCGGTGTGCGCCGGAGATGGGGGCTTCGGAAGTGTCACCACGGGTTCGCTCACAGCGGTCTCCGTGCGAGTGTCCGTCTAATAATGGTCGTGTGAAGCTTCAGTGGCTTTTGTGGGGCACCGTATGATCATTTGCTGACAGACAACAAATGATCAATGCACACCAAGCAATTGCAACAGCCGATTAGTGTTTAATGTGAACGTGACAAGATTTTTCGCACCGCTCAATCGCACTGGACACCGGCCCGATTCTTCAAGCCAGAAGCCGAATGTCGCACATCGAACATACGAGCATCTTACAGACTAACATCTAGACCATCACGTTATTGTGGCTATTGTGGTGTTCTGTTCCGTCGTGCGATACGTAATGCAGCGCGTTGTATGCAGTACACCCACGGCGATTCCAGTAAACGAAAACGAGCCCCTGCATGCACAATCGGCATACAAGCAGCTTAGAATGCCGAAAATATGGCAAGGTTCCTTTTGGCGTTGCATAAACTTGTTGCCAGACTTTGGGGTGGTTGTTGCCAGACTGCCACTAAATTTGGCTAAAAATGTTTCTCCTGTAGTTGTGGCTTCTCCGTATGAGTTTGGTGCCATCCGCGGTGCGTTTCGCGAGTGCATGAGCGACGCTGGCCGTTTTTATTAACGGAATGAACCAAGCCTACCATAAGCCGCGCTCGAATTCTGCTAGGCGCGGTTTATTCCGTTAATTAAATTGGTCTCCTAATCGCACGGCAGCCCCACGCTCGACTTCTGCTAGGCGCGGTTTATTTCGTTAACTAAATTGGCCTCCTAATTGCACGGCAGCCCCACGCTCGACTTCTGCTAGGCTCGGTTCATTCCGTAAATAAAACGAATTCTGTAATGCGCAGTTCATTCCGTTAATTAAAAGGGCCAGCGTCGCTCATGCACTCGCAAAATTCACCGCGGATAGCACCAAACTCTTACGGAGAAGCCACAACTACAGAAGAAAAATTTTCAGCCAAGAAACGCACCGCGGATGGCATCAAACTCTTACTGAAAAGCCACAACTACAGGAGAAACATTTTTAGCTAAATTTAGTGGCAGTCTGGCAACAACCACCCCAAAGTCTGGCCACTACTTATGCAACGCCAAAAGGAACCTTGCCGAAAATATCCATGTTGAGCGCAGCTTCGTTTTACGTGAACGGTGTTACTTGGCATATCAACGCTAGCGGTGAGCTTTCCGCAGTGATGTATTGGTGTGCCGTCCAAATTTTGATTGCCGGCTCTCGCAGCCGCTGATATCGCTCTGAGCCTCTAGGCCTAGAAAGTTGACAGGAGGCCGAAGGCGCACGCTGTTCCTATTGGGTCGTGACGAAGCGCCTATATTCATGAACAGAACTAATGTTGCCACAGTTTTGTCCCGTGTGAATGAAAGTGCTATTCGCTTCATTTTCATTGTTAGCGGCGAAGGACAAACAACCGTATGTGTGTAAACCAGGGCTTCCAACGTGACGCACTTTAGCGCTGTACGTGCCGAATCACGCATTTTTAGTTCTGCCTACATAATTTGCCTCAGTGACAGGCAAGCAGTTTAGAAACGCCAGACTCTCGGAACTCGCGACATTTCAAGTTCAAGGTGAGCTTTAAGTGCAGGACCAATAGAAAAAGAAGAAAAAAGACAGGCGTTGTCTGGTTAGTACTAGCTTAAGCATGACATAATTACCTGCACAAAGATACCTAAGAAGTACTTACGCCCAGTCATGTAAGTACAGAAAGGGCTGAGAAATATCGTAATTTATAATTTCAATAAACTAATATTAGGATTACTGGCTTAGCATAACATTATAAATGAAGGCTTAGATTTTATAACATCACCTTCATACATGCGAAATGTGAGTCAATATGATCCACCATGACTTGTGGAATAGACATACTGATGAAAGCTGAAACCCGTTTTAATATATGCTCTTCAGGGACAATTTATGATGGATTGTTCGTAATTGTGTCAAATTTATGCATTTTGATTCTAAGGCACCTGATATTCCATTAATGAAAAGAGAAAGTGGCAATGTATTGATCTGCACATTTTCTGCATCTAATCTGAGTTGGTGTGCAATTAAATATCTAGTCTGAAATTAGTCCTATTCTGTTTTTGCTTAAAGGTTGTCAACTCTCCGGCTCAAAGTATGTGGGCAAAGAAGTTCCAAGGCATACGGGCAACTGGGTCAGTTTTGCCCAGTCTAAGCAAACAAATTGTAATTTTGGCATGGCCTCTTGAATGGGGCATATCTAACAGCTCGTCAACTATAGTGGGTGTTCAGCAATGTGCTTGTTTGCAGCAATGCGCAGCACGCTGCAGTTAAATAAGCCCTAGCTGTCTTATAGGAAATCGTGTACATGTCTGCATATCACATTTCGAGTGAGTTGAACTAAAAGCAGTTTGTGTGTGCAATAGTACAGAACACCGCCAAAGAGGATATAAACTGCTTTGCAATGTCTAACTCGAGGATGTTTGAGACTTTGGCAATCTATCATTATCTATTCATCCCTATATGGTTTCACCACTAGAACATGGCATATTGAAATGGCCTCAATAAATGTATTGGTTCTATCCCCAACGAGAGCTTTTGCAGGACCTGTTTTGAGTAATTGAAGAAATTAGAAATCTGTCCAAAATAACATACCTGCAAGATCAGTGACATAGCCAGAAATTCTATCTTGGAGAAGAGTGTTGGTCAGTCACACTTTATGTATGTTCGTGGGTGTATATATACATATACTAAAATGAGAAATTTGTTCAGGTCAGAATGCCCCCCTCCCCGCCTACTCCCCAGGATGTAAGACTTACAATGAGTCTTGTTTTTCTTCCTATTAGATTAGTAAAAAACACTTAAATGTCTTTCAAATTTTTTATACTTTTATAAATACAGCAAATTTCTAGAGAAATTAGGGGCACATACACGTGTTGTACATACACTGTGTTGTAGTGAACATATAATTACTCTCATTCCCATGGCAGACGTGGCATGGATATACAAAAGAAAAGGACTATACCTGTACAAATTATGACAGATGTGACAACACCTACGAGTTCAATATTACATATTTTATTTTTCTCCTTGAAATTCATACAAAGAGAATAAAACCAAAGTTATAGCAAGGCAAAGTTCTTACACATGATGGTATGGGTTGAATTTGAAGTGTATTGCCGTAGTTAGACGGGCTTGCCAACCTCAGTCATGGCAAACCCCAGTTCTCTTAAACCATAATCTGTACCTTGCACGTATTAGAAAGAAGGGTACCCAAGAAATACAAGAACAGTAATAGTTGTACATGGCAGGAAACTTACTAGCATGTCTGTCTGTGCCAACACAAATTAAAAAAAATGCGAACATACAGTGAAGTGGCCCCACTTTGCTGGCACAGCCAAAATGCTTATACAGTAAAAAATAATTTTCACAAATTCTGCACCGTTGAAACACAGATTATGCAAAGTATTTCGCAGGTAACTGCGTATGTAGCGTCATTTGGTAGTAGCACCATTAGTTCAAGGCAAGGAGCTGATGAGATGATTATTACATTGACAACAATCATATGATGCCATTAGTACAAGGCAAGGAGCTGATGAGATGATTATTACATTGACAACAATCATATGATGTCAATGGCAAGGGTTATGTTACAGCAGTCAAACTGTTATAAAGGTGCTGAGTGTTGGGTTCTTCAGAGATACTGAACAGGCATAAGAGAGAAACAGATTGTGATGACATCTGCAACTAAGTGACAATGGGCAACATCTTTGGTGAAATGACAACGGCAATAATGCTCCAACAAAGAAATCTCAGGACATAATCAAACTGAATCTATGGTGCACTGCAATGGTGCAGCACTTTTATGTAGCATCTAATAATATAACAAGGTCTAGGTAGCACGGGGCAATTGTGAATGTGTTTCATTCTAACAATGCATATCAAAGGAGAAGCTGTCACAAAGGAAGAATGTGATGCCTGCATGAAAATATTGTAAGTGTTCCTAGCATGTTATGCATTAATTCACACGTGTATATACACATTTAATATATACTGCTGTACTGTTGCAATTAATGTAGATTCTTTTTCTTTGTTTTGCCTCGTTTTGTTCCATCTTCAGTGCTGCCAAGAATGCATGCAGGTCAAAATTAATGTCATACAAAACTTTATTTATTGGCGATGCCCAGTTACTACTGTAGAACAAGTAATGTAATTTAGCTTGATCGGTTTTATGCAGGAATTGTAGTAGAACATGCACTTTCCTGAGAAAAAATGATGAGTAGGCACACGTAGAGGCACATACTGAATGGACAAATGGAAGAGTTTTTGATATATAATTAACTAATATATTAAGAGATCATTGTACTTTGGAGATGACTTTGATTTGACATAACATGTGGAGGTTTCCTCCAGCAAATAACATCGTTTTATTCAGAACTATGGTGGACATACTTGCTTAGCATAAAGCTGAAATAAGAGCCTGTTTACTGCCTATTTCATTTACCAATTAGCAGCACTTTATAACCACTTGTGAACAAACTGGGCAGCAGTCACAAACTGCATAGCCAGAGAAACAGCTCAAAAATGTAAAACATACCTAAATTTTACTAAAAAGGTATATTCCAGAAGTAAACAAAAAGGGGAAATTTTTGTGACCATACCAATCATTGCAGTTGTATTAATATGTAGGTTGTACATGATGTCATGTCATGTACCCACTATTATTTAACACAGATTAGACAAGGACTACAGAATTATTGAACTGGTGCTCTACTGATAGCTTGAATAACTGAACTTTCGAAGCACCAATCATATGTAAATGCCATAGAGGTTCATGTTTTGACGTTGCAGAGTGGGTATGCTGTGCTTGCAGAAAGCATATCCTGTAAATCTGTGGAGACTACTGAAGTGTGGAGTCCTAAATTACTATTCTCCTTTTGATAAAAAAGGTGCAAATAATTTAAACTATATCACAAAAACTGCTTGCAGAACTGGTGGAGGAGAAAGTTACTTGAAGTTGAGTGCTGGCTAACAAGACAACAGCCTCAAAAAATTCACCCTATCAGACACCCGTTTAAGAAACAGCCACATTCTTAAGAAAAAAAAACATTCTCCAGCCATTTTTTAGTCTGTTTCCAATATTAAAATTAAAAACTTCGACAATGCTCGGGTCATCGACACAGAAGGTAGCCACACTAAATGGCAGTTCTAAGTCTTGGCACATCCAAATGACACGTGGAAATATCAACCGCTCAACTGGAACCTAGCCAAGTGTGCATGTTCACGGTCTCTGAAACCAATAGAGGAAACAAAACAGCAACAAGGAGAGCGGGAAGAATAACTGTGTAGAGGAGGAAAATTACTAAGAAAATACACTAGCTTTAGAACCAGCTGGACAGTTACCCCCTCATGAAGAGACTGAATGGGTCTCGAAACGTAGGGCTAGTTTTTAATTTTCACATTTAAAAACCTAAAATTAAGAAGCGGCTGGAGAGTTTGTTTTATTCGTATAATATTCATTCAATGAGACAGATCTCTGTGAAATGTGTTTACATTTACATTTTTTTGTACTCAATTTACTGCATATTAAGTTCCCTGCATTCATGGAAGGACATGCTTGGTGCCCAGTAAGCATTTATTTCATCAAAAGGGCTAGGTAGGTTTTCATGAAAAGCAAGGCATGCTGGCAACGAAAGATCCGGTCTTTCTCTTTGGGCATAAATGTGTTTCTGCATGATACACTGTGCACTTGCCAACTCCAAGGTGGCACTTAGACAGATCTCTGGGAACACATGTTCATTGGTTTCATCGACCAGTGTTCTTGTTTTCTTATTGTTGATCTGAACGAGCTTCTTCTCTTGTACACTTACTTCAGGCGGTCTAATTGGTTTGTTATTTCAAACAAATTATACTTTCCTGGGCTTAATTCCTTTTCATTTGACATGATTTCACATAATATCTGGCGTCCAAATATTGTACAAATGCCATTGTGACAGCGCTCAAGGGTGATGTGAGGCTCACAGGGTACAATTCTGTAAGAATGTAAATAGTGTTGTCTGCTGCAATGCCTCTGGTAATGAGAGTCACAATAACCTAACTTTCACACCAAGATTCTACCGTGGAAGATTCTAGTTTCGCCCAAGCACAGAATATTGGCATTTCTGAAACTTCAGTTGTGAAAACTATACCTGAGGCCGGACCCTCCCAATGTTCTAGCAATACCTCGGCGAACTCACTCATGAGTCGACTCACTCAAACTCAGATGCAGCTGTTAGTCTGAGTCTGAGTGAGCAAGTTTGAGTTTGAGTACGAGCAAGTCTGAGTGAGTTTTACAATTTTTTGTCGACCCATGGTTCTAGCATTAGCCAAATATTCACTATAGTGCCACCATTACAAGACTGATAAGGGCAAACCACTAGCTCCTAGGTACAACGTGCCAGCGGCACAGCGACTCTTTCAAAAAAAAGATCTGTTTTAAGACAAGATGGTGCTTACATTTTATTTCTTAGGCATGCTTAACAACAAAAATACATTTCTCATTGGCACCTTCTCCATGAAGTGTATTTTGCACCATGACCAAGCATACCTAAGCAATGATTCATACCCCACGACCAGGAAGATCAAAGTTTCCGAGTGGCACCATGTGTCGGGAACCGTAGCACTGCTTCGAAACTTTTTCTTGGCAGTTATCTTGGTTTTTGCTGCTTTGACCGTACAAGCGTTCATACGTATTGTCAGTTACAAGTCGAGAGCAATGCAACTTTTTGCTGTGAAAGGATCTCCCCCCAGCCAATGATGTCTCTGAGCCGCAAGATGTCGCTGCCACTTTGTGACATGCTTTGCAATTGCTTGCGTGAGGGCAGCACAAAGTTGATCACCTAAATTGTCACAATGACGCAGCAATGCCATTACCTGGAGGGGGGGGGGTCTTTTGACAGTGGAGAGCCAGGCTGCTCTTGACTCTCAATAGAGCACAGATTAACACAATATTTAGTGGACATGAGGTAAGAACTGTCAGGTACTTCATGGTATGTACAGTCGAACACCACTGCAATGAATTTTATACTATGAAATAGCCAGTACAAGAAGCACAAGATATGGCCTGGTTCGTCTGTGTGATGAACGCAACTACAGTGGTGTCTACTACAGCTAATTTGCTTGTTCAACAAAGCAAATAATCATTCTCGATCACTGAATTGTTGTCTGACAAAGAATCACAGCAATAGGCCTGCAAGAGAATGCTAACATTAAGGGAATACAAATAATGATGGTGTATTTTACTCTTGTGCCAGGGCCATGACAGGTCAGTAGGCAAGTGCAGGGGCATGCTGAAAAGCACATGCGAGTGTAAACGTCCAAGCTATAACAAGACTAACTTGGGCCAGTTGGTTGTACTTCATAATGGACCAGCAGCGCAACCATACAGGGACAGAAACCTATCTACATCTCCCAACTCCATAATCTCACAGCCCAGCATGCCGTGAATCTCGATGGCATTACGTGAGCTGTGGTTGCCCACTCAACAAGTAATACTAGTGTGAAGGAGAATAGTGTTTTTTTTTGGCAAATGCTGTCTCAATCTGCTGTGGACCAGCTTTTTCCTCCATCTCACAATGCTTAACTGCTCTATTCTGTCCATTGTGTCCATTGAAGTTTTCAATGTAGATAATGCAGAGATATGTAAAATGAAGAGTCATCAGTGTTCGACAATGTTTTCTACACGGGCATTTTACTGTATACCACACTGCATTTTACAGGCATGACCACATACACAAGAGCAAGCAATGATGGAAACCAAAAGGTGCAGTACATTACTGTCTGGAGGCACCAGGGATCTTTAGGAATAAAGCCATAAGCCATAACATCAGAGGCAACAGAATAACAGCCAGAAAAGGCTGTGGGCAAGAAGATGAACATGCAAAAACATTGCAAGCCCGAAATTCTAGTTACAAGTAAATGCTATTTAAGAAGATGAAACAAATCTCTTAGTTAGGCTGTTGACGACACTGGTAAAATATGTGATAAACTAATAATGGCAAAAATAAATCTATGCAAAAGGGTTGCTAGTTGGGCAAATTGAAACGAGCAATCTCTAATGGTACAGAGCACAAAGAGAAGACCAGGAAGATGTGAAAATATATTTGAAAAGTGCGAACATATATATATATATATATATATATATATATATATATATATATATATATATATATATATATATATATATATATATATGCATTTCCGATGGAGGCGGAAATGTTGTAGGCCCGTGTGCTCAGATTTGGGTGCACGTTAAAGAACCCCAGGTGGTCTAAATTTCCGGAGCCCTCCACTACGGCGTCTCTCATAATCATATAGTGGTTTTGGGACGTTAAACCCCACATATCAATCAATATATATATATATATATATATATATATATATATATATATATTATATGGTTAAAAAAAGTTATGCCACCCACATGCAATGAGAGATTTAGGCACCAGATTCCAGGATGTGGCTTAATCAAGTTTTTTTGGACTTTAGGCTGTTGATTTTTTAGTTATTTATTTCATAATACTGTCAGCACTCTCTTGAGGGCTCTTACAGAAAGGTTACAACCAAATACAGACCAATCAATATACATCTATGTCAGGTGGTAGTGCAATCAATTAATACATGTGTAACACTTTATTAAATGGACAAACACTGCCTGCATTTACAGCAATGCTTGGCTACGCATTACAAGGCTTAAACACAGCTGGGAGAAAGAAAACAAAGAAACTCAAACCAAGGAAACATGCAGGCTTATCATCTGGCAGCTCCATCACTCAAATACATGTTCAACAATTTTTCGAATTTGCGAAGATCGCTTGCATTTACTACAATGCCTGGCAATGCATTCCAAAGCTGAATTGCAGCTAGAAAAAAAGAATAATGAAACACATCACTCCGACAAGAGTACGGTACTAAAACACACTTGTGATTAACCTGAGTGCTTCGTTTCTCTGGCACTTTTAGGTACAAAGCATTGTTAATTTTTAGTTGTCCTTGCAGTATCCTGAATAGAGCTTTCAACCGGTTCTTTAGTCTTCGTGCCTCAAGCGATTCCAGTTCACAGGACTCCAACATCTGTGTGACAGAATCTAACCGCTAACCGGTGGTAATTCGTGCATAAGAAGCGGACGGCACGGGGTTGAACTTTTTCTAATTTTGTTTTCAGGCTGTCTTGATGAGGATTCCACATGACTGAGGCATATTCTAGTAGTGGTCTAACGAAGGTTTTGTAAGCAACAAGTTTTATATCTCGCGTAGCTTGATGTAGTTTTTGTCTTAAGAAACCTAGTCTCTTGTTTGCTTTCAAGCACACATTGTCTATGTGTGTATGCCATGCCGAATTTTGAGTAAGAGTGACTCCTAAATATTTAAATTGGTTAGCATGGAGGAGTAAATTCTCGTCGATAGAATATTGAAAAGGCTTAACGCCTGTTTTTTAATTATATAAGTACATGTTGATTTTTTGTAGTTTACTTTCATATCTCATAAGTTACACCAATGGCTGAATTTTTCCAAGCAATGACTAATTCTAACTTCATCGTGCTTGCTCATTAGATTTAAATAAACTAAGCAGCCATCTGCAAAAAGTTTTACTCGTACCGTGTGTTCAACCACTGAAAAGATATTGTTGATATATATCAGAAATAACAAAGGGCCCAATACCGAACCCTGGAGAACACCCGAGAACACTTGAAGTGGACCTGACGAGCTGTCTTTAAATTATACTGTCTGTGTTCGGTTACCCAAGCATTCTTTTATCCAAGTCACTAGTGTTCTACCAATACCGATTTCTTTCAGATAGCACTCTAGTTGGTGCTATCAGCCCTACGCTTGAAAGTCATTGCTGCCATTATCATCTGGGAACTCGAAGCAGGTGAAGAGTACATCTGCACATTCAGCCTTGCTTAATGCTCTGTGCAAATTGTGTCATCACAAAGTTGAAGAAAAGATGCACTTTTGGAGCAAGTTTCCCAATTTAAGGGTCACAGGTTTTGCTCAAGACATGTTCACATGTTTTGCTCAAGACATCATCTGTGGCCCAAGCCATGCTTAGTTTATGTGAGGGATGGGATCTTACGCCCTAAGAGCACCAAGCCAGATCAAAGGAACAAGATAGGAGTAAAACAGTTGTGGTAATATATGTGCATAGCACCTCACACAGGCTAAAGAAGATAGGTGAAAGGACTAGAGTTTAGGTGGTTTTTTCGTTCCCTGACAAGCTCTTTGACATGTGCAGGTAGACTTCTCGGGTGTACAAGAAATGAAGCTGTTACACACACCATAGGCATAAGCCTGTACCTTAGGTTAAATGCATTGCGTATGCTATCCCTCCAATGTGTAGCAGGAGGCACGTGCACCAAACAGAACACTGCTTGAATGAGAGGCTCTGTGAGCACCATTACAACATCCAAGCGATGGCATCTAGGCGCTTTAGTATTCACGTGCGAGGTTGAAAGCGTAGGCCTGTCCTTGAAGGCACAGTGGTCGTTGCACGTAGACTGAATCAAATGGAAGAGGAAATCAAGGCAGAGGAGATTACACGCTCTGAGGACTAATGCGTCAGCATGCACGCCGCTGGTGCTGTTCATACCCGTTCTGAGAACCGCAGAGAGAGATGAGCAAGCTGAGAGCCGCAGGCAAGGGCTGGCGTTGCTGGATGGCCCATTTCGGGCTTTGGTGACGTCATCAAGTGCCACCTGCTCTAATTCGTGGCTCGACTGCTAGACGTGGTAGTATGTGAAAATGCATCAAATTATATATTTTCTTGTGGTTTCTGCATCGAATGAAGGTTGTCTCTATTAGTTTTAGGGCCAAATATTTCAATTATACTGAAAGTTTAGGCAACAAAAATTTCATTCAGTAACCATCAGAGAACCACCAGTGGACTCAATTTCTGGAGAAAAAGACATAGTGAAGCACACAATAGAAAATTGTAATATTGGTGCAGCACTCACTGAAATCATAAAACATACTGGACAGTTAGA
Source organism: Rhipicephalus microplus (assembly GCF_013339725.1). NCBI lineage: Eukaryota > Metazoa > Arthropoda > Arachnida > Ixodida > Ixodidae > Rhipicephalus > Rhipicephalus microplus. Next base: position 140,668,186 of record NC_051169.1, read on the forward strand.
ATTATCAGGACTAATCTACATAAAATGGCGGTCAACTGTATAAATTTTGCTTGATTCCCAGCAAGCACTGAGCTCTAATGTATGACTACCTCCAGAAATGTGAATAGTGAACATAGCCAATGCAATGTTCACGCAAATATTACAAAATTTACTAAGCTCAGTGATGAAAAGTGCTGAAGAATTTCTGTGTAGCTAAACATAATGCCAAGAGTTACTAGTCTGCAGCAGTGAAGAAAGCAGAGCGAGGGCTAATAAAGTTAAAATGTTTCTTTTTGTACACGTACAGCAGTTCAAAAAACTCCCCACAGTGATTACCATCTTCGATGATAACATTGTGAGTTGTGTCCTCTACAGCAAAAGCATGGTAATGATTATCAAAATACCTTGTGTTGAGTAGTGAGGCAACCACAAACAGCTTCAGGTCACACAAAACTATCAATGTCACTTTAGTAAAATGTGGCAAGTCATCTCTTGCTACATGGATGGGTATCACACAACCTACACAGAGTGTTCTTTCAGCAACAGTAGTTGAGGCCACACAATGCATGCCCTTCAAATCTAAACCAAGTTCCTGGAGCCTATCATGCAAGAGGTCAGGCAATGTGTTAACATCCACTTTTTTGCTTCCTACAAAAGTCAGCAAATCCAAGGGTTGAGACAATGCATACATGCACTTCATTTGGTGTCGGCGACAAAGTGTTGAGCAAATGTTCTTAAAGTTACGGGTTTTCCTAGAAAGTGATTTGAAAAATTGGTGTTTGGCCTCAAAGCGTATGCAAGAGAGCTTTGACAGAGGGCCATACAAAAGCATCAATCCAGGGTAATGAACTAAATAGTGCATCTTTGGTATTAAGTTTAATGTATTAAAAGTCTCTTTAAAGGCATAAAGAAGTCTTCAATGAGCACTTTCAAATAAGCACACGCGCTGTGGCATACTTGGGGATAGATAGATATGTGGAGTTTAACGTCCCAAAACCACTATATGATTATGAGAGACGCCGTAGTGGAGGGCTCCGGAAATTTAGACCACCTGGGGTTCTTCAACGTGCACCCAAATCTGAGCACACGGGCCTACAACATTTCCGCCTCCATCGGAAATGCAGCCGCCGCAGCCGGGATTCGAACCCGCGCCCTGCGGGTCAGCAGCCGAGTACCTTAGCCACTAGACCACCGCGGCGGGGCCATACTTGGGGAGCCAGAACTATATCTACCACAGTACGCAATGCAAGGTGAACTTCGTACGCTGCATTTCCGTTTGGGACAATGTCATCGACAAGAAATGAAAAAAAACGAAAAAAACATAGCTTTTCTGCGGCTGACCCCTTAATGGTGGTTGTTCAGAAAATTGCCTGCCGTGTCAGAGGAGGCAATCTGGACTCCTTGTCTGGTCCTCGAAAGGGGAATGCAGCAAGTCTCTCATTTAACTCTTCAAGGGTCAGAATATCATCTCTTATAATCCGCCGAGTGACTTGCTTCATTACGAATGGTATTACTCCTTCAAAAATATCATGCATGACGTCGGGGGGCAGCCCTTGAGTCACATCAAACGATTCCAAAGAACTCGGGCAGCTTTTACCCGTTATGCTGTAAATGCTGCAAAGGCTTGGGTCCTGCTGAATCAGCTGGATGAGACGATCATGTGTCTGCTTATTTCAAATGCTGAAGTCCTCTTCATGCCACTTTTCATTAATTTCTGCTTTCGTTGCCAGACAGTAACGGCAGATAGACCCAGATGAAAAACATTCACGAAAGCCACCAATTTGATGGCTAGCCAGATTGTCCCCGCACACGAACAAAAGCGACCCCTTCACTACTTCGCCATTCAGTTCAATGCCAACTTCTTCAAGTGTCTGGAGATCTTGAACGACTAGCCGGACAACTTCATGCAAAGAGTACTTGGCTACAAGGAAGCTTTTTACAAGAAGGACTAGGTATTTGTCAGTTGTCTTAGACCGAAACTTTGCTGGAAAGTTCAGAATGGTCAAATATCCAGCGAAAAGCTTGTGCTTTCCTCGTTTACTGCCCAGGGGGTTACAAATTTCAAAGTTGTCAAAATATAGTTGCAGAGCAATTTGCTTATTCCTGCTGGCATTTTTAAGACACTGTGTCCTTGATAATATGTGCCATCACACATATCGCATAGAAGGGTTGAGTGGCCTTCTTCGATTTTTCGAAATTGCGAGCTCTTGCAACAGCTCTAATTGTTTCCAATATTGAAACATATTCAAAGTTGTCACTGCTACATTGCCTAGACAGATTTATAGTCTTAGAGGGCACAAAGTCAAAAACGCTTTTCCAATGGTTCTCCCTACCCAATTTGCTGCCGAGCTGCATCAGTGCATCTGAATTTAGTGATTCTTTACAAAGGGTGGTGAAATTGGTCAAATCATTAGCTATTTCATTTATCGTGCTTTCCGGCAGTTGCCTGCCCTCCTGCCATTTTAAAAGTAGGGGAGACAAATGCACGACGAACTGATCACTGGCCCTAACAATATTATTACCAGGCTCAGCACTGTCTTCCTCGATGGTTTCCTCAATGGATTCTTCGATGGTCTCATCCACTCCATCATATGTCTCAGGCAGCAGCAGGTCCACAGATTTTTCGTTGATGCTTGAGGAGAACAAATGTTGGTGATGGCGGGTGACATGTTTGCGAAATGAACTATAAAGTCTGTAATTTCTCATGCACCCCTCCAAGTTGCAACTCCAGCTGTCCTCTGTGCCATGCGAGGCACAAAAATGCCGAAAAAGGGCAGCCAAAGAATGTGTCCGGCGCTGGCAGCGGATACATGTATATGTATTCTTTGCATCCATCTGGAATGAAAGGAGGTTGAAATATCAATACCTTACAATGTTATGTGCAGATGTTTCAAAAGTAAAACAGAGCACACAATCTGTGGCCAAGCTACACAAAAGTGAATGCTGGCACACTCCATCAGACAAGTGGTTCTTTATTTTTATAGAACAATGTACTAGAGGATAGTGCTATAATTTCCATTTAAAAATAAAGAGCCACTTTTCTGATTAAACATATTGGTGACAGCTCATGTGCTCCGTTTTACTTTTTAAGACAACTAAAATAGACAGGCAGATGCCCGGGGGCTTTAAAATTTGGAGTTACGGAAATGCAAACTACTTTTTAGAAGCCCCATGCGAAGTATAGAAATCAAATAATGTGCATGGTACTGGCACTCTTTCGGATACTATCTGCACAGTTGTGTACATTGCGAACTAGTACTGGTTCCTCCAAGCATGTCATAGATGCTGCCGGTTTCAAGGTTTCACATGGTTTCTCCACTTCTTGAAGTTGTGGAGTGAAATGCATGTGAGAGGGAAGCTGCATAAAACTATTGTGTAAAATATTGAACATTGGCAGTGCCATTTGGCCGTGCCATATGATCCTTCTTTTCCCTGCATTTTCAGCTTCATCGACAACTTTAAAAGAAGAATAACCATTGATGTAACGACTATGAATGATCTGAGAACAAATAATAGCCACGCGCACTGGGTGCAACATCAGTTACGGTGTATATACAATCATAAACGTGAACAAAGCATCATGGTGGAAGTGCTGTGAACACCAAATGCAGCAGTTAATTATCACTACAAGTAATACCACTACATTAAACTTGTCTGTACTATCTGTACGTTCTCATTAGGCCTAATATTGTTTACGTTGCATACGATTGATCTGAGTTTGTTGTACAATAAACAATTTTTTTATATCTAACACGGCCTAAACATGAGTTACAGAGCGATGTTTATGAGTTGCTACTTCTGCCGATAAGTTTCACAAGTCAATGCCTGCAGCCACTTGCGCAACTTTATTTTACGGTTTTTATTATGCGTGTGCAGCCTGGTTCCCGCAGCAGTCCTCAGCGCCAGTTGGCGCCAATAGTTGTGTTGTTCTTGATCAGCGCATGTGAGCTCCGGGCCGCGACATATGAATTTCGCAGTATATATCATCAAAAGCGTTTCGTATAACCGCAGCGAGCTATGGAAACCAGCGTTGCTTGCGTCGACATTCTCGAGGATGGCCAAAAGAAGAAAGTGAAGCTGCAGACTGGGCTACAGGACGAGCTGCTCTTCGCACTGTCGTCACTGACTTCTGTCTCTGACGACACGTTGGTAAGTACCTTGGTGTTCGCAGCTTAATATCACGGTGCCGCGCCAACGCTTTCGATAGCGATCGATCCCCGCTCGCTTTTGAGAAATTTAGCTGCCGACTTGACCGCGGCCAAAAAGGCCTCGCGCAACCCAACCAGTCGCCCTTTGTTGCAAATTATTGGACCGCCGAGTGGAGGACCCTGCTGTTATTTTTACTACTCAACCCCGTATTATGAGTTCCTGCCGGAAAATAAAGGCACCTCAGTGGTGAAGTTATTTTTCATTGCTGGGGTCTGTTTTAATTTATGGCGCCCATGCAATGCCTTGGAACACAGTGAATTACAACTCGAAAAAGCCATACAAGAAAGCGGCGCTTCGAGAAACAGATAAAAATAATCTAGGGCATGAATGCATTTAAATCAACGCGTTGATGCGTGTGTGCATCCCGCCAGAAATATTGGGTGTTTGTCTAGAAAGTGCTGGTATACACACAAATCGGCAAGGTTCCTTTTGGCGTTGCATAAATTTGTTGCCAGACTTTGGGGTGGTTGTTGCCAAACTGCCGCTAAATTTGGCGGAAAAGTTTTCTCCTGTAGTTGTGGCTTCTCTGTAAAAGTTTGGTGCTATCCGCGGTGCACTTCATGGCTGGACATTTTTCTTCTGTAGTTGTGGCTTCTCCGTAAGAGTTTGGTGCTATCCGCGGTGCATTTCTTGGTTGAAATTTTTTTTTTCTGTAGTTGTGGCTTCTCCGTAAGAGTTTGGTTCTATCCGCGGTGCATTTCGCGTGTGCATGAGCGACGCTGGCCGTTTTTATTAACGGAATGAACCGAGCCTAGCAGAAGTCAAGCGTGGTGCTGGCGTGCAATTAAGAGGCCGTTTAAATTCCGTTTTAATTAACGGAATGAACCGCGCATTATAGAATTCGTTTTATTTACGGAATGAACCGAGCCTAGCAGAAGTCGAGCGTGGGGCTGCCGTGCAATTAGGAGGCCAATTTAATTAACGGAATTAACCGCGCCTAGCAGAAGTCGAGTGTGGGGCTGCCGTGCAATCAGGAGGCCAATTTAATTAACGGAATAAACCATGCCTAGAAAAGTCGAGCGCGGCGCTGCTGTGCAACTAAGAGGATGTTTTCATTCCGTTTTAATTAATGAAATGAACCGCGCATTACAGATTTCGTTTTATTTACGGAATGAACCACGCCTAGCAAAAGTCGGGCGTGGTGCTGCCGTGCAATTAAGAGGCCGTCTTAATTAATGGAATGAACCGCGCATTACAGAATTCGTTTTATTTACGGAATGAACCGCGCCTAGCAGAAGTCGAGCACGGCGCTGCTGCGGAATTAAGAGGCCGTTTTAATTAACGGAATGAACCGCGCCTAGCAGAACTCGAGCGTGGCGCTGCTGCGCAATTGAGAGGCCATTTTAATTAACGGAATGAACCGCCCATTACAGAAGTCGAGGCGCGTTCTCTTGCTTTGTGCGCAGCTGTGCGATTAAGATATCGCATCTCAGTATTAGGGATTACGGGGAAAACTGAATAGAGTCGCAGGAGGTGATGCACTGCCCCCCTCCCCCTTACTTTTCTTTTTTTTTTCCTCTCTCAGCTGATCGTGTCGCGTCGACCGCGCGCTACGACGGGGGACGCTACGCTTCCCCTAGCTGTGTCAGCACAAGAGACATATCGTTCGGACTCGTATATACATGTGATGAATAAGCGTTCCCAGGCTGGTTAATCGGGGTACGTCGGATATGCTACAGCTATGTACGCCTGGAAGGCTGCTTTATCGAAGCAGATGGAGCGAATTAAGCGCGACTTGCGCTTACCTGTAAATGGGACCCGGCCGACGAGCCGCCGTCGCTTACAAGGCCCCGCCCACAATAAGCACAAATTGTCTCTCAGCTCAAGAGCGCAGTATAAAACAATAGGGTGGGTACATAATTACCTCCATTAATAAAAGAAAAGGGTCTTTCACGTTGGGACGTGTGTTAATTGATGTCCACCAAAGCCAGGCGAGGTGAGACGGCATAAGTGAGGTAGTCGTCTTGTTGCTGTTGTGAACGAGACGGCGCTTGTTTTTGTGCCATTCACTTTCAATCCTTTGCGTGTTGGCGCCTGTCGTAGGATCAACGAAGTTGACACTGTGGTTCACGGTGTGCCAGTCCAAGTTTATCGGTGTTCCGTTGGCATCCACAAGTCTGGGTATGCACTGGTACGCGGCCCACTCGTCGCTGTACACCGTCGTCCCGGGAAGAATGTGCTGCCGGTCGAAGCGATGGCGCAGGCGACAGTCCAATTTCACGAAGGAAGGCCTCTTCCGCGGCAGAGTACCTTATGATGTCGGCGATTTCGACAATGACGGGGTCTATCCGTGGCGTGGCCATGACGACACGCTTCCTGAACTGGTAACAGTGTAGTTTGCATGGCTAACGTTACGGCATTTTATAAGGGTGATGAGGTGAAAGGGGGATAGAGCGCTCTAACGTTGACAGGGCGCCTACGTGATGCAGCATCAGCGGGGAAAGAAGGGGTGGGTCACGGCGCCGACGTGGCGCGAGCATTTGCGGAGAAAGAGTGGATGGGCAAAGACGCCTGGAATAAAAAAAACATAAAAAAAACCTTTTTGGACCTCTAACGTTGGTTGACATGGCGCCGACCCGACGCGACGCGAGTGTCTGCGGAGAAAGAGGGGGTGGGCAAAGACGCCTGGAATAAAAAACATTAAAAAAAACCTTTTTGTACCTCTAACGTTGGTTGACATGGCGCCGACGCGACGCGACGCGAGTGTCTGCGGAGAAGGAGGGGGTGGGTCACGGCGCCGACGTGACGCGAGCATATGTGTGAAAATACGGGATAGGCGAAGAAGCGTAGAATCGTACAACACCTAGGTCACGTACTCCACTTCGGTGCCCCTCCTTCTCCCCAGCAACGGTGACTTGAGCGGGAGTGCGAACGACGTTACGGGATGCTACGTGATGTGACCCACGTATCACGTAAACAGTACACTACCCAGGGCACGTACTCCACCTCAGTGCATTTGGCGTCGAGACATGGCCAAACTTGCTCACGTAAACTTCTTAAATTTCCTTATTTGGTGCTCCCTATCTCGGTCGCAATCCCTAAGCTTTAGGATCATGATTCTTATGAATTGCCGTAACGTTAGTTGTGCAAAGTACATTGTCACCATTTCAGGAGCCATCGCGTTATTGGACTGTCGAAGACGCCATCGTTCGAGCGGCAGTTCGACCTGCAGACAGTCGGGAACAGCACAGAAGCGGCCGCCGACATACGAGTGATGGGGAATTCGCAAGAACCTCAGCTTAATTATGGTGACCCAGGATGCAGTAAGTCGTCACGTACAATCGCCCCGGCAAAAAAAAAAAAAAAAAAAAAAAAACGAGCAGACCCACACTTCAGGTACAATGGTTGCAGGAAACAGCTAGCTGTCCCAGCTCCGCGGGACACTCACGATGCAGGGTAGACAGGTTCAAGGCTCCTTTTTTTGCCTCTCGAGACGTACTTGGTCGTTGCACGTCTCAACGTGAAAGACCCTTTCCTTCGATTAATGGAGGTGATCGCTCGCTGATATCTCGTTTAGGGATCCCTGCCATATCGTGATTGATGAGCGTGTAGTGAGACATATTATGCCATTTTATTCTTATGTACCCACCCTATTGTTTTATACTGCGCTCTTGAGCTGAAAGACAATTTGTGCTTATTGTGGGTGGGGCCCTGTAAGCGACGGCGGCTCGTCGGCCGGGTCCCATTTACAAGTACGCGCAAGTCGCGCTTAATTCGCTCCATCTGCTTCGATAAAGCACCCTTCCAGGCGTACATAGCTGTAGCATATCCGACGTACCCCGATTAACCAGCCTTGGAACGCTTATTCATCACATGTATATACGAGTCTGAACGATATGTCTTGTGCTGACACAGCTAGGGGAAGCGTAGCGTCCCCCGTCGTAGCGCGCGGTCGACGCGACACGATCAGCTAGGGAGGAAAAAAAAGAAAAGTAAGGGGGGAGGGGGGCAGCGCATCACCTCCTGCGACTCTATTCAGTTTTCCCCGTAATCCCTAATACTGAGACGCGATATCTTAATCGCACAGCTGCGCACACAGCAAGAGAACGCGCCTCGACTTCTGTAATGGGTGGTTCATTCCGTTAATTAAAACGGCCTCTTAATTGCGCAGCAGCGTCGCGCTCGACTTCTGCTAGGAGAGAGAGAGAGAGAATTAACTTTAATAAAGGTCCTGAAAGGGACTGGGCACCCCTTACGGGGGCCAGCCCGGTGGCTTCGCTCATGTGGGGACTGGGAGTCGGAGCTCGCCAGCCACCTTTTGGGCCTTCTGGACGGCCTGGTGTTGAAGGGCCCTGTCGGGGCTCCTGAGGTGGTTGAACCAGTCGTCCTCGGTGGCAGGGGACCCGAAGCTAGCGTTTAGCACGGGACACTGCCACAGCATGTTAAATCGCACCTTGAATTTTGGCATTTGGGGCATTCTGGCCTTATATCTGGTAGATATTTGCTGCAGATATAGGGGCTGGGGTAACTGTGCGTTTGCAGCAGTCGAAGCGTTAATTGTTGTGTTTATTTAGTGCAGAGTGAGGTGAGGGGAATTCCTTTCTAAATAACTTATAGTGCGAGCAAATTTCATGATATGATAGGAGTGGCTCCCGGTGCGTGTTGGTGTCCCCGGCCAGTGAGCCGGACCGTGACCCCCCGCGGCACGTAAGATCACGCGCGAGGTTATGGGCCAGCTCATCACCGTTGGGGACCCCTGGTTGAACGTCGATCCCTTCATGACCAGGGAACCAGTGGATATGCTTGTCTACAGTTATCTGAACAGATGCTAGAACTCTTAATGCCGCCTGGCAAAGTGTACCGTGGCTGTATGCCAGTGCAGCTGGTTTAGAGTCGGTAAATATTGTGTCACGCTGAGGGAATGTTAGAGCAAGGGCAATGGCCACTTGTTCAGCCTCGCAGGCTTTCTGAGTTTTTACGATAAGAGCATTAAGAGCTTTTCCGTCTGGGGCGACCGCCACAGCTGCAAAGTCGGGTTTGTCCACGTAATTAGTGGCGTCTACGAAAACCACGTCTGTCGCGTGTAGGTTGGCCACTTTTAGTAAGGATTGAGCTCGTGCCCTTCTTCGAGCCTGATTGTGCACCGGGTGCATGTTCCTGGGGAAGGGTAGCACTGTGATTTTAGCGTGAAGGTGTTGCGGTAATGGTTCTGGTTCGTCGACTTGAATTGGCATAGGAAGACCTATGTGTGAGAGGAGTTCCTGACCCGCAGCTGTCGAAGACAGGCGCATGAGTTGGGACATTCTTTGTGCTTCGATAATTTCTTGGAACGTGTTATTTCCTTTTTTGGCATCAGAGGCTTCGGTATGCCCTTATGGTGTGTTTTTTGGGGCAACTTGTAGTAACGCTATTGCATTTCATTTTCAGCTGCTGCTTGAGTTTGACATTCTTTATAAAAAGAATGTTGTGGATGAATTTACCAAAGGGTGTCAAAAGCTGTGCGATTTGGCGCTCAGGAATGGAGACGACAGAGAAGTGGCCAAATTCAGCGAAGCTGCTGGAGGCAAAATATGCAATTGCCATTTCCACTTAGATATATGGGGAAGCTGGTAAAAATGTTTAATAAGTACTTCTGTATGCTTATATCTATTTGATATATGTACTAGAATTGTGGGAATGTGCAGTTGCGCGAGGATTAACCACCACAACAGACAGTGATAGCCAATTGTTTCATAGCTCCTTTGATTGCTTTGTTTCATTATGTAAAAATTATAAAGACGCACTGCAAGTGAGAATCAAACTTGCATCTCTGTACTGCACATATAGAATCCTAATGATCGAGATACGGCGACTGGCCTGTTTCGAAGTGGTTTGTATGCAAGAATCGCTCTAAAATCAGACTGCGATCATGTAGGTATGTGTGCATGGGGGCAAGGCAGCTAAGGACACGTGCCAATGTCCGCACGGTGAAGCCCACCATTTACCTCTTCTTTGTTATGTTGAGCCAGTTCAACGACATATCCATACTACAAATACAACACTCTGATTTAATATAATGATGACAGTGTCACTCATCTTCTGTACGACATTCACCACCCCCAACACCAGTGAAGTGTCTAACCCCTTTTCTACACGAAAAGAAAAAAAAGAAGAAAAGTAAAATATAAGCTACTCACCTCACATGACATTTTGTCTTGAGATGGCATCATGACCTATCATTTTGATTCATCTTATTTGTATGTATATTCGAACCCCGATTATGCGACTTTGAGGGGACCTTGCAATACTGTCGCACAATCTGGGTGCCATATATTCAAAGAATATACAAGAATATAGGCATTGATGCACTGTCTTGTCCCCCCATAACCCATGTACAGACCACATGATTAAGGCTGCAGCACTAACCTGCTCTTATACAAGGAAGGTAGATTAAATTATGAAAAAGTGCACCAACCATTTAATGTACAAATGACCATGTACGTTTGTATCGAGAGAGTTGAATGATTTTTTAGAAAAGCGTTTCATGGCTCCTTTAACAAAATCTAAAGATCAAAGAACTCAACTCCACCTACTGTTTTCAGATAACCCTATACTCGCAGCAATGGAATTTGCAGCGGCTCGCTGCAATGTAGCACTTGATGTGATTTTGCTGGAGGTGAGCACTTTAAAATTAAATGCATGTCAATATGTTCACGTGATTTGCACTAATGATTTGACATATGTTGTAGAACATTGCCTATAATTTTTTTAAAGAAACGCAAGAAGAAAGTGCGAAAGTGTGCAACTCAGTATACTTAACTGCTTTTTACGTCAGTATGTTGTGAAGTATCATGCAAGTCTTTTGGCTTGAAAAGCAACACAAATCAAGGTGGTGGGGCTTTTTCAGTGAAGGTAGGGTGTACTAGAACAGAGGGAGCCCCCAGATTGGCAGCAGCACCAACAAAGTGAAGTTCTAAGAGGGTCAATCCGCTTGTCGCGTTGTGGTCAGTCGTCTGCAGTGTGTTGTCGCTTCAAGAGTTGCGCACGGCTCTGCTGAAGTGGTTCGGGGTAGAATGCCCGCTTCTTACTCAAATGGCTGGGGTTCGAAATGAAGTTGTAGATAATGAATTTTTATTTTCTTAGTGCCACGTGTTATAGTTGTAATGGTTTGCCTTTTGTTTCCTAATTGTAGCTTCATTTGCTATGTATAACTACAAACAATACCGCTAAATGTGAAGTAAAGAAATTTTACTGTGAGTGTATTTATGGTGAGGGCAAATATTCATTTTCATTATTTATTTTTACTTAGGTCTTCCATGAATGCAGCTGGAATTCACATCATTATTAATTATTCAAGGTATTTATTAACAAAATCAGCTGTATGAGAATACAACATTTTCATTCACAACCTCAACACGTTCACCTGTTTACAAACACCTTGTGATTGCTTTATTAAAGTTACCAGCCAAATATCCTTTTCTTGAATGTGAGGAGGAACACTGAAAGAACATATGAAAAATTGCTACCTTTGCAATATTCAGACCTTCACGGTGCCCTGCTGACTGAAGGTTGTAATCTTTCAGTTTTTCTTTTGAAGTCGGCTAGTGGCCAGTGATAGAAAGCAGCGTTATTGAGCACACACAGGACGAGTTTCATATTCACTAAAATCTCGGAGGCCACACTTTTGGTTTTTGCTGAAGCTTGTGCGGTGGCACTGCAAAAAGATACGCTCGCTGTCAAGTTTAGTCTTCTTTACTTCACATTTTGCGTAACTTTTTGTAGCAACATGTAGCAACTTGAGCTATAATAAAGAAACCAAGCCAAAAGAATACAGCTGTGCAAATTACTCTAAAAATGAAAATGCACTATCTACAGCTGTGCTTAGAACTCGGGCCTTTAAAGGGGAAGTGTTGCATTTTACCCCTGCACCATTTTGACCGAAAAGCACGCAACTCTCAAAACGACGACGCCTTACAGACTACCAATGCTTTGAGATACTGTCAGTCGGATAAGCAAACGTGGTTGCAGTGGCGTGGAGCGGCCCCCTCTTGTATTCCGTGCAGCGGCGGCACTGCTGTCGCTTTGGGATTGGCGAAGGAGTGTCGTCTGCTACCTCTGCATGCAAAACAGCAGGAAATTCGTTTTATTATGCGGGGATTGCAGTTAAAGCAGCTTGACGAGGGCCGAAGGAATACTACTTAGTGATAAATAAGGGTCGCACCTGTACCTAAGAAATTTATGATCATTTCTTTGCCTGCAATGACTCCGTGGTGTGGCCAGCGGGTGGCACACCAGGCCAGTGCCAATTTCTTCCCTCCCCCCCAACAAAAAAAAATCTTTTCGCTCTTGCTTACAGAGCAAAAAGTGACACTTGACCACACTTATCTGTCCGGCACCCTCTTCAGATCAAGGTGGTGCCCCTACCCCCCCGAAAAACAATTCTGCATGCGCTTCTGTAATAAATAGGGTTCATTTGCGCCTTCAGGTTGTGCACGGTTCTAAGCGAACAAGCCTGCCGTAATTGCACATTGTATAAACTGCGTGTAAGAATATATTTAGAATCGGCTGTGCTTTCTTTTTTTGAACAGCTAAGAAAAAAATAGACAGGCCACATGGGCAGTCTTGCGCGAATTAGCACCGCAATCCTGCTGTGCTTTATATCAGTGAGCTTGCAAGCCTCACGCTGGCACAGCTGACATAAATGGTATAGATTTTATGTGAAGATGCATTTCATACACAAACTCCTTGGATTGTAGCTGAAATTATTTGAGGAGTTAGCAGAAAGGCTTCCAGAAGTTATGGAAGACTAATTTAAGAAAAAATAGAGCACAGTGCAATAGATGACATACATTCAGTATTTAAGTAACTTTTAGTTTGGAAAAGCTCTTTCACGTTTTGTACTCCACACGTGACGGGACGATCAAGCATGCTTGAGTGAATTAGCTGTAGGATAGTAAACATGCCGACCTGTATCGAGTCAGGCTGTCGAAGTAGCTATGCCCCCGAGCAAAACACTTGCGATCGGCCGAACTTCAAACTCAAAATAATTCTGTAGTTCTCAAGGCTAGGACAGCTGATATTCCACGAAAAGCCTTCCAGGTGACAGTCGAAACCTACATTTAGAATCCGAGGACCTAATCCCTTGCTGCGAGCACATAGTTGGTGGAAACGTCAAAATTCAATGCGGTGCGTTGGCACTAGAGCCCGGTGCTCTTCCTCGAATTTTCCCGAATATTCGTGCACACTTGTCTAAATCAGCGACATCAAAGCGCAAAAGGGAACCCCCAGAAGTAGAAGAAACCACGAATTTCTGAGGCCGTGTGTCGGCGGTTGGTGGCAATCTGTCCGATGTTAACATGGAGTACTGCTATGTTGACGAAGCTACTGGTGTCCCCTTCGATCCAGAGTTATGTCCAAAGGTAGCTACTTGGTTGCCTGTAGTACAAAACCGACGAAGGTTTCAGTCCAGGAATGTTGAGCTTATCCAGGAAGCTTTTTTTTTCAGAGTTGTTCAAAACAAAGGCATTGTAGAAATCGACAAGGCAGTGGTGGTACCAAAAGACTTCACCTTTGTCCTCAGTTGTAAGGGGGAGCTTGTTCTCTTGTGTGCATATAGCGAACATGGTTTGGGAAGTCAACTGAAACTCGCCAGCTCTCAGATGGTATCCACTTTTCCCAGTTATGTTGATCACCCGAAGATATACACGAACTGTCATAGCAGCTGATTCCCTTCGATTTCGACCACAACATTAGGCCTGAAGACCCGGGACGTGTGGAGGATCACTTTCGGGCTGTCCCGGAAAGACTTATGCGCACCATGCTAGAACACAAGGAAGAATCGGCGAGCTCCGTAGAAGAAAAAAAAGAGAAAGAAAGCTACAAATTCAATGAAGCTTCACCAAAAATAATGCTCGACTACTAAAAACTAAAAAAATACAGTTAATAGGGCCACAGTTCTGGAGAAAAGGTGTAGAACGGCATTCAGAAAATGAAAACATGGCAAACATGGCTTTTTAAAGGTTCTACTTGTCAACTGGACTAACTGATGACCAGTTTTTCTCCAGCACAACTGATATTCCTGACCAAAACCTCTTTGAAGCCAAATTCGCAAAGAATTTGCTTGATAATTTATTTGTTTAAGGTGTGACGATGTCAACACAGACAGTATGTTCACCTTTGACGTCAACCTATAAATAGCAGCAGGGCTGGATATTTTAAGGAGCAGGCAAGTAATGAGCCACATGGTTTCGTAGCGCAACTTTCTGGTTGACTTCGCTTTGAAGCTTTCAGCGTAGCAAAAAGAGCGAATTTCAAAAAAAAAAAATCTTTTTCCTGGATATGTTTGGCATTCCAGAATTGGAACATTGTTCGGCTTGTAATACAGGGAACCAAGTGGTTGCTACATCTGGTACGCAACTCGGGATAGTAGGCGGGATAGTAGTAGCTTCGTCAACATCGCTGTTTTCCATGTTAACTTCGACAGATAGCCACCACTTGCGGACACACAGCCCTCGAAATTCGCGGTTTCTGCAAGTTTTGATGGTTTCTTTTTGTGCTTTATTACTGCTTAGTTTAGACAGGTGTGCAGGAATATTCGGGAAAATTTGAGAAAACGCACCAGGCTTAGGCGTTCACATATCAAATGAGTTTCACGTTTCCCTTTACGATGTGCTCGCAGCAAGTGGTTAGGTCCTCGGATTCAAAATGTAAGTCGGAAATGTACGCCTTGATTATCACCAGGAAGGCTTTTCGTGGAATAGCAGCTGTTCAGGTCCTGAGAACTGCAGGGTAATTTTGGGGGTTTGAAAAAGTGCCGCCAATCGCAAGTGTTTTCCTCAGAGTCTTAGCCACTTCGACAGCCCAGCGTGCCGCACGTCGGCATGTTTACTATGCTAAACTGCTAATTCAATGAAGCATGCTTGATTGTCATGTAACATGTTAAGTACTATTGTGATGACCGAAATCTAACCTTCAACCTTCCCTTGAAGCTCCAGCCGCTGTGGTCTGAGCAAGCGAACTAAAAAGAAAAGCACCGCTGCCGCGGGACGCCGGTGACGGCAGCGGCTCACTGTCAATGCTACGCCAGTGCCGCTTCTAGGAGCGCATACGAATATAGGCCGTCTCCGCAGCGAGCTTTTCCAACTGACAGTATCTAAAAACATTGCAGACTACCAATCGCAGCTCTACAAGCGAATCGACCCTGCTTGTACTCAATTTTTTCGAAGCTTGATCTGGGCACGCATTGCCTTTATTGCTTCAGCTAGCTTACATCTGCACTCTTTGGTTTTGACCTGGGTCAGCAGCACCACTTCAGGCTGGACATTTGGCTGAAAGTTTGACATCGCAGCAATAGTGGTGTGTCAGGATTCTCCTCTATTAAAGGCATGCATTGTGTTTCCAATGACATGGTGCCTCATGTGCAGTCATATTAGTAAATATGCTTATCGTAGTGGAACACAGTGTGCAGTGACCGTGAAGGAAAGAATTTTTACCCCCGAGTATTGGAAGAAAAAACAATGTGTGTTTTCATGTGACACAGGCATGCCACTGCTGTGGTAGACTGCTGCTTCACTGTTTGTGCCTGGCACGTTTTTTGTTCACATGAATGTAGTGCTGGAAAACATGATTGAAGTTTGGAAGCAGGCTGTACGTCGATGCTAAGGTAACTTGTTTTTGAGGGCATATTAGCAGCTACAAAAACTAGATAAGGCCCTTTCTAGTGTTATCGAATGCAACAATTGTCATAAGTACGGAACTGAATCATATAGAAAATGTTCAGCTTACTAGTGCTGAATCCTCGGGAATGAAATTTATTTTTATGGCTGTTGTCAGTGATAGCCTGAAGGTGAGTTAAATATTGCAATATTGTTCTGTTTCAAAGATGTGACTAATTCGGCCTTTAGAAGGGCAAATACCAGGCTCAGAAACTTTTTTTCATGTACATTTCGGTCAATCAAATTATGGCTCTAGCAAAACTGTAATCTTAGTTTGTGCTTTTGCTCTTTCGTCTACAGAAGGACATACCCCTCACCCCTTGTCTGCTAAGAGAAGCGGATGGAGGACTGTCCCTATACATTGATAGGGAGCGAATATTGAGAGCCTTTTTGGTTACTTGGGGCATAACTTGTCTTTTTGCGTCATTTTGAGTATTCAACATTGAGTACCCAAAGAAGGCACACAGAATATTATTATTTTTTGAGCATGCTTTCTTAAATTTGTGCCACACAAAGCCCCGTGTCAAGGCACTGGAAATGATTAATTTCTTCATGGGCTGAGTGGCACCTCAGCAGTAGTGTTTGTACTTAGTGCCGTCTTGTTTTGAGGGACCCTGAAACGGTTTTCTGAAGTTTTGTGAATGTTTAGGCTAGAGCATCATCAAATTATTCGCATATGACCCTGAACGCTAACAAAAAGTGGGCTCCTGGCATTCTCTTTTCTGCAGCGTATCACTATCTCGTTAATGTACAGTAGTGAGCTCATTCCGCAGGTGAATTCCCTTAAGGGGGGACACGGCTTTCGCATCGCGAAATTTGGCCAACAAATCGATTTTATGAAAATCTCATTTTCACATTCTGTGACCCCTTTTCTATCTAATTTTGAAATTTCGTCGCTGAAAACAGCGTAGAAATTATGTAAAATTTTTTTATCGAAGCTAGGGTAGCGATGACTTTCACGGAAGTTGCGAAAAAATGGCGTTTTTCGAACCGCGATATCTCCGCAACCGACGCGACCTAGCGCCGGCATCTTTGTCTCTATGGATAGCGCGATTCTTCCGTTTCAAATTTGCCGCCTCAGCCGACTGAACCAGGCAAGAGCAAGCCAACAGAAAGCCAATGTGTAAAGGTATCACAACAGTTTCCGATTGGCGACGCGCGTCACGTGACTGTACGGCGGCTCCGCATTGGTCGCCCGTGCGGTCGCTTGTAGCAATCGGCGCAAAGGTCGTCTGCTCTACGCGCTGACAGCGCTGACGGGCCGCTTACTGCATGTGTTTTCAACTCGTCGCGGCGTGGTTTCGAGATCGCATCGCGCTGCTGATAAGACCGGCGCTCGTGAAAGGAGAAAAACGTTGTTATCCAGTTTGGCGCGTTGCAGTTTTGAGATCGGTTCCCGCATACGATCATGAACCGGCGATCGTTCAAGAAGAAACGCAAGACTGCGCAGCGATTTGGTGCTCGTAAGCCGAAGCCGCCGATCGTGAAAAAGAAATTCAGTCCGGCAACTTCTGCGAGCAGCGACGACGGCATGTGGCACGACGAGGACTCACAGCCGAGCACAAGCTCGCACGGAGCACCGTCCGCGAGCATCGACGAAACTGTTCATATGCCTGGGGAGCAGTGCTTTGTGCTGTCTGAGAAAACATCCGTTCGTCGTTCCGCGCAGGCTGCAGACATCGCGGATGCTAAGCCTAGCACTTCGCGCGAGGATGTAGATGCCGCGGATGCTAAGCCTAGCACTTCGCGCGAGGATGTAGACATCGCGGATGCTCAGCCAAGTACTTCGCGTGAGGATGCGAGGACGTCTACCAGCACCACCAGTAGCACGATTTGGGCCCGATTAGAGCCTCGTTTCGTGTCAGCGGAGGCATCTCGCGAACGCGCCGCGGCTGTTCAGGAGTCCCTATAAGAGCATTGTCTGCGACGGAGCGCAAGATGTCACTGATGGACCAAGGGGACGAGAGCGACTTCGAAACGGAAGACGAAGATGAGTTTTTCCTCGTGCAACGCGCGGCCCTGAATGGTCTGTTTGGCAGTGCCCTGTGCCCGCAAGGCAAAGAGCCGGGACTCAAGATGAAGCACGGAACTAAGCACAGGTTAGCGGTAAAAATGGTGCTCACCTGCACTGCTTGCGACGCGGACGCGAAAAATGCGTGGTCGTCGCCGCGAATGAAAAAGAGCAAGTCATTTGAAGTAAATATTCAGGCCATGCAAGCTATAAAAACTATTGGAAAGGGATCAGCTGCACTCAGTGATTTTTGGTCTGTGATGAATGTATCACATAGTGGAATTCACCACAAGACTTTTCAAAGGCATCTCAAGGGGGAATTTCGGCCTGCTGGCGCAGCAGCCGCGGCACGTGTGTTTTTCGACGCTGTTGCAGCAGTTCGCAATGTGTACAGCCAAATGGAGGGAACACCCACCAAGAATGTCACCCACCAAGAATGGTGGTGTACGACGGGACGTGGATGACACGCGGCCACGCGTCCCACATCGGCGTGGGCACGGTCATTCAATTCTACACCGGATTAGTGCTTGACAGTGTTGTCCTGTCCAATTACTGTCATGGATGTGCTGTGGGCCCCAAAAAAGGCGACGACGGCTACAGTGAATGGAAGGAAGCACATGTTTGCCAGAAAACCACAGAGGCAAACTCGGGCCAAATGGAAATCGAAGCGGCCCTCATACTGTTTCGGCGCTCACTAAAAAAAATGACCTGCGCTACACAACCATCGTTTGCGATGGCGACAGCCGCAATTTCTTAGCTCTGTGTCAGGACCAGACTTACGGTTTTATACCCCTGAAGAAAGAAGATTGTATCAATCATGTTAAAAAGAGGATGGGCACAGCCCTGCGGGCCATCGTCACAAAGAGCAAGAAAGACCAACCTATCGGCGGAAAAGGTGACCTTACACAAAATTTGATCAAGCAACTGACTGACTATTATGGCCAAGCCCTTAGGCAGCATGCTGAAGTGAAGGATAATTAGCGAGCGGTCATGGCTACATTCTACCACACCACTTCGACTGACCAGGATCAACACCACGAACTTTGCCCACCAGGTCCTGATAGCTGGTGCAGACACCGGGCAGCAGAAGCTAAAGGTGAACCACAGCCACCCCATAAGTACCACCTGGGACGACACGTTGCCGCTGCCCTGCTGCCTGTGTACCAGCGACTTTCGGACCCACAGCTTCTTGCGCGGTGCCAGGGCAAAAAAACTCAAAAGGCTGCTGAAAGCCTGCACTCAATTATTTGGTCAATTCTGCCCAAAGAAGAGCATGCTTCATTGATAGCCGCAGAAACTGCTGTCAGTGAAGCAATTTGTAGGTATAATGCTGGGAACCTCCATGCCTACACCCAACTTTGCACATCTCTTGGTCTCCAACCTGGACGCCATGCACTTCGTAGAGCAGCCGAAAAAGATGCCATGCGGAAAAAAAAAAGGCTGCGAAAGCTCATCAGGCTAAAGGTCAGATGGCCAAGCGAGGCCACATTGCAAAGGACATTAAGGACTACAACCCTGGTGCCTGTTAGGCATGTAAACCGTGACTCAAGACTTTGAACCTCGTTTTCTCAATACTGTTTTTTTGGCATGTTGCTCAGCTCGTGGAGCAGATATCTTCGCAACTACTTGACAGATTTTGATTCTGTTTTTTTTTCGTAATGCTCCTTGAACTGTGCTTCAGCGGGCTGCAGTTCTTATTTTTAAAAATTAGTCTTTTAAAAATTTTTGGTAGGGTTTCTTGTTTGTAGTGCAAATGTGCTCATTGAAGTATTAGTGGAGAAAACATGAACTACAAATTTTAGTGTTGCAAAAAAATTATTTTGAAAACGCAGCCCCCTACAGAATACATTCACCTCTGGACACAGTGTTTACCAACTTTCTATGTAATTTTTTAAACTCTCCAGCCGCTCCACGAGGTCCAGTAATGAAATTATTTGTTTTTCAGAAAGGTTTCATGATATCATCTTGAAATTTTTATGGAAGCATTATGAGGTCATTCTTAGTCTCTGTGCCAATTTTCATCAAAATCTAACTAGAAACAAGAAAGTTCGTTTTGAAAGGCACGTCCCCCTTAAATATTTGGGCATCCTATATAATGACACATTAAATTCGGAGAAGCCACATTGATGATGTGTACTCCAAAGCGACACGGGCCATGGGGTGGCTACGGAAGCTCGCAAACCGTAAAGCGGGTTTAAGAAAAGATGTGCTAATAATGATATATAAACTTTATGTGCGGCCCATCATAGAATTCGGATGTGTATTATTTTCTGGCAGCGCAGCTTATAAAATGAGACCCCTAATACTGCTGGGAAAGAGAAGCGTTGCGTTTGTGTCTGGGTCTACCAAAATTTGTGGCAAATAACGTGTTGTATATGGAAGCTCGCCTACCTTCTCTGCTAAATAGGTTTAAAATTCTTACTGTGCAAGCATTCTTAAAGATATACAGTTCACACCGAAGACTCTCATTTTACGCTTTCATTCAAGAACCGGCTTTATTTTTCGAAACCCATTGGTCGCGACTACACACCCCGCAAATAGTATTTGCACAAGCGCTACTAGAGCAACTGAATGTAAAAATTAAACATATTGGTGCAATACACAACCAAAAGTCAATGCTTAGTATACAATTTGATGATATATTTCCTCATAACGCGAAACAATTGGCACATAGGTATTTAAATGACTAGTTAGAAGATTATCTAGCTCACCTAGAGATAAGCAATATCATTGCGACTGATGCATCTGTGGTAAAAGAAAAGGCTGGGGTTCGGCATCTTATCTCCTTCTTTGGAGTGGTCCTTTTAGATTCGACTCCCAGATATACCCCGGTATTCATTGCAGAATTATTGGCCATTGTTCTTGCCCTACGCAAATTGCCCTCAAGCGAATTTTTAGCTGTTATCATTACAGATTCGTTATCAGTTTGTAATGCACTTTCTGCGGCAGTAAATGCAGAGCTGATGAATACGTTTCGGCATTTAGTACCGAAAAACGTAAAAAAACTGCATTTTCTATGGGTACCGGGCCACCGCGGATTATATTTGAACGAAATGGCGGACTCTTTAGCAACAGTATCTCTGGGTGGGCCCACCATCCCAGTTTTGCCAGATACGGCTTACGTGACAGCGCTAAGGTTCCGAAATGCTTGCCTGCAACTGGGGAAAAGGTAATTTGGATAAATTCAAAGATTTCGAGCATTTTAGCTATTGCTGGAATAAACAGTGGTGTGTATCTCGCCAGTTAGAGGTCACTTATACCAGATTGCGCTGTGCAGTTCCACTACTAAATTATTACCTTAACAAAGCTCGACTCAAGGCGTCACCGCTATGCATTTGGTGCTACGAAATTGAAACAATTGAACATTTCTTTTTATTCCGCCATCGTTATTCTTATCAGAGAAAAAGATTTTCAGTAGCCCCATTACAAAAGCTAGGAATACAAGTAAATCCTACCAGTAACTCTATCACTTGGCGGAACTTCGTTTGTTTACTGCCACAGGGATGTATGCTCCACTGTGTTTGATTACATCAACGCAACTAAAAGATTACCGTGCTAGTGAACCCCAACCTTTTCAGATCTTTAGTTTATAATTCGCAGTCATGTCTATCAAAAACAACAGATGGTTTGACTGCTTGCTCGCCAAACATTTTAGTTTTTTTTTGGTAGTATTAATTTTAGAGCTACTTTTTCAGATTGGCTTCACTTTCATTTTAGTTTCATTTAAGTATCCTGCCGCCCGGTTCTTGGCCAGTCTCCCTCTGTGAGTGAGCGCCACCCATAAAAGGCCATCATCATCATCATCATCAAGATTGGCCGGGCTGAACTGGGTTATTTGGTGTTCCTCTGATACTTTTCTGCGCTTCTGCTCACGGGTTGGAATGGCTTGAACGACGGGCGGCTGGATTGCACTTGAGTTTAACGTTTGCTTCTTTGTGGTTTTAGTGCTATTTTGGCAGTTGTTTGTGGTTTATGCCATTTGATTTTCTGAGTTCAAGCGACTCAGGCTATTTAGATGTCGGTTTCTTCGCCTGCCCAAGGGCCTTCTCCTTGGCTAGCATCTATACCGGCCAACGATTGGCCGATTGATTCTTTTCTTTGCAGTGGGGTTATCAACGTCCCCGTGGCTCTGGTACCGATCAATGGAGGTATGATACCTATAAAGAATCCGAAGATGATTCAAATGGAGCTTCGGAAAGCCACATCACACTTTCAAAAGATCACTGAGGTCCGGCATTTCGGTCGTGGTGGTATTTTGTGCTGCTCTGCCAATCAGGAGTGCGTCCGAGAGCTTCTCAATTGTTCCGAATTTGCAACGCAGCCAGTGAGCCCGTTTATTCCAGCGCATCTTGCATGTTCGATGGGCATAGTCCGTGGTGTAGACACGAGCCTGACCCCTGCAGAAATTCTTGAGTTATTTTCGGTAGCAGGTGCAGTGTCGGTGTACAGGTGCACGCGTCTGGTTGACAATCAAAAACCACCTACCAAATCGGTAATAGTAACCTTTGCGGGAACGATAAGGCCATCTGAAATTAAGGCTTGGCCTCTTATCTATAAGGTAGAGCCTCTATCCCCTAAGCCACTGCAGTGCTTGAATTGTTGGAGATATGGCCACAGCGCAAAAGGGTGCAGATCAACTGCCAGATGTTGAATATGCTGAGAAAATCACGACAGTCGCAAGTTCAACTCGACCGAAGAGAAGTGCTGTTTATGTCATGAAGCGCATCCTGCAGACTCTTTAGATTGTGAGGCGAAAGAACGAGAAGTTAAGCTGCTGGAAATTGTAGAACGCAGGCGTTGCTCCAGGAGGGAAGCTGGGACTAAATTACAAGAACGCTCGAAAGGTTACGAAAGTGTAACAGCACGACATACCATTGCTACAGATGCATCGTTAGCAAAATCTATAGCAGAGACTATAGAGAAGGCAACGGAAAAGGCGATGGAGCGTCTTGCCAGCAGTATTATTGGAGTCGTGGCTGAACTGTTAACATCTCAGTTGACCCAAATTATTGCTTCAGTGTGTATGAAAAATCAGACTTTACAGGATTTGGTGATTTCAAAGTGTGCAGGGACAGAAAGACTGATAGCTCCTACACGAGGCGCATCTCCTCAAGCGAGACTGTCCAATAAGATACTGCGGGCAGATCCAGAACGTACTCTGATGAATTCACAGATATGAATGCGGAATCCCAAAATTTCTTGAAGCGTGCCAGATCTCCTCTATCGGAAAAAGTCTTCACAGAAATCAAAATCTAAAAAGTACCTGTCAAAGAAAGATTTTTTCGAGAACCTCTCCAAAAAAGACTTTTTGAAGAAAGATCTTTTGGATCAAGCAGTCTCTGCGGCGGGTTTATAGTGTCAAAATAGGCTCCCTAAAAGTTTTACAGTAGAATTGTCGATCAATAGGGTCGGCTACCACAGATTTACTGAACATTTCTTCGCAAATTTCACAAGATATTATTACTTTACAAGAAACTTGGCTTACAAATGGACAAAAATTTTACCTAAAAAATTATCGCTTATTTCGTTTAGACAGACCTAGCAGAGGTGGTGGACTTGCCATTTTTATATCAACTAAATTTAGTCATAGAGCGAAGATTAACTACTAGTGCATGGACACTAACTATGAAATTATGGTATTAGACATCACTCTGCCAGGCTGTTCCCCTTTTTCTTTTGTTAACGCATACTTTCCGGAAGGAGTACAGGACACAAGATGCTTAGATGCAATGTTAGCTTCCTGCAGGAAGGATGTAATATTAACTGGTGACTTCAATTCACACCACGTGTATTGGGATTTCAAGACTGATGTAAATGGAAGGCGCTTGTGGGAATGGACTGTTGATAATCACTTATCTTTTGAAACTTTCCTCACTGTTACGTTTATTAGGAGACAATCAAAGTCTGCGATAGATCTGACCTTCTCCAGCTCCTCCTCACTAAGCATTTTGTCGTGGAAAACATTAGATTGTGCAACAAACAGTGACCCCATTCCTATTAGCTTCGATGTTAACTTTCCCGGGATATTTTTACCTGATAAAATTGGCTCGTTTGTAAATTATGAGCGTTTACAAACTGACTTAAAGTATACTTTGGTTCTTCGCAAGGTCATGCAGGAAGACATTCGGGCTATGAGTCTGTGTATTGAGAAGAGCAATAGAAAAGTCAACTTTTTCAATAACTTCAGGCACAGGTGGGTCGTTTAGCCCATGGTGGAACTCTGATTGTATGAGGGGGTATAGAAAACGAAAAGCGGCGTGGAAGCAACTTATCCACAGCCAATGCCCCAAAAACTGGTGTGACTATAAATACGTGGCAGCAGATTTTGAACGTACAGTGCGCAAAGCAAAATATGACTATGACACTAACAAATTCAGCTATCTTTCAAAACCAAACAACAGAAAAGCGCTTTTTAGATTTTTGCGTTGCAGAAAACTGATACCGCCATCAAACAATATCGATTCTTCAATTCTATCGCCTAGAGAACTCACTGAAATATTAGAAAACGTTGCTAAAGGATTAGAAGAAAGATTCAGATCAATAATGCCAAGCCACATAGTAAAGCCAATTGTAGGGGAGGAGTTCAATGAGGTGACATTAGCCGAGCTAGCGGGTGTACTGAGGCACTTACCTCCTACAGCACCTGGACCAGATGGAGTAACCTCAGCAATGATAAAAGTACTATATGACATTTTCCCACATGAACTCTGTAATATGGTTAATTACTCTTTGAAAAAATTCTTGGATACCGGCGGATCGAAAACTTTCCAAAATAATTCCGATACCTAAAAACGGGGACTTGGGTATATACTTGACAATGTGAGGACAATTTCTCTCACATCTAATTTGGTTAAACTAACTGAAAGAGTTTTGATTGCACGTGTAATAAAATACATTGAGGAGAAATCAATACTGGACACCAGTCAAATTGGCTTTAAATTGGGATGCTCCATATGGTGTGCGCACGTGGATTTGGAGAGTCGTATACAGTTGGCTAGGCGTAGAAGAGAGTATTGTGCATTAGTTACTCTGGATTTGGCTAAGGCGTATGACAAAGTAGAGCATAAAATACTAATAGAGCAGATGGAAATGTATCACGAAACTACATGACAGCATGCGTAGCAGAGTTTTTAAGGGAGAGAGAGTTTTATTGCTTTCAAAGGGGTTCTTTTTCTAACAGATATCGACAATACAGTGGCGTATCACAGGGGGCAGTGCTCTCACCGGTGTTGTTTAACATCTTCCTCAGTTCGATTACAACACCTAGCGAAATTAATTTATATGTGTATGCAGATGACTGCTTTCTTTGCGACAAGCAGTGATCTGCAATTACTTTATCAGACATTACAGAATTACCTAAACATGATAGAGGAATGGCTTGAAAAAATTGGAATGTCTCTAAACGTAAACAAAAGCGCGCTTCTAGCGTTCTCGTTCAGGGATCCTGTCAACATCTCCTTGATGTATGGCACAGAGCAGATTCCCTAGGTAGATTCACTCAAATACTTAGGCACCATATATAACAGCTCGTTAAATTGGAAAAAGCCACATTGATCACATTGGGTCCAAAGCAACACGAGCCATGGGGTGGTTACGCAAGCTCAGCAACATAAAAAGGGTTGCGAAGAAATACATTGGTAATGGTCTATAAAATGTACATTCGTCCTATTAATGGAATTCGGCTGTGTCTTATTTTCGGGCAGTGCGACATATAAAATGAGACCACTAATACTATTAGAAAGGGAGGTTTTACGACTGTACCTTGGACTGCCCAAGTTTGTTGCTAACAATGTGCTATACATGGAAGCGCGTCTACCGTTTTTGTTGAATAGATTCAAAATGCTTACTATCCAAACATTTTTAAAACTATACACTATGCCCCAGAGAACATCGTTTTATGCTTTTATTAAAGAACCAAGTTTATATTTTGAAGCTTGGTGGTCGCGATTCCACTGCCCACAGATCATGTTCGTTCAAGCGCTGCTAGAACCATTGAACGTCAAAATCAAACATATTTTCTCAACAAAAAACATTAATTCAGATCTTCAGATAGAATTTGAAAGTATTTATCCCTCTAACGCAAAGCAAATGCCATTTCAATATTTAAATGATCGGCTGCAGGATTACTTGGCACACGTTAACATGAACAACATAATTGCGACTGATGCATCCGTCTCAAATGAAAAGGCTAGGGCAGGTATCTTCTCACGTTCCCTTGACTGGTCCTTTTCGGTTAGACTCCCAGATTACACACGAATATTCATAGCAGAATTATTTGCTATTGTACTGGCACTACGGAAACTTCCTTTGGGCGAATTGGAAGCAGTCGTAATTACAGATTGTTTTCCAGTATGTGCTGCTCTGTCTTCAGGAGCCAACTTAACATGCACATGTTTCGACAACTCATATTGACAAACTTGCAAAAACTGCAGCTCTTATGGGTACCAGACCATCGTGGCATATATCTCAATGAGATGGCTGATGCACTTGCCACAGTATCTCTTAGCGGTCCCCTCATCCCGATTTTGCCTGATACGGCTAACGCGACAGCAATAAGGTTTAGAAACCTCTGTTTGCATGGATACGACTGCTACTCATTGGATAAATATCAAGATTTCGCACATCTAAGATGCCACTGGAATAGACAGTGGTGCGCAACACGGCACTTAGAAGCTACTTATACAAGATTGCGTTGCAGAATTCCACAACTGAATTATTATTTGCATAAAGTCGGTCTAAAGGCGTCACCTTTATGTCAGATTTGCGAAGAAATGAAACGATAGATCTTTTTTTTTTGTTCTGTCACCGATATTCTCATCAGCGGAAAAGATACCTGGTAGCTCCACTTGAAAAATTAGGATTAGAATTGAATGTGGCAGTAATTTTATCGTTTGGCAGCATTAAATTCGGTTAAAGCCACAGGGACGTCTGCTCGGCGGTATTTGAACATATAATTGAAACAAAGCGATTGCCATGTTAAACTGCATATATATATATATATATATATATATATATATATATATATATATATATATATATATATATATATATATATATATATATATATATATCACTTGTTTTAGACCCACCATTACTTCTGTCTCAAATCGCATCTAATAGCCTGCATCACTCCCTGCTCAGATATACTCCTTTTTCGATTGTTGGCTTTTCTTTCTATATATATTTTTCAGTCCAAAATTACGTTGTGTTTGAAGAACCATAAGCCTTTTACTTAAGATCTTGCCGCCCGGTTCTTGGCCGATCCCCCTTTGTGGGTGTGCGCCAGAGTATGAAGGATAATCATCATCATCATCTTAGGGCTGGCGTCGTTTCTCCTTCTGTTCATTATATTACGTGGAAGCCATCCAGAGCACTATAATTGCAGACACATAATCTCGTCCTTGAGGTAACTCCTGGGAGATTGTACAGCAAGACATTTGCCCGTATTCACAAACCAATCTCAACATTACCTTGAATTTTCCTCGCCCGTTCTAAGCCTTTATTGCGATTGCGTAACAAAGTAGGTTACTATACATGAACCAATCTTGTTGTGCTATATTGTGCCCTATATGTTACCATTTCTGTGTTCTAATAACGCACGTATAGAGGACAAAAACTTGAGGAAAACTTGAAGTAATGCCAAGGTTGGTTCATGAATGCGGGCCAATTATCGCCAAATAGACCATCGGAACAGGTATGCGCGTGAAATACAGTGAAATATTACTACGAACGTTGATTCGAAGAATATTTCATTTATAAACCCGTGACAAAATTCCCGACGGTTTTCCTGTACAGATCTTCGAGCTAATGCAGCTTCTGAATAGTGAATACATCAGTTGAACGAATTTGTTTTCAGACGCAGGCCCATTACCGAGACCAATAACGTTTTACGCTCAGCAGCGCTGGCGGACCACATGAATTTCGCTCCAAGTCACCCGTACACCAGTGGCGGTACAGCTGAGCAGAGCTAGTAGATTTGGATATTGTTTCCATCATTCTTCCGAAATCTTCCTCCCAGAAGCCAAGTTAAAATCTCTCAGATTTGTGACCAATACATTGAAAGGTTACTTGGTACATGCAGAAACAAATAATATAATAGCTACAGATGCTTCTGTGAACAATGAAAAGGCAAGCGCAGGAATTGCCTCTGATTTTATGGACGGATTTTTCTCAATGAGGCAGGCTTTCAGATTTTACTCCTATATTTGAAGCCGAGCTACAAGCTATTATTATAGCTCTTCGAAAACTTCCTACGACCGAAACCAGTGCAATCATCCTAACAGATAGATTCACTTTCGTTGTGTGCAGCTCTGACAAACTTAGAACAATCTCGTGCCCTAGGAGCGTCCTGCACATTAGCACCGCCGCATTTAAAGCTCATGAAATCAGTGTGGGTCCCAGGTCACTGCAGATTACAAATAAGTGAACTGGCAGATGCCTTGGCGCGAGCATCACTCGATGGACCAATATTTTCTTTACTTCCCGAGCTGAAATATTTAGCAGTGGTTAGTTATAGGAAATTCGCTATTTTTACAGATAGCTTGGAAAATATCAGATGGACAGATTATCAGCGCCTCAAATGTCCATGGAAATCTCATGTGGATTCCATCAAAAAAACTTATTATGTCCAGATTTCGGTGCCGTGCCGCTTCATTAAATTTTTATTTACGCAGAGCTGGTCTGACACTCTCCCGTCTTTGTTCGTTCTGCGAAGAATCAGAAACTATTGAACATTAGTTTCTGTTATGTGGTAACCATGCAGTAATTAGAAAAAGACTTCTAGATATTTCGTTTACGAAACTAGGTTTAAAATGAGCCACAGAAACAGCTCTAAAGTTTTGTGCCTGTGTTTTGGGAATTGCCACAAACATGTATTCGATGCGGTGTGTAATTTCATTCAAGGCTCTAAACGTTTTTCAACATGAGGCCCAATTTAACAAATACTTGAAAAAAATAAAAAAGAGGGTCGAGAAGCAATTTTAGAAATGTGGATAAATCTGAGATATACCAAATTAATCGCGTTTGCCGAACTCAGCTGTCTGGTCAGCTCCCAAAATCTAGGTATAGTTTTTTATTAGTGTATATTTTCTTGTTTTTATTCTCACCCTTTGAGTCTGTTGTTTTTTAAGATACTGTCTTCCTTCTACATCGTTTTATTTTTATTTCATTAAAAATAGTGCAGTTATTGTTTATATGAGACCATATGTTTTTGTCACAGATCGAGCGCTAAAAAAGAGCGCGCCGCCAAAATTCTTGCGACAATGGGCGGGAGAAACGCCGCGAGGTCAAAAGAAAAAAAAAGAAGAAAGCAAACGTCCAAGGCTCCCCGGGCGCGCGCTCTCCCCGCGGAAGCGTGGCGTCGCAGACGAACCTCCTCACCCCGCATCGGCGGCCCAGCAAGCCCGCGATTTTTCTAGAACGAACGGGGCGGGGTCATACCGAGTTGAATCATCCTCCGGGGAGGGCAGTCGAACCGTCTCGCACCTCTCCCCAGCTTTCGCTGCGCATCGCGCCGACGAAATGAGGAGAACTTTCTGGAAGGTGGCGCGGAACGTATTTAATCGAGCAGCCGAGACGAGAAAGCAGGAGGAGACGGAAGTGAGCGCCAGAGCGCGTAGGGATTCCGCCGTGTAGTCGGCGAAGTTTTTGGTCCGAAGGGACGAGGCCGGAGATGAAGAGGATTTCCACCTGAGGGGTGAAGGCTCGGGCTACAGGCAAGAGCGTGTGTTTACCGCTATCGAGCGGAGACGCGGGGCAACAGCTGCGTGTGTGAAGCCGACGTGTTCCGGCGAAGAAGTTGAAGTTGGAAGAGTGGCCAATTGAAGACGGGAGGTTTCCTGGAAGAGAAACTTCGAGGGCGCGGAACGACAACAACGCTGGACTTTGAGTGAGTGATTCTCGGAAGAGTATCATTCAGACTTTGGTTCCAAGAACTTTGGACTGAATAGGTTTTCTATCGCTTTAGTCTTTAAGTGTCTTGGTTGTTCAATGCATGCGACTGCATTGTAGTGCGTATTGTTGTCCGTGTCCGTTGTTTCAAGTGTGGCTCATTGTATTGTGTAGTACGTTGATTGATTGGTTTGATTGGGGACATATTGTATGCAACTATTGTGGAGTGTGCTTTCTTGTGTATTGTTTTCGATCTGCCATTATTGAGAATATAATTTGTTTGTTTATCAACTCTCGGCTCTGACTTGTTCTTTGGGCCACAACCGGCGTCTGCTGGCGCGCCAATAAGGACCACTTCTAAATTGTCCACGCTTTCGTGGTGCGGTTCGGGGGGCCGATACTTCGGCCCTTGGAATTATCCCGGCGATCGCCTCCCTAATTAACGGGACAGGTGTGACAGTTTTCTTGGCCAATCTCCCAGAGTGGGTATGAGCCATGGATTATAGAATACAAACAAACTTGTAATGGCTTGGGCAGGTTCAAATACTCTTTGTCTAGCTGAGACTGTGGGAATAATTAGGAATTTGTGAGGCTTCGTGTCATAGCAACAAGCTATGCCAGAGGTTTTACAGAGGACCGTGAATTTTCAAACAGCTTTCTATCTTCCTAAGGATTGAGGGCGCCAGTAGAAATAAAAATTGCCGAATTATTTTTAAAATTTATTCATTCATTCAGTCACTCCTTCATTCATTTATGCTTTGTTCAAGACCAATTACAATTGTCTTGAGGGACGCAACAAGAGGCCCGAAAACCTGACTAGCTGGGTGACGTGCCTGACTAGGTTACGTCTCCCAAGTAACAGCTGCGGCAGTGCGATAGCTTTCGTTGAGAATTTACGTAACTGCAAATAACATGTATGGTACAATACATAACGACAAAGAAAGCCACTCATTTTGCTTTGAGGTGTAGAAAGAACAAAAAAAAGTAAAAGAATCAAAACAGGTACACATGTGGCAGTAATTGTTTAACACAATTGTACGGTCTTCATTATACAGCATTTACCACAACAATACAGGATTTAGCCCAAGCCTCCAATACTCAAGAAAAAATAACTCCTTCACATGCTTACAACATGACTACATGCCACGCTACTGATGTGCTCCCGGCCGTACAGCTGGCGTCACATATACCAAATTTTGTATTACATTACGTTGATAGATGACGAAGGCATGTGACTTGCACAAACATGATAATCGTGAAATGTGTGTCATCTAACAACATGACTACATGCCATGCTCATGCTGCGCTGGTGGCTGTTTCGCTAGCTTCACTTACACCAAACTTGGTATTATGGGACGTGAATGGATGACGAAGGTATGATACTGATGGAAACATAATAAACATGAGATGAGTGTCATCTAACAAAATGACTACATGCTACGCACAGGATGCGCTCGCGGCCGTTTCGCTTGCTTCACATGCAGCAGACTCGGTATAACGCGACGTGAATGGACGACATAGGTAAATAACACATCCAAACATGATATTCACGACAGGCGTGTCATGGAACAACATGACTACATGCCACACTGATGATGCGCTCGCGGCCATCTCGCTGTGTTCACATATACGAAATTTGGTATTACGTGACGCCAATGAACGACGAATGTATGTGACTGGTGCAAACATGATAATCATGAGATACATGTCATGTGACAACATGACTACATGCCAATGTCAAGGCTGTAAAGGTGACGAAGGAAGATGTTGCAGGAAGTTGCAGGTGATGGCATCCGGATGTAACCGGGTGGAGGAACTGAACGCCGACAAGAGGATACGGAAAACATAACAGAGGTTTATGACATTATTTACACTTATTTACAGAAAAGAAGGGATAGTGGTTTAACAAACCACGAGCGTGGTGGTTGAACACTACATAGTTCAGAGCCAGGTTCAGAGAGCGCAATGTCCAGCACTCTCCGCGTCGTTTTATGCCCTGTCGGGCTCCTCCTCTCAGAGCCGAACACCAATCACGCACACACAGGTGAGGGAGGCGAGCATACAAGGTCCACGTGAACACTGCACGGTGGTGGCGCCAGCAGGGCTGGTCCTCGTCGTGGGTGTGCCGTTAGACGAGCGTTCCCACGATCCTGGCCGCATACTTCAAAGGGCCCACTGCACAGCTCGCCCAATTAGCGGGGCGATCTGCGTGCGCTGTCCGTCGCGGTCTCTTTCAGAAAGACGCCGTCTTTGTTGGCCTCTCTCGAACGGCTAATGGCGTCTTGGCGACACGACGTCTTGGTCCTCCGGCTAGCACGTACAGTGCCTGACGAGCATAGGCAGTCGGCCGGTCGGCTTGGTGATTGCGGATCAAAAGGGAGCACCGCTCCTCTGTCAGCTCCGGCGCCGGCCACTACAGCTTTGCCGTCGCCCGATGAGTCGCCGAGTCCATTAGTCACCGCTTCTGCTTGAAGCGACGACAAAAGGTCCGCTTTTGAAGGACGTGAACTCGCCTCTGCCCGCCGCCTGGTCTGTAATAATCACTCAAATACTTGACAGCGTCGGTAAGACTGGGCGCCGAAGGGATTGAGAGATGAATCCCCAGGCCAAACCTAACAGCTCCTCCACCGCCCGGAAAATCTCGGCTGGCCAGCGCTCCCAACCGCTGGGCACGAAGAGAATGGGTGGTGACGAGGACGAAGGCCTGGCTTTTCTCTCCAGCTGCGTACTCGAAACCAACTCCCAATCCAGCTCACAATGGCCGACAACAGCAAGGCGAACCGTACAACACAATACCATGCCGCAGTCAAGCACATTGGTCCCGCTTAAAACCCTCCAGGCTTTTTAACTCAAAAAGGAAAACCTGTACGCTAAAATTTTGAGACAATTTGGTGCCGCCAAAGTTACAACAGTCATGGACGCGGAGATGCGTGCCAAAGATGAAACAAATTGCCGTGTGAGAAAAGCACACAAAAGCAAACACAATTTGGCCCCATATAACCGTAATTCCAATTTTACAAAACTAGCATTCTCCTGCCATCTGCCCTACAATGTTGTAACGAATCTGATAACTCATCATTAACTCAATGAAACACCACTATCTCCAATGGTTTCACAGGAATGCTGCCTGTACCTACACAAAGTAACTGTGCGCATTCTCTTAATTACACACTTAACGTAGTCATGAGTGCCTACTTGGGGGATACCCTGACGCCAACGAAAACTCACTCACAACAGATCAACTGCGTCTTCTAAATCCTAGAAATGTATCTAGCCTCAAAATGTGGCGAACGCAGTGCTTTCAGCTCAAGTGATCATATGATCTTTATAAACAATCACTTAACAAAACCTTGTGTGCTAACATGCTCCTCCGCTGGATGTAGTTTCATGTCAGCCCCTGTTTTTAAAGAGCGCACATGACTTTGCTGTGCGCTCTAGCACGACATCATACTATCATCCAGAGAACGCTAGCATACCAACACACACCTAACCATAGGCGATATCTCTCTCACCTAGGTATCCTAAACCCTCATCTGAACGTAAATTTTCTCAAGATATCGAACTGAGTAAATCCTTAAAACGCATCTCTAATCTCAACGTTCGATATAACATATGCTCAGCTAAAGAATTTCACCTGATCCCTGAGCACATACTAAAATCCCCAAGGGAAATGCAACTCGTGTACTAACACGCTCATTTGTTGAATGTAGTTTCATGTCAGCCCATGTTTTTAAAGAACGCACATTGCTGTGCGCTCTAGCACGACATCATACTCTCATCCAAAGAGCGTTAGCACACCAATCGCACCCCTTATCATAGGTCATATCGCTCTAACCTATAGCCACCACTCCTTCAAATTTAGTGGGCGTACCAAAACTTCATTTGCGACATGCGTGCTCTTATCTTAAAAACTCATTTTACGCAGTCGGGTGACTGATGCGGGTAACTGCTCCCGCATAACACTTAACAGTTTAACTCGAAGCCCTCACAAAGTTTACAAAAAAAAAGCATTGAAGTGAAAAACTAACTAAACAAACTATAGCTGGGGAGATGACAAAGGAATATTACTTTAAAACCAAAAATAAGCAAACAAAGATGCTTCCCCGTAAATTCCTGTGTCACCTTCTCCAGCCTACAGCTGTCCCTCACCTCAATCGTACACGCGGCGGTCGTGGTCTTGCCGGATTTCGAAAACTCGCGAGGCAACGTCGCGTCTGGGCCACAAGCTGAATGGCGCAGTCGCGCATCATTCGCGATTTCAGCAGGCTTCTGTCAGCCCAGCCGAGGGGATTCGAGCAACGCGGGGGAAAGAGTGGCGATGTCCACTTTGGGCTCACTTCCGTGCGGCGTTTAGCTACTGTGGCTTTTCTTGTAGGACCCCCTCCATACCCCCGTCCGCTCAAAGCCTTAAACCTCTTCCGCGAATCGCGTCGCGAGGACCTTCGCTGTGGCCCCCCGCTTCGCCGCTGGCGTCTTACTGTACGCCACAAGGGACCTTTAGTTGAACGGGCCGCTGGTCTACCATTCTTTCTTTCGCCCGGCTGATTGCCACGTCTGTCATCCCCTTGCCCTCTCGCGCGCGCACGCTTTACTCATTTACGGCGACGTCTGCGACAGACCTTTTTCCCATTACTAGAAAGTTCGCTTTGGGTGGCGTCTTTAGAGTTCAAGGACACTTCTACACAGCCTTGAGTACCACTTCGGTGCTTCGATTTTCTAGCACTGTTGTCATGTCGGGCCGACTCACATGTGTTAACCCTGTACTCACGCGCGCCCTGCAACGTTCCCTGGATAGAGCAATGGGAAGACTGGCGCTCTCCACGCGATCCTATTCGCGAAGAACCTGCTGTTCTTTTTCTTTTTGTCCGGCGGCCCGGACGCATGCAAAACGGCTTTAACGCCGATGCGGAGCTCTTAGTCCTACTTGTTACGCTAAAAGGTTTTGCGTCTTCTTTTACCCGCGTAGTACCTTTTTTCTCTCGTGCGGCTTTCCGACGTCTCTTGCGTCTGCGCCGCTTCTTGCGACTCGTTTCTGAGCTTCCCAATCGCACCTCCAGCTCGTTAGCCCTCTCACTGCTCCTGTCTGCTGTCTCATCCACGCAGTCTCGCAGCTCTCGACAGGTAACCAAAAGGAACAATGCAGCTCTTTGAACCATCTCGCTGGCATTCCTGGGAGCTATCTGCAACCGCGTTGTTGCCCTCACTCTCTACTTTGGCTGCTTCTCCTGAGCTTTTTCTGGTGTTCTTGACTTCTACCTCATTTGCAAGATCTACCGTCGCGACAAACACAGTTGAGGTCTGTGCCAGCTTTTCTACAGCTATCCTAGCTGTTTCGCTAACATTTGACTGGCACAACACCTCGTCGCACACGCTCTGGCCTTTGTCGGCCTCACTCATTGGAGTAGCATCTTTCGCAGCTCTCGCAATTGGTTCATCTTCGAACCTGCAGCTGTTTTTAAACGTGCTAGCCTTCTCTAAAGCTCTAGGCTGCACCTCACTCATTTGATCATCGCACTTCTCGTGCGCTACAGTTGCGGATGGCTGCATCTTCCGCCTCATTGCCTCGTTTTTCTGTTCTAATTGTTCGAGCACCAAGGCGCGTGCTCGATCACGCTCTTTTCTATCCCTTATTTCCTTTTCTTCTACAATCTCTACTGCGTTTTGAATATCCTCCTCACTAGCTTTTTTCGAGATCAGCGTCACAATTGCTGTCCTGCCCATTTCTTCCTCTACTTCAATGCCTAGATGCTTACTCACACTCAAAAGTTCATCTCTTAGCATTGCCGTCCACGCCATGAATGCCGTTGTACTTTGGTCCTGCATTTCACACATAATTAGGGGATCCCTACAACTCAAAACTCACAAAAGGTGATCTCCCTAATCCACACACAATCCAGCTTCTAATAAACTCACACTCACAAAATGAAGCCTGGAAAGTTATAGCAAAGACCAAGCACTCACCACAGCACAGCACCATGTCGCGAAGTCCATCCCGCCGCTGCCAACCAGTTGTTAGGTTGACGAAAGGAGGAAGTAGGTTGCTGATGATGGCAACCCAGCGATGCCATCAGTTGTTCAGGTCTGAAGGAAGTAGGAACGCAGGAGGATACGGAAAACATAACAGAGGTTTATGACATTATTTACACTTATTTACAGAAAAGAAGGGATAGTGGTTTAACAAACCACGAGCGTGGTGGTTGAACACTACATAGTTCAGAGCCAGGTTCAGAGAGCGCAATGTCCAGCACTCTCCGCGTCGTTTTATGCCCTGTCGGGCTCCTCCTCTCAGAGCCGAACACCAATCACGCACACCCAGGTGAGGGAGGCGAGCATACAAGGTCCACGTGAACACTGCACGGTGGTGGCGCCAGCAGGGCTGGTCCTCGTCGTGGGTGTGCCGTTAGACGAGCGTTCCCACGATCCTGGCCGCATACTTCAAAGGGCCCACTGCACAGCTCGCCCAATTAGCGGGGCGATCTGCGTGCGCTGTCCGTCGCGGTCTCTTTCAGAAAGACACCGTCTTTGTTGGCCTCTCTCGAACGGCTAATGGCGTCTTGGCGACACGACGTCTTGGTCCTCCGGCTAGCACGTACAGTGCCTGACGAGCATAGGCAGTCGGCCGGTCGGCTTGGTGATTGCGGATCAAAAGGGAGCACCGCTCCTCTGTCAGCTCCGGCGCCGGCCACTACAGCTTTGCCGTCGCCCGATGAGTCGCCGAGTCCATTAGTCACCGCTTCTGCTTGAAGCGACGACAAAAGGTCCGCTTTTGAAGGACGTGAACTCGCCTCTGCCCGCCGCCTGGTCTGGAATAATCACTCAAATACTTGACAGCGTCGGTAAGACTGGGCGCCGAAGGGATTGAGAGATGAATCCCCAGGCCAAACCTAACAAGGCACCAATACATTTCGACGTGACGCGGTGTGCGTGCTCGCCGGCGTTCATTTTGACACGTCACGCCAGTGTTGCCATGCCATGCACTGGTCCTGCCATATACTCGCAGGCGCACGCCGCGCTGCGTTGCTTTGATGCATGCGCGTTTCTACGCGTCCGGTGTCCCTCCGTCACAAAAAGAGGGAGACGCAGTGTTGTCTGGGTAACGCATCGTTGCGAAACTCAGCATGTCCAATTTCGCGTCGTTTGCCGTCGGGTTGCGCCGGACGTCAGACTTGCCGTCGTTTGCCGTCGGGTTGCGCCGGACGTCAGACGCGCGTTTGGCTAACGTAGCGTCGCTGTGCTCAGCGTGTGAGCATGTCAACGCTACGTAGGAGTATATTCAGCCCTTCAGGATGTGCTCACGGCTGTTTTGTTCGTTCCACATATTCCAAGTTTGCTGTTAAAAGACGTCAATGAATGACGAAATATATCACTGGTGCAAACATGATATTCCTGGCACGCATGTCATGCAAGAACACGACAACATATCACGCTCATAGCGTGCTCGCGGCCGTTTCGCTAGCTCCACATATACTAAATTTGGTATCACGTGACGTGAATAGACGACGAAGGTAAACGACACATCGAAACATGATAATAATGACACGAACGTCATGTACGGCATCACTTACGTCCACCTCGTAACGTTGTGTTGATGTTAAAGTGACATAGCAACATTTCTCATTCGTGCTTCACAAATCATCGATTCCCACTGTATGTGAGATCTGCCAAAATTTTTTTCATATGCCGTTAGCTTAGTTTTGCATAAGACGTACTGAGTTCTTCGTATGAGATTGAAATGTGTTATATCTCCCAATCAAAAGTTTAGTATTTAGCCATGCAATCACCATCATAAAAATGTCATTCAAGGTAATCCTGAAAAAGAAAAAAACGGTGGTGCCATTCGCAAAAATATTATGTGTTTATACACTTCTACATAAATTACATCTTTTATATGAAGTAAAGCTGTACCGGTCCAGGAAGAGACCTCTGAGGTACTACATATTTTATTAGGCTACCGATAAATTTGAAAGTATTGAAAATTGTTGGCAGGGACCTATCCGTTAAATGGTTTAAATACGGAGCATTCCCTTGCATAGTGAAAACACTTTGTGCATCTTCGAACAAGCACTTTGTGCATCTTTGAACAAGCACTTTGCGCATATTCGCACAAGCACTTTGAGCATCTTCGCACAAGCACGTGGGCATCCCAAGTGGTTGAGGTGAAGAACAGAGACAACTCGTGGTGCTCTTGCGTCGATTACCGTCACCTGAACCAGATAACCAAAAAACTGCCCTGAACTACCCTGATAACCCACTGCCCCGAATAGATGATGCCCTTGACTGCATTTACGAATCAAAACATTTTTCTTCAATAGATCTCCATTCAGGCCACTGGCAGAGCAGGGTTGATGAGATGGAGCGCTCAAAAACCGCCTTCGTATCACCAGATGACTTATACCAGTTCAAAGTCGTGCTGTTTGGACTGTGAAATGTGCCAGTAACATTCGAGCACATGATTGGCTCCCTCTGGCGTGGCCTAAAGGGGTCAACGTGCCTCTGTTACCTAGACGACGTGATCGTGTTTGCGGAGACTTTTGAAAGTCACCTGTAGCACCTCAGAAATATCCTCTCAATGATTCGTTGGCCTTCAGCTGAATTCCTCTAAGGGCCACTTCGGTCGACGTGAAATTGCCGCTCTTGGACATCTCGTAAACGGAGCAGGAATCCAACCTGACCCAGAAAAAGTTCGTGCTTTGCTAAATTTTCCTATTCCTTCATCGACGAGAGATGTTCGCAGTTTTATGGCTTTATGCTCATACTTCCGTCGCTTTGTAAAGAAATTTGCCGACATCGCTCGTCTTCTGACCAACCTTCTTAATAAGGACAACTCTTTCTTCTGAGGACCGGATCAAGAGCGAGCATTCTCTAACTTTATTGAGCGGCTTACAAGTTCAGCGAATCTCTCGCACTTCGACCCTTCCGCACCCACTGAAGTCCGCCCTGACTGCGAGCGGTTATGATATCGGCTCTGTTCTCGCTCAGCATCCATAGGGCCACGACCGTGTCATCACCTATGCGAGTCACCTCTCTTCACGTCCATACAAAATTACTGAATAACTGAGAGAGAATGCCTTGCCCTCGTTTGGGCTGTCACAAAATTTAAGCCGTACTTGTTCGGTCGTCCAAAATCACCACGCTATCCGTTTGCTCTCCTCTTTGAAGATCCCAACTGGCCGACTTGCGTTGGGCATTGCGTCTACAATAGTATAACTTGACAATAGTGCATAAATCTGGCTGCATGCACAACAATGCTGACTGCCTTTCTCGCAATCCTGTGGATCAACCGGACGGCACTGATAGTGATATGAACATCTGCACTGTTTCCACATGTGGCTTTAACCACATCGGCAGCGAGCAACGACAACACCTTGTTCTTCAAAACCTTATAAACCGCCAAAGCTGCGCGCCCACCAACCCCTCTCTCCAGATGTCCACTGTGCATGATGGCATTTTGTACCACCGCAACATTCAGTCTTATGGTCATGAGCTCTTACTAGTCGTTCCCGAACACCAGCGGCTCACCGTGCTCCGGGAAGTTCACAAAGATCCTACTGCTGGATATATGGGCGTCACTCGGACTTACGGCCATGTAAGGTGCCGCTTCTTCTGGCGTGGTCTTTAGTGCTCTGCGCCGCTGTCACTTCTTGTGACCTGTGTCAGTGGCGTAAAACGCCTGCTTTCCCTCCTGATGGTTTGCTTCAGCCAATCGAGGTCCATACAGCACCATTCTCCAGTGTGGGCGTCGACTACTGGGCCCATTTCCCATTTTTACCAGAGTGAACAAGTGGATTGCCGTCGCGACAGATTATGCCACAGCATACGCCATTGCACGCTCGATACACTCGAAGTCAAAAGGGTGTTAAAATGGCGTGTGGTTCGTCTTTTTGGGGACTAATGGGGCTGCCACAACCATTAATTTCTTTAAGAATTACCGGCACCAGGTCTAACAGTTAGTCCCCTCAAGGGACTAACATTTAGTCCACACATTTACACCTTAGTGAGTGACCGTTAGTCCCACAGTTCACCGCAAAGTACTAACATTTAGTCCTCACATTTGAACCTTATAGAGCAACTGTTAATCCCCACATTTACACCTTACCAGGCAACCGTTAGTCCTCACAGTTGCGCCTTGCCGGGTAAACGGTTGATCCACTGAAATACTCCAATCAGATGAACTTTTTGGCCCCAGTTCAAACATTGTTTTTTGTTTATTTTCCGCCAGGCCAAATACTTTTTTCGCATGTTTTTCTGCGCAGTGAGCAACAAACTGCCCCGAAAAGAACATGCGAGAAAGTAGTTAGCCACCTATGTGTAACTGCTTTCACAGTCACGTCAACAACGAAATACAAAAGTGAGACATCGAAATCTTTTATTTTTCTACATACACATGAAGTTTCCCCGTTCTTTTAAGTGAATTCATGGAGAAGTGTACAAGTCCAGTCTCGTTGGCTAATCTTGTTCACTTCTTG
The DNA here is from genome assembly GCF_013339725.1 of Rhipicephalus microplus. Taxonomy (NCBI): domain Eukaryota; kingdom Metazoa; phylum Arthropoda; class Arachnida; order Ixodida; family Ixodidae; genus Rhipicephalus; species Rhipicephalus microplus. Next base: position 140,708,373 of record NC_051169.1, read on the forward strand.
GGGAGCTCCTCCGACGGAAGCGATAGATGACAGGGATTGCAGACGCCAGCGCATGGAGCTTCCTGCGTGTTGTGTTCCCACAGCTGCACGTACACTAATATAGTAAAAATAGATAGGCACACGCCACAGAAGATGGAGGTGCACGCATATGATACGTGCGTTCACGTTAAGGAGGAGGAGGTAAGTTTATTTACAGAAAGGCAGAGAGGTCGGCCTGAGCGATAGCTTGCTCTAGCCTGCTGCTCTACACTGGGGGAAGGGAAAGGGGAAAAGAAAGATTAATGGATGACGATGATGAGATAGAGAGGTGAGTATGTAGTGTTCTTTCTAGCTGAGACACATTTCATAGCCGCGCACATAGTCCAGTTGTTTCCAAAAAGGTTATAACTGCTCTTGTGACCGCAGTTGCACTGTTGGTATCTGGCCAAGGGCCCAACATGATCTCATCAGTTAATGACCTACTGCGATATAGTTCAGTAGAAGAAATCAGTGTTTGTCGTTCACGTGCGTATGCTGGACAGACACAAAATATGTGCTCAAGTGTTTCTGGCACATCACAGTGTTCACAATTAGGACCGGTGTCGCTGCGACCGATGATATGTGCGTAACGTCTGGTGTACGCTACACCAAGACGAATGTGGTGGATCATACTTGTGAGTTGCCGTTTCAATTTAAGGGGCATGCGGAACCTCATTTCCGGGTCCCATTTGTGAAGTCGCTGGTGTCGCCGTTCCGGTTTGGTCCAGTGCTGAAGTGTGTAGCTGCGCATCACGCAGCGAAGCAGGGCGTTCGCGTCAGCTCGTGAAAACGCAATGCGTACTTCAGGGGCACTGCTTAAGGCATTTTTAGCTTCAGCGTCTGCCTCTTCGTTTCCCATCACACCGCAATGAGCGGGAATCCACTGGAAAGTTATAAGATGACCATTTGTTGGAGCAACCTTAAGATCTGTGATTTCTATTGCCAAGCTGCAATACGGACCTTGCTTCATGATGCAATTAATGGTTTGCAAAGCGGGTTTGGCATCACAGAAAATCGTCCAGGCTCGAGGTCGCTCTCTGGAAATAAATCTTATTGCCTCCCGGATAGCGACAAGCTCTGCGGCAGTTGATGTGGTTTTATGGTCCACTTTGAATCGTCGAGTGATATCCATGTCTGGGATGACAAAGGCTGCGGCGGAGGTGTTTAGCGTGGTGGAGCCGTCGGTGTACACGTGCAGAGAATCACTGTACGTTGTATAAATGTGATATATGGTGAGCTGTCTGAGGCCAACAGAAGAAATGAGCGACTTCTTCGTGATTCCAGGTATCGTAAAAGAAACAGGTGGTTTAGGCAGGACCCTTGGAGGCACTGCAGGGGCATTTGGCGGAGAAAACCTTGATGGTATAATGTTTTCATGCCGCGATATTACTCTTGAGAAACTGCAATCTGGGTGAGTGGCGGGTAGTACTGACAATGGGTGCTGTCTGTGTCTACTCAGCAATCGGAGGTGAACTCTAAGTGGCTCGCAGAGCATGTATACACTGATGAGACAAGCCCGAGCCTCTGTGATTGTCCCATTTGTTGAAGTACAGCGCGGTAGACCCAAGCATCTTCGTAAGCATTGAGCTTGAACACTCTCTAACGTCTTCACACAACTAGGTCTCATATTGGAGAGCACCGGCATGCTGTATCGAATGTATCCCACAAACAGAGCATTGTACAATGGAAGTAGCGATGATTCTGACGAGCCCCATCTTGCTCCTGCTACGTGGCGAAGAACGAGAGCAAAGCTCTTCAATTTAGATTTAAGTACTGCGACATGTCTCGTCCACGATAGATCTCTGTGTACGACAACCCCAAGGAACTTGTGGTGCGTTACAGCAGGTATCGCTGTCCTATTAATAGATATCGGATATTTCGACATATGCTTGCGCGTGAACGCAAGAACTGCGCATTTGTCGATTGAAAGATGTAACCGAGTTGGCACGGCCGCGATAGCGAGCGCAAGCTGTCGCTCCTACGTAAGCGTGACGTCACCCGCCTGGCCTACTTAAACTCGTCACTATAGGCAATAAAGGGTTGTTAGACTCATGATATCGTCTCGTACACATGGTGGCAGCGGAAAACAGCCAGCATGACGACATCGACTACGTTGCCGACACCGCCTGCATTGCCGACAACGCTCCTGCCACCTCCGAAGCCCCTCGACACATCGCGAGACGCTTGGCTTGGGTGGAAGACCTGGAAAAGTGAGTTTGAACTGTTTTCCACGGCAACTCAGCTGAACAAGCAACCAAAAGAAGTGCAGGCGGCGACGCTTTTAGTGACCATTGGGGAAGAGGCTAGAAAAGTGTTCGCTTCGTTCAAGTTTGAGCCAGGAGAGGACACAACCGATGTAACCCTTATAATTCAAAAATTGGAGGACTTCTACCAGCCCGCGAAGAACCTCACTTACCAAGAGTTTTGCTTCGGCTTTCGAGACCAAAAAGAGGACGAAAGTTTCAATGACTGGCTTGTCGAATTGCGAACGCTAGCCCAACACTGCGATTTTGGAGACTTAGAAGAGCGCATGCTTCGTAGCCGCATCATACTCGGTATCCGGGACAAGGGACTGCAAAAGAAGTTAATTTCTGAAAACCCCTCTTACCAAAGAGTAGTCGAAATCTGTCGCATCCAAGAGCAAGGCGAGGAGCAGTTTCGACAGATACGTGGCACCACTGAAGGCGCTGAAACTGCAGCCGTAAATGCGTTGGCCAGAGTAACAAAGCCATGTAACAAATGTGGCTACAAAGTTCACCGCGGCAGCCGCTGCCCAGCAACAGGAAAAGCGTGTAAGAAATGCGGAGGATTGAATCATTTCGCCCAAGCATGCTCGCAGTCATCCTTCTTGCACAGCGAAGATGCAAAGCGCAGGGAAATACGAGAGCTACATGTTGACGAAAGGTCAGATTTTTTTCTGGAAGCTTTAACCGTGAACGCACTCGCTAGCGACCAGTGGACCGCGACAGTTTCCATTGAAGGCCGTCCGATGGTCTGCAAACTTGATACTGGGGCAAACTGTTGTGTGATTTCAAAGGAAGATGTTTTGTCGCTTCCGAGAAAGACTCGTGAAGCCTGCCGAGCCACGTTAACGAGTTTTTTCGGCCACAAAACGACTGCGCAGTTTAAAGTAAAGTTGTCGCTATCCGTGAACGATATACAGCACGATGAAACCTTCTTCGTCATAGAGCAAAACGTGCCGGTGACCCTCAGCGGAGCAGCAGCAGAAAGCCTTGGCTTGATTTATCGCGTTGATAGCGTCGAGACGCAGCAACTCTACCCGGCGGCTCAGCCCTTCACCGATGTATTCACAGGATTGGGACAGCTGAAGAATTTTGAGTACGAAATGAAGCTCAAACCCGGCGCCGTCGGTGTTGTGCCAGCCAGAAGGGTTCCGGTCGCCATTGAAGAAAAAGTAAAGGCCGAACTTCAACGCATGGAGGAGCACAACGTCATAACCAAGGTAACCGAACCAACAGAATGGTCAAGCTATATGGTAGCCGTAGTTAAAGGTGATAAAGTACGAATTTGTCTCGACCCAACGGAGCTTAACAAGGTTATTCTGCGTGAACACTACCCTATGCCTGTTCTAGAAGAGGTCGCGCAACGACTAGCTGGAGCTAAATATTTTTCTACCTTGGACGCAACATCCGGGTTCTGGCAAATAAAACTTTCTGACAGCAGCTCCAGATTGTGCACAATGAGCACGCCCTACGGGCGCTATCGGTTTATCCGCATGCCTTTTGGAATTGCTTCCGCCCCGGAAATATTTCAAGCAGCCATGCACCGCCTCTTGGAGGGCCTGTCTGGAGTAGCGGTTGTAATAGACGACATATTAGTCTGGGGCACAACGAAGGAAGAACATGACAACAACTTGACCGGGGTGCATGCACGCTGCCGTGAGCACAACCTCCGTCTGAACTCACAGAAATGTGTCTTTTTGCAGGAGCAAGTTCGCTACTTGGGACACGTTTTCACCACGCAAGGACTGAGCCTGGGACCCGATCGCGTCCAAGCCATTTTGGACATGCAAGCGCCAAGTAACAGTAAGGAATTGAAAGTCTTCCTCGGAACGATGAATTACGTGCAGCGCCTCATTCCTCGAATGTCTGTACTCATCGCACCACTTAGAACATTGCTGCGCAAAGATATTGCCTGGGTCTGGACAGAAAAAGAGCAATGCAGCTTCAATGAGCTGCGCCAAGCCTTAGTAATAGCGCCAGTGCTTGCTTACTTCGATCCGAAAAAGCCAGTCACCCTCTCTGTTGACGCAAGCCACATGGGCGTTGGCGCCGTTCTGATACAAGACGGCCGCCCTATCGCTTTCTCGTCTAGATCGCTCAGCGATGCTCAGACGCGGTACGCGCAGATTGAAAAGGGAGCTCTGGCGATTGTGCATGGCTGCGAAATATTTCACGACTATATTTTCGGCCAATCTGAGGTTACGGTGGAAACCGACCATCATCCGTTGGTGCCAATTTTCAGTAAACCACTTCACCAGTGCCCACTTAGACTGCAACGAATGCGACTGACATTGCAGCGATACGCCATTAATCTACTGTACAAGCCAGGAAAAGAGCTGTTTTTGGCTGATGCGCTCTCTCGTTTTCCAAGCAAGGCGTTATTGACGGAAGAAACCGAGCGCTTCAATGTTAACGTCATTGCCCTTGTTCCAGCTTCTGAGCGTCGCCTCGAGGAACTACGTGTGGCAACCACCAAGGATCCTGCTCTGTCGACCATCCGATCCTATGCAGAGACTGACTGGCCGGAAAACAGAGGACGTCCCAGCATGTGCCAGGCCATTTTGGGCGTATCGAGAAGAGATGCATACACAAGATGGCCTCGTTTTTCGCAGCAACAAGGTAACCGTACCAAGCGCTAAGAGAGCTGAAATCCTTCGGCTTCTTCATCTGGCCCACTCGGGGGCGGAAAAGATGAAAATTCGGGCTAGGAGTTTCATGTTTTGGCCATCCATGTCGAATGACATTGACCAGGTTGCAGCATCATGCAAAGTTTGCCAGGCTCACCAAAAGCAAAACACTAAGATGCCTCTACTGTCGCATGATGTCCCCAGTCTGCCATGGGAAATGGTTGGCATGGACTTATTCCATCCCGGTGGTAAACAGTTTGCCTTAATTGTAGACTTCTACTCCTTTTATTTTGAAATAAAGGAGTTTCGATACACAACAGCCCGGCACTTGAAGGAGTGGTGCGCGAAAGTTTTCTCTGTCCACGGCTTACCAGTGAAGCTCTGTAGTGACAACGGGCCCCCTTTTAGTAGCCAAGAGTTCCGTGAATTTCTGCATGAACTAGGAGTCACCCACGTGACGCCAAGCCCTTATCACCCTCGCGCAAATGGCATGGCCGAAAGGGCAGTTCAAGAAGCGAAAACGCTGCTGAAGAAGTGTTCGTATAACAGCCCAGACTTCCATTTAGCTCTGCTTGAGTTGCGCAATACTCCACGTGATGCTATTCTGATGTCACCTGTGCAGAGGCTGATGGGTCGACAGACGAGAACACTGCTCCCGGTTCCCTCCTGCCACCTGAAGCCGGCACCATTGCCCAACAGGAAGGTGCACTCCCGTCTCCAGGAGATTCGCCACAAGCAGAAGGTCTACTACAATCGAGGTGCTCGGGACCTGCGCGCCCTCTCACCGGGTCAGAGGGCCTCGTTGTACGATACGCACACACGGACATGGTCCCCGGTCGTTGTGCTGGGATCAGCGGGAGCTCCACGCTCCGTACTGGTAAAAACAGAAGATGGCCGAGAAATGCGACGCACACGGGAACATCTCCGGGAGGTTCCAGAGCTACCATGCCCCGACACTACCACAACACCTTCCTAAGGCTTGCCAGGCTCGGGTCCCGTTCCAGAGCCGCCACTACCACGGAGAAGCACTCGGGATCGTCGCGAGCCTCGTCGGTACCCCATGCCAGAGCGACCTATATTGCCCCAAGGAAAGGAAGATGTAACCGAGTTGGCATGGCCGTGATAGTGAGCGCAAGCTGTCGCTCCTACGTAAGCGTGACGTCACCCACCTGGCCTACTTAAACTCGTCACTATAGGCAATAAAGGGTTGTTCGACCCATGATATCGTCTCGTATACAAAAGAGTGAGTCCTTGCCGTCGTAGATATTTGTATGTGATCGTCACTGCACGCTGTTGTCGAGCTCGTAATTGCGAACGAGTAGTTCCGGATGCCCATATGCATATGCCATCAGCGTATGCACTGATCTTCACCGTGCTGGGAAGTTCTGCTGCTAGGCCGATCATTGTGACATTGAATAGGATTGGGCTGAGAACTCCTCCTTGGGGAACACCACGATGAACCTTATATCGATCGGTGTCTCCATTATTTGTCGTCATGTAAATGGTGCGGTCCCTAAGGTAGCTAAAAATCCAAGCGTACAGTCGTCCACCGATGTCAAAATCTTCCAGTGCGTCAACGATCGCATAATGCAGCACATTATCGTAGGCACCCTTAATGTGTAAGAATACCGCCACCACTAATGTGCGTCGGCTTCTTTCCTCTTCAACGCTGGTGATCAAGTCGACCACACCATCAATGGCAGATCGGCCTCTTCTGAAGCCGTTCATAAATTCAGGAAAGAAGTTGTTACTCTCTAGAAGCCACTCTAATCTTGACAGTACCATTCTTTCCATCACTTTTCCGACGCAGCTGGCTAAGGCGATTGGTCTGTAGGAGGAAAGTGCATAAGGACACTTACCCGGCTTAAGCAATGCAATAATGCGACTGCATTTCCAATGAGTTGGGACCTCTCCTGACTCCCATGAGGTGTTATAATGAGATAACAGGATACGTCGTGCTTCTGTATCAAGATGGTTTAGTGCAGCATACGTGATTCCGTCAGGTCTTGGTGCTGATGATCGGCGGGAGGCGGAAATCGCAGCGTCAAGCTCATGCATTGCAAAACATACATCAAGGCGCTCGTCAGACGATGGGGGCGCAACGGTAGTAAGAGGCTCATTAGTGGCAAAACCATCAGTGGTGTCCTCGATGAGGCTATAGTATTCACTTGCTATCTCAACTTTTGTCCGTCCCTGATGTAGAGCAACATCTTGAAATGGTTGACGTTGTTTGGGAGTTGTCGGCAAACTTCGTACCACCCACCAGATCTTAGATAGAGGTTGCCTGGGGTCCAGAGATCCACAGAAATTTCTCCAACGTTGCCTGTCAATCTTGTCAAGATGCCGAAGAACATGTCGTTGAGCTCGACGACAGGCGGAAAGGTCTGAAGGCGACTTCGTTCGTCTGTATCGGCGTTCGGCACGGCGACGGATTGCACGAAGGGCCTCGTATTGGGAGTCAACTGCTGATCTCTGCATCGGTAGGTTAACCTGTTTGGTTGTGTCACGCAGTGAAGAAGCAATGATGTTCTCTACCTCGGATGGATCAGTCGTGTGCTCACAGCCAGACTTGACAGATGCCTTGAACAGTGTCCAGTCGGTTTGACGGATGTAGCGTGTGTGCGTGCGGTGAAACCACCTGAACTGAACATAGGTTGGAAGGTGGTCACTGCTGCGAGTGTCCAAATCTGTGCACCAACATGCGGAAGACAGGAGGCTTCTGGAAACGAAACAGAGGTCGAGGCAGCTGCTGTAGGACGTGCCACGAACAAATGTAGGTGATCCGTCGTTGAGTACGCTTAGTCCATAGTTGCACATAAAATTGGCCAAATCCCTTCCGCGATAATTCGTTGTATTGCTACCCCAGAGAGGATGATGTGCGTTAAAATCGCCGTTCACAATGTGTGGCCTTTGTGCTGCTTGGAGAATGGTCCCCAGGTGGAAGCAGTCCATCTGTGCGCTTGGGTGTATGTATCCTCCTATTAGTGAGAATATCCGCTTTTTATGTGTTATAGTCAGGCTCACGTAATCATTGCTGGTATGCGACGCGACTTCATGTCTCAAGAACGTCAAATCGCAACGTATACAAACGAGAACTTTGCTCGTACGTTGATCACTGCGGGACCAAATCTGGATATATCCAGATATACGAAAAGATGAAACCATATTCGATTAACATATAACGATAACAGGAAATTGATATTTAAAAACCCATTGTCTGAAGTCTGACAGACGGCCGCGTAGGCCACGAGCATTCCATTGCATAACAAGCGACTGGCGCATGCGTTCTTCGAATATCAGTGCCATGTTCACTTACTGAACAACCAGTAGAAGAGGCTCCAAAACCTCAAGTAGCTGCACAGCCACTTTAGCAGCGGGAGTGTTTAGGCTGCTGAGAATCTTACGCATCGAACCCATCAAAGTTTTAAGCATAGCCTTGACATCTGTGTTGTCTATCTTGTTTTCTTCATTGGGGGTAGGCGCACTATGCGATGATGGCGCTATCGTAGCTCTTGATGGTAGTGAAGGCCACTGAGTCTCCGACATGGGGAGAGCCAATGACTGGTTACATTGTACTTGCGTGGACTGCATTGACATTTGAGCATCTGTATCCTCCTTTCTGGTCGACAAAAGTAGGCTAGTAGGTGGTGAGGGCACGGTTTTGTGTGTCGAATTCGATAAGCTATGAGCACTGCTGCTTCGTTTGCGTCGGTGTCGCGAACGATGTTTACGGCGCCGTACAGCCCTTGCAGCTTCTCTGTGAGTGGAGTGGTCTCGAACCATCTTCTTCAGGATACTAATTTCAATCCTCATTTTGGGAGATTCCTTTCATGTTGCGTCGTGGGCGCCTGAGCAGTTTGGACATTTGGCCACAGCATTGCAGTTATCACCTTCATGAAGGCCACCGCAATGCTTGCAGGTTACTGCACCCCTGCAAACTGCACTAACGTGCCCAAATTTTATGCATTTATGACATTGCAGAGGTTTTGGTACGTAAGGACGTACCGAGTGCCTCACGTACCCAACGTTTACATGTCTTGGTAACGTCTTCGACTGAAACACTACTTTAACACATCGCGTGCGTCCAAAGCGGTGGAGACCAAGCACGGGAGCCGACGATGACAGCAGTTTCTCGAGACTCGAGTCTGTTATCTCTTCATCCACATCGTATATAACTCCTGTTGTCGTTTCTTCGTCATACGCGGAGAATGCGCGCACCGGAATGTTTCCTAATCGAACAATCTCTTTCAGCGTGTCCAATAAAGCCTTCTTAGTGACCTCTACGGACAGTATTTTCTTTCGAGTATTTACGCGTATTTCTACGACTTTCCCTGGAGCGACGAGCTCAAAGTACTCTGACAGGCTCTGCCTATTTAGAGAGTTCAAATTGTCTGTCTTCGATGTCGGCACATACAAAATGGTGTACGACCGCATGCTACTCGCCTCTGTCTGTGCTTGCCGGCCAGTCGGCGATGTCCGGCTGATTTTCCTTTTCAGGCGTCGGCTTGGTACGACCACGTAGTCGCTGTCCGAAGCCATATCTTCAACGGAGGAGTCATCAGAATTCTCAACGTGGACCACGCTTGGGCCGGGGTGAGAACTTGTTTCAGACGCACTATGATGTGGTCGGCCCGGTCCCGGTTGCTGGAGGGGGTTTTGATCCCCCATTATAAGGGGGATCAAAACCCCCCTAAAAACTCCTCTGTCACTACTAAGGGGGTGTGTCGATTATTGAAAAGTCTAGGGAAAAGAATTAGAAAACTCACAGAGCTCGAAGCAAAGGCTGTTCTCTGTGACAACTTCTTCTTCCTCCCACGTTAATATAAAACAAGCGTTAAAATATGACACACAAATAACTTTAACTTCACATTTCACACAGTCCTTCTGAAGCTGTTATGATGAAAGAGATAGATGACGGGCATCGCAGAGGCCAGCGCACAGTCTTCAGCACGGTGTGTGCCCACGGCTGCACAATAAGTAAGTAAAATAATGAGTCACACGTGACAGAGGATGAATACAAATGCATATGAGAAATACGTGCAAGGTGCAAGGTGAGATATTACATGCTAATAAATTCACCGTGATGTCACACATCGTCAAAGACTCATTTCGATCCCCGTAGCGCAACAGCATAGGAGCGGCGGCCACAGTCACACCTCTGCGAAGCACCGTGCCGCTAACAAGCCAGCGCGTCCTAAGCGAGCAACGTCGTTCAGCTCGAGAAAGCGAACGCGAGACCAAACACAGCACTGAACGCGGAGTGTCTGCCGCCAGCGAACTTCGAACAGGAGAGCGAGCGTACGCTTGGCCGCCGCGGCGAACAGCGCCGAGCTGGTTTGGAGCTAGCGCCGAAGAAATCGACGGTAATGCGGCCCTTTTTCACAAACTCGAGCGAGTGCAGCGCGCAAACGCGAGTCCGCCGCCGCGGCCAGCGGACGGCTCCGAGCTGCTTGCAACCGACTGGCGGGAAAGCCAACTACAATGGCGACCAATTTTCAGTGAGTTCCGACGCTAGCGAAAGCCCTGCCAGCCCGTGCTAGTGCACTCACAGCGCGCGACATACTACAACCACGCTCTTTACGAGAACCAGCAACGTGTTTTCAACGACTCCCAACACAGGGACAAGGTCTCAGCCCAATATTGTCAGCACGGAGCTCATCGCGGCGGCGAAGACAGGCGAGCACTCGATGAGCGAGCGTACGGGAGGCCAATGGCAATGGCGGTCAATTTCCAGGCGGTTGCAAAGCACAGGCGAACTGAAGACGCCGAAGCTGACCTTCGCGAGGCATTTCGTGCGTGCGATATACAACACGACCGTGACCGTTGCCGGCAAGCGCGATCCGTATCGCACACGCGACAAGTAGAGTAGAATAAAGAATGATAACCTACTTGCCTTAGAATCCAGCGCTGTTTTCTGCCCTGTGTCGGACTGAAGTATATATCCAATAGGCCTGTTCTTCTCGGCCGCCATATTGGCCTTCCCAACTGTTGCTGTCGTGTGTTGGTCGTGACTATCTTGAAGCCAGAGATATACAGCATGGCGTGGTGAACTGTCAAGGCTTGCTCCAGACTTCATGAGTGCACCGAAACGCTAAACAGCAGCCCACGCTCATCCAGGTGTACACACAAGCAACACGTCGTAATTCTTTGATCATCGAATCCAGGCGGCCATGGTCGAGCACTCCGAGCGCGACGCTACGCAACCGCCACCGGCGAAATACGGGGAAAGACTGAGTCAGCAAAGAAGGAGAAGGACATGTGTTCTGTGGAGAAGGAGGAGTAGTCGCCCTGGCAATGCTTTTCGCGCTGCCTGCAATGCCCGGGCGGTTCATAACAGTGGAGACTAAGTGGTTTCGCGCCACACGCTTCCCTCTGTGGTTGCTCCTCAACGGTCTATCCGTTCATCGCGCGTGCCTATTGGGCTCCGTTACTCCTTTTCCGGTAATTTTGCCTTAGAGTGTACCGCCTAGCTGGGCTACAGATTTTGCGGACTTTCTACTTCACGAAGTCATCTTGCACCACAGCGCCCCTCGACAGTTACTCACGGGTCGTGGCCGTTACTTTTTTCAGAAGGTCGTCGATGACCTGCTCCACTCCTGTGCAACCGAACGCAAGATCGCAACCGCGTACAATCCTCGAAACAATGGGTTCACCGAGTGAGTGAACTGCACTCTGACATGCTTACCATGTACGTTTCCGACGATCACCATGACTGGGACGCCGCTTTACCATACATATCTTTTGCTTACAATTTGTCCCGTCACGAAAACGCCGGATGTTTGCCATTTTTTTGCATAGCCGCGACCCTGTCTTGCCGTTCAACACGTTGCTACCATCTGGTGTCTAATTCTCAACAACCGATTACGCCCTCGATGCAAACACTTTGGCCGCCCATGGCCCCAAGGTTGCTCGTCAACGCCTCACAAGATTGCCAGCTTCAAAAGCGATGCTACGATCCCCAGCACCGATACAATTTTCTCCAGGTTCTCTTGTCCACCTTTGGATGCTCTCACGCCAGGTGAACTTAGCTGAAAAACTCCTCTGTTACTACTCTGGTCCGTAGAAGATCTTGCGCCAATTGTCTGACGTGACGTACAGGATTGCACTAGCTGACTTGTCTTTGCTACCTCACGTCAAGAGTGACGTTGTTTACATCCCCAGACTCCAGCCGTATATCCCCGCCTCAACGCGTGTTTCAAGATGCGCACTGGGATGGAGCTACGGCCGCTGCGAGGGTGATGTTCCGGTAAAGAGAACGAGGAAGTTAACTCAGATTGGAAGAAGGTGACGGGATATATTTGTGCCGGGGAAACCTCTACGATCACTGTGAATACACCAACCCGGCAACCATGGGTCAAGTTTCGTCCCGTAACAATATCTTAAGCTCTTAGGCGCCACTTGGTAACGTTTCACATCACAAAAGAATTACAACACAGTCACCTTTGATCAGCATGGTTCGCATAACATCGATTCCCTAGGTACGTGAGATCTGCCGAAGCTTTTCTTCAGACGCTCACGTTACAAAAGGAGCTCTTGTTAATGCTCATATTGTTAAAGAAGTTCATGTTGTACGCAGTCAAAGGCTTTTATAAAGTATAAAAAGAGTGTGGAAATTTTATTTCATATATTATCGAGGAATATTACTTTAATCCTAGGGAGGGCCACCTCAGCTCATTTTCTGTCACGAAATCTATATTTTTGCTTAGCAATTAAAATATGCGCGTTAAAATAGCCCATTATCCTTTATTGATAACATCCTCGACTATTTTTGAGAATATAAGAAGTATATATATAGGCCATTACTTGTTGAAATTGTCAATCAACCCTCTTGTATTAACTCGGGTTACTGTGGCTTTCGCCTTGCTTGGAGATTTGCCAATCAATGTCATCGTGTTACATATTTGTGTCAGTGGAACTGCAACATACAACTTGCAGGCTTTAACGGCTTAGCCTAAATTTCATCTAGTCTGCAGCCGCAGTTGTTTTTTAGGGTCAATATAATTGTTTGCACCTCATTATGATGTGTTGGAGACAGGAACATTGATGGGAAAGAGTTCTCAGCAATACAACTTTCACAGGACAAATGACATGAGTCATTCTATAAGCACTCACTGAAGGAAAGTGGTTATTAAGCAAATTTGCGATGCTCTTCTCGTATGGTTTTGATTTCTAGAAAAGTGCCTTGCTGTCTTTTGGACTTTGATTTATCTCTTTGATTATTTCCGATATTAGTTGGGAGTTATCAGCAGCACTAAGAAATCTAATTATACAGTACTCCGTCTTTTCCCGCTTTGTGCCCTTATTCAATTTATTCCGAGTGTTTTTTATGTTCGTAAAGATCATTTTATTCTCGTGTTTTTTGAATAACTAAAATAACCTGTCTCGAAATGTGATCTTTGTATACAGTTTCATTGTAGTCCAAGGTTTATGAACTCCTGTGGGTTACCTTTGAGGACCACATGAAAAGAATTATTTATGCTGTAGTAGTGAATAAGCTAGGTAATCACCAGTGGTACCATCTCCTAGTGCGAAGCGCGAGCGGCGTGCACGACCTGGGGATGGCGAGCCTGACCGAGTATTTCTATGTGTACTGGCTGTCTGCCTACTCCCAGGCGTCGTTAAGAAACCACCTTGAAGTGTATTCACATAAATCAGGATGAAGATATGTTGTCAGAGATATCAGCATCATTGGCTTCAAGCACCGTGTAAAATTGAAACCAGAGACCAAATAAAAAATTTTATATGCTACGTTGGGTGTCATCCCTTTCCAAAATGCGTCGCGTAGCCTAGCTACTTACGAAGTCACAAAGTTATATATAGGGAGACAGTGACTGAAGTTACTCGTTAAATCACCCGCTTTGACGCCACTGCACTCAAAACTTGTTATACAAAGGTCAGTGTCGCGTCAATTGTCGAGGTCAGTCGTGTTGGGACATGATTACATTTGAACGTCCATATGTTCCTAATATCTATCTAAAAGATTTACACATGGGTTGTCTTTGCTTACATCAATGCTAACATTTCACATCGTAACAATTCTAAGCTGAACTCCAGTGATGAGTCAAGTATTTTTTAATAAACGTAAGGATATGTGTCAGGTAAGGAGATTGCGGTGAATAGACAGGGAAAATCAGAAAAGTTAATAGATGTATTGATATACATTCATAAATGTCCTTTGGTATTTTAGATTCTGAAATTATTTGAAAGAGATCAAGTCAAAAGAGTGCTGAAGGTTAGCTATAAGTATCTTAAATTCATGGAATTTATTGCATTTCAGCAGATAAATTGCACTTCACAGCTTTCACTTCGTTACTGCTGTGACCTATGTTTCGTATTCTAATGAATTTAAAGCTTTTTTAACTTTCAGTAAAGAGAATATATGGGTTCATCGAAGTTTATTCATATGAGGGTTCACTGTGTTGTGCATACTAACAACGCAGTGACTGACGTACTCCAGTACGTATGACAAGCGTGGGGCGTTATTTTTAAAGCCACTTTTCTGTGATCATTAAACATGACAGTGCTACCAAGAATGTCAGGCTTGTCAATGTGTAAGCACTACTTCTTGAGGCCTCTTAAAAGACATATTTGTGTGAATGTGTTTGTTTGTGTGATAGCTGGACATGTTAACGATTGTTGAATGAGTCCATCGAATATTGTACTATTGAGTACTACATATGAAAAAGAGAACCCGAAAAGTATTTAATTTCATGACAGCACCATTGGTAGAACAGTGTATGAAAAACTTATGAAAGATTTTGACCAATGTTCATGGAAGTAACTTTACCGTACCTTTGCAGCCGCAGATAATCAGTTACCATAGCTTTGCCGTATAAAAGCAACACCTCAGTTGAGAAGAATAAAAAATCTGAATAAAAAGTATGACCCAGGTATATATATATATATATATATATATATATATATATATATATATATATATATATATATATATATATATATATATATATATATATATATTTGAATAGTAAGGAGCTTGGGCTTAACATGTAACCGAATACTGCTCTTGGTGACTGCCTGACTACTCATCTACATGGTGTTCCTGCAAAAATATTTATTCGGAGATAGCCGCATTCTTTGTATAATAATAGACAATGCATTGGATCCTCAGTATATTTTTTGGTGCAAAAATATTTGCAAGATTCCAGGTACCTAGGTAGTCGATGTTATGCGAAGTATGCGCATGTATGCGGAATTTTATTCAAAGTCAAAGCAGCCAGTATGTTCCTCAAATTACATTTCTTCCACCAAAATATTATGTATGTGTATTGTGCAAAAAATTTAAGGCATATTTTTATTGCGATGAAAAATCTTTTTAGCACCCTCTGCCCACCCAATTATTAATCAGTGCAGCTCTAACTGCTTGAAAAGGCATGCTAATAAAATTCCTCTGTGACGATACACCATCTCAGGTGTTTTAGTGCTGCGCACTTGCTTGCGTTGACTGCTGTGAGTGAAATTGTGAGGTGAGTTTTATTGTTGGTGAACGTTTTTAGTGCAGCGTCCAACAGAAAGCGGAGTGATGCGGATTATATTTAACGCAGAGTGCTTGCGTCAGTACCTGCGGAATTGATTCTCTTTGCTAGGATGCAGCAGCAAAAGACGTGTGCCAAGTGACACCATGTCTTCTAGATAAAAAACATGGGTGATGGTTGGGAATACAGTGCTCACTGGACTTTTCATGCATCAGTATTCCCGCAGCCCGGTTTTCTTATTGAGCATACAGCACCTATCATTATTCGCGTTGTTGGTGAGCAGATCGTGAAGCCATCTACCGCACTACATTTCCCATGCGGTCATTCGCATTCGTAACAGTACTTCATCAGGGCATAATGCAAAATTGAACACATGTAGTGTCCGCAGACTTTTTTGTGCTTATTACCATTGTGTGTATTGTGATGGTTTGAGTTATTGTGATCATTGAATAAGTCTAAAGTGTCATAACCTCCTATGTACCAAGAATGCAGAAATAAAGAAGCTTTAGCAAAACTGTATTATTTGACCCCCAGCCCCTAAAAACAAACGCGGAAAAACAATTAACCGGAAAATTGAACAGCTGTCTCAAAATGTGTTGATACCTATTTGCGTACTCCTCATATTTCGAAGTCTCTAAGACAGGGTGCAAGAAAAAATTTGCAGATCCCATTCACGTGCAGTGGGAAGAGATGATATGCGAAGCACGAATGAGAAAGGTTGATATGTCATTTTAAAATCAGCACAACGTTACGAGGTGGAGATAAATGAGGCCGCACATGACTTCCGTGTCATGGTTATCATGTTTGGACGTGCCGTTTACCTTTGTGATCTATTCACGTCACGTGATACCAAATTCAGTATATGTAGAGCTAGTGAAACGACTGTGAGCACGCTATGAGCTAGGTATGATGTCATGGTCTGGCATGACATGCGTGTCAGGATTAACATGTTTGTACCAGTCATATATTTCGTCATTCATTGACGTCAACTAACATCAAATTTACATATTTGGGGCTAGCAAAACGGCCACGAGCGCATCATGAAGGGCCCAGTGTACTCCAATGTAGCGTGGACGAGCGTGCACGCTGGGCGCAGCGACGCATCGTTAGCAAAACACGAACACTCTGAAGTCTCACGCCAGGCGCGACCAACGTCCATCGGTGGGGCCCGACGGCAACCGGTGCAAAATACAACATGCTGCATTTCACAGAGGTTACCATAGGAGTTCTGGAATAGGGACCCTCCCCATTTTTTTGAATTTTCATAATAACATGTTCTCATCGTCATCGCGCCGATGCTTTAGAGCAACATTACTCTATGCCGATGCGTTACCCAGACAACACTGCGTCTCCCTTTTTTCGTTACGGAGGGACGCCCAATGCGCTGAAACGCGCATGCGTTAAAGCAACGCAGTGCGGCACGCTTCTGCGAGTATATGGCAGGACCAGCGCCTGGCGTGGCAACGCCGGCGTGACCCGACGAAATGAACGCCGGCGAGCACGCGCACCGTGTCACGTCAAAATGTATTGGCCCCTTGACTGTGGCGTGTAGTCATGTTGCTACGTGACACACATGTTGTGATTATAATGTTTGTATGTCATTTACCTGTGTCATCCGTTCGCGTCCCGGTGTGAATCCCGGCAGCGGCGGCTGCATTTCCGATGGAGGCGGAAATGTTGTAGGCTCGTGTGCTCAGATTTGGGTGCACGTTAAAGAACTCCAGGTGGTCGAAATTTCCCGAGCCCTCCACTACGGCGTCACTCATAATCATATTGTGGTTTTGGGATGTTTACCCGTCCCAAAACTACGTTAAACCCCATATACCAACCAACCATTCGCGTCACGTGATATCGAGTTTGGTAGATATGAAGCTAGCGAAATCGCCGCGAGAGCATTATGAGCATAGCATGTAGTCATGTTGTTACATGACATGCATCTCATGTTTATCATGTTTGCACCAGTATCATACCTTTGTCATCCATTCATGTCCCGTAATACCGCATTTGGTATAAGTGAATCCAGCGAAGCGGCCGCCACCGCAACATTAGCGTTGCATGTAGTCATATTGTTACATGACATGCATCCTATGATTACCATGTTTGCACCAGTTACATACATTAGTCATCCATTCACGTACCGTAGTACCATATTTGGTACACGTGATGCTAGCGAAACCGCCTTGATTGCATCATGAGCGTGGCATGTTGTCAAGTTGTTACATGACACGCATGTCATGATTGTCATGTTAGGGCCTGTTGCTTGTGTTCGCCATGCAATCATGTCATACCATACCAGTTTTGCAACATGCCATGTGAACGAAGCCACCACAAGTGTTGCAGGACCATAAAAGGTAAATCATGACATTCATGACATACAGGTCATGAATTCCATGTTATGACTAGTCAAATATGTTCTTCATACAGTCATGTTATCCGATACCAAGTTTAATATCGATACCATTATCGAAAAAGCCAGGAGAGCTAAAAGTCGTAGGCGGCCAGATAGGTAGATAGATATGCTCAAAGTCGCCGAAGTTCGCTAAGAAATGTTTCGCATTTAAAATATTAGACCAAAATCAGTTTCCATTTGATCTACAGGCCACCCACAGTTAAAGGAATGTATTATAGACTTAGTCGTTTACGCTACAACTAAGAAAAGTGTTTTTATTTATCAAGAGAGCGCAACCAAGTGCTCGTGCAGTACTCGGTTATTTTCGTTCGTTCATTTTGCAAATATGTTAAGACACACGGCTCTACTTCTCAGGCCTTCGCGAAAGCAACTCATACTTATTGTGCCAAGACAAATTTGGACTCGCGGATATCGAATTGTGGTAATCTGTAGCCTTTAGAACAATGGTACCCGATTGGGTTCCGAGGGACCAAGGAGGATAATTTTGGCATGACTAGGCGTCAATTCTGTCTGTTTCGCTTGAAGGACACAAGCATTGTGCATGCTTATCATGCAGGTCTTGTGCTAAAGAACCTGTGTATGTGCGAAGCAACTTAGCAACGCTGCAGATATGACAGGTGCGTTGTTGGTTGCTTCAATGCATCTGCGGATAATGCCATGAACGTCTAATAAGAGCTCAAAGAATAAGTTTCCTTGAACAACCGAGGCAAACTGAAAGGCAGTCCCGTTAAACATCACTATCTAGTCATTAGTTGATAATAGATAGCTGGTGTTGGCTTGAAGCGCACCCGTGGAGGAGTCGCCTGCGATCGCTTTAGCGGGAGTTCATAGTGATCAGAGGTCTATGAAGAGTGGTTTGAAATCAAATTTCTCGCTCTATGCATACAAACTGAGGTCACTTGTTTTCCAGCTACTGCGTCACATCCGGTTTATTTTTCGTTCCTCCGGAAGTGGTCCCTCCTCACAGAGATGACGCTTAGCCCCATGCGCAGCTGATCAGCCGCCATTTCGTGAACGGATGGGCTGCTACGCAACCTTCACTACGAAATATATCTACCTTAGAAAAGACTCCTCGCTTCTGCAGCTTCAGTGCACGTCAAACGCGGCACAATTGCTAACTTCAACTGCATCGCATGATGACCAGTGAAGATGATGCTGTGTACGCGTGGATAAAAAGTACAATTTTTACTTGGTTTGCCCTAACCATTACGTCATTACGAAGGGAAGCTCTCAGTTGCACATAACACAAATGGACAATACGTTTTATTCTTTGCTTTTAACCGGCTATAGAAAAATTAGAAATTCATTTTAACTGTCGCAATAATTACATAATATCATACAGATTGCTCAATATGTTTTTTAGGAAATTAAAACATAGAGGTTGAGGTGCGCAGGAACCGGGTGTGCATGACGCTCCAGCTGCTGACGTTATCTGGCATCTTGAACTCAGCTCATGTGCGATGAACCATTATCCTTATTTTAATGTGATTGGATTGGAGTGCATTTCGGTCACTCCAATGTTACCGTTTTCGAAACACTTACGCTGTTGGCTTTTATGGTGTCCATTGTGATGGCTTGTTTTGAGAAAATTTTTCCAAGAAAGGATTATGTGCTCTCTCATAGCGATGAAGTCTCTCAGACGCTAACCTTTTCTTGATATTTGGGTAGCCATGTGTTCAACGTGTGCGTAGTTTCGTCGCTATGGGAAATATCTTTGTGCGTCAAAATCACTAGCGAAGCACTTTCTTTGAAATGTCACGAATTCAAAACGCACTTTCTTAACATGATGAACTACCCGTACGGCAATGGCGAACAGTTACCGCGAATGTTGCGCCGTATTCTCACGTCACTTCTCGGGCTCTTCTGGACACAGGTAGTTCCTTGTACGAAAACGCGTTTGTCATGTATGAAGCGTACCGAAGAGGAGCAGATTTATCTACAGTGAGGTACGCCGACTTGCTTTGCGTCAGGCTCCAACAGTGACTCCGCTTCATGAAACTTGTTTGTTTGTTTGTTTATTCGTTAACTTTTTTTGTACGTATGCTTACACAGTGGGAGCGGTCAAAATAAAAGCTGCTATAAGCAACTTGAGAAGCTCATATATGTAGCCCCCGGTCTTTTTCGCCCTGTAGTGACGGGCTAGCAGACGGACGATCGTAAGAAAACCTCTTCTCTAGATTTGCATGTTACCCGAGAGTTAACACTTTTGTGCAAACGAAAATTGTCTTGTCATTAATTATTATTATTATTATTATTATTATTATTATTACTTGCGACAGGAAATGGCGGATGTGGCAGAGGTGACGCCGCTCAGTATTATGTAAACATTGTGTGAAACAATTACTCAACCGCTACAAACACAGCAATTCCAAAACTCGGACAACGCTTGAGCTTCGCCTTCAAGAGTAGACCGCGATAGCGTAGCGAGACCCTGTGCGAGTCACCGTCTCAATTACTAGCCTAGCATCTGTTTTGGTGCATGGCTCAACCGTTATGAGTTGGCGTGTAACACTGGCCGTTTCAAACTATCGTAGAATGTCTATGGAAAGTACAATCGTTAGGTGCCAACTACGCATATCTGCGAAGGGCCCTGTACGCGTGCGTAAGGCAACACGCGAACATACGTTAGAGTGCTCTAGAATGAATGGGCCTTTAAAACACCCACTTGTTTCGCATTTCACATGTTTTGACGCCTGGTGCAATTATACGTTTTTATGACCTAATATTCCGCTGGAAAGATACTCCTTCTGCTTCATCAACGAAAGAAGTGTAAACTTGATAAACCTCGCTTTTCGGTTAGGCACTTAATCAATGAGAACTATTACTACATGGAATCCATACTGTTTTTTTTGTACGAACCAGATTCGACCATAGGCGTGCCTCTGTGGTATAAGGCCACAATAATACGGAAAGACGGGCTAGTTGGTACTGCTGCATAATTGAAGTTTTTGCGCACACACACAAGGACACAGAAGAAGGGAACACAAGGACCAGCGCAGACTAACAACTGATTTTTATTCAGTAAGAAAACAGAATATATACACTTACTTGCACCCCATGATCACCGCGCATGAGCAAAAACGGCATCATACAATCTTAAAAACCAAATATCACATGTTGTTCAGCAATTCAATTTCTTTTTCACTAAGCGATATCGACGGATGGCTGACGCACATATCTTTAAGTCTAGAGATGTGCCACGCTTCTACTATTTCTCTTGTTGTCTGATTTGGGTGTACATACACCACCTCAGTTTGATCAAACAACGGCTTACATGCACTAAAAGAACAACGCGCACAGTGCAGTGCTAAATGTGTTTCCGGCCTCCCTTTCAAGTTGGTCATGTGCTCCTTCAATCTCACATTTAAGCATCGGCCAGTCTGACCGACATAAAAGTTCCCACAACTGAAGGGGGTCTTATAAACTACCTTTCTTTTGCACTCAACCACCTGATGACCTGCACGCTTGGAACAATTGCCTCCGATATCCCTCGTCCTTTCCTCGTACAGATTATTTACAGCCGGACACACGCCCCCTAGTTTGTTCTTTGCCGAGAATACAACTTTGACACCATATTTAGCTGCCACCTTCTTAAGTTTATGGGAGAAACCATGCTCGTAGGGGATTACCGAAATTTTCTTTGTATCTTGGCTTCTTTCCTCTTTCTCCCCGGATTTCATTTTCTTTTGTCGTCAAGAATTCTGAGGAGGTGATATCGTATTTATCGGGAGTTAAAGAAGGCAGCTACAAGGGTTTTAGTGTTGATATTCAAGATTTATACTACTCTTTGCCGCAGGATGCTCTGCTAGATTCTGTGAAAGAGTGCATTGAACGGGACAATGATGAAGTGGCCTTCCGTAATCGCAGTGGAATGTCACTAGAAACGTTTCTTGAATTACTTTGCATGTACTTGGACAGCACGGTTGTACTATTTCAAGATAGACTGTTCCGTCAAAAGAATGGAGTGTGTATTGGATCCAAGGTAGCCCCTGTACTGAGTACAATTTTTTTGAGCAAAGTTGACAGACTGGTGGATTCTGATTTGGGTGGCAAGTCCTTAAAAATATTCAGATATGTTGATGATTATTTGATTTTGGGTGTAGACACAGACTGGGATGCTGTCACCACAAGTGTAATGGAGACTTTCAGACGGAGAGGCAAAGGCCTAGTTTTTACATCTGAACAACCCACCGAAAACTGTTTACAGTTCCTAGATATGAAGCTTGTTTTTGAAAAGAACCATGTGTGTTGGAAGTATTCGCCTAGAACAGAGAAGCCCCTGTTGCAGTACGCTTCCTCCCATTCAAGGATAGTAAAAAACGGTATAGCAATGGGGTGTTTCAATTCAGCTCTTACAAAAACATGTAAGCACAAGTTAAAAGAATCTTTCCTTGAACAGAAGGTAAAGCTGGAAAAGGCAGGATACCCTAACTCGTTTCTTCTAACTGCAAGCGAAAGATTAATGAAGAAAATGAAATCCGGGGAGAAAGAGGAAAGAAGCCAAGATACAAAGAAAATTTCGGTAATCCCCTACGAGCATGGTTTCTCCCATAAACTTAAGAAGGTGACAGCTAAATATGGTGTCAAAGTTGTATTCTCGGCAAAGAACAAACTAGGGGGCGTGTGTCCGGCTGTAAATAATCTGTACGAGGAAAGGACGAGGGATATCGGAGGCAATTGTTCCAAGCGTGCAGGTCATCAGGTGGTTGAGTGCAAAAGAAAGGTAGTTTATAAGACCCCCTTCAGTTGTGGGAACTTTTATGTCGGTCAGACTGGCCGATGCTTAAATGTGAGATTGAAGGAGCACATGACCAACTTGAAAGGGAGGCCGGAAACACATTTAGCACTGCACTGTGCGCGTTGTTCTTTTAGTGCATGTAAGCCGTTGTTTGATCAAACTGAGGTGGTGTATGTACACCCAAATCAGACAACAAGAGAAATAGTAGAAGCGTGGCACATCTCTAGACTTAAAGATATGTGCGTCAGCCATCCGTCGATATCGCTTAGTGAAAAAGAAATTGAATTGCTGAACAACATGTGATATTTGGTTTTTAAGATTGTATGATGCCGTTTTTGCTCATGCGCGGTGATCATGGGGTGCAAGTAAGTGTATATATTCTGTTTTCTTACTGAATAAAAATCAGTTGTTAGTCTGCGCTGGTCCTTGTGTTCCCTTCTTCTGTGTCCTTGTGTGTGTGCGCAAAAACTTCAATTATGTATAAGGCCACGTTTACACTGAGCATTCCGGCCGCCGAAAGTGCTCCGAATCCGATTCGGTGGCGGCGAGATTCGCTGAAAGGGCCCTCTCTGCGCCGATCGCTCTGGAACTGATTTTTGCGGTGTCTGCCGCCAGATCGGCTCGCCGCGAACCAATAGGAGCGCTAGCCGAGGAACTTGAAAAAATGGCGGCCAAGAGCAACTTCCTTGTGATGTCGCAGTCGAGCAGCGTGCGCATAGCAGAAATGCTGAACGAATTGGTGGGCTACCACCTCGTCCTGTACGACAAACGTCGCTCGAAACACAAAGACAGCTTGCTGAAGGACGACTTATGGAACAAAATTGGAAATGAGCTCGGAATGACTGCTAAGTACGAGTTGCTGTGCCTATATTGCTTTGCTCCTTATCGCGAGCACCTTGTTCTGTGGAAGTACTCGTGCTTCTCGTCCGCGTTGCAACAAACGTGGAAACGCGCGCGTACTGGTCGTTTGATTGTGCTGTTCAGTGCGCTGTTTTATGTCAACAACGTAAATGCTAGACAGACATCGTGCTCATTGAACGATGAACTCAGCGATGCAGGTACTGCTTTAGTCGACATAAACGGCACAGCAGGGGAAACATCGCGGGCATCGTGCACGTCTGTTCACCATCCGGCTTGCCCTGCGTTGTATTCACGAGCGCCGCATGACTTGAATTTGATTTGACACCGAAAGGCGGCACGTTTGTGCTGGCTTGGCGCATTGTAAAGACGCATCGTTCGAAGCATGTTTGTGCTGCATTGAACACGGTAGCAACCTAATTTCAAGTCTAGAAACGTTTCCGAGTACGCTGCTTAGCTGGTTGAATAAAGCGAGTGTGGATATACTTACCAAAAAGAAGTAATGAAAACATAGGTGTTTTTCTAAACCAGGTACACTCTGCAGCAGGTCCTCCTCTCCAAAAATAAAAACTTATCATTACGCGCAGGGTTAAAATGAGCGTGCATTTTAACGAGCAAGTCATACAGCTATGCATACTTAAATTGTCTTGTTAATTAAGTGCTGCTCTTTCTTCCCGTCAATATGTGCAAGCAACTTACTGTTTTGTGAACCTCGCCACATTCACATTGTGTTGGTGTTAAATTTTCAAGGATGTGAAAAGCACGCCTAATTCTTCACTGGAATGCAAGCAGATGCCAAATTCAAAAACCTAAAGGACACATTTACAAAACACAAAAACAGGATTAAGGGCTCCATGAAAAGTGGTGCAGGGGCTGGAGATGTTCACAACGTCAAATGGGTGCGTTTCGAGGAAATAATGTCCATGATGGATCTTATACTCAAAGAACCAATGTAAGCCAAATTTTGTGATCCTTTTCATTTTTTATAAATAAATCAATGCAATGAGAGTGTACACAATTTCAAAAAACACAAACACAAAGACGTAATGTTCTCCTGTATTCAGAACGGCCGGCCACAATTGCACATGTTAAAAAGAAAATCACAGTTTGTTTACTCACACAACAAATCAAGAATTCAATAATGCCTCTACAACGAAATACGTCAGCTGAGAACAAATATTGTAGCCACGAGGAGCTGATAGAATGGTAGATGACTACTGCATAAGATTCTAAGTTTCGTAGTAATGCTGTAGTTTAGCAATTTTCAGGGTGGCGTATCAGTAAACACGTACACACACAATGCAAAGCAGAAAGTAAACGTTTCATAGTTACTGATGCGCTGGCTTCACTGCTTGTTGATGTCAAATAAGCTTAACAAAAAAAATCAGCATACTTCTATTTACAAAATCGTGAAGGCTACATTGAGGAAGCAATTACAACAGATGACAATAACATATTTGATTATTAAGTGTTTATAAAAAAAACATAGCATACTGCATCACTTGCTCATCGAAATTTTTAAGGCCTGATTGCTGTAGGATAACTAAAATTGTTAACGTTTTCCAGCATTTCTACAAACGTAGGATTATCAATCCTGGTAGTTAAGTTGCAAGAAAGGTACCCAAATAACTTTGCCAGCAGGAAAATGCATAATAGTGCTAAGAAGATGATGCAAACATTTGCTATTACCTAAAAAGCCATTTTCTGCATGTCTATCAAAGACGCTAACAATCAATTGAACGGGTGAAAGAATGGATGTGGTGAAAGTAAACATTGTGAGGTGCACTTTTTTATGAGTCAAGAAAATAGGGCTTGCAGTGCAAAAGCACGTTACTTGAATAAAGTTAACAGCACTTCTGCATTGAGAAATTAAGGTTTAAGCAATATTTTATCTCGTAATATTATCGTGCTTTCGTGACATTCACCGACGATATTTATTTTTCATTGAAAAAATATTACTTTTTCCACATCACAAATATTTCACATGAGTTCATCTCTCCGACGTTTCACATAAAGCATCAGGTGAGCGGAGTCCGGCGCCTGCAAGTAACAGCAGCAGTGGCAATGCAGTGGAGGGCCAGGTCGACCACGACAGCTATGTCACAGTCATCTTGGATGAACCACTAGAACAGCCTGCATCTTCATCCGGTGAAACACCTGCAAACACCGAGACAGACAGGTCACAGCTATTTTTTTATATAATATATCCGAAGTGAAACGTTGCACGTTTCATTTTACTCTTTAGCTGTAATACAATATTCATGTACCCAACACCAATCTACTTCGTAGGTCAGACAGTGCAGAGGGCGAACAAAATACAAGGAAGCAGGCTGAGCGGTAAGTTGTTCCAACAGAAGCATGACAGCTTTTTTTTTTTATCTGGCATTCGCACATGCTATATGTTACGATACTTCCCTTTCTTGGAGTTATGTCACTCAGTTTTCTTGTATTTCACTGACAGGCTACGCAAGGTTCCAAGAATAGCGGCCAGTGGTGCAACGTGAGAACAAAAGCACCGACAATGTAACGATCATGTGTCTAAAGTAGGCATTGCTTTTTTTCAGTTCATCAAAGACACCCTCCCATATCGACATTGCAAGTGATAGCCTTCACCAACTGCGTGCCACCAAGGCAGCACAGGAATCAAGGGAACAGCACGACCTTCCCTATTTTTTCGGCATGTCATTGTTGCAAGAGCTGCGCATGTTAAACTCCCGCCATCAAGTAGATACTATAACAGCAGTACAAGAAGTGAAGCAAAAAAAGATCAGTGAAGCAAGGCTAGAACTTGAATTCGACAATTAGCTGTCAATGTCAAAGGGGTTAAAGTGCATACCCCCCCTCTCAAAACATAAAGAGACATATTTGCCATATGGTAATGTACTTTTCTGAACTCCTTACACGAAGTCCAATGACAAGCAGGCAGATGACAATTCCCAATTGATGTTAGTTTTAATATTCATGCAGTGCTCTTTAAAATTCGACTTTAGCTTAATACTTGCTTTTTTACCACAGTGATTTATTTTTCACGAATGTACACACAATAAACTTGGTAAAGCAAGTGAAAAGATTTGTATTTTAGGAAAAAGAAAATTTCACTTTTCTAGTGGCATCTCCCCTAGTTGAAAAACAATATGCATGCAAAGTGTATATAGCAAGTGTTTTGTCACAGTTGAGTTGATTCTGTTGGGCAAGTTGGTTGATATGTATTGTGAATTGTAAAGAACAGACCTCAGGACATAAAGCATAACAAAAACCTCTAGCTTTCATCTTTGTTTAGGGTCAGTATTTTCCTGTTTTGCGCTGCAACATAATGCACACTTTTTACAACATTGTGGCAGTTAGGTCTACGTTTACAGCACCATTTAGTGTTTCATCATAGACATCACAAAGAGGATCAGGTTGTTTATCTGCATGACTGTCATGATAACAATAAATGGTGCACTCACCACTGTACATTCTTGTATCCATTATCTTGCTCTCTTCCCAAGGCACCTTGCCATTGGTGATGAAGTGCTTTGCCAGGAAGTCCCGCATTTCGTAAGCCAACCTAGGAGAAAAATTTCTAGACAGTGAAATACTACACCAGAGCATTGCAAATTACGCCGCCCATATAGATGAGCTTTTATTGTCCCTGATTCTAGTGCATGGCTTACAATTTAAAGCCCACCATGAACATTGCCACATGAAAATATCTTTACCTTGTGGCGTGGCAGCCAGTCCTCGGTAGAGATGGCAGAGCACCACTGCTGGTGTCATCAGCCCTCCAGTTGCCTTCGGTGATGTTACCCTGCCACTCAACTTGATCAGCTGTCCCTGGAGGGCAGTAAACGCACCGAGATGTCTCCGACACTTTAATCATGAAACTGTGAAGGACCACGCATGCGGAGATAATTCGCTGGATGTTATCATCTTTGGCTTTGAAAGGGCACCGCAGGATACGCCATCTTTGAGCCATCATGCCAAATGCATTTTCTATAACTCGACGGGCTCGGCTTAGGCGATAATTGAAAATCCTTTTGCTGTGTGCCTCGCAAAGGTAATAGGTTCGCAGTTGTCTTTTTCTCCTTGAGATGCCTCTTCAAGTGTTGAAGCGAGGAACGGTTGAAGACATGCATAAACGGTTATCCCCGCGCCTACATGAAAAACACCTCATACTCATAGCTTCACAGCAACGCAGCACAGAACACATAGGCACACAATCAATGAACACATTGTGCCATATTTTTGTTTCATGTTCATGAAAGTTGAGCAAAAACATACTTCCACAGAGAAAAGAAACGTACTTTCGAGGAGAAGCGCCAATATGTGACAAAGTGCTTTGGTGCCTCTAACATAAACTAATCATTGCATTTAGTATGGCATCATGTTTGGGCTGCCTGTCACTATAGCGAATCTGTGTACTGAATAGCCTCAGATTAATAGCATATAGCAACGCACTTCAGTACTAAAAGAAACCAAAGGGGTAACTTGCCTTTCCGAGGATACGGCCGCATCAAGTATGTCTCCAAAGAAAACGCTTTATCTCCGACCAGGTAGAAAGGAATGCGGCCATTGTTCCCCAGTAGTGCATCAGGGGGAAATCCTTCATTCTTCGAAAAGATAATATCAGGCAGTGGCTTTCGCTGAATACTCCACCATCTGAATTGCCCCCATGGTGCCCAATCTCAACATAAATAAACTTGAAAATGTTAAAACATTATTTTAGCAAGCACTAGCATGCATGTCTTTTATAATTGTTTCAACTCAAAGGCCAAAACAAATAGATGGCAACCATCCATGTAACTTCCATGACCGCTGGAAGCTTTTTCATTCAGCGGCCGTGCAACTACAAAGCCTGAAATGTAACACCAGCTTTTTAAAGGCTAAAAATTACAAGACTGCTTTTTCACAACGCGTAGACAGGATAACCGCTGGTCATTAAGGGTAATTAACTGGATTCACAGAGAAGGCAAGTGGGTTAGGGGAAGACAGAAGGTTAGGTGGCCAGATGAGACTAAGAAGTTTGCGGGTATAAATTGGCAGCAGCAAGCACAGGACCGAGTTGACAGGTGGAACTTGGGACATGCCTTTGTCCTGCAGAGTACGTAGTCAGGCTGATGATGATGACAATGATTCGGGACATAGCTCTTGTTTCACCGTTTTTGACACCACGTGGCGTACATACCTTCTGGTGTACATAATAATGTTCATCACATCTGCAGACGTTTGCTGAGGTTTTACCTTGATCAACGTCCACATTCTCATCGATTTACCGACACCTGATTCTTTTACCTTGTAATGCCACTTTTCTGCACTATCGCTTCGGGAAAGCCCTTCAAGAAAAAATCCACCCAGCGTAATCCCACAAAATGCAAGCACAAAGAGAAGCTGTCCTACTGTACGTGCCACTAAAGTGAAATTAGCGAATATCTTATCATTGCGCTACAATTAGCTTTTCAAAATTCACACCAGACAAAATCAATGAATACGCAAACGTGTCTGGGGAAAAATATCCAGCCGGCCGATGAAAACTAATAGCGTTTTACAGCATAGGACTTTGAATCATTATGTGCCTGAAGCCAATTAGCGAAGAGTTTGGCATTGCTCAGTAATCATTTTTTAAGTACGCTCCCCATAGCGGTACGCCCAGCACTTCCCCTTGCGGTCGGCTTTGCTGCACTAGTCGATGTCCCAGATTTTTGGACATGTTTGCGAATATGTTTGTGCCACGAGTCGACTTGTGCACTTGTTTTTTCGCTTCAGGAGAAATATAGACGCTGCATGAACATCGCTGACTTATCACCAGATGATCGCCCCCGTCCCTTTGTCCCGGCCATTCTAATAACGACTTTCCGCTTACCTAAAATGTTTTATTAGTTAATGCCGTAATGCTGCTCAATTTTCCTTAACAAAAAAAAACATGCTTGTAAAACAGTTGTTTCCAGACTAGTGATATCATAAGAGTAGTTTTTGGGCATGTAGCACTGCCTATTACTCTTGCAAAAGCGGACAGGAGAATGCTACTGTAGCCTTCACCAAACCGGTCTATGCTGCCATGACCCTACTCATGAAGAACTGTGCTAGAATTTGGAGTTTTAGTATTTAGTGTAGCTACAGCAGGGGATGGAAGCATAAGAATGTTGGCAAAGCCAGCCGGTTATTGCGCCGAAATTTTTGTTGTCAGCGCGTAGTAATTATTGATAACACGAAATGATTATTTAATATTACCGCACACTGTTTTAAATGTTCACAAGGGAACGAATCGAAAACGAATGTATCTCGTGTCCACAAAAGACCACACCCAAAGCATACTTAAAAGCTGCAGTATGAGCGAAAAAGGTTAATATTTGGGAACAGCAGATATCTCACAACAGGTTGTGTGGCTCATTTTGTACTTAATTTGCTCATTACGTTAGCCTAATTTACATGGTTGTGTGTCCAGGGACTATGAAATGTTCTTCCTAACTGCCCAAGTGATTTCATATTGGTTTTGAAACAACAGAGGTTGTCTTTCACCTTCATTCTACAGTACAACACAGCTCATTGTTCTTGTCTAGGAAACCGAAACATAGCTATTGAGGAGCGCTGAAGACTCCATGAGGCAGAAGCGTCCGCTGCTGACGACATCTGGAGTCTTCAACTTTGCTCATGTACGTGACTCATTTTTTCTCATTTTGATTGATGTGGTCTGAATTACATGCCTTTCGCTCACGCTAATGTCACCGCTCCCTAAAGTTACTCATTTTTAGCTTCCGATGTGTCAGGTGCGACACCTCTCACTGGCAAACAATTTGGACAAACAATTCTTTGTTCTTTTAGAAAGCGAAGTTCCCTCGGTATGTTCACCTTTTTTGACCTCTCGATAGCCGTGTGTCGAGCGTGTGCGTATATAGCTCCTTCGCTAAGGACAATATCGACACCCAGAAAATGCTCGAGCGGCGCACTGTGTATGATGGTAAATTGTCGCAACCTCATAAATTATAACTGCTCTCTTGCACGTACTGCTCCAGTATTGGCCAGAACTGCCTCTGATTCCACAAAAACATGAGTAAACATAAACTCTGACAAATGATCAGATTGTTAATGAATGAGAAACATTTCATAGCAAATTACAGGCACTTGGAGCACATCCATTATTCCATCCATCCATCCATCCATCCATCCATCCATCCATCCATCCATCCATCCATCCATCCATCCATCCATCCATCCATCCATCCATCCATCCATCCATCATCCATCCTTCCATCCATGCATCCATCCATCCATCCATCCATCCATCCATCCATCCATCCATCCATCCATCCATCCATCCATCCATCCAGCCATCCATCCACCATCCATCCATCCATCCATCCATCCATCCATCCATCCATCCATCCATCCATCCATCCATCCATCCATCCATCCATCCGTCCATCCATCCATCCATCCATCCATACATCCATCCATACATCCATCCATCCATCCATCCATCCATCCATCCATCCATCCATCGACCGCGGTCCGAGACGTTGAGTCCGAGAACCGACGGCGTGTGTTTTTATGCAGGAGCCAAGAGCAGGCGAGAACAACAAAAGCACGTCGTCTTCTTCAGTCCGCCTTTTCACGAGGCTGTTGGGGCGCACATCGTCTTCGTTCTTTGTTTCGGGCGCGGCATTTGCCTCCCCTTAAAAGAGCATCGCCCCGATGCTATAGCTGAGACAGTAATTTGCGCAAAAAGTCACTTTGTAGAAGCAACGGTGCCTCGCAGAGTCACTCGCTGACGTATGGCTTAATGCGCACTACGTGCACAAGCTCAGGTCGGTGCTGGTGGTGCCTTGAACAGTTTGGGCTATCCGGGACGACTTCATAGGTAACGTCACTTAGTCGTCGCAGCAATCGATAAGGTCCGAAGTACCTTCTGAGCAATTTTTTGGATAGTCCCTGTCTTCGTACAGGCGTCCACACCCATACCCTGTCCCCGGTTTTGTACGTTACAGGTGTATGACGTTGGTTATAGCGGCCTGCGTCGTACTCTTGCTGTTGGTATATTCGCAGACGTGCGAGCTGCATGGCTTCCTCTGCGCGTTGAGTAAACGCGTCAGCACTCGTTTCGTTGTCATCGCATTCGTGTGGCAGCATTGCGTCTAACATCGTTCTTACTTCTCGTCCGTAAACAAGGCTGAATGGGGTCATCCGTATGGTTTCTTGTTTCGCAGCATTGTATGCAAACGTTATGTAAGGGAGAATCTCGTCCCAGTTTTTGTGTTCGAAGTCCACATACATTGAAAGCATGTCTTCCAGAGTTTTGTTAAGTCGCTCGGTCAACCCGTTGGTTTGTGGACGGTAAGCTGTCGACTTGCGATGAATAGTACCGCTGAGCACCAACACATGATCTAAAAGCGCGGCCGTGAATGCGGTTCCGCGATCTGTTATAACGATCGATGGCGCACCGTGTCTCAGCACAATGTACTCTATGAAGAACCGGGCTACCTCCTCTGCTGTGCCTCTCTGATGGCTTTTGTCTCGGCGTAGCGAGTGAGATAGTCGGTCGCCACTATAACCAAGCGGTTACCATCACTAGAGGTGGGAAGTGGGCCCAAAAGGTCCATTCCAATCTGGTCAAATGGCGTTGTCGGGATTTGGACAGGGTGTAGCAAACCGGCTTTTTTCGTTGGAGGTGACTTGCGCCGCTGGCAATCGAGGCAGGTCCGAACATGATGCTTCACGGTAGCAATGAGTCTAGGCCAGTAATATCTCCCGCCAACTCTGCTCAGTGTGCGCGTGTAGCCTAAATGTCCAGATGTTACCTTGTTGTGGCACGCTTGCAACACCTCAGAACGAAGAGTGGTAGGGACGACAGGCATGTAGGTGGACCCGTCTGACGAAAAGTTCATTTTGTAAAGGACATTGTTTCGCAGACAGAACGACGATAGTCCTCTTGTAAAGGCTTTGGGTGCATTCTGGCTTCGTCCTTCTAAATAATTAATCAAGCCAAGTGGCTCAGGATCGTCATGCTGGTGATCTGCGATGGTTGACATGTCGAGGATTCCGAGGAACGCTGTCCTCTTCATCAAAAGCAGCAGCCGACTCTATTGGTGATCGAGATAGGCAGTCGGCGTCCGTGTGTCGCTTTCCCGACTTATACACCATCGTTATTTCAAACTCCTGTAGTCTATGGCGCTAGCGTGCCAATCGCCCGGAAGGATATTTCAGACTTGTTAACCAACACAACGAATGGTGGTCACTGATAACCTTGAATGGGCGGCCGTACAGGTATGAGCGAAATTTCATAACTGCCCACACAACGGCGAGGCATTCCTTTTCAGTGGTCGAGTAATTTGCTTCTGTGCGTGACAGAGATCTGCTTTCGTAAGCGATCACTTTTTCCTCGTCATCCTGGCGCTGTACAAGCACCGCTCCGAGGCCAACATTGCTGGCGTCAGTATGGAGCACTATAGGGGCTGTGTCATCAAAATGGGCAAGCACGGGGGTCGTCTGTAGACGTTGCCGCAAGTCATTGAAAGCATCTTCCTGTTCGTCGCCCCAAACAAATGCAACGTCCTCCCTCGTGAGACGAATTAAAGGTGACGAAATGCGCGCAAAATCTGGAATAAATCGCCGATAATATGCACAGAGACCCAGAAAACGCCTCACTGCCTTTTTTATCTGATGGTATTGGGAACTGTGCGACGGCGGCAACTTTTTCGGGGTCTGGACGAACTCCTGCGTAACTGACGACATGGCCAAGAAACTGCAGTTTCTCAAAGCAGAAGTGACATTTCTCCGGCTTGAGCATCAGGCCTGTGGCCCGTATGGCCTGCAAGACCATTTGCAATTGTTCAAGGTGTTCGTCAAACGTTGTAGAAAACACAATGACGTCGTCAAGGTATACTAGGCAGGTTCTCCATTTAAGGCCAGAGAGAATGGTTTCCATGAGACGCTGGAAAGTAGCAGGAGCGGAACACAAGCCAAATGGTAAAACCTCAAATTCATACAGTCCGTCTGGCGTCACGAAAGCGGTTTTTTCACGATCCCTGGGGTCTACTTCAATTTGCCAATATCCGCTCTTTAAGTCCATGGAAGAGAAGTAAGGTGCGTTTCGAAGCCTGCCAATCGAATCATCTATGCGGGGAAGCGGGTACACGTCCTTTTTTGTAACCTGATTTAGCTTTCGATAGTCCACACAGAAACGCAGGCTGCCGTCCTTTTTTTTCACTAGAACAGATGATGCCCAGGGGTTTTTCGACGGTCGAATGACGTCGTCTTCAAGCATTTTTGTTACCTGCTGTTCTATCGCTTCTCGCTCTTTTGAAGCCACACGGTACGGATTTTGATGGATTAGTCTAGCCGTGTCCTCTGTGATGATTCGGTGCTTGGTCAAGGACGTCCGGCCAACTTTCGAGGTCGACGCAAAACAGTCGTGGAACTCGTCTAGCAGCACAAGCAGGCGTTCCCGCTGTTGCTGAGTTAAAGTAGGGCTGACGTCAAGGTTAGGTCCTAGGTCACGTGGGTCTGGTGCAGGCGTTGCTTCGAGTGCTGAAAAGCAGTCATGAACATCTGCGATCTCGCCGAAATGTGCCAACGTTGTGCCTTTTGGAAGGTGCCGTCGCTCGGAGGTGAAATTGGTCAACAGCAAGTTCGTTCGGCCGTCGGTGACATTGACTATTCCTCGTGCTACGGAAATCCCGTTAGTGAAAAGCAGCGAGGTTAGTTGGTCGGCGACTCCTTCACCGTCGAACGGTACGTCACATGCTACAGAAACGAGGATACATGATCGAGGCGGCACGACTATATTGTGGTCTTTGAGATGAAAGGATTTGTGCTCTGGTGATGTAGGATCAGTCAGACGAACACTCTCGTAAAATAAAACCACGCGGTCCGGGATGTTGATTATTGCACCATGCTCCCTGAGAAAGTCCATTCCTATAATTAAATCTTTGCAGCACTGTGGGAGAACAATGAAAGTCGCGACGAAAGAAGAATCTCCTATGCTGATTCTTGCAGTGCATCTTTCAGTAGGGAGCAGCAATTAACCACCCACTGTTCTTAAATGTGGTCCTGTCCATGGCGTTCTTACTTTTCTAAGATGATCAGCCAGCTTGCGATTTATTATGGAAAAATCAGCACCCGTATCGACTAAGGCCGTCACCTGCTCTCCGTCAATATTTACATTGAGGTCGGCGCTCGCCATTTCGTCGTTGTTAATATTCGTCGGCGTCAAGTCGTTCTGTCGCGGCAGTACTGGGGACTCTTTATCGTCTTGTGGTCGGGCTGCGACCTTACCCCGAGAGGTCGCCGCTTTTAGTTTCCCCGGTAAAGACTGGGCGACTTTGTTTCCCGAAGGTCAGCAAAAGTACGTCGATTCAGTGATTATGTCTGAGCAGGGGATTGAGAGCGTGACCTGTGGGCGGAATTGGGCTGGCGATGAGGAGGTGACTCGTGATAGGGAGACCACGTTGTTGAAGGTCCTCGAAAACCAGGGTCATCATGGCGAACAATGTAGTCGTCATTGGCACGGCGACCGTCGTACCCTGACCGAGACGGGCGAAGCGATGTGTCGCGGTACCAACAATAGCGAGCTATATGGCCGGCACCACCACAGTTGAAGCAGAGAGGGCGCCGATCGATGGTGCGCCAAGCGTCTGTTCTGCGAAATTGTGGGCGTCTTATGTCCTCTCGTGGTGGTGAGTAAGGCGCGGCAAGTGGTGGCTGGTGGCATGGAGACATCGGAGACATGGGCTGACGTCTGAAAGCCTTCTGCAGTGGTTGCGACGAAGGTGCGGCTGTGGGTGGCTGGTAGTATGATGTAATAGGCGGGACGGGTGGTGGTCGGCGGACAGCGTCGGCGTAACTCAGTTGACGCTGATCGCGACCGAGATCAGCTGCTGAAAAAGCGTGCCTAAGTTCGTCACGAACGACGGCGGCAACGGCGGTCACTGGTGTATCCGCTGGAGGAGTCCAAAGCTTCTGAATTTCTTCGCGGACAATATCTCTGATAAGGTCACGGAGGGAGCCCTGATTGTCCAGAGTCACTGAAGCGGCGTTGATTGGGGTGGTAGTGGAGGAGCGATCATATTGCCTCGATTTTTGGTGCAGAGCACGCTCAATGGCAGTGGCTTCTCTTATCAAATCGGCCACGGTAGTTGGGTCATTGCGCACAAGTCCAGCGAACAGCCGCGCATAAGGTAGCGCAACTTCTTCTCCTCGGACATGTTGGGATCAGCCCGACGACAGAGGCGCGTCACGTCTTCAGCAAACATTGCCACAGTTTCGTTAGGTTTTTGAAGCCTTAACCCGAGCAACTGCTGAGCCCGCTCTCGACGGTCGACGCTAGCAAAGGTGTCAATCAGCTGCTGACGAAAGTCATCCCATGTGGATATACGGCCTTCTCGATTCTCAAGCCACGTGTGAGCGCCGTCATCGAGAGTGAAATACGTGCGGGCGAGCTTCTGTTGAGCATTCCACTGGTTGATGTCGGCAACGCGTTCGTAATGCTCAAGCCAATCTTCAACATCTTTGTGTGGGGCACCACTGAAGCGATCAGGCACAAGTGGCTGAAGAAGTGTTACCTGGGCTGGATTGGAAACGGGGCTGCCTTGTATCTCTTGGACCAACTGTGGCTGGCTAGTGGAGGCCATTGGTAGATGCACGTAATGCCTGGTAGAATGTTCGTCGAAGGAGGTCAGCTCAAAAGATAGGCTTAGCAACCGCCGACTGAAGTGGTGCACTGGTGTCGTAACAGGTGGCTGCGTGTCGGGACTTGATGAACGGCTCCCAGATGGGGTGTTGAGCATCGGCAGGCTTGCAACCCAGCGCCTCCACCAGTGTCGCGGTTCAACGTAAGCAGTGCACCGAGACGTTGAGTCCGAGAACCGACGGCGGGTGTTTTTATGCAGGAGCCAAGAGCAGGTGAGCAAAACAAAAGCACGTCGTCTTCTTCAGCCCCCCTTTTTACGAGGCTGTTGGCGCGCGCATCGTCGTCGTTCTTTGTTTCGGACGCGGCACATCCATCCATCCATCCATCCATCCGTCCATCCGTCCATCCATCCATCCATCCATCCATCCATCCATCCATCCATCCATCCATCCATCCATCCATCCATCCATCCATCCATCCATCCATCCATCCATCCATCCATCCATCCATCCATCCATCCATTCATGTTTAAACCAGCGTCAAGGTGTGGAATTTTAGGTCGCTTTACAGCCACGTAACAATATTGTTACTGCATATGTGATTTGGATATGAGCCGGTGGGTAGCGGGGAACAGGCAGATTAGAGAAGAAGACGCTCGGCTAGCGAGATAGGCCTCCGGTGCATGACACGTTGAAGTCTACTAGTACGCCTCAGCGTAATAAATACATTACTAAACGTAACAGAGTGGTGGAGGTGCGGGGTACAGCACATCGACGAACCACGGAGCCACAGCTGTTTGAACTTCACCGGAGCCGTCGTCTTGCTGGTCTGCCACCGACAACAACCATCATGACCGAGAGTGAAAGTCACGGCTCCTCAACCACGCAAAGGTCAGTGCCGGCTGCACATTGGTATCTCTATATGGAACCCCGCCCGTTCGCGGGAAGAGCAGGGTAAGACGTGGATGCGTGGCTGACGCATTACAAAAGGGTGAGCCGCCGGTACGACGGCTCGAATCCCACCGACCAACTGGGAAATGTCACGCTGTTTCTCACGGAAACCGCCTTGATGTGGAACGAAAACCACGAAGATTCCTTAACAACGTGGGATCAATTCGCCGAAGAACTCAAGAAATGCTTTGGTGACTCTGATTCGAAAAAGAAAAGCGCGGAACGCACGTTGGCTCAAAGAGCCCAGACTACTGGAGAAAGTTGTACCACCTAAATAGAGGAGATTCAGATGCTCTGCAAGATCATAGACCCGTATATGTCTGAAGAGGACATGGTCTGACACCTTCTGAAGGGTATAGCAGAGGACGTCTACAATTTTTCGATAGGCAGGAAAGACCTTACTTCCGTATCCACCGACCAACGTCACTGCCATACTTTCGACAAGCTGAAGACCAGTCGTATTGCCAGGAAATTCGGTAGGCTGGCAAATGTCACAACGGTCGCCAGCGTCGACGCAAGCCCGCCTGCCAACCTTGCCACTACTATCAGGGCAATAGTGCGCGAAGACCTACAGCGACAAGACACACTGGCCGACGACACCATCCATCATCCGCGTACCTGTTCATCCTACTACCCGGCGCCGTTCGCTCCTCTGCCACGACGGATTGTGCGACGGACTTTAGCAAAGCTGGAAATTCCTGGCCACGCCTAGACTCATTCGCGCCTGACCAGCGGTAAGACCGATGCCTTCGTACCGGCCCAGCTCCACAAAGGCGGGCAGTTCCCGTTCAGCAAGCTGGTCCACTCCGTTCGGGTAGGCGACCTTACACAACGGAACACTCTCAGCAGTGGTTTGGCCCGTCTGCTACAATTGTGGCGTCAAAGGCCACATTGCCAGGTACTGCAACTACCGGCAGCCGCCAAGGTACGACCGCTCACCGAGATCCCACCTGTCTGGCTTTGCACGAACACCAACGTCCCCTGGAAGCGCGTCCCACGAGATACCAAGGCCGCTGCGACACCGTTCTCCGGCCTGTGACCACAGTCGGACACCCCCCGCCAGCCTCTCGCTCCAATCGGTCGCCGTCTCCTAGGCGCCGCTACCCTTCGCCGCCGCCGGAAAACTAGTCGGCGCGACCATTGGAGGTGAGGTCGCTGGACAGTCTTCGATTTCCACAGAAATGCCTCCTTTACTTTGCATGTTTCGAAATAAGGTTCGTGTGCTAATCGACGGTGTCTCAACAATGGCCTTAGTGGACACAGGTGCAACCATATGAGTGATGAGTCTAGCATTCAAACGCCTTCTTGAACGAAAGGTTATGTTCCGTTGGGACCGTGCTGATACATTTGGTGGAGTGAGCGGAGATGTCTTACAACCTGTTGGTGTCTGCTCAGTGATGGTTAGTTTGGGTGGCCAGAATTTAAGCGCTGATTTCGCTGTTCTGTTTCATTCAACGCATGATTTAATTCTAGGACTTAATTTCCTGAATCTTTGTGGTGCCCCTGTTGATTGCCGCACAAGAGAGATTACAGTAGATTCAAATGTTCCTGTAGCGTTTATGGAAAGCC
The DNA here is from genome assembly GCF_013339725.1 of Rhipicephalus microplus. Classification (NCBI taxonomy): domain Eukaryota; kingdom Metazoa; phylum Arthropoda; class Arachnida; order Ixodida; family Ixodidae; genus Rhipicephalus; species Rhipicephalus microplus. The sequence goes on from NC_051169.1 coordinate 140,746,883, forward strand.
CGCCCTGTATGGAAAGCACCCTTTGCGTGTCCATGGACACAACTGTACCACCACTGTCTGCCAAGTGTGTTCCTGTCGTCAGTTCCCCTGCAACCGAGACGACATTTGATGCCACCGTAGAGCCCATTAACCTCAGCTGCATAAAGAAAAATGTTCTAATACCCTATTGTATGTTGTCGGTTGTGAAAGGGCATACTGGTTCGTGGGTGATCAACGGCTCCAATGAACCTTCGGTACTGCCAGAAGGTCTACAACTTGCTAAGATCCGTCAACATCATCTCTTTTGCCATCCTTGAAGAGAGCAGTGATTCTCCGGATAAGCCCGATTCCAATCATTTGCACGCCAGGGACACCTCCATAATTGCAATGATTGACAAGTCTCTTAGCACCAACGAGCGTAATGACCTGGCGAGTATTTTGCGCAAACATGCTGGTCTTTTCGATTTCGCACAGCTACAGGCTCCACTGTCATTCCCTGCTTCTCGTGTAAAGCACCGCATAGATACGACATACCACAGACCTCTTCGACAAAAGCCATACTGGGTATCGCCTTCGCAACGCGCAGTGATAAATGAACAAATTGGCGAGATGCTAAAGAAGAATGTGAATCAGAAATCGTGCAGTCCGTGGGCCGCTCCCGTAATATTGGTCAAGAAGAAAGATGAAACATGGCGATTTTGCGTTGACTACCGCCGTCTCAACGCCATCACAAAAGAGGACGTGTACCCACTACCACGTATTGACGATGCTATAGACTGTCTTTCATCAGCCTCTTACTTTTCGTTTGTATTTGGGGTCAGGGTATTGGCAGATTCCAATGCACGAGGAAGATAAAGAGAAAACGGCATTTGTTACACCAGATGGACTTTTTGAATTTAATGTGATGCCATTCGGACTATGCAATGCGCCTGCCACTTTCGAGCGCTTCATGGACAACATTCTGCGTGGTTTAAAGTGAGAAGTATGCATGCGTTATCTAGACAATGTGATTTTTGGGCGCACTTTCTGTGAGCACAACACGCCTCGACCTCGTGCTGAATTGCCCAAGCAAAGCACGCTTGGTGCTCAATTCAAAGAAATGTCGTTTCGGAGAGCGCCAAACACTCGTATTTGGACACTTGGTGAACAAAGAAGGCATACGGCCGGATCCCGCGAAAACGGCTGCAGTGAAGGCGTTCAAGCAATCTCACTCAGTGAAAGAACTACGCAGCTTTTGGGCCTCTGCTCGTACTTCTGTCGATTCATCCCTAGATGTGCCGATATCGCGCACCCACTCACGTGCCTGCTTCAGAAAGGCGTGCCATTTGACTGGGCTCCGGAATGTACGTCCGCTTTTTCTGAGTTGAAGTTCCTTTTAACATCCCATCCGATTCTTCGACACTTCGATCCTCTGGCTCCCACAGAAGTTCACACAGACGCTAGCGGTGTCGGTGTAGGCACCGTGTTGGTTCAACGCTTGGATACCAGAGAACATGTTGCGCATGCAAGTCGCTCTCTAAGTAAGTCGGAGCGTAACTATAGCGTCACAGAGCAAGAATGCCTCGCCGTAGTCTTCGCGGTGCAGCGCTTCTGGTCCTACCTGTACGGACGCCCCTTTACCATCATGAGAGATTATCATTCGCTCTGCTGGCTGGTCAATCTGCGTGACCCATCTGGTCGACTAGCGCGCTGGGCACTCCGTCTGCAGGAATACGACTTTACAGTTTCTTATAAAAGCGGCCGTCGTCACGCTGATGCAGATTGTCTTCGGCGACTACCGCTTCCATCGACGGACTGTGACGCGGGCAACTTCGACGCCTACATCGCGCCATTGGACCTGCCATTTCCTGATACCAATGCCTTTAAGATTGAGCAGCAAAGGGACCACACCATACAGAAGCTCCTTCCTACCGAGTCAAGACCATCGGCAACTCGCTTCTGCATGCGCGACGGACTTGTGTACAAAAAGAACTATGCTACGACCGGCTTACGATACCTTCTCGTGGTTCCAAAGAGCCTTCGCGTTTCCGTCTTGCAGGCTATGCATGATGACTCAACGTCAGGCCATCTAGGCACAGCGAAAACTCTTTGCCGGCTTCAAGAAAGATTTTACTGGCCGAAAATGCGCCAGACGACGGAACAGTACGTCTCTAGTTGCTACGAGTGCCAACCCGCAAGCGCCCTACCAGTACTTCTCCAGGGCGACTTCATCCTATTCCACCCCCTAGAACTCCATTCGAGCAAGTTGGGATTGACCTTCTAGGTCCCTTTCCGAGGTCTTCTAATGGCAATCGCTGGATAGTCGTATGTACCGATCACTTAACACGGTACTGCGAGACAGCTGCTATACCATCGGCAACTGCAGCTGACGTGTGTTTATTCATGCTGCGTTTTGTGGTTCTACGACATGGACCTCCTAAAATTGTTATCAGTGATCGTGGGCGACAATTCACTGCAGACGTCGTAGAAGAGATGCTTCGTCTATGTGCTTCAAGCTTTCGACACTCTACGCCATATCATCCCCAAACAAACGGCCTGACGGAACGAACCAACAGGACTCTCACGAACATGCTTTCTATGTATGTCGCAGCAAATCACAAGAACTGAGATTACGTGCTACCTTTCCTCACTTACGTATTTAACACCACACAGCATGAGACTACCAGCTACAGTCCGTTTGTTCTTCTGTATGCTCAGCCACCTCGCCATACCCTAGATACCGTCTTCCCTTTTATGGACCACCATGATTCCGGTATATCCGAGATCATCTGCCGTGCAAAGGAGCACGACGTCTTGCTTACCTGCGCACCCTCGCTTCGCAAGATCGCTCGAAGACACGTTTTGACCGTTAACGTCGACACGTGACGTATAATTTCGGCGATCACGTGCTGCTGTGGACGCCAAATAGGAAACGTGGGTTGTGTGAAAAATTGCTGGCACACTATGCGGGACCTTATGTTGTTCTAGACCGCTTAAGCGATGTAACTTACTGCGTAGCACGTCTTTCTTCAAATGGCCGACGATCTGCAAAGACTGAACTAGTCCACATAGCCAGTTTGAAGCGCTATATTCCCAGAGAGACTCTTTAACTCGCCCGGTGGGCTTCGTCTGCGCGGAGGGAATGTTACTGCGTATGTGATTTGGGTATGAGCCGGTGGGTTGCGGGGAACAGGCAGATTAGAGAAGAGGACGTTCGGCTAGCGAGATAGGCCTCTGGTGCATGACCCCTTGAAGTCTACCAGTACGTCTCAGTGTAATAAATACATTACTAAACGTAACAATATCATAGTTTATATCCTGTGCATATCGTATCAAACCATTCACCAATGTTACTTTTTCATCATTGTCCAAGGCGTTCTTTTGGCCAAACTTGACCTTTGCGCCGTTAAAACTCACATATCATCATCATCTGGCAAAGAAACCTAGGTAAAATCGAATTACTTCGTATCAGTCAAAGCGCATGCGAAACTTCTTCCTGTGCTCAGTGGGGTGGTCCAAGTGGTACCACTATCATGTGGCAAAGTGTATAATGACGAAACTGATGATACCTTGAGTATTTACCTCGAAGAGCACCACGCTGCTTTTAAAACTTCTACAGCTTTTTCTAACTTGGCTGCACGTTGCCGAAGGTGTCAGTGCTACCCCTGTTTCAGAAAACTACTGTTTTGTTCAGGAATAAGAATTGAACAAGTTAGGGCATAGTTGAGGCATATCAAATGTACAGTACGCACGAATTGAAACAGGACACTCGTAGCGCGTGGTCGCTGGTGCATGTGCCGCTGCTCGTGGGTGCTCGTGGAACCAGAGTGTTGCATTGTGGTATAGAGTGAGGGCGAGAACAGTTACGGAGCACGCTTACTCCATGCGGTCGCGAATAGTCCGCCAGTAGTTCACCATGTGCACACTGCCAGCGTGGCGCTGCAAGGCTCGCGCACTTCTGCATGCATGCAGCCCGTATTCAGTGGACAGTGCGAATTATCTATATTGTGGCGCAAGCACATGACGCTCTCGATCGGCGCCCTTCGACGATGAGCCCGTAGGCTGTGCAAGTAAGAAAGTGGATACCGCTAAGATGTCGCGTCGTAAATGCACTCGTAGACATAAATGGCTGCACAACAACATATAAAGTTTGTAGAGTTTTTAGATGCGGAGCATCTAATACTCGAGGCTTGTAGTGCGGCGCCGTCCGCAAGCTTCCTCCTCCTTCTTCCACCATCTGTGCATCCCTTCCTCCTCTACACACCGCGCGCGCTTCAATCCTCCACCATCTGTGCACCCTTCCTCCTCTACACACCGCGTGCGCTTCTCCTCTTCACGAACATTCGCTAGCTGTATAATGTAGCGCGCATGCGCCGTCACGCTTCGAGAACATCGGCAGCTGACGCGCGCGCATGCGCCGTCGCGCTTCGAGAGCATCGGCAGCTGACGCGCGCGCATGCGCCGTTGCGCTTCTCCCCCTTCTCGAACATTCGACAGCTGACAGTGCATGCGCCGTCGCGCTGTATATATACTCAAGGTCGGTGCTCGCTCGCTCAGTTGCCGCTCGTCGGTTGGTTTGTACGGCGCGTCGACGTCCAAGGTCGCGGTGAAATGAATTCCAACGAATCCACAAACACAATGATCGACGTCCCTTCGACCAGCGCCGCCCTTTCGCAGCGTCGACGTCCAAGGTCGCGGTGAAATGAATTCCAACGAATCCACAAACACAATGATCGACGTCCCTTCGACCAGCGCCGCCCTTTCGCACACGTGTGTACGTGTTCACTCATTTAACACCCCCTCCTACAACCACGTTAACCAATTTAGCCATCGACCCAAGTAAGTCGCAATTTAACACCCCATTTCACAACCACGTTAACCAATTTAGCCATCGACCCAAGTAAGTCGCACTTTAACACCCCGTTAACCAATTATATGCTCCGCATCCTCCTCAGGGTTCCCCCGAGGGAAGCTGCGGGCAATTTTTTTGTCACGACCCAAAAGAAAAGCAGCAGCCGCGGGCCTGTTTCCGTGCAGCATTGAAAGAATTACTCATTATGTTGTTGTTTTCCCCAAGCAGCCAATAGTGCATGTGGCTCTTCTGCGTGGCAACCATTTGTAGAGCTGTCAGCTACGGAAGAACCAGCGAGCTTCTGCTTTATTTATTCAACAATGGGCTACAGTTTTCACTAACGACACTAATACATGATATTATTTCCATGCTGCATGAAGGCAAGCCTGGCACTCATTTTCTTTCTTGTCGAGGCAGAAACCAGAAGTAAACTTTCCATAATTTTGTGCACATGTTTATCATGTGTACGAATGCACGCAAGACGCAATTTCTTGACTGTATCCTGTGTCTTACCTTTACAGCATGCGTACCACATGGCCTAAGCATGCAGTACGAGAGGGTCGTCTGCTGGCGTGGCAAAAAATAACATAAAATAAAAATAAAATAATGCACAGCGGCGAGGCATTTCGGTTGACATGCAAATGTGCGTGAGCCTTGCAGTGCCACCTTGGCAGTGTACACGTGGTGAACTACACGCTGACATTTTTACAACCAGAAGGAGTAATACTGCTCCAAAGAAGTCCACCCCCTCGCTCTATACCACAATTCAACACATTGGTTCCACACGCACCCACGAATGGCAGCACATGTATCGCCGGCCCCACGCTCCAAGTTTCCTGTTTCAATCCGTGAGTACTGTACATATATTGGCTTCGTATGTCAGCCAAATGTCTATTGCGCAGTATCAAAAGTATATGAAAATTTTAAATGAGATTTACCTGTATTTCTTTTGATTATGCAGTACACACTTCGTGACCTAATGTTTGTTTTTTCTGTTAAGAGTCAGCACTTATTTCATCTGTTTTCTTGTCTGCCGTCTGGGATACGCTCTACGTTTACCCAAAAATGTTCATTTACGGGCTTGCACGGCAGTACGAAGGCTGGCGTACTAGTTTTAGAAGAGTATTTCTAGAGAGTCACGCATTCTCACAACATGCCCTCTGTAATGTTGCGAACTTGTTGTAGGCCCTAGGAGCCCTTCTTAAAAAGAATTGTAAATGTTGTCCTCTGTGCATGCAGTTTTTCGTGCTCACATAGCCAGGTATGTTGACATAACAAACACTCTTGGCCTCGCCTTACTTCACGCTCTTTAAGAGTGCATCTGTGGCTTGGTGCGATGAAATTGTCCATATAATAACCATCGTGTGCTCAAGTGAATGAGATTTTCAGGTAAGTGACTAAATAGTTGACTGCTCATTGCAACTGAAAAAATGTGATGCAAAACTTTTGTGTCAGCATAAATTCAGTCTTCTCAACAAGCACTGCTTACCGTCATTTGCGGTCTACTTTGTCTTAGCATATATTGGTCTATAGAAGCTCTTTTATCTGTTTCGAATGCATGCACAGCACTTTTTGCAGATAACATGTATTTTCAAGGTTATATTTTTCCTTTATATTACTCATTTTATTTTACAACACTTCTAGCCTCAAGCTAGGTTCCGTAGGAGGGTGGTATTTTTGTAAGTAAATACCAGAAAATGAAGCAGTAAACAAGAACAAAACGTCACAAAGACATGATTCGTAAAACAAGGTTAAAAGTTGAAAAAAAAGTACAAAGTGCAGAGCAAACAAAAAATCAGCACCGTATCCACAAAGCGAATGATGTCAGAGGAGCTTGCTCTGAGGTTCACGGGACGTTTCTTGGCGACACCATTTCTGTAGGAATGCTTGTGAACTAGCGTGTGCGTGATGTGTGTACGTTGAAGGCAGCGTTGTTGGGCACGTTTCGCGGCTGGCATGGCACTGTGTTGGCCACGTCTTTCAGTGAACTAGCCACCTGCCCTTTTATGCCATACTGGCCACTGCCATGAGGCAAACGCCTAATGCTCGTAAATGCCCCACGCGGAGCTGTGAAGCGTTCCTAAACTGGGTTGAGAGCAGGCAGGTGAGCGGGCTCTGGAAAGTAACGGTACCCCTGCGTACCACTCATCGTAGGAACGTATCGCGTGCGGCCATGTCTACAAAGCAACGAGTATGAAGAGAACGTAGTCGCGAGGATCCTGCTCGGCCTGGTGGCCTCCCTGACAGTTTCTTTTGGGGCGAAGCTCCTTATAGCGGCACCCATTCGTCCCTCGTAGCCATTGTAGTAGTGTTTAACAAGTATAACATTTTGACCTTCAAGCTGGTGCTGGTGAGAGATTTCTTCTGTGCGTTGTTGAACAATAAAAGGCAGGGCTCAATGTACATGCCAATGGATGCTAAGGGGGAATGAGACAGGGGAATTCGCTTTTAGTTAACGCGCACGCTGCGAATTTCTTATTATTCAACAACGCACAGAAGACAAGAAAGGGTTCCTACGTTATATTCGCTGGGCGTAACCTTCTAGGATTTAGAAAGGTTTAGCGAGTGTTGGGCCGCAGTGCCATGAATACAGTGAACTAGTATATCACATGAACTCGAGGTGGTTAAAGGTGGGAAGTATGCACAAAGCGCAAGCCGTAAGAAAGTGTGCGTGTGCCTCCTCTCGTTCAGTCCTTGGAATGTCCGCTGGATGGCGGCGCTTCTATATGAGGAATATATGATGAAAAGATGCGAGATGGTGGTACTTGGAGTGTTGAATAGGTGAACGCACGGACACACAGACAGATGCATGAACGGACGCACGGATGGCCACACGGACGGATGGACAGATGGACGGACGGACGCAGGAGCGGATGCATTGACGAAAGCAGGGATGGACGCACAGATGAACGTGCGGACGCGCGAACAGACGCACGCACGGACGGGCGGATGGACGCACGGGCGGCCACACAGACGCACGCATGGATGGACGGAAGCAAGAATGAATGGACGGACGGATGCTTCGCCCCACTATCCATCATTCACTCCGTGGATATGCTGCAATTTTTTTTCTTTGCCTGGCTCGGAGGCGGCGCGCGTTTGCGCAGGGCCACAACAAACACCATTTACACCTTCCTCATTTGCCTTATCCTTCACGTTCCTTTCCCTAATCCACCGCCCATTCCCCGTGTGGCGTTGTTGAGGTGACCTCTTGAGAGTGATAGTTACAACGCCATACTTATCTGTTGACCTCCTTTGTTTCAACGCCACTTCGAAAAGGCGAGTGCGCAAGCCAGCGAAAGCCGGTGCCTTAGGTGACTACGCGGCTTCTATTGAGAATGTTGGAATAACCAAAGAGGCGACCTTCAGTGGTGACCGCGGAAATGTACACACTGGCAACACTGGTGTGGGTGCCTGCAACTGCCGCCCGAGAAGCCTCGAGCAAAAGAAGCAACCTAATACAAATACGTCACATGCTATACTCAATGAGCTCCTGAAATTTTTCCACGTCGCCCGCGTGAACTCACGTACTATTAGGCTCATTCCACTGGAATACAGGGCGAGAGTGAAATGAGTACTGTAAAACAATTTTTTTGTTTGAAAGGAAGTAAAGTGAATGGATTTCTATGTCTTCTGGCGTAACCTGAAGAAAGCGTGATTTGTTTTTGTGTGCTGCTTTATAATCTCCCTTTCGGTAACTTTGAACAGAAAACGTCAGCACACTACTTTATTTTGGTCGCATAGTGTCCGTAAGCCTGCTACATTTTTCAGTTCAGTAACGTGTGTAATGTTGTATTGATGGAAAATAAACGAGACAACTTTATATTGCGCCCTTTACAGTTTATTAATAATAAATGCTGTAAAGAGGTCCCATTACGCATTGCCATATTTAAGGAGAGGTAAAACGACACTTTTATTTCGAACGTTTATTATCCCTAAAAAACTACGAAGACATTGCTTCAAATAAAGTACCTTTGTCATGACGATATTAGCAATGTTTATAAAGGATGATTCCAACGGAGACCGTAATTTTTGTCTATATGTAGATATTTGTACTCTAAAACACGCACAAGTTGGTAACTGTCAGCCGAATAGTAAAATAAATCATTGGGTGCTTCTTTTTATTAATAATTTATACGACAATTTTTGTACGATTCCCGGACATCTGCCACGCATCGCACCACTTCAATATGTGAATGAGGTGAGCATGCAAGGTGACTTGATGAAAATGTTAATATATAAAGGAATATAAAACAAAGTCATCAGCTTACAATTGAAGTCTTGAATTACACTCGTCCCTTTTCGACATCTTTTAGTTGACTTTTCTTTTTCACATATACATTACATATACTTGTTAACACGCTCTATAGTTCTCTTGGCCTAGTTGCTAGTAATTTAATATGTTTTCACTGTCATCAATATCATTTATCAACAACTAGAAAAGCAAGGGTCCCGGTACAGATTCCCCAGAAACACTAGACAGAAGTGGAATAGAAACTCAAATAGAACTTTGTTGTACACAACTTACTGCTGCCGGGATGTCAGGTATGCTTGAAGCCAAATACAAAGCCAAATACTTTTTAAGTACACCGCTAAGCTTAACCGAAAGTTTTTTGTGGGCAGTTTTACGAAATACCTTGCTGAAGTGCAAAAACGTTGTGTCACTTTGACCTTCGCCGGTTTGTGCTGCAGGTAACAACATGAACTGTTTCAGTGAGTTGGGTGATGGTGGAAAACTTGAACAAAAGCCATGCAGAGCAGGCGAGAGAATCGAATATGTATAAAAGAAGGAAGTAATGTGTTTGTGAGTGATGTGCTCTTTTTCACATATTTATTACATTCTTTTATTTACGCCAGCAATAGGTTAGAGCTATAAGCTGAGAATTTTTTTGGTATGAGTTGTTTGTTTCCACTTTTAAATAGCGACCTTATTTTCGGAGACTATTTCCAGCTGTCCGGCAACGTACCTGATGACAGAAATGCGTTGAACATAACTGTCACACATTTAGATCACTACACTGCAAACCTTTTTAAAAGGTACCAGCTATTTCATCTGGTCGACAAGGGTTTTTTCCACCTGATTTGAACAAAACGTTAAACACTCCTGTTTCATGAAGTTTTAAATCAATAATTGTAGGCAACACTTCAAGTGCAACAAATTGAGAGATGCGTTCATTATCGTGTGCGAGGACTGACATGAGGTGTATTTTTCAAAATTATTTTTCTTTCTAACGTTTTGATATAATAAATACTTATACATATACTGTTAATGAAGACGGTCACCAATGTCAATGACGACGTCGGCGACGGTGGAAAAAATCCAGCCGAGAGTCCATATAATTGCTATCCTGTTAAAGGTGCTCTTTCCTTAGAGCCTTTCAAATCACTGAACTGTACTAGAACATGCAGAACCGTAAGAGGGTCTCCGCATTTCTCACACAATGGTAGATCGCCCCCAGATAATAGGTAAGAATTTGTAGAGTGTGTGTGTCCGATTTGTAGCCTGGTAAGCGTTACTTGTGTGCAGAGTTATGTGAATACTATTGGCTAACTTTCAAGTTTTGGTTTGATAACATTAAGTTTGCTTTTTGTTTGCCGTGCTATCAGCTTGCCCTCAACTCCCGTCGAAAGAAAGGCTTCATGCGCAGGGACAACCGTAGATGTATGGACGGCAGCGTTGACGTGCTCAGATGCAGCTGACTGGTCCAATACCAAGTTTCCAGCTTTTGTGATCAATCCTGCAACTAAATGCATCCCACAAATAAATGAGCAGTGCGGAAAACGACGTGTTCTATGGTGGAATAACGACAGTCGAAACGCGCGCAAGAAACATGACAAAACCTGCGGGTTGCTGCGGGATTCACCAGCAACAGAGAAACTCACAAACTTTACGAACATAAAGTCGCAAGGCAGGAGGCCGCGCCAACAAGCGAGATGGGAACGTTGGCAGAAGTTTCTATCAGACATCACTTCATGCACTCATGAGAGTAAAGTGCGGCACAAACTGACAAGGGTAATGGAAGACGGGCGTATTCTTTTCCTCTAGTAAAGACACGAGGCAGCAGCTTGGATGACTAGGCGAACTACCTGAGCGAAGGTGTACAAGAGGTGTCGAGCTCAATGTATCACTCTGAGGCCCTTCAGCCCTACAAAACATGAATAGAAAAACAGAAACTGGAATGAAATTGTACAAGATACAAGACATACACCGAATCATCTTGTTTCCCTGAGATACATACAATTATAAACTGCTGTCATAAATCCACCACAGGTTCAGACCATGCGGTATAAAAAATGCTTAAGAACCTAACTCTTCTAACAAAAAAAAAACCCTATTTTCCCTGTGCAATGCTATTTCGTTTTCCGGCGAGATGCCTACTTCTTGGAAAAGGCTATTGTTATCCCGTTTCTAAACAGGGCAAAGATGCATCTTCCGTCGTGAGCTACAGGCACATCGCACTAAAATGCTGCCTAAGCAAAGTTTTCGAAAAGATTATACACGGCAGACCTATATACTTCCTTGAAACGAATGATCTGTTTGACCTATTCCAGTGCGGCTTTTGAGAAGGTCGATCCACTCTACCACCTGGTACGTATCCAGGTACAGGTCCGAGAACTTTTCGCACATAATCAACACTTTCTTTGTTCGTCAATATAGAAAAGACTCACGCAGTACATGGTGCTATGGAATATTAAGAAACATATCCAACTTTAGTGTGGGTGGTAGATCGTAGTGATAAACAAAAGGTACTTGTTGAACCAGACATTTTGTTTTCAAGTAGGCAATGTTTTGTCCCGAACATTTATCCAACAAAGAGGAGTGGCTAAATATATTGTACTTACTTGTGCACTTTTTGTTACCGAAATGAATTCCTTGTGTCCTTAGATACCACAAGATATGTTTATTTCACGTATATCAACAATGTACAAATTGCTGGTAAATCAGGCAATCATTTACCGTGTGAGTGGCTAGTCTAACTAGGTCTGAACAAAGTCGCAAATCGGGAAGACGAGAATGGTTTCACTTTGAATGCTCAAAAAGCACCTGCGTGTTGTTCTCCTGAAAGTGAGGCTTCCATCCTGAACGACATATTCGCCGGCACGCTGAACACCGCCCCGCGAAGGCGGCGCACAAATTTTTAGGCCTAGTCATGGATAGTGAACTAACTTTCATATAACAAATTAAGTATTTTGAACGTTATTTTTCAAGTTCTATCACGCACTACGTGGGACACTGATAAAAAGTGTCAGATGAACTTGTATAAAAGCCTCATACGCACTCGCTTAGAGCACGGGGCAATAGTCTATCAGTCTGCAGCACCAAGGACCCTACAAATGCTTGATTCTTTTCAGCCGCTAGGAATTACCCTATCTATGGGTGCCTTTCGCACTAGCCCCACAGAAAGTGTTGATATTGAATCGAATTAGTAGTCTCTTCACGTGCAAAGCTTCTACCGAGTATTTGTATACTTCTCAAGGTAAACGCAAACACGGCACACTCTTCGCACTCCACTGTGAACGATCTATTCACGTATACCCTTTTTCACAACTATCCTGTGTGAAAAGGTGGTCAAAATTTTCAGAGCCCTCCGCCACGGCGTCTCTCATAATCGTATAGTGGTTTTAGGACGTTCAACCCCACTTATCAATCATTGTTCTGTGTGAGAGCCCTGCGCAATTAATGTGAGGGGCCTAGCGGAGGATAGAGTATGCAGATTCTGGAATACCGCTTGGCAGCGTCCGCTGCAAATTTTCCGCCATAACAGTGGCACCTAATAGACTGTGATGTGTACTTCGTGTAAATTACAAATTACGCCCCTCTTGCACATATCAATACGCACTTGTTTGAAGTGGAACACAAGTACAGCTGTCCTGAGTTCTTTACCGATACCTTTAAATCACACACTTCGGTGTCATACGCAGCGGCCATTTCATATTTTTGAGATATCGGCATACTGCACACTTAAACAAGCATTTTTGCAGCAGAAGCTTCTGCGATACTTGCGGCTGCAAAATACATCAAAGGGACACTAAAGTCAAATAACAATTTACATCAGAGTGAAAGCTCAATGTATGACAACATCTAAAATGACAATATTATTAACAGTGCCCTACTTACCGAGACATTAAAGTAAATGCACAATAGCACAAGCACGCCAGTGACACATTTTCTAATGATCCCGATGACATCAGAAGGACTGCCTACAATTAATCACTAGTAATCGATATAACTGCACTAAATAAAGAATCTTTCGTACATCAAGAGACGCAATAATATGCTGCTTGTTCGTTCGTGCTTGATTCATGTAAAAGAGAACCGCCGGACGTTACTAGGGGAATGGCGCGAGTGGCTCAAAAATTTATTTTTGCGTGGTTACACGGGGCATGTGGTGTCGTCTAGCGGGGTGTGGTTGAACCAAAACACATCTGCCATTTCGGAACCAATGAATGGAAAATGGCCTATTGCTGCTGTTGCTGCCATGGCTCCCACTGCTTTCGGTCGGCTGCTACTAGCACAGTAAAGCTGGGCCACGATGCACACGGCAACAGTGACGTGAATCGGTCCGGTCAGTCCGCGTCTTGAGGTGGGTAACTTGAAGTGTGCTAACCCGATGTAGACAACTAAAAGGTGATTTTATTTCAAAATAAGCGCTTCCTTGGTACATAAGTAACACTACGAGGTTTCTGGGCCACTATTTCGACAATCAACGTCGACATATTAGTTGCCTTTAGTGTCCCTTTAAGCAAAAAATTAGACCAGCTCCTCGCAAGGAACCCCGATCGCATGCGAAGCAACTGCGTTGCGCACGGGTGGCGTCATGAGTTGGGTGGTGCTAACACGGGTGCTGCGCTGGGAACAGGAAGATTCGTTTGAAGCGATGGCTGGCGTAAGTCTTGTAGGTGACACGTACAAGGGCGCTATGCAGGATCGGCTGAGTTTCGCGCAACTCGGGATATTCCGGAGTTCTGGTGACAGCCCTTTACGTACGAGTCAACGAAAAAGTCAAATCTACCCCTCAGCACTCTGTGTTTCATTGGTTGCGATGGAACCAGTCATCACGTCACAGACGGTCGACTAAGTTGGGTGGTGTATTCACACCAGAGGCATCTTCGATCATTCTTTTGTCGTTCTAGTCAGTGCAGAAGTGCACCCATGCAATAACGGTGTCATAATCTTTTCCTGGTGGTATTTTTTACAGACACGGGGTGTTAAAAATTATTTTAAAGCTTTTATTGCCTGTACTAAGTTTGTTTTGTTTTGGAATATTCGGCACGGTGGTGGCCTCTGAGATCAGTGCCGGCGGCCGAGCGTCTTACAATGTTGCGACTGCAGCTAGACCCGAGGCCACTTGTTATTCGTAACGATCAGCCCGTACAATCTAGCACGCTGTTCGTTTTTCTTGTCATCGCCCGCTAGCATTCGAGCCCTTGCGGCCAGCCAGTTAGCAATTTGGCTTGGTGGTATTTGGTTTGTCAGGCCAGGGCATGCTATGACCAAGCTAATTACGCCAAGTCATAGTAAGGCCTAGGTAATTACGCCACATCTTAAGAAGACTGTGCTGATGAAGCAATGTAAGGCTAGAGCCGGAATAACTAAAGCATGCAAGTTGATGAGCTAAGTAACCTGTGGTAATTACCGCGGCGTTATCATGAACAAGCTAAGTAAAACCATGCTATTTACCTCTTAGTAATGTGATGACAATTCGTATCTTGCTAATCAGGATTACATTTGATGGCTTTATATAGGTCATGAGCTTGCTAATTGCACCGCAGATAATTGCCGTTTAGTGAAAGCCTTATCAATAAATACAAGACAGCTCCGTGTAATGAGCGTTAAGCCTCAGTCAATTAGTACAATAAAAATTAGGACAGAGCTGATGCGGTCTTCACTTCGAAGCCGACCACGCACCTGAGTTGACGACCAACTTACAAAGATGAAAGAAACTATGTTATCACAAACTCCTCTATGGCTCCAGCTTTGCACAAGTAGTGTAAGCTCACCAAATATTTTATATGCAAAAAGCTGCCGCTTAGCGTTCACCGCATCAAACGCTTGACAGTCACATCGGCACCATCACAGTCACGAGTTGAACTCGCGCCTTCTCAGAATCAACGAGTTGGTATCCGAGTTCACGCGTCAATTTCACCGCGCTCACGACTGTCTTCATGCTATGGCCGCTGCAGAGTCAGCTCGGGGCCAACACCTCCTTTATTTCTTTCAATGACAGTGCAAACGCCCGCTTATAAACGGGAGCCGTCCACGTAGCTCTCTAAATATACAATAGAGGGAACTCAGGCGCTAGTGTCGATGGGACCTGCAACGCACGACGCCTCAGCGAGCATGGGAATGAGACAGTGACTGCTACGACTCGGTGAAAATAGCGCATATGCAATTTTCAGCCAACTTGGCTTGGATCCGTACAAAGCTATGGCTTTTGGAGAATGGTGGGTCAGGCAACCTGGGTTTCTCTGGAGAGTTAAATCTGGTTTTTATGGGCATATTTGTTTTCGTGAGTGGCATGCTGTGGCTTTTGGTTAACAGTGGGTCAGGCAACCACTGGTTCTGTCAGCGTGTGGTGAGTGCGCATGCGTGCGTGTGTGGGATGAGCTGTACGCGATCGCAAGCTGTACACATTTGTGTTGTGCTGGACGTGCACTGATTGTGGTGTCCTTGTAGTGGGCGTGGGCACTGTGATTGAGCTTATCTATGCCCTTGCGCTTGATGAATGCGGACGGTGTTTTCAGCGCTTGAACTTGCACTAGAGTCCCTTGCACTAGGGTCCCTTGCACTAGAAACCATATTTGCACTGCCACTATGTGGTTCAGCGTTATTTTGTCATTGCTTATATGTGTTAGGTGGCAGCGTTCGTTGTACAAATTTTACTGAGCATGAAAGTATGTCTTTCGCTGTGCTTGTGATGATATGCTTCGGCAACTCGCTTTTGACTGTTTTACCATGGGCTCATCGAATATATCAATTAATCAATGAGTGGCATTGCAGCCATTTTAATGGTCAACGAGGCCGATTTTCTGTCTCGGTTAAGCCATGCAAGTGTTCCACGATGTATTTCGATTGAGATCCTGATCGTGATTGCAAAATGCAGAAGTGAGTCGTTCCTGCTTGAGAAACACGAATCAAATTGAAAGAGCCTGTATGGCACTACTCATTCCTCATACAGCTGCATACCATCATACAATCGATAGTTGTACATAAACAAGTGTCTAACGCCTAGGTGTTTAGTACGTGCGGTTTGCACCCCACAGGTTTTCCTGCCTACGCGTGCCCCATTTTCGGGTGCGAAATGCTCCCCTTGTAAGCAATAAACAAAGTAGTATAAATTCCTTTTATAGATTAAGAAACAGACAGGCACCTGTTTTTTTCTGTATTTGAAAAGTAAGCAAACTTCTAAGGAAAAAAAAACTTCGTTCATGTAGGTTGACAGCAAAAAAATCACTGAAGAAATGGTGACCTCTTTTAGTGTATAAAAATGTTGTAAAATGACATCATTTACAATTTGAGACTTACGCATATCATTGAAGAAAGGTGATTGTGGTGTATTCAGCAAAACGTAATAAATGACATTACACATATGAACAAATGTTGTACACACAGATGTAGG
Organism: Rhipicephalus microplus; assembly: GCF_013339725.1. Taxonomy (NCBI): domain Eukaryota; kingdom Metazoa; phylum Arthropoda; class Arachnida; order Ixodida; family Ixodidae; genus Rhipicephalus; species Rhipicephalus microplus. The sequence continues at coordinate 140,763,314 of NC_051169.1, forward strand.
TTCAATAGTCGCATATGCTTTATATAACCAACTGTTCCCATTCGCATAATAATGCCAGAAGCAACAAGAGTGTTATAAACATGAGGTACGGTAAGATCATATGTAGCGCTTGCGCTCTTAAGGGTGATGGCCACGAACACTGCTACATAATTCTACCAAAGTGTATGGCACTTGACTATAATCGACGTGAACTGGTCATGACGGCTGAATCATAGGAGTGCATGTGTAATTTTAACAAAATTCTAGTTAGCATGCAAGTGCAATTGACCTTTCAAGCAACATTGTGCCTAAGTGGTGTCTATTTCTACAGCAGTGTCGAGACTTCGTGTGGCTCTGTGGTAGAATACTTGAATGCCACGCAGAATCTTTGATTTTCATTTTATGAGTGAGTTAAACTACTGTGAGCTCACAATTACGCTATTTGTGCTATGAAGTGGTTTTTCTGCTAGTAAAAACAAAAATTCATCACCACACCCCCCTCTACGGTGTTACTTTAGGTGACCTCCCCCTCCCTTAAATGAGTGGCTTGATCCACCCCTGGCTTCACCTACACCAAATTCGGGGTTACGTGACATCAATAGATGACGAAGGTATATGAATGGTGCAAACATTATAAACATGATATGCGTGTCATGTGTGAACATGACATCATTACACACTTATGATGCAATCGCAGCCGTTTTGCTAGCTTCACATATAAATAACTTGGTAATTATGTGACGTAAAGGAATGATGAAGGTAAATGACACGTGCAAACATGATACTCAAAATATGCATGTCATGTAGAACATGCAAATGGGAATACTCAATTAGTGGAAATTACGCATGACTTTGCTCAAGCAATTAACGAAGGGAAGCAGACGGATGCCATAATTATGGATTTTCAAAAAGCCTTCGATAAAGTTTCGCATGCTAAATTACTTCACAAGTTAACTTGTATTCTACAAAACAAAAAGATCCTTGACTGGATAACAGCATACCTAACAAACAGGCGTCAATTTGTTACGGTAAAAAATACATCTTCTAAACACGCTCCTGTAAACTCAGGCGTTCCTCAAGGATCCGTCCTTGGGCCTCTTTTTTTCTGTTATATATAAATGATATCGCCACTGACCTTTCTGTTCACATTAGGTTGTACGCCGACGACTGTGTCTTATATGAAAAGATCACCTCAGTTGACGATCAAATTAAACTAAATCGGAACTTTCTAAAAGTAATTTCGTGGTGTGACAAATGGCAGATGCCTGTTAATTTTGCTAAAACAGTTTTTATGAGAATTACCCTTAAAAAGACCCTCTTTTGTTCCAGTACTCCACCAACAATACAATTCTGTCAGAAGTAACTCAATACAAGTACCTTGGTCTCTGGATTACAAAAAATCTATCCTGGTCAAAGCACATAGATTTTGTAGTAGCTAAATCTCTCCGTAAACTTTTTTTCTTAAGGCGTTCTTTAAGATCAACCACACCAAGTATTCGTCTCCTCGCTTACAATGCCATTATCCGTCCTATACTGGAGTATGCTGAGGTCATATGGGACCCGTTCACTCAGACTGATATCCAAAAACTTGAAAGGGTGCAAAAAAAAGGTTGTTAGGTTCATTTATAACTCGTACGGTCCTACTTAGATGACAAAACTTCTCTTGAAAAGCAAATTTCCAAACATTCCGGACCAAAATCGAATATTGCGCTTAAAATTTCTTTTCCAGTTAATAAAAGGTCACTATGCAGTTAACACATCACATATCGTTCACTTTTCATTGGGTTACGGAACAAGACAGAGACACAATCTTACTATCTCTCCATTGATGCAACGAACAAATTGTTTCAAATATTCATTTTTTTCCGAGGACTATCGTGGATTGGAACAATCTACATAACGATGTTGTTACCCTAAATACATTGTCTGCATTTGAAGAGTCACTGCAGAAATGATTGTTATCTACGTTTGTACCTTGCTTTTTGTTGATTCTCTTGTCTCGAAGAATCACTGCAGCTATCAGTAACATAAGTTTGTATTACATTTGTTTTTGATTGTTTGTTTGCCTGTTTCCACTGATGTTTATGTTTATGTTTTGTACCACCCCTGCTATGATCTTGTAAAATATCGCAGTACCAATAAATAAAATAAATAAATAAAATAAATCTTTACATGCTACGCTCATAGCTGGCTCACGGCTGTTTCACTAGCTCTGCATATACTAAAATTTGTATCACGTGGCGTCCATGAAAGATGAAGGTAAATGACATGTCCAAACATAATAATCATGACATGGAAGTCATGCTCAGTATAATTTACGTCTGTTTCGTAACATTCTGATTTTAAGCAACGTATAAACCTTCCTCATTCGGGCTTTGCATATAATCGATTCCCACTGTATGTGGGATCTGCCATTTTTTAAAATGATAAACTCATTAGCCTATTTATCATTTTCTGCATTCACACTTTAACGCCTTAGACCCTGGGTGCATTATCTTGAATTGCACGATGCCTAATTGTTAACTGAACTGTTAGGCGGACAGGCTCGCATTGGTCAAGACATGGGTGCCTTATCTGCCAAAGTTTCGGTATTCGACAACTACTTGACCAAATTCGAGTCTCTTGCCATCAGCCGCAAAGACACAATTCAGTGCCTGCATGAACTCTAGCAGGCCGTATTTACCCTGAAGAGAAAAATAGAGGAAGTAGAGAGAGAAAATGGCGACCCAGAAAACAGGTCAAGATTGATTGATTGATATGTGGGGTTTAACGTCCCAAAACCACTATATTATTATGAGAGATGCCGTAGTGGAGGGCTCCGGAAATTTCGACCACCTGGGGTTCTTTAACGTGCACACAAATCTGAGCACATGGGCCTACAACATTTCCGCCTCCATCGGAAATGTAGCCGTCGCAGCCAGGATTCAAACCCGCGCCCTGCGGGTCAGCAGCCGAGTACCTTAGCCACTAGACCACCGCGGCGGGGCCAGGTCAAGAAGGAATAACTTGGTAGTCTTTGGCCTGCTTTAACCACTAAATGAAACCCCGGACACACTGCTTGCCTCTGTGACTAGCCTATTGTGAGACAAACTGGGTGAGCACTGCAATACTATAGAGCACTGCCATAGGCTCTGCGCTCGAAGAAAGAACAAAGGACGTCCTGTCATAATAAAACTACTGCAGTCTTGGACTAGAAATTATAAAAATATCGAAAGCTCAAGAACACTGACATCTTCATAAAGGAGGATCTCTCGGCTCGTGTCCGCCTATTGCGCAGAAATCTATGACAGCATTCGGCTGACTTAGGAAATGGTGCGAAATCAGTTCAGTTGCCTTTTGATAATTTGGTAATTATTAAAGTTCTCTACAAGTCGGATGTCTCGAACTGCTGTATTCCTGAGGCCTCCGAATTATGACGCCCTCTCTGACTTCCAGCAGCTCACCTGTCTGACTGCCAGAAAGCAGATCCCGGTGTTGAATGTTAACGCAAGAAGGTTTGTTGATAAAATCATACACTTCAGCTGTCTCGTTGAATCACACAACCCGACTGTATTCTGCGTACTGAAACCTGGCTTCACGACGCAGCAATAAACAATGAATTTTCGCCTAAAAATTAGAGCATACTAAGAGAGAACAGAACTGGTGGTCGTGGGGGTGGCATATCAATTTTTACTAAAGAAAGGCATTGATTTCTTCCACCTGCCCAACCGACTAGGTACTGAGTAGATACGGCACGAAATCATGCTCGGAACCTTAACTGTTGCGTTAGCCATAATTTATCGCCCCCTGATATGTATACTGACATTTTTAACCATGTACAAAATTAGCTCAGCACAGGCTACACAATGGGAAAGCTGGTGACTTTAACCTGCCTCATATCGACTGGCAATTACTGAAGTCAACTGGTTTTGATAATGATGATGGTGTTATGTGGGGTTTAACATCCCAAAACCACCATATGGTTATCAGAGACGCAATAGTGGAGGGCTCCGGAAATTTCGTCCACCTTGGGTCCTCTAACATGCACCCAAATCTGAGCAAATGGGCCCACAGCCCTTTCGCCTTCATTGGAAGTGCAGCCGTCGCAGGCGGGATTCGATTCCGTGACCTGCGGGTCAGCAGCTGACTACTTTTGCCACTACTCCACCACTCCGAAGGCCAACTTGTCTTCATGAACAGCTTTCCGAATCGATTATCGAGCTGTCACTATCTTTTGGTATGACACAATTTATAACTACCAAAGTCGCGAGAATTCAGTCTTAAATCTTGTTTTTGTAAATGATGAGCTTGCTTTCAAATAACAACTAGTATTACGCCATTAAAGGCTTATCAGATCACAAGGCGGTGATTGCCAGTCTGAATGTCACATGTAAAGCTAAAAAACCCGGTGTAAAGTTTGTACCAAGCTTTGCCAAAGTAGATGTACGCGTCCATAGTGAACGTACTCTCTTCTACGTACGATGAATTTTTGTTTCGTAGTTCCCAGTGTGAGGTTTACTATCTGGTGAGCATGTTTCATGATAATTACCATAACTGTATTAGTGTCATGTTCCTAAAAATTTGTGAAGCGTGTACGGACAGCATCCTTGGAACAATCGGGAAATCATTCACCTATACGCCGCCTGAAACGTGTTCGTAAACTCTGTCACAAAGACCATTTCTTAGTTAGTCCTTTAGGCTCACTGAAGACCTCACTAAAAGCCAAAATGTATGAGGCGAAACATTTCTACTGTGACGTCACCCTATCATGTGTTCTCGAAGATAAGCCCTCTTGATGTATCCCCTCTTCTTAGCCTTCCTGCATTTCCGAGGTGTTAAATGACTTCTATCAATGTTTTTGTTCGTGACGACGGCTCCAGTCCATCTTTTAACACTCCCACCCTCCCAGCACTTTCTGACATTGTTATTACTTAAGAATGTGTATATACTTTTTTGTTTATTAATAACACAACGAAAAGCAGTTGTCCTGAAAATATTTCTAACATTTTTCGTCAGAGTTACTCTGAGAGGAATGCTCGCTACTTACCAATCATCTTCAGGAAGTCACTTGAGAAGTCTAGCGTTCCTTGCACGTGGAAGACCGCTAACATCATCCCAGTCTTTTATTCTGGTAAAAAGCAAATATTTCTGACTACAGGCCAATTTCTTTGTTATCTACCACATGTAAAATACTTAAGACATTGGGCACAAACCTATTTCCACGTGATTAGGTGAGAATAACGTTATCTCAACCTGCTAGCAGCGTTTTCGACCATGCTACTTGACAATGACAGAACTTGTCGAATTTTCGCATGACACTGCTTTTGTACCTAATAATCAAGATCAGCTGGATTCTACATTTAAAGATTACGTCAAAGCTTTTGGGTCAGGCTGTCGCAGAAAACTTTTTCTCAAGCTTCGTGACGTAATAAAAAACACGCACTGATTCCTTGAATCACTGACTGCCTGCTTCTTAGACACCACAGTATGTTTCTTTCAACGAAACAAAGTCCAACAACTTTGAAGCCAAATCCGGCATCCCCCAAGGCTGTTTTTGGGAACTCTTTTATTTTTCATCCATATTATAGACGCCGTGAAGGTCATTCAAAATGCGCCACGTAAACAACACATCGATGCAGATGACTGCGTTGTATATTTTATAGTTCCCGCAAGTGCTGACCGGTTTCTAATAAATGAAGTTTTTCTAGGTTCTATACCTATGGTGATTCCTGGAGACTATCTACTAACCTAACAAAGACAATCTTTGCGACCTTTTCCAATAACGTTAGGCTGTTACGCTTTCGTTACGGTTACCGTGGAACTAACTTTACACCCGTAGATGAGTTTACATACGTCCCGCCACGGTGGTCTAGTGGCTAAGGTACTGGGCTGCTTAACCGCAGGTCGCGGGATCAAATCCCGGCTGCGGCAGCTGCTTTTTCAGTGGAGGTTAAAATGCTGTAGGCCCATGTGTTCAGATTTGGGTGCACGTAAAAGAACCCTAGATAGTCAATTTTTCCGGAGCCCTCCACTACGGCGTCTCTCATAACTATATGGTGGTTTGGGACGTTAAACCCAACACATCATCAGTTTAAATACCATGGGTTGACTTTCACACATAATTTGAAATGGCAGAAAATTATAGACCCCGTTCACTCGTGAGCCCTTTGAAAACTATTTTACCAAAATGCAACATTGATGAATTGATTGATGAACTGTAAGTTTACTGCACATAAAACCTCAATCAGGCCTATCTTGGAGTACGCGTCGGTTGTCTGGTCTCCATGTTTCTCTTGTGACGTAGGCAAGTTGTAAGCTTTGCAAAGGAAAGCCATATGGTCCATATACAGTGGATGCGATCACCACCTCTCCTTCATCACACGCACATAATCTATTGCTTGACGCACTATCACAACGACGCACGTGCGAACGACTTGTCCCTCAAATAAGATTGTACATGAATCATTGGTAATCGCGACGCCAGTCTCATTTGTGAAGCGTCCTATTCGTAGCTATCACCTCCTTAATCTTGTCTCATTCCACCCACGTGTAGATAGTTTTAAATACTTAATTTTTCTATCTATTGAGAAAATCTGGAATAGTCTAAATGGCGCCCTTCACCAGATACCTCCCGCACAGCTTGCAGAATTCATTCACTATCATGTGCCTCCAGAGTTCTAAATGAGTACGGCGCTTTTTGTATATTGGTGCCTTTTCTACAATCTAATAAAGGTGAATTGATGCATTGTTGATTCGCTATACGCACATTTGTATAACGTTTATTTATATGCTTGATAATTCACGCAGTTTGATTTTGTATGCTAATTTCTTTTATGTGATGCCCGATTTTCCAGCACATTCTGTACCCACCCCTCCAATGTCTCGCAATGAGACGGCAGTATATGCAAATAAAAAAAAACGCCAGGCCTGCACTGTAGGCGCAGCACGGTCACAGCGAAAGGTAGAAGAGCGGCCTTTGAGAGCCTTTTCAAAGCCCCAATTTGGTAACTACTGCGAGCACACTTGCTTGGTACCACTAGGGTAAGTATATAAAACTTTTGGGTAGTAGGCCGGCATTTGCTATGGTATTTTTGTCATTGTTCTGAGAAGCGTAGTATTCGCTGAGCACTTGCTAGGGATTTTTTGCCAATTGTACATGCAGTGGCTGACGACGATGATGAATTATGGCTGCAGTGGGTATGCGCCACAGCTGATAGGGAAACAAGAACAACTTTTGTAATGGGTAGGGGCATTGGACGGCTCGGCCCACTCGTTACGCTAATCGCATTGTGTGACTAGTTGTCTTTTCACTGTTGTAAAACGCTTCATAAGTCAATTACGCGATTCCTTTCCCGACAGAAAGCCTGCCTAAGGCAAGTTTGACAACAATTCACCAGAACCGTAGTAGCTCAGTCATACAATACTGGGCTGGCACCCAGCGGACCCGGGCTCAAGCCCCACTGTGTCCATTGGTGCAAGGTCTTTGGCTAATTTAGAGCGATGTGGTCATGGACACGGGCGACGGTAGCGGCGGCGGACAATATGCAACTGCGCGAGACCCGTGTTGAGATCTCATAGCAGCTTTCGCTGTAATAAAATACGCAAGGCACGCGTCAGGTTGGCTGCGTGTGAACCGATGAGCCAGTGGTGAAGAGAGTGGCGGTTCACGCCTGGTGTTGCGAGTGAATGGAAGAGGCGGCAGCTGCGAGTCGTCCCGCGGTTAGCGCATGGCAGGCGATATAGAGAGAGCGACGTCAGCGTGCACTGCAAGGGGAGCGTGACGTCAACTCACTGCAGCAGTGTGACCTACTGAGCACCGTGCCAACTTTTGCGGCACGTGGCGCGTTCGTATGAAGGGACACCATTACACAGGCTAGTCAAAGACCTGCTTCAAATGTAATATAACTACAGCAGGCAGTAATATACAATGATACCTTGACTGTGGTAGAAACCTTAAGTGCAATGAAAAAAAAAAAGCCATAAAAATCCTGTCATTATCTCACTCTCCGCAATCGTATGCGATATTTACACGCTCAGGCACAATGTCCTAGTGGAGTGGTTGCCTGGGTCACCGCTGAGATCTACGGAAAAGTGCAGGCGGGCAATCCTACTGCCCCCACCTACGTAAGTACTGCCAATGCAGCCTTCGCTGTTACATCACTGGACCTGAAACCCTATCTCAGCCGAAAAGCTCAGGGACAATTGGCAGCGATTATGGGACGGCAAATTGAATAAACTACATTTATAAAACCACATCTACGCCGCCTGTTTCAAGATCACGCCGCCACACAGAAGTAACGCTCAGCAGATTGAGAATAGGGCACACACACTCATACCTTTTGTCCTGTGCTAATCCACCTTTGTGTGATAAGCGTGGAGAACGACTCACCCTGCTACATATTCTTTTGCAGTGCACTGAACTAGATCACTTTAGAGAAAAAAGTACTTCTCATCTGTGTTCAGAGAACAAGTGCCACTTCATCCATTGGCACTCGTAGGCAGCGAACCAGTTATTAAACATCATTATTTGTGTTTCAGAAAGAAAGTTTTGGTAGACGGGGCCTCATTGATACGCCACAGTGGTGTCCCTTTGCCAGCACAAAAGTTTCTCGCTCAGTGAGAGGACGAGATGAAAAAGTGGTGACAAACATGGTATTTTGAATGGTTTAGGGGGAACACCAGTCAAACAGGCAGAAAAGTTTGCTATCCTGCGTGGTCCAGTGCTTTTTCGCCATCGACGCCGCAACGGAGTCCGGTGAACGCGTCGACCAGTGACGTCAACTTAGGGATGGGGTGTTCAAGTTGACGCTTTGCAAAGAACAGGTTCAATTCTTTTTTCCGTAGAGAGGTGTTAATTTCATACAGGTGGGCACTGTTAAGTCGTTTTCAGGGTAGTATGACGACTTCGCAGCTTTCAGGGGTCGAGGCAGGTCATTTTACGCGCAGGCTTAGAGAAACGACTTTGCTTTCTTGGCAGGTGAGTTGAAGTCGAGATGAGTGTTGAAGAATGTTTACTTCCTTGATGCATATGTAGCTCTTGACGAGCTGTATGGTATTTTGGCTGAAGTCATGGCTAATTTACCTACATGTACACATTCGACAGGTGTCTGTATGATTGGGTATGTAAACTGGGAAACCATTTAAACACCAGCCAAAAAGTACGTGAACATGCGAAAATCTGATGTTCCGGAACCGCCTTGGTTCCTCCCTCAGAGGGGACTGGGGCTACGTTGCAGCTGCGTCTTCAAGAATGTGCAGGGTTAGTTGTGATCCTCTCTCTCACTCTCTCGTATTGTCGCGGAGCGCAGTTCATGTGTGTACAACGAAGGAAGGATTCCGAGAGAACTGTTGATGTTTTTGGCTGTCGTTGTATATTGATTTTTAATTTGGTTAAAAATCTTTTCCGCAACAGTGGAATTCAGGGCGTAAGCGTAACCAGCGCGTAAGAAGGCGCTTAACCTGTGCTTTGAAAATGCATTGCATCAAGTCCGGTAATGACCTCGTATGTGTGTTAACAAGGCAAACCCCCTTTTCACCAACCAATTTTTAATTAGCGGAGTGAAAAGGTAAAAAGGGTTTACCAATTCTCGAAGAAAACACCTGCATGTTCGCCACAAAATACGTTAGTTCTTAAGAACTGTGTCGCAGTCCCTTATCTGCACAACGTTTTGCCTAGGCTGACAAAAATAAAGGACTGCGCTGGTATCAGTGTTGTATTTTCCATCCCGCTTTGCAAGTTGGTGAATAATTCAGATGCAAATAGAGAGTTTCTGTTATTGGTGTCGTATATCTTATTCCGCTATGATGTGGTAAGATATATATAATAATAATGTGCACAATGTGTTTTAAGGACACCTTGGAATCCACTTGCCGAGACTGCTGGCTGCGTGTTCTTCTTTGACTGTTGCAAGGTAATACGCAAGCACCATTCGCAGGCCATGCGTGAGATAATTGAAGCCTATCACACAATTAAGTTGGATGGTGAATGTGTAGATTGACCAACAGTTGCACTTTTGCAAAAAAGATTGCGTATATCGATCATTTTTAAGCTACATGTGTATTTGTTTCCAGCTCAGTCAACAAGTGACAAGAGACATTGTACCGCAGTGGTTGTTTACTGCACCATTCTACGCATGCCTATTTTCTTCCTTTTTGCCTACATATGTACACCACTCCGCTATTGAATCATTGTTGAAAGTCAGCGCTCTTTTCTATCATTGTCTTTTTCGCTTCCGTAGTTACACTGTAACTACTTCTATGTTACAGGGTTCGTATATTCAGTTTTCGTAGAGAGCACAGACTTGTACCATCCCTGACGCTAGTCGGCTCCGCAGTCTTCGAAAGAGGGCCCCCGGAGGCCCTGTGAAGACGATCTAGTAAATGCAGCACCTGTCGCAGCGTCAAAAAGGACAGGCCAGGCCTGGGGCTCCGTCAGTACTGCAGCTACGGGCGACTGGCGGCAAAGTCCCATGAAGTGCCAAATCGCGATGCGGTGTTGCCGCTCCAGCTGCGCCTTGCGTTATGGCGCCAGCTGCACCAGGGGCAGTGCGTACATTAGAACCACCGTTGCAGCCCCGTCATAGAGCCTTAGGGCCAGCCACGAAGTGCACTCTTGGCCCCTGCTGAGCAGTTTGCTTACAGCAGTTGCGATCCAGGTGGCCTTGAAAGCAGCGAGTTTGATGACTGGTAGCCAGTTAAGGCGGTGGTCGATCCTTAGCCCTAAGTACGTCACTGCCTTGCTCCACGAGATCGGCCGGTTACCTAGCACAAGCCTTCGGACGGCCTTCCATGCAGCGGCTCTGGGGTGAACCAGCAGCGCCTGCGTCTTCGTGGGCGACATGGTTAGTCTGATTGCCTTCAAGAAAGAGGTAACATCATCAAAGGAGCGTTGTAGAGAGCACCTTGTAGATGTGAAGTTCCGCCTTGGCCTCCTAACTCATTGTTCCACATTGTCTGCAATCAAGAAACATTGCGTGGTGTAGCGCTTGCCGATGGGCATCGCGACCGGGAGCCCCTCTAGCACCAGGTCCAACAAAAAAACGGCTCCGGACAGAACCTTGTGGAACGCCAGTTGTCAATGGCCATGGATTACTGAGCGTGCGTCGATTTCTAGCCCAGAGCGTCCATCCTGCCAGAAAGGCATCAATGAAGGTACGGAGACAGCCTACGATGTCGAGTGTGCCCAAAGCACTCTCTATGGCTATATGAGGCAGGCTGTCAAACGCGTTCTCAACGTCAAGTAGGAGGAGGAGGGCCACTTTGCCGTTGCTCCTGGTTTCCTCCAAGGTAGAGATGACGTCCGCGATCGAGTCTGCTGTGTATCAGTGGCGCCGGAAGCCCGTCTGTTGTTCTGGTGGAAAATCATTTGCCTCCGCAATCCAATTTAGGCATGCCATTCCTATGGCTTCCATGATCTTTCAGGCAGAAAAGTTGGGAGAGATCAGCCGGTAGGACGCGATGGCAGCACAAGGGCAGCCAGGTTTCCGGATCGGCACCCCAACAGTGATGAGACAGGACTCAGGTAGGGTGCCACTCTGCCATATTTTCTTGAAAATCCTCAACAGTTGTCGTCGTGAGGCTACACCAAGGTTGCCCAGCATCTGGTATGTGATGCCGTCGACACCAGGGGAACTACGGCGCTTGGTTATGGCTAGAACAAAGTTCAGTTCGTGTTCCAAAATGGCCTTCTGACACAGAGCTGCAATCTGGCAGGGTGGTGACCTTGCGGTGGCTTGAGAGCAGACATGGCGGTGAAGGCTGATGGTTTAATAAATAATGACGGCTTATCAAGTAATGACGGTTTCTCAAGAAACAAAAAAAAACTATTCTTGGTGTGTGGCATGAATATTCAGACCTACATCTACAGCAGTTTTTTGCGAGGTCTCATTGAAATGCCAATTTGCGAAATTCGAAAGAAGTGGTTGCAACTAAGTGGACATTTCTAAATTTTTTTGAGGTGAAATTGCTTTTCGCAAAACCAAAAGTGGTTATGTGGTCCTGGGAATTCAGAAAAAAGTATATTTTTTTCTGGCAAAATAAAGGGTATGGCGGACATGTACCGATGTTCCTATTTGAACACAGGCACAAGCGTTTTCACCATGAGTTGTGAAACGCATTATCTTGGGCGCCCTTCATAATGTGCTTGGCTTTGTTTGCTTCGGACATGGCAGAAGCGACGGCAGAGGTCTACAACGTCCTAAATCTATAGCTGGGCGTGATCACGCAAGCGCTGCTCTGCGCAGAGCTTTCGCACTGCCGCTCGACCAAGTACGTCCACGAAGGTCGTTTTGAAAGAGCCCTAGGTTGTAACCTCAGCCTCGTGGATGTGAAACCAAAGCTCTGCGATTACCCTCAGGTGGATGTGGATGCTGCCTAGTTTTCGGTTATCATCCAACTCGTTCATACAAGACGAGCCAGTCCTCGACATCCGGCTCATCATTACCGTTAAAGAGGACTGGGTCACGCTCCCTCGAAATACCGGGACCGCGGAGAACTGGGGGTGTGGTAGCATTCTGCCATGCAACGTTGACAGCCATTGTTGACGGCGAAGGTAGAGTCTGGTTACGGACTTCAAAAGTGCGAAAGAGAACGGGCACTGTGCATCAATTGATAGTACGCGTTCAGGTTTGAGTCCATGGCGTTTTTATTAACGAACTAGCACAGATGATGCGATAAGCAGTCCGTAAGTGGCCAAGCACGAGCACCAACCACGGCCTTCGTATTTTTCTGCCGCTTCTTTCTGCGCCCTTACTATTGTACAGGGCGTTCAAAATAGCAACTGATTTATTGAAGGCTGCACGCACTTGAGTAATTTTTGTAATATTTTGCGACACCCAACAACACCAGTGCCTGAACACCAACAACGTTTCATGCAACCAGAGATGCACGCCAGTGCAATTGAAGGCGTTGATAATGAAGTACATTAGGGAAAAAATGCAAGCATTATCCCCTTAGCTCTCCTGGGTATCACTGTATTTTAGTTTCATGAGAAGGACTTGATGGCCTATTTGGTATATATGAGCAGACTGGGTAGCTGTTAGCTCGTATTAAGTTGACGTGCTACGTGACAGCAGTTCGCAACAGAAAGTGTGCTTCACGCTCACTCTCATGGATACAAGCGGTTGCCTATAGCACTCCCACGGTACCAGAAACAAGCATTAAATAACGTAGATATTCTGAATGGGTAAGGCATCGGCGATGTAGCTCAATGCTTGGAGCTTCAGATGCGTTGTCAGAAGGCTGTAGATTCAGTGTCAATCTGGTGCACCCGGATTTTTTGTCCACTTTCCTGCATTTACTATATGTCATCCCCGTTTAAAATGACAACAAAGGTTTCTACTGTGAGAACACAAGTTTCATATTGTTAATACACATTTTTCTGAGAAGACAGACTTCTCTATTGCGCATGCGATCTTTTTTTATTTTGACAAGAAGAGCTTGTCTTTGTGATGGTGTAGTGTTAAACAGAGACCTATAGTGCTACGACAAATGCCTATAGTAGTGTCGAAAATGTGTTCTCACAACAAGCACCCGGCTCCGTCTATACAAATGTCTGCGTAAACTGCGAGAAAATTTTGCACTAGAAAAGAAACTTGTTTTGCTACAACATAGACTGATCTCCGGGTATGATCAATTGGGACAACAGAGGCCTTCCACATATCATGCGACAAAAAACAGCTGTACAAAAAAAATTTGTAGTCTAAGCATGAATCTAGTTGTGGCAACAAAAGTATTTGTTCAGTTATGCAAAAAAAAAATTCGGTGGTAGTACATGAAGTCTAAATTAAAAAAAAACTGTTAAGAATACATCACTAAATAATGATTAACCTTAGTTTTTTGTTATGCAAAATAAATGCGTACGCATATATATAAAATCGCAAGTGATTGATATGAATGCCTCTGAAAAGATTGCTAATGCACAGGGTACTAGTGTACTTTCCCATGCCCGACACAGAAGCATGTAGCCGTGATGAAATGGCCAGTATATGAATGTGTTCGTATCGTGTACCTTCGGTGAGTTGTTGACTTATTATCGACATGGTCTGCATTGCAGAAATTGAATGAAGACAGCAGAGAGAACACAACCAAGTGCCTGCATTGCGACCTCTTTTAGGGGCGAAGCTCCTTAGGCCGTGGGTCGTTCCCTCCTCCGTAGTTGCAGTAGGAGTAGTAGTATGTAGTGACCTCAAGTTTATGAGTTGCTCAATAAATGGCGTTGTGTGTATATGCAAAAAGGGAGAAGTGGCCACAGGATCAAGTCGGCCTAATTAGGGAAATCTATTTAGAGAAAAGAACCATTGTGCAGAAATTCGCCGAGGCAAAATTAAAGGTGAAAGAGAACAGTGCAAGTCAAACATTCATGAAAAGAAGAAGGCCGCGCCTAGAATATTTTGGAGACACCTAAAGCGCTAGGTATGAAGTCTACTACAACACAACAACATATGGTATATGAAAAAGAAATAATTCGGAAGGGTACGATAAAAAGCACTAAGTTATACTCAAAAGATAGCAGCAGAATTGTGCAAAGAGGTCGTCCAGAGGACTTACCCTGTGAGTAAAAGTACGAAAAAGAGTACAACCGAGAAAGAGATAGTACGTGAGATTTTCAGTCGGAAGAAAGCAAAGAAAAATTTCATAAGCGCACTACTCCGGGCCTTGATGGGGTTCCCGCCTACCTCATTAACGAACCAGCACTAAAGAAGCACTGCTGAAATCTTCAAAAAAGTACTTACAGGTGAAGGAAATACCACACATTTGGCGGAAAATTAGAATGAACTTGACCTTAAAGACAAGGCAGAAAAGGTTAAAATTTGCTCGTACAGACCGCTAACCATCCCATCTGTGCTACACAGATTCACGATGCAGGCAGTAAAATTAAGAATAGAAACGTGGGTAGCGCAATATATTATTTTGGGAGAACTGATATAATTTTTTGGGTCCCGTAGGGATCATATACAGTTACTCTATTATTTACGGCAATACAGTGCCCCCTAAGGAAGCATTCCTATGTGAAACATCGGAACAGTAACTGACCATGACACAAGGGTAGACCTGTGCGCCGGTGTCTCCATGATCAGTACAAAATCGCCGATGGCTGCGGGCCGGTGTATCCACCTTAGGTGGTGGTGCGTCATGGCTCGGGGTTTACCATATCGGTGGCGGTAATGGGCTCGAGGAGGAGAAGGGGTTCATTCAAGAGTTGATGGAGTAGAAGTTTGTCCCTTGAATATTGTAAACACAATTTGCTTTCCCAAAAGGGTGAAGCCGTAAGTGAGGTAGCAACGTATGTGAATACTATGAATAGGGCTCCGTGTTTTCAGTTTTATTCTAAAAGGCATTCGGCCGCAAATTTCTTGAAATTCAGATTGATCTGATAACTCCGATATAAAGAGACAATAAGACCTGGTTAAGTTGTTTTCTAAAGGGTAAGTTCTAAGCGCTCATACATACAACTTCTGGTTTGACATATTTATTCTTTGCCGCGCGACGACAGTAGCTCGAAGACCGCACCCATCGCAGATACCATAACAAAATTGTGACGTACGAAGCGACCGTCAGCAGGTCAAGGAAGGTAGGTGAACCAGAAGCGCATGAGGTATCTTGATAAACGGTGCTCTGGTGAGGCGAAAGCGTACCACGCAATCGCGACGCTAGGGCTCATTGACAACATCGACAACACCACAGCTCCATGCCGCGACTGCTCCCCTCAAGAAGCTTGATTAGAGTGCATTGCAGCTATGGAGAGTACTGGGATTTGTCAGCTCTTTTTCGGCACGCCCGTGCAAGAGAGAACAGTTTCAGACAGTTACGACAGTGAGCCACGCGTGGAAAGACTGCTCACGGAAACTTTCATACGCTCACCTGACGTGTTTCTGTGGCACGCCAAGATAAATGAGGCGAAAATTAAAGCTTCCGGGCAATTATGTACAAGAGTATAGCGATATTGAAGAGTCAACGTACTTTGAAGGCGTTATCGTTTGCTAGCTTTCATGTAAAGAAGTGCCACGGAGACACAGGTAAGATCACGCTGAAGGGTTGGTGCTTTGAAATACCGGCTACATGAGAGTGAATGCAGCGTGCTTCGTATAGTTTCACGAGGCGTCGTACACGCTTACTTCTATGCCAGGGCCTAAAAAAACTTGCGTGGTTAGAGTCCAATTTCTTCACGTCTACTTGTAATTCCTGCTTCACAGACAGCTCACTACAGCTAAGTTCCCTGGAAGAATGCATTTACTCGGGCCTGATGAAAGAGGGAAGATGCGAATGGCACCCCACATTTATTTTGCCACGCAATTTATCAAGCTGGGATTGCACTGCACCAGGCTGATCGACCTTTTCACAGCCTCTCTTGAAGAAAGCGTCCGGAGTCACGCACAATCGCAGGTAGACTAAATAGGGAGATTTAGTGCTGGGTACGCATTCTCTTGGGGCGTTGAGGGCTTGGGAGCGTGCGGCGTTGCGTACCCAACCCATACCCAACTGGAATGCCTTTTAGTTGGCGCCATGGTGGCATGCACGCAAACGCAAGCCGCACGAAGTTCACACGCGCTCGCAGCGCCATAGCGTCTTGTCGCGTAAGTATTATTTAAAAATTTTTATGATTTGAAATGTTAAATTGAACATACATATTGATTAGGACACTTTTTGATTGTGTACAGTAATCTGGTATACGCAAAAAAGTGGAAAATACAAGGTCACTGTGACGACAGTGTCGACATCTTGTGACACTTCGTGCAACCAGTCATGAACATGTTAGCTTACGCGAAATCTTTTTGAGGTGATAAAAAGGTAACTCATTTGTAATATTGTCGCTGCGCAGTTTTTGCACCAGATGTACAATGCACAATGTTTCTGCAATAACAAAGTTGTGGTTGTCTGTTTGACTATGGCCGCGCTAGATGGCGCCACCTATTCGGCTAGTTGGGGGCGGACATATGCCTTTTAGTTTCTGCGTTCCACGCCATTCTAGCTTTGGAAATCTGGCTGAAACCGTGTAATCGCTTTAAGTGCTCGCACTTTGGCTTATTTTAACTCAACGGCTAGAGTATCCGCACTGCGGATACCGTGAGTTCTTGCGAAGGTGAACCTTACAAGGCGGCCGATCCATGCTGTCCGACATTTTGCGCCTTTGTGCCATGCTATTTGTATAGTGGCTAGCCACTATAATATTCGCGCTGAAAACTTAAAAGTCAAAGTGGTGGCTCTGGCCAGCCTCGACTTCGCTCACCGTGAAGGTAATATGATGCGCCAGCATGTGCGCCGGGGCAGCTTATCTCCGCTAGGAGGCTAGTGGTGGCAGCGTTGTTTATGGCCGCGCTGACGCATGGCCCCATCGCCCTAGCGATCTTGCGACACATCTGTTTGGGGTTTCGTGCTTGCGCAATACCACCGCCCCAACGTCCTGGGTACGCAAGCCACTTGAGTGCCGAGAACTAAAACTCCCCAATATATCAGAAAAAATTCATCAGGTCAGTGAGAAAGACCTAGTGACGATAAGCTCTTTGATGTGAAATGCGCCCATTATCGTCGCCATAGAAAAATCACTGGGACATCGTGGACGTCCAGCCTTGATGGTGCTTGCAAAATTCTACGATGACGAGCTTCCTGTACATCGAACCCTCATGATAGACTTGCAAGTAGTGCCGCAGTGTAACGCAGAGTCAATTGACATGTCGATACAAACCGTCCTTCATATGGTTGAAACGAGCTTAGGCGACGAAGCTGTACTGTGCTCTTACTCAGATTCCGACACGTAGAAGCTTCGGCACTTCAGTTCAAAGTTCCGTGATATCTACTTGTGAAGAAAAAGATGTGCCTGCAGCGAGCAGCATCGCCAACGCCCGGCTCTCTCGGCTCGCTGCTGTGCCGGTCTCTGCTGGACGGTTCACCACGCTGTCTTACCGTTGTCGTTACCTACTAATAAACCTCTTCACATGTGGTGGAGGTGCTGTTTATTCCCGTCGCTACACCCTGGAGCTTCGAAGCCGCACGCTACAGCCCGTCATGACTGACAACGCCAACCCACCGGCGTCGTCGCCCCAGTTCAACTGTCCCGGCCATCCTAGGCTACGGGACCCGAAGGTCTTCAGCGGTGCGGATGGGACCGACGTGGAAGACTGGCTCGACCGCTGCGAGCTGGTGAGCGCCAATAACAAGTGGGATGAAGCCGACAAGCTAGGCCACGTCATATTTTATCTCACTGGCGTCACAGAATTGTGGTTTAACAACCACAAACACAACATTCCCACATGAAGCGTCTTCAAGACGTCATGTGCCGAAGTGTTCGGTCGGCTGGCTGTCCGCAAGCAGCGAGCAGAACAGCACTTGCGCATCTGCTCTCAGCAGACTGGAGAAAATTTCACCAGCTATATTGAGGATGTCGTCGACCTTTGTCGACGCGCGAATGACACCATGCCCGAGTCGGACAAGGTCAAACACATCCTAAAGGGCATCGACAATGGCGCTTTTCAAATGCTCTTGGCTAGGAATCCAAGCACAGTTTCTGAAGTCGTGAGCTTGTATCAGAGCTACGACGAGTTGAAGAAGCAACGCACTCTGACTCAGCAGCCTCAGCCTGGTGGTGAGTAGCTGTCCAGTTTCAACTCCATGTCTGACAATTCACTATTGCTTCAGCAAGTCCGAGCCTTCGTCCGTGAGAAAGTCGCCCGCCAACTTTCCCTAGTGCCCTTTACTCACGAGACCACCACCCGTCTACCTGCCCCGCTTCGCACTGCTATATAGGAAGAGGTTGCACAAGCTGTTCCTCTTGCGCACTACGAGCCACTTCTATATAGCCGTGGTCACTGCCCGGCTGTCGCACAGCCGGTAGGTGCTCCTGTCGCCTATCTGCCAGCAGTTCAGCCTGTGGGCGCGCCCCTAACCTATGCAGCGCAGCCTGTGGCTCCTCCTGTCGCCTTTTCGCAAGAGATGCAGCCCGTAGCCGTGCCGCTCACATATGCAGACGCTGTAAGTAGGCTCCCGCAACCGCCCTACACCACGCGGTCACAACCCGCACACCCGGCTGCTTATACTGCACTTTGTGCGGCAGCACCAGTCGCCAATCCCTGGAGGACGCCCGATAACCGACCGATTTGCTACGTCTGCTTCACCCTCGGACACGTTGCTCACTACTGCCGCCGTCGACCTCAGACGTTTGGCAACTATGCCCGGTCGTCGCATCCCGGCAGCCAACCCTTCGTCCAACACGGGCCGGTCTCGCCACCTCACTATGCCCCTACTGACCATCTTGACTTCCAGCCGCAACGCGCACCCTCTCCTCGTCGGCGATCGCCCTCCCCCATGCGTCGCCGGCCCCGACCCTACGACCAGGAAAACTAAGCACCGCAGTTCAAGAGGAAAGAACGGCGCCGTTTTCGAACTGTCTAAGCCCTCGCTCCTTTCCTGCTAACGTGGTCGCAGTAACTGTTGAATGTTATTGTACTTTAGCCCTTGTAGACACTGGCGCCGCTGTTTCTGTTATTGCCGCTAATCTCTGCCGTTTATTACGCAAAGTAACGACGCCACTGTCGGGACTGTCGCTTCACACCGCAAGCGCACAGCAAGCAACGCCTCTCGCAGCCTGCACTGCAAGAGTCCCCATCGAAGGCATTCTTTACATCGTAGAGTTTATTGTTCTCCCTGTCTGTTCGCATGACGTCATCCTCAGGTGGGACTTCCTATTCCGCCATAATGCCGTCATAGACTGCGCAAGCGCTGAAGTTGAGTTTTCACCCTTGTATGATGTGAAATTATGGGACGCTCTTAATCAGCCGCCGAAGTTGCTCGTTCATGAAGATACCAATATTCCGCCTGGAAATTTCGCATTTGTTCCTGTTTCATGCAACGCCTACACTGACGCTACAGTCCTTTTTATGCCTTCCGATATCTTCAAAAGTCGTCGAGCTTTGCGGCTGCCTTTCGCGACAATTGACCTTGCCACCGAAAGAAGCAACATGTTCGTAAGCAATCCGCTTTCCACACCTGTCACTTTGCTTGCGGGGGAATGTCTCGGCCGCGTGCAGGATCTTGACCCTTCGTTTTTGGTTGATGTCCCGGATGACTACAGCGACCACCCAAAAGCACTGTCGGCACTCGGGGAGTCGTCCAATGATACGTTTTCCAGCGCCATCGCCGACACTCTCACTCCCACCGAACATGCCGACCTGCTAGATCTTCTGCATGAGTTCAGGAGTTCTTTCGATGTGTCGCAACCTCAACTGGGCCGCACATCACAAGTCAAACATCATGTTGACACAGGCCTATACCAGCCACTGCGTCAAAGACCATACCATGTCTGCACTGAAGAGTACCGCGTCATCAACGATCAAGTCGAAGATATGCTTCTTAGAGACGTTGTAGGCTTATGCCACAGGAGCGAAAGAGAGACACGCCTGAACGATAACCGATGCCAGCCCGGAACGTGAGCCGTGGCTTCACGTGCCACGGCCTAGCGCCTTCTTTATTTTCTTCTGTCGCCATCGCGCGCTCTCCGGTTTGCGCGTCGCCCGAGCGAGGGCGCTACAGGGCCCCCCCGTGTAGACTGGAAGTCGGAATGTGACATGCCGTTTGTGGTATTCCAACGGAAGATCAGTCGTAGATGAGAGGCTTTCTAGGGCGGTCTCTAGGTACGCCGGCTTGAGTCAGTCCAAGCTGACTGTCTCTTCACGGCCGTTCTGAAGTAGAGTGGCGGTTTTGGGGGTGCGGTGAAGGACGCGGAATGGTCCATCGTAGGCTGGTGTCAAAGGTGGTCTGACCACGTCGTGGCGCACGAAAACATGTGTTGCAATGGCCAGATCAGGGTGGGCGAATATGGTCTTGTGTTCGGAAGGTCTGGGTGGAGTGGGCCGGAGGTCTTGAACGCAGTCGAGGAGGCGTTGTAGGAATTGCTGTGGCTGGTCTGGTAGCTTCGTTGACGTGAAGAAGTCTCCCGGAAGCCGTAGAGAAGTGCCATACACCAGCTCTGCTGTTGAGCACTGCAGGTCTGCCCGGATGACAGCTCGTAAACCTAAGAGCACCAGTGGCAAGGCATCAACCCAGGTGGCTCTATTGAGGCGGGTAGTCAAGGCGGTCTTCAGTTGTCGCTGAAGGCGTTCCACCATGCCGTCGGCGCAGGGATGATAAGCCGTGGTACGGCAATGCCTGGCTTCGAGGATGAGATTAAGGCAAGTAAACAGCGAGGACTCAAACTGACGTCCACGGTCTGTTGTCACGGTGCCAGGACAGCCAAAACGGGATACCCACGTAGAAATGAAAACGCGGGCAACTGTCTCGGCTGTGATATCTTAAATTGGAACATCCTCTGGCTAGTGTGTGAAGCGATCGACCATGGTCAATATATAATGGTACCCCTGAGACACTGGTAGAGGGCCCACAATGTCTAGATGAGCATGGTCGAAACGACGGCCGGGTGGAAGGAAAGGTTGGGGCGGTGTCTTAGTATGACGGGATACCTTTGTCATCTGGCAGGGCCGGCACATGCGCGTCCAAGTGCGCACATCACCGTTGATTCCGGGCCAGACATAGCACTGGGTGAGAAGACGTTGAGTAGCCCGAATGCCAGGGTGACAGATGTCGTGTAAGGAGTGGAAAACGGTGCGTCGTAATGAAGCGGGAACGAAAGGGCGGGGAAGGTCAGCTGAGACATCGCACCACAAGCGCTCAGATGATAATGGATGAGGCACCAGTCATAGTCGGAGGGAACGGGGGTTCTCTCGAAAAGCGGCAAGCTCTCTATCATCCTGCTGTGTCGAGGAGAATGAGGCCCAGTCGATGGTTGGCGGTGGACAGTCAACCGCGGCTATACGAGAAAGGGCATCTGCGGCGGTGTTGTCAGCTCCTTTCACGTGGCGGATGTCAGTCGTGAACTCCGATATATAAGCCAGATGGCGGAGTTCATGGGGCACGTATTTGGTTGAGTTAGTGCGGAAAACATACGCCAGTGGCTTATGGTCAGTCAGCACGTGAAACGAGCATCCTTCCAGGAAATGCCGAAAGTGCTGTATTGCAGCGTAGATGGCTAGTAATTCCCGGCCAAAGACGCTGTAGCGGGTCTCTGCAGAAAGTAGCTTCCGAGAGTAAAACGACAAGGGTCTCCACTCGGAGTTAATGCACTGCTGTAAGACGGCTCCGACGGCCACGCTGGATGCGTCCACCATCAACCGAGTAGGGGCGTTGCTGCGTGGATGAATGAGAAGCACGGCGTTAGCGACTGCTTGCTTAGCAGCAGCAAAGGCGGCCTGGGCCTCTGACGACCAAGGAATGGCGGAGCGCGGGCCGGCGGTCGACCGAAGGAGGTCGGTGAGCGGTCGTAGCAGCTCGATGTGTGGTATGACAGTGTGGTATGAAGCGCCTGGAAAAATTCACAAGCCCCAGGAATTGGCGTAATTGGCGCAGTGTTGTAGGCTGAGGATAATCGTGAATTGCTTTAACGTGGGACCGGAGAGGGCGTATTCCTTTGGATGATATGTGATGGCCCAAAAACTCTAGCTCTGATGCGCCGAAAGTACACTTAGAGGCATTCACAACGAGGCCGTACTGCTGAAGAGGTTGGAACAGAGCGCGTAGATGGTGCTCATGATCTTCAGGTGTGCGGCTGGCGATGAGGACATCGTCAAGGTACGCAAACACAGTAGGAAGACCCCGTGTGACCTCAGAAATGAACCGCTGGAAAGTTTGAGCTGAATTGCGGAGTCCAAAAGGCATCCGCACGTATTCAAACAACCCAAAGGGCGTCGTGATGGTGGTCTTAGGTATGTCGGCGGGCTCGACAGGAATCTGGTGGTACGCCTTAACAAGGTCCACTTTGCTGAAAATTGTGCAGCCGTCGAGGCGCGATGTAAAATCCTGGATGTGAGGTAGAGGATAGCTGTCGTGGACAGTCTTGGCGTTCAATGCTCGATAGTCCCCACAAGGACGCCAGTCACCAGGATCACGCTTTGGCGCCAAATGCAGCGGGCAAGCCCAAGCGCTTGACGACGGGCGGATAATGCCGAGCTGCAGCATGTGGTCAAACTCCCGTTTAGCAATAGCTAGGCGGTCTCCGAACAGGCGGCGTGGTCGAGCGGCTGCCGGTGGACCCCGGGTGACGATATGGTGTGTCACCGTATGTTTAGGCGGCTGAGTGAGGTTGCACGGTTTAGTTAACTCCGGGAAACTCGCCAAGATTTTTTCGAATGGTGAGGAAGGTATCAGCATGCGGATGGCCATTGGAGCGATGTCGGACAGGACTCCCGAGGTGGAGGGACGAGTCTTACCATCTATGAGGCGGCGCCGCCGCACGCTGACGCCCATATCGAAGTATGAGAGGAAGTCCGAGCCGATGATAGGTTGAACCACGTCTGCGATGACGAAAACCCACCGGAAAATGCAGCGAAGGCCGAAGTCGAGGGTGAAAGATCGGAGCCCATACGTTGGTATAGACGAGGCGTTGGCAGTACGAAGCACTTGCCCCTGTTACTTTGAACGATCAGCCTTAGTCGGGGGCACAACGCTAATTTACGCGCCCGTATCTATAAGGAACCTGGCGCCCGATAGCTGGTCCGTGACCATGAAAAGGGAGATCACACGCCGCCGTCAGTGATCCCGGAAGGCGTTTCCCTGCCACGAACATGGGGGTGTACACTTCGTGGCTCGGTGTCGGAAACGCCGGTGGTACCAGCAGAGGGGTGGAGGGCTGGGACTCCGAGCTTTTCGTGTGCGTGGAAGAGCTCGACGACTGGAACGAGGCGAACGAGTCTCCTGCAGGGGGCTCCGGAGTGCGGCAATGGAGGCGGCGAGTTCGTCGATGCGGGCCTCAAGGCGCGAAATCGCTGTGTCTGCTGGTGGTAAGACAGCGTTGACAGATGGGGAGGTCGCTTCATGAACCTGGTCGGCGAGCTCCGCCAGGCAGTCGAGATTGACGTCGCCGGCCGCCGCGAGGACGAGGCGGATTGGCTGAGAAAGGCGTTGGAGGAAGAGCTCGCGAAGCAACGCTCAGTGGGCAGAGACGTCGTGTTTCCCAAGAAGCTGTCGCATTCGGCGCAGTAGTTGGGAGAGCGCCTGTCGCCAAGGTCCCCCTCTGCAAGGAGCTGCTGTAGGCGGACGCGTTCCGAAGGCATGAATCGTTCCAGCACCTTGGGTTTAAGGTGCTGATTTGGCGTAGTGTCCGAGGGGTTGGAGAGGACGTCGGAGAGCTCGCTGGCAACGTCAGGAGGAAGGACGGAGGCTACGTGGTAGTAGCGTGTCGTTTCCGAGGCGATGCGGTACAGGGAGAATTGCGCCTCGACCTGATGAAACCAAACTTGCGGGTCCTGTGGCCAGAAAGATGGGAGGCGCAGTTGCACGGCCGAGACGTCCTGCGGACGTGAGGCTTGTTCGGTTGAGGGTGCATTCGAGTCAGTAATTGTCTTCGTCCGAGGTCACCACTTGTAGGCTTATGCCACAGGAGCGAAAGAGAGACACGCCTGAACGATAACCGAGGCCAGCCCGGAACGTGAGCCGTGGCTTCACGTGCCACGGCCTAGCGCCTTCTTTATTTTCTTCTGTCGCCATCGCGCGCTCTCCGGTTTGCGCGCCGCCCGAACGAGGGCGCTACAACGTCATTCGACTATCTCACAGCCCTTGGGCGTCTCCCGTCGTCCTGGTGCGTAAGAAAGACGGATCTATCCGATTTTGCGTGGACTATCGTCGTTTGAATAAGATAACCCACAAGGACGTCTATCCTTTGCCGCGCATTCATGACGCCGTTGACACCCTTCACGGAGCGGAATTTTTCTCGTCGCTAGATATGCGGTCTGGCTATTAGTAGGTCCCAATGGCTGAAGCCGATCGCCAAAAAACGGCATTTATTACACCAGAGGGACTATATGAATTCAACGTCATGCCCTTTGGGCTTTGTAACGCGCCTGCCACGTTTGAACGTCTTATGGATAATACCCTACGTGGCCTCAAATGGAATATGTGCCTCTGTTACCTCGACGATGTCGTGGTTTTTTCCCATGACTTTCCTACGCGCCTCCTTCGCCTCAAGCACGTTTTGACTTTTCTGATGAACGCTGGTCTGCAGCTTAACCTGAAAAAATGCCGCTTCGCTGCACGTAAGCTCATCATTCTAGGCCACATCATGTCCAAGCACGGAGTATTACCTGACCCAGCAAAACTTCGAGCAGTCGCAGAATTTCCCAAGCCGACGACGATGAAAAAACTTCGCAGTTTTGTAGGCCTATGCTATTATTTCCGGCACTTTGTTCGCAATTTTGCATCTATCATGTCACCGTTAACCCAGCTTCTTCGCGGTGTCGTGAACTTCTCTTGGTCCCCTGCATGTGATGTTGCCTTCACAACTCTGCGCCGTCTGCTCACTTCCCCACCTATTCTTCGCCACTTCGACCCAACGGCTCCTACCGAAGTGCACACCGACGCTAGCGGAGTTGGGCTAGGCGCTGTCCTCGCTCAACGAAAGCCTGGCTATTCAGAATACATTAAAGCCTGCGCTAGCTGCACTCAGACGAAAGCCGAAACTAATTACAGCGTGACAGAAAAAGAGTGTTTGGCTCTTGTGTGGGCGCTTGGAAAGTTCCGGCCGTACTTATACGGCCGTCCGTTCAATCTAGTAACTAATCACCACGCCCTTTGCTGGCTCTCCACGTTGAAAGACCCTTCTGGCCGCCTGGCGCGATGGGCACTCCGCATCCAGAAGTACGGCATTCGCGTCGTATACCGCTGCGGACGCAAACACTCTGACGCTGATGCTCTGTCCCACTCACCTTTACCACCAGATCAGACGTGCGGAAACACTTGCCTCCAGACCTTGTCATCGCTAAATCTCGACTCGATTGCTACCGAACAACGTTGTGACCCGTGGATCGCCTCTCTTATCCAAATTTATCTGGCACGCCCAACCTTCCAGTATCTCGATACCTCCGACGTCAAGCATTCCATTTCGCCATCCGCGATCAACTTCTTCATCGACGCAACTACGCTCCCGATGGCCGCCGGTGGCTGCTGGTCATTCCACGCACTTTACGATCGCAAGTATGCGCCTCTCTTCACGACGATCCGCAATGCGGCCACGACGGAGTGTTCAAAACATATGAACGCCTTCGCCATCGCTATTACTTGCGCGGCATGTACAATTTTGTACGCAAATTAGTGCAGTGCTGTCCTGACTGCCAGCGACGCAAATCAACACAGCCACGTGCGACTGGCGCATTGCAGCCACTTCCACGCCCTGCCAAGCCATTTGATCGCGGTGGCGTTGACCTCTACGGTCCCCTTCCTTTGACACCAGATGGTAATTGGTGAATTATAGTGGCGGTTGACCACCTTACACGCTACGCCGAAACAGTCGCTTTGCCGAGCGCTACCGCTCAGGATGTCGCCTCTTTCATTTTACAACGCTTTATCCTTCGACATGGTGCACCTCGAGAGCTCCTTAGTGACAGAGGGCGCGCTTTCCTCTCCGAGGTCGTCAAAACTCTGCTTTCGGAATGCCACGTAATTCATCGAAAAACGACAGCATACCACCCGCAGACTAACGGGCTAACGGAACGGTTCAACCGCATGCTAGGTGATATGCTCTCAATGTACGTGGCATCTGACCATAGCAACTGGGACCGTGTTCTCCCATACGTCACGTTCGCATACAATACTGCAATACAAACCACCACGGGATTCTCACCTTTTTTCTTCCTTACGGACGTGAGCCTTCCCATACAATTGATACCCTACTTCCCTACCGTCCTGATGCTTCCGAGTGTCCACCTATCTCCGTTGCTGCTCGAAAAGCCGAAGAGTGCCGCCAGCTCGCCCGTGCGTTCACCTCGGAAGAGCAACAACGCCAGAAAGAAAACCGTAGCACCTCTCATCCGGATCTCAGCTTTGCCCCAGGGTCTCTTGTGTGGCTTGCCATTCTATACCGAACTCCGGGACTCTCCTCGAAACTTGTCTCCCGGTTCGAGGGGCCTTACACCGTTCTGGAGAAAACCTCTCCGGTTAATTTCTTTATTGAACCAGTTTCCCAATCGGACGACATGCGCCGGCGTGCACGTGACATCGTCCATGTTTGCCGACTGAAACCGTACCATGAGCATCTGCCTGAAACATCTTAAGTCGCCAGGATGGCTCCTTTTTCAGCGGGCGCGATTGTGAAGAAGAAGATGTGCCTTCAGCGAGCAGCATCGCCAACGCCCGGCTCTCTCGGCTCGTGTTTCGGCTCGCTGCTGGGCCGGTCTCTGCTGGACAGTTCATCACACTGTCTTGCCGTTGTCGTTAACTACTAATCAACCTTTTCACGTACTGAACAACGCTCTGAAAAGTGAACCTGGACGACCTCGTGCTACGTAGTTCACGATATTATTGCGCACTTTCCTGCCTTGTTAAAGTTCTCGCGGTAGCTGCGCCATAAGTTTTCTATTGTGTGCTTGGCCATCCATACACCATCAAGTCGCTGAAAACTTTTCTCTTTTTATGAAACTCTGGAAGATATTTTGGAATACTGGCATGCCATTTTGTTTTTCTTGAGAAGCAACGAAGCTAAAGGGACAAAGTGTAAGAAGCTCTGGAGTCTTGTTTTATTGCCTTGAGCTGTTCATGACTTGCTCATTAGGATGAGGTTCCTGAAGGCCAATGCGTGTGCCATGATCGGAATGATTAAGGAACTTGAGGCATAGAACACCCCGGTACAGCAATGTCATCCCATACTAGGTGTTTGTTTGCACGCGCTCATCAGTCAATGGCGGGATCCAACCGAGGCCATCACATCAGGTGTCACAAGTCCGTTGGACCTCTTTAACAAGAATCAACGCTCAACGATTTTCGCACTATTTAACGGATACTACGCTGATCTTGCCCAAGAGTGGCGATAGATATCTGAGAGGAACCTGCGCCATCAACTCCACTACACCAGAGAATCAGATGATATTGTGTTCAAATTGCGAACCGAAACGTTTAGCATGAGTTTCCCGGCATGTTCAAAACCTGTGCACCTATTTTTCAATTATAGCTTCTTGAAGTTGATGAATTAAAACAGCTTCTGACTGATATTGCAAACTATCAGTGCTATGAAATACGTGACATTGTTGCGCCCCTCTCGTTTTGGAGACTTGGCAATTATTAGTGGCCAGTGCTTTCTCGCTGCGCGCTGCTCCTTCTGGTACTTTCTGTTTCTAGCGCTAACGCTGAAAGGGCGTTTTTGAAGCTGAGAGTCGTCAATAGAAAGAAGCGTGCTTCGATCACTGACACCAATCTCGCAATTCGATCACTAACACCAATCTCGCAAAGTATGCTGGTGTGTTGTACAATAAGCTTCAAGCTAATTTTGTTACACGGAAAATAAACATCTGTGTTTCCAGGTATTTCACTTGTGCTTCTATGTTTTTGTCCATAGAAACGTTCTAGCAAAGGTGAAAAGCGCCTTATGTTTTTCAATATATCGGTATTGAAATATGAGTTGATGTATTATTTTCGGGCTTTGACAGCAGTGCATAAGTCCAAATATTGAAGAATTTGGGATTTACGGAAAACAAGCTGCGATAAACGCCGAATTTTAAGCAGAAGTATAACTTCAGATAAAAAACCGTCAACTTTCAAGAAAAATATACCCTGACATCACAATATTCTAGCCAACACAAAATATAGTTGCAACAAACTCTTTTTCATTCTGTCTCCCGAAACTATAGAACACCTGTGTATGGGAATACGGCCGCTCCTGCAAAAAAAAAAAAGTGGTTTACATGAAGTTTGCCGTATCAATGGTCGTATCAGCACGAAGTGGTGAGTTCACAGCACGTAAAAGGGTATAACAGCCGTTTGCTGATGCCGGCTAAGATAACATATTCCAGCCCTCAAGACTGCACCTTTATAATAAATGTGCAGAGTTCGGGATCTAGCCACGCAGGGCCCCTACCCGGCTTCCTTTGATGCCGCTCCATGCAGGTGCGGACATTGTTTTTTTTTCTGGTTGAGAAGCAACCACGAGCAGGTTAAGGCTTCGCAGGCGAAGTGGTGGTATTGGCTCTCTTTGTGATGTACACGGACAACTATTAAATGCGAAGCATTTCTTAGCGAACTTTGGTGATTTTGAGCGTATCTATCTATCTATCTATCTATCTATCTATCTATCTATCTATCTATCTATCTATCTATCTATCTATCTATCTATCTATCTATCTATCTATCTATCTATCTATCTATCTATCTATCTATCTATCTATCTATCTATCTATCTATCTATCTATCTATCTATCTATCTATCTATCTATCTATCTATCTATCTATCTATCTATCTATCTATCTATCTATCTATCTATCTATCTATCTATCTATCTATCTATCTATCTATCTATCTATCTACCTACCTACCTATCTATCTATCTATCTATCTATCTATCTATCTATCTATCTATCTATCTATCTATCTATCTATCTATCTATCTATCTATCTATCTATCTATCTATCTATCTATCTATCTATCTATCTATCTATCTATCTATCTATCTATCTATCTATCTATCTATCTATCTATCTATCTATCTATCTATCTATCTATCTATCTATCTATCTAGCTAGCTAGCTAGCTAGATATCTAGCTAGTCACCTACGACTTTAGCTCTCCTGTCCGTTCCGATAATGATATCGATACCAAACTTGATGTGGCATAACATGACTGTGTGAAGAACATATTTGAGTTTGAGTTTGAGTTTATTCAATCACGTGACAAGTGCACGAAAATACACTGTATACGTGGTTTGGTGCTAAGGGAAAAAGCTGCATTTCACAGCTTGACTGGCCCCTTCACCCAGAAAAATCTAAACTTCTAAATCTAAATTATCATGTTATGACTACTCATAACATGAAAATCATGACACGCATGTTATGAATGTCATGATTTACATTTCATGATTCTGCTGCTCTTGCGGTGGTTTCATTCACATGGCATGGTGCAAAACTGGTATGGTATTACATGATTGCATGGCGAACACAAGCGACCGACCCTAACATGAAAATCAAGACATGCGTGTCAGGTAACATGACTACATGCCACGCTAAAGATGTGCTCGCGGCCGTTTGGCTAGCGTAACACATACCAAATATTGGTATTACGGTATGTAAATGGATGACGAAGGTACGTGACTGGTGCAAACATGATAATCATGAGATGTGTGTTCTGTAACAACAAGACTACATGCCACGCTCCTGATGCGCTGGTGGCCGTTTCGCTAGCTTCACTTATACCGAATTCGGTATTACGGGACGAGAATGGATGACGAAGGTATGAGTCTGGTGTAAACATGATAAAAATAAGATGCGTCTCTTGTAACAACATGACTACAGGATACGCTCGTAATGCGCTCGCGGCCGTTTCGCTAGCTTCACATGTACCAAACTCTGTATTACGCGACGCGAACGGATGACATAGGTAAATGACACATCCAAACATGATAATCACGACATCCGTGTCATGTAACAACATGACTACATGCCACACTCATGATGCACTCGCGGCCGTTTCGCTAGCTTCACTTATACCAAATTCGGTATTACGGGTCACAAATAGATGACGAAGGTATGTGACTGGAGCATACATACTAATCATGAGATGTGTGTCTTGTGAGACCTTGACTACATGCCGCACTCAAGGACCCAATACATTTCGACGTGATGCGGTGCGCGTGCTTGCCGCCGTTCATTTCGTTGCGTCACGGCGGCGTTGCCACGCCAGGCACTGGTCCTGCGATATAGTCGCAGGTGCGCGCTCCGTTGCTTTGACGCGTGCGTGCGCGTTTTAGCGCGTCCGGCATTCCTCCAACACAAAAAGAGGGAGACACAGTGCTGTCTGGGTAAGCATCGGCACGAAATGCAGCATATCGCATTTCGCACTGGTTTCCGTCTGGTCGCGCCAGTCGGACCTGGCGTCGGACTATAAAGTGCTCGAGTTTTGCTAACATATACCGTCGCTATGCCCAGCGTGCGCATGCGTCAACGCTACTTTGGAGTATATTGGGCCCTTTCTGATGCGCTCGCGGCTGTTTCACTAGCTCCACATCAACGAAGTTTGGTGTTACGTGACGTCGTTGGATGACGAAATATATGACTGGTGCAAACGTGATATCCCTGACACGCGTGTCATGTAAGAACATGACAACATATCACGCTAATAGCGTGCTGGTGAGCGTTTCGCTGGCTCCACATATACTAAACTTGGTATCACGTGACGCGAATGGTTGACGAAGGTAAACAACACATCGAAACATCATATTCATGACACGGAAGTCCTGTCTGGCATCATCAACCTCCACCTCGTATCGTTGTGCTGATCTTAAAGTGACATATCAACATTTCTCGTTTGTGTTTCGCATATCATCGATTCCTACTGTACGTGGGATCTGGCATTTTTTTATATTCATGTTTGATAAGTATTTCGTGCTAACGGTCGCCAAATTTTCCTCCCAGATACAGCATATGATATGCGCACAAAAGTGATAAATTTGAATTTCACACGAAACATTACGGTGACGATGCAAACCTGTACAGATACTCTATATTATTTCGATTGCAATAAAAAATACACAAAAATGGTGAAAGCGGGCAGGTCATATTTTATGAAGAGTTGCATAGTGTTCGCTTTAAGAAGTTCGTCCGTTGGAAGACTGAAATAATGCAGCACTCCTTTAATTGATTTCGTGCTCCACTACACCACATTCTCTTCATTACAAATCTTACGGGCGATATCTCCTCGGCACTGCTTTCACCATGGCGCACAGGAACAATGTATGCGCTAATAGTTGAGCCTATCAGGATTTCAAGCATGTCCACTGAACTCTGTTATTTCTGCTTGCGCAGTCAGAAACTCACAGCATGTGGCGATATAACACGTGGTGAAGGAATGGGGCTTGTGGGGTGGCAAATGAATGGTCAAAGAGGGTGGGGGCAATTTACAACTGCTATTTCTCGCATATGAACCTATCGAGAATGTGCCTTATCATGTCACGTGAGTCAGCGTACTGGCGCTTCGAAGGGCGCCAAAGCAACAAGAAACGCCAAAAGAGAATAACACATTTGATTTTGTATCTTCCGGTGCTGTTCATTGGCTCTTGAAGAGACAGGGGGTGCAAACACGACACATTAAAGTAGTCAAGGTACCTCAAACGCTGTTGACTGAAAGATCTTAGAGCGAGGAAAAAAGGTACACAGGGATAAAAAAGAAAACCTTACCACAGCTTCGCACTACAGTGGGGCCAAAACGGAAAGATGTGCGGAGGTGGGCAGCTTTCTTTTTTTGCGGTTTTCTTTTTTCCCTCTTCCCATTTCTCTCTGTTACTTCGTTTCCCTTCTTTTCCCTCTATTTCTATCATTTTCTTCATGTTTACTTTTTGTCCTTCTTGCTCTCTTTTTTACTTTTTATCATTGCCTTTTTCTGTTTCTTTTTTTTATTTACTTGCTTCTAGTCCATTACCTTTTGCTGCTCCGTACTGAATATCACTATTAAGTCTCCCGAAAAAGAAAAGAAAAAAGGCTTCTGCTTGCTCGAGCACGCTCTAAATATTCCACAGATGGCTATGCCATTCGCTATTTTGCCTGCGTTACGTTAAGCTACGCCACCATAAGCTACGCCACCATACCATGACAGCGTATGATAGCCCGGGCGCCTAAAGGGCTCCGTACTTATAATATGTATCTGTGCGTTCCCGGGCAATGCCTATCAGTCGGCTTCACGAGATATCTGCGTGGTAAATGGTAACTCTCTTGACCTCGCTAGTGGGCCTGTGTTGTCACATGATGTCTTTTTAAGGTCAGTATGAACTTGCTTACCTATGGGTTATACTAGATCTTCAGGGACTTTACTTCTTTTTTATACTTCTTTTTATTTATCGACTTAGTCGTGACAATTTTTAAGTTAAAAATTGCGGAGAAACCCATCGATATGTGTTATTTGTCTATTTAGTTTATCTGTGCACAATATGGCAGGGCCGAGATTTCACGAATATAGTATCGAGCGAGTTGGATTGTCGCCTTTTAAGGCAGTAGGACGCTGAAGCGTTCAGGTCAGGCAATAATCCTGAGACTTCTGGTGGAGAGAGAGATATGAGAACTTCCGAGGACGTATTTTCGATACGTCGATTTGAAGGAGATATCCGTATTTTGTTTAGGCAGAGAGCACTAAGTTAAAATGAGCCGTGATGTCTGCTCTTGAATGCCTCAATGCACCGAGCTCGCCAGCAGACTCGCAGTATACCACAAAAGTGGACAAAATTTACAAAAACTGAAACTTGTGAAGTTTAAACTTGCATATATATGTGTCCCAGATGTTCGAGAACCATGCAGAGAATGCGTACTGACCTTCACAGGTGCGTTAGACGAGGAGCCGCAATACACTTAATGCGATGGCTAACGTGATCATAAATTAAGTGAGGCTCCAGAGATTTACGCCCGAAAGCGAATTTCTTTGCTCTTCGTTCATTGCGGTGGTGCTTATTCCGACTGTCTCATTAATTTCAAGAGTTACGAAAGCTCCGAAACCCCACACTTACGCTGCGGAAGAAGAACTAGAAACAGGGAGCCAGCCGGCCACCGAACAGCAGCGAATCAGCGGTGACCTATTTGCGAAGTCCTCTAGGGGGCCGCAATCACAATAACTAAGAAAAGCTTGTGTGGGGTCTAGTTGGCACATACTGCAGGAAAAGGAAAAAGTAGCGCTGCAAAGTAGAGGACGAAAAACTGGACTCGCACAGGGAAAGCACTTTCCCTGTGCGAGTCTAGTTTTTCGTCCTCAACTTTGCAGCGCAGCCTTTTCGTTTATCCTGCAAAATAACTCCTTAGCCATAAAAGATAAAAAAGGTGCATGCTGGAAATTGTGGCCTGAGCATGTAACAAGAGGGCCGAGTGGCGTTGGAGGAGGATGGTTTGTTGACGTGAGGCACGCACACTCGTTAATGTTCGTTTCTTTTTGTGGGACAGGGGCGAACAACCTTAAATGTGAGGCTTCTCCCGTGTGCGTTTTCACGGCCTCATTTTACGGGGCACCGCTCGGGTAACGTACGGAATAGTCAAAAAATAAGTGAGACACCAAGAAAAAAAGGTTTAAAAGTACACTAATATTAATCATAGTTGTGACAGAACAATATGAACACCTACAAGCACAAACCCTTTATATTAGTCGGCGACTTCAACGTAGACATTACAAGCCTTAGGATCTAGCTTCACCCACTCATCGTGATTCACCTAGTGGAGATGTGTACATTTTCCCCCTGAGTCCAAAATAAAAAGCAAAACAAACTAGCGTATGATGGGAATTATGGCGCGACCGGGGAGGCAGAAGCTTCAGAGGCGGTTGGCTAATAGATGCTAAGCGCGCTATTCATTTTTTTTCATATCTATAGCATAAGCACCTTCCGTCCCTCTAACTTGGATTGATGGTTGTGAAAACTTTGTGACATTAAATTGTCGTTAAAGGCAAAACTGGAGAGGGGTCGCGGTGCTAGACGAACTTCCAGCTATTAGCGGCGGCTGATATAGATAGCGCATTACAAGGACGCATCGAGAAAACCTTCCCTCTTAAGTGATATATTTTGTGCCTCAAATCACCACTCGGGTAAAATAAGACTAACGGCGGCACGTCACAGTTTTTACGCGACGCGGCGTGTCCCCATTCATATTCAAAAGTATAGTTAGAGTGGAAACACGAGGCACATTCGCACACAGACACACGCACACACCCAGGCACAAAACACGAACAGCGTATTTTGTCTGGATGTGTGCGTGTGTCTATGTTCCGTGCTTGCGCTCTAACTATATTCTTAAAAATGAGCAATGAACTAGAACACTAGACCAACAACAAGTTCTTTCATAGTCCCTTTTAGATCATTGGCGGTGGCGCGGCGCAGCACTGCACAGTTCTAGAGAAAAATAAGTACGTTACAGTTCTGAAAATATGAGTACGTTAGTAAGTTACTGAAAAAAGTAACGCGTTGCTGTTAACGCCGTTACTTGTTACGCATTACGGCCAATGCTGCAGTTATGTGGAGATAGCTCTAACGGAAAAATGTTTCAAGCTACTCACGGCAGTATAATGGAAGTATCGGTAAAAGAGGCAAAGTATTCCACAGAACGCTGTGATGACATTTACTTACATAACACAATTCGTGTGTTCAATAGAGAGTGGCTAAATTTCGTATGCTTGCTTCAAATACTGTTCAAGTATGCAGTCATAGCTTATTTGTGTTAATGTTGTTTTGCGACTATCTGTTAGGCAATTCAGCCCTATGGTTGGGTTATGTACGGAAAAAGACGTTTTCTTCTATTTGGTTCATTATTTTTACTTATTTTTCGCTACAGAGTACAAAACTACAGCACATAACGCTCAGTTTAGAATGAAGCAACATGTTATTAGTTGCTTTTAGCTGCATCCCTCTCACAGGTGCCAAAGTAAACGCCATACCAAGATCATTTGCCTGACTCTTTCTATTTTTTGTCACACGCTGGCACGTTTTTATCAACATTCGTTTTTCATGATTGCTTTTCGTATTCCAGCTTGTCTGAAATCAAGCAAGGAAAAACAACAGTGCACAGTACTGTCATATTACTCTTATAGTGCGATGATATGAGTAATGCTGTTCAAATTGTATTTATTTATTTAAAATAGTGAGCTTCTAAATTGGGTTTCCGCTAATCTTTCAAATCGTAAACAATACGTCTTTTTCAGTGATCATTGTTCCCGCACAGTACCAGTTGATTTGTGTGTGCCACAAGGCTCGGTTGAAAGGCCACTCCTATTTTTGTCATTTATCAACAATATTTCACATTGTATACCGGTAACTGTCAAGTTATTTGCTGATTATCGCATGCTATACACAGAGATGGAAAACCAGACAGACCAAATACATTTCAATGATGCATTTAATAAGGTCATTCGTTAGCGCGGTAAGTGGCAGATGTCAGTTAGTTTTAAAAATACCGTTTTTATGAAAAGTTTTCACACACGTAGTTCTCGTCATTTCACATATTCAGCAAATCATATTTTGTTGGAGGAGGTACAACGCTACAGGTACCTTGGTCTTTGGATGTCTCATGACCTACTTTTGACAAAACACACAAAAACTGTAATGAGCACATGCAATTATAAACTGCTTTATCTTAAACGAGCTCTCAAGCATTTTACTCCCGCTGTTCGCCTTACTGCATTCAAGGCAATTGTTCAGACTACTCTAGATTATGCATAATAATTTGGTACCCTCATACAAAAACCAATATCACAAGAATGAAAAAAATCATGAGAGAGGTGTTAGGTTTACATATAACAGTCTTTGCCGTACTTCAAAAACATGTTTATTAGCATTGGCTGAATATGCCACAAAGAAGAGTCACGTGTTTAAATTGACTCCATTCCCCACCCATATTAACACATTCAAATATTCGTTTTTCCACAGGACAATTACCGATTGGAATAATATTAATACGATGTCGTTTCGCAGCCATCTTTGAGTCTTTTTACTACGCAGTTTCAGCAATGACTGTGGATGCTCTCTTACACGTACAAGTGCTGTGTATTTTGGTCACTGCCGTGTTTATTCTGCACTGATGATCATCTTGAATACAGTGCTTATTTAATTTTATTGGAAGCCCTTGTACCATGTTATTGCAAATTGTCGTTTTCTTTCTCTTTTTCATCTTCTGAAAACCTGAATATGCTTTCCACTTTATTTTTATTCTTTCGCTAATTTGCAAATTTAAAAACGTATACCAACTCTGCTGAAACCCTCTTTGAGAGTTGCAGTATTGATAAATAAAAAATCAAATAAAAATATGGTCAAATTTTTGGCTATGCAGCATGTGGTTTCTCACCTCAAGGCACACACTGCTTAAATCTTAACGAAAAACTCGACAAACAAAATAATCCATTGAATAGTTCTATTCTAGAGCACTTTTAATATAACAAGACAATTAGGTTTTTATTTCTTTGAATTTACCGGCCCTTAATATATATACCAAACAGTAGTCCATTTTTCGCAATCTTCATCAAGACATTTGCGTGATTTGGCTGCCACTTTTTGTGAAAGCTTCATACTACATGCACTTTGAGTTGAATAAATTCGTGAATGCTGGATGTCGTTGGGGCATACGTGCTATTTCCGCCAATTTATGAGGTGCTATTTTTTGCAGCTAACTTTTGTGACCAACCAACACGACGTTTTATGAAAGGGCACTGAATTCTATACCACCTCCGATATTTGTTTTTTCGTTGATAAGCAACTAACTTGGCCGAAAAGAAATATTTCTTGTATTTACAGCTCGCACGAATGTAGCTGAAACGCTTGATAAGAAAAGAATTTATATACAAAACCTTTTACGTGCTGCCTTTTTGTTTACCAGCACCAGTTATGATTGTGAAAACGAAAGGAAGTTTAAATGCAGCACGCGTTTCGTTTTTTGTTTGTTTTTGCGTCAGGTTTGGTTCAAGGCTGGCCGAGGAAACGCACATAGGAGATTATTGAACGCTGTAAACGTACAATTGCAGCACCATGCACTACGTACGGGCTCTATACCCCAATCCGATTGTTTTGTACTCAGCAGGTGCAATGAAAGAGCTAGGGGAGTCTAGCAGTGAGTGCAATCAACAAATAGCTGAGGGTTCATTATAAACCATAAGACTACATAGCTTGGATATTGCCAGCCATGCAACTGCGAGTTCCATCGTTGACAGTGACTTCAGCAGAGCGTATTTGTTGGGGCCAATAAGGCTGAGAATAGTGCGCACATAATTAACATCGGCAGCTTCCAAATACGAGCTCAGTCTCTCCGTGCGAAGGCCAGTCATTGGTTGACTTGTCCAATGAATCTACGTGTGTCTGTCGGCTCATGGTCACTGCTGCGTGGAACGTGAAGTTCCGAAGCATTTTTTTCTAACCCTTAGTATATTTCCGATGCTGAATTTATAGATAGCATCACTGGTCAATTTTAACCTCGTCGCTAGGTCTATGCAGTTATCCGCCACAATCAGGAAAAGAAAATAGACTAATACTTTATGTCTTGAATGAAAACAGAGGGTTCATTTTGAGGGGTGTTTAAAAAATGTGGCCCATAGTACTGAAAAATTACAGAATAGACGTATCTGCGTGCCAACTGCGGCGTTCCCTTCACCAGTGGCATAAGGCATCTTCATATGCATACAAACAATGATTACGGTAGTAATTACAAAAATTAAAACAATTAACTTTTTAACCAGAAGAAACTAGGCAGTTGAGTCAAATGGTCGAAGTTAAGCCCTTCCTGCAAATAGTCCATAGCCGCTTTCAAACTTCTGAAATTCCAGCTAATCAAGGTGGACGATTGGGCCAGTTGGTAACGGCACTTGTCCTTGTCTGTTTCCCGTGTGTGTTTTCTACCGCGTAGTACTCTTAGTTCTGAAATCTGGCCGCTACTAATAAGCGGGGAGCGATGAAATTTGGCTAACTTTACTGGAGAAACCAAAACCGACTCACCAATGAGCACATCTTTCATTCACTTCAAAAACACCCCCAATCCCGACACTGTTTCCCTCGCACTGGAGCAGGAAGAAAACATAGAAAAGTGGCCATGCGGCAGGAAAGCGTTGTCACGAAACGAAGTATTCAGATTGGTGGTTGACAACGGCAAGATATTAGAATGTCGTCGTCGGCGGCGTTTTGGAAGTGAACGGTAGCCGCAATGTTTAATGCGTCAGTTTTGTTTTCACTGGTAA
Organism: Rhipicephalus microplus; assembly: GCF_013339725.1. Classification (NCBI taxonomy): domain Eukaryota; kingdom Metazoa; phylum Arthropoda; class Arachnida; order Ixodida; family Ixodidae; genus Rhipicephalus; species Rhipicephalus microplus. The sequence goes on from NC_051169.1 coordinate 140,801,965, forward strand.
AGTAGCCAGATTCATCGCTGCGCGGGTTCTTTATTACCAGTGGCCGCCTTTGATAAATTTAGAAGTGGCTATCGACTGTCTGCAGGAAGTACTTCAATTTGCTTATTGGACTCGACTGCTCATTTCCACTACTTAAAAAGGTCATTCTTTTCATTTTATAACTACTGCCGTGATCAATATTTGCACGCATGTTGCCCTTTGCCACATGTTGACGCCACAGGTAGCATGCAGATACATCGTCGCCGTAACTTTCTAATTACATTGGACACATGTCTTGAAACATCTTGTAAATATAGAATAGCATGCTGCAGAAGGGCCGCGCAAAGTGCAGTCGCGTAGCTTCACTGTATACAAGCAGCGTAGTGAGCAGTCAATGTTGCTTGATGATGCTTTATACTGTAAGAACAGTGGAAGATGGCACAAAAAACTATTGGATTAAGTGGCAGATGCAAGTACCCCCGTCAGGAGATCCGGTTTTTTGGACTGCTGGCAAGGGGCGCTAGAGTTGATTTGGTGAAGTTAGCAGATAGCATGAGCAATTCTGTGAAATCACAAAGCAAAAAAAAAAAAAGCCATGCAGCTCTTTAAGATGATGAAAAAAAGGGACGTAGGCAAAGAAAGCAAAATACAAGCGACAGACGAATGAGTCACGTAGGTGCATCAGCTTATGAGTGACGAAATGTCCAACGGCGAAAAAAACAAGCGTGATGATGTAACTACATAAAATTTTTCCACCATTTCAAGAAGGTTGCTCTGGCAAAAATTGTGTGAGTAATTTTTCTCTGCTTCGGATCAGTGAGGCTTTGTGAACTCAAACTCCCAACAGACAGTTGTAACCTGTGTGCGAGAAAAGACATCTCCAAATGTTTGTTGAATGCGCCTACGACGTGGTATATAAGTTTCAAATGTCGTGCGATGTGGTCTAGATAGGACAGGTCAGAAGGCGTGTCAACGCTTATCCAAGCATTTTAACGAAGTAAGAAACACAACAAGATTTGTTCTTGCGGCTTTCATGCTATGAATATAAGACCTTTGCATCTACACCAGCATTCGGCAGACGTGCCATCTTGGGCTGTCGCCATCACAGGTTGACACGATTTATTCCTGTGCCCAACGATGTTGCAAAAGCAATCAATTTCTGTGATAATAGACTGAAAGAAATTTCACTTGCAACTGACTTTTTCAAAAAAGCTGCACACTAAGAAGGCTTATGCTCAGGCACATTGGCAGAAGACCCTGTCTCAAAATAATTTTAACAAATCACTGGCAAACCCAGTAACATTCCAATATTTTGAAGGTGGGTGGGGCACATTTATTTGCTTTTATCATTCAACTGCTGTGAAGGAACTCTGGTTCTTTCATTGTCAAGTGCACAATTGTTGCACCTGACCATGGAAGATGCGATATGTTGAATCAACCAGCCCAAGCGATCATCATATTGAAATTGACTGTCGCTATACTTATCAGGAAAATAGCAGCAGATTTTAAGTAGGTAGCAGATAAATGGGCACATTTCGGCTGAGGCTGAGTTTGTTTTCGCCGTCATGCTCCAGATAAACATATACGAAAATTTTTTTCTCCGGTCTATTTTTCCTTGTGCCATATATATATATATATATATATATATATATATATATATATATATATATATATATGTATATGTATTTGTATATATATATATATATATATATATATAAATATATATATATATATATATATATATATATATATATATATACATATATATATATATATATATATATATATATATATAAGGCAAAAAATAGTGAGGAGAAAAAATTCCCAAGCATCCAACCAGGGATTTGAACCAGTGTCCCCATGTATCACAGCGGGCTGTTTTAGAGCTCTGAGCTACATGCCACGCATACTCAGGCACGATAGCTTCACGTTATTTATAAACACCGTTTACCGCAGCTGGCATGCAAATGTCGCAGCAGCTTGAGCGTGTTTTTTATAACGCAATGATCCTACACTTTTTTTTTTGCTAGGACATCTGCACAAGACGCACGCAAAAAAAGGGGACCCCTTTCTGTACCCACTCATGATGTGGAACAAAAAAAAAAGCACAGCCTGCACCCCAATGCCCACACATTGCGTCAGACCCCACCACGTGGCAGGAGTACCAGAGGGGTCATGCCGCGCGCTGCCCTTTAAAGGGCCCCTCACCAGGCCCCATAACAAATTTTAGTTAGACAGTGGCAGTTGTCGCGTGTCAAATGATGAGCGTTACGACTCAATAATTATTTGCAGTGAGTTTGTTATGAACTGATAAAAGTGGTATATTTCGAAGCTTGGCGAAATCAGGATGCGAGGAGGTCAGCTCGAAACCCTTGCCGCTCGCTCCGCGTAGCCTTCTCGAGCCTAGTTCCTTAATTGAGGAAGAACGGCTACTTGGGCTGGTTTGGGTAACTTACATTTTGATAGCGGTAGCAGCGCATGTACGAAAGCGCTGAAAGAAAAGCGTAATAGAAGGCGAGGTCAGAAACAGAAAAAAAAAAACTGGTTACAAATCTGCATGTTAAACCACAAATGTAGTTGAAAGACGATAGTCTTGCGTCCTGGAGAGAGTGAACAAAACGTTTATTTGATGTCTGCGCAAGAAAATTGGTGAAGGGTTCTGTTCTGTTTGTTCTGTTTTAACTGTTTTGCTGTGGAGAGGTTGAGGTGCCTACTGCCTCGGCTACTTCATATCACAAAGTTCTGGAGCGAAAAATAAAATAATAACACAGAACAGGTACCAAAAAATTAACAATACGAAAAAAAAACATAATAGCACACTGAAACCAGTTCAAATATCATGTCAATACACAGTTTTCTTCGCGCAGTTTACACAGTCATAAACTACTTACACGCACACCTTAATAATCTAATGTCAGTATATACATGACCACATTTTATATAATACCATCTCTGGCTGTCTGTCATAGGCGCTTGTCTAGTCCGGTCTCCACTAAAAACTCTGTCAGGAAGATTATTGCCTTTTTCCGGAGATGCATTTCAGGCCATGGTCCAAGTAGTTTCGTTATTGTGAGGGGCCGTCTGTCCAAACACGCTAATTTGTTCTTTAATTTTTCCCTTTCATTCGCGTATTTAACGCACTCCAAAAGAATATGACGAACATTTTCTTCTGCATGACCGCAATGGCATTCCGGTGAGTTGGATCGATGTATCTTGTGCAGGAAGCTGTTTGTGTATGCTACTTCCAATCTAAGTCGGTGGATCAATGTCTCTAGGTGTCGTGGGAGGTCTGTCGCTATGGAAAATTTTCTGTGTGGATCAACTTCATAAAGTACCGTTTCCTTTGATTTAGGGCTCTCAAACCACTTCTCCATCGAACAATGGTTAGCTCCTTGTGATATAAAATGTCAAATATACGCCCCAGCCATAGGGATTGCGCAATCTCCCCCTTCCTTCAATGCTTTCTTCGCGAGGCTATCAGCATCGTCATTTCCTTTTATTCCAATGTGGCTGGGTATCCATTGGAATACAATGTTGTGACCCTGCGATAAGGCATATTCCACAGTTTCTGCGATACATTGTGCTATTTCACCATTTTTGTAAGGTGATCTCCCATTTCTGATTAGCTGAAGAGCAGGTTTGCTATCAGTGCATATCACTCATTTTCGTGGCTCAGGATTCTCGCAGATAAGCTTAACTGCTTCAAAGATAGCCACCGATTCTGCTGTCGTCGATGAAGATTTGTGCGATAATTTGTACATCTTCTTTTTCTGAATTTCGGGAATAAAGACCGCACAGGCTGACGCTTCTTCTGTGCATGATCCGTCTGTATATATCTTCGTTTTTTCATTATGCATTACATGAAGCTGATGAAGTACCAACTGTGCCGCTACTAGAGGTGCCATGTCTGCTTTCTTCTCTATGCCGTCTATTTCACGGATAACGTGGAGAAGTGGCAGCGTTCAAGGCGGTTTTGAAGGTTTCCACTGTTTAAACTCTGGTACTACTGCTTGAAATGATGATATAGTATCCTGTAGTCTCGTTGCCGTCCCTTGTGTTAGTGCACCAGATAAAAAATGACTTTCATGTTGCGTGAAAATTCTAAATAAATTTCGAGATCTTTCTTTAGTTCGGAGCACTGCCAAAGGTAGCTCTCGAGCCTCCGCATACACTAAAGCACTGGAAGTTGACCGTGGTAAACCCAGACATACCCTCAAGGTCCTTGCCAATAACAAGTGAAGTCTCCTTTCGGTGGAGGCTGGAAGTCCGTGCAGCAGAGGCAGTGAGTAAGTTACGATGGGGCGTATCCAGGCAACATGTAGGGCTAATAACGACTCTGTAGTACCACCCCATTTGGCCCCGCAGAGATGCCGGAGGATTCGAATGGCCTGATTCACTTTTTGTTCCAGGGACTGGACATGAGGCGACCAGGTTAGTCTCCGGTCTAAAATTACTCCCAAGAATTTATGAGTTTTAACCATTTGAATAGGCTGATTTTGCAGAATAATCTGGAAATTTCCAGGTCTTTTTAATGTAAACGGAAGTATAGCTGTTTTTGCCAGACTCAGTGCCATACTTCTTTTTTTTTTATAAAACGGTCTACATAATCCAATCCTTCTTGTAGAGTTTGTTGTACATCCAAAAACGATGGACCAGACGTCCATATACTTATATCATCAGCATATACTGAACATCTGATGTTAGGTGGAAGATTATACGGGAGCTGCGCCATGACAGCATTAAAGAGAGTAGGGCTTAGCACGCTGCTCTGTGGCACTCCTTGGTTGACGACATGTTCTGACGTTGGGCCCTCCTGCGTAACTACAAAAATTTTCCGGTGCTTCAGGAAGTCAGCGATCCAACGCAGTATCTTGTCCTTGAATACCTGTAACGCCAGGCCTTCCAGAACGTGAACGTGACTCACTGTGTCGTATGCTCGGTGGACATCAAGGAATACAGCGACAATGATGTTTCCTTGCGTTCGTTGGTTTTCCACATCTGTGACCAAATCTAAAATGCAGTCTACTGTGCGTCTACCTCTTCTGAAGCCGGCTATGCTTTCTGGTAGTAGTTTTTTTCATGTCTTGCCACCATAAAATTCGTTCATTGATCATTTTTTCATCACTTTTGAAAAACAATTGTCAAACTAACCGGCCTAAACGAGTCCAACTGCATAGGGCACTTCCCTAGCTTTAGCAACGGTACTACTTTTGATATCTTCCAAGTTTCCGGAACTTTTTCTTCTTGCCAACTTTTATTATAGATGTCCAACAGGTGTAATTTTCCTTTCTTGCACAAATTAGCAAGAGCAGCGTATGTAACTCCATCTGTTCCTGGTGAACTTGTTCGTTTTACTGAAGACACCACATATTGGAGCTCCTCTGGTGTGAAGCTGTCATCCAGATCTGATGAACTGATCGCAGAGAACTTTGTTACAACCGCCGAAGCTGATTCTGCTGAGGATTTATATTCGCTAGTTTGGGTGGTCTCTCCATTTCTCAGTATAGGATCGCAAAATCCTTCGGCTAATCGCACGTTCGCTAACTCCTCGAGACAGCGCTTGAGCCTGTAGTGGTCTCGAGTGGACTACTGGCTGCCGGAGGGTGCGTACCATGTTCCACAGTTGAGGCGCCGAGGTCAATGGAGAAAGTGAGGTACATAAATCCTGCCACCTTTTGGTTGAAAGCTTCTGCAGTTGGTTGTGCATTGCAGAATGTACTTTCTGTGCAACCTTGAAGTCTTCTAAATTACCCGACCTGCGATGTCTTCTTTCAGATCGGCGCCATATTGCCCGAAGCCTCTCATACTCAGCGTCAACACCCGAATACCCATCTGGAATGGGTACTGCACGAGTTGCTTTTGCTAGAAATTTTTTTATCTTCGATGCATACGTTTCTGCGTCAGAACAAGGTTCACGATTTTGTCTCGGTAGTTCTCGAAAGATTGCCCAATTTGTAATTCTTGTTGTGCGGTTATTTCTCGTTTTCTTCAACTTTGGATGATATATGAATACTGGCAAGTGGTCAGTTCCTCTTGTATCAGCGTCTGCAGTCCAGTCTGCTCCAGCCGCTAATTCAGAGGAGCACACAGTCATGTCTAGTACGCTGCAGTAGTTATGCCCCCGTAGAAACGTCGGAGAACCATCATTTAGTATAGTGTAAGCATGGTCTTCGCATATTTTTGCTATAGCAGATTCCTTTACACTACAACGCTCACTACCCCACGATTCATGGTGCGCGTTAAAATCACCACATATAATCATGGAATAATGGTCAGATCTACACACTGCAGCCTAACTCTGCGTATGAAACGTTTGCTTGAGGGTGCACGTAAACACTAACTACAGTTACAGTAACGTTACCTCACTTCACCTTGCATCTAACGAATTCCGGCGCATCTGTTTTTGAAGTAGCCACAAGTGTCGACGGAATATCGCGTCTCACACACAACATCACTCTACCTTTTGCAGCAGGACGTTCTGCTTGGTACACCACATAATTGAACAAGCGAAAGTTAGTGGATACTCTTGTTTTGGAAATACACAAAATCGGAAACCCGTGCTGAGCGACGAATTTCCGAAAATCTCCACTCTTATTCTGCAAACCGTTGCAGTTTCACTGGAATATTGCACTTCTTTTGTACCAGTTAGATAGTCCGGTAGCTATGATTACGACAAGAGAAGATGCTCAACATCTAGCAGCAATTTCACTTCTGGTAAAGAACCTACTTGTGGCAGGGATCGTAGAATTGCTTTAAGAGCCGCAAAGATTATTAGCAAAATGACTTGCTCGTTTCCGTCTGTCTCCGCTGAGATCGCATGTCTTGAAGAATTTTTCCTCAGCAAGCTGCTGTGACCCTTCCCTTTGGTAGTCAGTGGCTCCTTGGCTGTGCCTGGCCCGGCAGAAAGTTTCACTTCAGCATGTTCCTGGGCCCGGACTTTTTTGCCAACGCGATGTTTTGGTGCTGAGCACTTCAATACTTCCGAGTAAGAGTCGTGGCGCCACTGTTTCGCATTTCTTTGTGCCGCAGGAACATCTTCGACTATATCCGCATTGGGTGCTGGACCTTTTTGTTTCTTATGGTACCCTTTTACAATTCTCTCTCTTTGTGCCGCTGATGTCAAACGGTTTCGAGAGCAGCCTGAAAACTACGCCGGATGTGGTCCAGCACAGTTCGCACACTTAGGTTGACGCTTCGAGGTGCATTCTTTTTATTCATGTGCGCTCACACATACCTTCCATCTCTTGGTTCCCCTGCAAGTCTTAGCCTTATGCCCATATCTCTGGCAGTTGTAACACCTTACCGCCGACTCAATGTATTCCTCGACAGTGTGAACCGTAAAGCCGAGAGCAACTCTTTTTGGCAATGGCATGTCATGTCTAAACTGGAGTATTAAATTACTTAGGGCTGCATTTAGGCACGTCCATCTTCATTTCTTGCCCATCTCTTTTGTCGTGTCACTGAGATTACTCCAGCATCTTTAATATATTCCAGTAGGTCAAAATCACTGTTTTCGAGTGGAACATCTCTTATCTTTGCTAGGGTCTTCATGTAAGACTGAGGTATCATCAAATGTACAGGCAATCCAGCCAGACTCTTGATCAGCTGCAACTCGTTTGTCGAGTACAAAGACCGTACTCCAACACAAAAACTTCCGTCTCCGTTGATTCTTGACGATGTCACTTTCTCATTGATAGCAGATATTATCTCAGATGCCATGCGATTGGGATTCACCTTCCAGAAGGACTCCTCGGCAGCGACTGGTCTGAACACCACCGGTATCCCCGTAGCTCTGTTTTTGTGATGGGTGACCACCGTGTAAGCTCCCTCGTCTTCCTTGGGTGCTTCTGTATTCATCTGTGTGATGTCATTAAGGGAGTACGTCGATGTGGCGTCATCGTTGTCAACCTCTTTTTCATCCTCTTTACGCCTCTTCTTACACTGCGAGGCCTCGCTGTTCTCGGTATGGGACGTCGATATTGTTGCTGAGCTTGCAGCAACTTGAATTCGAGCAGGATGGATTAGCTGGTGCTCCGTTTGGCGCTAGCGGCATCTCATTGTCCCCCATACCCGGGCTTTGCCAGGTATGAGGCAGCGGGCCCGCCTTTAAGGGGAAATTGTGATCGCGATGCGTAGTGAAACTCCGACTCACCGACGTTTAGCTGCCACTCTGGAAACAGTCCACCCACCTGCACACACCGTAAAAAGATACCGAACTCAATATAATAACTGAATTATTCTGAAGGCGTTGCGTCAAAGTGCCTGGAGCAATGTAGCGGAGGCGAACGAGCGCATCGAGACACGTTAGACACAAGTGCCATCTGGAAGTTATCTTCGAAAACGAAGGCTTGGAGCCCGCGGAGAAAGATGCGCGCCAGTTTCGGAGGTGATAAGGTGTAGAACGCAAATCGACGGGCAGGTGCCACCTCCATGTCGTCGTAGCAAAGCGTTGGAAACAACGTTTTGAGCATCGCGTTGCACACTCAGCGCAGCGCGCTAAAACACTACATTCCTTAGAGTTACTTCTGTGTGCCTCTTCTAGTATAAAGGCAGACATACAAAACTTTGAAGTGTTGTTATTGCGCCTCAGATATGCGCAATAATTGCTTTTTAATTGACAATCGCACAAATATTAACGCTAAACCTTGAGCAATATTGGTGGGCACTGCAAATGGGGTTGGCCGTTCGGTGCCGTTTGAGGTGTCGTTAGGACAGACAGACAGACAGACAGAGAGACAGACAGACAGACAGACCGACCAATATTTTTCCGTTGAAGGTCCCCAAAAAAGACTATCGTCTTTAAAAGAGATGTCATTGCTCTTGTCACCCCTCTTGTCTTTCCATTTCTCGCCTCGCCTTCCACTACGTTTTTCCTTCAACGCTTTCGTGCTTGCGCTACAACCCCTATCAAAGTCCAAGTCTCTACCCTAACATTCCCGCGTAATGCGGGCGTCAGGTCACTAGTGCGTGACGCGCCCGAGCAAGCCGTCATGCACTCGTTACCGTAAGTCTTGAAACCTATTGCTGGGCACGAAAACTGCGATAGTTTACTGGCACGAGATTAGTGGTATCAAGAGCCAGTGCGGCGTTAACCTGGGCGGGGTTATAGTGAAGTAGACAAAACATGCTGGTTCTAGTTCACTTTAGACGAGGTAAAAAAATTGGCCCCGTATCTAAATGTAACACTGCAGATGCCGTCGAAAGACGATAGACTTGCGTCTGGAGAGAGTGAACAAAACGTTTATTTGATGTTCTGGGAAAGAAAATTGGTGAATGGTATTGCGCAGATGCTGCGCTCGAGGGCCTCGAGCGTGCAGCAGAGGTGAACAAGTGCATCAAGTCATGTCACACGTTAGGGAGCCATCACGTGCGCGCGTCTCCGTGTTTTAGGGTGGTGTCAGCCTTTGATCCACCACTTGCAGCTGCCCGCTAAAACGCAATATTGCCAGTCCCGTTTTCTATGGCAACAAGCGCCATGTTGGTTCTTGCGGCCAGGCGTTCCTGCTCCGCCGCACTGCACCAGCTGCATGTTGGCGCGAGTGTGCAAGCTGGGATATGAGCTGCGTTTTACTACACCGTAGACGTAGCTTCCGCTACGACACCATCCTCGCGGTGAGCGCACCTACAAAAACTTGAGTGTTTAAATGCCAGAGTGCTTCGTGTTGCGATGCGAAACCATCTGTAAGCTTTCCCGCTTCCCGACTTGCTCTAGCCAACGGAAACGCTGAATTACACAAGTGAAGTGAGACTGCTTGGAGCCGACTACTTCTCCCCGTGTTTGTGAGGCGAGTATACCCGTTGTATTGTGAGTGGGTTGAGTATATTACCGCACATTTCGTGAAATGGCTGAGTTAGCCATGCGACCAAAAGCAGTTTGAACAAAACAAACACGACAACGTGCACAGTACAAAAATGAATCAGGCTTCGTTCGGCTACGCCGGGCTATGCGAGCGGAAGCTGGTTGAGTACACTCTAAACCAAATTACACCCATATAGGTGTTTCATAGTGTCTATAACTCACACCCCTACACCCCACGAAATGGGTGTATCAAGGAGGACTACACCTATTACCGTGGGCGGATTTCCGAATTTACACCCCATGGCACAAACATTTTTTTTAAGGTTTAAAAGCAAGTGTACACCCAAGTGACCTTAAGGGAGTGAGCGTGTAAAAGCGAATGTACACCCGAGTAATCTTAAGGGCGTAAGGGTGTAATATTGCTGACACCTTAACACCCTTAAAAAACAAAAGTAGTGTAGGGATGTAATTCGCCCAAACAGCAAAAAGGGTGTGGGGGTGTTCATGCTGAATAATGCCCCAACACCCATCCGAAAAATACTATAATTCGAGTGTTACCCCCTTACAGTAGACCCCTGTGGAAGCACGTGAAAGCTTACCCTTTACCATTCATGTGCAGATGTCCTATTGTAGTGGCTCCTGTCACAGTGTGGTAATCCTAGCCCTAGCACAGCTTTTATGGTGCATATATGAAGCACGGCATATAAGGCTCTCACATATAACATTTAATCGTAACTGAATGCGAAGGCATCACTCGAAATGAGCTGTCACACATAACACAACATTCACAAAGTCATGTCATAGTGCAAAATGAAATAAGCTTTATTTTAGTAGACACAGAGCACATACAGGCTTCAGAGACGAATTGTACCTTAATCAAAAACCTTTTTCAATTGTGCAGAGCAGAATGCCATTTGCTACAAAAGAAGACCAGAAATAAGACGTCAGTGGTATGGCATTGAGCTCTAACGACCAATGCATGCATATCAAAGTACAACAGAAGAGCCTGTATTTGCACTTAAAAATGAAGAACTAATTTTAACACCCTTCAATGCAGCACAAAAGCACAGTGCAGTGAAGCATACAAACAGCAGGAAGAGTAGTGTAATGCAGCATGCCTTATTTCTCCAATATACTGAAATAATATAGCAATGCACACTACAACTGCCACATTGATACGCCACAGTTTGCATGTGTTGTGGCATGCCTTATGCATATTATGCATATTGCATGTGTTGTGGCATGCCTTATGCACAGCTAGTGGTATTCTAATGAATGTAATGACAAAACAGTCTTAAAATAGCATTTTCATTACACAATAACCCTTGTGTGTTAAGAAATTCAGAATACTGGAGAAACAATAATACAGGAGTGAAAACAATAGGCAAAATTACAATAACTTAACAGTGTCACTAGATACTCACCACGCAGAATAATTGATTTAAAGATGTAAGATATGAAGTGCATCACATAATATGTCGCCCTGAAACAATTCAACATCAAAGAACATAAAATGGACACACAAAAGCAGGGTGAAAGTGTAACCACTTACAGCTAGCAGAGGTGGAGCAGCCAAGCTATCATCTGGAGCAATATTTTGGAGCATCATATCTTGCTTTTCCAGAAAGAAAATTTAAATTTGGAGCAGGTTTCAGGAAAAACAAATGCAGCATTTTGGAGCCTGAAATTCCAAATTAACAGCATTGATTATTATGTGCAGTTTAACGTCCCAAAACAACCATATGGTTATGAGAAACGTCGTAGTGGAGGGCTCCAGAAATTTTGACCACCTGGGGTTCTTTAACGTGCACCCAAATCTGAGCACACGGGCCTACAGCGTTTCTGCCTCCATCGGAAGTGCAGCCACCGCAGCCGTGATTCGATCCCGCGACCTGGGGGTCAGCAGCCGAGTACCATAGCCCCTAGACCACCGCGGTTGGGCTCCAAATTTACAGTAGTACAACAAATTAGACTGAATCACACAAAAGGAAAAAAATATATGTAGAAATTATTTGACATCCGCTAACTCATTCAAAATACATGAGAGCGCAGCTATTTAAATAAAAGCACTCTTGAAGTGTCCAACAGTGCAAACAATGCTAACCTCCCTATTTACGAACGCTCCTCGACTTGAATCTCGTCCTTCACTTGAACTAGCTGAGCACAGCGCCACCGCTTGTCCAAAAATGACGCTGCGTTTCTCAAGAATCCCTGCAGATTATCCCTGATATCGGTTGACTTGCTCTGTCTAGCGACTGCACTGAAATCAATTTTCTCAAGTCAAGGTGAAGCATTTAGTGAAGGGACGTTCTAAAATACGGGGGTAAAACTCCCAATAGCGTTTGCCGAGCTTGTCAAAACTGTTTGACAGGCGACCCAGAAATTCCAGATATTTGTAAAGGAGGAGCTCAAGGGGGTGGCAAAAAGAAAAAAAAGTGGCATACGATTTTCATTATCGTCGCTTAAGGCTGCAAAAGCCTCATAAATCACTCTGAAAGACGTCCAGTTTTAAGTCTCTGGCAAAAGCCAGAGACCTAAAAAGCGTTTTGGACGTCATAGAAAGGGGGGAGAACTTTCTTTTAAACCATTCTACTCTTTTCTTTTGCTGTGAGGTTGCAATATAGTCAATTAAAAGTTATAATTACGGTTGGCACATCTGTATTAGATTGGATGATGATGACCCCGCCTCAATGGTTTTCTCGCCAAGGTACTCAGCTGCATTTTTCATGCAGGCGAAAACGCTGTAGGCCCATTTGCTTAGATTTGGGTGCAGAAGAACCCTAGGTGCCCGAAATTTCTGGAGCCCTCCCCTAAGGCGTCTCATAATCAAATGGTGGCTTTAGGACATTAAACTGCACACATCAATCATTTGGATGGTGATGCGCAAACTTATGTTGAATAATGAATGTTATGTTTCTTGATAAAATTAACAATACTGAGAAATGATTGAGGCTGGTTGGATATTTCATAATGGTTTTGTGCAAAATTAGGAAATTGTATCCAATTGACACAATTGGCGCAGCTGCTGTTCGCTTGAACATGCAAATATGGATACAAAAATAGCATGTACTATTGTGCTACAGACATTAAACATGTGCTGTAAATAGACATGCATGCCTGAATTGAATAGTCAATTTTGCGACGAAACCACGAGCGCACAAAGAAAACACATGGACAGGACCGGTTCTCACTAGCAGCTGTTTGTACCATATATTCATAATATACCAAATATTCATACACACTACCTTAAAAAGGTGGCGAGTCGGCATGAAGTACTGATGGAGTTCGTGCCCCTATCAAACTAGCAAAGTTGCGCCAGTGCATCGCTGGAAATCATGATGAGCAGCTGAAAGGCTGTAAAAAGAAGCATGCGTGGCCATTCACGAAGTCTGCCCCTGAAGCGGTTTACAAAATACCCTTGTCGTGCAGAAAGAGACATGTTAGCCAGACGACGAGGCGCTGCGCCAATGATCGAGCGAGGGAACACTCCCTTACGGCAAAGAATAACGACGGCGCGCGTAAAAGAGCGCATGTCACTTCATGTGGATTCACACCAAGAGAAATTTCGAAGGGTCTTCACAAAAGAAACGGGGTATCGATTGCGTTAGCAAAACTTCACTCATCATGTATGAGCTGGAAGCACGGTATCTAGCGATTATGTGTCCTATAGCGTGATTAGGTAAGGGACGGCTTTAGTAGGTTGCTCATGCGTTGACGAAAAGTGGGTTTATATCAGCCTGTTTCCTCAAGAAATAAACAATTGCAAATGAGTGCCCATCCCGTTTATGTGTTTTCTTCATTTGCGTGGTCGTCATTTTGGCGCAAAATTGACTAATATTTAATGCGAACATGCACCAACTATCCCAACAGCGAGTTCTACTAGATATGAATGCCGCTGCTGCACATGTAAACAACAATAGCACGTGCAGCCGCCTTAGAACTGTGAAAAAAGCAGTGTTATACACTGCCTCAGAGGAGGCACTTTCAATATATTTCTGGGTAAATAAATGGCTTAATAAGCATAGGACCTTTTTCTGTGTTCATGACACGCTGTTAGAGTGATTTCATGCCAAACGCCCAGCCATTTTGGCAACCATCTCAAATGCACTAGAAAACTATTGTGCTGATCAACTGTATTTAAAGCAGTGAAACGGTAGAATATTTCGGAGAGAAAACATGTTTGGTCACGTGGTTTCCTTCGGAAGTTTCCGGAATGTCGTTTGGGTGTTGTTTATGAAAAAATTTGTTTTAAAAGTATGTTCTATAACAAACTTGGTCTACATCTTGAGTAAAGGTTCTTGTGCAAGGTGTTTGAAGCTCAGTAATATTGTTACGTCTACGAGGGGTTTATTCGAAGCAGACGTAACGGTCGACTCGACGGTATACCGCAGTGAACGGGCAGCAGCGAGCTTTTGCCACCAACTGAACGTCCTCCTCTTCTGCTACCACCATGTTCCCCGCTACACAGGTGCACATACCTAAATTACACATGTGGTAACATTTCCCTCCGCGCAGACGAGGCCCACTGGGCGAGTCAAACAGTCTCTCGAGAAATAAAGCGCTTCAAACGTGCAACATGGACAAGTTCAGTTTTTGCAGACCGTCGGCCGTTTGAATGGAGACGCGCTATGCGGTAAACTAAATCACTGATACCGTCTACAACAAAATAAGGTCCCGCATAGTGCGCTAGCAGTTTCTCGCTCAAACCGCGTTTTCTAGTTGGTGTCCAGAGCAACACTAGGTCGCCGCGATTGTACGTCACGTGTCGGCGTCGGCGGTCAAAATGTGCCTTCGAGCGGTCTGGCGAAGCAAGAGTGCGCAAATAAGCAAGGCGTCTAGCTTCTTCTGCCCGACAGATGATCTCGAATATGCAGGGATCATGATGGTCCAAACACGGGAAGATTGTATCCAGGGTATGACGAGGTGGTCGAGCATATAGAAGAAAGAAAGGACTGTAGCCGGTAGTTTCATGCTGAGCGGTGTTGAATGCATATGTGATAAAGGGTAGAATTCTGTCCCAGTCCTTGTGATCGGATGCAACATACATAGACAGCATGTTCGAGAGAGTTCTGTTCGTTCGTTCAGTTAAACCGTTCGTTTGGGGATGGTATGGCGTAGAGTGCCGAAACCTTGAAGCACAGACACGAAGCATCTCTTCCATCACGTCTGCTGTGAATTGTTGGCCACGGTCACTGATTACGATTTTGGGAGGCCCATGTCGAATAATGACAAAACGTAGCATGAAGGAAGACACAACAGCTGCAGTTGCCGATGGTATGGCAGCGGTCTCGCAGTACCGTGTTAAATGGTCGGTGCAAACGACTATTCAGCGATTTCCATTAGAAGACCGGGGAAAGGGTCCAAGGAGGTCAATCCCGACTTGCTCGAATGGAGTTCTAGGGGGCGGCACCGGATGTAATCGCCCTAAAGGAGCACTTGTTGGGCGCTTATGACGTTGACACTCGTTGCAGCTAGACACGTAATGTTCCGTCGTGTGGCGCATTTTGGGCCAGTAGAATCTTTCTTGAAGACGGCAAAGAGTTTTTGCTGTGCCTAGATGACCGGATGTTGGGTCATCATGCATAGCCTGCAATACATAAACGCGAAGACTCTTCGGAACCACCAGCAGATATCGTGAGCCGGTGTTGGTGTAGTTCTTTTGTAAACTAGTCCGTCTCGGATGCAGAAGCGCGTAGGCGATGATTTTGGTTTGGTAGCAAGAAGCTGTTGTATGGTGCTGTCTTTTTGTTGCTCATCCTTAAAGGTCTTGTTATCAGGAAATGGTTGGTCGAGTGATGCAATGTAGGTATCGAAGGTGTCCGCGTCACATTCCATCGTTGGAAGCGGTAGTCGCGAAAGACAATCTGCGTCAGCGTGACGTCGGCCGCTTTTATACGAAACCGTGAAGTCATATTCTTGTAGATGAAGTGCCCAGCGCGCCAGCCGACCAGATGGGTCACGCAGATTAACCAACCAGCAGAGAGAATGATGGTCTGTCACGACGGTAAAGGGGCGTCCGTACAGGTAGGACCGGAAGCGCTGCACTGCGAAGACTACTGCGAGGCATTCTTGCTCTGTGACAGTGTAGTTACGCTCGGACTTGCTGAGCGAGCGACTTGCATACGCTACGACGTGTTCTTGATTATCCAAGCGTTGAACCAGGACAGCACCTACACCAATACCGCTGGCGTCTGTGTGAATCTCAGTGGGAGCGAGAGGATTGAAGTGTTGAAGAATCGGATGGGACTTCAAAAAAAACTTCAACTCCGAAAAAGCAGACTCGCATTCCGGGGTCCAGTCAAACTGCGCACCTTTCTGAAGCAGACACGTGAGCGGGTATGCAATATTGGCAAAGCCAGGAATGAATCGGCGAAAGTATGAACAAAGCCCCAAAAAGCTGCGCAGTTCTTTCAACGAGTTTGGCTGCCTAAATGCCTCCACTGCGGCCGTCTTGGCGGGATCCGGTCGTATGCCTTCTTTGTTTACTAAGTGTCCAAGGACGAGTGTTTGGCGCTCTCCAAAACGACATTTCTTTGAGTTGAGCACCAAGCGTGCTTTGCTTAGGCAGTCCAGTACGAGGTCAAGGCGTGTGTTGTGCTCACAAAAGGTGCGCCCAAAAATTACAACGTCGTCCAAATAACACATACACACTTCCCACTTCAATCCGCGCAGAATGTTGTCCATAAATCACTCAAAAGTTGCGGGCGCGTTGCAGAGTCCGAACGGCATCACATTGAATTCAAATAGTCCATCTGTTGTAACAAATGCCGTTTTCTCCTTGTCTTCCTCGTGCATTGGAATCTGCCAGTAGCCTGACCTCAGATCCACAGACGAAAAGTAAGAGGCCGATGATAGACAGTCGATAGCATCATCAATCCGTGGGAGTGGGTATACGTCTTTTTTAGAGATGGCGTTGAGACGGCGGTAGTCAACACAAAATCGCCATGTCCCATCCTTCTTCTTCACCAGAATTACTGGGGCGGCCCACGGACTTCATGATTCCTGAATTACATTTTGCTTGAGCATCTCGCAAACCTGTTCATTGATCACTGCGCGTTCTGACGGTAATACACAATATGGTTTCTGTCGGAGAGGTCTGTGAGATGTCGTGTCGATTCGGTGGTTTCTACGAGAAGCAGGAAATGACGGTGAATCATGCTGAGCGAAATCAAAAATACCGGCATGTTTGCGCAGAATACTCGCCAGTTCATTACGTTCCTTGGTGCTGAGTGACTTATCAGTCATAGCCATAATGGTGGTGTCCCTGGCGTGCAGATTATTGCAACGGGTCTTATCCGGGGAATCATTGCTTTCTGCGAGGGTGGCAAGCGAGAATACTTGGTGTTCACGAATCTCTGCAAGTTTCAGATCCTTCGGCAGCACTGTAGGTTCACTAGAGCAGTTAATCACCCACAAACCAGTATGCCCTTGCGCAACCGATAGTGTACAGTACGGTATTAAAACTGTCTTCTTTATGCAACTGAGATGCACGGGCTTCACAGTTGCGTCAAATGTTTTCTCGCTTGCAGGTGAACAGACAACAGGGACGCATTTTGCAGACAACGGCGGCACAGTTGTGTCCACAGACACGCAAAGAGCACTTTCTTGAGAGGGCGAATTTTCCATAAACGAAACTGGGATATCAGAATCTACTGTAATTTGTCCTGTGCGGCAATCGACAGTAGCACCACATAGCTTCAAGAAATCGAGTCCCAGAATGACGTCATGCGTAGTATGAGGGAGAACAGCAAACTCTGCGACAAAGTTCTGGCACGCCAAACTAACAGTCACAGCGCATACACAAACAGGTTGTAACACCTTTCCGCTCACTCCACGAAACGTATCAGGACGGTCCCAATGAAACATAACCTTTCGTCCAAGAAGGCGGGTGAAAACTAAACTCATCACTGACACGCTTGCACCTGTGTCCACCAACGCCATCGTTGGTACACCATCGATAAGCACTCGAACCTTATTTCTAAACATGGAAGCTAACGGAGGTATATCTGTTGAAATCGAAGACTGTCCGGCGACCTCACCTCCAACGGCCACGCCGGCTAGTTTTCCGTAAGAGGCGAGGAGTGGCGGCGCCGAGGAGACGGTGATCGGTTGGCACGAGGGGCAGGTGGTGGTGTCACACTGCGGTCAGAGGCCGGAGATTGGTTTCGTAGCGGTCCTGGGATCTCGTAAGACGCGCTTCCCGGAAATGTCGGTGCTCGGGTAACACCAGAACGGTTAAATCTCGGTGATCGGTCATACCTTGGCGGCTGCCGGTAATTGCAATACCTGGCAATGTGTCCTTCGAAGCCACAGTTGTAACAGACTGGTAGAGGACGCTCACCGAACCAATGCTGGGACCGCTCAGCTGTGAAGGGTCGGTGATGAGCTTGCTGAGCGGGGGCTGCCCACCTCTGTGTGGCGGGGCCGTGCCGAAGGCGTTGGTCATATCGCTGGTCGGCCACGAATGAGTCACGACGTGGCCGCGGATTTCCAGTTTCGCTGCTGTCTGCCACACATACCGATGGTGCAAAGAAGCTGATGGTGTCGCCGTGTAGTAGGGTGGATTGGTAGATGGATGAGGAATGGTTTCGTCAACCCTACTACCTTGTCGTTGCAGCTCTTCACGCACAATTGCCCGAATAGTAGCGGCAAGGTCGGTGGGCGGGCTCACGTCAACGCTGGCAACCGTTGTCACATTTGCCAGCCTACCAAATTTCGGGGCGATGCGACGAGTCTTCAATTTTTCAAACGTGCGGCAGTGATGTTGGACGTCGGAGGCAGAGGTGAGGTCATCCCTGCCTATCAGAAAATTGTAAACGTCTTCCGCTATGCCTTTCAATAGGTGTCCGACCCTGTCTTCTTCAGACATCTGCAGGTTTATTATCTTGCAAAGCTTAAGAACGTCCTCTATATAGGCAGTGCAGGTTTCTCCAGGAGTCTGGGCTCTTCCAGCAAGAGTCCGCTCCGCGCTTTTCTTTCTTGAGTCGGAGTCACCAAAACACTTCTTGAGTTCTTGAGGAAAAATAGCCCACGTTGTCAAGGACTCTTCGTGGTTTTCATACCCCATCAGGGCAGTGTCCGTGAGAAACAGCGCGACGTTTTCCAGCTGATCGATAGAGTTCCAGTGGTTGTACCGGCTCACCCTTTTGTAGTGCGTTAGCCACGCGTCCACATCTTCTCCTGCCGTTCCCGCGAACGGGCGGGGTTCCATGTAGTGATGCCTTGGTGTAGCCAGTGTAGATTGGCACGAAGTCGAGGCGGTTGATTCCTGACCTTCGCTCTGGGTCATGACGACTGTTGTCGGCGGCAGACCGGCAAGACGATGGCTCCGGCGAACTCCGAACAGCTGTAGCTCCGTGGTACGTCGATGTGTCGTACCCCGCACCTCAACCACTCTGTTACGTCTACGAGGGGTTTATTCGAAGCAGACGTAACGGTCGAATCGACGGTATACCGCAGTGAACGGGCAGCAGCGAGCTTTTGCCACCAACTGAACGTCCTCCTCATCTGCTACCACCATGTTCCCCGCTACACAGGTGCACATACCTACATTACACATGAGGTAACAATATTATTGCAATTATACTGGTACATATGCTTCTAAGAACTTATCTAAAATGTGTTATGTTTGCTAATTTTTATTGCAATACTGCAGTTTGTATGAATATTTGAGTAGTGAATACTTACTCCACGCAAGGTATATTTTGAGAAAAAAAATATTTGAGACCTCTCAAGCTGGTAAACTTTATGACAAAAAATCATAAATTCTACAAAATCATAATTTTTGTTAATATTGAGATGCGATTTACGCCATGTGGTGGCTCAATTAAAAATTACCTTTATACATAAATTGAAAACAAATAAACAGTTCTTTTCATATACCTTCGTTATATTTTGTATATAAGGAAGAAAATATTTTTTTAGCATTCCGATTGGCGCCTATCTTCCCATTTGGTCATACGACAGCTGCCGCCTTGAAATTCCCTATTTTTATCAATGGGGAAAGTTCAAAACTTATTTTTTCCTTAAAACAAAAAAATGTAATGAGAACAATTGGCATATGAAAATACCTTTTTTTTCTTTCGATTTAGGTTTGAAGGTCATATTTATTTGGACCACACGACAGTGCAAATCGCGTCTCAATATACACGAAAATGACGATTTAGCGAAATTTGTAATTCTTTTCTCGTAATGTTTAGCAGCTTAAGAGGTCTCATAATACTATTTCCTCAAAATATACCTTTTGTGTAGTTAGTATTCATTACTCAGACATTCATAGAAAGTGCAGTATTACAATAGAAAAAATTCAAGTATAACACATTTTGGATAAGTTCTTGAAGGCATGGTAGACAACGAAATTGCTTAACAGCGCAAACGACAAGAAGGGAAAGAAGAGACGAGAACAGAGCCATGAACAAATAACCAAAGTTTATTGCAAACCAACTGCAATATATAGAAAACAATCTGTGCACAATAACGCACCATAAGCAGAATTGCACAAACATGCACCATACGGCCTACCTTATCAACAACTGTTCATATAAATGGACCCCAGATAACTAACTTCAAAGCAGTTAGGAAAAATTGAGGGTACGCTAACACAGGAAGCACCAAGTTGTTGAATATAAAAGGCTTCACTAATCTCGTGGTCGCGCCGATTTTTACATCCCCCGTGATCAAACACTTGTCAAGAATCGGCTGACAAGACTTAATACAATGGTAAGCCAAGTGGCTGGGAAGGAAACCTTTTAGAGAGTTAGCGTGCTCCCTCAACCGATCATTCATGCATCGCCCTGTTTGGCCAATGTCCACAAGTAAATAATAACTTGTAGAGAATCGCTAAAACACATTCAACATGGCACATAGTGTGTTTCTTAGTGCATGCTTCTTTCTTAGGTCCTTCGCTGTTGACCCTGCGACATAGGCCAGCGAGCTTGTTGCGAGCGCAGAACGCAACTCTTACACCTATTTTTCCAGCGACCTTCTTTAGCCTATGGGAAACTTCGTGTACGTAGGGAATAACAGCCTTGCTAGAATGAGGCTTGTTGAGTTATCTGTTGCTTTATGTCTTATCAGGCAATCTTAGTGACGTTTGGAGAGTTTCGGCAATAGAAGTTAGCAGGGGATTAAAAAAGCCTGCTTGTTGAAGGCAACAAGCAGGCTTTTTTAATTTTTTAATTAACTTAGAGCGAGAAACTGCACTCTATCCAGTGGTGACAAGAGCCAGCTAGAATTGCCTTTAGGCAGGAAAAAGCGATCCTTCACTTGACTAGCTTAGAATGGGTAGACGTAAAAAGAAGGCTCTTCCTTGAGCAAGGTTTGTACCGCCATTATACATGCTCAACCAAAAAAAAGTATTTCCCAGTCTAGACATCGTAACTTGTCGTCATGAATTAAACTCCGACTTTAATTATGGTTGCTTCATTTCACGCCGAAAAACGTCAAATATCTCACCGGTGCAGATGTGCGCATTGGCTCATGTTTAGCACCAATTCTTTGTGACCATTTACTCACGCAATATGAAAGAAGTCTCATGGCTAACTTTGATCACACGAGTACAATTAAAGTGTTGGGCTACGTTGACGACTTTTTAGTGTTTTTCCGCATCGATCAATCTGACCCTCGGTGAACCACTGATGAGATATTTGACAATTTCGGGCGTGAAATGAAGAAACTAGAAATAACGTCGGAGTTTATTTCTGACGACAAGCTACGATGTCTAGAATTATAAATGCTTTTTTTTGTTGATCGTGTATGTTGGCGGTACGAGCCATGCTCAAGAAAGAACCTCCTTTTTACGTCCACCCATTCTAAGTTAGTCAAGTGAAGCATCGCTTTTTCTTGCCTAAAGGCAATTTTAACTGTCTCTTGTCACCGCCAGATAGAGTGCAGTTTCTCGCTCCACGTTCAACGCCTTCAACAAGCAGGCTTTTCTTATTCCGAGCTAACTTCTATTGCCGAGACTCTCCCAACGTCACTAAGAGTGCCTGATAAGAGACAAAGCAAAAGCTAACTCAACAAGCCTCATTCAAGCAAGGCTGTTATTCCCTACGTACACGAAGTTTCCCAAAGTCTAAAGAAGGTCACTGGCAAAATAGGTGTAAGAGTTATGTTCTGCACACGCGATAAACTCGCTGGGCTATGTCGCAGGGTCAACAGCGATGGACCCTAGAAAGAAGCATGCACTAAGAAACACGCCACGTGCCATGTTGAATGTGTTTTAGCGATTCTCTAGAAGTTATTTTTTTACTTTTGGGCACGGTTACACTGACCAAACAGGGCAATGCATGAATGATTGGTTGAGGGAGCACGCCAACTCTCTAAAAGGTTCTCTTCCTAGCCGCTTGGCAGACTATTGTAATAAGTCTTGTTGTCAGCCAATTCTTGAAAAGTGTTTGATCATGGAGGGGGATATAAAAATCGGCGCGATCACGAGATTAGTGAAGCCTTCCACATTCAACAACTTGTGCTTACTGTTTTAGCGTACCCTAAATTTTTCTTTACTGCTGTGAAGCTAGTTATCTGGGGCCCATTTATATGACCGGTTGTTGATAAGGTACGCCATATGGTGCATGTATGTGCGATTCTGCTTATGGTGCATGGTTATGCGCAGATTCTGTTTTCAATATATTGCAGTAGGTTTGCAATAAACTTTGGTTGTTTGTTCAGGGCTGTGTTCTCATCTCTTCTTTCCCTTCTTGTCCTTTGCGCTGTTAAGCACTTTCTTTGTCTACCATACAGCACCAATCAGCCGTATGAAGCACTTTGTTAGTCTTGGAGGCGTATGTGCCAGTGAAATTGCACTAATATTACTGCGCTTCAAACACTTTACGCATGAACCTGTACTTAACATGTAGACAAATTTTGTTATAGAAGCAAGAAGCAGTACTTTTAAAATAAAATTTTGTACAAACGAGAGTAAAACGACATTTTGGTAAGTTCATAAGCCGACTACGTGACCAAAAATTTTTTTCTTTCGAAAATATTTTACTGTTTCACTGTTTTCAATGCAGTAAATCACATTTTTTTTCGAATAGATTTGAGATGGTCGCTAAAATAGCTGGGATGTTTGGCGTGGAATGACCCATTAGTGAATCAACCTTTTAAGCTGGAGACATCTAGGCCATCTCCAGTTTATCATACAACTCTAACATTATGCATTGTACACAGTTTTCTACATGCACTGCTGTTAATCTGATAGCAAACTGATACTAATATTGGAAAAATGAATAGCTATTTAGGACACATAGCTTGAGATGAAGCCTTTACCATCAGAGGAATGTTCCTAAAATGTACAAGATATTTGGCGCACCCTATGAGTAGCGTCCACCACTGCTGCGACCCTTTGAGTGGGGTCGTGAGCCCGGAACAGCTGCTTTCAGGTTGTGATGAAGAGTGCACTGCATCTTCAGCACCCAGTCCATCGTAGAAGACGTAGTGTGCTTTCCTTTCAACATTCTGCATGTAAGAGATGCACAACATTCAACTAAGCATTTAAAAAATACTGGGAACATTCAGAACCTCATTATGATGTGTCATATAATAAAAAGCTCCAGCTTCCCCACTTTCAGCTTTACCACTATTCACTTTTACGTTTACAAGCATCTATGCATATTAGTGTACGAATGCAAGTGCCATGTTTGAGTATAGACCATGGTGGTGGTGAAAAAGTGCTTCTCTCTTGAATCATGCACCTACCAAGAAGTTTGAAATATACTGGGAAGCTCATATTTTAGCGTTTATACCAAGTTTTCTTGCTAAGCTAGAATGCCTTAACCAATAGGCCACTACAATGGGTGATACAAAAAATTATATAAACCCATTCAGACAGAAAAGTAGCAATATTTATCATTTACTTTGAAGGATCGTTGTGTAGACATGTACACACTACAGATGTACAATCTACTGTGTGAAACTGGTGTAAAACATCGAGGAAGCCCCAATCTGAAAGGATCAACAGCACTTAGAAAATGACAACTGCTGCTCGAAACACAGCACTGTGTATTTGTGGAAGCTCAACTCTAAATTTCTTCTCCAGTTACATAAATTTGGTGTACTGGATAACTTTATAATATGTCTTTCACAGGTTGCTTATTGGTCAACAAAATGATTATTTTAGGCCACGAGTAAAACTGACTACTCTCGAAAATAAATAAGACGTGCTAATCTTATTCTTCGAGTGCATGCATAAGCAGCTCATTCGCAGTTGAATTTTGCTATAATTCATGAAAACAGCCATGCAACAGATAATGTATCACAAGTAAGTTAAATATATGCTCAATTAGCTCTGAACTGTTGGACTATAAATATGTATAATTAAGAAAATGCACGACTTATTGGAGAAGTAGCTAACAGGAATACATGCATGGAGGGCTTATTAGTTGGATCAGTGTGTTTACATACGTAAGGATGAAACCTGCACAGACAAAATGCATGAAACAGACAGGAGCTGTTAGTTCTGCCTGCTTTAATTTACAGCCACCTGTGTCGCCATCCTCATTTTGTTTTTTGCGAACATGTTCTTTAGTGGCTAACTTTGCCTACACCATTATCATCTGTGCTGTATCAGTCTAACTGAAAGATTTGTGTGGGTGTTTGTAGGTACACTTCGGCTAAGCTTTCATATGTAACGATAGCGCCAAAACCCTACACCAAAATATACAGAAATATTCTATTCTACAATATTCTATGTGCCGCACTACAACGGTGCAAAAATGCAAAAAGATTTGTGCAACTGAGTGTGGCTGTTCAATCCCTGATTAAAGCAGATCAATATTTCTATATCCTGATTATTTACGATATACTAGTATAAATATAAACAAACCTAACAAGGCATTAAAAGCGCAAATCACTGACCAAACAAGATACATATAAATTCTTTGGTTAGCTGCACGATTTTCAACAAAACACATGTCACGCCGCTGCAAAGCGCAGGCATCACTGATACAGAGTTTAAGTATTTTTCAATTGTTGCTTTAAATAGCGTATTTACTCGCATTAAAAACGCACCTCTACCTTCAGTCATTGAAATCTGGATTTTTTTCTCCCGCGTAATAAACGCGCCCCATTTGTCCACTGCAATCCCGCTAACTGACAACTGCCGCCTCCTTTACCGTTGATCTGCTTCGTTATAATAATAATAATAATAATAATAATAATAATAATAATAATTATTATTATTATTATGCCATTTCTTTCGCCCACCTCGGCTCGCTCAGCCCCCACCCCCCCCGCCCTATTTTTTTTCTCACCCGCTGCCGCATGCCGTAAGGTTTATCTGCGCGGGCACATTCCCCCGTTTTCTTTAACCATGCCCCACAGCGAGGTTCACGAACACTGCGACTGTTGAGACATCGCTGCTGATAAGCACACAGCGAGTGAAGGTCACGAAGCTACCGGCGCCAGGAGACGGTCGCTTCCTGCAATTACGAGTATCGCGGGCAAATGGGGAGTTGGCAGGCAGGCACGCACTTCTGCACTTCGTTGTTCGCATGCACGAAAGCTTACCTTTTCAGCAATAGCACGAAATCCAAAAGCCTTCTCCATGTAGCTCCCAGCGTACACTCCGTAGATTGCTTGATCGGAAACACTCTGCTTGCGACGTGCACAAGCTTCAACGAAAGCCGTTGACACAGGACATACACTCCGCCGCACCGAAGTTGTTGAGTTGTTCTGTACTTGCCGACACGCCACAGATTGCAGTGACATGTACTGTATCTGCTGTAAGTGCGAGTTAAACTGTGCAAGCCGTATAAGTACGCGTCCTGGACAAAGCAAGTGAATAGTAAAATAATAAACCACCGTCAGCCTGCAGCAAACACGGACACGACATGTTACCACCCAATTCAAAGTCTGCCTGTTGACGATGGCAATGCGCTGTTGCCCCGAGACCTCAAAACCGAAACCGAAACTCGTAGCAGTACTGTTTTATGATATAATTTCCAAGCTATGTCAAGCCTCCAAGGTATAGTGTAATATTTCATGCTTGACAACATATTTATTTGCTAGCAGAGCCTCAAAGTCTTTTTTTTTTGCCACTGATGTGTGCAGGCGGGAAATGCGTAGCCTTCGTAATGTACATTTTTCTTTTCCCAGGTGAGGCGTTATTGCGCGTTGTTTCGACATTTTGGAGTCAAAATTTGTTACTTGCGGAACATAGATATAAATAAAAAGTTAGGGAAGAGTGGCAAGGAGGTTGTTCCTTATTTGACACATCTCGGACCTTTTTTTATGTTCGTTTGAGGAGCTTTTTTTTATTCAAAATGGGGCAAATCTAGAACCGAAACAAGCTCGACTAACGCTGCCTTGACATATACATGCTATCAACGTTCTTCTAGAACAGTAATAATTACAAATAATATTTTAATATTACTGTTTTAGAGGAAAGGTAAACGTATGTATGAGCCAATTGATTGTCATTTGAGCTACTTTGGGGTCAGGATTTGGCCCATTTCGCAAAAAAATAAGAAAGCTGGCGATTCGTATCCGCACGTATGCAACTACAGGCAAAAATGTACACACAAATTGCGTCAGGCCCCCTTTTTTCCTCTTTCTATTCTCTTGCACGCATAAATACTAGCAACACCCCTGCTGTGCTATTGGCTTCTTTTAAATAACACTCTGCCACTCAGCAAGAACCGGGGGCTATGCTTTTTTTATCGAGAAAGTATGAAGGACGCTTGCTTTTATTTCAAGTCTTAAATTTTGTGTGAGCATACCAATGTGCGATTATCAGTGCATTGTAACGCGACAGTAACAACTGTCAATTACAATGCTGCAATTAGTCAGCTACTCTCTATCTTTGTGGCACGGGTACATTGCGCTAGTGTTGTCTACGATCGTTCACGTGTATAATATACGACGCGCAAGCGTGCCTATCAAGTAAATATAAAAAGTGCAGTAATTGCCCACAGAGTGGTGCGACCCATTGGAAGAGTTCATCCGTGCTTAGCGGATGTGCGCCAAGCTTGTCCTATGGCGCAGCATGCGTGCACAGCAGCTGCATCAGAGTAAGCTTAGTCTGTTAATTGCAAACATGCCTCGTTCCATGGCAATGCGAATACTACAAACATCCAATTTGAACTGATCAATGATCATAGATCTAACTATAACTCACTGAACAAATCCGGGACGTGTGTATTGATGCGAAATACTTCATTGTGAGGAAATATATGGACTCCCATTGTAAAAAATTGGCCCCGTATCTGTATGTTTCTGCAAATGTCGTCAAAAGGCGATAGTCTTGCGTGTGGAGAGAGTGAACAGGACATTTATTTGGTGTTCTGCGCAAGAAAGTCGGTGAGTGGTATTCTGGAGGCACTGCGTTTGAGTGCCTCGAGCGTACAGCGAAGGCGAAAGAGAACATCAAATCATGTCACACAGAGAGACATGAGCAACATCTGGCAGTCTTCTTAGAAAACAAAGTGTGTGGCTTTGAGAGGGGTGTGTGCGCCCATCTCAGAGGTGGTAAGGTGTAGAACGCAAGGCGACGGGTAGATGCCACCACCGTCTCGTCTTAGCAAAGCATTGAAAACACTCCCCGTTCCGCGCAAGCATTGCATGGTCAGCTCAGCGTGATAAGCGCTA
Organism: Rhipicephalus microplus; assembly: GCF_013339725.1. Taxonomy (NCBI): domain Eukaryota; kingdom Metazoa; phylum Arthropoda; class Arachnida; order Ixodida; family Ixodidae; genus Rhipicephalus; species Rhipicephalus microplus. The sequence goes on from NC_051169.1 coordinate 140,829,329, forward strand.
CGGCCCTTAAAATTACTAATGTATGCTTTTTCTGGTAAAAGACGCTCATTCAGAATTTATACGTGTTGTTATGGTGCCGCAGACAAGCGCAATGATTGCTTTTTAATTGACGATTGCACAAGCATGAACGCTCAATCTTGAGCAACACTGGTGGGCGCTGCGGATGAGGTCGGCCAATTCAAATACCAGATGCCGTATAGAGTGGACAAACATACAAATGTACAGACAGACAGACAGACAGACAGGCAGGCAGACAGACCAAAATTTTTGCGTTGAAGGTCACCAAAAAAGACTATCGTCTATAATAAACCAGGACCTCTGGTACGAAAAATTTAGTGTGATTTCAAATGAGAAAGCGCGCAAGATAGCCTGTCGAAAACCCTGTGTAATCGTTTCATGTTATGTTTAAGTGCAACATAATCTCTTTTACTGATGTCTCTGTGAGAATTAGGGAAGAATGGAGATGAGCGACAGCAAATAGTTTTAGTAGGAATCCCAAAAAGTTAACCCATGAATTAAGTCAATGAACATGTGAGGAATCTTCTGAATAATGTAAATAGGGGTGGTTTAAAAAATATAATACATAGCACGATATATTTTGGTGAATGAAACCGGAAATGAAAATGAATGCCGCAACATCGACCTTTTCACCAGACTTTTGGCATGCGGTTTGATTGCATCCGTTCAGATGTGATATGTATTGATGCTCTAAACTATATACATATATGATAGCTGTAACGTTCAAGGAAACACCCTTGGGTGTAGTTTGCTAACATATACCTATAGTACACCTAAAAATGACAAATGGATGTACAAAAAGTGGAATTGCAGAACTTACACCCGTGCGGATAAGTTTGGCAGAAATAATAGGCGTAAGATGGGTGATTTATTGAAAAATCCACCCTTAAGGGTGTGAAATGATTTGCAGTGTATGCTTGTTTATCCTCGTAGTCGAAGCGCAGTTCACCAGTCGAATGAAACGACTTCTCGAATGTGTGGTCCTGCATGCATTCACTGTCTGCGCTTTGTTGGTTAACGGAGCCGTCGCTGCATTCGTCGCCGAAAATGCCAGGCCCCTAAACTACCTACAGACGCTCGCGTTCGTGTCTTCTTTTGCTGGCAGATGGTCGCGTTTCTGCAATTTCACCTCGGCCGCTGAGGAAGGGCATTTGGAGAGGTAGACAGACAAGCCGAAGAATGTGTTCCCTTCAGACTCTTGTAGTCTTGCACAGTTGCAACACATCTAAATTTCGTGTGGCTTGCCGTGGAGTATTCGTTCTTCCCTTCAACGACACGCGCAACCACACCAAAACGCGCTCAATATTTGCAAGCAGGATTTCTCTTTAATAAAAAAATTGCAAATCCTACGTACAGTGGGCATTAATGATATGCGAAGCACAAGTGAGAAATGTTGATCTGTCACTTTAAACTCAGCACAATGTTGCGAGGTGCGGGTAAATTATGCCGTACATGAATTCCATTTCATGATTATCATGTTTGGATGTGTCGTTTACCTTTGTCATCCATTCACGTCACGTGATACCAAACCTAGTATATGTGGAGCTAGCGAAACGGCCGCGAGCACGCTATGAGCGTGGTATGTTGTCATATTCTTACATCACACGTGCGTCAGGAATATCATGTTTCCACCAGCTATATATTTCGTCATCCATTGACGTCACGCAACCGCGAGCGCATCATGACGGACCCAATGTACCCCAGTGTAGCGTTGACGCGTGCGCACGCTGGGTACAGCAAAGAAACGTTAGCAAAACACGAGCACTCTAAAGTCTGACGCAAGGCCCGACCAGCGTTCGTCGGCGTGACCTGACGGCAACCGGTGTGAAATGCAACACGCTGTATTTCGCAGAGGTTACCATAGGAGTTTTGAAATAGAGACCCTTTTACTTTTCTTTGAATTTTCACAATAAAATGTTTTCATCACCATCACGCCGATGCCATAGAGTAACATTACTCTATGCCGATGCGTTACCCAGACAACACTGCGTCTCCCTCTTTTCGGGACGGAGGGATGCCGGATGTGCTGAAACGCACATGCCTAAAAGCAACGCAGCGAGGTACGCGCCTGCGAGTATAAGGCAGAACCGGTGCCTGGGTTGGCAACGCCGGCGGGACGCGACGAAATGAATGCCGGCGAGCACGCGCACCACGTCACGTCGAAATCTATTGGCACCTTGACTGTAACATGTAGTCATATTCTCACTTCACACACATCTCATGATTATTATGTTTGCACCAGTCACATAACTTCGTCGTCTATTGGTGTCCCGTTTATACCAAATTTGGCATATCTGAAGCTAGCGAAATGGCCGTGAGTGCATCGTCAGTGTGGCATGCAGTCATGTTGTTACATGACACGCATGTCGTGATTATCATGTTTGGATGTGTTATTTACGTATGTCGTCCGTTCACGTCAGGTAATACTGAATTTGGTACATGTGAAGCTTGCAAAACGGCCGCCAGCGCATAATAAGCGTGGCATGTGGTCATGTTATTACATGACAGGGATCTCGCGATTATCATGTTTGCACCAGTCACATGCCTTCGTCATCCATTCACGTACCGTAATACTACATTTGGTATATGTGACGCTAGCGAAATGACCGCGAGTGCATGATGAGCGTGGCGTGTGGTCATGTTGTTACATGACACGCATGTCACGATTTTATGGTAGGGTCTGTCGCTTGTGTTTGCCATGTAATCATGTCATAGCATGCCAGTTTTGGAACATGTCATGTGAAGGATACACCGCATGAGCTTCAAGACTGTGAAATGTAAATCATGATATTCATGACAAACATGCCACGATATCCATGTTATGACTACTCTAACATGTTCTTCATACAGTAATGTGATGCCATACCAAGTTTGGTATCGATACCAATATCGAAACTGGCAGGAAAGCTAAAAGTGGTAGGCGGATAGATATATGGATAGATAGATATATAGATAGATAGATAGGTAGATAGATAGATCGATAGATAGATAGATAGATACGTAGATAGATGATAGATAGATAGATTGATAGATAGATAGATAGATAGATACGTAGATAGATGATAGATAGATAGATAGATAGATAGATAGATAGATAGATAGATAGATAGATACGCTCAAAGTTGCCGAAGCTCGGTAAGAAATGCTTCGCATTGAAAAGGCGCACACATTCCCTTCAGATCTAATTATTTTTTCCACGTTTGATTAATCTCAACGAGCCACAAAAATATACAATGTACACATGTCGTGTGAAATGATTTTCGCAGTGCCACTTGCTACTCTTGGCGACGTCAAAGCACCGTCGTCTACATAGACAACTGATGTTATAGAATTACAGTCTAAGCAGGGCAGTTCCATCTTGTGCATCATCTGTCGCTTGCTTTGGGAGCAAGCACGGTAGAAGTACAGCGGCATTCCGCTTGAAATGTGACCCATTTCAGTGGCGCGTAGCGTTCAAGATTTTGCCAGACATGATCCTGAGTGCGCAGTGTATATATTCTGCGCTCGTCAGCCCAAAATTGTCAAACCTGGTGAGGGGCCCTTTAAAAGGAGAAATCTTTCAGAGCGTCACATTCTGCGATGTCAATATACCCCATAGTTGGTTGTGCGAGTTTCATAAGAGTCAAACAACCAAACGACTAGCAGCGTGTATCTCAATCACAAAGGCTAATAAGAACTGTTGGAGTTTATTTTCTAAAATCACCACATGGTCATTACAGACGCCGTGGTGGAGTGCTCCGGAAATTTGGACAACCTTGGGTTCTTTAACATCCCTGTGCTTTAACATCCCTGGGCCCCTGTGCTTTAAATCCAAGCACAGGGGCCCACAGCATTTCAAACACAAAGGCTAACAACTGTGATGGTTCCCGTTTGTTCTGTGTATAGCTGCGTGTCCTCTTGGACCATCCTTTGTACTTCAGCGGGGAGGTTCGTATGGCATTCTAATTTCTTGCTATTGCATTCATTGGTTCACTAAACTGTGATTTTTTTATACTGACAGCATGTGTCCTGTGACACGATATTGTGTAGATTTTGTAGCCTAAGTGTTTAGCTTTTGTTTTACTACTCTTCTAAGGAGAAATGTTTAGGATTCTTTGTCTATTACGGTAAAATGAGCAGCGTGACCATCTTTGTGCCGACGCCTACGACATATAGATGACACATTGGATGAACTACAGATCGTGAGATATTTCTCGTCATTCTGTTTCATACCAGGTGTTTACCAATTAACAAAGACAAAACAGACGGTAACAACTGCTTTTTTTTAAAGGGGCCCCGTCACTTTTTCACAAGTAAATGTGTAATGACGTCTTTCAAAGAGCTTATATTGGCTGACGGATCGACGGCCGCAAAAATATTTGGAATCCGTCAGTACATTTGGTGCAAGCGTTATGTGCTTTCTTTCTCCTTTCGTACCTGCGAACACATTGAGAGCTACGTGAGGGGAATGCGTCTGGAAGGGCATGACAAGAGGGAAAGAATATGCGTCCTTTTGACCACGCGCGTCATTACTTTAAGCAATTTACTTTCTAATTTTAGGGGTGAATATCCTAAGCACTTAGTTCCGTTTTGCGATGGAGCGATGGAATAGAACAATTTCTATAGTCTAAACGCACGTCAGATATCAAACCGTTTTAACAGAAGACTTGAACGCAGACATAGGCTAAAAATATATGTTACGAGATCACTGTTCCTGGAGAAAACAACCTATTGAGAGTATCAATCATCAGCTGATCTCTACTAAAGTGTATCAGACGTGGATGCTTCTCAGGAAAACCTGTCCCACAAACGCACATGTCGACCACTATATGTGCCAACAAATTACCCATATTGAAATGGCCTTTTGCCACCAGTAACATGGCGGGCTTTGTGATTCACTTTCGAGACATATCCTATACTGCAGCAATTATCTAAATACTCCTTGAATTTCCTAAAACAGGTGAAATAGGTTAACAACTTTATATACGCTTTATGCCACTCAATTTATATTTGCGGCAACGTTTGGGTAACGCCCGGTTACTCACTAGCACGTTACCTAGAGATTCGCCCACTCGTTATAATTCAATTCATGGACAGACAGACAAAAAATTTTATTTGATACTGAGAACCTTTCGCGGGAACATATATTGGAAACCCGTAGACACCGCTGGAAATCTTTGGATTTTTCTTCAAACGCACCGCTTACATACAATTTGATCACGATCGCGCGCGCATACATATGGCAGCATCCCACGGCAGGTGCAGTAATCATGCAATTGAAAATGTTCAAAGCGAGCAGCCGCCCTGGACACTACGTATATGGTGCAATAATTTCGGTATATATTACTACTGGTAGGGAGAAGTGCGAGCGATTTTTATGAGTTCGAGAGTCAATGGTAAATTAAGGGCGACCAGCTGTGCTCTTAAATTTGGATCGTGTGTTCTCAAGAGCCTGGACTTACGATCTACGGCGTTTTCTGACCGTGTGAAGAAGCGTTATATGGCACTTTTAACCGCAGAGGTCTATATGAGTTTAAAGCATTTACATTCGGTCGCTGAAAACCATCATGGCCATTCTAGGGAATGCCGGACAGTGTCTTCTCGTGTCTAAGTGGCCGTAGCGCTTAGTCCTTATGGGCGGTACTGGTGTTCATCCATATAAACGCCTAGGGCTCGTTCAAGCGAGCTTACAAAAAAAAATTGGCAGTGGCAGATCCCACGTACAGTGGGAATCGATGATATGCGAAGAACCAATTGGGAAGGTTGATATGCCACATGTAAATAAGCAAAACGCTACGAGGCGGACGTAAAGTATGCCGCAAAACACTTCCATGTCATGACTATCAAGCTTTAACGTGTCATTTAGCTTTGTCGTCAATTGACGTCACGTGATACCAAATTTGGTATATGTGGAGCTAGCCAAAAGGCCAGGAGCACGCTATGAAGGTAGCATGTAGTCTTGTTTTACATGGCACGCATATCATATTTATCATGTTTTGACGTGTGATTTACCTTCGTAGTCTATTAACGCCACGTGATACCAAATTCGCTATATGTGCAGCTAGCGAAACGGCCGGCAGTGCACTGTGAGCGTAGGTGTAGTCTTCTTTCACATGGCACGCATAACATGCTTATCATGTTTGGACATGTCGTTTATCTTCGTCATTCATTCACGTTCCGTAATACCAAATTTGATACATGTGTAGGTAGTGGAACCCACGTCCAGTACAGATATGTGGACGTGGGTGCTTCAACTATTATTGATTCTAAGCAAGGGGCGAACGACTTCTTGAAATGTTTTCCTGCGTGGGCATTCCCAAAGAAATCATCAGTAATCGAGGATACTACTTTATATCGGCTGCAATGAAGAAGTTCAGCAACTTACTATCCGCGAAGCAAATGCCAACGACGCCCTACCGCCCCATGGCCAATGGCTAGTAGCAAGGTTCAATGGTACGTTGAAACGAATGTTGGATCGTATGCGCCAGGAGTGTTCAGGAGCTTGGGACCGTTACCTCGGACCTGTACTCTTCCCCTGCAGAGAACTCCCGCAAAGTAGCACAGGGTTTTCGCCATTTTAACTCCTGTATGGCAGATATGTCCGAGGACCAATGACAGTGCTAAAAGAGCTGTGGACGAATCCGGACCTGCATCCAGACACTGAAGCGACTTACTACATATATATGATGGAACTGCGCCAACGGCTAGAGAAGACATGCACTATCGCAAGAGAGAAACTTGAGGAAGCGCACTTGAAGTAGAAGAATATAGCGACAGTAAAGCACAGAAACGAGACCTATTTCCGGTGGATAAAGCGCTCGTTTTGTTGCCAGCCGCTAAAAACAAGTAAATGTTGTCATGGAAAGGCCTGTTCCTTGTAGTAGAAAGGCGCAATGAATTGGACTATGCTGTTAGCTTTGGAAACAAGGTAATGGTGTTTCACATTACATGTTGAAAAAATATGAAGAACGAGACGCAGCCGAATTGCCTTTGATGGCTGTATTGGCAGCTACGGGCACTGAAACTGACTACGCGGATAGCCTTCGCGGGGAAGATGGGAATGTTCCGCTGAAGCAGTCTCACGACTGGTGAGACATATTTCTCCGGCAGTCACGGATGAACAGAAGGCTCAAGTAACCGCGTTGCTTGCCGAAGACAAAAAGATTTGCTGCGATATGACAAGAGAAACTGGCCTCGTGCAGTAGCAGTTCAAACTCACAACGCCAACACCAATTCAAGTACGACCGTACCATTTGCTCTTCGCGATAAAAGAAGGGGAAAAGGAAATAAAGGAGCTGCTACGGCTCGGGATCATTGAAAAATCTGACTCTTCATACCACGCACTTACCGTTGTTGTTAAAAGATAGACGACACAATACGGCACAATTCGTATTGATTTCTGCCAATTGAACAAAGCTGTGGTTCCAGACTGTGCGCCCATTTCCTGCACTGTTATGATGTTTGCTAAGCTGACATACTGCCGCTAGTTCCCCTGGTTCGACTTAACGAAGGAATACTGGCAAGTACCCATGGCCAACAACTCAAAAGATCTCACAGCTTTTTTTGTCACTCTGGATTCTACCAGTTCAAGTTGATGCAGATTAGCGTCAAAACCACGCCGGCAGTGTTTAACGGATTGATGCGTGCAGTCGTCGGAGGTATACCAAACGTGCTGCCCTACTTCGACGATGTGGTTATCACTACAACCACGTGGGGAGAGCACGTTGAAACTCTGCAACTTTTCTTCGCACCTATGCGGCAGGCTATGCTTACTATAAAACCGAAGAAGAGTCAAGTGGGCTTCCCCAAAACTAGCTTTATAGGTCACGCTGTCGGCCAAGGAAAACTACAGACCATGGAAAGCCCCACCGGTAAGATCAATGTGGCTGCAAGGCCTCAAAAGAAAAAAGAGGCGCGGTAATTCCTAACCCCCACCGGGTACTAAAATGATTTTGTATGGAATTATGCCGAGTTGACGTACGCCTTAACGAAGCTCACAAAGAAGAGGGCAGCGAACAAAGTCACCTATAAAGAGCAGCATGAGGTGCCCTTCCAGAAGCTGAAAAATTTGCTCAAAACGCAACCTGTATTACGAACACCTTATTTACAAAGGCCATTTGTTTTGCGCACGGACGCATCGTCGCACAGTTTGGGCGCGATCTTACCCCAAGAACATGAAGGGCGCCTTCAGCCGGTTTCGTATGCCAGTAGAAAACTGCTGCCGCGCGAAGAAGCGCGTTTCACGATTGAAATAGAATGCCTCTCCGTGGTGTCCGCAATTAAAAAAAAATATCACGTTTTCTTCTATGTTCGACCATTTACATAGCAATGTGACCACCAACCACTTGCCTATATTCAATCTACGAAATATCTTAATCAACGTGTACTCTGTTGGAGTCTGCGACTCATGGAATATGACTTCACAGTTAGCAACATACGAGGCTCAGAAAACGTAGGCGCAGACTATCTGAGCCAAACTAACACATAATTTTTCCTGAGTGTTCAATCTTGGGTGCGCTCACAGGACAATCAGTATGTTACCTCGTCCAGTGACTGTTCACTGTGATTGCTGCTTTGCTATGTGTGTGCCGCGTAGAGACAGCATCTCTACGCGGCACAACGTTCTGAAAGCAGGGGGGGGGGGGGCTGACGAGCCACGTGAATTTAGAGGTCAAAAGAGGACAAAAATATGTGAGGTGCGCGGTGGTGCCGCTCATGAGGGAGCGGGAAGAACACGAAGGTGGTTGGAACCTCACTGCGGCTTAGAAGTAAATGAAATCGCCGACTCTCTAGCATCACGAGCAATGGAAGGTCTAGTACTATCGGTCCCTCCCGAAGGGGCCACAATAACTGCGACAAGATACTGAAAACTTTTGCTTCGTGCTGACGCTATCGAAGCAATAACGTCATCGCCAGAATTTCCTCCCTTAAAATTTTCGTGGAACATTCGTTGGTGTCATACAAGACATTTGGAACTCATAATAACCAGATTTCAATGTCGTGTTTCCCCATTAAATTTCTATTCGCATAGGACTGGTCTGGCGATAATACTGCCATGCAACGTTTGTTCAGAATCACAAAGAATAGACCACTATTTTTTATCATGTTACCGATACAGATTGCTAAGAAAAGACTTTTAGTCATCCCATTCGCTAGCCTTGGGCTGAACTTCAAAATAGAGAATGTACTTTACTTTGGTGCTTCGGGTTCGAGCTTTGGCGAGGAGAACGTTTTTGATGCAGTTTGTAATTACCCTAATGAAACTGAAAGAATTAAGCTTTTATTGCGTGAGCATTATTCCTGCAGAAATAATTTAACATAAACAGGAGCTGTGTTTAACTATGCAAATTTCTAATCAAGATAATAAATAAATTCTCTGATCGGGACGAGTGACAAACAATTATTGCTCTTTCATTCTACCTGGGGTGTTTTTTTGGGGGGGGTATAGGTATTGAATATAGAAAAACTCTTACTGAATTAAGTGATTGATTCTCGGCCGATTATCCTGAGTGTGTATGAGTCACAACTGTTAATTCATCATCACCATCGTCGTCGTCGTCGCTCGAGAAGCCAGGCGGGTCGAGGCAGCCGAACAGCACGAGAAAACGAGGGTTGCGACGTCTACCGGTCAGTTGCGGCACCAAACCCCTGAAGGGTGGACTGCAGGAAAACTCAGACGATGAGCAACGCCGGGCAGTGATGGTGCAAGCGTCACCACCGATAACCGCGAGCGAGTTCGCGACTCCGGAGTCCAGCAAGCCAGGCAAGCTGAGGCCTGCTGGACTGGCCTACCGGTGTTTCCAGGCGTGGCAAAGCACGCGTCCAGCCAGCCACGCTACAGCGAAGCGGCTTTCTCGGTGACTGTCATGATAGCAGCGCCTCAACCTCAACGCAACACGGCGGCACGTCGGACCATCACGTTGACAGCGACGTGTGAGTGGCTCACGTGCAGTGGTGTGCTGAATAGCTGCGCTTTGTCAGGGTCGCGGACACGGTGTACTGTAGCTAAGGAAGTGAAGAAATAATAGCGCCGCAAAAGACTTTAAGATCATTTATGTCATTGTAAACCTGCCATTAGGTGTGTACATGTCATATAAACGTGCTGTCGTTGTTTACGTCACATCTCTTGTCGTTTGTGAGACGAATCTCTCTATTGTGACATGAACCTGTCACAACAGATAGATAGATAGATAGATAGATAGATACATAGATAGATAGAGATACGCTCAGAGTCACCGAAGTTCGCTAAGTAATGCTTCACATTTAAATTTCGCACGACAAACTTCAATAACCTCGAATAACTATTATAATCAATATCATTAGCCTGACTACATCCGCTGTAGGACAAAAGCCCTTCCCATGTTCCACCAGTCAACTCGGTTCTGTGCTTGCTGCTGCTACTTTATACCCCCAAATTCCTAATCTCCTCTACCCACTTAACTTTCTTTCTCCCCCTCACCCGCTTGCCTTCTCTTGGAATCAAGTCTTTAATCCTTAATGACCAGTGGTTATTCGGCCTACGTGCTACGTGTGCCGTCCTTGTCCATTTATTCTTCTTGATTTCAACTATGATATTATTAACCCCGGTTTGTTCCATGAACCACACTGCTTTCTTTTTGTATATTAAAGTTACACCTGTAATTTTCCTTTCTTTCGCTTGCTGCATCTTCATTAATTTAAGCTGAATTCGCTTTGTAAGCCTCCTGGTTTCTGTTCAGTAAGTACGTACCGGCAAGATGCAGCTGTTATATGCCTTCCTCTTGAGGGCGGGGGGAGACTGCCATTCATGATTTGAGGATACTTGCCGAATGCGATCAGTCCTACCCTTATTCTTCTAGTTATTTCACTCTCATGGTTAGGATGCGTGCTTAATACCTGTACAAAGTACACATATTCCTTCACACCTTTCAGCGTCTCTCCGCCTATAGCGAAGTGCTCTTTTCTGGCGAGACTGTTGGACATTACAAAAGTTTTGTGCATATTATTTTCAGACCTACTTTACAGCTTTCCGTGTTCCTTTTCTTCAAGCTCTCATGTTTTGAAATTGAAGCTTAAAGATAGAGGGGGGGCAGTGCATTTTAATGTAAACCTTGGAAGCCTTCCAACTGTCATAAATTAGTATGTTATTCAAGCAGCTCACACTTGAAAAGTAAGTAGCAGTTGTTACCAAATGTAGGTAAAGCAATTTGATTAGACTGTTCCTCAACATGTATTGCCAATGACTGTTATGCATTAACAGGGGAAGAGTTACGATACACATTGCTCAACATAACTTACTGGGCCAACAGATTGGCCCAGTCACAGTGAACTTGAGCTTATCTGTGCTATAATTTCAGTTTTGCCATGTTCGAGGCCCAGCTTATAGAGATAATTCGACTCGGTCTCGCAGAGATTGTTATTAGAGCGCGTATCTATCACTGGCTTGCACTATTTGCTGTCACACTGCATATCTTTATCTTTGCCAGCTTAAGGCACTCCTGCGACATTACCTCTCTCAGTTGTAAGAGCTTTTCTCACCGCAACTTTCAAGTTCCAGGTGCCCTTCCTTTTTACGTGTCTCCTGTTCAATCTGCTGCTGTCTAGATTGTTCGGAGCTGATGAGAGCATCAAACGGCAATTTTCGCTGCAGTCTCCATCTCTCTCGTTAAGTGGTTATAAGCACGCTCATCTGCTGCTTTAGCTTTCTCTGCCCCCTTCCATATTCTCTGCCAATGGCGGCGCCCACGCGCTGCATAACGAAGGGGCCAGCAGATCCACTTCGGGTGTTTGAAGCCGGAATGTGGTGGACTTGATTTTTTCGCCCCCTGCTGGCGATCACCTTAACTTGAGTTTTCTGTGCCTGACTCGGCCTCCAGAACACACGCTGCGCCCGCACAAGGCGCCATCTATCGCCACGCGCTGTTATCAGAGCACGGGAAAGAAAAGGAAAGGCTGTGTAGCGGAATGCCCGCGAAATGCTCGCGGGCGTGCCTTGGATCCCGCAACGCAAGACTTGAAAATATCTAAAAAAGTAGATGTTCGCAGAACACAATAGTGAAGCCTAAGCACGGCTGAATTGTACGCGCGTCTCTGTAGTCATACGCACCATCTAACGTGTCTACGACGAACGGGATGTAACGTGTCGGCCACCGACCTCCCGAGCATCGCTCACTGCGTCCGCCCAAGCTGCTGTTCCTGCTGGTGTAGTCAACGACGCGCGGAACACGGACTTCTTTCCCCATTGTAGGAATGTTACCGGCAGCAACACAGGTCACCTCTCAAGTACCTCTGACCGGGGCGTCGTCGACGTAGCAGACGGGTGCCCACGAGCCTGGGCTCGTTGATCGGTGGCGAGACGTTGACCTGTGGATGAATGAATAGATGGATATATCCGGCTGCGCCCTTTAGATCGGGTGGTGGCTCAGGCCACCTAGCCAGAATGTTAAGCACTATCACTATATGTTGAAGAATTCAACCTCCTTCGCACCTTGACTGTAGCCACCAATCAGCCTCCTCCTGGTTATTTGTACCAGTTTAAGGTCTATTTTGCCTTCACTGTCGCTAAACCCCGAAGAGTTGAAAAATTTGGCGCTATTATCTTGGACTACAGGGTGGAGCTCTTTACAGAACATTATCAAGTGTTCAGCCATTTCCTCCTTTTCTCCACACACACTACACACTATGTCTGTCTCTGTGTATTTTTCTCGGTACGTCTTGGTCCGCAATACTCCCGTTCTGACTTCGACTATTAATACTATATCAGACTTGGCTATTAATACCATTTTTTCTGCATATATCATTGCTAGTTATAACTGTTCAATGTGTTTTTCTTGCTTGGCAAAAGAGAGGCTGAAGCCGAGTCGACTCTCCTCTAATTTGGCTTCTACTCCCTGTAGATACAGCAAAAATAACAATGGTAAAAAGGAACATCCCTGTCGAAGCCCGCGTTGTATCTCTATAGGTTAAGATACCTGTTCTTCCCATTTTATAACTACCTGTTATAGATACTACTTTATTATATATATTTTACAAAATTAGTTATTCCATCTTCTATATCTAGTGTGTCCAGTATTCATCACAAGTCTTCTTGAATCACACTATCCTAAGTTTCCTTGATATCTAGAAATGCCTGCTAAAGAGTCCTCTGTTCTTTTTCCGCTATTTCAATACACTGCATCAATGAAAACAGATTGTCCTCCAACTTCCTTCATGTACAGAACCCATTTTGTATTTCTCCCAGCACCCCCTCAATCTCCACCCATGCCCTTAGTTTTACTATCTGCATCACCAGCCTGTAAACTACTGATGTCACTGTTATAAGATGGTAGCTGTTTCTATAAACTTTGTCCCCTTTTTTATAGATCATGCTCATCCAGCTTACTTTACACCCATTGGGGGCTTCACCATCTACTATTGCTTTGCTCGCTGCCTCTCTTACTGTTTTATTAGAGTTTGGTTTTAGTTTCTTTATCAGCATAACTGGAATGGCGTCAGGGCCTGTTGATTTGGTATTAGAAACTCTCTTTCTGCCATTTCCTACTGTCGTTGTCCCAGTGCAGCCACTGTGCTAATTGGTCCATCCCCATTCGGTATGGTGCATGAAGCGCTTTCTTGATGTTTAAATTTTTCTGTCATCAATGTTTTTATATATTCCATTACCTCATCCCTTTCTAGTCTGACCCCTTGAACTGTAGTTATGAACCTATGTTTCATGCTTGTCTTGTTATTCAGAGAATTGAAATGGTTTCAAAATTTTGCAGCTGCCTTTGTAACGTTTTTGTTTGCTTCCGTCATTCATTGGGCCCCCTTCTAATCTTTTCACTGATCAGAAAGGACACTATTATTCTGCAACTGAAAAAGTTGTCCCAATTTCTTTTGAGATCATCCTCCGGTTCACTCCTCTCTTTAGCATACCTGTGTTCTTTGGAGGCTTCCTGAGTCCTAATATGGCTCACTTAACATCCTCATTCCACCAGCTCTTGTGTTTGTGTCTCCTTTTCCCGGTTGATTTGACTAGTACCTTAGCAAGCTCAGACTCAAAATATCGAGTTAGATTTGTGTACATCCACTCTGTTTCAATACCCTGAGCGATTATTTTCTCAATCTATTAAGTTGCTATTTCTATTTACCTTTCTGAATGAATATTAGCGTGTGATTGCTCATGCCTCCATTACAATTTCATTTCTCTTCCAAAATTCAGCTTGATACGTTTGTGATCACTACCTAAGCTTCTGGACCCATATTCATCATACATCTTATGTGACAATATTGCGTAAACTATCGTCGACAGCAGAGCCTTACCACCTCCCATGTTATCTTCTTACGCATTTCTCGGCGCTGTTGTAAATGATTAAATGATGGCTTTCACATATATGTACTAGCATTCTGCCTGTTGGGTCAGTATACCCATTTATATCTTCTAGGTGCGCATTCAGACCTCCTAATATAATTGCCTGGAACTCTTCTCCTAAATCGTCAATGTAATTTTACATGCACTTCACCATTTCTTTTTTTCCTCTCTGGCTTTTGCCCCCGTCCACAAGTCCACAAAATCGAGGAGCGTCATCTGCCCGGCCACGCGCGGCGCCACGAGCCAGCTGGACGACCGGAGCACGAAGACGGTGCCTTGCCGAGGTAGAAACTCGCGCTGCTTACGACACGTTGCAGTCCTGGGGCAGAACGCAGGCTGCCTCGACCACCCGCCGTCCTTTTGGCTGTCCTCACCTACCTTCTTCTCTCTAGACGCACCCGCCTTCCAATCTCGCGTGCATGCGCACTCTCCCCGTTTTTATTATCTCCCAATTTGTTTTTCGTTCGCGTTCCGCACGTTCATTTTCTTCTTCCTCCTCTTCGGCTATTTTCTAGGTCCACTCTGACAACATCCTATTCTCGTTTTCAGTATGTACAAACCCTTTTCCGAGAGGATGCACAGGAAGTTTCAATTCGGAAGCATTTCTGAGCTAACTTCGGCAAACTTGATCTATCTATCTATCTATCTATCTATCTATCTATCTATCTATCTATCTATCTATCTATCTATCTATCTATCTATCTATCTATCTATCTATCTATCTATCTATCTATCTATCTATCTATCTATCTATCTATCTATCTATCTATCTATCTATCTATCCGCTTACATTTGGGTGCTCTCGTGATCACCCCCTTACCTTGGCCTGAACCAAAATTAACAAGGGAGGGTAAGATGATTTGAAGAATATGACGTGCTGGCCAAGACTTGAATATAGTCACAATACCGTCGCGTACGTCGTCAAACACTTTCCGCCAGACAGAGGCACATACCCATGGGCTTGTATGTGCCGCTGGTGTGCGGGTATGTGCCAAAGGCAATCGACACTTAGTATCTACCCAGGAACAACGAGAACACACATGGGCAATTGAACGCGCGAGCGTTAAGAAGTACCCGAAATCGGTAACGTCCGCCCGACTAATGCTAATAATAAATGTAAGGGTTTCGGATGGAATCGAACCCAAGCAATCTGCGTGGCAATGAAGCATTTTACCACAGAGCTACGCCAGGTCTCGGAACTACTTTTCGAACAGACGCAAATTTTGGTGAAACGTGAATTGGGGTTGCAGTGCTGGCTGCCCAATTTTATAAACTTCACACATGTATTCCTTTGATACAGCCGTCACGTCGGGTAAACGTCAACTGTGGTTGGTTGCCACGTGCTGAAGTTGATTTATGTAGCACCGTCCACGGTCAGCATTCTCGCCCCGCCGCGGTGGTCTAGTGGCTGAGGTACTCGGCTGCTGAACCCCAGGTCGCGGGATCGAAATCCGGCTGCGGCGGCTGCATTTCCGATGGAGGCGGAAATGTTGTAGGCCCGTGTGCTCCGATTTGGGCGCACGTTAAAGAACCCCAGGTGGCCGAAATATCCGGAGCCCTCCACTACGGCGTCTCTCATAATAATGTGGTGGTTTTCGGACGTTAAACCCCACATATCAATGATCATCAGCATTCTCGCGGATATCAGCACTTCATATCAGCTTTTGGTGGTGCTAATACGCATCTTCCAGTTGGCATAGTTGCGAAGTACAAACAAATGGTTATATATATATATATATATATATATATATATATATATATATATATATATATATATATATATATATGAAGGCCTGATGAAGGCCAGACTCTAGGCCGAAACGTCGAAATAAACCACGTTGTGACCGCTCACGGAGGATCTACTAGACTATATATATATATATATATATATATATATATATATATAGGAAAGACGTGTATACCTAAGGGCTCGTTTTTGCGTGTTTTTACACAATAATAAGAAAATATAACCGACAATAATGCCAAGGAATGTATAGGGGAAGGTATAAGACCAAATTGTAAAGTAAATATGAAGAAAAGTGGGTGAAAAGATAACTTCCCGTGAGCTGGATCCGAACCTGCGACCTTCGAACGCGTCATTCGAAGGATCGCGGACTTCGTGTCAGTCTTTCACCTATGTGTTGCATAGACGTGCATTCGAAGACGCGTGTTATGCGGGCATGCTCCACGCATAATTTGTAGTCTATATCAACGCAGAAACATGGTAAAATAAGCACCGAAAATAAATCTAATATATTTTACTAGAGTTTTTTTGCTGAGAAAAATAAATAGCTAGCGTTCATCTTAAATTCTGGTACTAATGTAGCAGGCAGGCGCATAAAAACTAATGCAACTGCACTTTATTTCACTTCTCAGTTTGAAACGAGCGTTCTCGTTCACGTAAGAGTAAGGAAAAAAAAACGCCAAAAATATTCTTTTCTGATATTACACCTGAAGAAATTGTCACCATAAATTAATAATATATTTACCAGGTTTAAATGGGTTGTACTTCGCTACAACGAAACTGTCCTTTTTGCTTGAATTTGAGTATCGACAATATGCCGGACTATAGACAGTCTCTTTGGCACTGTGAAGTTGACGTGTCTGGTGAACTCCCGCAAAGTTCACCAAAATACCCCAGCACAATGCACAAAACTATTACAAAAACAGAACATTGCTCAGCCACATGAAAACATCGCTGCAGGCCACATAGTGTGGCATAAGCACCAAGTTGCTCTCTGCATCCCATGTAATGAAAGTCCACAATGTATATGATCTGCCAAAATTATCTTGCATATTCCAAGTAGCATATCAAGGAATTGCTATGCAATCTTGCTTACCTTTTTCTCCGAAGGTTTTGCTGCACGCACCAACATGACGAGACCAGCTTTTACTGATTAAGCGCATCTGGGAGTTCATGTTCAGCATCGTGAGCTGTGCTGCTCACTTTAGGACCATTGCCAACGTGCGCATTTGGTTATTTTGAAAAAGTGGGAGTACAGATGAAAAACAGCTGCTAGCGATGCATAATTATGTTATATAATGAGATGCTCAGTACATGTTGTTGACATTTGTTTCAAAACTTTTATTTTTTCACGGTGTGAGAGCACCATGGTTTTGGAAACGTCCCTTTATTTGCGTGGAGTAACACTCCAGGTGTCAGTGACACCCAATCGCTTCCGTCCATCCGTTCCACATTTGATAGTTAGGAACACCGACTGGTTGGTTGATTAATATCTGGAGTTCAACGTCCCAAACCACCATATGATTATGAGAGACGCCGTAGTGGAGGGCTCCGAAAATTTCGACCACCTGGGGTTCTTTAACGTGCACCCAAATCTGAGCACACGGGCCTACAACATTTCCGCCTTCATCGGAAATGCAGCCGCCGCAGCCGGGATTAGATTCCACGACCTACGGGTCAGCAACCGAGTACCTTAACCACTAGATCACTGTGGCGGGGACACCGACTGGTATTGTCTGCATTCCGGTTCTTGTTTTCAAGTGCGATGCCCTCTTTCACTGAGCTTCACGATCAACGTCGCCAGAGGTTTTTTATATTTGTAGCTAATTTGTAAGCACCGATGCATGGTTTTCGCTAAAGTGAATGACGCAAGTACTCCAAGGTTTTCTGACTTTTTGCATTAACGACAATATCGCGATAATAGGTACCTACGTAAAAATTATTTCGTATTCAATCAATGCAGACTATAGTTTCTTCTCCCAAAAAATAAAGAATTCTTTGAAAGTAATTGGTAAAGGGTGGGAGCAACGTCTTCTGCGCCGACTATCATTACCTCCTTTGCATGCATTGACTGATGAGGACTACACAGAAGCTTGCAGTATTTTTTGTCATAGGCGCTTCTTAACCTTTTCTCAGCGGCTCCTGGTTCCAATGGAGTTACGTCGTTCATGTGGAAAATGTTGTGTAAAAAGTCCCGAGAGTACCTAATGGATGCAATAAATAATTCAACAGGAATTTCATGGCTCGCAACTTAATGTTCCGGGTAAAAAGTATGTATTGAATTACATAAGGCCCATTTCACTAACTTCAAATTTTGTAAAGTAATTTGAGAGAATCCTAAATATTCGTATAACACATTTTGTCAACGAGAAATTCCTAATTCATCGCAAATTGACTTCAGATCCACATGCTGTAGGCAGGTTCATATAGGCCTTGAAAGTCACATTGAATTAGCTACGCGTGAGAAAAAAAATATGCTGCGCAGATGTAAACATCAAGCCACCTTTCTATGGCTGATAGGTACGATTGTAACGTTTGAAAGAGCTTTTGAATATCATGTGCTGATTACTCTCCATGTTGCAAAAGCACCTGACACTGTTGAGCCTATAGTGTTATAAATAGGTTGCATAAGCTTGTGGGGTCTCGGCGAGGTGAACGAGCGCCTCGCCACGCCACGCTCTTGGAGTGAACGGACACAGCAGACGCGGTCGGTACAAAGCACACTACATACATACATTTATTAACTAATTTAGACGACGATATCGTCTGCCGAATGATACACAAATTTCAATTAACACGCTACCATACAAACGTAACGCAGTGACACACTAAACACACAATAACATGATAAACACACACTAACACACCCAACACACTAACATATACCCAAGGCGGCGTCGCCAACGCCTGGCTTTCCACGTGGGACTCCGGCGCGAAGCCCGCGGTGCCGAGCACCGGGACCCACGCTACAGACAACCGTTCGCGGCAGCCGCCACGCGCAGAAGAGGCTTGCTCAACTCTCGTCCACTACCAAGGCCTGCCTTCCGCCAGGGACCACCGCCGGCGCTACCACTCTACCAACAGTGGTACTCAAAGCGAACACAACGCCATCTATCGCCCGGCGGTGGTCACCACCAAAATAAAGCCTTGGGGTGAGACACGTGCGCCACGCGGCGCAGACAACTTTACAGGGGGGGGGGGGGGGGTGTCAGCACCCCCACAAGCTTAACTTCCCGAAATAAATACAATCATGAATTGCGGAATTCCTACGCAATAGAACGTTTTATTGCTTCCAAAATAGCATCTCGTCTTCTAGATATGTGCAAACAAGAAGTGTCCCGCGAAGGGCAGATTTTTTTCCAGTATTTCTTATTTTGATAAGCTCTATTTTCCGACATCAAAGCGTCGACACATATTTATATGCTGTGAGAACTGCATTTTCTTAATCAGCACATGATATTCAAAAACTCCTTCAAACGTTACAATCGTACATATCAGCCATAAAAAGGTGGCTTGATGTTTACATCTGCATTAAAATGTCAAGAAATGTTTTTTTAACATTACCATTCGACGACCCTATTCCCATCTCGCTCTTTTATGATAATAATGATGAAATAATCTTATTGTCTTAAATAACTTTATTGTCATCTTCATAGTATTTCTCAAGTAGATAATGTGAAATATATTCCGGTGGGTTAACCCCCACCGGAATATATTTCCGCCAGTTAACCCACCGGGTTAACTGGCGGAACATGGGAGAGGCCTTTGTCCTGCAGTGGACGTAGTCAGGCTAATGATGATAATGATGATGATAATGATGATGATATTCCGGTGGTTTACGACCAATATATTTCTTAGAAGCCGCACACTGAATACGGGAGGTTGGGTAGTGGGATTGTTCAGCGAAATCAGCAATAGTCCGTTAAGTATTCGGGAAAAAAATTGGGCTCGGATCTGCATGGTACACTGCAAATGTCGTCGAAAGACAATAGTGTTGCGTCCAGAGAGAGAGCGAACAAAACATGTATTTGATGTTATGCGCAAGAAAATCGGTGAATAATATTCTGAAAGCACTGCGTTGAAGTGCCTCGAGCATGCAGCGGAGGCGAACGAGCGCATCGAGGCATGGTATACACGAGCGCCATCTGGTATGTATCTTCGAAAACGAATGAAGGCATACGGAGAAAAATGCGTGCCATTCTCGGAAGCGATAAGGCGTAGAGCGCAAAGCGATGGACAGGTGCCACCACAGTGTCGTTTTAGCAAAGCGTTGGTAACACTTGCCTTTTTGAGCATCGCAATGCACTGTCAGCGCAGCGCGTTTAACGCTACGGTCCTTAGAATTCCTTGTGTGTGCCTTCTAAAGTATAAAGGCACACACACAAAACATCGACGTGTTGTTATGGTACCTCAGATATGCGCAATGATTGCTTTTTAGGGGCGAAGCTTTTTATAGCAGCACCCATTCGTACCTCGTAGCCGTTGTAGTGTGTAACAAGTATAATACTTTGACCTCCAAGGTGGTGCCGGTGAGAGATTTCTTCTGTGCGTTGTTGAACAGTAAACGATAGTGATCAATGTACGTGCCAATGACTGCTAAAGGGGAATAAGAGACAGGAGCATTCGGCTTTTAGTAACGCGCATGCTGCGATCCCCATTAGCAGCCATTGGCTCGTACATTGAGCACTATCTGAAAAGAAAGGGTTGCTACGTTATACTCGCTGGGTATAACCTCCTTAGTTTTAGAAAGGTTTACCGAGCGTTGGGCCGCAGTGCCAAGAATACAGTGAACTAGTTAATACCATGAACTCGAGGTGGTTAAAGGTGGGAAGTAGACCCGAAGCGCAAGCCGTAAGAATGTGTGCGTGTGTCACCTCTCGTTTAGTACTTGCAATGTCCGCCGGATGGCGGTGCTTCTATATGGGGAATATATGATGAAAAGATGCGAGATGGTAGTACTTGTAGTCTTGAATAGATGGATGAACGGACACACAGACAGATGCATGGATGGACGCATGAACGGACGCAGGGGCGGATGCATGGACGAACGCAGGGACGGACGCACAAACAGACGCACGCACGGACGGGCGAATGGACGCATGGACGGTCACACGGACGGACGCATGGACAGATGGAAGCAAGAACGAATGGACAGACCAATGCTTCGCACCACTCTCCATCATTCACTGCGTGGATATGCTGCCATTTATATTTGGTATTCGCACAAGTATGAACGCTAAATCTTGAACATTATCGGTGGGCCCTGATGATGGGGTCAGCCGTTGGAGGTATCGGCTGGTGCTGTTTACAGTACCCGGTTCGCGGTAACGGTGGATAAAAAGACAAATGTACAGACAGACAGACCAAAATTTTTCCGTCAAATGTCCCCAAGAAAGACTATCGTACGCCTTAAAAAAAAAAACTCTTTTCTGAGTGTACTGCATGTTTGTTCGCCCCGTGCTAGAGTTGGGGTGCGTTTATAAGCTGGTGCGCCTGCTTATAAGAAGCATCATCTGGTAGTCATCAAGAAAGAAGCCTTGAGACTGTGTTTACATCTTCCAAAGTTAATAGCAATCATTGTATTGTATTAGGTAGCTAGGCAGCTCTATTGGTACCAGTTTTAAATTATTAGCAATACAGTCATTTTTCAGACTGTATGTATGAGTGATATGGCGCTTAGGAACAGTTTTAAAAACATTAGTTTTTTTCCGATAGTTCAACGCAAAAAGTTCTGCCTGCCTGCCTGCCTGCCTGCTTGCCTGCGTGGCTTGATTAGACAACCTCACTCTCTCAACAGCAAACATTTTTACGCTTGTACGCTTTGGCTCTTTTTCCCAAGGAGGCCTGACAATTTATTTGTAGCTGAACATTGAAGTAAGCTCGCATTGAACCATTTTCAGTAAATAATATTTCGAACAGGCAAAGAAGATTCATACACCTGTGAAGAAATGGAGGAAGATTTTTGTTCGTTTATCAAAAGACCAAACTGGTTTGATTAACTTTGTGCTGTGCAGAACGTCCTCGTTGCGGTGGTCAGGCTTGGTATTCTTGTCCCAACGTAAAAGCGGCCCCCAGTCTTGCCCTTATATGGTAGCGAAACATTTTTGCAGAGCCAAATAAATTTTACTATCTATCTATACTTTGCTTGTTTAATTGGGGCCATCCTGTTAAAAGTTGTAGTACGAAATTGCATTGGAAACCATATTGTCCTCATGCTTTTGAACCCAAAAAGGTTCTTCAAATTTGCCGGGGAGGTATCAAATTGTGCCATTTCATTTTACGTTGTCTCGTATTCATGAAGGTGGAGATGGGACATATCTGTCTTGCAGTGATGTATGGTTACTGTAGAAAATAATATTGCTACGTAGCTAACGTATCAGCGGTCAGAAGACGACAACGAGGAAGTGGTCTGTTGGTTGTGCGTGCTGCTTCCATCTTAGCCGGCGCCATACGCATCAGTTTAAATATAGATTTTAAATTGACACACCTCGTGTCATTTTCACGCAACATCTTTGTGGTGGACGTGCTGGGTACTTCCCCGTCTTCATCACGAAGCTCCGCAACGGCCACATCATCATAGGTCCAACCATGTCACAGATTGAACAACCATCGTCTTCGCCACCTGCCCCTACCGTGACTTCTACATACGTCGTTCTACCTCCTGCTCGTGATCCCGGAGTATTTTCCGGTCAGGATGGCGTTGACGTCGACAAATGGATCAACCGGTATGAACGGGTCAGCGCAAGCTATAGGTGGGACCCGACTCTTATGCTTGCCAATGTGCTTTTTTACCTCGATGGCCCACCGCGAGTGTGGTTTGAGACGCACGAAACGGAGATTACGAGCTGGGACTTCTTTAAAGAGAAGATCCGCGACCTTTTTGGCGACACCGTTGGGCGGCAGATCGCAGCGCGGAATCAACTGGCGGCTCGTGCACCGACGTCGACGGAGTCGTACGTCGCGTACATTCACGACGTCATTGCCCTATGCCGCCAGATTGACGAGCACATGAGTGAGTCGGAGAAAGTGACCCATGTGCTGAAAGGCATAGCAGACGACGCATTTAATCTTCTAGTTTACAACAACGTTGCCACTGTCGACGCCATCATTAAAGAGTGCCGGCGGTTCGAAGAAGCCAAGAGCCGCCGTATTACTCAGCGATTCACCCGGCTGCCCAACACGGCCGCGACCTCATCGTGTGAAGCCGCCCGCCAGTCCCCCATGTGTGACAACGTCACACGCATTGTTCGTCGAGAAATCGAAGCCGCCTGTCCGGCTCCTCCTCAGCCACCCGTTTTCACAACGCTCGCCTCTGACCAACAACAGCCGTCAGTGGCGTTAATACAAGCTGTGGTGAGGCAGGAGTTAGCGAATCTCGGACTTCCATCAGCATGTCCCTTGACTCGCCTTGAAGCCCCGTCCTACTCCCGAGGACACGCTCGCCGTTCATCTCCAACAATGCCCTTCCGTAACCCTTCGGAATGGCGAACACCCGACGACCGGCCTATTTGTTTTTCCTGCCACCAGCCTGGGCACGTTTCTCGCTATTGCCGCCGCCGTTGGTCAAACCAACGTTCAGTCACCGCACCCTTCAGTTTCTATTCGTCGTCATCTTACGAGCCTTCCACTGACGCCCCTTCGTCCGGTCGCCGCAGTTCTCGCTCCCCGTCGCCGCTACGTCGCCAATCCCGCTCTCCGCCACCTCGGCGCTTTTCCTTGCCGAGCTTCTCTGGACGACTGCAGCAGGAAAACTAGATATTGCAGCTTATAGAGGTGAAGCTGCAATACCAATGACGGCCGAAAATCCTCTACTGACGCTTCCCACGCACCATAGCCTGCTTGAAGTACAAGTCGACTATGTTCCTGCGACCGCCCTCATTGACACAGGTGCGCACCTGTCTATTATGAGCGCTTCTCTACGCTGCCGCTTACAAAAGATTATGACGCCATCTACGACGCAGGCAATACGTGTTGCCCATGGTGCTACTGTACCAGTAATCGGAATGTGCACTACTCGTGTCAGCATTGCCGGTCGTCACGCCGTGGTCCTTTTTGCCGTGCTAGCCTGCTACCCTCATGACCTCATACTTGGCTTCGATTTCCTTTCGGCACACTTGGCCTTAATTGATTGTTCGTCTGGTAGCCTCAGCCTTGATCTACTAATCTTTGCTGACTACTCTGCAAAGCCCACCAGCCGCTTGAGCCCAACCACTTTCGTTCGCCTGCCACCTCGAGCCGTCACGTACGTGTCTTTGTCATCGACCCCTCCCGTTCCTGACGGTGATAATATCGTTACGCCAATTACTGACGTTCGGCTGACGCGCAGTGTTACTGTGCCCTATACCGTCGCGACCATAGCGGATAACTGTGTGTTACTTCCGCTCCTTAACTTTGGTTTCACCCCTCAAGTGTTGCCCTGCCAGATGTCTCTAGCCCAGCTAACTGCCATAACAGAGGACGATGTCAGTGTTGTCGTTGTATCTGCTCTTAATCGAAGCGCAGTCTCATGGTCACCCAGATCAGACGATGCTATTTTTCGAAACATGATTGGATCGGAGCTGTCGCCTCACCAGGCCGACGCCCTCTGCCAAGTTTTGGCCTCATACAGTGACATTTTTGACACTCACGATCGTCCCTTGGGCCAGACTAAAATTGTCACTCACCGAATCAACACTGGTGACTCTGCGCCCATTCACCGTCGGCCGTACCGCGTGTCAGCGTCTGAGCGAGAAGTGATTCAGAAAGAAGTGGCCAAAATGCTTACGAAAAACGTAATCGAACCATCAACGAGCCCCTGGGCATCTCCCGTGGCATTAGTGAAACAGAAAGACGGCTCATGGCGTTTCTGCGTTGATTATCGCCACATCAATAAAATTGCCAAAAAAGACGTGTACCCTCTACCACGCCTTCACGATGCCCTTGATTGCCTCCATGGCGCCACCTTCTTTTCATCTCTCGACCTCCGATCTGGCTACTGGCAAATTGCTGTAGATGAAATGGACCGAGAAAAGACCGCCTTCGTTACCCCTGACGGTCTTTACCAATTCAAGGTCATGCCATTCGGGCTCTGCAACGCTCCAGCGACCTTCGAGAGAATGATGGACACGCTCCTACAAGGATTTAAATGGTCGACATGTTTGTGTTACCTGGACGACGGGATCATTTTCTCACCTACATTTGCAACCCACCTTGAACGCCTTTCGTCCATTCTATCCATATTTCGACGGGCCGGCCTGCAGCTCAATTCCTCCAAGGGCCACTTCGGTCTTCGTCAGATTACCGTATTGGGTCACCTTGTTGACGCTGCCGCCGTACGGCCAGAGCCGGCGAAAGTACGTGCTGTAACAAACTTCCCAGCCCCACGCTCTGTCCATGATGTTCGCAGTTTTGTGGGCCTTTGCTCCTACTTTCGCCGGTTCGTGAAAAACTTTACGGCACTCGCCCGGCCACTCACCAACCTTCTCAAACAAGACGTCCCATTTTCTTGAAGCTCTCCTCAAGCTGACGCCTTCTCTCAGCTAATCACTGCGCTAACGACACCTCCTATTCCTGCACATTTCGACCCCGATGCTCCCACAGAAGTGCGAACAGACGCGAGTGGTCACGGAATTGGTGCAGTTTTGGCACAAACTCAGTGGGGCAACGACCGTGTAATCGTGTACGCAAGCCGTCTGCTTTCTAAGTCTGGACGCAATTATTCTATAACAGAACGGGAATGTCTCGCTCTTGTTTGGGCGGTTTCAAAATTCCGTCCTTACTTGTATGGCCGCCCTTTCCGCGTCATCACAGATCATCACGCGCTGTGTTGGCTTTCTTCTCGGAAGGACCCCACTGGACGACTTGGTCGTTGGGCATTACGCCTACAGGAGTATTCCTACTCGGTTGTTTATAAGTCTGGACGTCTCCATCTGGACGCTGATTGCTTATCCCGCTACCCTGTTGATCAGCCCGACGAACCAGACATCGAGCCTAGCCTCAGCGTCATGTCAATCTCCCAGTTTCTCCAGATGCGTGATGAACAACGTCGTGATGCTTCTCTGCGACAACTTATTGACCGTCTCGAATCTGCTCTGAACGATACGTCACTTCGCATGTACGTCCTCCTGAATGGCACGCTGTACCGTCGTAGCCTCCAGCCAGATGGCCCTGAGCTCCTTCTTGTCGTGCCGAAAAATTTGCGTTCAACCGTGCTGCATGAGCTTCACGATGAACCAACTGCTGGTCATCTGGGTGTATCTCGGACGTACGACCGCGTGCGTCGCCGCTTCTTTTGGCGCGGTCTCGTCCGGTCCGTTCGCCGTTACGTGTCCTCCTGCGATAAATGCCAACGTAGGAAGCGACCTACTGCGCCCCCGGCTGGACTTCTTCAACCGATCTCCATCCCAACCGAACCTTTCTTCTGTGTTGGTATAGATCTTCTCGGTCCTTTTCCCGAGTCGAAATCGGGCAACAAGTGGGTTGCCGTTGCTATAGACTACGCGACTAGGTATGCCATCACTCGAGCGCTCCCCACCAGCACCGCCACTGACGTTGCGGACTTTTTGCTCCACGACGTCATCCTACACCATGGCGCTCCTCGCCAATTACTCACGGATCGTGGCCGCGCATTTTTGTCCCGTGTGATCGACGATCTTCTGCGCTCTTCCTCGAAGCACCACAAGCTGACCACTTCCTACCATCCCCAAACAAATGGCCTTACCGAACGGCAAAATCGGACCCTAACGGACATGCTCGCGATGTATGTGTCCTCCGACCACCATGACTGGGACCTGGCGCTACCTCACGTGACCTTCGCGTACGATTCTTCGCGCCACGATACCGCTGGTTATTCACCCTTTTATTTGCTTTATGGCCGTGATCCGACGTTACCACTCGACACCTTACTTCCAACCACTACAACGCCGTCAACCGAATATGCACGCGACGCTATTGCTCGTGCTGACTACGCACGTCAGATCGCCCGCTCTAGACTTTCCGCTTCGCAAGCCACCCAGAAAGCCATCTACGACAGCCGGCATGCTGACGTTCACTTCTCACCCGGCTCTCTTGTTTTCCTGTGGTGCCCAGTTCGTCGAGTTGGCTTATCAGAGAAGTTATTGTCTAGCTACATGGGTCCTTACCGTATCATCCACCAGGTAACCGACGTCACCTATGAGATTATTCCTGCATCTGAGACCACAAACCAGCCTGCAACAAAACCCAGTGATGTTGTGCACGTCAGCAGGCTAAAACCTTACCACCTGCCTACTGAAGGCCGTAGTTAATGTGCACCGAGATGGCGCTTTTACCGCCGGGGGGTAATGCTACGTAGCTGACGTATCAGCGGTCAGAAGACGACAACGAGGAAGTGGTCTGTTGGTTGTGCGTGCTGCTTCCATCTTAGCCGACGCCATACGCATCAGTTTAAATATAGATTTTAAATAGACACACGTCGTGTCATTTTCACGTAACAATATATTGCTGGTTCCAACCTTTACCCCTACATTGATTTACAAATCTTGCTGGCTTAGATTGGACTGGTGTCATATAAAGAGGTACGTCGCGAGTGCATGCATTTCTTTGCATACTCGTCCTTGTGTGAATGTCATCGAAGTGTGCGAATTATTAAAGTAGAATGTGGCCATTCACTAACAGATGGGACAGTTTCGACCTTCACTTTCAAAGTAGGACTTGATAGCGTATTACGGCCTCATACGAGTCGGCTTCTCAATCGCCTGACTGGTTTCGCAGATCACTGAACACTTCGAATTAGCCACATAAAAATAAATGTCTGTGCGCATGTATGATAATAATTCTGAGCCCTCATCAGCGTTCTTGTTTGGTATTGTCTTTGTTTATTTCGATTCCTTTCTTTCTCTGTTTAGGCACTCTTTTCTGTTTCTCGATCTTTTTAAACTTTCCTTCCCTCTTTTATTCTCTCTCAGTATTTCTTGCTTCCCCTTGGTCTTTTGATTGTCAATTTCTATCGAGCTCGTTTTTTTTTCTTTTTCACAATTTTTCTTTTTCTCTCTGTCTACTAGTTCTTATATATCTTCAGGGGGTTGCAGCGTAGATGAAGGCACCCGTCAGCCTATAAAAGATGAAACTCCCTAATTGGCCGAACTTGTGGCCGGGAAACAGAACTTCAAACTACAGAAAGCACGCTGCAATCAGTGCACGCTGTGCGCTGATTGGGAGGAACAGAGTGTCGGCCATTGATAAAACTTACAAGTAGTAACACGCTTCGGCTTTAACACATGTGCTATCAGAAAATCCAAATCCAGCCTTATTGCTGGTGATACCATAGGCTGTGAAACAAGCTTCACTGTACGCATCCTGCGCTCAAAACGGTACTACAATCACAAAGGTTTTCGAGCATTGAGCCACTCTTTTCACCAAGCATTACTGACAATATTTTGGGGTGTAAACCAAACTCAAAAAACTTTAAAGCAAGAAAAAAGCACCTTGCATTACACTGGTTTACCCTCTGCCATCTATATTCTTGTCCTCCTTGCTCTCACTCTCCTTTTCCTTAGATATATTATACTACCCATGTTAAGCTCCGCTATCGTGCCTGAATAATCATGCCATTACGATGCTCACCTTCGGAGTGCTGCTGCGTATGTTTGAATGCCTCCACGCAAAGAATAATTTCTCAACAAAAGTACCAGATTTTTGATAAATCACTTTGTTTCTCTCTCTCTCTCTCTCTGCACTTGTTATCTCACTCAGCAGTGTAATTGCAGGCCTCGCCGTAACAATGAGTGCGGGTGGTCTGGAAAAAAGTGCAAGATAAAAAAAAACTGAGAGAGCACATTCGGCTTCACAATGATGATAGTTTTCTGTTCACATACGATGGGCTAACCGTCCGCTGACCTATATTCGACATATAAAAGGGGGGTTAGACCTGTGAGCTTCGTTCTTGACATGTGAACACCATAGCGATATTATTTTTATATTGTAAACAACAATATACCCACCTGGGAGAAAATGGAGAACGATGCGCCCGCTCTGCTCTGGTGGCCTCACTCAAAAAGGTTTGTACCAAAGCAAATACATTCGTTTTCCACCGTTTTCCTCTGGTAGGTGCCGGACGAAAAAACCGGAGGACAAAGGGGCCAATCTCATGATTTTCCTCCCATGATTGATCCAGATATGATCCGGCACATCGCTTTTGCCCCGGTGGATGCTCCCCAGTTGCTCCCCCTTATCCCTTAACGGCATTCATTGGTTGTTCGAGGATTGACGTAGGCAGCCTGGCCCCCGGGAGGCCGTTCCCCACAAAGCAACATGGCGCAGACCAAGCCGGTGCAATGAGCACTGTGTGAAGCGTTGGGCCACGTTCGGGAAAAAGAAATCGTTCTGTGCACATTCTGGATATCACAAGCGACCACAAGCAGCAACGAAGATTATCATCGACAGAAGAAATTTGTGTGAACGGTAAACGTGAGATGGTTCCTGGCAGCGAACAAAACTTTGTGATCTCCCGAGTGGTGAAAGACTCGAAGCCGCTGGTGCGGTGCAAACCTGGTGAGTTGAGCTCTTCTTGAATTATCTCTATCGTCTGAGTTATAAGTCATGTAGAGCTAAGATAGGTAATGTTGAATTGATGACGAAACAAGTTATCAATACTTAAATAGGCGAATTTTACAGAACGTCAGTAAACGCCAGCGGAAGTTCCGACAATGCATTGCTTGGCCTACGAGTATTTTTCTTCACATAACTTCGGTAATTTTAATCACACCACTCTAATATTTGGAACGTTTATAAGATATGCAATAATAGAAAGTTTTATTCTCGTGGGGTGATTCTATAAACAGGTAATAATTGTTATAAGTAAAGCTAACAGGTCAAAAATCTTTCTGTTATTGTCATCATACAAAAACGGTGACGTTTGTCCGCTTTCCTTATTAACAAACACCGACGGAGGTCTACCACTGCGTATAAATCGTTTTGATCTATCATGTAAGCTGTACTAATAAAACAATAACTGAAATCAGCGTTAATTCTTTTTAAATGTAGTGGATTGAGCTAATGGTTTGGTGCGGACATTTAGAACATATACACGCACTCATTTTGGTTAAATTTTATCATTGTATAAGTGTTATTTAAGATATTGACCTTCGGGGGTCGGCCTGCTTTTCGGACAAGAAAGAGAGAGAGAAAAGCAGCTGACAAGACCAGTGGCGAGCAATGCATGAAGAAGGAATGATCGGGTCACGTATTTGGAATTGCTGGTCCCGCATCGCACGATAGAGGGAAAAGAAAGAGTGCGGGGAGGACGCCAGCGCCAGCGTCAGGATTGCTCGCGCGCTATTGGTTCCTCTCAGTAGGTGACGTCCTGGTGACGCACGCACGCGCCCGTGATGGAATGTGCGGAGTTTTCCGGCTGTTCCATTGTACTGAAGCACCCACAACCTGCCGCCACACTCTTTCTCTATTTGCCCCTTCTGCCTTTCTGCATCCCTCGTTCCCTCTAACTGTAAGAGCTGAGCCGAAGCGTGCTACCAGCAAGAGTTGCAGATGAATGACTGCTTTTTTGTTTTATTCAATCAACCACTACACCATACGTGCCACTGCTGGTGTGGTCGACGCTCATGTGCGAATTAAAGTTCGAAATTACCATCTAACGTTCGATCACAGGCATCGCACTTCTGTCATACACCAAACTACCCTCAATTGACCTTGCATAAACGTGATTCCGGCTGTCAGGGCAGAAGCCCAGACGCTCACATCTAAATTAGACGCCAGCACATCAAACGTGAAGCGTGTTTCGGTCAACGACGCGGTTCCGAATGACATGGAAGCCTCGCGCACATTTATGTGCAAAATAGATGCCAGTTCGGCCTGCCCATCTGACGTGAAGTGCCTCCTCGTCGACCTCTGCACGGACGGATGCGCACGAGTGACTCGCCAGCTATAGTAAAGCAACTAATACGACGATCTATGTCTGTCGTATTAGTTGTGATCCACGTCGTATTAGTTGCCTCACTGCTGTCTGTGCTAAAGGCGTCGTGGAGGCACTTCACGTTGACAGTCGGAACCTCTTCGCTTATTGAAATTATCACCGTGCTATCGCCATCTTATCGAAACCCCTTCGCTCGCACCCTCGCCACACGGTAGCGATCCATCCAAGGCACCGAAGGGGCAAGGGTGCTTCTGCACGATGGAACAGCCGTAAACACTTCTCTGTGTTTCCGTGACTCGGCTTACTGTCGTAACTGTAGGCGTGTCTTCGGGAAATCGGCGACTGAGCGAAAATTCTCCCCCCATGTCCTTGCTTCAAACGACCACGAAGGGGGCAATCTTAGGGGAGTTAACAATGCCCTATCCCAAGCTTCCGGAGCGTCTAAATAGGCAGCTCGAGCACCCAACGGAAGTTTTTTCTTCGCTACCCTATTGTGTATCCCCGACCCCGTCCCTCGTTACCACGGACTATGGAGGGGGCTGCACCACTTAGCCAGAGAAGGACAATGGCAGAGCTGAGACCATGGCTGAAAAGGAGGTGCAGGTATGCATGTTAAGTCAGTGTCGCTGCGTCACCAGCGCGCGCGAGCAATCCTGACGCTCGCACTAGCATCCTCCTCGCACTCGTTTTTTCCCTCTTTCATGCGATGCGGGACCAGCGATTCCAAAGACGCGGTCGTGTCGCTAGGCAAAACAGATTGTTTAGCTTAGAAGAACCGAGGGTTGGGAGAGTTGGCTGTTCATTGTAAATGAAGTTTCGCGCAAAAAAAGGGGGGGGGGGGTAGAAGATGAACGATGGCACAAACAGCTCTTTTTGTGTCCATATTTTGCGCGAAGCGCCGTTATTAGGTGTTGTAGGACGCCCGATATTTCTGTGGAAGAAGGGGAATGAGGCAGGAAAGGTGAACTCTTGTTTCTTCAGCCCGTTTGACCGCACAGCTTGCCGTAGGACGGAGGGGCATGGTTATGAGAGTAAGAGATAAAAGAGAGGGCGCCGTCTCAAGAAACAAGCCATATTTTCTGTGTTCATCATGGAAGACAGTAGTGCCACGCTGCAGCATTTTTTTTTCTCTTTTCAGTTCGGCTAGATTCACCGGGAATGTAGCTTTATTTTTTTTTTTGGGGGGGGGGGATAAAAGTTTTTTTGACCAAACCAGTGAAACTCAAAATGTTCGCTGTCCAGTTCACCTTCTCTCTGAAAAAGAAAACGCTTGTTTCTATCTCTCTTTTATGAACAGAGCTCGAATACCAGAAGCAACAACGCTGGCCTGTGAACAAGACTGGGGAAAAGAGAAATCCTCCAATCCTGGTGACCTCGTCGGGACGCTTCTATGAATCGCCTTCCATCACCTCCGACGTTTGCACGTACTTGTAAGCTTGGTAAACTTGTTGACCTTCCCTCATTTCTGCCAGTATATGATGATATATGATGAAAATAGAGTTGGCATAGGCGGCGGGATGTTAGTACCTTTATTGCTAAGGAGTTTTGTTACGCAGTGGTGAGCTTTTTTATTTAGTCAATGAGGCTGTTTGTTTTGAATCAATACATGCCTATGCAAGAATTATACTTTGAAAAATGTTCACTACGACAAGTAGTAAAATAGAATGGGCAGTGATAATTAAAAAAAAGAAACAAAAAGCAGTGCGACTTCTCACAAGGATTACATTACAAAGCAGAATGAAGGTATGCTTTTTTAAGACAGGCAACAAACATGCAAACTATAGCGGTCTAACTTGCTTGAAATATGAGGATAAGCACAATCAAAAAAGCACGTGTAATATAAGCAATATTACCTGATAAAAATAGGAAATGATCTGGAGACCCATTCCTGACGTTGTCTTCGATAGTACGAATGTTCGCTCATTTTAATGGAAAAAATGCTTTCGAATGTTTAGCAAGAGTAGGGCTACTAGTCAATTTAGAAATATTTGTGAAACTTTCATTCGTTTTGAACTTTGTTCACGTCAAGGAGGTGTGTTTTTATTGCTTACCGGCTGTTTTACACCGGAGTACATAGAATCGACCCTGATAATGCACGCTGGTCCTGTGTTTTTGTGCTTGTGTGGTTGCTTTATGGGGCTAGTTACTCTCGCGTACTCGCAGAATGTACTAAATTTACCAAGTACCCACGGCTGGAGTGTCCTCTGATTTCGTGATGCTTGCGTGATTTGCAGTTATCATGTGTAAATGTTTTTTTGCTCAGTTATGCAGGGGGCAATCAGCTGAACCCCCGGGTTGTCAATAAAGCTGATGAATAGTCCTTCGGGGATGGTGAACAGTTGTTCTCGGCGGCCACGCTTTCTTCGTTTGTCGTGGATCGTTTTAGAGCATTCTGGGCTTCATTACAAAGCACTGCGCTTGAAACTTGAGTTCTGTTGCTTTCATGTGATCTGTCTTCTTTTTTTCTTTTTGATGGCTTTTTGCATGTTTGTTCTTCTCCCAAATGATGGGCATCAAACCAGAAATAGCAGCTTATTTGAAATAAATAAAAAAATAAGAAGTCAAGTGTTGTCTTGAATTTCATCTGCTAGATCACTGTGGAAATAAATACACAGCAACTTTGCATGCGCTTGAAAGTTGAGTTCTGTTGATTTCATGTGATCTGTCTTCTTTTGTTTTCTTTTTGGTGGCTTTTTGCATGTTTGTTCTTCTCCCAAATGATGGGCAACTAACCAGAAATAGCAGCCTATTTGAAATAAATAAAAAATAACAAGTCAAGTGTTGTCTTGAATTTCATCTGCTAGAGCACTGTGGAAATAAATACACAACAACTTTCAGTGCTTGCTTCAGAATTGAGAATTCCTTCATATAATTGACGCGTGACACGATCAGCATAGAATAAATAAGCAGAGAAGCAAGCACTTTTTAAAATAAACTGATACATCTGACTAAAATTCCGTCCGGACGAAGTCAAAACATTCGTAAAATACCCTGCATGTGCTCCGCGAAAGCTCCTGATAGCGGGAGCACCCCTAGTTTGCTCCCGAGTTTGCTAAAAATGCTCCGGAGGTTTCACGTATTAACTCCGGCCAGCCGGAGTGAAACGTCAGTAAAAAAAGCTTTCACGGCACCACGCAGTTACTCCGGCTGGCCGGAGTGAAGTATCAATGAGAAATGCTCCGGATGTGCCACGCAAGTGCTCCGGTCAGCAGGTTTAAACACTTTGTTGCGGAGGTCTGAAACAAAAATTACACCAAATAAGGAGGTCGCTAAAGGACAAGCGTTTAACTCCGACCTCAGAGTAATTTTTTTACAGTGCATAGTGCGTACTGAGTGCAAATCAGATCGTATCTGTCAAGGTTTCGCATACAGCTCCACCTCTGTGTAATGGGTAGCATGCTGTAAATCATGGGTACGCGTGAAATCTCTTCCAACAGTTTATGCACCCACTACGTGGCCTTAAGGGAAAGGCGCAGTAACGTGTGTGCTTTTGTTGTCGGTGGCCCGCTTTAAATCGTGAATACATGATAACCACATGCATGTTCTAACATCCGATCGCAATGTACGCTTGTGCCACGTAATATTACAGCGGTGTTACATGTTGCAATGTGAAGTATGTATATGGAACGCGGGTATTTATAAAGCATGCAATTTACTTTCAGCCATTTTGAGGCCGAAGTTATTTGCAAGCAGACACGTGACTGTGTGATAGAGCACTTGCGTGCCACGCAAACGACCTTGGCTTGATTCTTACTCAGATTAATTGATTGAATGATATGTGGGGTTTAACGTCCCAAAACCACCATATGATTATGAGAGACGCCGTAGTGAAGGGCTCCGGAAATTTCGACCATCCGGGGTTCTTTAACGTGCACCCAAATCTGAGCACACGGGCCTACAACATTTCCGCCTCCATCGGAAATGCAGCCGCCGCAGCCGGGATTCAAACCCGCGACCTGCGGGTCAGCAGCCGAGTACCTTAGCCACTAGACCACCGCGGTGGGGCGCTCTTACTCAGACTCCGAAAGTTTTAATTGTTTGTTTTATTTGCATATTTCTTGATTTCTCGGTCACGCACAAGATGGTTTCTCGCTCACAAACAATGACGCTGACACCGACGCCGAAGCGCAATTTCTGCGAAGCGGGCTCAACAACGCTGTCGCATTAAAGGTTTTGTCCACTATTAGGTGAGACAAAAAGTAATTAGTCCTGAAAGCCGCCCTGGATAATAGGTTTACACAGAGAAATTCCAAGTCAAGGGACCTTTACTGATTAATGAAGATACTTGGACACAATGTGAGCCTAACATGGGAGATCTTATTTTTACCCCGTGAAGCTCTCGTGAGCCAAAATCTCCCTCAGTAAAATGGTAGCGTAGTATGGATCGATGGAAGGCATAATTCGCCAGCTCAGACAGTTAGAGTGAAGATCGCGCTGCTCGAGCATGTCCGGCGGGTGGCAAAGGGCAGGGGAGCCCCGTACGCACGCACTCAAACTCCAAGATGCCCCTTCCCTTTTTCCGTTAATCTAAGTTCCAACATTTTCTGGTAGAGAGTTTAATACCAAGCACACGTTTGGCCGGACGTGCGACACGCCTTCCAGGGTATCGTTCGAGGCGTGGATGACTGCTCGAAAGAAAATGGTAGACACCATCCCGTGCCATCCGACAACCAAGTCCTACGGAAGACCACAATGACGAAATTGGAGAACTCCCAGCGCAGGTTATGTGCAAATGTTTCTCATCTTAGAGCCTTCTGTGAAGTGTGAATGACGTATTTAGATACAACTTTCAGAACCATTTGTGCTATATAAGACGGACGTGTTAAGGCAGTCGGTGTCTGTATAACATGCCCATTAAGAGCTGCAATTTGCGTCAGAGATCACGTATATTGAAGGCGAACGTAATCTGAACAAGTATCATACACACGGAAATGTCTCTTTGAAATGATATTTACTTAGTGTATTCAATTCAAAGCGTCAAATTGTATTGAACGCAAGTCTAATATTTTTGAGTCACAGAGATTTGACCTCGACGTAAGAAGGAACTGCTTTTATGTTGAAATAAGCAAGACAAGGTATGATGCAAACAAAAATGAAACTTAGTATCAAAGCAAGAGTGGCGAACATGAAGGTGCATTTTCTGATTTTTTTATATTGTTTCGTCATGAAACTAAACAAACGATTGCCTATGGCCTGACTGCCGTTGATTAAAAAAGCTTGATCAGATCAAGTTCACTATTTGACTGTTCATTTTCCGCCGGTTTGACTTCTTGCTTCCTGAATGTCCGGAGCGTCAGAATGTAAATAGTGGCTATTCTGTCTCATGGGACACGCTTTTTGGGTTGCCATAAACCTAGTTGGACATTCACTGTCGTGTGATATTCTATGGACCATGGTGCCGTGTTTGGGGCCGTACGTCGGGTGAGGTTAGTGCAATGAATCGGCATGGCGTCTTTTTTTTGCTCCCCGGAGTTCGTGTTCTTTAAAAAATTACCATCAGATGGTAATATTTTTGTTGCTTTGATGTAGCCAAACACAGTAGATCATACATCCGTCTGGCAGTAACCCAAGGAAGTGCCGCCAAGTGATACAATTACTCTACCATTTACTACTATTTTCTTATGTATACCTTAGGACTTCTGAAAATGCTTTTTGTTGATAACAATAGCAACAAGAGATTAAAAATAATTGTTCAGTTGTTTCAATTTAATTGCAAAAAGTGCACCACGGGGATGCCTTCAGTGCAGCTTTTTAAAGTATTATTTTCGTTGTGGAACTGCGCAGTGTATTCTGATAGAAGGATACCTTTTAACTGGCAATATACACACAACTATTTATCCCAGCAATATCTTTTGCGTTCAAAATATTTGACCTTATCTAATAATAACTTACCTATTTCATATTGCAAAGAAGCCTCTCTGAAGTTTAACGCTGTAAGGTCGTATAAGGTGAAACTTAGATGATAGGTCCACTCAGGGATACTGCCGCTATAGAGTCCACCATTTCGTTTGTATATAATATATGGCGGCCAAGCACCCAGAGAAATGCAGGTTTTGTACATTTTTCTGTGTTCAATGACGAAACGTATACACCAGTTCTACATTTGCTGCTGCAAAAAGTGTAGTCGTGACGTATGCTGACGTAATCTGTTTGTCTTTGCGACATCACTGCCTTTGTAGCTTCCAGTGCACTCACCAGGACGAGAACACAGAGAAAGTGGTAGTGGCGAGACATGACAGCGCCCTGAAAGATGTCTAGAGCGCATACGCGTGGATTGAGGTGCAGATATTATCAACAGTATAGAAGCTAATAATAAATTGTTGTTTGGGACGCGTGTTTCTCACTCGCCTGGCGCAGCCGAGAGTCGCATCTTAGACGAGTACA
The DNA here is from genome assembly GCF_013339725.1 of Rhipicephalus microplus. Lineage (NCBI taxonomy): Eukaryota > Metazoa > Arthropoda > Arachnida > Ixodida > Ixodidae > Rhipicephalus > Rhipicephalus microplus. The sequence goes on from NC_051169.1 coordinate 140,866,670, forward strand.
GTCTAATCATGGTAACGTTTGCAGCACATTGTTATGGCAAAAAACTTATAATTTACATGTTGCATGAGTGTTAAATCAGCTCTATCTGTGTTTTTTTACAGTTTGCGCTCACATAGCGGTTACATTGACGACAGCAGGTCATACTTAAAGCTACAGCAGCATGATATTCTTAGTAACATTTTGTGGAATGGAAGTTCATTGATAAAAGTGCCACATCGCGATTTCTCTAGCTTAAGTGTGGCTTTAGCAATAAAACAGCGGGTAATATACACATGGAGCGCACCTTTGCGGCAGGAAAACAAATTCGAGCAGCCGCAATTTTATATTCCGGGATACTTTGACAAACGGTAATGGGGTATGAATTCAAACAGCAGTTCAATAAACTGAGTTCGCTCCCAAAAAAGATCTTTCGGAAGTGACATGAAATCTCAACAGACCTGGCCTGAAGCACCTGAAAAATACCTGGGTTATGTTCGTTAAACATTTGTGCTTAACAACTTGTAAAGTTCTTCTAATATTGATTTCGTTACTAAACAGCGAAACAAATCCATTTGCCTCGCGAAGTTTCCCTGGCGGAAAAGAAGATACATCAAATGGTAGATGGCAATACCATGAAGCATACAAATGTCGTTTTATTGCTCTTTATGAAGATGACAATGTTTTGTTATACAGATACCTTCATTTTAAAAGGTCTTGCGACGGGTCAACTCGGCACCTCTGCTTGGCGCTGTGCTGAATTGTCCTGATGATGGCGTCAGGTCGCTTTGATTCGTAAAGCAGCTGGCCGCCGACTGCCTCATTCTCATCGGCATAAAGGATTTTACTCGCTAAACAGCAAAAATAGTGGCGCTGTGTACGAAAGCGACGAGTTTTTTTAGTGAACCGCATCAGATTTGCTTCAAGTTGAATAAACTGTATAGCGAGGCTGAAGTTTATTTATTTACATTTCACCTACATCGCCGTGAGGAATTACGCAGGGGTGGTACACATAACAATTTGACTACACAGTTTTCCATCGAAACAATAGATTGAACAAATAAAACAGCACTCAAAATATTTTGAAGAGAAAAAAATAACACTAGAATATTGGTGAGTGAAAACAACGTCACAGTCATGCATTTGTAAACACCCACACGCTTCGAGACAGCAAACAAGTCTTAGTGGCAGTGATATTGTAGGAGTTGTTACAATGAAGAAAAAAGGATTCATTATCAGTTTCATTGACGAGATCATCTGGTAGACGGTTCCATTCCTGTATTGTTTTTAGGATAAAAGAACTATCGAAAGAGTGGGTTTGTAACGGTATTCTAGTATTTTTCGTGAATGGTCTTGACGATTAGAGACGTACGTTGGTGTGAACAGATAATCAAGAGGGTAATGGACATTTCTAATATAATATATACAATGAAGAAATTTAAGCCTGAGTTTCTGCCTCCTTACCATCAGTGTCTCCCATTTCAATGCTCGTTTCATTTCTGTGATGCTTGCAAAGGAATTATAGTTGTTGCTAACAAATCTTGCTGCTTGGTTTCGAACTTTTTCCAATGCGTCAATGAAGTATTGCTGATAGGGATCTCAGATTACGCAAGCATACTCTAGAATAGGTTTTACCTACATGAGATAAAGGGTTTGTTTCACGGTCTGTGAAGCTTGCTGAAAATTTCTGCGTATGAAGTGTAGCATCCGGCCTGCCTTAGTCACAGTTATGTCATTGTGTTTATTCCACTTGAAATTGTCGGAAAAATAGACGCCCAGGTACTTGTAATAGGATTCATTGCTAACTATTGAATTATTTATTTCGTATGTTGTGTCTAGTTTACTAATCCGGTTGGTGAATGATACACAGCAACATTTATGGACGTTTAGACTCATTTTCCATTTTTGGCACCGCGTTGATATTCGGTACACATCATGCTGCAGAATTTCAGTATCCTTGTGCGATTTAATCACTCTAAACACTACACAATCATCTGCGAATAACTTAATGTGAGAGGTAATACCATCGACTATGCTATTAATATAAATCAGGACAAGCAAAGGTCTTAATACGCTCCCTGTGGTACACTGGACGTAACGGTTACCGCAGATGATTTTGATCCGTTAAGCACTGCGTTCTGCTGTCGATCGTTTAGATAGTTCTTTACCCAATTGATAACTTTAAGGTTCATGTTTGCAGAGAACATTGCAAGTTCTAACAGATTGTGTGGGACGGTGTCGAAGGCTTTCCGGAAGTCAAGGAACACTGCATCTACTTGAGCGCTACTGTCTATAGATTGTGCGATGTAATGCTGAAATTCGACTAGTTGAGTTACGAATGAGCGTCTATTTCTGAAACCATGCTGAGATGGAGTGAGGAAGTTGATTGAGTCTAGGTGTTTAACTGTTTCACTGTATATGATGTGCTCAAATAACTTACAGCAAATTGATGTTAGCGAGATGGGCCTGTATATTTCGACAAGCTTTTTATCACCTCATTTATGAACCGGGATAACGTTTGCAACTTTCCAGTCATGTGGGACAACTCCAGTATTCAGTGTAATTTCATATATAACGCATAAATACTTTGCAATAACGCTGTGACATAGTTGTTAACGCTGTGGAAAATAGCGCTGTGGAAATAGTTGTTAAAAGCTTTCGCTTTTTCTTCATCGGTGCACAAAGTATCACCCTCCACGGTCAGAGCAGGAATACTTATATCGTCTTTTCTAGTTTGTTTAACATACTTCCAGAACTCTTTCGGATTTTGCTTTACCCTATCGCTTAATTGGACAAAAAAAGTATCCTTCCTTGTTTTTATTGCCAATTTCAGGGTCAGGTTTGCATGCCTAAGCTCTTGTTCATTAGACGTGGTATTCCTATCACGAAATTTTCTGTACGAACATCGTGCTTTCCTAATTAACCTGCGAATGTCTTTATTAAACCAAGGCTTTTCTTTTGTTCTCTTCTTTAGAATTCTGATCAGGTACATGAGCTTCAACTGCGTGAAGTAGCTTATCACGAAAATAAGACCACAGAGCTAAAGAGCAACGACTTTCTGATGAAGATCATAATTTTATTGTTAGAGTTTTACGTCCCAAAACCACCATATCATTATGCGGGACGCTGTAGTGGAGAACTTCGGATATTTAGAGCACCTAAGATGCTTACGTCCACCGAAATTCGAAGCACATGGTCTTGAAGCATTTTCGCCTTCATCCAAAATAGTGGCTGCTGCAGCCGAGATTCGTTCCCGTGACCTGGCGATCAGCAGCCGAGTGCCTTGTCCTTACACCACCCTGACCGGTGTTCGAAGTTGAATAAGGCAACTTCTCATGTGCAGTGGGCCTGTCCTAAAGGTGCTAGCACTTTTGCGCTGCGTTGCTATACGCTGCTACAGGCAAGGTCTTAACAGTTTTCGAGGTAACTATACGCTGCGACCCGTGTTACCGATCGCATGTATCCTATGCATATGCGTTCTTCCATCAAAAGCTGAATAAGCATATAGTTCACTTGATCAAAGGACAGAGTTATGCCTAGGCCAGTGTATCTTACGAAAAGGCTAATTGCAGTTCCGACTGTAATAGGAGCCTGCTGCTTTTCGTCAGCGATCGTTGTTATTAAAATTCTAATGAATGAAGTCGTGTGCTTCCGAACACTCGCTTGTTCTTGTTGGGAGTAGATGGTAATGAAAGCAGATATATTCACGCACACTACGCACGCTACAAATGCACTGACGTTATATACACAGACACGGACATACATACACGGACGCTACGCAAGCGCGACTGTATGCGCAGAAATGCACGAAATATATAAAAAAACATGTTAGGAGGAAATGATAACATCAGCCTAAATTAAGAATGAGTAGCACTACGACTTGCGCAGAAAACAAGCATATGCGAAAAATACAGTCACATGCACAACCCAACAAGTTTCCTAAAGCGCTTGGTTATATAAACGAAGCTATACTCCCAGCTTCGATAAGGATAAATATTGATAAAAATGACACAAGCTGAAATATGGTGTACTCACGATTCTGATTTGCATCGTTCTCTGTCGCACGTCATGTGCAGCGTTCTGGAAATGATAGAACGATGCGTTGCCACCTTTCTACCGCGATGCCACGCATGGCGGCGCGCATCAATGGTCTTTGGACATCGCTTCCTTCTTTTTCTGGCTCGCGCGTGTGGCATGGCAAAAATAAAGAAACTATGCGGCCACTTCTCAACGCGTGCAACTTGGTAACGTAGCTTCTTTCAAGGTTGTCCCTTTTCGGCTAAATGGCGAACGGCTTAGTTGGAGTAGCGAATAAACGTGAGCCAACGTAGGGCAGGCAGAAGTTTAGAGCGTAGAGTTTAGTAGTTTAGAGTTTAAAATGTTTAGAGTTCAGTAAAACTCTTTCGCGAAAAACCTTTTGCGCTTAGGGCTCACTCGAACTTACACTCACCCAAAATTTCTTCAGGTGGGCTTACTTAAACTCATACTAAAGTTTTTTTAAACGGCCTCACTCAAACTCTAGGTCACCGAAATATTGCTCACCCGGACACACTTCCGCGTTGCGGCTAGATCTGAATTTGAGTGAGTGAATCTAGACCAATGAGTGCGTTTGCTTACCCATGCCTCCCCCTTTCGGAAATAGCTTTCGCGGAACCTCTTGGAAACGTATTCCGTGCAAGTCACCTGTTTTTATAAAAATGTCCTTGCTTGATTGCAACCACTACTTTAACGTATTTGAATGTATCAAATCAAAAGGTGCTATGTAGAGCGTCGATTGAGGCAGGTATTGATGTTAAAAAACATCGACACTATGGTTAAAGAAGACGGTTGTACGCAAACCAACGTCATAAGTCGGCTCACTAAGACCAACTCAGTCTCAAATAGAGCGGTGATGCCTGAGCCTAAGTTGTACCAAGAAAGTTTGGTCTGTTAGAATCTCAGTGGGTAGGCTGAGAAAAGCTTTAATGAATCTGAGTCTGAGTGCATAGTGTTGAGGAACATTTGAGTGAGTCTGCGTCCGAGTGAGTGCCAAGGGCAATAAATATTTGATGAGTGAGTCTGTGTAAGCTCTACACTTTTTGCCGACATGTGGTGACATGTGAATATAGAGAATTCAAACGGTATTTTAGGATGTAGCTTTTGGACCTCTTCAGGAATGCTTGATTGATTGATATGTGGGGTTTAACGTCCCGAAACCACCATATAATTATGAGAGATTCCCTAGTAGAGGGATCCGGAAATATTGACCTTTTTGGGTTCTGTAACTTGCAACTGAACACGAGCACACGGGCCTACAGAATTTTCGCCTCTATCGAAAATGCAGCCGCTAAAGCCGGTTCTGCAGGAATGAAAACCTCATTTATGTCGCATGGGCGTTCTACATTCTTTTACTGATCAATGACAAGCAAAACGTTGGAACTACTATACGCCTTACAGAAAAATTGCCTTACCACCCTACTACCCTCTGTTGGCCGAAAAATACCGAAAGCACCATACCAATAAGGTGATTACTCTATGGTTGGTAACCCAGTGATGGGGGCCTCCTGTAGTACAGTACCGATAAACCGACAGTTGGGTGATATCATCGCACTCTTAGACACACCCAGTGTTTTGTGCACAAGTCCTTTGCATACAAGAACTTTTAAAGAGCGTTTAACGACTTCTTCGGTCGCCATTGCAAAAACGATAACATTACGAGTGTAGCTTTCGAGCATGTCACTATTTATGTAAAATGCCTAGCCATGTCAAAATGTTATTGTTACTGTACAGGAATTAACCTGTATTCTTGTAGGAAAAGAAACCCAGTGGAAAATAATGTGGCCTACACAAATGAAACACCTTTAACGTAAATGGATCTTTAAAAAATAGAACAATGGGAACGTTGCGTAGACCCTTATTAGACAGATTTAGTTGCACGTTCGAAGCAGCCGTGCGGGCGCAGTCTCCCATTGATAATCACTGGCAGGCTTTGTCCGAACGGCTGCTGCAGACACGAAGCTAAATCTGTTTATTATCATGCCACCTAAACCTTTTGGTTTTAGTTACCACCACTGACATTTGCACTCTTTTTTCAGCGGTAGTGTAGAATAAAAGCTTTTGCGTTTATTGTGTTTGCTTTAGGGCAAAAAAAAATAAATACTAAAAAGAAAAGAAATGCACTCTTCAAAAGAGGGGGGGGGAGGCTGCTGAAGTACAGAAGAAAATTGAACTTCAAGAGCGCTTGATAAACAGAAGTAAATTCCTCTAAAACATAAAGCCATTGCACTAGCCTGCAATTAAAAATGTTATCACGCAGTGAGAGCACTCCAATCTATTTGGGTGAAATAAAAAGGATAGAGAGACGTTCTCTTTCAGTATGTTAATATTATTAAAACAATTATTGATATTACTATTGTATTGCAAAGAAGTGAAACGTCAAAGTGCGCTGCATTGTCGCTTGTGCAACAGAAATTCCGGCGTTTTCAAAAGTAAGTGTTCTGAGTAGAAACATCCTACTCACGTAAAGTCAGGCAGCCTTCAAGCACGATATGCGATATATATTAGGTCTATGTTCTTAGAAAATTGGCAAATGCACAATTTTTTATTAGTTGATAACTTGTCATAGTATTTTTTTGCTATTTTCTTTGTTTATTTATGAAACATTCACTATAATTATTATTTTTGAATATCGCAGCAAACTCGCAATGAGGAACTACCTTCAGCTCCAAGTGTACGGTATCAAAAACAAGGAAATCATGAGGCTTAGGAAAGTATAATCAACTTCAATAGGGGGGTTTCAAGTTCACTGTAGTAATTCTGTTACGTCTGGCCAAAAAGCCGAGTGCCGCCAGCAGGAACGGAACCTGCGACCTTCGGATTATGCGCCCCATGATCTTACTAACTCATGTAGTGCAGCGGTCGTCGCCTCATCTATTTATGTTTCTTTACTAGCTTCTAAACCCTACGAGTGTTATTCAGCGCCGCTCTCATTCATTACGGGGAGTATGAAACTCTTGCCTTTATACCAGATGGCATCACTTAGCGCATGCACCATTGACAGGTGGACTGTTGACCAATAGGCTCTCACATACAACCTGAAAGCATCAGCTTTGCCAGAAACCCATCGCAGGTTCAGTCCCTGCCGGTGGCTAGGTGTCTTTTCGTCCAGGTTGCTTTCTTAACGTGTGTATCACAATACCACACCACACTTAAAACAGTACATTTAATGTCCTGCATAGTTTCCGAAATGGGATTTATTGACGTGTGCTGTGACGGTGGTTCCACGAACAAAACACAATGGGAATAGAGCAGCGTTCAGGCAGATGCTGCTCTTGTCTTGTCTTGTCGCCTAGAAAATCTTGGCTGATACCCACAAGGAAGTTGACCTCACTGTATCTTATCATGTATTTTTTTACACAGCGCTTGCTAAAAAGAGAGAAATTATAAAAGAACAATAATAATTTAAAAAAAAGGTGAAGATGGCAGAAGAATTCGATAAAACACAATGTATAAAACAAATGAGCAAAAATGAAGAAGGGGGATAAAGAATTGGATATATCTGGTGGTATTACTATAGCAGTGTATTTTTCCGATTGCCTGAATGAAATTATGTAGTGCTGAGAGAATAGCACTGCGGCCCGCACCCAACTGACTGGCTTCAAACAATAAAAGGGTGAATGTTCTAACTGCCAATCTGATCATACCAATCGGTCTCTCAAGAATTATTCCGCGCGGTGAGGCGAAGTGGCGGCATGTGAGAAGAAAGTAATCTATTGGTTCTGGTTCTTTGCAAATTGCACAGAGGTTAGTCAATGAAAATTCTGATTTGTGGAGATGATAATTTAATTGAGAAACGCTACAGCGAAAGCTTGTGAGGACCACCTCACATTGACGGGAAAGGCATTTTGCGGTGTTCCATGTGAACCGCAAGTGCCAAAATTCTTCAGATTGCAGGAGCGATGTCTCGTTGATTTTTAAGATTAGCAGGTGTTTGAATCGTTCAGCAGTAATAAAAGGAACGCGTGAAGCTACTAGTACCACCGGGAAACTTAAAAATATCGAAGCGAGTGAGTCAGCAGTTTCATTTAGTGCAATTTCAGCCTGCCCGAGCATCCAAAGAAACCGAACTTCTGATAGTCTACGCGGTACGAGAGACCAAAATATACTGAAAAGAGGAGACTGCTTTGCGGACATTAAATGCGTACTAACAGACAAAGCATCCGAAATAACAATAGCTTTTGATCACTGAGAACTTGGTTTTCGAAGAGTCATTGCAATGGCCATCTGCTAGATAAACTGGCGTGAAGTTAGGCAATCGGAGTGCAAAAGACCAATTAAGCGGATGAGAAAAAATACCTACTCCAGCCTTCTGAAGGTTTTACGTTGCATTCGTAGAAATTACTGCGTAATTAGGAAAATGACTGAGATGGTCTCAAAGGAGGCCCTCCAAAACATGCTTTGGCAGTAAGTTAGCATTTTTTGGGAAAATGTCATTCGAAAACTAAGTCAATTAGCATTGAGCATGAGGTTTTGGGGAGTTAAATGCTGGAGGGAAACGTGAAGATTTGATAGCAGAGACTCGACGAAAATGACTTGGGATTGTTGATAACGACACCACGTACACTGGAGACTGGAGATCTGATGAAAACTGCCTGTGAACGAGAGAGAGGCGCAGTGTAGAGTTTTAAAAATGTTTGCGCGGTAAGCTATCGAAATCTTGCATCGAGTGGAACGATTCGAGCTGGCAGTGACGATCCGCGCGAGGTGAGCGAGGATGAGCCAAGAACCTATTACCCGACCGTTGGCGATGCTGGTGATGAATGATGATGATGCCTTCAACTACGGCTCTTGCCCACTCAGGGTGATTGGCCAAGAGTTTATAATATGAAATGGAAGGGCTTTCAAATGATACCTAATCCTAACAGGATGAGGATAAAGCACACGTAAATACAGAAAGAGTGCAATATTTTATTTGCCATTTCGACCAGACAGAAATAATTTATATCTTGAATAGAAATTGCAGGAATTTCGAACACGTTTAAAGTTTATGTTTAGAATTTGCTTAATAAGATTATATTAACAAATATACAAATCGGAAATTAAAGATGCATTCGTTTTGTTTCATGAAGATAACGGCAAACGGCATCAAGGGCATTCCTGTGGCTGTAGCCCTAAACCGAAGCACCAAAGGAGAGTATATTCTCAATGGTGAGGGGCAGTCCAAGGTTAGCAAAGGGATGACAAGGAGACGTTTTCTTAATGGACTATAACGGCGATATGACAAAAAAGAATGGTCTATTGATTAAAGATCTGTACAAAAGTTGCATAGGGGAGATATTTCCAGACCAGCCCTGTGTGAATATGTATTTAAAGGGGGCACACGACATCGCAATCTTGTTAGCATGACTTCCAGTTGTGTAATATGACACCAGTCGGATTTCCATTATTATTTCAAATGTGTAAATGCAGTGCATGGTATTAGTAATTCTATGGCATCAGCCCTTAGTGAAAATTTTCGATATCTTATTGCCGTTACCGTGGACAGCACGAGAAACACAGAAAGTATTGGGCCATTTAATGCCAATCGAGCTAATGAGTCCGTCATTTCATTTAACTCTAACCCGCAATGTCCATGTACCTATAATAAATTTAAGAGCTTCAGCTGTGGAGGAATTAGCGTAAGTAATGTCCTTAAGGCATCTGATTGAGATGAAGGAGTCAGTGACGTAAGTACAGACAGAGAGTCTGTAATTATTATAGCAGTGTGGGTGTCCAAAGGTAGGTTTCGTAGTGCTAGAACAATTGCCAAAAGTCCAGCTTCAAAAATAGGTGTGAAGTCTGATAGTCTTTCTGAAAATGACCAGTCAAGTGTAGAAGAGTAAATACTTACTTCTGCCTTTTCGTCTATTTCTGAAGCATCAGTGGATATTACATTATTTGTTTCCACGTGCGCAAGGTAATCTTGACAACTACCTATTTAGGACCCTGTGTGAATAAACTTGAGGCTTACAGGTGACCAACGATGCGCCTTCTTCTTCACAGCTTGCTCTCGCTGAAAAACAGCCATCTTAGCCACCTAAGAGTCTATAGGCAGAAGGCTATGGTATGGCTTGAGGTAGGCCACGTGGACGATGTCTCGTCGGCGCTGGCACATGTGGTCAGATGGGCAAACTGGCTCAATTAGAAAATTCAACGGGAAGGTTTGCCCCAAAACACGGTAAGGGTTGTCGTACTTTAGGACGAGTTTTAAAGAAAGGCCAGGGGTTCGGTAAAGAACAGCCAGCCATACAACAGCTCCCGGGGAATAGCTGTGGCTTCATGGAGAGTCTGCATTGTTTTCCTTCTGACGCCGTTGTTTTTGTGACGTGAAAGGGCGTGTGATTTCTTGGTTATATACCGCTTGTCGGGTCACTTCGGATACAGGTGGACATTTGGATGCGTCATGACAGTATGGGAGGTGAGTGTCGATGGTGTGGGAAAGTTCACGTTTATAGAGGAGGAAGAAAGGTGAACTTGCGGTGGTAGACTGTGCCGCGGTGTTGTATGCGAACTTGATGATTGGAAGAATGCGGTCCTGGTTAGAATGATCAAATGTCACAAAGATCGCGAGCTTATCGCCGAGGGTGCGGGTAAATATCTCTGTGAGCCCGTTAGTCTGTGGGTGGTATGCCGTGGTCTTGCAATGAACAACGTGGCATTGGGGAAGTAGAGCTGCGACGTCATCTGATAGGTAGGCTCGTCCTCGGTAAATGAGTAGTTCTTGTAGTTCTTGAGTTGCACCATGTTGAAGTATGAAGCGACGGATGTCGCTATGTCCCGCGCAGTGGCACTTGGAAGGGCAGAGGTTTCCAGCGTAGCGTGTTAAATGGTCCACAGCGACTATGATCCACTGTTCGCCATATGATGTTATCGCTACTGGGCCATACAGATCAATTCCGACCTGATCAAAAAGTTTGGCCGGGCACGGAAGCGGCTGAAGCGCACCGGGCGAGTGGAAAGGTGGCGATTTATGACGCTGACAGTCGGGGCAGCACAAAACAAATTTTTGAACAAAATTATACATTCCGCGCCAGTAAAAGCGATGGCGAATGCATTCGTACCTTTCGAGAACTCCGGCAAGACGACATTGCGGATTGTCATAGAAGGAAGCGCATAGGCGTAATGGCAAGCTGCGTGGAACAACCAAGAGCCACTCACGACCTTCAGGGGTGCAGTTGCGTTGGTGTAGCAGCCAACCCCGAATGTCGAAATGAGCAGCTTGACGTCGGAGAGATCGCGATACCGCAGTGGTCGATAAACTAGAAAGATAACCAAAAAAGGAAGCGACGCACGGGTCCTGGTGTTGTTCGCTGGAAGAGGTGTGAAGGTCGAGAGATGCGATGTAGTTGATGTCATTCGTTCCACAGGCCGAGTCGGGAGATAAAGGTACAAGACGGGACAAGGCGTTTTTGTCAAAGTGCTTGCGTTTGCTGCGATAGATGACGTGAATGTCGAACTCCGGGATTCGCATTGCCCAACAGGCTAGGTGGCCGGAAGGGTCTTTCAATGTGGCAAGCCGACAGAGTGCATGGTGATCTGCTACCAGGTTGAACAGGCGACCGTACAAATAGGGGCGGAACTTGCGAAGTGCCCACACTAGAGGTGAGCACTTCTTTTTAGTGACGCTGTGATTGGCCGCCGCTAAAGTGAGTGTGGGACTCGCAAAAGCGACGATGTATTCAGAGTAGCCCGGCTTACGTTGGGCGAGGACAGCACCAAGACCAACCCCAAAAGCGTCTGTCTGAACTTCCGTTGCAGCTGTTGGGTCAAAATGCCGAAGAGTGGGAGGAGAGGTGAGCAGACGAGGGAGTGTGGCAAATGCAACGTCACAGCCAGGCGGCCAGAAAGAAAGGCTCCATTGCGTCACCGCGTAGGAGGTTGGTCAATAGTGACATTATCGACGCAAAATTTTGAACAAAATGGTGAAAGTAAGAGCATAGTCTGACGAAACTGCACAGTTCTTTGAACGTAGCATGTTTAGGCAACTCGGCGACTGCACAAAGTTTTGCAGGGTAGGCTAGAACACCATGCTTGGACACGTTGTGCCCTAAGATGGACAGCTCTTGCGCGGCAAAGAGGCCCCTTTTGAGGTTCTCTTGGAGCCCAGCGTCGGTTAAACACGTCAGAATCATTCGGAGCCAATTCAGATGGGTAGAAAAATTGAGAGAGAACACGACAATGTCTTCGAGGTAGCAGAGACACGCAGACCACTTGAGTCCACGCAGTGTGTTGTCCATGAGTCGTTCAAACGAGGCAGGAGCTTTACAAGGTGTTACGTTAAATTCGTACAGACCATCTTGTGTACTAAACGCCATATCCTGGCAATCAGCTTCCGTCATAAGAACCTGTCAATACCCAGAACGTAAGTCTAAGAAAGAAAAGCATTCGGCTCCTTGAAGGCTGTCAAGGGCGTCGTCGGTGCGCGGTAATATATGAGTATTTCCGCGTCACCCTAATTAATCGACGGTAGACGACGGAAAAAAACTATAGATTCATTTTTCTTTCGGACTAGAACGATAGGGGATGCCCAAGGACTGTGTGATGGTTGAGTAACGCCACGGCGTAGCACCTCTTCGACCTCGTCGGTGATGACGGGACGTTTTGTTGCAAAGACGCGGTACGGTGTTTAAAGCAAAGGCTGGTGCAAACCGATGTCAATGTAGTGGTGAACTTCAGAAGTGTGACCTGATTGCTGCTGAGAAACGTCGATAAATTCACGAAGTGCTGGAGGAGGCTAAGAAGCTCGGCAGCTTTTGTACCACTTAGGATATCGTAGATGGACTTCGAGAAGATGTCACTCGCCGAGCATTCCAGCGGGAAAAGGGCATGAAGTTCGACTGAGTCATCACGGCACAATTTGCCTGGCATGTTAAGGAAGTAAGAAGAGTGAAGGTGCTCCACACGACCGATAAATTTGCCGACAAGTATCATAAGTGGTGTCGAAAAAAAGGGTTGTGGACGAAAATATTACTTCGGCCAGCAATGACGTCAAGTGTAGCGAAAGACAGGGGAATGGCTTTGCGGCTCATGAAAATTTTGGAAAATGTGAACAGCACCGCAGCGTCGTTCAGGTCATCGCAGCAAACAGGGACGATGGGAAGAGAGGCTGGCTGAATGTCGGTGTCCTCACGTAATTTCTGTAGCCAAGTTATTTTTTCTTGATTGAAAGCATGCGGCCTTTTGTAGAGAAAATAGTTGTATCACATTTTCTTTGGCATGTCAATGTTATGTTGAATCAGCCTAATATTTTCATGATACCCTTTGTGGTAACAGCTTATTCTGCATACAAACTTTTTACGAAGCGAAGCGAGTAGCGTCTTACATGGCAGAGGACTCTCTTGACCTTTCGCACTAATAACGCTCCTTCAAACTAATAAACCTCGTCACTCAGGCTCTACAAACACCAACATAAACACATTCGCGTTGCTGAACCATCATGATTATGTTGCTTGAGGCACCTTTTGATACGTCTTGGGCGCGTGTGGCACCTATACCAAGGTCTTTTGGGACACGTATTGAAGCAGAGGGGGATGTGACTTCATAGCGTGGAAAAAGGGACAATAGAAGGGAATTACAAAGAGTGACATAACATAACTTTAACATAAATTTATTTTCCTTAAAGACCCCTCAAGGGGGTGTTACGTAAGGGGTGGGTTCACATATAATTTTTTTAGTTGCCACAAGTTTTTATCACGAAACGTGGACACATAATCGATCAAAAAATGATGATGAGCATTCAGTGGTGACAAAATTATGGGGAAGGTCATTCCAGTCTTTTGATGTCCGAACAAAAAAGGACATAGAAATGGTGGTCGTCTTAATCCTCGGCCGGGCAACTTGAAGCGAATGACACGTGCGGGGAGATATGCGGGCCGGTGGGGCGATGTAGGGATGACGAAGGGTGCTGTGAAGAAACTTATGAAAAAGGCCGAGACTAGAGATGCGGCGGCGAATGTCAAGGTTTAAAATAGCTGATTCTCTTTTGAGCGATGTTGCACTTGTATTGTAAGAGTACGAAGAATGAATGAACCTGATGGTATGGTTTTGAACTGCCTCAAGTGAGTCGATCAGATAGGCTTGGTGTGGGCTCCAGACTGCGGATGCGCATTCAAATTTGGATCGGATAGGGGACTTGTAGGCCTGCTTGACATTTTTAGGTACGTTCCGGGGGTAACGTTTCGGAAAACCAAGAGATTTGTTCGCTGATGATATAATGTTAGTAATATGCGTGCACCAGTTTAGATCATTACATATGGTGACACCGAGATACTTGTATGACTGCACGTGTTCGAGGGTAACGCTAGCAATTACATAAGGGAACAGAAAGCGGTTGTGGCGGCGGTAAAATGAAACGGTCTTGCATTTGTTGGGGTTGTTTCATGAGCCACAGGTCACACCATTCTTGCACGTGGTTTAGGTTATCTTGGACAGCAGTTTGATCAGTGGGGTTGGTAATTGGTTGATATCTTACGCAGTCGTCAGCGAACGAACGGATACAAGAGGAGACACATGAAGCTAGGTCGTTTATGTAAATCAGGAAGAGAAGGGGCCCGAGAACGGAGCCTTGGGGGACACCTGCCTCTATTGGAACGGGACTAGAGTGTACTTCATCGATGGAGACAAACTGTGAGCGGTTGATTAGAAATTCGTCAATCCAATTTACTATGTCATGATGTATATTTAAAGATCTAAGTTTCATTAAGAGCCGCTTATGGGGCGCCGTATCGAACGCTTACGAGAAATCTAAAAATATTGCGTCCGTCTGCAGATTAATGTCAAGATTGGCATGCAAATCCTGAACAAAGAGGGCTAATTGGGTTTCGCAAGAGTAACCTTTGTGAAAACCATGCTGTGCGGGGTGGAAGAAGTTATTGCCGTCTAGAAAATGAATGATTTGGGAAAAGATGACGTGCTCCATGATTTTACAGTGTACGCTTGTTAAAGAAATGGGGCGATGGTTTAGAGGGCTGTCTTTGTTACCTGATTTGAAGACGGAGTGACATTCCCCATCCTCCAGTCGGCTGGTAAGTGGCCGGTGTGAAGTGACTGTGAGAATATCAGCGACAGAATCACTGAAGAAATATATTTAGTGTTTTTAACAAGTTTGGAATTCATTGCGTCCACACCTGCTGAAGCAAACAGTTTCAATTTTTCAATGACAGACATTATACCCCCTGGCATTATTGTTATACGCGACATAGAAGACGGTACACAAATTGGTAACATAGGGAATGGTATAGGGGTTTCGTGGGTAAAAACAGATGAAAAAGCAATATTGAATGGCTCAGCGCTCTCAAAATTACCAATATTGTCGTCCACTTCACGTTTCAGCGTAATGCTGCGCGTTTACTGTAGAATAATTATTTTCCGAAATTGTCTGGGGTTATTAGTAAGTATTTTGGGTAAATCTGTGTGAAAAAACGAGTGCTTGGCGCTGCGTAAGGCGAGCAAGTATGCTTTTTCAGCCTCATAGTATTTTTCCCAATTGTGAGCACTGCGTTTTAGCTTGGCCGCCCGAAATAACCGTTTTTCTTATTTTCTAGTCTTTGCAAGGTTTTTGGGAACCATGGTTTCTGGTAAGACGTGCGAAATGTAGTTGTAGGTATGAACTTTCTTGCTAGCTTTCCTATTTTGTTTTTGAAGATTGTCCAGTTGTCATCGACTGTTCTGCTTGAAAGACGAGCTTCAATGTCGGGTAAAAAGCCTTAAAATTCGTTCTTGATTGCCTCGTAATTGCCTTTATCATACAGACTGATAGTCTTCGATTGAATCTGGCTGGGCGAGTCACTGAAATTGAAGACTGAGTGTATAATCTTATGGTCGCTGATTTCGTGCAAATATGTAAGCGAAGATAGCGTTTCGGGATGTGTTGTTAATATCAAGTCCAGTATGTTCGCTGAACTATTTGTCACGCGGGTTGGCTCCAACACCAGCTGTGTGAGGTTGAAGTTTAGGCAGACATTGACGAATTCTTTTGCTTCCGCGCTTGTTCCTGACAAAGCTGCCTGATTTCGCCAATCGATGTTGGGATAGTCAAAGCCGCCGAAAATTAGGACGCGTGCGTTGGGATGTTTCAAAATGAGATGATTCAATATGTGGTTAAATTTCTGTGGAAAGACTGGGCTGCTTTGCGGGGTCCGATAGCACACTCCAAGTAGCAATGTTAGTGGTGTAGAACGAATGAGAAGCCATAGGATTTCTAAGTCAGTCGCAATGTCGACGACTGAGCACGAAAGTAGCTTAGTGGCGATCAGAACGCCTCCCCCACGGGCGCCCTTACGGTTGTTACGAAAAACGTTGAAGTTCGGAAGATCGGTCAGGATTTCGTCGTCTGTGACGTCACCAGAAAGCCGCGTTTCGGAGAGCACGACTATATTGCTTCTAGATGACGAGACAAGACGACATACATCCTCGCGTTCTAAAAAGAAGCTCCACACGTTAGTGTAGACCACAGAAGTAGTGATATTTGCTTGGGCGTCATTACGGGGGCGGTGTGGCAGTTGGTGATGCTGCCTGGTTTGCTATGGGATTTCTTTGACTTTTTGCGATACTTCATCGAAGGCGTACTTCTTTGAACCAAAAAACAACGTTTTGTAAGGGCATGAAAAAGCGGTTGACTTGTTTCTAGCGAAGACTATTAGGTGTTTTCGTGCATTTGGAATCGAACGTGAGAAGTCCTGCCTGATTGCGTAAGTTGTACCTTTCAGTTTCTGCCGTTAGACAAGATTGCTTCTTTAGTTTAAAAAAATGTAAATCTTACTATGATAGGACGCTGCAGGCTAGCCTTGTATAGCGGCCGAGCCGATGCGCCCTTTCAATTTCCTTCGGGTCAATATTTGCGTTTAAGTACTCACTGCAGAGGTTCATAATTAATCCTTCCGATTCCAAGAAAGTTCCAGAGTGGTTAGTATCTATAAGTCCGTGGAATAGCAGGTTGTTGTGTCGCGAGCGATTTTCAGCGTCCTCAAACCGAGCCTCTAAGGTTTCAATGTGACGGCTGGTGGCAGCCATACTGGTCTGCAATGTCACTACTTCTGATTGCACAGTTCAAAGGGTTTGGTAGTGCTCCTCCAACTGTGCTATTCTATCACTTAGGCCACGAATAGTTTTTTCCGTAGTATGCAGTTGTAGTGGCCACTTTTAGTGCAGTTTAGGCAAACACTGCTCAGTTATCTTGAGTCCCAAATCGAAACACAAGGCGAAGCAGAATTCCTGCGTCACTGGTCGTGACATTTTTAGTAGTGGTTAATAAAAGAGTGCGGCTCACATTGGCGCTCCCAGATGTCGCACTGTTATGACAAGGTGTTATCAGGCCGAGTTAAGGCCGATACTTGCAATACATAAAATATAATGTGTTTTATATATGCGGGCCGGTGGGGCGATGTAGGGATGACGAAGGGTGCTGTGAAAAAACTTATGAAAAAGGCCGAGACTAGAGATGCGGCGGCGAATGTCAAGGTTTAAAATAGCTGATTCTCTTTTGAGCGATGTTGCACTTGTATTGTAAGAGTACGAAGAATGAATGAACTTGATGGTATGGTTTTGAACTGCCTCAAGTGAGTCGATCAGATAGGCTTGGTGTGGGCTCCAGACTGCGGATGCGCATTCAAATTTGGATCGGATAGGGGACTTGTAGGCCTGCTTGACATTTTTAGGTGCGTTCCGGGGGTGACGTTTCAGAAAACCAAGAGATTTGTTCGCTGATGATATAATGTTAGTAATATGCGTGCACCAGTTTAGATCATTACATATGGTGACACCGAGATACTTGTATGATTGCACGTGTTCGAGGGTAACGCTAGCAATTACATAAGGGAACAGAAAGCGGTTGTGGCGGCGGTAAAATGAAACGGTCTTGCATTTGTTGGGGTTGTTTCATGAGCCACAGGTCACACCATTCTTGCACGTGGTTTAGGTTATCTTGGACAGCAGTTTGATCAGTGGGGTTGGTAATTGGTTGATATCTTACGCAGTCGTCAGCGAACGAACGGATACAAGAGGAGACACATGAAGCTAGGTCGTTTATGTAAATCAGGAAGAGAAGGGGCCCGAGAACGGAGCCTTGGGGGACACCTGCCTCTACTGGAACGGGACTAGAGTGTACTTCATCGATGGAGACAAACTGCGAGCGGTTGATTAGAAATTCCTCAATCCAATTTACTATGTCATGATGTATATTTAAAGATCTAAGTTTCATTAAGAGCCGCTTATGGGGCGCCGTATCGGACGCTTACGAGAAATCTAAAAATATTGCGTCCGTCTGCAGATTAATGTCAAGATTGGCATGCAAATCCTGAACAAAGAGGGCTAATTGGGTTTCGCAAGAGTAACCTTTGTGAAAACCATGCTGTGCGGGGTGGAAGAAGTTATTGCCGTCTAGAAAATGAATGATTTGGGAAAAGATGACGTGCTCCATGATTTTACAGTGTACGCTTGTTAAAGAAATGGGGCGATGGTTTAGAGGGCTGTCTTTGTTACCTGATTTGAAGACGGAGTGACATTCCCCATCCTCCAGTCGGCTGGTAAGTGGCCGGTGTGAAGTGACTGTGAGAATATCAGCGACAGAATCACTGAAGAAATATATTTAGTGTTTTTAACAAGTTTGGAATTGATTGCGTCCACACCTGCTGAAGAAGACAGTTTCAATTTTTCAATGACAGACATTATACCCTCTGGCATTATTGTTATACGCGACATAGAAGACGGTACACAAATTGGTAACATAGGGATTGGTATAGGGGTTTCGTGGGTAAAAACAGATGAAAAAGCAATATTGAATGGCTCAGCGCTCTCAAAATTACCAATATTGTCGCCCACTTCACGTTTCAGCGTAATGCTGCGCGTTTACTGTAGAATAATTATTTTCCGAAATTGTCTGGGGTTATTAGTAAGTTGAAGCGGTATGAGCCTTTGGACAGAAGATGAAGAAGCGCGAGGGCCGGGGCAGGAAGGAAGAGGAGGATGAAGTGAAAAATAAAGCAGATTAAGATGGACGCCAGTTCCATACTGAAGCTTTAATGCTGTTCCGTTATTTTAAGTAGGAACACTACATTATTTTGGCGCAGCCGGCCATCGAAGCCATCATGTGGGTGACGTTCTTCATAGACGAGACCTCCGAGGAGATCATCTTTTCGAAGTACCAAGTTCAAGACGAAGCAGCGGTAGACCTACCTCGTGAGCTCAGCTCGGAAGAACTCGTAAACCTGGTTGTGGAAAAGGCAGCCGTAGACACTACTGAACTACGACGGAAAGGTGCTGTGAAAGTGAACTTGCGTGTGGCGACCTTCAACGACCTAGTTCTTGAACCAGCGCGTCGAAAACACTCAGGATCATGATCTTCGACGGAAGAGGTGAGCCTCGTTTTGAAAGCTTTTCAGCTGCAACAGGAACAGATGCTTCAACAAAACCAAATAATGACATCTCTTATAAGCTCTCTGAATGCTGAGAGACCGACACCTAATTTCGTAGAACCTGATGCTTTCGACGGTGTGTCTTCAAATCCAGAAAGTTGGCTTGATTTCTACGAATATGCCGCTGGAAAAAACAAGTGGCTCTCTGATGAGGCTAAAATCACCAACATGCGCGTTTACTTGAGAGGTGTTGCGCGAAAGTGGTATGAAACATGCATTCTGGAAGACAGTGACGACTCTTGGAGCCAGTGGAGGAAAAAGTTTTTGACTGCATTCCGAAGCAATCCAGTAGAAAGATGGAACACGGCGCTTAATTTCAAGTCTGAGCAAAGCTGCCTTGTCGAGTACTTCTTTGAGAAACGCCGTCTTTTAAAGCTGGCGGAGCCTTTGCTTCCATCTACGGCCGTAGTTGCCTTAATAATGCATGGATTGCACACTAACGTGTTGAAGCAAGTGCAAATACTGTCACCAAAGACTCTAGATGACCTCCTCGCGTGTCTTCAGAACATACCATCAGCTTCGGAAACAAGCATAACCGCCGAGTCAAGCAGCTGTTTCAGTCGGAGTAAATCGGACTGGTCAAGCCGCGCTCAGCGAGAACCGAGCCACCTCGCAACTCGCACAGATAACTTGCCCTGGCGTGTTCCAAGAGGTCGAGTGAATAATATCGACACTGAAGCTCAGGAGTATTCGACAGAAAAAAAACTAATAAACGAGGGTGATCAGTCCCACCCGATGACTCCAAATGAGACTGTTTATTTAAGTTGCTCTAGCCTACTTCACATTCCCGTCAAAGTAGGAAACAAACATATGATGGCTCTGGTAGACAGCGGTGCTTCTGTGTCCATTATAAATGCCAAGCTGGTGGATGCAAATCGCTTGCATAGTGGAAGAATTCTACGAGTACAAGGCTATGATGGAAAAGTAACGTTGCATGATCAGTGGGCCTTGGTAAACATCGAGTTCCAGGGTCAGCAAATAGAGAGCGAAGTGTTGGTGATAGAGGGGGTAACGTACGACTTTTTGCTATCAAGACCAGATATAAAGAAACTAAAGATCAACGTGTACTGGGACGATGTGGTTCTAGTAGAAGGAGTAGCAAGGAACGAGACAAATCAAGGTAGACAAGATAATCTACGAGTTGTCAAGTGCGCGGCGGATATCGCAACGACCTACCCTGAACTTGTATGCATAGGAAGCTATCCTCAGGCGATGAAGTCCCACAAGGTTCCTTTCGAACTCGCTGACAAGACCGTCATCCGGAAAGTACCTTACAATATGTCAAGGGAGCGAAAGATGTGGCTCAAGAAAGAGTTGCAGGAGATGCTAGATGCTGATATCATACGACCTTCGGTATCACCCTTCGCTTCTCCCATAACGATCGCACCGAAAGAAGACGGAACCTTCAGATTATGCACCGACTACAGGGTTCTCAATCGTCAGACAGAACTCATACCATTTCCTATGCCGAAGATCGACACAATTATAGATGAGACCGGGGGTTGCCGACATTTTTCCCGCATCGATTTATGCAAAGGTTTCTGGCAGATCCCACTAACCGAAGAAACAAAAATGTACACCGCTTTTATCACGCCATTCGATCTCTACGAATACAACCGGCTCCCTTTCGGTTGGAAAAACTCGCCAGCGTGGTTCCAGAAGATCATGAACGACGTCCTAAAGCCATTCCTTGGTGTTTTTTGTAATGTGTACATAGACGACATTATAGTCTTCTCCAAAACAGAGGCTGAGCATCAGGACCATCTGTCTCAGGTGTTAAACGCCTTGAGCTTGGCACATCTCAAGGTTAATTTTAAGAAGAGTGTATTCTTTCAACAAAAAGTGGTGTTTCTTGGAAGAGTCTTCGATGGGAACACCAAAAGCACAAAACAAGAGTCCGTCGAGAAGATCTCCCACTTGAAGAAACCATATGACGTCCATTCACTGCGTGTGTTTTTGGGATTGGCAGGACATTTCCGATCTTTCATAAAGGACTTTGCTGTCAAAACTAGATGCCTCACGCGCTTAACGCAGAAAGAAGTTCCCTTTGAATGGAGTGACGAATGTGAGAGAGTCTACCGTGACTTGGTGCACAGAATTTCTTCTGACCCCGTTCTGCGTATACCAGATTTCACTTTACCCTTTGAATTGAACACTGACGCCTCACATTATGGGACTGGTGCAGTGTTGTATCAAAAATGTATTGAAGCATCTGGCCGAGAAAAGCGACACGTAGTCGGTTACTACAGTTACACTTTCAAGCCGTCTGAAACAAACTACACTACTACGGAAAAAGAAGCACTGGCGGTTCTGAAGGCCGTTGACTACTTCCGCACGTACCTGGAAGGTACGAAGTTCACTTTGTTCACCGATCACCAGGCACTCACTCATCTCTTGAATATGACCCAAACTAAAGGGCGTATCGCCAGATGGGTGAATTACTTGCAGCAATTTGACTTTACCATCTCGCACCGACCAGGACCGCTTTTAACCGATGCAGATGCTCTATCAAGATTGATGGTACAAAACAACACAGAAAAATCTGAAGAAATCAATGAAGTGAAGCTGTGGGAAGGCTCAGAACAACTGGTTTTTACGGAAGGTCGGTATCAAGTCCCACCAACTCTTGTTTCCAAAGTGCTTTACTTGTACCACGATAGCCCAGAATCTGGAGGACACGACGGCTTTTGGCGTACCTACAACAAGTTGGTCAAGAGGTTTACGTGGCCTCACATGAAGAAAGACGTTAGTCAGTACGTTCGTTCATGCCATGTGTGTCAAGTACACAAAGTCAAGTATAAACAGCCTACGGACACCATGATACTACCTTGCCACTCGAACGTGCCTTTTGAAGTAGTTCACCTGGATTTCGCCGAACTTAACAAGAAACGGGAAGGAGTCAGAAAAACGCAAGCTTTTCTGCTGGCCATAGATGAATGCACCAGGATGGTCGCGGCACGAGCAGGAAAAGAAGATGCAAATAGCGTCATAACCCTTCTCGAAAGGGACATGTTTAGAACTACGCGGACAATCGTATGCGATAACGGCCCCGCGTTCAAGAGTGAAAAGCTAGTAAGATGGGCTCGAGATCACAATGTATCGATCAAGTTCTGTGCGCCATACCATCCTGCGGCGAATGGGCTTGCAGAACGTGCCATACGGGACGTGAAACAATACATCAAGATGTACGATAGTTTTCCTGGGGGATGGAAATGTTCTTTAGAAGCAGCCGTAAAACATCATAACCGATCCTACACAAGTGGCTTGGGGTGCAGTCCACAGTACGCTTCTACAGGAGAGACCCCTATTCTGCAGGCAGACCGTGAGTTGGGACTCTTGGAAAACCTCAAGATTGTCGAGGAGAGGCAACAAAAATCACAGGAGGAGAGGTACCGAAAACGAATGAAAAAGAATTTCGACAAGAGGCATCGAGCAGACATGCCAGACATTCAAGTCACCGACCTCGTACTAGTGAGAAAAGGAATAAGAGATTCCAGTGCCAAATTTTATGGGCCTTACTCTGTGACCAAGACAGCCACCCAGAACGGAATTTTGAAGACTGTCTGGTACACTGGTGAACGTGGATCTGTTGAATGTGCTTCAATTGGGAATGTCTTCAAGTATTACCCCAGGAGGGGTAATTAAAAGAAAGCGGGAAGGGTGAAGCGGTATGAGCCTTTGGACAGAAGATGAAGAAGCGCGAGGGCCGGGGCAGGAAGGAAGAGGAGGATGAAGTGAAAAATAAAGCAGATTAAGATGGACGCCAGTTCCATACTGAAGCTTTAATGCTGTTCCGTTATTTTAAGTAGGAACACTACATAAGTATTTTGGGTAAATCTGTGTGAAAAAACGAGTGCTTGGCGCTGCGTAAGGCGAGCAAGTATGCTTTTTCAGCCTCATAGTATTTTTCCCAATTGTGAGCACTGCGTTTTAGCTTGGCCGCCCGAAATAACCGTTTTTCTTATTTTCTAGTCTTTGCAAGGTTTTTGGGAACCATGGTTTCTGGTAAGACGTGCGAAATGTAGTTGTAGGTATGAACTTTCTTGCTAGCTTTCCTATTTTGTTTCTGAAGATTGTCCAGTTGTCATCGACTGTTCTGCTTGAAAGGCGAGCTTCAATGTCGGGTAAAAAGCCTTAAAATTCGTTCTTGATTGCCTCGTAATTGCCTTTATCATACAGACTGATAGTCTTCGATTGAATCTGGCTGGGCGAGTCACTGAAATTGAAGACTGAGTGTATAATCTTATGGTCGCTGATTTCGTGCAAATATGTAAGCGAAGATAGCGTTTCGGGATGTGTTGTTAATATCAAGTCCAGTATGTTCGCTGAACTATTTGTCACGCGGGTTGGCTCCAACACCAGCTGTGTGAGGTTGAACTTTAGGCAGACATTGACGAATTCTTTTGCTTCCGCGCTTGTTCCTGACAAAGCTGCCTGATTTCGCCAATCGATGTTGGGATAGTCAAAGTCGCCGAAAATTAGGACGCGTGCGTTGGGATGTTTCAAAATGAGATGATTCAATATGTGGTTAAATTTCTGTGGAAAGACTGGGCTGCTTTGCGGGGTCCGATAGCACACTCCAAGTAGCAATGTTAGTGGTGTAGAACGAATGAGAAGCCATAGGATTTCTAAGTCAGTCGCAATGTCGACGACTGAGCACGAAAGTAGCTTAGTGGCGATCAGAACTCCTTCCCCACGGGCGCCCTTACGGTTGTTACGAAAAACGTTGAAGTTCGGAAGATCGGTCAGGATTTCGTCGTCTGTGACGTCACCAGAAAGCCGCGTTTCGGAGAGCACGACTATATTGCTTCAAGATGACGAGACAAGACGACATATATCCTCGCGTTCTGAAAAGAAGCTCCACACGTTAGTGTAGACCACAGAAGTAGTGATATTTGCTTGGGCGTCATTACGGGGGCGGTGTGGCAGTTGGTGATGCTGCCTGGTTTGCTATGGGATTTCTTTGACTTTTTGCGATACTTCATCGAAGGCGTACTTCTTTGAACCAAAAAACAACGTTTTGTAAGGGCATGAAAAAGCGGTTGACTTGTTTCTAGCGAAGACTATTAGGTGTTTTCGTGCATTTGGAATCGAACGTGAGAAGTCCTGCCTGATTGCGTAAGTTGTACCTTTCAGTTTCTGCCGTTAGACAAGATTGCTTCTTTAGTTTAAAAAAATGTAAATCTTACTATGATAGGACGCTGCAGGCTAGCCTTGTATAGCGGCCGAGCCGATGCGCCCTTTCAATTTCCTTCGGGTCAATATTTGCATTTAAGTACTCACTGCAGAGGTTCATAATTAATCCTTCCGATTCCAAGAAAGTTCCAGAGTGGTTAGTATCTATAAGTCCGTGGAATAGCAGGTTGTTGCGTCGCGAGCGATTTTCAGCGTCCTCAAACCGAGCCTCTAAGGTTTCAATGTGACGGCTGGTGGCAGCCATACTGGTCTGCAATGTCACTACTTCTGATCGCACAGTTCAAAGGGTTTGGTAGTGCTCCTCCAACTGTGCTATTCTATCACTTAGGCCACGAATAGTTTTTTCCGTAGCATGCAGTTGTAGTGGCCACTTTTAGTGCAGTTTAGGCAAACACTGCTCAGTTATCTTGAGTCCCAAATCGAAACACAAGGCGAAGCAGAATTCCTGCGGCACTGGTCGTGACCTTTTTTAGTAGTGGTTAATAAAAGAGTGCGGCTCACATTGGCGCTCCCAGATGTTGCACTGTTATGACAAGGTGTTATCAGGCCGAGTTAAGGCCGATACTTGCAATACATAAAATATAATGTGTTGTACTGGTTTTTGTATATGTGATAGCAAGTGTTTTTGTTTATTTTAGGAAAGATACCCGTCCTGTGTGTTCCTGTGTTGGGATAAGCCAACAGAAAGCATTTGGTGCATAGTTTGTGATCGGTTTTGACAATAGGTGTTGTATTATCGCTGGAAGTTTCCCGGTTCTTCAGCTGAAATGTACCTCTCTGAAATATTGTCTGTATGGTTTGGCAGAAAATAAATTTTTTCTCCATATGCAGTTGTACTTTTAAGTCTTGCACTTCGGAAAGGAGTGCAGACTACCTAGTAGATATTTTTTCAGCTCAGCCAGAATTACAGGGTCAGTAGGCCCTGGATTGGTTTCTATGTCCCCTGACAGTAGCAGTAATAAATAGTGAATGGCATCGATACATTCAAAAGCAAGGCATACACAGTACTGCGGGCTAGATGACTGTTCCGTGGCGTAGCCACCGAGCTCACAGCATGCCGCGCGGAGATGCTCCGGTTTTATAGCTGTTGGTGATGCTGATGCCGATAGGGCTACTAGTGGCTGCCGTATCCATAGTTCCTCGCGTGGGGGCGCCGCTTGACGGGCTAGCGCATCGTTGTTGAAACCGCATTGGGTAGGCGTATCCGCGCTGATATCGAGCCACAATGGCTCGCAGGCTACTTGTCTGTGGGGCACTGTGCCCAGTGAGGTGGAGGCAAGTGCGTGAATGGCAAGCATGACGCACACCTGCATGGCAAACAGGAGTGGGTTAGATAACTGTTCCGTGGCGTAGCCACCGAGCCCCACCTTGCGTAGCCACCTAGCCACCGAGCGCTTGTCTTGGCCGTTTCTGTCTTGTCCTGTCCTGTGTTTTTGCAATACAGAGATACATAAAGGAATATAAGCAAGAGGCCAATTTTCAACAATATTGATCAAACTATAAACACGTCAATCTTCCTCCTGAAGCTTGCCTGAAAGTCGGACAATGCGGCGTAGGTAGCGTCTCACTGAGTGCTTCGAGGAACACCGAATCTCGCAATGCATCATATTGAAGTGAAAGCCTATAATATCTTATGCTCCCGATCGTCCATCCGCGGCCCGGGCACAGCGTCAGGTGGCCGCCGGTGTGCCGAAATGGACTCCGGTCGCGTTGGACTCCGCAGCGCTCACGCTTTAATCGCGAAGCGTCGCTCGGCCCTGCATGTCGAACTTTACTAGGAAGCGCATCGCGTTTACTTATGGTCGACCTCGTTTCGATGGGCACAGGCGTTCACCGAACATACTGTGGAATTTACAAAGTGTGCTTCAAACCCTGTCGACGAAGTTTTCCGAAGAACAAAAACAAAAGCAAAGGAGAAAAATAATGATATGTTGCTCGCTACTAACTTCAGCTGGCGGCTCCTTTTCTAGAAACAATATTTCCGAAGTTTAATAGTATTCTGTAGTACTGGTGTAAAAGAATAAAAAAAAAGGGGGGGGGGCAATAATTTCTACAGCCCATGAGATAGCACGGCTCAGCGCCATCAATTTTCCAGGAAACTTGGTAGCATTTAAGGAATGATTCTTGCAATACGGAAAGACATCACTTAGTTTCTTACGTACCGGAACCACAACGCCGTATGACGTCAACTTAGGCGTAAACACTAAAGGTCACCAAACTTATTCGGAAACCTGTTACACGAAAAAAAGCACAATTACTTCGAAGAAAGCTTTCCTTTCTTTGCAGATCAACTACGTTAGTCAGCTTAAAAAAAACGGACATTTCGTATTGACAATAACGCACAGGTACCGTTTAGAACGAGTAAAGCTGGCAAACATAGTAAATGATCAAAACGGTCAGTGACTTACCTATGCGTATTAGTTGACATTTGGTATTCAACCCCAATTGTGGCTACGTCAGAAAACATGTTTCAAATTAATTAAAAATCCTTCTTTCCGCTACGCAGCTTAGTACATAAGTTTTGCGCGTGATACAAGCTGCTGCGCTTTGTCCTTGCTTCCTGCACATACATTACAACCATGTACCACTGCAGATTGATCGTTATTCTTGTACTCTGCACTGCTGTACACGCAGTCGAAGTAGGAGATCTGTATAGCGTGAGGAAAAAAAGCGTGTTATACGCTTATCTATTCTCTCCCTTCCTTTATTTTTGTACAGTACGATTATAGTTTGTCTGTGCAACTGTATGATGACCCCGTGTGCGAGGAGCTCAGTAACTTGAGAATAGCGTCAGGTGGGTCAGATATGTTTTTCGTTGAGACTGTTGTTTCGGATACAACACGAGCTCGCCGGACAATGTCCGGCGAGCTCGTGTCTCCAGAGGATAAACGACTGTTTTGTTCCTCAATTTTGGTTTGTAACAGCCCAGAGTTACGAAACTGCTTTGAAAAAAGCATCTTTTTAGGACTCTCAACGGTCATTCGTTTTAACGAGAATGTTGACAACTGCGGTTCTACTTCCAAGTCTTAGACACCGTAAAAAAATATGCGCTGCTTTGAAAGAAAGCAGAATATTTGGCAGCTTTGCCCCCAATCTTTAATGCAATGAGCTTTTCTGAGATTATAGATTTAATAACAGAACAAAACGCAATTACCTTTAGACATATTTAGGTATCATGCTTTCAGAATATCAGACGTTTCGGAGTTACAAAAAAAATTCATTGCCTTAGCGAAATCAATCGCTTAGCAACATCCATTACATCGGCATGTGGCCTGTAAAAAAAGCTGGCCCAACATTTGTTGTGTGCTCTTTAGAAATTGAGGATGTCTTGAACGAACAGCAGCTTGCATTTTTATCTGTTACAACTTGGTCTAGAATTTTTAGATCCAACTATCTCTAGTAACTTGTATGAAACCGCAATACCAATGCATCGCTGTGTGAACGAATACTATTTGTGAAACTAAAGTAAAACGAAGTAGTTGGTTGCAGAGCTCTGTAAGACGCGGTCGGGGTGAGGCTGGTGTATAGGTGAGTTGGGCCTGCATTATGGTAAGCATACGCATTTACAACAGCTTTTAGACGCATTCGCGCGCACGCCTAGGGTGAACTGCACATGCTAGTTCAGACGCGTGGACCAAGATTGGTTCAAATAAATAAATATTCGTTTATATTTTTTATTTTATATGTAGTACCTAAAATACACAACACCGGTACAATTCATAGACACTTTATAGAAGGGTCTAAATAAATATGTATTAAAGGAACAGTTTGTTCAAACAAAGCAGATGTAAAAAGCACACTTCAGTCGTAACAAGAAAAAAAAAAGGCGGAGCAAAACATAGTAAGGAAACATATTCGTGCTAGGACAACTGCAGTACTATGCGACATGTTATCTGCACGTAAAGTATTGTATACTATACATCTAGTATAATTACATAGAGGTACATACAGAATGCCAATTATGATGAATATTCCTTATGTAATGAAGCAGAGATCACAAGAAAATGGTGTGCTAGTGTAACTTCCTTTTTTACGAAGCAATACTCATTCGCGCACCGTAAAAAGTACTGCGTTGTTTTATTTTATATGGTATATAATTCCAGATTTTCACACCCGCAAGATTTAAAAATAATTTGCGGCAAACATTGTTAGTAAGCGGAAGACTGAAATTGTGTAGCGAGGCACGGCTGGTAAGGTGGGAGGAAGATGAAAATTATGATATATACAAGGGCAGGTTGTAGTGAGTTACGTTATTGACGCTAAGTGCTAGTGTTACGGGTGAATGACCTAGAGGGCAACGCTTGTGCGGTGTGCGTCGTGACGGCTGCATTATATAGAGCAATGTTTGAGTAACATATGGTGTATTCAAAGCGTATGTAAGACACAAAAAAGGTTTAACAATAGGCCATTGTCCAATATAGCAGTGATGGAACATTATAAAACACCCACAAGCCCAAACTTTTTACACAGTCAGCGACTTCAACGTGCACAATATGGATTTCAAGACCTAGCTTCACCCACTCTTTATGGTTGACTTCGTGCTGTTGTGTGGGAATTTCGCTGTCGTAAATGATGGAATGATATTATTTCTATTTGATAAAATAATGACGAGCTGTGTTGATGATGTCTAGCATGCGTATATTTGAAGTGCTCGAATCCGTAAAATACGTATGGTGCCTAGATATGTTTTATTGCCCACTCTCATAAATCTATGCAGTATCATACATAACAATGATACGTTCCTTATTAAGATCCTGCCTGAGCGGCATTCCTTTCCCTGGGAGATCAAAAGAAAATGTAGACTGTCAGACGCTGCTATAAAAATGAAAGAGAAATATCTAAGAATTGATAGTTCGCAGGTTGTCAGTTTTGCCTATATATGTCGGTGTACATTTCCAAAATTATTGCACAATGCAAAGCCAAAATGAACTGAAAAAACATGCTCGGCTACACAGGTGGCAGAAAATTATCAGTAAATCTGGTATTCTCAGACTGGAGTGATAAATCCGGTAAACTGGTATTTCCTTTCTCTTAGGCCTTGGATACCAATGAGTCTGTCTAAATGTGAAAACGCAACTATACCGTTGCGAATTGTACGTGCGTGCGTGGCACGAAAATGTACCTCAATCTGACTGATTATCAGTTTAATCAGACTTTTATGAACAGCAGTGGAGAGTGAGTACAGTCTTTTTTTCAGCTGTCCTTCTTATTTTATCATTTAAAATTTCATCACGATGGCAAATAATCGTGTGCGAAGGGGAGATGGAGAATGAGGCAGCACGAAGAATTACAAAAGTGACTTCAAATAAAACTAGGAAGGGTTGAGACAGTATGCCGTCACACCTGTTTGCTACTTCACTTTCGTCTGACAGTAATTCAATTTGCGTTCTTTATATAGCATTTGTTTTAAATTTACCTACCATTTCCTTAATTGCTACTTCTCATTTATGCCCATATTGCGCGTAGTTATTATGTCTGGTCGTTTCGCAAGTCCTTCTTATTTTGATATTTTCTTCACATTTACAAAAGTAATTCTTACCCAAGGTATGTGGGCACGCAACACACGTGAAATTTGC
This sequence comes from Rhipicephalus microplus, assembly GCF_013339725.1. Classification (NCBI taxonomy): domain Eukaryota; kingdom Metazoa; phylum Arthropoda; class Arachnida; order Ixodida; family Ixodidae; genus Rhipicephalus; species Rhipicephalus microplus. The sequence goes on from NC_051169.1 coordinate 140,896,845, forward strand.
TTCAGTGAGTGTTCCAGCCTTAAATGCCAAGTTTTATTGTCCATCAGCCAAAAAAAACGAGGTTGCGAAACGGAATTTTTGCAATTACACTTCAAGAGTGTAGCTTTTAGGCACCCGTTCCTGCGTTGAACGTTGCTGCCACATTCACCCTTGTCTGTGGGGTAATGTATAAACAAAAACAAAACACTCAGGATTGAATGAATTTCGAACCCGTGCCCGCTTCCTTGCAGTATAATATTTTAACACAACGCCACGAGAGTGCTAGAAGCTCATTTGAAAAAAAAAAACACCTATGCAGGCATCACGTCGGTCAAGAAATTGCGTTAAACCCATGAACTATAGTAAGGCCGATGAGCAAAACAACCACTAATGACTCAATGCTAATTACATAACCTTTGTGCGGTTGTGTCGTTCATTGCTTCTCACCTACTGAAAAGCGCTCAGTCGTAATTAGTCATCGCCATCGGCCATCGAGGCTCAACAAAGTGCATGTAATATCCTATATATGCCTGGCAATCACCTCAGTTATCCACAGAAAGATGAATAATACCGTTGTGGGCGCTGTCCTACTTCACTAAATTTATGATTGACGGTAAAGTTAATACATGGTGGAAAGCCAAAACTGTAAGCACAGTTGACCTTGCCCCAAAAGAAACCGGCGCTCATAGTTGGCACTAGGCCGTGCCAAAATCATTGGTAATTTTAGAAGCAAAACGATTCTTAGCGAGCTGCAATCCATCCATCCATCCGTCCGTCTATCCATCCACCTACATCTAGGGGCTCTCTTTATCGCCTACTTAACTTGGTATACACCAAAGTTAGTATGGAAGAGTAGGATGGTTTCACGAATGTTACTCCCTGGTATGACATATATTTGTAGTGTTTTGTCCAGGAACAGACAAGCCAGGTTTCTAAATGGAGAAATAAGCGTTGATTGCCCGCGCTTACAGCCTGGTGGTTACATTACGGATGGACGGACAGTGCATTGAGCGTTAACATTTAGCACCAGTGGGTGCATTCTCCCTAACAACAGTTTGGTCATCAGGTGTGCTATGACGAACACAACACTTTCTCCACCTTTATTATGAAGTGGACAGCTCACGTTTCTTCTCAGAACCGGTCAGGTGGACTGTGATTTCGTAGTGTGATAGCAACGATCCTCATCACCTCGAGAATTGCCTGTCAGCGACGTCAGTGGTGAAGGCAAAACACTAGCTGCAGGCAGGGGATGTGCTGGCGCCGGTTCGTAGTCACTCTGTGGTCACACGGAGAAACCATCGTCTTGCGCGGAGTTTTCGACAAGCCCTGCCGTGCATCGAAGTAACCGGAACTGCTCTGTTCTTGGCAATCTACACATGAGTGCACCATGCGCTCAAGGTCTCTCTCGATGAACGGCCCCCATACGCAACTACGCGCGAGTGCTTTTCTGCGAACTATACTTGGGTGACCCTCGCATAAGTCGTCCACAACTGCGCTCTGCATCTTTGCGGGAATGACTACCCACATTCCCAGCAAAATGCAACATTGATGCAATGTGAGTTCACTGCGTCTGGCGAAGTATTGTTTTAATCTATCATCACTGATAAATATTGGCCAGCTTGTGATTCTGCAATCGTTTACTTCAGATCATTATCCTGTTCTGTAGCATACGCAATTCCTTTGCTCGACAACAGTATGGAGGCCAGCCGCAAAGAATAGAAAGTCTCTTCGGTTTCCTGCGTTTCGCCATTCGCACACAGAGTATCGGCGAACGGGAGCAAAAATTAGCTTTTGCGTGATCGGCTCACTTTTTAAAGACAAGGTCGTATCTGTATGCAGACGTCACAGCCCACCGCTGTAGGCACGCAGCCGTGATAGGCGGAATATTTCTGTTCCTGGCCCCAAAGTTTGCTGCTATTAAAGAGAATACTCGGCCATCAATATCGCAGTGAAGCTGTTTTGTGCCAAGTAGTATTGCCAACACCTCTTTTTCAAGCTGGCTATATTTTTTTTCTGCCGCGGAAAGTGTGCGCGAAGCAAAAACAACTAGCTGAGATTTCCCATCCTCACAAACATGCGATAGCACAGCACTTAACCCATACTGTGATGCGTCACAGGAGGAGGAGGAGGAAACAACTTTAATGACGCCAAAATGGGTCAGGTGAGGAAGGGGGATGGGGTCAGGAAAGAATAAGATGATGAGGCCTCAGGCCGCTCTAGGTGGCCGAAAGTCCGTTCACTTCGGCAACCCCTATGGCCCAGCGTACGACCCTGAGTTGACCACCCAGTCGTGAGCTGCGCAGAGAAGCCTCCCATCGCTCCTATCGCTCAGCCCCCACAAAGGGTGGATTTGGCTTGTTTGGACAAGTTCTATTTTTATGATGAGAGTCGGCTCGGGGACTCGAGCAGATGTGACAATGAGTAAAGGTGTCATGAGGGTGAATTTTGGACTGTATGAAGAGGGAAATCAAGGTGCCCGTTTGGAGTCGGCGCCAAACGATTTCCTCAGTCTGGGACAGTGATTTATGGGCTGGTGGGTAGATAATGCGGGTAATATAGTAAAGTAATTTCGTGGTAGGTGAATAGGCACTCTCGCGCACTGCGAGAGGAAGGCAGACCGTCCACTGCCCGGTTGACGAGTGCTCGGGCTTGCTCAAGGACGGCTGTATTCCCGGGATGGCCACAATGCGCGACAACCCACAAAATGGTGAATATTTGTTGAGGGGGAGGGAGGAATCAAAGGATTTGGTGTGCAGGTGCATGAATTCGACGCATAGCAAAATTACGAATGGCCATTTCGGAGTCTGACAAGATATACTCCGTCTGGGTGTGAACACTTGCTAACGCAATCACTGCTTCTTCCGCCTCGATTGGTTGAGCCACTGTTACTTTGTAGCGCCACAAGGTGGCACTACAAAGTAATATATGGGCATTGTATGATACTGCCACCACAAAGGCATGACGATGGGAGTATTCTGTGGTATCGACATATGTGACCTGAGTTGAAGATGCGTTGCGCCTATGAAGCTGTAGGCTTATGCCACAGGAGCGAAAGAAAGACACGCCTGAACGATAACCGATGCCAGCCAGGAACGCAAGCCGTGGCTTCACGTGCCACGGCCTAGCGCCTTCTTTATTTTCTTCTGTCGCCATCGCGCGCTCTCCGGTTTGTGCGCCGCCCGAACGAGGGCGCTACAGGGCCCCCCGTGTAGACTGGAAGTCGGAATGTGACATGCCGTTTGTGGTGTTCCAACGGAAGATCAGTCGTAGATGAGAGGCTTTCTAGGGCGGTCTCCAGGTACGCCGGCTTGAGTCGGTCCAAGTTGACTGTCTCTTCACGGCCGTTCTGAAGTAGAGTGGCAGTTTTGGGGGTGCGGTGAAGGACGCGGAATGGTCTGTCGTAGGCTGGTGTCAAAGGTGGTCTAACCGCGTCGTGGCGCACGAAAACATGTGTTGCAGTGGCCAGATCAGGGTGGACGAATATGGTCTTGTGTTCGGAAGGTCTGGGTGGAGTGGGCCGGAGGTCTTGAATGCAGTCGAGGAGGCGTTGTAGGAATTGCTGTGGCTGGTCTGGTAGCTTCGTCGACGTGAAGAAGTCTCCCGGAAGCCGTAGAGAAGTGCCATACACCAGCTCTGCTGTTGAGCACTGCAGGTCTGCCCGGATGACAGCTCGTAAACCTAAGAGCACCAGTGGCAAGGCATCAACCCAGGTGGCTCTATTGAGGCGGGTAGTCAATGCGGTCTTCAGTTGTCGGTGAAGGCGTTCCACCATGCCGTTGGCGCAGGGATGATAAGCCGTGGTACGGCAATGTCTGGCTCCGAGGATGCGATTAAGGCAAGTAAACAGCGAGGACTCAAACTGACGTCCACGGTCTGTTGTCACGGTGCCAGGACAGCCAAAACGGGATACCCACGTAGAAATGAAAACGCGGGCAACTGTCTCGGCTGTGATATCTTGAATTGGAACAGCCTCTGGCCAGCGTGTGAAGCGATCGACCATGGCCAATATATAACGGTACCCCTGAGACACTGGTAGAGGGCCCACAATGTCTAGATGAACATGGTCGAAACGACGGCCGGGTGGAAGGAAAGGTTGGGGCGGCGTCAGTATGACGGGAGACCTTTGTCATCTGGCAGGGCAGGCACATGCGCGTCCAAGCGCGCACATCACCGTTGATTCCGGGCCAGACATAGCGCTGGGTGAGAAGACGCTGAGTAGCCCGAATGCCAGGGTGACAGATGTCGTGTAAGGAGTGGAAAACGGTGCGTCGTAATGAAGCGGGAACGAAAGGGCGGGGAAGGTCAGCTGAGACATGGCACCACAAGCGCTCAGATGATAATGGATGAGGCACCAGGCGTAGTCGGAGAGAACGGGGGTTCTCCCGAAAAGCGGCAAGCTCTCTATCATCCTGCTGTGCCGAGGAGAATGAGGCCCAGTCGATGGTTGGCGGTGGAGAGTCAACCGCGGCTATACGAGAAAGGGCATCTGCGGCGGTGTTGTCAGCTCCTTTCACGTGGCGGATGTCAGTCGTGAACTCCGACATATAAGCCAGATGGCGCAGTTCACGGGGCACGTACTTGGATGAGTTAGTGCGGAAAACATACGCCAGTGGCTTATGGTCAGTCAGCACGTAAAACGAGCATCCTTCCAGGAAATGCCGAAAGTGCTGTATTGCAGCATAGATGGCTAGTAGTTCCCGGCCAAAGACGCTGTAGCGGGTCTCAGCAGGAAGTAGCTTCCGAGAGTAAAACGACAAGGGTCTCCACTCGGAGTTAATGCACTGCTGTAAGACGGCTCCGACGGCCACGCTGGATGCGTCCACCATCAACCGAGTAGGGGCGTTGCTGCGTGGATGAATAAGAAGCACGGCATTAGCGACCGCTTGCTTAGCAGCAGCAAAGGCGGCCTGGGCCTCTGACGACCAAGGAATGGCGGAGGACGGGCCGGCAGTCGACCGAAGGAGGTCGGTGAGCGGTCGTAGCAGTTCGGCACAGTGTGGTATGAAGCGCCTGGAAAAATTCACAAGCCCCAGGAATTGGCGTAATTGGCGCAGTGTTGTAGGCTGAGGATAATCCTGAATTGCTTTAACGTGGCACCGGAGAGGGCATATTCCTTTGGATGATATGTGATGGCCCAAAACTCGAGCTCAGATGCGCCGAAAGTACACTTAGAGGCGTTCACAACGAGGCCGTACTGCTGAAGACGTTGGAACAGAGCGCGTAGATGGTGCTCATGATCTTCAGGTGTGCGGCTGGCGATGAGGACATCGTCAAGGTACGCAAACACAGTAGGAAGACCCCGTGTGACCTCAGAAATGAACCGCTGGAAAGTTTGAGCCGAATTGCGGAGTCCAAAAGGCATCCGCACGTATTCAAACAACCCAAAGGGCGTCGTGATGGCGGTCCTAGGTATGTCGGCGGGCTCAACAGGAATCTGGTGGTACGCCTTAACAAGGTCCACTTTGCTGAAAATTGTGCAGCCGTCGAGGCGCGATGTAAAATCCTGGATGTGAGGTAGAGGATAGCTGTCGTGGACAGTCTTGGCGTTCAACGCTCGATAGTCCCCACAAGGACGCCAGTCACCAGGATCACGCTTTGGCACCAAATGCAGCGGGGAAGCCCAAGCGCTTGACGACGGGCGGATAATGCCGAGCTGCAGCATGTGGTCAAACTCCCGTTTAGCAATAGCTAGGCGGTCTCCGCACAGGCGGCGTGGTCGAGCGGCTGCCGGTGGACCCCGGGTGACGATGTGGTGTGTCACCGTATGTTTAGGCGGCTGAGTGAGGTTGCACGGTTTAGTTAACTCCGGGAAACTCGCCAAGATTTTTTCGAACGGTGAGGAAGGTATCAGCATGCGGATGGACATTGGAGCGATGTCGGACAGGACTCCCGAGATGGAGAGACGAGTCTTACCATCTATGAGGCGGCGCCGCCGCACGCTGACGTCCAAATCGAAGTATGAGAGGAAGTCCGAGCCGATGATCGGTTGAACCACGTCTGCGATGACGAAAACCCACCGGAAAACGCAGCGAAGGCCGAAGTCGAGGGTGAGAGATCGGAGCCCATACGTTGCTATAGACGAGGCGTTGGCAGCACGAAGCATATGCCCCTGTGACTTTGAACGATCAGCCTTAGTCGGGGGCACAACGCTAATTTCCGCGCCCGTATCTATAAGGAACCTGGCGCCCGATAGCTGGTCCGTGACCATGAAAAGGCGGCTGGGACGAGAAGGGAGATCACACGCCGCCGTCAGTGATCCCGGCAGGCGTTTCCCTGCCACGAACATGGGGGTGTACACTTCGTGGCTCGGTGTCGGAAACGCCGATGGTACCAGCAGAGGAATGGAGGGCTGGGACTCCGAGCATCTCGTGTGCGTGGAAGAGCTCGACGACCGGAACGAGGCGAACGAGTCTCCTGCAGGGGGCTCCGGAGTGCGGCAATGGAGGCGGCGAGTTCGTCGATGCGGGCCTCAAGGCGCGAAATCGCTGTGTCTGCTGGTGGTAAGACAGCGTTGACAGATGGGAAGGTCGCTTCATGAACCTGATCGGCGAGCTCCGCCAGGCGGTCGACATTGACGTCGCCGGCCGCCGCGAGGACGAGGCGGATTGGCTGAGAAAGGCGTTGGAGGAAGAGTTCGCGAAGCAACGCTGAGTGGGCAGAGACGTCGTGTTTCCCATGAAGCTGTCGCATTCGGCGCAGTAGTTGGGAGGGGCGCCTGTCGCCAAGGTCCCCCTCTGCAAGGAGCTGCTGTAGGCGGACGCGTTCCGAAGGCATGAATCGTTCCAGCACCTTGGTTTTAAGGTGCTGATATGGCGTAGTGTCCGAGGGGTTGGAGAGGACGTCGGAGAGCTCGCTGGCAACGTCAGGAGGAAGGACGGAGGCTACGTGGTAGTAGCGTGTCTTTTTCGAGGCGATGCGGTACAGGGAGAATCGCGCCTCGACCTGATGAAACCAAACTTGCGGGTCCTGTGGCCAGAAAGATGGGAGACGCAGTTGCACGGCCGAGACGTCCTGCGGACGTGAGGCTTGTTCGGTTGATGGTGCATTCGAGTCAGTCATTGTCTTCGTCCGGGTCACCACTTGTAGGCTTATGCCACAGGAGCGAAAGAAAGACACGCCTGAACGATAACCGATGCCAGCCAGGAACGCAAGCCGTGGCTTCACGTGCCACGGCCTAGCGCCTTCTTTATTTTCTTCTGTCGCCATCGCGCGCTCTCCGGTTTGCGCGCCGCCCGAACGAGGGCGCTACAAAGCGATCCAGATCGGGCTATCCGTTAGATGTGATTATGAATGAAGTGAGTATTTTTAAGCAATGGCAGTATCAAGAGACTGTCGCTGATGTGTTCCGGGGGTGATCTTGTGGAGGTGGTGCATCTTGTGAGGATGATTTTGAGGCACTGAAGGCGCAGTCTTCCTGTTTCGCATTGCGGTAGTCGGGTTTAGAGGATGATGAGGTGCGCCTCGATTAGTTCTTCAATTGTATTATGCACCCCCAAGTGAAGAAGATTGCTCGTAGCGGTACTCTTAGGCAGGTGCAAAGCAGTTTTATATGCTTTACGAATGAGGCGATCTATCTGATGTCTCTCTAGAAATGAAAGGGAAAGATAAGGGATGGAATAAGCAATTTTACACAGGCATAATGCTTACACAAGGCGACGTGTGTCCGCTTCGCGCATGCATCTGTGGCGATTAGCAATCCTCTTTATGTGGTATAATAAAGAACTGTGACAGTCAGAACTGTCATTTGAACCAGGGCGTAGGCCTAGCCAGCGAAAGCAGCGGTAACGTCCGGTGCGAGCGTCTCGTGCTTAGCACTGGCGATGTGTTTTCCGAGCTATGCCTGACCCACTACATTCATCATTACATATTTTCCCCTCGCTGAAGACAGTGCCAAGTAGGTGTTCTAAGGGGTGTTCTAAGAGCTGTAAAGCCCACCGTACCAAGCGTCCGGAGGGATTCTTGAGGGAGGATAACCAGCAGAGCGCGTGGTGATCGGTAACAACATTGAAAGGGTGGCCGTACATATAAGGCCGGAATTTGGTAATGGCCCGGATGATCGCTAGACATTCTTTCTCAGTTACCGAATAATTTGCTTGTGTTCTTGTAAGAGTGCGGCTCGCGTACGCAACAACATATTCTTGGTAACCAGGCTTTTGTTGGGCGAGTACAGCGCCAAGACCAACACCGCTAGCATCCGTGTGGATTTCTGTGGGAGCGCTTGAATTGAAATGTCGCAATATGAATGGTGTTGTTAGCAGTTCAAGGAGCTTCGCAAAAGCACTGTCGCAGGCTGAAGACCACGCAGATAGATTGTGGTCTCCCTTAAGTAGGTTTGTCAGAGGTGCTATGATCGAGGCGAAATCCCGGACGAAGCGGCGGAAGTATGAGCAAAGCCCAATAAAACTACGCAGCTCCTTGAGGGACGCCGGCCTCGGGAACTCGCTAACGGCACGTAGCTTAGCGGGGTCAGGAAGAACGTCATACTTTGACAAGATGTGCCCGAGAATGGTCAGCTTGCGTGCTCCAAAGTGACGCTTCTTCAAGTTTAGTTAGAGGCCAGCAGCAGAAAGGCAGCGTAGAACCTGTTCCAAGCGCCACATCAACCTGTTCCAAGCGCCATACCACCACATCATCTAAGTAGCACAAACACGTGTTCCCTTTGAGGCCTCGTAGGATAGTGTCCATCATGCGCTCAAAGTTGCCGGCACATTGCATAGGCCGAATGGCATCACGTTAAATTCGTATAAGCCATCTGGTGTAACAAATGCAGTTTTTAGTCTATCATCCGAATTCATGGGCACTTGCCAATACCCAGAGCGTAGATCAAGGGAGAAAACGAAAGAGTCTTGTAAAGAGTCGAGGACGTCATCGATCCGAGGAAAAGTATAAACATCCTTTCGTGTTATTTCGTTTAGGCTACAATAACCTACGCAAAAGCGTAATGTGCAATCCTTCTTTTTAACTAAAACAACCGGCGACGCCCAAGGACTGTTTTATAGTTGAACGACGCCGCGGTTTAGCATGTCACCTACTTGTTCATCGATGACACGGCGTTCAGTCGGTGAAACATGGTACGATCGCTGCTGTAGTGGTGGATGATTACGTGTGTTGATCTGGTGACATACAGTAGATGTTCGACCTAAGGAAGTGCTGTGAATGTCAAACGATGGCCGAAACTTGTCAAGGAGGCTCAAAAGCTCACACCTCTGTTGTGGATTTAGGTCTTCGTCGATTACAGGGTTGAGAATGTCGGCAGTGGAAGGGCCATTGCCGGAACTACAGGAGAGGGCGCTGACTTCCGATGATCCACCAGGAACATCAAGTGTAGCGATGGTTTCGAATGATTAGATTGAGCCGATACATTCACCCCAAAGCAGCGTAATTGTGAATGGGAAAGGATTCCCCACAGGCACGTCGGTCGCACCACCTTGAAGAGTAACGAGAGCGGTTGGGAGCGGTGATAGGGGGCGATGAGCGAAAGCAGCGGAAGGCGCGAAGAATGCGGTAGCGTCAACGACAGTGGAACACGACACAGGTGCGAAGACAGTAGCGCGTGGAGGGATCTGAGTGTCGTCACTAATGACCAACTTCGCGTAGGAAGGAAGATCATCCGCAGGTAGAGAATCACCAAAAAGACAAAAGAAAACTTCTGCACGGGCGCAATCAATGACGGCTTGGTGATGAGAGAGAAAATTCCAGCGTAAAATGATGTCGTGAGAACAGTGCGAGAGTACTAGGAACTGCACTGTTCAAGGCACTCCTCGAATTACAAGTCTGGCGGTATACTCCGCCACAGGCTGCAAAGGCTGTGCAGTGGCAGTATGAAGAAACGAACCCAAGTAAGGCGCTGTCACCGTTTGCATTGCACGGCAAACGTTTTCGGTAATGACAGAAATGGTGGCAGCAGTATCAATAAGAGCAAGTACAGGTACACCTTCAAGAACGGCATTAATCACGTTCTGCGGCGAACGAAGAGGGCTTGTGCTTTCCGACAAGAACGCAGTTCTTGCCTGAACTGCGTCATTTAGTTTTCTGCGTCAATTGTAGGGGGCGTCGGCGCATCGGGGAGGGCGAGCGACGACGTCGAGAAGGAGATCGGCGATCGGAAGGTGGTCATTGGCTTGGTCGAGGAGGGGGCAATTTATGGTCTGGAGTGTAGGGAAACGTGTGGTCGTACTCATATGAACGCGGGTTTTCACGTGAATGGAGCGGGCAGCGGCGGCAAAGACGTGCGACGTGTCCGGATAGACCACACGAAAAGCAGATCGGTCGGTTGTCGGCAGTGTGCCATGGATTAGGAACTCTGTGGACTGGATGTCGTGGCGGCTGGTTGGTATAAACAGGAGGCAGCGCTCGAAACGTGTGTGGTAGTGGTCGTGCTGCTGCTTCGACATACGTCAATTGCGCATTGACTGGTGGCACCAGCAGTGGAGGAAGGACCTCAGACACTTGGTCTTGAATAATAGTCTGTAGTGTAGGGCTAAGCGCTGCACTGCACTCCGGTAGGCCGGAGATGAGCGACAGTTGGCGCGCAACTTCTTCGCGTACAAAATCTTTTATCTGCGAGAGGAGGACGGGATTTTGCGAGAGAGTCAAGCCGGACATTCATTCCTGATGTGGGAAGGCATGGCGGGTGACGAGACGTTGCCGACGGAGCCCTTTATAGCTTTGGCAGAGCTCGGTAACTTGAGCGACAGTAGCCGGGCTTTTAGAAATGAGCGTATAGAGTGCATCCTCGTCGATACCCTTTAAAATAAGCTCGATGCGGTTCACCTCGGTCATGTTCGCATCGACGCGTTTGCACAAGTCAATGACGTCTTTCATGTAACTGGTGGAAATCTCACCAGGCAGTTGAGATCTTGAGTGAAGGCGCTGCTCCGCACGAAGTTTGCAAACAGCAGGACGACCGAATACTTCGCTGAACTTTTTCTTGAATGCTGTCCAGGTTGGAACGTCGGTTTCATAGTTCCGAAGCCACAAGCGGCAATTCCACTGAGGTAAATGCCGACGGTGGCCAGTCTCGTGGCTTCGTCCCATTTGTTCAAGACACCCACGAGTTTGCAGGTAGCCAGGCAGTCGTCGACGTCGTGGTCGTCAGTGCCACTGAATATGGGGGGGGGGGGGGGGGGTTCCCGCTGCCGGACCGCGCCGGAGCACATGATGGCCTGGGGTGCCATAGTTAGAGGGCTTGTGGCAGATGCAGTGGTCATAGCGGCAGGTCGAGTCCAGCTTCGCAACTCCAGGATTGCGAAGACACCAAGCAAACTCCACCAAATATAATAAAGAACTGTGAAAGACAGAAATTTTATTTGAAGCCAGGTAGGATTGTAGGCCTAGCCGGCGAAAGCTGCGATAACGTCCGGCGCGAGCGTCTCATGCTCAGCACTGACGATGTGTTTTGCGAGCTATGCATGACCCACTACATTCATCATTACAGTGGGCAGGTATATTATGCAGTGAGAACCACATAGTAACTATGGCCATGGAAATCGAGTTGCTATTGAAAATGTGCAGGCCTAGAACTTTCACATTGTTTATTTTAGGGATGAGTTGATCATCGAAATATACGGATATTTCTAGAGAGAAAGGATCCCTGAGACGAATGAGAATGAGTTCAGATTTAAGAGCTGAGCAGCTGAGGCCAATGCTCCACACGTGTTCTTGAACCGTTAGTGCTGCTCTCTGAAGAGTGTATTCGATTGTGCCACAGTTGCCTGTGGTAGTCTGGAGTGTGGTGTTATCGGCGTACAGTGAGTGTTGTAGGGCCGGTATAGTAGCTAATTTTCGCGCGAGGGGGATCAGAGTTTTATTAAAAACGAAAGGAGAGAGGACGGCCCCTTGCAGACCGCCCCTACTTCCGAGGGTGAAGATCAGAGACTTAACTGATCCTATAAGTGTATCTCGACGGTTCTGTTCATTAAAAAGAGTGCAATATATTTGTAAGTGCGGGAACCCACGTTTAGCGGACTGTGGTTCTTTAGAAAAGCCGCATGCCGGACATTGCCGAATGCTTTAGTCAAGTGCCACTATTGCGTTTGTAAGATGTGGGAAGTCGCATTATAGCACCTCCTTCCTGAGCTGGAGTATCACGTCTTGGGTGGAGAGCCCTGCCCTGAATCCAAACACAGTAAAAGGAAAGAGGTGATTTGTCTCCATGAACCTGTTAAGGCGATTGAGGATGGCGTGCTCCAAAGTTTGCCTGCACATAAATTGAGGGATATAGGGCACAAGTTAGCTAGGTCGAGTGGTTTGCCTGGCTTTGTGATGAATGGTTCCTGGGCATGTTGTTACTGGGTAGGCTGTGTGCTTTGTTCCCAGGGCTGGTTAAAATGCTCAGTGAGAACCTTAACCGAGCCTGCGTCCAGGTTGCGTAGCAATTTATTGGTGACGCGGTCAGGTCCTGGAACTGAGGTGGTGCGCAGCTGATGTAATGCAGCGTAAACCTCTTCCTCCGTTATGATCTGTCTAAATCTTTGTGGAGAACGCCTCCATATTTCAACATGCACTCAGCTGCATGCTGTGGAAAGTAGGTTTGAATTAGGGATTGCACTGTGTCCGGCCCGCGCTTCTTCGTTAGGTGAATTAGTCGTGTTATAAGTTTGCTAGATTCAGCCTTCGATTCTGATGGTTCTAGTAAGTTACGTAGAAAAGACCAAGTTTTCCTAAAGTGAAAGCTTCCATTGAGCCGATTACATAACTGCGTCCATTGTTGAGAGACAAGACATTTGGCGTGCTCTGTGATGAGGTCGAGAGTCAATGACATGCGACGCCGCATTGTGCGGTTGTGCTTTTGCCTAAGCCAGCGTCTTTCCAGTGCATCAAACGGCTATCCACCTGCCCGTTTGCATGCTTAGTTGGTGCTTGTTTAGCCACTAATTGCAGATATTGTTGCAGCTCTGCGACCCAAGTATCATAGTCTGAAGTGGAGGTGACCTGTTGCAGCGCACGAAATTTTGTAAATTGATCCCAGTGTACAATAGCTTTGAACTAGTACCGCAGTCTAAGCATACTGGCGTGAAGCTTGACGTCAATTATATAGCGATCGCTGATTAGGATGAGGCCAGTTTTTTCTTATTGTAGCTGAGTGATGTTCCTAACAAGCGTTAAATCTGGGCTCGTGTCCATGCTAACACTGTTTCTTATGCGGGTAGTTGCGTGGTATTTGTCGCACAGGACAGCCGGTGTTGTTTTATGAAGTTGCAAAGTTGTTGTCCTTTAACAGAAGAGGCCCTATATCTCCCTTCAACATGTGAGGCAATAAAATCCGCCACTATGAGTATAGGCATGGTGCCTGCAATAGAGAGGGCTCGTGCAAACGCGCGCAACAGGGCAGCTCCTTTTCCCCAGGGGTGGCTGTAGATATTTAACATAAATAAAGTGTAAGATCGATAATTGCGTGGCAGGAGCTCAAGGAAGACGCAGTCAGAGTATATATCGGAGAAGTCATCGGTAACATGTGCAATGTTACGATGAACATAAGTGGTGACATATATAGTCAGAGAAGTTGGCTGCTGTATAGCGCGATAGCCTGTTAAATTGCATTGTTTGTTTGGTTGCTGTACGGCTATGATATCTGGTACTGGCGTAGCCTGCTGCAGGTGGAGGAATAAGTTATCGTTTTTGCGCTGTAGGGCTTTACAATTTCATTCCCAAATCCTGAATGGTTGACAGAATGAAGGCTTATCGGAGGGGTGAAAAGCTCGGGGGCGAGAAATTGAGTCGTTAGGTCTGTAATCACCTGTTACAGACGAGTAAATCGTTCCGCGATTTGTGTGAATGCGAGATCCACTCTTTATTCTACTTTATTATTATGCTCCTTAAGAGCTTCACCTGATGCGTCGGACACATTGTGCATGATTTTTAGAGGAAGATTTTTCTTGGGTGGAGGGTCATCGGCTAGAAATTTATTTGGGTCTGGATTACTACGTTCGTCTGCGGGAAGAGGGGCGACAACACCCCGATCTCTTATTAACATCTAACCCAAATTCCCTCCGGAACCAACTACCTGCACGAAGAAAGTTCTCCACTCGCCGGACATACCCCCTCCAAGGTAAATGCCACCAACCAGCCGCTTTTCGCCCGAGCCTGGCACACCACCTGGCAACCTTGGCTCTCTCCGACGTCAGCAACCACGGTACCGGATCAAGCGCTAGATAAGCCGCAAAGAATCGCCCACTGCTCGGGGCACAACACCACCAAACCTACGATGCTCACAGCGCTTCTACAATTCCAGGTACTGATGTACCTGGTGCCTGGAACCGTTTGCCCTTACTTCACCACCAAAATTTCCTCCGGAACTACCTACCTGCGTGAAGAAAGTTCTCCGCCCGTCTTACATCCCCCCACCAAGTTAAATCTCCCCAACCACCTGCTTTTAGCCCGAGCCTGGCACAACGTCTGGCAACCTCGGCCCTCTCCGACGTCAGCAACAACGGGACCGGATCGACCACTACCTAAGCAGCAAGAAATCGCCTACTGCTCGAGGCACAACCCTGCCGAACCTACGATGATCACAGCACTTGTACAATTCCAGGTGCGTACGTACCTGGTGCCTGGAGCTGTTTGCCCTTACTTTCCCGCCCAAATTTTCTTCGGAACCACCTACCTGTATGAAGAAAGTTTTCTGCCCGCTGGACATCCCCCCTCCAAGTTAAATGCCACCAACCACCTGCTTTTAGCCCGAGCCTGGCACACCGCCTGGCAACCTTGGCCCTCTCCGACGTCAGCAACCACGGGGCCGGATCGAGCGCTACATTAGAAGTAAGCAATCGCCGACTGCTCGGGGCACAACACCGCCAAACTTACGATGCTCACAGCGCTTTTACAATTCCAGGTGCTGACGTACCTGGTGCCTGCCGTTTTTCCTTACTTCCTCGCCCGAATTCTCTTCGGAAGCACCTACCTGTATGAAGAAAGTTTTCCGCTCACCGGACATCCCCCTCCAAGTTAAATGTCACCAACCATCCGCTTTTAGCCCGAGCCTGATACACCGCCTGGTAACCTTGGCTCTCTCCGACACCAGCAACCACAGGACCGGATGGAGTGCTACATAAGAAGCAAGGAATCGCCGACTGCTCGGGGCACAACACCGCCAAATCTACGATGCTCACAGCGCTTCTACAATTCCAGGTTTGTTATCTCATCTGCTCAAAAGAATTCAGAAGTGATGATATATGTATACTGGCGGTGTCATGCCCCTATGACTTTCAATGTCGCGGAGTGGTGCTGTTGTGTCGCGATGCGTTTGTCCTCCATTTGCTGTGTGAAATTTTGCTATTACTATCCGGGGATGCTGAGGTGAACCCGGGACCCTCCCCTAGTGCTGAACTTTTACCTTTCCTTGACACTATCAAACGAAGAGCAAGTGCTCAATCCGCAGTTCGCGTAGATCTTGAACAAATCAAATCAACACAGACTGCCCTAAAAAAACTTATAGCGGAGATTCTGAGCCACTCCAACGCATTAGATACATGCCAACCAAACCAAAGTACCACGACCGCTGTTAACACTTTTGACCAACTAGAGCATGCCATCACTACCCAAAAAGTCACGGACATTGACACTAACAACCGTATGCGCTGAGACAACATTCTTTTTTTTTGGCATTGACGATTCTGATAAAGAACCCTGGAGAGATTCAGACAACAAAATTCTAGACCTGTGCATAAATACTCTCGACCTAACCCTAAGCCCCAGCGATATAGAGCGGGCACACTGCTTCGGAAAACTTTCTGCAACAACAAAAACGCCCTATAATAGTAAAACTGGCTCACTTCAAGACAGAAAATATATTGGCATGCGGGCGGAAGCTGAAAAATACATGTTTCGCAATAAAAGAAGATTTTGCCCCAAGTACGCGCCTTGCACCCTGTTAATTGTTAAAATTTGTCAAGCCCCAAAAATGAGCATTTAAGCTCAGCCTTGACAAGCTATACGTAGGCATTAGATGCTACTCTTACGACGCTGCATCCGATAGCGTTATCAAACACCCCTCAGCACCAAACAGAACTACACTAGCAGCCCCTGAAAAAAAACATATCTGTACCACCTCAGTGAAGAAAAAGAGATGCTGTCCTCTTTTCCTCCAAAAACCGACCTATTCATTCCTTAGATTACCGTGCTTTTTCACCAACATCCGCAGCATGATCCCAAAACGTGACGAACTCGAATATTCATAGACAATACCGTAGCCGATATCATCTTGTTAACCGAAACGTGGTTAAACAAGGACGTCAGTGACGGCGAAAGCTTTTTCATCCAACCGAAATTTAATAGTATACTGACGTGACCGACATGAGAGGCGTGGTGGAGGAGCACTGATTGCCGTTAAGGACAGCTTATCATCTTCACTAATCACTCACGACGACAACATTCAACTAACATGGGTATGCGTGCACAGTACAATCGGCAAAACAGTGTTCAGAATATGTTACCGTCCACCAGACAGTAGCCCCTCCTTTCGCGAGAAGTTACGTTTTTCTCTAGAACAAATAAAAAAGGTATACCCGAGACACCAATCTTCCTTTTCAGAGACTTCAATCATCCCAGCATGAATTGGTTGTTACTTTCAGTAGCCAAAAAATCACCATCTAGTAAAAAAGCAAAGCCAAGAAACTTCTTGAAGTTACTCTGGACTTTAATCGGCACCAAACAGTTACATGCCCTACAAGGGGCAGCAACACCCTAGATCTCTTATTAACATGTAGCTCTGAAAACATAAAAAATGTGACTTTGCTCTCTGCCCTCAGCGACCATAGCCTCCTTCATATCAGAATTTCTCTGCCTATAAAAAACAACGCCCCAACGCAAAAATTAATCACTGATTACAAGAAAGCTAACTTCGACGCCTTAACCATGATATTGCACTCTTCTACGAAGACTTCCGACGGTCATACGCTTACCGCTCGATTAACACCAATTGCAAATTATAAAAAACACAATGTTAAACTTGAAAAAAAAACAGACACATTCCCACTATGCTTTTAAATACAGACACAAATAACCAGTGGTTTACGCAACGCCTCTAACGCCTACCTAACAAGAAAAAAACGCCTTTATCAGAAAGCAAAACTTCTTAACAGCGCCAGGGTTTGGAACAGTACAAATTGGCTGCTAATGAATACATTACGGAACTGAAAGTCTCCAAAAACAAACTCTTCTCAACTGACCTCTTATCAATCCTACAGTCTAACCCTCGTAAATTCTCTTAAATCATCTCCCCGCCAAATCGTCAAACGCAACTGCAGCCGTCAAACGTAGGCAACGAATTAATCGAAACTGAAAAATGTGCTACAGTACTTAACGACTTCTTTACGTCAGTATTTTCACCTGCTCAAAGCTTTAATTTTACCCAGTTACCACTCCACTCGCCGACCAGAATGCCTAATATCCAGATTAACGTTGATGGAATATCTAAGTTAATAAACTCTCTCAAATTATCCTCCTCCGCCGGTTGCGATCAAATCAGCAGTAAACTACTTAAAAACTTAATTTACCTGTCAAGCACAATACTAACTTTACTGTTACAACAAACACTAAGCACTGGAGAAGTTCCCCACGATTGAAAGAAGGCACAAATCATTCCCATCCATAAGTCTGGAGACCTACCAAAGCACCTAATTACCGCCCAATTTTGCTAACCAGCATGCCACTAAACTGCGAGAACACATTACAGCAACTAATTTAATGAACTACCTCGAATCAATTGACTTGTTTTAAGTGCACCCGCATGGTTTCAGAAAACTATTGTCATGCGAAACTCACCTCTCAGAATTCACTGATTATATCTTGCAACATACGGACGATCATCTACAAATTGACGCCATCTTTCTCGACTTCTCGAAAGCCTTCGACCGTGTCCCACGCAATCACCTGCTTTCAAATTATCTACTCTTGGAATCCCCCCGAAACTGGTTACTTGGATAGAACATTTCTTAAAAGGACGCGTACAGTACACAACTGCCAACTCTCATGACTCGCAAATTTCTAGTCCTACATCCGGTGTCCCCCAGGGAGCGGGCTTATCCCCCCTATTAATTTTACTCTACGTCAATGACCTGCCACCTAACACAAAAACCAGACTTTGACTTTTCGCCGATGACTGCGTCATCGACAATGCCATTTGCAAGCCTAGCAATTCCACTGATATTCAGGAAGACATTGACACTATCGCTGCATGGTGGGGGAAATGACTCATGCCTCTTAACCTTACTAAGTGACAATCCATATCTTTTTCCCGTTAACGCAGCATGGCATATTACGCATACCATGTCAATTAAAATGAAATAACTCGAACTGACAGCTATAAGTATCTAGGCGTTCACTTGACATCGTCATTATCATGGGTATCTCACCTTGAAACAATAAGCACACATGCTTCACGCACACTTGGATTTTTGCGCCGAAATCTGAGATCTGCATCGCCCACTGCTAAAAAAATGCGTATCAGATATACGTTTGGCCTAAATCAGAATACGCTTCATCTATCTGGAAACCCTCACAAGCATATCTCGCCTACGAATTAGAATCCATCCAGAATCGCGCTGCTCGCTTCATAACGTCAAAATACTCGCGTAAATTTAGCATCACTGAACTTAACGCACACTTGACCTTCCATGTCTCCAATCACGTCGAAGCATCTCGCGTCTATGTTCGCTTCACTCTTTCTATTATCGCCTACTTGCCAGGCACCCTCGACTTCAACGGCCCGAATCTCGCCGCGCCTCAACCACAGCAAACCAATCGCACACATTCAGTGGCGCACATCATCGATGAAAGATTCTTTGTTCCCTCATGCAATAATCCTGTGGAATACCCTCCCCGACAGTATTGTTTCGTCCACCGAACCGCACGACTTTTCGCGAAAAAATAACAATGCATCTGACCTAAATTGAAATGAATTCCTAGTTTAACCATGTTAGTAACTAACTTTTAGTGACCCATGCATTATGATGCTGCTTACTTGTGTATATTGCTGTTTTATTTCCAGTCTACGGTAGTTATTTTTGTCTGCTTGCCTGCTTCCTTTCATTAGAGATGTTTTCCTCCCTTTTTTCGTCTTTTCTTCTTTTTTCGGCGTTTGTGTGATTAGGAGTCCCTCATATATTGTTTGCCCTCGCCTTATGTAATGCCTGCGGGCCCTTAAGGCTTCAATAAATAAAATGAAATGAAAAAAAAACAAATTCTTTTGGTTCTTGACACTTGGTGGGTTGGGCAAATTTGGCGTGTGTCAGTGCATTTAAACGTTCGAGGGATAATGAGATTTGTTGTTTCATGTCTTCGTTTTCTTTGGTGAGACGGTCTATAGTGGACTGATAGTAGAAATCACTGGAATCTGAGTGACTACTAGAGCCACGGGAGACGCCACAGCTCACCTTTAGCGGGTATTGGTTCACCGTTGGCGTTACATAGGGTGTCTTATGTTTCAGACTCCTACTTCCTGTTTGTCAATCAGTTGCGGAATTCAATGGAGGAAATGAAGTCTGGTCAAAGTGAATGCTCGGCGTCTCCTGGGGCTGATGTGGTGAGGGATTTCTTCCCTAGTGGGTCTTGCCTCGTTGGTATCGACGGCGGCAAAATCTGTCGCCGGTCTTGTGAGCTCCGCCGCAGACAATGCAAGTGAGGGAGCACTGCTGGTCGGCCGGGTGTAGTTGTCCACAGTAGAGGTAATGGGGGCGCATGGGTTCTGGGTAGACGGCTCTTCGCTGCCCCATTCATCGGCGATTTGTACAAGCCTCCGCTTTGGCCATGAAGGAGTAGACTCCAAAGACTGGGACGAAAAACTTGACTAAATCTGGAAGAAGTGTCGGGAATGAAGTGGATCAGCGCTGACTTTGATGTGCGGCCCATGTTCTGAGCCTGCATGATGAGGAGCAGCAAATTAGATCGCCGTAGTTCTTGCAGGATCTCCTGATGTGATACTCTAATATATGCTCGATAGAAAATACTTCGGATGGCTCGATCCGGCGGTGCGATGTAGGCGTTGACTGCAATTGTCTTGCGTGGAGAGTGATCTGCTGTACCTGTGCGTACTTGGCCACTCTCTCATGGCACGCCGTAGACATTGTTAAAGCATTCTTCACGAGATTAGTGCGTGTCAGGTCACCCTAGGGGCTGGAATCAACAAGGCTGCCAGTGTCTAGCAACGCGGCCCGCAATTATCGCTCTGTGAACGCTGCCATGCTGATGCCAGTGTTTGGGCGATAAACAACCTTGAAATCATCCGTCGGTAACTGTGGTATCGGGCCGCGTCTGAGACATGCCGCGAACGCTTTGGTGCCTGTTTTCTCCGCTGGCGTCTTGCTGGAGTCTTGGTGGACGAGTTGTGGCTGGGCAGCAACTCTGGCGTTTTCCGCTTGGGAAAGCGCGTCGGTCTTGGATTTTGCGTACGGTGCTTCTGTCGTGCATTGAGTACTTCTTTCCACTCATCCGGATTAAATGCGGAGGGCGGAAGCTCTGTGCCTGTGATCGTGTACTCCATGGTGGCAGCAGACTGTGGCGGAACGCGCGTTCCTGTGGACAACGCTGCCGGCGTTAGGGTTAGTGGGGCTGGTAACTGCTTTTCACTCAACGAGGACTATTAAAAAGGATTGGTGATCCGTCAAAGCTGAAACACTCACAGGTTGTCCCGCCGATGAAACTGTCCACTTCAGCATCGAATTGCGCGTACAAAACTGGTATAGAACACTCAAAGAGGTTGTTGAAGTTGGAGCCCATGCAAGGCACGTCTGCCTTGTTTGACCTCTAGCGGCAGTCCTCGTCACAGGCCAGCTTTAATGGTCAATCCGGGTCTTAGTGGGCCAGCACCTGCAGTGACGAAGAGATTCTTTTAACTTCGTTAAACGCTTCTCGGCAGCAGACGTCCCAGCACCACGGTGCGTCCTTCCGTATAACTTGGTAAAAGGGCGCAGCAAGTGTTGAGATATTAGGTAGAAACTTTCCATAACAATTCACTACACCTAGGAAAGACTGCAGTTGCTGCTTGTTTGTCGATGCGGCAGCGTTTACACCTGCTTTATTTTTTTTTGGTGACGCAGATATTTCTGGCGCTGTAATTTTGTGTCCCAGATAACAGTGCTCATTTTGAAAGAACGCGAATTTGTCTTTTTGCTTTGACGCCTCGCTCCAAAAACGTTTTAAAAGTGCGTCTAGGTATCAGGTGTTTTTCAGCGTTTATTTCTGTGACAAAGGTGTCATCGAGATAATAACAAGCTCCGTTTTGGCCCTTCGGCGTTGTGTCCATTATTTTTTTGAAAAATATCAGGTGGTGGAGGTATTCCAAAAGGTAGCCCGTTGACTGCGAACAGTCATTTCTGCGTGTTTGGCGAACATAAGTGAGTTCTTTACGAATGTACACAGCAACGTGACTTCGCTCAATGCACGATGAAGAAACGAACGATTCATAGCCCGACAGTCGAGGTATTTTTGAAAAATGGGGTTCACAAATGATGGTTGAAAACTTATTCTCGAAAATGAACTGTCGAAATTCAGGCATTCTTGACTGTAGAGCTCTGGCGTTCCACTGAATTATGGAAGCACGCTTGACTTTTTCTCGAAAAGACTGATGTAATCTATGGTGCGCCATCTTGTTACTGAAGTCCGGAAAGAATTGGTTCTAGTGTGTCCAAAACTTGCAGTGCACATTTAGCGGCAGGGATCTGTAGACTAGCCAAAAGAGTACGAATAACACTCATGAACGACCTCAATACAGAGAACACTTGTACCTCTTGGGCGGATAGACTGCTTGCTGGGGGCATATCCGTTGTTGACTGTCGATGTTGTGGTTCCGTAGACACGTGTACCCGTGGTAAAGCGGGCCAGGCAGAGCCAGATGTTCTCCATTACGCCACGATGTCTTCCGGCACCTCTGGACGTACACTATCTGGTGGCGGGGGCGGGGGAGTTCGCTGTGGTCGTAGCGGCGGTGGTAGTGGCGGTGGCGGTGTAAGTGAAGGCAATTTTCGCACAGGACTGCGTTTTCTTTTCTTCGAGCGCCGCCGTCGACAGGAACGCCGTCGTTCAACAACCATTACCGCTTCCTTTCGTGATGAGGATCCGTCTTTCACCATTTGTCTCAGAACGCTCCTCTCCTTCTTTAGTAATGGGCAGTTTTTGTATAAATTTCATGGTTCACGTTGAAGTTGCTGCATTTTAGGAGTGTTGCTTGGCAAGCCTCTGCTTTGTGGGGTCCGGCGCAACGTGGGCATGCTTGCTTGTTGCTACACACAGCACTAGCATGACCCACTTTTAGACAGTTGTAGCACTGTAGGCGCCTTGGGATGTAAGGTCGCACAACGTGACGAGAGTGACCAACCTGTACATGTGAGGGAAAGCAATCACCTCTGAAGGACACCTTGATGCAACGCGATTTGCCAAGCTGGCATACTTGCAGTATGTCCGTTGTCTTAGTAGCTGGCTTTATCAGCACAGGAAGGTGTGCGTTCGGTATGGAAATGTCAACGTCATAAATGACGCCCTGTCGTCGTGTCACTATCCTGTGGAATGTAGGCACTGAGATTGATGCATCCAAGCTCCGAGACTGTTCGCAAAGGTATGTAGTGCAGCCGGGTGCTCAACGTCTATGGCCAAGATATTCTTCCGTGGGTAGAGTTATTATACTTTATCTCATTAGGCACGATAGCCTCGAGACGCGCTATTTCTTGTCTGTTCAGGTTTTCAGGTTGATAGAAGAGTCGACAGAAACAAAAAGTATGGTATGGTGTTTAGATCTGCATGCTGCCTTTCAGGTGGAGACGCTCGCTGGCGAAGACGCGCCGAACATTCTCCTTTTAGCTTTACGCTTCACTGCAGGGATGAAATCGTCGTCGGTGTCTTCGCTACTCGCCGTGTACAGTTCAGTGCTGTAACTGGTGCTGTCGTCTACTCGGCTGTTGCGATTCCTTGAGGTTGAAGTCGAAAGTGACGCCAAGTCCGGATTGCGTACGTTGGGGTCGGGATCCATCGCTGCCCACAGGAGAGCGATGATCTTCAGATGTTCGCCAGAGTAGAGTCTCACAATGGAAATCACTACGTTAGAGAAATTGTCGTTTTCGCTGGTGCGTATATATAGCGCCGTCACATCGACTGGATCAACAGATATTAACTGATATATTTGCAAAGACTCCAGAACCTTGGATATTTATGGGTGGTTTCAACGCCCATCACCCACTGCGAGGAAGCACCGGGACAAATTGAAAAGACACGAACCTAGTTGATCTCGCATCAGAGCAAGGGCTTCAGGTGCTGAACGACGGCAGCCCTACTTATCTCCGAGGAGTAACTTATAGCAGTCACCTGGACTTGACATTAGTGTCATATAGCATATTCACGAAAGTCAAATGATTCACGGATACTGAAACCCACGGCAGCGACCATATCACCACGTACGTGACAGTCAGAGGTCTGGACAATTCTTCTTCCCCTGGACACTCAAGACATATTGACTGGAAAGAGTATCAGATATCAGTGGAGAGCAAGTGCATGCACGAACCGCTGGAATCCTTTGAAGAAGTGATTTGTTATGCGATGGAGACTTCCACGAAGGTTAGTCCAAAATAATCGAGACGTACCACACTAGACCAAGAGTTGGAACAACTTTGAGCAATCCACCGACTTGCCGAAAGACGATACAGACGCATGAAATCTACCTATGACCTCAGAGAATCCAGACGCATCCAGAAGAAAATCCAGCGTCGAATGCACAAGCTCCAGGAGCAACAATGGAAGAGTTTTTGTGACTCACTAGACCCTCGAAAGCCTTTGTTTCCCGTATGGAGGACTCTTCGAGGTATTCATTCACATCCGCAACAGCGACACCCCTTCGCCGCTCTGGCACTACATCAACGTTGCTCACAGCTTGATGTTTCTGGTATATTTTGTGCAAAGATCGCTGGTGACATCTTTATACCGATCGAGCTATTGCCACAAAACTCTCCAGTCACACGAGATCAGCAAATGGAGGTTGCATTCACTATGGAAGAACTTCATGCGGCATTGAACACATACAGACGCTCATCGTCCCCAGGTCCGGATGGAGTAACCTTTACTGCCCTACATCACCTAGGCCCGCAGGTCCAGCGCTGTCTCCTGGCCATTTTCAATAAGTATTAGCATGATGGAATGGTGCCTGATGAGTGGAAGTGCAGTCGACTGGTGCCTTTGTTGAAGCCCGGAAAGTCTTCCTTGGATTTGGCAGCATACCGGCCTATAGCACTAGCAAGCAGCGTCGGCAAGGTCATAGAGAGGATGCTGCTTACACGAATGGAATGGTACCTGGAACGTTATAACATCTATGTTGATGCTACGGCAGGCTTTCGACGAGGTCGTTCCTCAATTGATAGTGTCATTGACTTAGTGACCTCTGTTCAGCAACAGAAAGCTGAAAAGCGGCTGTCGATAGCTCTGTTCCTAGACATGAAAGGTGCCTATGACAACGTGACCCATCAGGCTGTTCTCAATGCTCTTGAAGCAGCTGAACTTGGAGGTCGTGTCTTTGGATGGGTAAGAAGGTACCTCACAAAGAGATCGATGTTCGTTCTAACTGAAGATGGGCCTACGAATAAGCACTTCACAAGTCGTGGGGTGCCACAAGGCGGCGTTTTGAGTCCGACTCTTTTCAACCTGGTTCTGGTGGGGCTCACCAAAATGCTACCACAGACGGCCTATATATCTCTCTGCGCTGATAATATCTGCATTTGGGCGTCCGGCGTGACACGGCCTCAAGTGCGCGCAAGGATACAGAAAGCGGCAACGATGACATCGGCGTACCTTCGCCAGCAAGGGTTGACTATCGCCACAGAAAATGCGCAGCGTTGGCGTTTACACGCAAACCGATGTCTTTTTACCCATTGTGCATCAATGGCACAGAAATCGCATATAAGAGCAGTCATACATTCTTAGGTGTCATCGTAGATCGTGACCTAACCTTGAGCCCACATGTCGCATACCTGAAGAAAAAGCTCATTGGCATTGAGGATGTATTCAAGTTCGTCGCCGGAAAATCATGGGGCCCATCCGTGCACTCCATGTTGCAGCTTTATACAGCCCTCTTTCTCGGAATTCTTCGGTACAGCCTTCTTGTCCTGTCCAACACCTGCAGGACTAACATCCGTGCACTACAAAGCGTACAAGTACAAGCACTTCGGATATGTCTTGGCCTTCCAAGATGCTCATCGACAGTGGCAACTG
The DNA here is from genome assembly GCF_013339725.1 of Rhipicephalus microplus. NCBI lineage: Eukaryota > Metazoa > Arthropoda > Arachnida > Ixodida > Ixodidae > Rhipicephalus > Rhipicephalus microplus. Next base: position 140,922,009 of record NC_051169.1, read on the forward strand.
TTGTCATCGCACAAGAACAGCCGGTCACAACGCATATCATTTTCGAGACGCTGAGAGCGCACATTCAACATTTATCACGGCTACTGTCCCATAATTTAGCGTCTTTGACAGCGAGGAGGCCGCATCATTCGTTCTGCGGAATTGTGACAAAACATCACAACATATTACCGTCTGGCTTCAAACTTGCGACGAATTCAGCAGCTGCGTTATGCGGTATCTGTCAACCTGACGTGTGCTCATCAGTTTCTGGAATCATTAAGATGGCACGCATGTCACTGCTAGCCCTGAAGCAATTGACGTTTCGACTGTCGGACGAAAGGTACTTTGACCGCATACATGTTTACACCGATGGCTCCACTAATTCCAAAAGCTCTACAGGAGCATTGGTTGTTCCATCTGATAATGTGTTGCTTCGATACAAGTTCTCTCTTACCACGACGTCGACAGCAGCAGAGGTCACAGCGCTTCAAGGTGCAGTGAAGTACATTCTTTTGCAGCAACCTAACCAATGGGCCATCTTTTGAGACTCGAGGTGAGCCTGACGGACACTACGGTTTGCTATGCAGCATGGGTTACACGACCAATTCTTATATCAGATAAGACACGACTATCACGAAGCGCTCAAGGAAGGTCACGATATTGTATTTCAGTGGTTGCCGAGTCATTGCGGAATTGTCGGCAATGACCACGCGGATGAATCTGCTTGATCTGCTCATGGCCAAGACCCGAGTACGCCCATACCACTCTTGAGAACGGACGCTGCAAGACGACTACAATCACTTGCTCGCCGTATAACTTTCCCACAATGGAATACACCGGGTTTCTCAAACACGCACGTGTATTCCATCGACTCAAACTTGCAACTTTGTTTGCCATATGAGCTCCCACGATGCGCTGAAACTTTACTTTGTCGCATGAGGTTGGGCGTGGCAATTACGAATGCGTACTCTCGTCTCCTTGGAATGGCGAGCACTTCGGCATGCAACATCTGCGCCTGAGAGGAAACGCTCGAGCACATTTTATGCCATTGCCCAGCATACCAGTCTGAACGACGTATTACGGAAGCCAAGCTCCATCAGCTGAATTCACGGCCGCTTACAGAAGAAAAGATCCTGGGATCTTGGCCGATGGTCTCCCATACACGCAAAGCTACGAAAGCCCTCTTGCACTTCTTAATGACCACCAGACTTTACGACCACTTGTGAAGGAACAGTGTGACACCATGCTGTGTAGTCTAGAGCTAACTATTCATCCTTCTATTTCTTACTCCTCTTCTTTTCTATCTCTTTCCTTTCTATTATTCTCCCTTTCCCCCACCCCAAGTGTAGGGTAGCCAACCGAGCCAAGCTTGGTTAACCTCCCTGCCTTTCCTCTGTATTTATCTCTCTCTCTCTCTTTTTTCTGTGTGTTTAAAACTAAGTACATCTTCGACTCTTTCGACATGAGTAATTGTTGGTATGACTGTTAAGCTCGATCTTAGTAAAATGCATTCCCCCGGCGAACGCAGCTATAAGGTCTTCGATTTTAGGCAGTGGTAGTGTGTGATGCCCAGAGAGGGGTTTATCGTTGTCTTATAATCCCCAGATAGCCGTATGCTTGCATCTTTCTTTATCACCGGCATGGCAGGCGAAGCATATTTTGATGTATTCGCAGGTGTGAGTATTGCCAGCTGAACCATTTTTTCTAGCTCTGCTTCTACTGCTGATTGCAATGCGAATGGCATAATCTGTGCTGTTATGAATCTCAGCCGGTGGTCAGCTCTGAAGAACAGCTCGCCCCCTTTCGTCTGTGATAACTCCTAGCTCATCCTTAAACAGTATTTCGCGTTTTTCCAGCAACGCATCCAGCCTTTTCTTCATTCGCGAAGACATGTCGTACACTAACCTTTAGACACGGTTTAGGCCACAAATCTGGTTCCATTCTAGCCGTACTGTGCGCAACCATTCACGTCCTAGCAGCAGTGGTCCGCTTGATTGACGAGGTATACTGGTAGTTTCGCCGTCTGTTTCCCGTGCTGCACATTGGCGACCACCACGCCGCATGGTTGGACGAGTGCTGCGGTATAGGTGCACAGGACGATGTCGGTTGGTCCACATCTGGCTGAAGGGAACTGCCGTTTGAACAGCTTGTAAGGCATGATAGACACCGCAGCTCCCGTGTCGAATTCCATTTCTACCAGTTATTCATCTCTTTTCAGCCCAACAAAAAAAAAACGAGTATGGCCTGAAGCCACTCAGTGTTCCGAAACGTCTATGAGTGGCACCTGCGTCCCTATTTTTAGCGTTTGCACTCTCCGTTTCTGCTGATACCCGCCACCATATTGCCCTTTGCTGTGACTGGCCCTTTTAATGTGACCTTTCTTTCCACACTTATAGCTCGTAATATTAACGTAAGGGCATACTGAAGAAGTGTGGGTCGGAGAACCGCACCGATAACAAAACATCAGCTGCTTACCGGCAATCGCTTGAGTCTCCTAGAGCTCTGGAGATGCATCATTGCTTTCTCCCTTCATCTTCATGTTGTTAAGCAGCCCTGCCATTGACTCTACGAATCTAGTCTCGGCAACATTCTTCTGGGCGGCTTCCATGGCCAGAGCTCACTCGACTGCTTTCGGGTTCGTCGTCCTCGGTGAAGAGTACTCGCTGCACGTGCTCGCAAAGTATTCCACAAACAAAACGATCCCAGAGCACTTCATCCAAACTTACTCCAAACTGACAACTCTGGGACAACTTTCGGAGTTCAGCACCATATTTGGGCAGAGACTCGCCTTCACGCTGTGTAAAATTTTGCACGTTTCCCGATTATGAACAGCCTTTGTGCAAGATGTGCATATAAAGGGCTCTTCAGGTGCTCGAAACTTTTTTACCCCGGTAGTTGATATGCAGCCAATGCCTTCAGCAACCTATACGTACGTAGTCTCATGATGCTGAGGAATGCGTGTACCTTTTCGCTGTCGAAAACCTTGTTGACAATAAAAAAAGGTCCACTTGTCTTTGTATGCCGTCCAGTCACTTGCAGTAACGTTGAACGATCTCACCTAGCCCAGCTGCCCTGCAGACTGTATTGTGGCTTCTTCACAGAACTCCCCGCTACTCTTAATTTTTAGTGCTCCCATCCTCGTCGCCAGTGTACTGCCTTATCCAGACACAGACAGGCCAGGGTCCCAAACGAAGAAAACTAAAGCGTTTATTGCCCAAGCTTACGGACTGGTGATTGCATTACGAATGGGCGGACAGTGCATTGAGCGTTAAAATTTAAGCACTAGTGGGCGCATGCGCACTAACGACCGTTTGGTTATTAGGTTTGCTATGGCGAACATCACAATAGCTAGACCATCCCGTCGCGTACGTCATCAAAACCTTTCCGCCAGACACGTGCGGCACGTACCCATATAGCACGAGTGGGCATATTCTACACGGTATGCGGGTCACAGGTGGTTCACAGTTTATATCTACTCATAAACGGCAAGAACGGACAGTGGTTTTTTAACGCGAGAGTGTTAAAGGGACACTAAAATGAAGCAACAATTTAAGTCAGAGTGAAAACTCAATGTTTGACATCTAAAATGACAAATATATCAACAACAGTGCCCTACTTACCGATAAATTAAGGTAAACGAAAACGAACACAAGCGCCGCAGTAGGACATTTTTAAAATGATCCCAAGTACATCAGAGGGACCACCTACAATTTATCACTAGTAATCGATCTAACTGCTCTAAATAAAGAACCTTCCATGCATCAAGAGACGCAATGAAATGCTGCTTGCTCATTTCTGTTTGATCCATGGCAAAAAGAACCGCCGGACGTTACTCTGGGGAATGGCACAAGTGGTGCAAAAGTTCCATTTTCGCGTGCTTACATGGGACATGTTGTGCCATCCAGTGGGGTAGAGTTGAAACAAAAGTGCCTGAAATCTTGACGCCAAGTGCGGGAAATTGATCAATGGCCGTTGTTGCTGTGGTGGCTCCTGCTGCTTTTGGTCTGCTGCCACTCGCGCAGTAAGGCCGGACAACGTTCTGCACGGCAACAATGCCGTGAGATGGCCCGGTCGGCCCGCTTCTTGAGGCGGCTATTTTGAAGAGCACTAATCTGATGCGCAGCACTTAACCGTGATTTTATTTCAAAATAGGCCCTTCCTTGGCACGAAAGCAACACTACGGGGTTTCGGGACCGCAATTTCAACAATCAACGTTGACACAATAGTTGGTTTTAGTGTCAATTTAAAACAAAACACTGATATTAGCAGTGTTGACCCTGCGAATGCAATAAAAATATTCTCGGGTTCCTAGCACGAATTGCACCCAAGCATTCTGCGCGACCATCAAGTATTCGACCCGGAGCATAATCAGGCCAAGGAACTGCTCTCCAAAATGACGCTAATGTTAGTGATGCGTAATTTGCGGTTGCAGTACTGGCTATCTAATTTATAAACCTTACATGTATACTCCTATAATACAGCCATCACGCCTGGTTAACGTCGATTGTAGCTAAGTTCCATTCGCGGCAGTTGATTTGTGTAAAAGTGTCCAGGGCAACAAGATAACTGCGAACAGAAGCGCTGCATATGAGCTTTCCGGTTCTGGTGTTAATAACATCTATATTGTATTGCCATCATTACGCAACATTCAACTACTTGATATGTAAAACGAATGTGACTCTTTAGTGCCTATAGTGCCGTCAGTGCCTACAACGATTGTACGTACAGTTAACGTCATTTGCTAATGCTTCGCACAATATAAACTTACAAGACAGTCACCTTTCATCCGAATGCTTCCTTTAACATCGATTCTCAAGGTACGGGGGATCTACCGAACTTTTTTATATATCATAGCTGCGATGCGTTCTTCGCACTAAGAACCGCAGTTCTGTCTTTGGTGTTATCGCCCAGCTCGACTAATTAAAAAGTAATAATTTTACGTTTCGTGAATAATGTCCAAGGATGTCTTTAACCATGTTAATCTACCTGCCGCTACAAAAAACAAAAAACAAAACAATGGTGAAAGCAGCAAAAAATTACCATTTTCCTGGTATTGTAGGATGTTTTCACATTTCTTGAAACACCCTGTATTTATTATATTTCGTAAGATTTTGTGATATGAATATTTATACAAAACTCAAGATAGTTTTTAAAATTAGGCATGATGTTTTAGACTATGGTGAGTGTCGTAAAAAGATATGCGTAAATAATACGCATCTCACAAAACGTAGTTTTTACTAGTAAGATTTTTCAAGGAAATACAATGTTATAAGGGTATATAATATTTGGGATACAAATTTCTATGAGTGCAGAGCAAACAAAAACAAGAAAAAATAAAAACAATGTAGTCAGTGGTACAATGACAATGCAGACGTAAAATAAGTTACACAACAAGTATAACTTACACAAGTAATTCTGAAACAAACCATCAAATGCAACTGCCACTGTTAATAGAACGAAAATAAAATAAGTAAGTTGCACAATATGGGACAAGAACAAATTCAGGGATCACTGCAATACCACATCGTTGTGCGCTTGATTCTATTCACTAGCAACCATGGATGAAATGAGTATTGAAAGCAATCATTGCAGCTCGTGAAGAGGGCATTTCTTAATGCATGCAGCTGTCTTGTAGGGTAACCTGCTAAAATGAAATGAGCTCAGCATTAGCCATCTTGCAGTATCCGTTGCTTAGTTGAAACAAAAAATTCATCTGAGAAGACGATTTCAAGGTTGCAAGCTTCTTTAATGAAGCTGTCATATATATATAACTGTCTATTTTTGCAGATAGAATACCAAACTCTAAAAGCATAATTTATTAAAGGTTAGGTAATTGCAGAAACTCTGTGCTCAAGAACCTCAGCAGTTTATAGCCTGAAAGCCCACCTAAGCAAAAAAAGTTTGATTGGCAGAATCACACGTACTGGTTATGTGCTTGTTCGATCTGGTATTTTTATAACTCCAAATTCCCAGATATTTAGGCGTTCAACTTGAGTGAGCAAAACATTACGTGCCGAATACTGATATGCAGATTGCTATGTTTGCGCAAACTTTTCTTGAAGACTGTTTTGTCAAAGATTATAGAGATCTGCCAAACACTACACCAATTTACCATTTCTTTGAAGGTTCCATTTAGTCGCAGCTGGTCGACGACGCTATCTAGTTCGTATTACATTACGCAATCACCCACATATAAAATACTTTTCATGCGATTGTCGTTAGCGACATTGTTTACAAAAAGAAGAAACAAAGGTGATCCAAGTGCAGAACCTTGTAGAAAGACAGAATAAGAGGGAAGTTTCAGTGCATGAAATTTGAATGAAACATGTTGTCAATTTGAAAGATACGCAGCAAGCTAAGCAAGAGTTTGAGCATTACTGAGGGCGGTCGCGTAGCTTTTTGTGGGAAACATTTTCAAACGCTTGTGCAAACTCCATGAAATCGGCATCAATCCGTTAAATTTGCATCAACCCCCTTACCAGAATTTACTCCCTTAGAAAAATTGTGTACAGCAGTCACCAATTGAGTGTATGTAGACATTTCTTTTCAAGTTATACTGATTACATGATAGCTTATTTTTTGAAAGCAACTCACTTATGCCCTGCAGTGTATGTTTCAGAATTAGGTTAGCATAATGTTGAAGTCTAAGAAATAGAAATGTATTTCTAAATTCTGTTCATTGCTATTACTGAATGCAGCTTTCACTGTAGCCGTCTTCCCGTCGATCAGTATCTCACCTTCACTTAGCGATAAAAAAAAAAAACTGCACACATATATATTTACAGAAAAAGTCCCGAGTTACACAGATGACAATATCTCACCCCAATAAATCAATACGTTGCGATTTACTATAAGTTACACGAATATGTGCTACACGTTCAAGTAATTTACTTACCCCTAGATGGGATGTTGTTGCCAACCACATACAAGTCCGCAGAAGCGACTAGGGTGTTCGCATTAGCTGTGAGGCACCCAGAACTTACTTCAGACAATCGATTTTAATAAAGACCCAACAGAGCTTACACGAATCCACGTACACGCAAAGGGCGTTTACCTTCTACTTGCATTTGAATTCAGCAACAAAGTGAATTTCGCGTGAGGCCAGGGCTCGCAGTAGCGATTATAACAATCACCCATCGCTGGAAGCTTTAGCCTGGTCCTAATATTATCTCGCGTACCTCTCGCATGGCTCTTTTGTTGGTTGTTATTTTGTTGCTAATGATCCTGAGTCTTCTGCTAATGCACACATTGTTTTGCTGCGGTGATATTTTACAATAACTATTCACTTATTTTTGTAGGGCTAGGTCGTGTGTTTTCTATTTTATTATTCCATTAGTAGCACATCATTTCGTCACGTAACAATGTAAAATTCTCTTTCCCACTGTCCGCAAAGCATAGCACAAAGGGCTCAACGTCATTTAAAATAAAGATTATAAAATCGAAACAGAATCTATTGATAAAGAACGTGCCTCAAAATGATTCATTGACACAAGTGTCATTTGTCATCAATTATTCGCCTTATTATCAAGTAAATATTCTCTGAAAAGATGGACACAGAAATAGCGCGAAAGTACTGAAATCTTACTGCAATAATCAGCCAGAGCCACGATCGTAGGCCTAAGGAAAAGGCACGGTTGTCCAGTGGCTTTCTGGCAGTGATTGACTTTTCGGCTACCCGGGAGTGCCGCAGGCGTCCGAGCGATCATCCTGTATATGAATAACGTCATGCAAGCAGCTCTGGAAAACGAACTCAAAGAAATCATTTTCTGCGTTGTATTCGTTGTACATGCCCAAAGCTGTATATAAATGCTAAGGAATAGTTGTGAATTTGCGTGCACCTGTTAGCCTCTGTTGCTGACAGCTTGGCTGCAGAGCACTCGCGCTAAATTTCACAGCGTGCTCTCATGCAGGGATCATGCGCAGAGCCTAGACTTTTGCGCTTCAGTCATGCAGCACAGCGCTACGTTTTCGCAAATCGTTCACCGCGATTATGCTGGCATAACTAATGAAGAGGTGGTACCTCGTAGAAAGACCGGAAGTCTAGGCGCACGATTCAGTCGTTGAAACTGCGTCCAACCCTGCCCACTGTAGAGTATTTCTCTTTTAACAAAACACTTTTACGCCGCAAGGTCTACCTATACCAGGTTGACGCAATAGGTTTACGCAAGGACCACGTATAGTATGTAGGGTCATTGGTTGCTGTAGTTACAGCACTGCATACCTAAAAAGTGCGGTTAAGCGCTTCCCTTAGCTGACAACTGTAACGTATCTGCATATGCAGTAAAACAACTTCCTGAGAAGGGTTCAAAATGCGACGTGCCCTTCCTGCGGCATAATATATATTTATTCCAAGTGACTGAAGTAATGAAAAAACCAAATGGTCAGTATAACTTTGTGATCCACGTCCTTCGGCGCATTGCTGAATATCATGGTGCATACAAGGTAACACCAATTCCAATACCACAAAGAGCGTGGCAACATTAGGCAAAGGTACGTTCATTTTATAGCAAGATGCATAGATGTTTAGTTTTCTTTTGCCATCATTTTAACAAAATATATGAGCACCGGAGTAATTTATGCATTGTAATAAATGCTTTGTTTGAAGAAGCTATCAGCGGCGTTTGCCTCTTCATCTCTGACAGGAACAGCCATATAAAAACCAGTAGTGTTCGCAACCACAGCAATATCTGGAGCAGCCGAGTGGAAATTTTTACAGGCTGTCTCGCCGCGGTGGTGTAGGTGTTAAGGTACTCGGCTTCTGACCCGCAGGTCACGTGATCGATTCCCCGCTGCCACGGCTGCACTTCTGATAGAGGCGAAAGTGCTGTAGGCCTGTGTGCTCACGCTTGGGTGCACATAAAAGAACCCAAGGTGGTCAAAAGTTCTGGAGCCCTCTACTATGGCGTCTCTCATATTCATAGGGTGGTTTTGGGGCATTAAACCACACATATCAATCAACGAATCATCAGTTCTTATGGACTGATTCTTGTGTATCATTCAAGTGCCTTTTTGGCTAGGCTGCATGCTTGTTTTATATTGACTTGTAAATGAGCACCATCATACGCAGACAGCTACCATACTGTTGGAAGCGCAACGAAGCTAGCTCTAAGAGACTGATGCATTGGTTGTCACCTAAACAGAGTGCTAGTGATGAAGAGGAGCGGTGACGTATCAAACTTATTAGCCATAACGTTTCATGCTCTGTTGTATCAGCCAAAGGACATTTATTTGCTTCGCAGAAAAAAAATGGGCTCTAATAACCAAGACGTCTTACTTTTATTTCTCCATTTGTACATACTGGATGTTTCTTGGCGTGTATTCATTCGAGCTCTGCCCACCACCTAGCTTCGCTTCCAAAAGATCGACCGAGTGCCTCCTTCTGTAAGAGAGTATTGACTTTCCGTGAGTGCCTTCCAACAGTCTACACGCCTCCGGAACGGATACTAACACCTCCTTGGTGCTTGGACCGACCAAAACTGCGCTTGACAGTGCCGGGGATTCGCAAGAAGGCGGAGCTCTCGCCGCCAGCTTTAAAGCAGATGATTCTACTCATGCTACACGAAGAATACAAAGATCATGTCAAACTTTACACGGATGGCTCGACAACTGTTGGAGGATCTGCAGGAGCTGTGATCTTCCCAGCAAGAGCCGAAACCATCCAGTTCAGAACGTCACACAAGACGACATCGACAGCCGTGGAGCTCGCGGCACTCCGCAGCGCACTCCGCAGGATTGACCAAGAGACACCACAAAAATGGAGCATTTTTACTGATTCGAAACCAGCTCTCCAATGCCTACACAATGCTCTACGTCGTGGACCTCAAGACCAATTGGCGCTCGAAATACGACAACTGTACCATCACCTAATAGACGAAGGACATGACATATCTTTTCAGTGGTTACCAGGCCATTGCGGCATCATCGGTAACGAACATGCCGACAATGCAGCTAAGAATGCTCACGAAAATGGAGTGATGGAACCTATTCCACTATCAAGAAGCGACGCAACAGCAAAGATTAATACGCTTGCACAGGATGTCGCAAAGTCTATGCGGAATACGCCCGGTTTTCTCCACACCCGTCTTCACCGCCTGGACCCATGCCTACGACTTACTATTCCATCTGGCCTACCCCGATCCGAGACGACCCTTCTCTGCCGTATGTGGCTTGGGATGTCTTTCACGAACGCTTTTGCCTGCCGCATCGGAATGAGAGACAGCGCTACATGCGACCATTGCGACAATGACGAAACAATTGAACATATTTTATGTCAGTGCCCCCAGTACAGCTCTCAGCGACAGTCTCTCTCAGCAGTCTTTGCACGCCTCGACGACCAGCCATTTTCTGAGCAGTCAATCTTGGAATGTCGGAAAGATCGAGCTTCACGCCAGAAAGCAACGAAGGCGCTGATGAAGTTTCTGCGAGCGACCCGCCTCGTTGAACGATTGTGACACTACTGTGTGCGAGTGTGTGTGTGTGTGTTTGTGCTTCTCTTCCTCCCTTTCCCCTTTTTTTTTGTCTCCCCTTACCCCTTCCCCAGTGCAGGGTAGCAAACCGGATATGTTTTCTGGTTAACCTCCCTGCCTTTCCGCATTAAATTTTCTCTCTCTCTCTCTCTCTTCATTCGAGCTCTTTTTCACTATAGTAACGTTTTCTTGGTGTTTTATAATGTTTAGTTCAGTTTGTCAACACGATTTACTAAAAAACAATGGGGAGAGGGCTAGCTACTACTGCATATGTTCTGGTTCAACAAGAAGGAACTACACCTGACTGCGGAATAATGCCGTAGTGCCCGCTTCTCACGAGTCGTTATTTGTGCTGAACCTGTACATATGCACTCGAAATAGTGTTGCACGTTCATAACAATTCATAAACCTTCCTCGACAGCATTTGTCAAATCTATCGCCCATCAAGTGCCCGTGAATTTCTCTGTTTGGTTTTATAACATGCGTTGATTATCTTCACACTGGCCATTAGTACAAATTATATTTATTGTTTACCAAAACAAACACAATTATTTACCAATTGCAAAAGAACTACCTTTTTTTATTTTTTCTCCTAACAAGCAAATGAATAGTAGCCTCAGCTAACCAAAAAGTGGACTACCGCCTTTTTGAAGTCCCCACATAAATTGTTGATTCACTAATTATTCGAATAAATTTGACATCAAGAGCACTTAATTGATTGAGAGCCTATCAGTATAAGCTTCTGCCGAAGTGATTGGTGCGCAACGTTTCTGAATCACACTGAGAGACAGATTGCGTCTGGCTGCTCCGGAAAACTGCGGGATTTTTTTTTAAAACGATGCGTTGCATTCATGAACACAGATGAGTGGCATATAACACAAAATGGACCAGAGCGTTGCGCACTCTCGCAAAATTGTGCTAATGTTTTTTAATGTGCGGAGTTGGTAGTGCGCAAGGTTTTGCATTCTCTTTGTGCCCTTGTGTCATTTGTCTTTGTTCATATACGCAGCGTATAATTTCAGACCAAACAAATCTACCATCCCTAGATGAGCTCCTTTATATGAAAAAAAGATATATAGGTATTGTATTGAGCATGAATATCTGCCGTTTCATTTGACCACGACACTCATTTTACGTGGATTTGTGACGTAGGCCAAGCAGGCATTTTTATGGCATTCCAAAACATTTCTGACAAATAGAAAAGAACAAATGGCCAAATATGCAGTACAAAATTAATTTATTCTGTGATGTTTTACGTAGTCATCCACAAGTGATCAGTAGGCGATGGACCATTTCCGTGGAATTTGTTGAATCGAGTGGTGAGCACGTGCTGTGAATATGACCCAGGAAGTTTGACCAATCATAAGACAGTTATAGCGTGACGGATTCATCCAGTGTTCATCCAGTGTTCATCCAGTTGTTCTATTTATACTCTTTTCCCCTCTGCAACATCAATGTCGAGAAGGTAATTATAATAGTTACTTCTTAGAGGTTCACGTCCTAATTCCACGATGCTATTATCACAAACGCCTTAGTTTGAGACTTCTGGTTAAGTTTGAGAGTCTCAAATTGCTACACTGGTAATCAAGCTTGTGTATATGAGTATTAGTTTAATTAGCCCCCACCGAATCGCTGCCCACGTAGCATGGAATCAATCCCTGTAGTAGCAGTTACCTGATTTGAGCCTTTTAACGCGACAGCGTTAAAGAGCCCGTTTCGCAAAAATTGCGGCGTCGTTTTCGGCGTCCGTGTCAGTGCCGGCATCTTTGGTTGTGAGCGAGAAATTATCATTTTATGCGTGACTGAAAAATTGAGAACGATGCAAATAAAATAACTAAAGGATACAAAATTGTGGAACAGAGTGGGGGCCGAACAAGGGTTGTTTGAGTCGAAGGGGGATCCAACCCGGGTCGCTTGCGTAGCAAGCAGATGTTCTACCACACGGCCACGCCTCTGCTTGTGAAAACAGTGAAAAGAACTTCTGCACGGAAATGCAGTAAAAGTACGTTTCATGCTTCACAAACACATGCGTCTCGTATACATGCTTCGCAATGCAACACGAAACAATGCAGTAATAATGCGTGGTACAAGCGCTTACTGCCAACAGACGTCAGATTATGTGATGATGATGATGATGACCTCTGATGGATGGCGCTCACCCACAGAGGGGGATGGGCCAAGAACCGGGACGGCAGGATACTTAAGTGAATTTAAAATGAAATTAAAGCCAATCTGAAACGTTAGTTTAGAGACAATAATACCAATAAACAAAAATGTTTGCTGAGCCAGCGGTCAAACCATCTCTTGTTTTTGACAGACATAGCTACGAATTATAAACTAAATATCTGAAAAGGTTAGGGTTCACTAGCCCGGTAATCTTTTGTTGCATTGATGTAATCAAACAAAGTGGAGCATATATTCCTGTGGCAGTAACCAAATGAAGTTCCGCCAAGTGATAAAATTACTGGTAGATTTACTTGTATACCTAGCTTTTGTAGTGGGGCTACTAAAAATCTTTTTCTGTGGTAAGAATAACGATGACAGAATAAAAAGAAATGTTCAATTGTTTCAATTTTGTTGCACCAAATGCATAGCAGTGACACCTTGAGTCGAGCTTTGTCAAGGTAATAATTTAGTTGTGGAACTGCACAGCGCAACCTGGTATAAGTGACCTCTAACTGGCGAAAAAACACACCATTGTTTATTCCATCAATACCTCAAATGCTCGAAATCTTTGAATTTATCCAAATTGTTTTTTCCCCATTGCAGACAAGCATTTGGGAACCTTAGCGCTGTCACGTAAGCCGTATCTGGCAAAACTGGGATGGTGGGCCCACTTAGGGATACTCATGCTAAAGAGTCCGCCATTTCGTTCAAAATGTTTGCGCGTTGGCCCGGTACCCATAGCAAACGCAGTTTTTTACGTTTTTCGGTTCCAAATGTCGAAATGTGATTTACATATAGGCTCCGTGGTTTAAAGCTTTTACCCCACTACAAAAGACACACATGCTACTGCTGTTTATTCCCTTCAGGCCACTTAGTGGGTGCATATGAAATTCGAAAAGGTTTCATGCACTACGGGTTCCAAGTACGCGCTAGAGACAGGATGTCACTATCGCGTTCAACTCCTAAATGCGAAGCTTTGGGGCCCCTAAGTTTTTAAAGAGACCACCAAAATAGGCAATAATAAATAAACAGTGAAACACCTCGCATCTAAACTTCTTGGTAGATAAATCTAAGGCATTGATTAAGGAGCAGACGTTCAATCAGAAACAGATTTATTGTCCTTTACTAGTAAAGATTTGAAGATAAGTGGGGTGTCATTTAGAAAAATGTGCAAGAATATTCAACTTTGACAATATAGCTAGCTAATCTGTTGATATTTTTTTCTGAGCTCTCTCAGGTAAATTCTTCCCACACAACGAAGCTTCCTTGGGACGCTCGGGACAGATTTTTGTGTTTGGTGTTGCTTTTTACTTATGCACCAATAATGTTGAGCGAACCTTTTGTGTATACAGAGTGATGTTTGCTTCTGAATCTTCAGGCAATTGGAGGTTCTCTACGGGCAACTGGGCTGCGATATGGTACATGAATACATGAACGTCAGCAAAACTCAAGGTGAGCAAAAGTCATTTTAAATATGTTTTCTATGTCTCCACTGCAAAGCTACGACTATGATGTTTTAAAATTGCAGTTTCCCTTTGTTCTATTGGTATTCTGCCGCACATCACCGCATGAATATATCAAAGCAGTTTTGTGGGTTCACCTAATAAGGAATTCTCTTATCTCTTGAGTATTCTTTGCTTATTCCGACGCACAGTTGATCGATTTTTTTCATCAGCTTTTATTTCTTTCTCCTACACATTACATCCTAATGTATTTGCTAGGCAACGAACTTTTGAGTCAGCTGTTATGAGATTTTGACTTTGGTGCCAGTTTTCCATCACCTGCTTTACGCCATTTTCTGCGCAAGTTGTGCGGTTGTTCTTGAGTGATACGGTTGTAATTATTCCTCAATTTTGCAATGGAAATATTTCTTGGCTATGTTTGGAAGGTTCCATACCTATCGGAAGCTATTCAAGCTGAAGAAAGTTGTGATAGTATTGCTTATAATAGGCAAAATTTTGTCTGAACAGGAAACCCTTGTTTTTACTGCGTACTCCGAAAAATACGTGCTATCAAATCTTGCTAAGCTTTTTTACCTTCAGTACAACTAAGCATAGACTCAAGGGTTTAACCATGTGTGCCGATGTATTGTAAATGATATTCGAACACTTCCAATTTATTGACTCTCTTGCGGTATACCACGAAAGTTACGTTTTCCTCTGCAAAAAACAAACTAGCTGATTTGTAGGTGATTTGACAAAATGACGCTTTCTCCTACAAAGTCATCACACGTGTTTGTCATACACAATCGCTTTTTATACTTGGAATAGTACACAAAACAACACGGCCGCATGCACAACAATTTCAGAAGTGCTAAGCTGTCCGTTTGCTTTGATGCTGTCGAAGATTTCTTCTCAACAGTCGTCTGGCATTATGTAGTGGTAGACCATAAATTGCGTAAAATGCTGGTCCAATCTGCTCCCGCATCACAAAGGTAATATCAAGTTGAAAACAAAAACGTAACCTTCGAAATGAACTTGTTCGATGGCACATTTAGCTGGTGACGTGGCCATTTAATGATTGGACATCCTTCGTCTCACAGACTGGTCTCACACGTCATGTCTACAATGGTCGAAATGAACATTTATGACGGCGCACTCAGCTAGTGACGTGGCCGGTGTAATAACTGAACATCTGTCGTCACATAGACTGGTCTGACACGTCTTGTCTACCAGGGTGGAAATTAACATTCACGATGGCACACTCAGCTAGTGACGTGGCCCGTGTAATAAGTGGACATCTTTCGTTTCACAGACTCCTCATACGTTGAATATACCCCTGTCGAAATGAACATTTACGATGGCGCACCCAGCTAGTCACGTGGCCCATGTAATCCATTGGACACCTTTCGTCTCCTAGTTTGGCCTCACATAAGAACACCAGGTGGTCGAAATTTCCCGAGTCCTCCACTACGGCGTCTCTCATAATCGTAAGGTGGTTTTGGGACCTTAAACCCCACATATCAGTAGAGACTGGTCTCACACATCACGCCTACCACGGTCGAAATCAACATTTACGATGGCGCATTCAACTAGTGGCGTAGCCCATGTAATAATTGAACATCTTTCGTCGCACAGACTGGTAGGACACGTCACGTCTACTAGGGTCGAAATTAACATTTACGATGGCGCACTAAGCTAGTGACGTCGCCCGTGTAATAACTGAACGTCTTTCGTCCCATAGACTGGTCTGATACGTCACATCTACCAGGGTCGAAATTAACATTTACGATGGCGCAATAAGCTAGTGACGTGGCACATGTAATAATTTAATAGCTTTCGTCTCCAGTCTGGTCTCCCACGTCACATCTACTATGGTCGAAATGAACTTTTTTGATGACACACCCAGCTAGTGACGTGGCTCCTGTAATAACTGAACATCTTTCGTCTCACAGAATGGTCTGACACGTCACATCTACCACGGTCGACATTGACTTACCATGGCGCACTCGGCTAGTGGTGTGGCCCATGTAATAACGGAACATCTTTCGTCTCCCCCGCAGGGGCGCCTGCGCAAGTAGGCGTTTGGTGTGTAGTGACACCACGGACCCGAGCTAACGGGGCAGTTTCTACTCCCTCCCACGCGTAGCCGTGCGTGGCTTTGCCGTGTCCGGGGAAAGGGGAATCCTGGGGGTTGAGCTGACGCTGGGTGATTGGACCTTTAAGGCCCCCCAGTGGGGGCAACACACCCCTTTGGCCTCGGCATCACGTAGACGGCACCCCTGGGCCGACCCACCCAGGGGAAATCGGCAGTCGCCTTTTCCTATCTCTCTCTCCCTACATCTTCGTCTTTTGTTCTCACTTTACATCTTTCCTGTATTCTCCTCAATTCATTTTACTTCCAATTTTTCCTGGCGGCAAGGGTTAACCTGGTGTAAATATCCAACCTTGGGTATATATATTACGTTATAGCGGCCATGTACGGCTGGCGCCTGCGTCTCCTTCGCGTCTCGCAGCGTCCCCTTGTTGGGCTCGGTGGTGGGTGGCTGGTATGGCTGCCGAATAAGCTACCAAATTTATGGGAACTCCTAGCCCTCTCACAACCAATCGCCCCTCCAAGAGGTGGCGCACCGATGCAATTTTTGAATTTCTCCCAAACAAGAAAGATAACTTCCCGAAATACCACATCATCCACTCTGAAAGTACAGAAAAGAAAGCTAGAAGCATTTAACCTTTCCTTGTGTCCAGATGCCTTATAGAAACGCTGGGCGCAGGCTACAAGGCCACAAAGACCGCCAGTGGTGACCTGTTACTCGAAATAAAAGACCACGCACAGTACCATAGACTGCATAAACTGGCATCATTTGGGGATCAACCTATCACAATCACACCGCATCGAACCATGAACACCGTGAAGGGTGTTGTATCAGATGGAGACCCGATGGACCTCTCTGATGATGAACTTCTAACAGGCTGGAAAGAGGAAAATGTCATTCAGGTGCAGCGTATCAAAATAAGAAGAGAAAATAAGGAAATCCCAACGAAGCACATCATACTAACTTTCGCATCTAGCACTCTCCCCACTGAAATAGCAACAGGATATCTTAAATTGCCAGTCAGACTATACATACCCCACCCGCGGCGCTGCTTTAAGTGTCAGAGGTTCGGGCACGGCTCCCAGAGCTGCCGAGGACAGCTTACATGCACGAAATGCGGCACCAAAGGTCATACCGCTGACGAAGACTGTCAGCTACAAGTCCACTGCGCAAACTGTGAGGGTGACCATCCTGCATATTCCAGGTAATGCGTGGCCTGGAAAATGGAAAAAGAAATTATAACTACAAAGTTTAAATTGAACATAGGCTTCCGTGAAGCGCGGCAGCGCGCTTCCCCGCATTTTGCTGGGAACACACCGTATGCCGGAGTGGTTCGAGGGGGGTCAGCACCACTTCGGTTTTCGGCAATGCCTTGGATCAGGCCCAGCGTGCCGAGGCAAACGCCACAAGCCCCCAGGGGGGGAGCAGCCTCGGCTGCCCCACCCTCCTTGAATACAGCCCCACCGAAGGCCCCTGTGAATTCTGGCAGCAGCCAGGGCACCACATAAACTAAAGAGGTCCCCTCGACCTCCATCTCGGTGGGGTTTAAGGCTCTGTCTGTCCCGGCGAAGCCTACAACTAAAACAACATTGCCTGTCGTCTCTCCTGAGGCGATGGACACATCAACTGCACCGGCGCAGACTGCGCCAGCGGAGCGGCGGGGTTCCCTCGACCGCTCTAAAAAAGACAAAACGGTAATTACAGGGCCTTCTAAAGGCTCTGTAAGATAAGTCACTTCTTTCTTTATACACCAGCCACACTCATTACGTACACACAGCACTTCTTTACTCCCATAATAGAAACACAAATTATGCAATGGAACGTCAGAGGACAACTTCGAAACCTCGACAATGTCCAAGAACTTCTAAACAACATTCTCCAAAAGTGCTGTGTGTACAGGAAACACACTTAAAATCTAAGAATACAAATTTTTTGCGTCAATATGTTGTCTTTCGAAGGGACAGAGATGATGCTGTGGCGTCATCTGGTGGTGTAGCCATTATTGTTATTCGAGGAGTAGCATGTAGCCATCTAGCACTACTAACATCCCTCGAGGCAGTGGCTGTTCGAGCAGTTCTATTCACCATCTGCTCTCTATACATACCGCCGCAAGCTCGTCACCATCTGCTCTCTATACATACCGCCGCAACACCGCCTGGAAAAACATAATTTCCAGTCTTTAATAGATTAGTTACCAGAACCTTATATGGTTCCAGGGGACCTGAATGCGCACAGTGGTTTATGGGGTGACTGTCGATGTGATGCACGAGGTCGTCTCATTGAAAAGTTCCTCTTTTCATCAGGTGCTTGTCTGTTGAATAGGAAAGAGGCAATATATTATAACCTTGCAAACAATACTTACTCCTCCATAGAACTCAGTATCACATCTCCTTCGCTTGTATCATTACTTCAGTGAAAAGTCATAAATAATTCATACGGAAGTGACCATTTTCCTTTAGTTTTAAGTACACCAATAATATATGAATGTCCTCCACATGTTCCCAAATGGCTGGTAAACAAAGCCGACTGGGAACAATTTCAAAAGATTACTCACTTAAGTTGGACCGACATATGCGGATTAGGCATAGATGAAGCTGTGCAGTACTTCATGGCTGTTCTTACTGACGCAGCAGCCAAGTGCATTCCACAAACGTCTGGACGCCCGGCAAACGACACGTCCCGTGGTGGAACAGTGAGTGTCAGAATGCGCGAAAGGAAAAGAACAGGGCATGGAGGTTGCTGCGAAACTCGCCGACAGCGGAAAACCTTGAGAGCTTTAAGAAAATAGAATCTCGAGGCAGGAGAACGCGTCGGCAGGCCAGAAGAGAAAGCTGGCACAAGTTTGTATCAGGGATAAATTCATATACACAAGAGGCTAAAGTCTGGAACATGGTTCGTAGGGTAGCAGGAAGACAAGTACACTCACTCCCATTCGTAAATACACAGGGTGACAGCCTGGAAGATCAGGCGAACTTACTCGGTGCACACTACGAGCAAGTGTCTAGCTCGTCACACTATACTGAAGCTTTCCAAAGATATAAAGCAAGGATAGAAAAGCAGAAACTAGAATACAAGTGCAGAAAACACGAGGCATACAATTAACCTTTCAACTTAGCTGAGCTACAAACATCACTAAACTCTAGCAGTAATTCTGCACCAGGCTACGACCGTGTCACGTATGAAATGTTGAAAAACCTGCCGCTCAAAACGCGAAAAACTTTACTCTCTATACAATCCTATCTGGCTTTCTGGCACCATCCCTGCTTCCTGGAAAGAGGCTATTGTTATCCCTATTTCGAAACAGGGAAAGGATCCTTCCTCAGTCTCAAGTTATAGGCCCATTGCACTAACCAGCTGCCGTTGTAAACTTTTTGAAAAAAATGATAAACCGCCGACTTTTACATTTCCTTGAAACACACAATCTGCTTGACCAGTTCCAGTGTGGGTTTCGAGAGGGTAGATCCACCACCGACCGTCTGGTGCATATCGAAGCACAGATCCGAGACGCTTTTGTCCACAAACAATACTTCCTCTCAGTGTTTCTCGATATCGAGAAGGCTTACGCACAACATGGCGTTTTGGCATATTAAGAGACTTGTCTCACCTGGGTGTGCGCGGTAGAATGCTTTCCATAATCGAGAGTTACTTGTCCAATCGGAAATTCCATGTCCATGTGGGCAGTATTCTTTCCCAAACATTTGTGCAGGAAACGGGAGTACCACAAGGTGTTGTACTTAGTTGTACACTTTTTATTATCAAAATGAATTCCTTGCACCTATCCATCCCCCACAACATGTTCCATTCCACATATGTCGATGACGTCCAGCTTGGCTTTAAGTCATGCAACCTAGCAATGTGTGAGCGGCAGGTACAGTTAGGTCTAAACAAGGTCTCCAAATGGGCAGAGGAAAACGAATTCCGGCTGAACCCAGAAAAAAGCACGTGTGTCTTGTTCTCCCGAAAGAGAGGCGTGCACTCAGAACCTGACATTGAACTTAACGGTCACCGTTTGTCTGTAAATGCGGAGCATAAATTCTTAGGCCCAATCTTGGACAACAAGTTGACCTTCGTACCACACATCAAGTATTTAAAAACAAAATGTTTAAAAGCCATGATTGTTATAAAAGTGTTGTCACGTACTACGTGGGGTAGTGACAGGCAATGTCTCATGAACCTTTGTAGAAGCCTGATTCGCACCCGCTTAGATTATGGGGCCGTAGTTTATGAGTCTGCGACTCAAAGTGCTTTGAAGATGCTGGATCCCGTGCACCATTTGGGCATCCGCCTTTCTACGGGTGCTTTTCGCACCAGCCCTGTAGAAAGCCTTTACGTTGAGTCAAATGAGTGGTCGCTTCATCTGCAGAGAACTTACATGTCCTTTGTATATTTCCTTATGCTGGAACTTCAACACAAATACCCACGTCCTGAGTTCTTTATAGATGCCCCCAAATCTGTCCTCTGTGTCCTACGCTGCTGTCGGCCATCCTTTTCGGATGCTGGCCCTCTACATCCAGACACAAGTATCCTCACAGCGGAAGCTTACGCGATACTTGTGGGGGCTAAGCATATCAAGCAATCACAAATACAAAAAGCAGTAATTTATACGGACTCCCTCAGTGTGGTTACGGCTCTGCACAATCTTAAAAAACACAAAAACCCAGTCCTCGTCTCACTTTACTCCATTTTGTGCACACTCTATACACTCATACAACATGTTGTAGTGTGCTGGGTGCCAGGGCACCGTGAGATTCAAGGCAACGTGAGGGCGGATCAGCTCGCTGCATCTGTCCACAAAACACCGCCACTACACCCATATCAATCCGGGCCCTTGATCTTAAGCCGTCTCTCAAACGAAACCTCAGGGACTACTGTCAGAGCAAGTGGGATAAACACACACAAAACAAACTACACGTTATCAAGCCACACCTTGGCCATTGGCCACCAGTATCAAGATCACGTCTAACAGAGGTAACACTAACAAGGCTCAGGATAAGACACAGACACACGACACACTCATATCTTTTGTCCGGTGGCAATCCACCACTCTGTGACAGATGTGGTGAGGCATTAACAGTTCTTCACGTTTTAATCCAGTGTAAACAATTAGACTTTCTAAGAAGACAACACTTTCCATTACCCTACCGATAACATATACCATTACATCCCACAATGTTTGTCGGTAGGGAACCACTTTTCACCCATAAACCATTGCTAGCTTTTTTAAGAGATGTCGCTTTTTACCATATAATATACTCGGGCATTGCGTAGCGTGACCTCTTAAGAGAGGTTGCTGCTGCAGTGACTATATTTAAAAGCACTTGCCTCGCAGCCCTTGGACACAAGGGTGCTGATGAGGCACTTGTGCTAGTGCCAAATATTTTTACACGCTTTTATTATCAAAACCTTTGTCACCCTTTTTACTATGCATATCACGCCACTGTCATGATTTTAATACTTATGTTTTTACCCGCATTATCGCGAGGAATTCTAAGGCCCCTATACAGCCACGCAACATATCATTGTCCACTTCTCTACTCATTGAAATGGCGCTCTTTGGCCAATAATTGGCCCTTGCGCCATAAAGCGCCACACATCATCATCATCATCTTTCGTCTCATAGACTGGTCTGACACGTCTGGTCTACCAGGGCCAAAATTAACATCTACAATGGCGCACTCAGCTAGTGACCTGGCCCGTGTAATAACTGAACATTTTTCATCTCATAGACTGGTCTGACACGTCACGTCTACCAGGGTCGAAATTAACATTTACGATGGCAAGCTCAGCTAGTGACGTGGCCTGTGTAATAGTTTAACAGCTTTCGTTTCCAGCCTGGTCTCACACGTCACGTCTACTACGGTCGAGAGAGAGAGAGGAAACTTTATTAGAACTTGGCCGGCAGCTTGGTCTTGGTGACCTCAGATGGCGGCGCTGAGTCCCTGAACTCGGGCGGCATCTTCGGCCTGCCGGACAGCCCAGAGCTGGTCGTTGAGCTCCGAGCTTCTGAGCGCCGCCTCCCAGCGGCGGCGTCGCCGACGGAGAAGGTCCCCCGCGGCTCCCGCAGACGGGACGGCGGCGGGAACGAGTGAGCTCGAGGCTGCCTGTTGCCTGGTATTGGCAGCCGCCATAGGCGCATCGCCAACGGTGGCCGTTTCTCGACCATTGTTATCGGCGCATTCCCAGAGCATGTGGCGCAGCGTTGCTCTGTGCCCGCATGCTTTACATAGATCGGTAATGTGTAAGTGCCGAAATGAACTTTTTCGATGGCACACCCAGCTAGTCACGTGACACCTGTATTAATCGAACATCGTTCGTCTCACATACTGGTCTCACACGTCACGTCCACCACATTCGCAATGAACTTTTACGATGGCGCCTTCAACGTGTGACGTGGCCCGTGTAATATATTGGACATCTTTCGTCTCACAGACTGGTCTCACACGCCATGTCTACCTACAGGTTTACACTAAAAGAATAATGAACTGAATGGAACACCGATTTACTGAGTGGCTGTTGGACGTGGTTATCACGAGGGTAGAGTAGCTACGAGGCTGCACGATGACACAATCAGACAGCAATAGATGTTTTTGCGCCTTACCTTAATGGGACTTCCCCTCAATAATTTCGGTGAAACGAAGCACCGAAACCATAGCGATAAGTGCATGAAGCTAAAGAAAATGGTGACTGAGCCATTGTAGGAGAAGAACTTACTCAACAGCAGCGGTGATATTCGAGGGTGAGCACACTTGAGATGTTTTGCGAGACTGGATACTAAACGCGTACGCGCTGATCACGCCGATGCGTCTGATACAACTGACGCCAGTGCCGGCCGAATTCCTTATATCTCTTAAAATATCTTTTGAAAAACATAACCTAATGATGAAAATATAGTTTCCTGCGTGTAGAAACCACGACAAGATTATGCTGCAATAATTTTTTTGTATGTAGCAAGCAGGCGCATATTCTTGCTTTTCACCTCCTACGATTACGCAGTCCGGGAAGGAAGCCCACACTTAGCAGCACGACAGAAATCTCATTGCAAGTTTTATAGGACCGAGCACGGGCGCCTTTGCTTGAAGCCAAATGAGTTTTAACGCCATAGCGTTAAACAGGTCATTTCGCAGAAAACGCCGGCGTCAGCGCCATTGGTTGTGAGCGAGAAGTCATCATATTCGCGTGACCGGAAAATCAAGAAAGATTGATATAAAATATATAATGAATATTCTGGGTGAGAGTGTCGATTGAATCGGGGGTTGTTTGCTTGGAAAGAAGGTGTTTTACTGGACAACTACGCCAATGCTTGAGAGGAAAGGGAAAATAACTCCCCCTGCTTAGAAATACAGGTAGGGTAACTCCTATAATTTGCAAACGCGTGCGTCCTGTATACATGCATCACAATAGAACATGAAATATTACCGTGAAAATGCGTCGTACCATTGTACGTTGCCATCTGATATCAGAACATGGGGTTGTTTTAACGACCTGATAGTTTAAAGCCAGTCATCCACTACAAAAGGCACACACGGCCCGCCACTCTTAAGGCCACGTAGTAGGTGCACAGCAAGTTCAAAAAGATTTCATGCACTATGTGTTTGAAGTACGCACTAGGAACAGAATATCGCTATCGCGTTCAACTCTTAAAGCCAAAGCTTATGCCCCCCCCCATTTTCTTGTTTTACGAGGAAAAAAATTCATGATGTTTTGGTCATTAATTTGAAACAAGCAAAACTTGAACACGAAAAATCAAACAGCATACGCAGTGTGGAACAGTTCTTGCCACGACGTCATCCAGGCCTCCCACCAAGTGGCACTACTCCAACTTCTCGGGCCCAATATGCGACGCCGACGCTTGGGGGTAACGTCGGCACTTGGGGGCGTGTTAAGCCGTTGATAAAATTCCACTTCTACCACTGGAAATGCGCTGAATGAGACGGATTCTCTAGGCATGCTCGCACTTGGTATCGAAGGGATTGGTTAATATGTAGGGTTTAACGTCCCAAAACCACCATACGATTATGAGAGACGCCAAAGTGGAGGATTCCAGAAATATCGACCACATGGTGTCTAGTAACGTGCTACCAAATCGCAGCACACGGGTCTTTAACATTTACGCCTCCATTGGAAATGCAGCCGCCGCAGCCAGTATTCGATCCCGCAATCTGCGGGTCAGCAGCCCAGTATGGTATCGAAGGGAGCGAGAGCGCTAACACTAGCCGGAGTTACACTCGCCTTTCACGGCCTAGGCAGCTGAAAAAGCACTCCGCGAGGCCGGCGTGAAAAAAAAAATCAGTTCGCGGCTGACATTTTTCCGCTTCGCAAAAGCCGATGCGCTTCGCAAAATATTGCCAAAATAAATCAAGTTCGCGAAATAACGCCAACCAGCCGAAAATTCGACATGGGGGCAAAGGCACGGGTGGCGGCTCGCGTCGGTGCGATTGCAAACTACCCGTGCAACATAATTTTCACAGCCTCGACAAAGACGCCTTCATCGAGAGCCGTTTGAATTACGATCACCGAGGATACTGGACGTAGAAAAAAAAAGGCAGCAGTAGTGAGTTGGCATAGCCCAATGCGTCTTGCTTTTGCACAGCCAGCTGAATCTACCCCCATTCCAGCCGGTTCTCATCTACTTTCTGCAGGTCAATCTCCCGAAACCACGTTTGAAAAGTCATGAACTGTTCAATTTCAGTGCTCCGCATGAATAACTACAATTCAGTGCAAACCTTGTTGCTCAGGAAACGGGAAAAATGGTATAAATTTTTGAAGTAATGAAGGCGCCGGTGGCAATGGCATTCACGAGGAGCAGAGCGAAAGTGAACGTTTCGGACTCGCAAGGATGTGGTTTTCCGGCCTTTTTGGAGTTTTAATTTTCGCTTCGTTAAATGTTTCATTAGAAACGGCGCGTCGAAGGAATGATGCGTTGACGCGGATGCCACGGTAATGATGCATTACTGTGCTTCACCAAAAAAGCTTCGAGAGGACAGTTGTAGATATAAAAGGCGCATTTTTAAAGCATACGAAGCATGTGACTGTGGCACAGTATTTGCCGCGGCGACCGGCACGTGCTTTCGCTGACCAAGACATCTAAAGTTCGACACCCTTGAACAGAATTTTTTCTTCTTTCTCTTATAATTATGCTATTTTCATCAACTTGATTTCGGTGACTGGAATACGTCACTGAAGTCTCGGTGGACCCCGACATCGAACACTTTCATGTTAAAAAAACATATACAGGATCTGACAAGTTTTGACCTCGGGGCCCCTGAAAGGCAGGCGAGTGTTTTAACAAACTCTCACACTATTCCTTCAAAATCGTTCAATAAACGATCCTTAACTGGCGTCAAATTAGACAAGCAGTCGCTTAGACAAGTGTAATAGTGCGCCGTAGAAGACCGTGGAAGAGTATAATGATGTCCAGCTGTCGCTGGTGTTTCTTGCGAGATAGTCAGTGGCTTAAAGCGTCGAAGAATCAAATACGATGGGATCAGTCATCGTTTTCATTGTCATCTGCCAGAACATCAAGAAACAGGTACATCATCTTTGCATATATATATATATATATATATATATATATATATACATAACAGCCGCTAAACACGGCTGCATGAAAGAGGAGGACGAAGTGAGTTTTCGTTTAATGCTGGTCTGGCGCCATCTTGCTCGTCGAGTTCTGTGCGCTGTAAATAGATCATTAAACAAGTTACTCGTAACATTATTGGTGGAGGTGGACGACCCCCGTACCTCGATGGAGACGGCCAGCGGTCGCACCATCAGTGACCTTTCGACTGCTTCGACTGCTGGTACTTCCTCAACGCCGCCCTCATCCGTCCAAGCCACCACCTACGTCACACTCCCGCACCTCCGGGATCCAGGCACTTTCTCCGGTGATGGTACGATCGATCTTGACACTTGGCTGAAGAGGTAGGAGCACGTCAGTGCTACTCACCGCTGGGATCCCACGCTCCTGCTTGCCAACGTGCTTTTCTACCTGGACGGCACTCTCCGAACATAGTTTGAAAGCCACGAAGCCGACATAACGAGCTGGGATCTCTTCAAAGGAAAGATACGTGACCTGTTTGGCGATTCATCTGGTCGTCAGCTCGCTGCGAACAAGACTCTTGCCACACGGGCACAGTCTTCTACCGAAACGTACGTCTCTTACATTTTTCTTGACGTCTTGGCCTTTTGTTCTAAGGCCGACCAGTGCATGTCGGAAGACGAAAAGGTTAACCACGTCTTGAAAGGCATTGCTGACGATGCTATCAACCTTCTGGTTTTTAACAACGTCTCGAGCATCGACACAATCCTTAAAGAATGCCGACGTCTCGAACAAGCTAAAGCCCGCCGCGTAGCCCAAAGCATCGTGCGCCGTCCGAACACAGCGGCCACTTCTTCGTGTGACGACGCCTTTCACCAGGCCCCTCGATGTGACCACCTTACACGCATCATTCGTCGAGAGGTCGAGGCAGCACAGCCGGTATCCACGCCATTACCGACGCCTGCGCCTTCCCCGACCACGATCTCTTTAATACAAGCGGTCGTTCGTCAAGAGCTATCGAATGTCGGCCTACATCCTGGTCCTACCGTATACTCTGCTGAGCCTTCTTATCATACTCCTTCTGCGCCTCGCATACAACGCAATCCGTCCGAATGGCGTACTCTTGATGACGGGACCATATGTTTTAACTGTCGACGCGTTGGTCATATTGCTCGTCACTGCCGCAGCCGCTGGGCTCCACCGTCCCATAATGCACCTCAGTATTATGCCACTTCTGCTCGCCAGTCGTCCCCATCATTTTCTCCATCAACGCCGACATCATTTTCCGCTCCTACAGAACCTCTGAGCAGACCTCACTACGACCGGTTACCGTCCCCTGCTCGTCGTCAGTCCCGGTCGCTCTCACAACGCCATGCTGCCTCCCCAACCTATTCGCAGCACCTCCGACCGGAAAACTAGGCCGTGCAGCTTCTGGAGGTGGAGATGCGTTGACAACCTTCGTAAAAAATTCTCGATTAACGTTAACGACAAACCAGAACGTTTTGGACGTTACTGTCGACAATGTTCGTGTCAGTGCATTGATAGATACTGGCACGCATGTGTCCATTATAAGAGCTAACCTTCGCCGCCGACTTAGAAAAGTTGTCATGCCCACACTCAACCGAACTGTACGAGTCGCCGATGGAGGAACTGCCGCAATTCTGGGCATGTGCTCTGCGCGAGAGTCTATTGGGGAGAGAAGCACTGTCGTTCTTTTCGCCGTTATCGAACATTGCCCTCATGAAGTCATTCTCGGTATGGATTTTCTAGCCACGCACTCTGCCCTCATAGACTGTTCAGCTGGCTCTCTCCATCTCGATTTAACCCTCTTTTCCGACTCGCCTAGCCCACTGCAAACCAGCCTCTGCTGCATTGATTTCACGCGCCTCCCTCCTAACTCTGTCACACATGTCGACTTATCCTCCATGCCACCAGTACCTGATGGTGATTACATGGTGGCCCCGATTCCTGCCGTGATGCTTACGCATGAGTTGCTGTGCCGCATATGATTCTGACGATTAAGAGAAACCGCACCTTCCTTCCACTGGTCAACTTTTCACTCACCACCCAAGTTCTGCCACAGGGTATCTCCCTGGCCAAAATTACCGCTCTCCAAGATGACCCTGTCAAGCTCTTCAGAGTTGACGATTGCTGCAGCTCAGTCAGTGGTTCCACTCTATCACGTTCTTGGGGCGCCGACATCGAGCGAATGGTGCCATCGGACTTCACGTCTGAGCAAGCTGAAGCGCTTTGCCACGTTCTTGAGGGCTATCGTAGCATTTTCGACTTTGCCAGCAACTCTTTAGGTCAAACGACCATTGTCACCCATCGCATAAATACTGGCCATGCAACTCCCATTCACTGACGCCCCTACCGTGTGTGTGCGTCGGAGCGTGCAATGTTACAACATGAAGTCGGCAAAATGCTTGCGAAAAACATTATCGAGCCTTCATGCAGCCCCTGGGCTTCTCCAGTCGTCCTTGTCAAAAAGAAAGATGGAACATGGCGCTTTTGTGTCAATTACCGTCTCCTTAACAAAATTACCAAAAAAGATGTTTATCCTTTACCTCGCATCGACAACGCCCTCGACTGCCTGTACGGTGTCACTTATGTTTGAACTATTGACCTTCGGTCAGGGTACTGGCAGATAGCCGTCGACGAGATGGACCGCGAGAAGACCGCATTCATCACTCCTGATGGTCTTTATCAGTTTAAGGTGATGCCCTTTGGTCTCTGCAATGCACCAGCCACAATTGAAAGAATGATAGACTCATTGCTCCAAGGGTTGAAATGGTCCACCTGCTTGTGTTACCTTGTCGATGTTATTGTCTTTTCGCCCACATTCGACTCGCATCTTGATCGTTTGTCCGCTATTCTGGACGTTTTTCGTCGAGCCGCACTTCAGCTGAACGCCTCCAAGTGCCACTTTGCTCGTCATCAAATTTCCGTGCTCGGTCACCTTGTCGATGCCCAAGGCGTGCGTCCAGACCCAGAGAAAATTCGCGCAGTCACGAACTTTCCCGTTCCGAGGACCACAAAGGATGTCCGCAGTTTTGTGGGGTTGTGCTCATATTTCAAACGCTTTGTTAAGGACTTTGCGACCATTGCACGCCCCCTCACAGACCTCTTAAAGAAAGACGCCTCGTTTATCTGGGGCCATGACCAAGCGCCTTCGTTTTCACATCTTACGACACTGCTTACAACGCCACCAATCTTGACCCACTTTGATCCATTAGCCCCAACCGAGGTTCACACGGACGCCAGTGGACACGGCATAGGAGCTGTGCTATTGCAGAACAACGGGGACACGACCGTGTTATAGCCTACGCAAGTCGACTGCTTTCTCCAGCCGAGCGCAACTATTCCATCACGGAGCGCGAGTGCCTCGCCCTTGTAGGGACAGTCGGCAAGTTTCGTCCATACCTGTACGGGCGATCATTCCGTGTTGTCACGGCTCATCAGGCGCTCTGCTGGTTAGCCTCCCTGAAGGACCCCACGGGACGTCTCGCTCGTTGGGCTCTATGCCTTCAAGAGTACACGTTTTCTGTAATGTACAAAACAGGGCGATTACATCAGGATGCGGATTGTTTATCCCGCTACCCTGTTGACGAAGCAACCGATATTGACGCTATCATGGACGTTTTTTCCGTGTCGCAGCTGTTCAACATTGGCGAAGAGCAACGTCGGGATGCTTCTTTACGAGCCATCATTGACAAACTGGAGTCAACGCCTGGCGACCCGTCCCTACGAATGTTTTCGGTGAAAGACGGGATCCTATATCGCCGTAACCTTGATTCCTTCGGATCAGACTTACTTCCTGTCATCCCAGCGCACCTGCGTTCCACTGTCCTGCATCAACTTCATGACGCTCCCATGACGGGCCATTTGGGTGTTTCTCGCACATACGATCGGGTACGACGTTGGTTTTTCGGCCTGGACTTGCCCGCTCTGTTCGATGCTATGTCGCCACTTGTGAGCCCTGTCAGCGTCGCAAAACGCCGTCTGCCCTCCTAGTCGGCTACCTTCAGCCGATCGACGTTCCCAACGAGCCTTTCTTTCGAGTTGGTCTCGACGTATTGGGCCCTTTTTCACTCTCCACAGCTGGGAATAAATGGATTGCTGTTGCCACGGACTACGCGACGCGGTACGCAATCACACGAGCTCTCCCGACCAGCTGCGCTACCGACGTTGCGGACTTTCTGCTATACGACATAATATTAGTGCACGGTGCTCCCCGTCAACTTGTCACCGACCGTGGCCGCACGTTCTTATCAGCTGTCATTCATGAAATCCTGAGGTCTTGCCATACCAAGCACAAATTTACTACTCCGTACCATCCCCAGTCAAATGACCTCACGGAGCGCTTTAACAGGACCCTAACCGATATGCTTGCCAAATACGTTGCGCCAGACCACCATGATTGGGACATTCATTTGCCGTATGTGACGTTCGCCTACAATTCATCTCGTCACAACACTGCCGGCTATTCGCTCTTCTATCTAGTATATGGCCGGGACCCAACTCTACCCTTAGACACTTCACTACCTGCGGCCACTGAATATGCTGGGGAAGCCATTGCCCGCGGCGACCACGCACGCCAAGTCGCCCGTAACCGTCTACAGGTTTCACAGGCGCACCAACAACAGCTCTACAACTCTCACCATAGGGACGTGCACTTTTCTCCGGGTTCTCTCGTGCTCCTCTGGTTACCTACTCGGCGTGTGGGAGTGTCTAAAAAACTGTTGTCGCCCTACACTGGACCATTCCGTATCGTTCGCCAAGTGACAGACGTCACGTGCTAGATTGTTCCAACCGATCCAACAAAGTCATCATCAGCTCCGAGTGACACCGTTCACGTGGCTCGGCTAAAGCACCATTACCCCCCTTCGACAACATCTGCGTAAATTTAGCACCGGGACGGCGCTTCTACCGCCGCGGGTTATGATACATAACAGCCGCTAAGCACGGCTGCATGAAAGAGGAGGACGAAGTGAGTTTTCGTTTGATGCTGGTCAGGCGCCACCTTGCTCGTCGAGTTCTGTGCGCTGTAAATAGATCATTAAACAAGTTGCTCGTAACATTATAAATTGTAAGCACATTCCAAGCATTTGATCGTTCTCACTTGCACATACCCATCATCATCGTTCTCACTTGCACATACCCATCATCATCGTCCTCTCTCTTGGTGTGGTTCTGAGCGGAGCCAGACATCGCAGAATAAACGCTTCTGCTCGCCCTGCCTGCTCGCCGTACCTAGTCTGCCTGCGTCTTTCAATATATATTAGCGGATGCCTCACAACTCCACAAAATGACTCATCTTATAGCGGGCACTTCCACACTTCACGTATTTATGGAGATTTATGGTGTGATGGGTGCCTTGCAACTATATTTCTAGTAGTAGTAGTAGTTGCTGGAGAGATTTAATAACGTAATCTGGAACGCCCACTTTTCCTGGTCGCTCTTCGAAGATTGTGTTGAAGCTGACGTGCACTACAATTATTGCAGTATTCTTTCATGCAGTGGCTGGCTTCGTTCTGAATAGCTTCAAGAGTGTAATTTGATAATGAGAGGAATAGAGTCAAGCAGATAAAGCATACTCAATAAGCCGCTGTAGTTGATTCCGTTCGTCTGTTCTCGACGTATAGCGCTGAAGTTTAAGGTTAATACAAATGCGTTCTACTGCAGGACAAAACAGGATACAATACACACTACAATTTTGGAACGACAGTGGAAAGTGTGGTATTCTTACGTTCATGCCTCCAAATGGAAGTGAGTATGAAGATATGTCAGTGTCAACTTGAAAATGCGCAGTCATCAATGCTTGCATATAGCGACAGCGCAAAGTTATAAACAATAAGTGAAGAAGAGACACCACAGAACTTAACAAGCAACTAGAATTTATTCGAAAAAACACACATATATCAAGAACAGGACACCTGACACACCACAGACTCTGCACCACAGAGCAAACGGGGTATGAAAATTTATTACCATTGCGAAAAGCTACACATGCGTATACATCCGAGAAAAAACAAGAAAAAATAACAAAACTTCTGGCGAAAACATCGTTAACTGTATATTCGCATATAATAATCGCTTTAACCTGGCACCACTGAACCCAGGTATGTAACCTCCTTTGCAGTAAAGGTGACAGACGGTTCGCTTTCGCAACTTTCCCCTTCCATTTCAATGTAAAAAGCCTCCATCACTGCTCGAGTGCATTTGTCCCGATGGCAAAAACAAACAAGTGTTTCCATCTACCTTCGGCGGGCAGCCACACTACCTGCAATGAGGTGGCAAGTTAAAATCGCCAGATGTCGTCAATGAGGTGAAGTGTTCCCTTAGTCTAACACCAACGCACCGCCTGGTTAGTGCTATATAACCTCCCCCCCCCACGCATGATAATGGCAGCACATGATTCACTATAAAAATATTAATCCCTTTGCTTTTCCGGACAGAAAGAATAGCAGGAATGCCTTAATGTAGAATATATATATATATATATATATATGTAGTGGCTGTCCTAACTATATTTTTTAAAAATATACCAACGCACGCAATTATGATGCGACCGAATGCATGTTGCTGGCCGTTGCCTGGAGTTATTCAGAGTATTTTCGTATCCTAAAATATCGTTTAATTTGGTATGTTCAATTGAGGAACTTTTGAAGGAACGAAAATGGATTAAAATATGAATGAGAAAGTTGTAGATGGGTTTGCGAAACGCCCGATTAGACAGTTAGTTTTGAACTTTATACCTTTTAATTATTAGTGCTTTTTTGCTAACTACTAATGCCCGCGAAATAAAAACAAATACCACGTGATAAACCCACTGGCGCGCCTACGCGTGCCATGATTCTGATGCTCCCTTGCGTTCGGCGTACAAACGATATGCTTCCCACGCACCTGTTCATGACAGCGATAAGCAGTCACAGCGGTTATCGCGTTTGTAGCCGATAGCAAGACTTATTCATTGCAAAGCCACCACCATCGTTGTGGCCCTGTCGAGACAGCACAATGGGGCTGATTCTATGGTCGTTCGTACGCGGAACGTCAGGGAACAGCGCGCGAGCGGTTTTTTCACGTGGTATTGTTTTGTAGTTCTCGGGAATTAGTAATTACCAGAGCAGCACAAATACCTTACAGGCATTAAGTTAAGAACTGTCTTGTCAGACGTTTTGCAAAGCCAGCTACAGCTTTATCAATAAAATTTTCACCCATATTCATTTTTGAAAACGTTGTTAATTACATATTTAAACAGATCTAATTAAACAATATTCATGAATACAAAACTTAGTCTGACCATTGGTCGCGTCGTAATTGCGTGTGTCGGCATATTTTGAAACTCTCGGTAAAGATAGTTGGGGCACTATATATATATATATATATATATATATATATATATATATATGAGATATAAAAGACAGTAATGCCAAGGAATGTACAGGGGAAGTTATTAACATTAATGGAATGTAAATAAGAAGAAAGAAAAGTGGATGAAAAAATTACCAACTGTAAGCAGGAATCGAACCTACGACCTTCGAATTACGCGTTCGATGCTCTAACCACTGAGCTATTACAGCGGCCCTCCCTCCATCCACTTTTTTGGGTTTATCTGTGAATTTAGAAGTAGGAGCGACAGTCAGCGCCATCTATAAGCCAAACAACGAGTGTGAAAACACTCTTATGCGCATGTTTGGCGTCACGTAGCACGTGAACTTATTATGAGCGGGCAGCTGATTAATTGTCCCTCTTATACAACCTAAACACACCAAGTCTGCCAGTACGAGACCCTCGTTCAATGAAATAAGGGAAAGAAGAGTATACCTAAGGGCTCGTTTTTCCGTGTTTTTAACACAATAATAATGAGATATAACAGACAGTAATGCCAAGGAATGTACAGGGGAAGTTATTAACATTAATGGAATGTAAATAAGAAGAAAGAAAAGTGGATGAAAAAATTACTAACTGTAAGCAGGAATCGAACCTACGACCTTCGAATTACGCGTTCGATGCTCTAACCACTGAGCTATTACAGCGGCCCTCCCTCCATCCACTTTTTTTGGGTTTATCTGTGAATTTAGAAGTAGGAGCGACAGTCAGCGCCATCTATAAGCCAAACAACGAGTGTGAAAACACTCTTATGCGCATGTTTGGCGTCACGTAGCACGTGAACTTATTATGAGCGGGCAGCTGATTAATTGTCCCTCTTATACAACCTAAACACACCAAGTCTGCCAGTACGAGACCCTCGTTCAATGAATAAGGGAAAGAAGAGTATACCTAAGGGCTCGTTTTTCCGTGTTTTTAACACAATAATAATGAGATATAACAGACAGTAATGCCAAGGAATGTACAGGGGAAGTTATTAACATTAATGGAATGTAAATAAGAAGAAAGAAAAGTGGATGAAAAAATTACCAACTGTAAGCAGGAATCGAACCTACGACCTTCGAATTACGCGTTCGATGCTCTAACCACTGAGCTATTACAGCGGCCCTCCCTCCATCCACTTTTTGGGTTTATCTGTGAATTTAGAAGTAGGAGCGACAGTCAGCGCCATCTATAAGCCAAACAACGAGTGTGAAAACACTCTTATGCGCATGTTTGGCGTCACGTAGCACGTGAACTTATTATGAGCGGGCAGCTGATTAATTGTCCCTCTTATACAACCTAAACAAACCAAGTCTGCCAGTACGAGACCCTCGTTAATAGCTCAGTGGTTAGAGCATCGAGCGCGTAATTCGAAGGTCGTAGGTTCGATTCCTGCTTACAGTTGGTAATTTTTTCATCCAGTTTTCTTTCTTCTTATTTACATTCATTAATGTTAATAACTTCCCTGTACATTCGAGGTCGTAGGTGCGATTCCTGCTCACAGCTGGTAATTTTTAATCCACTTTTTCTTTCTTCTTTCTTCTTATTTACATTCATTGCTTCTAATAACTTCCCCTGTACATCTCTTGGCATTACTGTCTGTTATATCTCATTAATATTGTGTTAAAACACGGAAATACGAGCCCTTAGGTATACACTTGTCTCCCTTATATATATATATATATATATATATATATATATATATAACGTAAGAAGGTAGCGATGGTTAGATAGAGAAGGAAGAAGTGAGAATAGAATAAACATGGCGTATGAGCCAGGCCATGTCGCCCATTCATCATAACATCACACGAGTTGACAGGATGGAGATCTGACAGCCCCTTCATCAGTCGCACATCATGGACAAGGTTCTCCGCAAGACACCCTGACCATAAATGAACTACTGAACCAGCACCTAGCAGTACACATCAACGAGCAACATGACGAAATTATCGACTGACCTTACCATCCCTAAGTACACCGGAGCAGCAGACGATAGAACTGTACAGAACTGGTTCGGCCTGTTCGAGCTCCACGCTACCGCTGCATCATGGTCGGAACGGAAGATGGTCGCCAACTTTGCCGACTACGTCTCCGGGGAGGCCTTCAAATACTACCTCACCCGCATATTTCAAAACGACGAGTCATGGGAAAAGATCAAACAAGAAATGATCGTTTGGTTTAAAGAATACAATGACGACTACGACAAAGACTTGCTTATAACCCACCATCCACAGACAACCGCACTCGGTCGTCACTGTCACAAGGAGCCTTCACGCAGTGATCAACCTCCTGCTTTTCCATGGCGTTGGTTTTCGGTCACTCACAACACCCACCTCGCGTCTCACACGTTCACTGTGGTCGGAATAGAGCCGGAAAGCTTGAAGCATACTCAGTCAAGCCCGGGACCTACAGTTCAGTTTCATGCGCCATAATTGCTCGCATCGTTCGTTGCCCAGAAAGACAGTCATTCCCGACTAGAATCTGACCAAACCACGCCTATTGCGGTGTCGCCATTGAGAGCCCAGCCATCTAAAGCCCAGGCACACGAGGCTCGGAAGCAACTCTTACAAGTTGGCAGGTGCCGGAAGCCTACGTAATGAATGCTGTCTCAGGCGCTTCTGATGTTTCTCTAGTCAAATATGTCCTACCACTTCGCTGCCTGAAAAGCGTTACAACAGCTACCAACTGGCACTACGTCAAATTGCCAAGAAAAGCATTGTCCTATTCAAAAAAAGGCTGCCACCTCAACACTTTTCGCAACATTAGCAAGGACAGCACAATAAAATCGGCCAAGTTATGCGCCTTGTTATTCGACAAGGAAAACTGGAGACGTCGGAAGAACACACATGGCGTCAAGAAAGACGTTTACATACGACTGAACCAAAGCGACAACATATTCAAGATGTCTCACTCCACACGAAGAAAGCATTGAATCCCAGACATTTTCCCAAGAACGTCGAGTGAGTTTTCTCCAGCAGAAATCAATACTCAGACAAAATGCAATAGGACGACGGAAAAGGCGCAAACCAACACCCTGTATTCCGGAAGGACGCGGAAATCACCACAACAACCTTGGTCAACAAATACGCTAACGGGTGGCGTCACAGGTGCGCCAATCAAGACAAAAAGCATGAAGCCTACGCAAGTTATGCTGCTAGTGCTCCAAAGCCTTCTCACCACGTTGATTCCTCGCAAAAATACAAGCAGTGTAATCATTACACTCTAAGGCGAAATTCGGCAAAGTTGGACTAACTGCAGTCGTTAAACCAATGGACGAACGGTTCGTCCAACAGGGACTAAATGTGTGACAATGCGTGTCTTGCGCAAACGCCCGGCAATGAAGGGACCAACGGGGAGGGCAACTGCGCCGCGATCGCCTCCTGTCGATGCTGCACTGCAACGCTCGGCGTGGTCGGCGATCATGAAAACAAGTTAAATAGGCTATACGCCACTGTGAAAGTGAAGCACTATGAAACGAATAGAAGATGTTATTAGAGGAAAGTAGTACAACGCGCTGTCAGTGCACACAGCAAGTGCCCTCGCGTTTCCACCATGCCGGCAATGGCGAGCCGAAGCCAAGTGAAAGTCTCCGCAAACACGGGCAATGCCGAGAACTCGCTTTATTGTGCTGAATAAGTTCGAACTACGGTGAACACTGACAATGCTAATAAAGGTAAGCTGTTCATCAGCGGTCGTGTACCCACACAGTGACCACAAGTTCAAAACGATATATAGGAAAAGTAGGCTTCGCACGTCATCGGTATCAAGCGGGCTGCCGGTGTGAGTGCATTGCCGGCACAAGCGAAGAAAACGTCGCGTACAAGTTCACAAAAATAGTAGCTCAGGCAAACTTATGTCTTTTTACCCATGCGACAATCGTTATCGAAAATCCAACGTGTAGGCGATCGCAGATACGACTAATCGTGCGGCCAGCGGTACACAGGTTGTGCCTTACCAGCACGATGAAAGAACCGTGCCTGCGAACGGTCTCGTTGCTGTAAGTATACAGATATCTACACCACTCCCGAAGACACAGCGACCATGGGGCACTTTTACCTATTGTTCATTTGTGACTATAAAATAACGACGACGAAAATTGCACGCGAGCCGCATGTTGCGATCGCCGGCGGTCGTTTAGCCGTACTCGTCGTAAGCCTAGCGACGCCGTCGGCAAGCTGACACGATATGGCATCGGCGGGGCGGGCGCCTGCGGCTGCTTCGCCGGCTTTCCCGCACAAGCGCCGCTGCTATGTTTGAGTTTGCGGACTCGTGCGCCAGCACTGCGAACGCTGGTTCGGCCGACATGATCGAATACCAGCTGATAATTTGTATTCTCGGGCCGGAGGCATGTTGAAGATTAGATGGATCCATATTAAAAGATCGATGCGCATCGGTGCTACGAATAAGCCCATGTAAATTTTCGCGTTACGGTGTCAATATTAATTGTTTTCTTAAGCCGAGTAAAAGTCACCCACTGGCACTAGATGGGAGGTCAAAATACTGTGCTATATATACCCGAGAGTCTGTTCTCTGTTGTACAGCGCGGGCAGTCAGTGTTTGCGGTGTTTTACTTTGAAATAGTAGTGCGTATGTATGTGTGTGTGTGTGTGTGTGTGTGTTGCATGAATAACATACTATGATCTTCAGTGCTGATTAAATTGGAATAAACATAAAATATACTGCACAAACGCAGTGTCGCCATTTTTTTGCCATTGGTCCAGACGGTTCAACTGTTAGTCCCGCTGGAGCATTCTACTGGGGCCAACATTTAAACCAAGTGGAGTAAGTGCTTGGGGTAACAGTTGAGCCCTTGCAGTTACTCCCGCAGTTAGTCCAAAATTGGTTCAAAATCTGTGGCAGCGCAATTTAGACCCCTATAGGACCAATGGCATACCCCACTTTAGTCTTTTTCGGCTTAGAGTGTAGTTTCCACGCTCAAGGTGTACTTGTGTTTTCCAGAACGCCACAGTCAGCCTTGCCCACCAGAGCTGTACTAACTCCGGAGTGCTGCCCTCTCCTGTGAAATCTTTGTGTGACTTTACGGAACTTCAATCTGATGTGGAACTACAGCCCGTTTGGCGTTTTATTTGTGTGTTCTAAGACTGCTTGTTCATCATGCATTGTAATATGCAACGCGCGCATTCTTTCGGGGGGAGGGGGAATCCACTAACGTAAGAAGGTAGCGATGGTTAGGAGTTAGAAGTAAGAAGTGAGAATGGAGTAAACATGGGGTATGAGCCAGGCCACGTCGCTTATTTATCATAATGTCATATATATGTCTGTGTGTGTCCTGTATGTGTGCGTGTACGCGTACTTCAATCCCGATACTTCATCATAATTGCAGCCAAAAATTAATTGCATCGCTAATCTCGTTAATTCAATGTATTAGAATCTCATTGCTGAAGAACGAACACCATAGCTTTCGAGGTTATTCGTGATGATACTATTCTATCAGTAACTACGTGCAGTCTCTAACAAATAAAGGTTATCAAGTGCCAAGGAAGCCATGTTATTGGGCTGGTAGAGTCATAGGCGCAGCAGTATTGTAAAGCTACACAAATACAGTAAGAAAAAATTGGCAGATCCTACGTACAGTGGGAATCGAAGATATGCGAAGCGAGAATGAGGAACGTTTATAGGTCAGTTTAAAATCAGAACAACGTTACGAGGTGGAGGGAAATTATGCTGTGCATAACTTTCACGTGATAATTATTATGTTTGGACGTGTCATTTATCTTCATCATCTATTCACGCCACCTCATACCAAATTTGGTATATGTGGAGCTAGCGAAGCAGCCGCCAGCATGCTATGAGCTTAGCATGTAGTCATGTTTTACATGACACGCATGTCATGATTATCATGTTCAGACGTGTCATTTAACTTCCCCGTCTATTGACATCCTAAAATACCAATTTGGTATATATGAAGCTAGAGAAACAACCGCGAGTGCCTCATGAGCGTGGCAAGTGGTCATGTTATTACATGACACGCATCTCATGATTATCATGTTTCCACCAGTCACATCCCTTCGCCGTTCATTCACGTCCCGTAATACCGAACTTGGAATATGTGAAGCTATCGAAACGGCGGGTAGAGCATCATGAAGGGCCCAATATACTGCGACGTAACGTTGACGAGCGCACGCTGGGTGCAGCGATGCTACGCTTGCAAAACGCGAACGCTCTATAGTCTGACGCCAGACGCGACTAGCATCTGTCTGTGCAGCACAGCGGCAAGTGGTGCGAATTGCGACATGCTGCATTTAGCACGAACGACGTTACCCAGAATTCACCGCTTCTGCCTAGCTTCGTGACGAAGGGACACCAGGCGTGCTAAACGCGCATGCGTCAAAGCAACGCAGTGCGGCGCGTGCCTGCGAGTATATGCCAGGCAGATCAGCGCCTGGCATGACATCACGGGCATGACGCGACGAAACGAACGCTGGAGCACACGCGCACCGGGTCATGTCTAAGTGTGGCATGTAGTCATGCTCTTACATTTCATTTCATTTCATTTTATTTACCCTCAGGGCCATATGGCATATAGAGGGGAATGGAAATAAAGTTTACTAGGAAAAGGAAAACACAGCATGAGAATATACAGCATAGAAAATGCACAATATACAGCAGAATGTACAGCAGAGAAAATACAGCATGAGAATAAACAATGCAATAAGCATAAAAATAAAAAAAGTAAAGAAAAACTCCTGACTATACAATAGCAGCTGTGCAATGGCGGTGAACATAATACAATATTGAGTAACGTGTAGCTCATACAATACTGAGTAAGGTTTGACGGAAAATATTGTTATTAGTAATAGTGACGATGGCTTCGGGAAGGTGGTTCCAATCTACTGATGCACGAGGTATAAATGATCGAGAAAAACACTGGGAGTTGCAGTATGCGATTCCAACCTATTGACGATGGTCTATGCGAAGGGATATGTACTGAGGATTGAGGAATAATTGGTTATGTAGGGTGGGATGATGGAATAATTTGTGAAATGTACTCGAACGAGATGATTTCCGACGGGATGCAAGAGAAGGAAGGCCTAGGCTGGATTTCATTGAACAGATACTAGTGATGCGATTGTAGTTAGCAAGTATGAAACGGGCGGAGTTATTCTGTACGCGTTGAAGTGAAGTAACAAGGTTATTGTGGTAAGGATCTCACACTGATGATGCATATTCAAGTTTAGAACGTAATAATGTTTTGTACAACAGAAGCTTTAGTGCAGAAGGGGCTTTTGAAAAGTTACGATGTATGTAGCCTAACATGCGATTAGCATTATTAGTAATGTATGCAATGTGGGGTGCCCAAGATAAGTTAGATGTGATAAGAATGCCCAGGCATTTATACGAGGAGACTGGATAAAGCGGGAAGTTGCTTAAGTAGTATTTCGGTGGGGTGTTAGCAGATCTAGTTACGCGCATTACCTTACATTTAGCGATGTTTAACCTTTTACTTGCCAATGTTCCAAAATTGGAACATACGAAACCTAATTTTTTATTTCCTCTCCAATATATCACATATTAAAATTTTATGTTTACGCATACTCATTGATGCTTGTGAAAAAACGTAGCAGTTTTAATTTTTATTATGAACCTATGGAGAATCATTAGATAAATTTTTAAAAACAGGCGTATTTTGCGCTCCTTGACCACCAGATGTTTTGTTGCATTATTTCGCAGGAAAACGTAATGTTGCAGTGAGCAAAGCAGAACTAAAATATCGGCAAATAGTTCGGGGTTACGCGGCAATACAATAAAAAAATAACAAAGACAATCTAGCTTTCAGCTGAGAGTTTTGTGCAGATGTTCCTTTTTTGGAACATCGGCGTTTCACAGTGTCGAACGCAGCGTAGACGCGCGCGAGCTTGTTGCCTCGTTCGTTTTTTTTTGCCTTGCCGATGGCGCCCGCTGTACGGCTCTTGGCAGACACTTGAACATAAGCTTTCCTGGGCGTCATTTTGAGTTTACCAGACACGTGTAAAGAGCAGCATTGAACTACAGTGCCTAGCTGCATCAATCCCTGTGAATTTAAGTACAAACCTATATTGCGGCTGGTTTTATTTTTGTAGTACTCTGCTTTACACCGCAATAACTTTCGTTGTGGGTCATGGCACAACGCTTCCTCATTTTAGAGGCAGCAATTGACCTTTTGTTCAGCCTTCCTGATGACGAACGCGAAGGTGCGTCTGTATGCCAATTGCCGCCTGTTGGAGATGGCAATATAACTGACGAGGAGCACGTGAACGAAAACGACTTTTCTGAAGTTGCTCCCAATGATGTTTGTGGGCACGTTGAAGTTATGCAGTGTAGCGATGAAGACGTTGATTCGCCTTCTGCATGTTCGAGTCCTGAGCCACGACGAAAGAAACCAGCGGGGCGGCAATTCGCTGCTGGAAAAAGGACGCAAAGCTTCAACGAACGCTCGGAAAACAAATGCTCCGAAGCGTTCCCATACACCAGTATGGGGTGAACATGCCACGTTTGACAAAACACTTCCAGCGAGAGTCCTCCGTTGTTGCTAGAGGCATTTTCTGATCTTGCAAACATGAGCCCATTTATGCTGTTCAGCAAATTTATTTCTCCAGAGTATCTTGGTTCACTGGCTGAACTAACTGCAAGATACGCACTCCAAAAGGGGGAGGAGGTGGACGTCACAGGAGCGGACATAGGTCAGTTTTTCGGCCTCTTACTTTTCAGCGGGTACCACTCCGTTCCGTCTGAGGACTCGTATTGGAGCACTGCAGGAGATCTTTGTGTGCCTACAGTCGCGACAGTGATGGCCCGCCATAGGTTCCGGCAGCTGAAAAAGTTCTTTCATGTTGTTGACAACACTCAGTTGAAAGCAGGCGAAAAAATGGGCAAACTTCAGCCGTTTTACAACGAAATCTTCAAATGTTTCCGCCAGTCTGGAGTGTTCAATGAAAGCCTCAGTATCGACGAGTCAATGGTGCCCTATTATGACCACCACTCGTGCAAAATGTTTATTTGCGGTAAACCAATTCGATTTGGGTACAAAATATGGATGATGTGCTCTTCGAATGGGTACCCCTATGCGATGGAAATATATTATGGAAGGAACGAGAAGGACGACAAGACGCCTCTCGGGATCAGGGTTGTTAGCAATATGGTATCGGTCCTGGAAGCGCCTGAACATCACGAAGTCTACTTTGACAACTTTTTCACTTCGCACGGCCTCTTGACGAAACTGGCTGACCAGGGGATTCGAGTGACAGGGACTGTGCGAGATACAAGAACCAGTGGTTGTCCACTAAAGAGCTTGAAAAACATCGAAAAGGGAGAAAGACGATCTTTTCACTAGAAGTGTGACGGGGCAGTCTGCGCATGCAGGTGGAATGACAATGCAGTCGTCACAGTTTCTTCTAACCACCTCAGCCACGAGCCTGTTGGAAGTGCGAAACACTCCTCACGACGCTCAAACAAAAAGATGGACATTCCTCAACCATAATTGATCAGAAAATACAATGAGGGCAGGGGCGGAGTAGATGTGATGGACCGCCTCCTCGGAAGCTATCGACCGAAACTGAGGAGCAAGAAATGGTGGTGGAACCTTTCCAGAAATGGTTTGAACATGGCTGTCTTCGCAGGATGGCTCCTCCACTGCGAGCTTCACAAGAGTAGTGATGCCACCATGACGCACATCACCTTTCGGCGGGATGTCACCATGTCCTTGCTGCAGCTCAAGCAGAAACTCACTGTAAGACCTGGACCCCGGGTTCATCTGAGACTTGAGGACAGAAAAACTGATGGCCACTACATCATCTCAACGACTCAGGGAAGGTGCGCGGAATGCAAGAAGAATACAACGAATCAGTGCCAGCAGTGCAAAAAGCGGCTGCACAAGAAAGGCTTTGCAGCTTACCACGGTTTGTGATTTGCTCACTGTAGTACAGCCACTAGTATGAAAAAAGAAATTTTCATAAAGTGTTGTTATTGTAGCGAAGCCTCCGAACTCTGAAATGGGTCGAACTCTTGAGTACCTTTTAGTGGGGCTATCCAACAAGGACGCCGCTCGCGCTGAGAGCCCGTGCTTGGCTGTGACTGTCGCCATTGTATATTCTCGCTCGTTGCCGGCTAATAAACGCCTTTACAATTTGGTGGAGAGTGCTGCGATCCCTGTCTATGCCTTTGGAGCTACGATCACGTACCCTGCCATCTACTATGTACCACGACGCTTCTCAGCAAACACCTCCTCCAATGCCACCCCCTTGTCCCGGTGTCCCCAGAATCCGCGATCCACCCATCTTCACTGGCGCTGATGGCACTGACGTGGAGGACTGGCTCACCATTTACGAGCGCGTGAGCGTCCCCAACAAATGGGACGTGGACGGCAAGCTGACCAACTTGGTGTTTTACCTTGCCGCTGTCGCCAGTTTGTGGTACAACAACCACGCGTCCGATTTTGCCACCTGGTCCGATTTCAAGACCGCAATCGTCAACGTCTTCGGCCGCCCTGCTGTTCGCAAGCTGCAAGCCGAGCAGCGTTTGCGTGAGCGTGCTCAGGAGGCTGGTGAGTCATTCACCAGCTATATTG
This sequence comes from Rhipicephalus microplus, assembly GCF_013339725.1. Taxonomy (NCBI): domain Eukaryota; kingdom Metazoa; phylum Arthropoda; class Arachnida; order Ixodida; family Ixodidae; genus Rhipicephalus; species Rhipicephalus microplus. The sequence continues at coordinate 140,965,631 of NC_051169.1, forward strand.
AAGATGTCCTGGACCTATGTAACAAATCCAATCACACCATGTGCGAGTCTGACAAGATCCGAAACATCATGAAAGGTATTGACGATGATGCCTTCACGATGCTGCTCGCCAAAAACCCCGGCACGGTGGCTGAGGTCATCACACTGTGCCAGAGCTACGAGGAGCTCCGCCGGCAGCGTTCGATGACCCGACGCTCCCCACCACGAGCTGCAACGCTTGCTGGCTTGGAGGCCAGTTGTGACCAAGTGGCGTTGATGGCAGACCGGAAGTACTTTATCCGCGAGGAAATCGCACGTCAGTTCTCGCTCCTGCCCTTTGCCCACCAACCTGCTGTTCAACAATCGGCTACTACCGTTCTCCCTCCCATCCGCCGAGCGATTGAACAGGAAATAGCGGAGGTAATGCCTGCGTACCACCCTCCACAGCCTCCGGCTCCTGCGCCCCTGAGTTACGCGCAAGTGGTCGCCAGGCCACCCCAAGTCATTCCAGCAATCGCTCCTCTGACTTACGCCGAAGCTGCCACTCGACCTCCGTCCTTTGCAGCGGGTGTGCCCGCTACGTATGTTGACGTAACCCCTCAGCCTCAGCTTCAATCCACCATGCAGCCACCGTTCCGTCCATCAGCCCTTGCGACATGGGTGAGACCTACCCCGGTGAACAGATGGCGCACACCCGACAACCGGCCCATCTGCTTTGCCTGCGGTTACGCCGGTCACGTGGCCCGTTATTGCCATCGCGTACAGCCGGCTCCAATTTCTTCACCTGTTGCTGGCCAACTCAGCCGTCCTTATCGCGAAGAACCACCGTCTATGCCACCTCGATCTCGCCCAGGTCCATCTCGAAGATCACCGTCTCCACGACGCCGTTCCCTGTCTCCCATGCGGCCAAGTGCGGCAGCTCATGAGTGGGAAAACTAGTCGTCGCAGTCCCTGAGGCAAGGACTGCGACGCTATCGCAATGTGAAAGCCCTCAGAGCAGCCCCTCGAATGTCATTGACGTGCTTGTGGACGGTGTTTGTGCATCGGCTCTTATTGACACTGGAGCTGCCGTATCAGTTATGGACGAAAAACTCTGCCGCTTACTTCGAAAAGTGACGACGCCACTTTCTGGGTTATCCCTCCGTACTGCAAGTTTGCACCAGATTCATCCTACAGCAGGGTGCACAGCTCGCGTTGTCATCCAGGACGTTCTGTATATCGCCCAGTTCATCATCATTCGGGCATGCTCTCATGACGTCATCCTGGGATGGGACTTTCTCTCCCGCCATGACGCCGTCATCCATTGTGCCGCCGCCGAAATTGAGCTCTCACCCTTCTCGCATTTGACGCCAGAAGACAGTCCCCCGACACTGAGCAAGATTCTAACGAAAGACGATACAACAGTGCCTCCAAACTCGACGACGGCTGTGTCTGTCTACTGCGCTGGTCTCTCCGACACCATTGGACTTGTTTCACTATCTGACCGCACTTGCACCAGGAAAGGATTGCTAGTACCTTTCGCGACCGTGCAGGTCAACCAGGGCAACACTGCTATTTTTGTAACCAACCCGTCCCCATACGCTGTTACCTTGCTTCGAGGGGAATGTCTCGGCAGAGTGGAACCAGTCGACGACGCACAAGTCCTGGATGTACCCGATGACACGCGCGCTCCCAGGTCGTCTACCATCAATGCTGTTTCCACTTCTGATTCGTCGTCTGCTGATGTATTTGGCCCCTCCATCGCTGACAACCTTACGGCCGTACAGCGTTCCCAACTTCTGGACCTGTTACAAGAATATCGTTCTTCTTTCGATGTCGGGCGAAGTTCTCTCGGTCGCACGTCCCTTGTTACGCATCGCATCGACACTGGTGCCCATCCACCTTTACGGCAACGTCCATATCGCGTGTCGCCTGCTGAACGTCGAGTAATTATTGATCAGGTTGACGATATGCTCAGACGCGACGTTATTCGGCCCTCGGACAGTCCATGGGCGTCTCCTGTTGTTCTTGTAGCGAAGAAAGACGGTTCTGTGCGGTTCTGTGTGGACTACAGACGGCTCAACAAGATCACTCGCAAGGATGTTTATCCACTGCCACGCATCGATGACGCGATTGACAGCCTTCATGGAGCCGATTTTTTTTCTTCTCTCAATCTGCGCTCGGGGTACTGGCAAGTACCCATGGCTAACGACGCTCAACCAAAGACCGCCTTCATCACGCCAGACGGCTTGTACGAGTTCAACGTCATGCCGTTTGGTCTATGTAATGCACCTGCGACCTTTGAGGGCATGATGGACACCGTTCTGCGCAACTTGAAATGGTACACGTGCTTGTGTTACCTCGACGATGTCATTGTCTTTGCTCCGGATTTCTCCACGCATCTCCAACGTCTGAAAAAAGTTTTCGCACGTGTGAGCAATGCCGGCTTACAACTAAATCTGAAAAAGTGCCGCTTTGCAGCACGGCAACTCACCATACTGGGTACGTCGTGTCCAAAGACGGCATTCTTTCTGATCCTGCCAAGCTTCCGGTCGTGGCCGAATTCCCCAAACCTGCATCTGTCAAAGAACTGCGTAGTTTCGTGGGCCTGTGCTCATACTTCCGACGCTTCATACAAAATTTCGCCGCGATCATATCACCGCTGACGAAGCTCCTTGGAAGCAACGGGCCCTTCAATTCGTGGTCATCCGAGTGCGACGACGCGTTCGCGAAGCTCCGCCATTTGTTGACGTCGCCTCCCATGCTACGCCACTACGACCCTACAGCCCCAACGGAGGTGCACACGGACGCCAGCGGAGTAGGCCTCGGCGCTGTCCTGGCACAGCGACAACCCGGATTCCCTGAATATGTCGTAGCATATGCAAGCCGTACGCTCACGAGAGCCGAGAAAAACTACACCGTCACGGAGAAAGAGTGCCTGGCGATCGTCTGGGCTCTTACAAAGTTTCGACCTTATTTGTATGGTCGCCCATTCGATGTCGTCACCGACCATCATGCACTATGCTGGCTTTCATCATTGAAGGATCCCTCAGGCCGTCTCGCCCGTTGGGCTTTTCGCTTACAAGACTACGATATCTGCGTGCTGTACCGCAACGGACGCCAGCATGCTGACGCCGACGCCCTCTCGCGCTCCCCTCTGCCTGAAGGTGATGTGCTCTGCTCAGTATCCTCGGCTGCTGTTTCTGCCATTGATGTTGACATCATCGCTACCGAACAGCGAAAGGATAATTGGATCGGCCCGCTCATCGACATGCTCTCTGATCCACCCGCAACGCCATCCACGCGTGCCTTGCATCGTCAAGCTCGCCATTTCGCTATTCGTGACGGCCTCCTACACCGACGCAATTACGACGCCGACGGCTGGCAGTGGTTACTCGTGATACCCCACAGTCTGCGGTCAGAGATATGTGAATCCTTCCATTCTGATCCGCAATGCGCACACTCCGGGGTATTCAAAACCTATTATCGCATTCGACAACGCTACTTCTGGCGCAGGATGTACCGCTATGTGCAGCAGTTCGTTCGCTCTTGCCTCACTTGCCAACGCCGTAAACCGTCAGCCCACATGTCGCACGCCAGTTCACAACCGTTACCTTGCCCTGACCGTCCCTTTGGGCGCGTAGGTATCGATTTGTATGGACCACTTCCTCTGACGTCGGCTGGTAACCACTGGGCCATCGTTGCCGTTGACCATTTAACGCGATACGCCGAAACCGCCGCCCTGCCTGCGGCTGCTGCGCGCGATGTTGCCTCCTTCCTGCTGCATCGATTACTACTGCGCCACGGACCACCCCAAGAGCTTCTCAGCGATCGAGACCCTGTCTTCTTGTCGGAAGTCGTCGAAGCCATTCTGATGGAGTGCCATTCTGTCCACCACAAAACTACAGCTTACCACCCACAGACGAATGGCCTCACCGAACGCTTTAACCGCACCCTCGGCGACATGCTTTCTATGTACGTCGCTGCAACCACACTAATTTGGATAATATACTGCCCTTCGTCACCTACGCCTACAACTCCGCCCCTAAAAGCACGATTGGTTTTTCACCTTTCTACTTGCTGTACGGAAGGCACCCGTCGCACACCATGGACACGATTTTCCCGTACACGCCGGATTCATCTGAGTGTGCACCTATTTCAGAGACAGCCAGGCTTGCTGAAGAGTGTCGCGAGCTTGCCAAGACTTTTACGACGCAAGAGCAAGAGCGGCAGAAGAGTATTCGTGATGGCTCCACCACTTCTGAGCCCACGTTTCTTCCTGGTGCGCTTGTATGGCTCTCGATCCCGACCTCTGCAGCTGGCCTCTCTTCCAAACTACGTCCCAAATACGAAGGCCCCTACCGTGTCATCGAGCGCACCTCACCTGTCAACTATCTGATCGAACCCGTTGAACAATCTTCGGACATGCGCCGCCGTGGGCGAGACATCGTCAACGTGGAGCGCCTGAAGGCTTATTATGACCCGCTCATAATAACAAGCTGTTAGGTCACCAGGCGGCTCCCTCTTCGACCCCGGGGTAATTGTAGCGAAGCCTCCGAACTCTGAAATGGGTCGAACTCTTGAGTACCCATTGAGTACGCCGCTCTTGAGTACCCATTGGGTCGAACTCTTGAGTACGCCGCTCGCGCTGAGAGCCCGTGCTTGGCTGTGACTGTCGCCATTGTATATTCTCGCTCGTTGCCGGCTAATAAACGCCTTAACATTATAAATATTTATACTTTTCTGAGTCATCGTATGACGCTAAATATTATTCTTCAGTTATCCTGAATAAGGAAACCCGGCTGAGAAGTCAATAAAAGTTTTTCCAGAGAAAATGTGTGTTTTGCATATGGGAAATGCCAATGTTCCAAAAATGGAACATGCGAAAAAACATGCTTAGTCATTCTGAATGTGACTGTATTTTTGATCATAGGTAATTTAGAAGGCCAATGCAAATCATCAACATAAATATTAGTTTTTTTCCTATTGCTTCAAAGTGCGGCATTTAAAAGGTTAAGTCCATTCGCCATGTGCTGCACCAAGCTGCTACTTTGTTAAGATCAGATTGGAGGCTTAAACTGTCAATATTACTAGTTATTTCAGGAAAAATGACGCAGTCATCTGCAAAAAGATGAATGTTAGAAGAAAGTGAAGACGTGAGGTCCTTAATATACATTAGAAACAAAAGTGGACCAAGAACTGACCCTTGCGAAACACCTGAGTGGACCGCAGCAGATGATGAACTGTGATTGTTAGCAGTAACATATTGAACACGGGTAAACAAGAAACACTCAGTCCACTTCAGTAAACTATTGTCAACATTTAGTAGGTTCAGTTTGAACAGTAGTGGTTGGTGACAGACTTTATCGAAAGCCTTACTGAAGTCTAAAAAAATGCAATCAGCACATGATGAACAGTCTAAAATGTGATGCAGTTTGTGAGTGAAATATATGAGCTGTGTATCGAATGAAAAATGTTTAACCATGTTGTGCTGGTGTAAAAAAAAGAATTCGTTTAAGGGAAGTAATGAGGTTGGTGAAAATGACATTTTCTAATAATTTACAGGAAGTGCTTGTTAACGAAATAGGGCGATAATTTTTCAGAGAGTGTTTATTGCCTGACTTAAAGATTGGGACCACTCTCCCTATTTTCCATTGTTTAGGAATGGTTGATGTACCTAAGGGCTGTTGAAAGATTTTTGTTAGTATCACTAAACTGTAAGGAACGGTGCTTTTCAGAAATTCAGTACCAATATTGTCATGGCCAGGGGATGAGTGAATGGGAGTTATCTATGAGTTTAGCGATACCGGAATAATCAATGAAAATTGATGGCATGGCAACATAATTGAAGTTTTGCACATGGGCTTGGATGACGTTAACAACACGGGAAAAGTTGTTTTTAAAAGTGCAATAAGTAGATCGGCGCACAGGTCAGTAGGAACTGGATTATTCAAAATCATCTACTAGAACTATGGTGTTATCTGGTAAAAGGTTAATTACGCGCCAAAATTTACGTACAATATTTGCAAGCATATCTGGGAGAGTTCGAGAAAGGAAATGTAATTTAGAAGATTTTAGGGCGGTAAGGTAAGCGTTGTGCGCTGCTTTGTAAATTGCCCAACGGTTTTCAGAAGGCGCTAGTTTTGCTGATTTATAAAGTAGTTTTTTACGGTTAGATAGGTGGTTGATGTAGGTGTTGTACCATGGTGCCTGGTGATTGGAAATGATGGTTCGGTTAGGAATGCATTTCTTAGTAAGTTCGTCTATTTTTGCAGCAAAAATATCCCAGTTCAATTGGACAGAGCGATCACTGAACTGGATAAAAAAGGAAGCAACGAAGTTCGATAGTTCGTCACTAATGGCAACGAAATTTGCATTACTGTAATCGACTATGAGTTTTTTCACTTTGATTTGTTTCGGGGGTGGCATTTTAAGGTGAAAAGCAAGCATAGAATGATCACTGATACCAGGCATATAGGTGATTTCAGAGGCTAGATCAGGCGAGTTAGTCAAGATTAGGTGAAGGGTACTTGAAGTGGTACTGGTTATTCTTGTAGGTTGGGTCACCAGTTGACACAGGCCAAAAACAGAACACACCTACGAAATTCTTGGCTCGTGCTGAAAAAGGTGATAAGCTTGGTGGATCAGTGTTCCAATTTAAGTTGGGCAGGTTAAAATTGCCTAGTAGAAACAGAGGCGTGAAAGGAAAGTGCGAAGCGAACATGTTTATGGAATCGTGGAGTTCACTTATGAACGTTTCCGAAGAAGAACGCGACTGATAGCATACCCCTAGGATAATTTTTAAGTGACGAATTGTTAGCAGAACCCATACTGTTTCAATGTCTTGATTAATCTGTATACATGACGATGGAAGGCATTTTGATATAGCTAAGATCACGCCTCCCCCTCGGCGCACTGTGTGATCACAGCGATAAATAGTAAAGTCTTGCGCATTATCAAACAATTCATTGTCATGCCACGCATCTCATACATATACATGACACACATCTCATTTACATATACATGACACGCATCTCATAATTATTATGTTTTCCCCAATCACATACCTTCGTCATCTATTCACGTCACGTAATACGAAATTTGGTATATAATGCTAGGGGGTGTCTTCCCAACACGGCTGCCACGTCTACCTGCGAAGACGCCTCTCTCCCATCAGCCCGTGCTGCTTCCGACAATATCGTGTGCACCGTGCGCCATGAAATCGAGGCAGAATCTCCCCTGTCTAACCAAGTCCGGGCCCCCGGCAACTCTCACGCCCCCATTTCTTTGATCAAGAGTGTCGTGTGCCAGGACCTGGCCAACGCCGGACTTCAGACGCTATGCCCAGTTAACCGACCGGACTACTGTTATGCCTGCGAGTCCACAGCGAACGGCCGTGCCTCTGAAAAAGGCAATCTGTGTCAAGGCCAGCCGCGAGCCCGCCTGACGCGATCAACAACTCAACGGCGTCAGCACGCCACGGCGCCTTTCTGTCGGCGCCTCTCTGGCACCCACGTGCAGTGAGTCAGCGCACGTGCCAGCGAGCCCGTCGAGTAAACAACGGGCGTCTTCATGTCTGGGGATCTGACGCATTGCGCGGCGACGCCATTGGAGGAGTCTGCCTTGACGACCAGCGGCGCTTCTAAGTGGACATTTTGGTTGGACCCGGTGCATATAAAAGAAGCCCTGCGGCGCGTCGCGATCGGCGGTCCTAGGTGAAAGCTGACATGTGTGTCAGAGCGGACCCGTTTGAGAGCAGACCTTTGTGTTAGAGAGGAGAGCTCGGCTCTTCGAGTCTCTGTCGGCCCCAGTGCCGAATTTGTAACGCCTCTGTATATATGCTGTACATAAACCTTATTTAACTCACCGTCGTCTCGTCCGCTCGTCTATCAGCTCTGCGCAGAAGCAGTCGCGAGCTGAGAAACCTACGCTACCAAACGGCTGGTGACCTTCCCTGCGAAGTTCGAAGCAGTGGCGCCTTCGGGACCGTGTTATCGTCGCCGTCTTTCGAAACAGTGGTTGCAGCGGTGAGATTTCGAGGCGCCCTTCGTAACGTCGTCGGAGGCGCGCTTCGCAACAGTGGTGGCAGCGGTGGGATCGGCCGGCGTCAGCGAGATCGATGCGGTGAGTGCCTGATGTTTTCCCTTCAGTTCACCAGACTACTCTAGCTCAGGTTGTAGTAGTTTAGAGAAGGGCTGTGTGAAGCATTGAAGTGAGCTTTGATCGTTTCAAGCCAAGTCGAAGCGCTTTGAAACCAAAATTAATGCAGAGGGGGTAAACACGGGAGTGTGAAAAATTGCTTGCGCGTCTTGCTAGTAGGCTTATAGTGGGTACGGCAAGTAGATTCTTAACAGGGGCAAACAGCAAGAGGCTAGTGTGAACGATGGAGAACCTTAAAGTGAAGGAACTCATCGAAATTTGTGAAGAACTCGGCATTACTTTGGGCCGTGCGAAACGAAAGCAAGCCATCCTTGAGATCATGAAGCATGAGGGAGTGTCGGCTGAGGAAGTCGATGAGGCCTGGGTGTATATCAAAGCACGCCGCGAGGAAGCTGAAAGGCGCGAAGCTCGCGAACGTGAAGAAGCTGAAAGGCGCGAACGTCGCGAGCGCGAGGAGGCCGAGAGACAGGAGCGCCTCGAGTTGAAATGAATAAAATTGGCAATCCTACAGTGTTCGCAGGCGCCTAGCGTAGCTTCTCCGACGATTCAGGTCAGCGGTTTTAGAATTCGGAACCAACTGCCACCGTTCGTAGTAGGCGAGGACATGGCGAAGTATCTCGTCTAGTTTGAACACGTCTGTGAGGGAAACGCTTTGGAGTGGTCTCTTTGGGCGCGGAACCTGTTAGCTCTTCTTCCCGGCGAAGTGTCCGACGCGATAACTTGCTTGTCGAGGGAAGCGTTTGAGAGCTATGACGAGGTTAAGGAAGTGCTCTTGAAACGTTATAAGTTGTCACCCGAGGCTTTCAGGCAAAGGTTCCGGTATGCTAAAAAGGGGAATGAGTCACACATTGACTTCGCGTTTCGTCTTAAAGCCCATTTAATTGAATGGCTCAAGGGCGAAGGTGTTTATGACGATCGCGATGAAGTGGTGGACGTGTCATTTATCTTCATCATCTATTCACGCCACCTCATACCAAATTTGGTATATGTGGAGCTAGCGAAGCAGCCGCCAGCATGCTATGAGCTTAGCATGTAGTCATGTTTTACATGACACGCATGTCATGATTATCATGTTCAGACGTGTCATTTAACTTCCCCGTCTATTGACGTCCTAAAATACCAATTTGGTATATATGAAGCTAGAGAAACAACCGCGAGTGCATCATGAGCGTGGCAAGTGGTCATGTTATTACATGACACGCATCTCATGATTATCATGTTTCCACCAGTCACATCCCTTCGCCGTTCATTCACGTCCCGTAATACCGAACTTGGAATATGTGAAGCTAGCGAAACGGCAGGTAGAGCATCATGAAGGGCCCAATATACTGCGACGTAACGTTGACGAGCGCACGCTGGGTGCAGCGATGCTACGCTTGCAAAACGCGAACGCTCTATAGTCTGACGCCAGACGCGACTAGCGTCTGTCGGTGCAGCACAGCGGCAAGTGGTGCGAATTGCGACATGCTGCATTTAGCACCAACGACGTTACCCAGAATTCACCGCTTCTGCCTAGCTTCGTGACGAAGGGACACCAGGCGTGCTAAACGCGCATGCGTCAAAGCAACGCAGTGCGGCGCGTGCCTGCGAGTATATGCCAGGCAGATCAGCGCCTGGCATGACATCACGGGCATGACGCGACGAAACAAACGCTGGAGCACACGCGCACCGGGTAACGTCTAAGTGTGGCATGAAGTCATGCTCTTACATTTAATTTCATTTCATTTTATTTACCCTCAGGGCCATATGGCATTATAGAGGGGAATGGAATTAAAGTTTACAAGGAAAAGAAAAATACAGCATGAGAATATACAGCATAGAAAATGCACATTATACAGCAGAATGTACAGCAGAGAATATACAGCATGAGAATAAACAATGCAATAAACATAAAAATAAAAAAAGTAAAGAAAAACTCCTGACTATACAATAGTAGCTGTGCGATGGCGGTGAACATAATACAATATTGAGTAACGTTTAGCTCATACAATACTGAGTAAGGTTTGACGGAAAATATTGTTATTAGTAATAGTGACGATGGCTTCGGGAAGGTGGTTCCCATCTACTGATGCACGAGGTTTAAATGATTGAGAAAAACACTGGGAGTTGCAGGATGCGATTCCAACCTATTGACGATGGTCTATGCGAAGGGATATGTACTGAGGATTGAGGATTAATTGGTTATGTAGGGTGGGATGATGGAATAATTTGTGAAATGTACTCAAACGAGATGTTTTCCGACGGGATGCAAGGGAAGGAAGGCCTAGGCTGGATTTCATTGAACTGATACTGGTGATGCGATTGTAGTTAGCAAGTATGAAACGGGCGGAGTTATTCTGTACGCGGTCAAGTGAAGTAACAAGGTTATTGTGGTAAGGATCCCACACTGATGATGCATATTCAAGTTTGGAACGTAAGAATGTTTTGTACAACAGAAGCTTTAGTGCAGAAGGGGCTTTTGAAAAGTTACGACGTATGTAGCCTAACATGCGATTAGCATTATTAGTAATGTATGCGATGTGGGTGCCCAAGATAAGTTAGATTTGATAAGAATGCCCAGGTATTTATACGAGGAGACTGGATAAAGCGGGAAGTTGCTTAAGTAGTATTTTGGTGGGGTGTTAGCAGATCTAGTTACGCGCATTACCTTACATTTAGCGATGTTTAAGTCCATTCGCCATGTGCTGCACCAAGCTGCTACTTTGTTAAGATCAGATTGGAGGCTTAAACTGTCATTATTACTAGTTATTTCACAAAAAATGACGCAGTCATCTGCAAAAAGATGAATGTTAGCAGAAAGTGAAGACGTGAGGTCATTAATATAAATTAGAAACAAAAGTGGACCAAGAACTGACCCTTGCGAAACACCTGAGTTGACCGCAGCAGATGATGAACTGTGATTGTTAGCAGTAACATATTGAACACGGTTAAACAAGAAACACTCAATCCACTTGAGTAAACTATTGTCAATATTTAGTAGGTTCAGTTTGAACAGTAGTGGTTGGTGACAGACTTTATCGAAAGCCTTACTGAAGTCTAATAAAATGCAATCAGCACATGATGAACAGTCTAAAATGTGATGCAGTTTGTGAGTAAAATATATAAGCTGTGTATCGAATGAAAAATGTTTGCGAAAACCATGTTGTGCTGGTGTAAAAAAAAGAATTTGTTTCAAAGAAGTTAATGAGGTTGGTGAAAATGACATGTTCTAACAATTTACAGGAAGTGCTTGTTAACGAAATCGGGCGATAATTTTTCAGAGAGTGTTTATTGCCTGACTTAAAGATTGGGACCACCCTCCCTATTTTCCATTGTTTAGGAATGGTTGATGTATCTAAGGGCTGTTGAAAAAATTTACAACTTGATAAAACCATACGTGCAACGTCAAGCGGTCGTAAATCAGCTGTTGAATGCTTCAGAGGAAGAGGGAGCAGAAAGTTTTAGTTCTTGTGAGGTAATCGAAAGGGGATCGAAAGTAATCTGGGAGCAGATAAACCTAGAGCCTAGGTTAAGTGAAGTCCGGAAGGAGGACCTGAGAAGGATTGTTTCCGAGTTTGGAGACGTGTTTTCGGACCGCCCCGGAAACACGAGGGTGATCGAACACGATATCGAGCTAAGCGGTGAGGAGTCAATCCGTAGAAAGCCGTATCATTGTTCCCCTGTGCAACGTCGCAAGTGTGAGCCTCTCTTGGTGCCGCATAGGTATCGTCGCCTAAAAGTGGCCGGTTACTGAGATGGAGCATATTGCTTCACAGCGCAACTTTGACGTTCGCTACAAAAAAAAGGGAAAGCCTAACGCTAATGCAGGTGCATTGAGCAGTGCGTTCTAGCTAGTACCTTCTGAACCTTTCGGTTTCTCGCTGGCGATTCGGGGCAAAATTTTGACCTCATCACGACCTTAGCTGAGCGCTCTCGTCCAGAGTGAGTTCAAGGAGCCAACCTTATGTTGTATTCTAATTTGTTACGTTGTTGTACGTGGGAAAAGAAATTTGAGTTGTCATTTTAAGAGTCTTGTGTCCCACATGTGCCTCTTGATGTAGAGGGAACGAAATTCCGATACACTTAGATAGGAATATGTTGTACTATACTTTGTCTGGTGTTCTGTCGGGTGACCGAGGGCGCTTGCTTGTGTCATGTGTTGTCTGTTGTCAAACCGTCTTGGCAAGTTGCAGAACCACCGACAAGTGCTGAAACCAAAGATTGTCAGAAGAGACGAGCGAAGCTGGTCAACAAGTTGTGGCGACAAGCCAGTGGAGCTGGGGTCCGTCCTGAAGAATGGGATGTGTTCCCGGGAACAGAGTCTGGAGATGCATTCTCCCCATGGCCCTGGAGGTGAACCTGGAGGGACCTTTCTGAAGATGAACGCGACTGATAGCATACCCCTAGGATAATTTTTAAGTGACGGATTGTTAGCAGAACCCATACTATTTCAATGTCTTGATTAATCTGTATACATGACGATGGAAGGCATTTTGATATAGCTAAGATCACGCCTCCCCCTCGGCGCACTGTGCGATCACAGCGACAAATAGTAAAGTCTTGCGCATTATCAAACAATTCATTGTCATGCCGCGCATCTCATACATATACATGACACACATCTCATATACATATACATGACACGCATCTCATAATTATTATGTTTTCCCCAGTCACATACCTTCGTCATCTATTCACGTCACGTAATACCAAATTTGGTATATATTGCTAGGGGGTGTCTTCCCAACACGGCTGCCACGTCTACCTGCGAAGACGCCCCTCTCCCATCAGCCCGTGCTGCTTCCGACAATATCGTGTGCACCGTGCGCCACGAAATCGAGGGAGAATCTCCCCTGTCTAACCAAGTCCGGGCCCCCGACAACTCTCACGCCCCCATTTCTTTGATCAAGAGTGTCGTGCGCCAGGACCTGGCCAACGCCGGACTTCAGACGCTATGCCCCATTAACCGACCTGACTACCGACTGCCCAGTACACTTAATATGTCCCACGGCCCGAACAACCGCCCACGTTACCGGAACTCGGCAGAATGGCGAACTCCCGATGACAGGTCGATCTGCTTCAACTGTGGACGAGTCGGCCATATTTCACGTCATTGCCGCACTTCTTAGAATTGGCAGCCATGGTAACATTATGCGAGCCCCCGACGCCCGCCTGCTGGATTTCGGATGCCGATCTACGCAGAACAAGACTATGCTTCGCCATCCAGGACCGCTCAACCGAACCGCTCTGCGTCGCTCTTTGGACGCATGTCCTGCTCAACTAACCGAGGCCGCTACCCCTCACCCTCCTACCGCCAGTCCTCGGAAAACTGACGGGTGCAGCTCCTGGAGGTGAGCCTGCTTCGACGACCCGACCAGAAATTCCTCTACACACGATACCCGGACACAACAACTTGATTAAAGTAAATGTTGATTGTGCTTCTGTGGCAGCACTCATTGACACCGTCACTCACATATCAGTCATGAACTCCAGCCTTTGTGCTCGACTCAAGAAAGTGCTCACTGCTGCTCCGATCACTGTTGTCCGAGTAGCCGATGGTGCAACACCGGCGGTCACTGGGATGTGTGTCACCCGCGTCATTGTTGCTGGACGTCATACCACTGTTCTGCTTTACGTACTGGACCACTGCCCACATGACATCATTTTGGGAGTCAATTTTCTGTCGGAACATTCTGCTCTAATTGACTGGTCTGCGGGTGTTGTTCAGCTTGTCTTACCACACGCCGTTGACCCTCCTGATCCTGCGCCACCAAAGCTATGGTCCACCGACTTCGTTCGCCTATCTTGTTGAGCTGTGACGTATACCGACGTCTCTTCTGATACACCTGTGGCTGACGGCGATTATGTCATTTGACCTAATCCTACAGTCCTGTGTCCGCTCAATGTTGCGTTCCCCCACACCGTCATCACAATGAAGGACAACGGGGCATGTCTCCATATTGTGAACTTTGGACTTTGCTCTGAAGTGCTGGAACGTAAGAACGACAACGACTGGTATACAACGCGTACCATCGTGAAGTTCACTTCAGTCAAGGTGACACAGTCCTCTGGACGCCGTAACGGTGAGTTGGCTTGTGCGAGAAGCTGACTTTGCCGTACTCGGGTGCGTACCGTGTGGTGCGCCAAGTCACCGACGTGACATATGAAATTGAACCTTTTAACGCCACCAGCGCGCCATCCTGTTCTGACGTTGCTCACATCACTCCACTGAAGCGATATTACTCGGACCAACCAAGCACCGAGACGGTGCCTTCGCCGCCGGGGGTGATGCTACGGGATGCCACAATTGAACATTATAGGAAAGAGGACGATCTTTAGGGCGAGCTTGTGCAGACTAGGTTCCATCTTGTAAGCCTGCTTATTAAGTCGATAGTAAGCATATTTCTCCGGCGCCTTTCCCTGTAACAATATGAATCTAGCAAAACGGCTCCGAGCGGATCATGAGTGAAGCATGTAGTCGTGTCACATGACACGTATGTCATGATTATTGTGTTTGGACATGTCATTTACATATGCCGTCCATTGACGTCACGTAATACTGAATTTGGTACATGTAAAGCTAGCGAGAAGGGCGCGAGCGCATCATGAGCGTTGCATGTAGTCATGTTGTAACATGACACGCATCACATGATTATCATGCTTGCACCAGTCACATCACTTGGTCGTCCACTCACGTCCCGTAATACCAAATTTGGTGCATGTGAAGCTAGCGAAATGGCGGCGAGGGCATCATGAGTGGGGCTCATAATGTCACATGACTCCCATCTCATGATTATCATGTTTGCACCAGTCACATACCTTCGTCATCCATTCACATCAAGTAACGCTGAATTGGGTATATGTGTGAAGCTAGCGAGACGGCTGCGAGCGCATCATGAGCGTGACGTGCAGTCTTGACTCATGACTAACATGACATGCATGACCTGATTTCCGCGTTAGGGTCTGTCGCTTGTGTTCGCTGTTAATTATTTTGTCATGCGTCATTAAAGGGGCGCGGAGGATGTTAAATATTTTATGTATACAAGGAATAGAGCAGTGTGTGAGGAAAAAAGAAGATGTGGAGGGGTGGGCTTCACCATGGGCACAGCGGCTCATCTTTTCCTCATCATTTTCGATGCCGTGAAACCAGGAAGAAAGGACTTTCGGAGGTGAGACGGAGCGGACTTCGCAAATTTCAACAGCTGTCGTAGCGTAGAGGACTTTTGTGAAGCTGCCGTGGGTAAAGCTGATGTGCGAGGCCTAGCCAGTGCTGAGACTTGAGAGCATGACCTCGGTTGCAAATAAGACTACTGGGAGCATCTGTGGACTCACGTGTGTGCAGGAATCGTCTGGGGGTTCGCGAGACGGGAGCCATCACGTCTACTTCGGCTCCGTCCTGACTCGCCCTTCACGACGACGGCCCTATATTCACAAGTCAAGGCAGTCGATAGGTCAACGAGTGCATCTTGACAGTGTAGCCCCGTGAGTGCAGGCATCGTCTGGAGGCTCACGATACGGGAGCCCTCAGGTCATCTTCGGCTCAGTCCTGACTCGCCCTTAACGACAATGGCCCAACATAGACAAGATAATGAAGAACGACAGCCCGACGGAACCTTCTGCGATGGATGCTGTGTTGACTCTGACTTAGCTTCATGACACGGCAGGCCTACGATCTCTCCCATTTCTGACACTGGACCGGATGATGGAGGCTCTCTACGAAAGGCGAAGTCAAGCACGCAAGGCCGTCACGCAGGTCATCGCTGATATCGAACACCTTTAGCAGATGAACCACCCATCAATATGTGAGTTGAAAAAAGTTTTACCGAATTTCCACTTAACAGTATGAGCTTCTAAGAGTGATTGACAAGGACATAGAAAACTCAATGGACATCGATCATTTGGAAGCGGAAATGGACGAAACCGAAATTTATGAACGCCAGATTATTCTAGCGAGAGTGAGAGCGGGGTATAAGATTGAAGTTGCACAAAACGCTCGACAAAGTCTTGTGGAATTCATAAACAACGGATGTGAGCAGAAGCAAAAAGAAGATACTCTCTTCATCTGCGTCACCACTATCTAGCTTATACGTGCTGAATAGTGATCTTGTCGCACAGAGACTAGTTTAGTTGGTCTCAGGACAAAAAGAGAAATATAAAAGCTGCATAAAAACCAGGGTTCCTTAAACAGAAAAGGCAAACCAAGAGCCCAGCACCAAAAATACGTCCAAGTCTGAAGACACCTACCACGACTTTAAAATTCACGTCAACAGACTGTACCCACAAAGATATTGACAGAATATCTAGAACACTCAGCTGATCATGGTAGAAGACATTTCTTCGACAAACGTCAAAGATGAGGGCAATACGGATGACCCATCTTATTTCAGCAAAGAAATGCCGAAAGAGAGTCACAGCCGTGTATAAGAGAGAGTAGACCAAGACAGAAAGAAATCGCTGGGGCTTCTGAGGTAAACGACAGCAAGACAACAAAATCAAGAAAACTGTTCAAAGCAAGCTACAGAAAAACATCGTGGAAGAGACTGCATCATCGTTGTTCATGTGAAGAAAAAGTGATCCTCGAAAGTACACCATGGGTAACACGTTCGCAAGCACGCATTTGGAACAAGGATCGGAAAGACCGCTGGAATAGCCGGCACAGGAGAAAACTTGGCTTGTCCCATGTGAACTGACTCGGAACTCGTTCAACTACTGACTAGTATTGTGTACTAAGAAGGTGGTTGTGTGTTTAGTGTTTTTCGTCGTCATGCGTCATTATGGGGCGCAGGGGATGTTAAATATTTTATGCATAGAGCAGTGTGTCAGGAATACAGAAGTTGTCGGGGTGGGCTTCGCCATGAGCATGGCGACTTGTCCTTTTCTCCAAAATTCGCTATGCAGTCATGTCATACCATTCGAGTTTTGCAACATGTTATGTGAACGAGAGCTCAGCAAGAGCACCAAGACAATGAAATGCAAATCATGACATTCATGACATACATGTCATCATTTTCTTTGTTATGTCTAGTCAAGTATGCTCGTCTTGCAGTCATGTTATGCCATACCTAATTTGGTATCGGTACTATTATCCAAACAGCCAGGACAGCTTAAAGTCATAGGCGGCTAGATAGATAAATGGATAGATAGATAGATACATAGATAGATAGATAAGATAGATAGATAGAATAGATAGATAGATAGGTAGATAGATAGATAGATAGATAGATAGATTCGCTCAAACTTGCCCAAGTTCCCTTAGAAATGCTTCGCATTTTAGAACAAAACACAGACGCACACATGAGAAGTAGCACTTCCAATCGACCACATTTTGTGAGTTTGGGCAGTTTATATGCTCTTCAAAATAACTAAGCAACAAAGTCAGACGTATACCACACTGGTGTTTTACAAAAATCAGCATGAACACATGTGCCCTGCGGAGGAGTGACGTGACATGCCTACCTAAAATTATATTTCAGGAACGTTACGTACCTATTTAAAATTATAGAGCTGACACAGCTATCTGCTTTTTCTGCGGCATCAATTTCTTGATGTCTTTTCTTTCGGTGATAGATATTGCCTTCGATTGAATTCAGTCCCTTCAGCACATGATATTCCTGCACTTGCTGCTCGTACATTCCATCATCTCAGTCTCCACCCCATGAATTCATCCAAGCACACTGCACAGTACTGTTCCATAAACTAAACGGAAAATTTTGAGCTAATGAATTCATAAGCACCAAGTCAACAAATGAATAGGTGATTCGAGGCACTGATTTGGTCTAAGCTCGCAAGGTCAGAAGTTCGAAACCTGGCAGCGTGATTTTTTCGGTAAAAGTTGATTTTCAAACAGATAAGAGAAAAAAGGTGAGATGAGCTACGAGTCAGGTAAAGCTTGGAATTGATTGCGGTTGAGTGGTATTTTACATTGCTAACAAAGTGCAACAAAATCCCCTACCTAAAAAAAGCGCAGCAGCCTAGCATGACATTACGAAATTCAGTTCGATGGGAGATGACAGATGATTCCCAATCGTATATTTTCTTAAAACGCGTGAGAAAGGAGCTGCTAAAATACAAAAAAGAAGAGGTTTAGGGTGTTGCCTGAGTGGCGACAAGTGCCCGGTAATGCACTCCCTAACCATACCAAGATTGGCCACCCTGTTGCAGTACCTGACCCCGACCTCCGATGAACACAGCAATTAACGCTTGGCCACCAGTGCCCAGCCACTGCGAAGCAACTGTCCAAAGCGGCGGTGAGACCTATGATGCAGCGGAGGGTGCTAAGAATCCCTGGGTCCGGACAGGCTGACATTAGAATCTGAAAAATGGCTACCTTCAACGCTAGAGTGCTTTCTAGCGAGGTTAGTCTAGTTGTGCTATTCGAGGAATTAGAGGGCGTTAAATGAGATCTAACAGGGCTCAGCGAAGTTAGGAGGACACGTGAGACTTTTAAAGTGCTGAAGAATGGACCCGTTCTGTGCTACTGTGGATTAGTTGACAGAAAAGAAATAGGGGTGGGGTTTCTCATACACAAGAATATCGTTGGCAGCATTGAGAAACACTATAGCGTCTAGAAACACTATAGGCGTAAAGGTGGCAAGGATCCTAATAAAGCTTAAAAAGGTACAAGATGAAGGTGGTACATGCATACACGTCTACATCGAGTCATGGTGATAATTTGGTTGAACGCTTCTATGAAGGTTTAGAGTAAGCCAATAATGAAGTAAAGACACCGTATACTGTTTCGATGGGCCACCTAAATGCGAAAATATGAAAGAAGGAGCCGGGAGATCATGCAGTGGTGGAGTATGGCATCGGCTCTAGGAATGCCAGAGGAGATTTATTAGTGGAGCTCGCAGAATGCAATATTTTACGGATCTTGAATACCCAGTTCTTCAGGAAACAGGCCTACCGTAAGTGGAAATAGCGACGTCCTAATGGCGGAACTAAAAATGGAATAGACTTCATTTTGTCTGCACACCCAGGCATTTTACTGGATGTAGCAGTAGTTGACAATATCCGATGCAGTGACCATAGAATGGTGAGAGTTCGTATTCACCTAGATTTAAAAAAGCAAACACAAAAACTGATACGCAAGAAGCTAATTAATAAACTAGGGGTTAGAGCAAGAGCACAGAAATTCAGAGTTTCGCTTCAGAACAGATTCTAGGCACTGAAAGAGGCAATCGACATTCGAGTTGATACGATGAATGATAATCTTACTAGTATCATCAAAGAGAGTGCAATAGAAGTCGGGGGTACAGTTACTAGACAGGACACTGGCAAACTATCTCAGTAGAAAAAATATCTTACTAAGAGACGACAAACCACGGAAGCCTCAAACGCACCCGACAAAATAGAGAAAATAGAGCTGGTGGAGCTTTTGAATTTATTCAATAGGCGTAAAGTAGCCGACTTCAAAAGGTAGAACATAGAGAGAATAGGGCAAGCTGTAAAAAAGTGGCAGAAGCCTAAAAGCTGTCAAGGCAGACTTGTACATGGGAAAAAATCGGATGTATGCACTGAGGAACAAGGAAGGCAATGACGTAATCAATATTGATAGGATAGTCGAGATGGTAGAGGAGTTCTACAGGGAGCTGTACAAAAATCAAAAGAACCAGGATGACATTGTGAGAAAGAATATTGAACGAGAGGAATTCGACATCCTAACAGTAAAGACAGGGGAAGTAAAGAAACCCCCAGAAAGAATGCAAAGAGGCAAAGATACTGGTGATGATAGGGTAGCAACAGACCTTGTGGAGAATGGCAGATAAATTGTGTTATAAAAGATAGCCACTTTATATACAAAGAGTCTCTTGACGATAAGGGTACCAGAATCTTGGAAAAACGACAACATCAACTTAATTGCGCTATCTCACACCACCTAACCCAATTAGTTGAATCCCCCACACGCACTCAACAAACAGCGGAGTCTATTTTGGACCCTTTTCTTGTTTCCAGTGAGCCTTTAAGGAGGAATCCAAGAATAGATATTTTGAAGGAATGTCTGATCACGAGATGGTATCCTTAACTTTATAAATGCAGCTTTCTTCGAAACTTCAAATAAAAGAAAGTATAATCCCGTTGTTTACACATGCTAGTGACGTCGATGTACTAGATTTACTTGGTAGTTCGTTCTCCGACTTCAGCACTCTGTACGAATCAACTCATGGCTCCACCGAACCAATGTAGCGTTTCTTTATTAAACTGGTTTTTCGATGCATTGCGCAGTTCGTGCCAAAAAAAACAAAAGATCGTGCGCAGCTTTACACCTTGGTTGACGAGAAACCTCGTTCGAATGGGGCGTAAGCTTAAAAAGGCGAGAACTAGGCACAAACGTCAACCAACAAACGCTAACGCTGAAAAGATTACTGAGCTACGCTCTATGCTAGGAAACGGTATCAAAAAAGCAAAAGTGCACTTCCAAAACGTGGCACTGAAAAACTTTCTTCTCTCATTTCCTGGTAAGTTCTGGCGACACTTGTCCCCGCAAAAAAAGTCTCTGCCGCGTCTGTCCGCCGGTGACACAGTACTCGACGACAAACTTGAAATAGCTCAAGTACTTGACACATATTTTTGTTCTGTGTTCACTCAGGATAATGGCAGGGCTCTAAAAACTTCGCATCTCGAAGAAATACTGCCGATTGATGTCATATTCATTAGTGAGGAGGGGTCCTGACGTTGCTTCTTAAATTAGACACAATGAAATCTCCTGGTATTGATGAAACACCGAACGCTTTCCTAGTGCGATATGCTGAATGGGGCGCGAAGTATTTAACTCTGCTATATTGCAAATCACTTATTCGTGCGGAACTTCCAGATGACTGGAGATTTGCTAAAATTACCCCCATACCTAAATCAGGCGACCAATCATCACCTTCTTCATACAGGCTTATATCGATTTTATGTACTTCTGTGAAGCTGCTTGAACACATTATATTTGGGCACATATCTTCCTTTGTTGAGAGCAATGTTTTGATACACTATCGGCAACATGAATTTCGTAGAGGGATGTCTATAGTAATCCAGCTAGTCTTAACAATACATGACCTTGCTTTTTTAGCATTAGACAGACATAATCAGGTAGATATGATATTTCTAGACTTCGAAAAAGCCTTTGACCGGGTATCCCATTCCAAGCTGATACTAAAACTGAAGGCCATTCTCAAAAAGGATCGCCTTTTGGCCTGGATCGCTGCGTACCTCTTGTCAAAGCGGCAATATGTAGTCATCGATGGCACAGCTTCTACTTCAGCTCCGGTGGCATCTGGTGTTCCGCAAGGCTCCGTTTTTGGGCCTCTATTTTTCCTGCTTTATATTAATGATATTGTTCAGAGCATAGACGTCCAAATTCGGCTATTCGAAGACGACTGCGTAATATACCAGGAAGTATCTAGCCCTAATGTTCAGGTCCTGCTAAATCAAGCATTAGGTGCAATTGTAAACTGTTGTTCTACATGGCAGATGACAGTTAGTAGTAAAAAAAAACGGTAGCAATGACCATAACCCGCAAGAATAAACCACTTGAATTTACCTACTTCATCAATAATCAACCTTTAAGCTTATTGCAAATCTATAAGTATTTAGGAGTAATGATCACCTCCGATTTGCGCTGGAATGATCATGTAACTTTTATTGCTAAAAAAGCCTACAGACAACTGGGATATCTTCGGCGCACGCTTGGTCACTCAACAACGGAAATAAAACTATTAGCCTACAGGACGTTTATTAGGCCCATATTGGAGTATGCAGCAGCGGCCTTTAATCCCTGGACAGCCTCTAATAAACTAAAGCTGGAAAGTATCCAAAGAAAATCTGTTAGGTTCATTTATAACAGTTATAGTTCGAAAACATCCGCGTCCCACCTCCTACAGAAAGCAGGACTAGAGAAACTTGAAACAAGCCGCTGTCATGACAGGTTAAAGCTATTTTATTTGTTCTATCACGAAATTCTACGAGTTGATTCATCAGCATTCATAAAACCTGCCATTGGGCGCTTTACTCGGTCTCTTCACGCAAAAAAGGTGGCCGAGCTGAAGTGCAGAACAAACACTTTTATGTACTCTTACTTTACTTAGACAATCGTCGAGTGGAACGCCTTATCTGCGCCTGCGGTAGAACGTTCCAACATTGATTCTTTTCTGCAGGCGATCAGAAATGAAGTTCTTTAATCGCCACTATGCTCGAAGCGTCATGTAAATTTGTGTACTCACTTGCATTCGCTTTCACTTTGCTGTGTTCGAATAATTGGTGAAACTTTCTTTTTTCTTCTTTTTTCTTTTTTTTAACTTTTTGTGCTATGTAAGTACAATGTCATTACCGGCATTGCTTTCTGCTATGTAAATACTTAATGTGAGTACCTTGTGCTATGCGAGTACTAACTGCTGTGCAATTGGTTCCCTTTCGTTGCTTTTGCATATTTTGCCAATGCCGTTGATTTGCAGAATACTAAGTCATGTATTTCTTTTTCGTTTGTGAAGTTCTATTCAATACTTCGAGCTTGTTCTGTGTTGTGTATTTATGCCCCACTTCTGCTTAAGGCCTCCATATGAGGCTCGCAGTATGTAATAAATAAATAAATAAATAAATAAATATTAAAAAAAGATACGTCAAGAACTTAAAACAGGCCGATCAGCTGACTGTCTGTTTCTACAAACTGTTTACAAAATTACCAGCTAATTGAATTAAGGTGATATTAGAGTTCAATCAACCAAACGACGAAAGAGGATTTCGTACTGGGTACTCCACAATTGACCATATTCATATTCAGGTAATAGAGAAATGCGCTGAATAAAACGAACCCCTATACATAGCTTTTATAGATTACCAGAAGGCGTTTCACTCCGCCGATACATTAGGAGTAATGCAGGCACTACGAAATCTGGGCATTGAAGAACCCTTCATAAACATACTGAAATAAATCTACATAGAATCAGCAGCCACCATAGTTCTCCATAAAGAAAGCGACAGAATGCGAATAAAGAAGAGTGTAAGGCAGGGAGACATGATCTCTCCAATGCTATTCACCGCGTGTTTACAGCAGGTATTCAGGACCCTAGAATAGGAAGGGTTAGGCATTAGAGTTAATGGGGAGTACCTTAGAAACCTACGATTCACTGATGATATTGCCTTGATGAGTAACTGAGGGTATGAATTAGAGCTCATGATTATTGAACTGGACACAGAAAGCAGAAATGTACAATCTAAATCAAGTCCTGGCTAGACTACACGCCCGCAGGCAGGAAATCGAGTAAAATTATCACCGCTTCTAGGCGGCTCCGTAGCCATGTTTCAGAGAAAGCGGCCCGATTCGAAATGGTCTTCAGAACAGCCGGGACAAAAATTAGCCGGGATTTTTGGCCAAATCTTCGTGGCAAGATACGGCCAGCGGTTAGGCGAGACTTTCCGTAGGTGGCCCGGCCCTGATGCGGGGGCGGAAAAAAAGTGCTATTTTACGCTTTTCAGAGCGGTTTCTCGCCGAGATTGCGGCGGATATTATGACTACAGGTAATTAGAAAACTAGTAGTATCACAATTACCTATATATGCGAGATTAACATGCAACGCACAGCCCTGGAATCGAACTCGGGATCAAGGCATGCACGTGTAGCAGATGTCTTACCCATTACACCACAACGCCACCGCATGGATGTGAGTCTTTCTGCGGAGTATATATCTACCAAGTGGGTTTTTGCAAACCGTCTTCGGAACTTTGAACAGTTTTTGAGCCATGTGCATGTATTGATCAGCGCATAGTTTGTAGGGCTTCATGAATTCGAGACAACCACGGTGAGCGCTTTTGGCTCCGACTTCAGTTTATGGTTCGCCGTTCCGCAAGAACGATTAACATGTGTTTGTGCGTCGTTTTTGTGCTTCCCCTTGAACTGCGGGTGTTACGCTCACCAAAATTCGCGGACGAGGCTGTGTTCGGCTGTCGAAACCTGCGTATGTTTCGCGCGCGTGCGTGTGCTGTGAGAAATTTTGCTGATTTGTGTCGGGAGGTACACGAGTGTCAGTGACAGCAGCCTATTCTCAGATGTTTGAAGACAATTCGCTTTCGTGCGTAAACGTTGCATGGGTATTATAGCATGCCTACTCTAACATTTGCATTTCGTATGCGCGAACTGCCACGACCTGCACGCTGGTGCAGCAGCACCTTTTGAGCATTTCAACGATTACTTATTTCTGAAATTAGAATTTATGCACAATATTTCGCTATGTAGAAAACTTTTGACTTATTTTCAGTCTTTAACTGATCCTATTTATGGGGAGTGGTTACTATTACCTTATCAGCATCACATCGTTGTTCAAGTGAATGCAGAAACGCGCGCCAAGGTCAAGTGTGACAGACACAAATTAGCGACGGACAGGTCAGTCTCCTTCCAAATAAATAATGCCTCTGCACATCTCTTTCGCGAACTTTGGTCAAGAAATGGTGCAGAACGAACCTCAAAATAAGTATTCTTACTGCTAGCAGTTGCTCTTTAGAAAATGGGGATTTTTATAGCTGGTACATTATCTTCACAGCAGTACACTGGTTGTCTTGGTCATGGTTCACTGTTACAAATTCGTGCTGGAATATGAGAACTGTACATAATATTCAAAAGAGTAAACAAATGTCGGTGACATACGCTCTCCTGCTGACTTCGATTGATTGATTGATTGATATGTGGGGTTTAACGTCCCAAAACCACCATATGATTATTAGAGACGCCGTAGTGGAGGGCTCCAGAAATTTCGACCACCTGGGGTTCTTTAACGTGCACCCAAATTTGAGCACACGGGCCTACAGCATTTCTGCCTTCATCGGAAATTCAGCCGCCGCAGCCGGGATTCAAGCCCGCGACCGGGTCAGCAGCCGAGTGCCTTAGTCACTAGACCACTGCAGCGGGGCTCTCCTGTTCACTTCTGTACCTGACTTCTGACTTCTTTACTTGATGTTCATCATCAAATTACGCAACCACTAATCAAAGATCTACCAATAAATTTTCAATTTAGATCTTTTTCTGTCTCACGGCCTTCGGTTTGTTTCTTTTTTGCCATGCTTTCATAAATCATAAGTTCAACTTGTTTGGTAGAACATGAGCATGAACATACATAGGCCAGTGTTTCAAAAAGCTGTCACGCATGCACTAGTACTCTTTCATTTAGTGCATGACATAGTGTTATACCTCGACAACTGATGAACGGAAAGTTGTTTGTACACTTTTTTTGAAGTCAAAAGAGTAACAATGGCACTGCACATCCCAGTGTATGCCCAAATGCAGAGAGATGTATGATATTGACACAATGTGACTTCTAATTACGCGCGCTAGCAAATGCTTGTGCCTTCTAGATGATTTGCGATGCACGAGCCTGCGGGACCCAGCTGCGCGCGAACCGGGTTGAAAAAAAAGAAGAACGTAGAAGAAGAGGCAGAAGGCAATCCTCGAGACAATCTAGCTGTGCTATAATTCTCGGGCACAAGTTCGCCCAGCCTACGTTAGCTTATTAAAAGAGTTTATTGAAAAGTGCGTTACAAATCTGGTGGAGGTGCTGGGTATGATGCCAAGCCCCTCTCGAGTGACGGAGCACAGTCCGGAACCACAGCGATTTCGACCCAACGAGCTGACGCCTGTTCATCAGCGCTGCAGTCGACGCCTACGTGGTGAGGGTCCTGAATTTTCACTTTTATCGACTTCGCTTGGAACATCAACGGCTGTGAACGGGTACGCAACCGACATGACAGCTCAGGTCACTCCAGCCAACATTGTCGTAAACCAGCCAATGCTACCAAAGCCTTTCCACGGTGAAAGCTACGAGGACGCAGAGGACTAGCTTGAGCACTTTGAACGCGTCGCAAAGGCTAACGGATATGGAGAAGAGCGCGAACTTGAAAGTGTTTACTTCGCACTGGAAGATAGCGCACGAACGTGGTATGAAAACCACGAAGCCACCTTCCGGTCATGGAATGATTTTCGACGGGAGCTGCTCGCTGCTTTCCCGAACACAGACCGCAAAGAGAGAGCTGAAGCTGCGCTCCAGACAAGAAATCAGCGCAATAACGAAACTGTCGCCATGTATCTGGAAGACATGTCTCGCTTATTCCGCCGAGCGGATCCAAATACGAGCGAAGACAGGAAGCTGCGCCATCTGAAGCGAGGCGTGAAGCAAGAACTCTTTGCCGGACTAATTCGAAGCCCGCCGCGCACCGTCGCCGAGTTTCGTTCCGAGGCGACTACAATGGAAAGGACGCTACAACAGCGAGCAAGGTTATACAACCGGGATGCGATCGTCACTTCCTTGGACATGTTGCCACCAACCTTCGGTAACGGCATGGAAGCACTACGCGAGCTGGTGCGGTCTGTTGTGCGAGAAGAGCTGCAGAGGCAGCGTCTTGACCAGAACGCTCCAATGCTTTCGTCTATGGCCGATGTGATCCGTGAGGAGGTCAGGCAGGTGGTACGTGAACCTTCGAGCAACGCACAGCCAGGGCCGCCACTACAACAGAAGACGAGATTGACGTATGCTGATGTGCTACTACGAGGACCTCCAGGACGTGCGGACGTCGCGGCGGCTACACCTATGCAGTACCCGATGCCGTCGAGCACCCTGCAGCCAACGCCAGAGAGGAGACTAAGGAAGAGCGATGTCTGGCGCACTCCCGACAGGATACCGCTGTGTTACCACTGTGGGGAGCCTGGTCATCTCTACCGAACGTGCCACTACCGCCAGGCAGGACTCCGTGGTTTTTCTGTTAATGCACCTCGACCACGAAATGGTGAACGTCCCTTCGAAATCGAAGAATACCTGTCAGGTCGTCAAACCTCAAGTGGCTTCCAACGACACCAACCTCGGGCAACGACAACGGGGAGGTATAGATCGCCTAGCCCCCGACCTTCAGCAAGCTCCCCAAGGTCTTGTTCCCCAAGCCCGCGTCGGGAAAACTAGAGTCAGCGACCTGTGGAGGCAAGGCCGCTGTCGACGCTAATGCAGAAAAACTGCCATTGCTGACTCTGAACGACGACCGATTCAGAAACCGGTGCTTCGATAGTGACGTTGCTTCCGATTTACGTGTGTTCGTTGACGGCTACGAAGTCATCGGACTGGTAGATACCGGTGCAGATTATTCAGTGATGAGTAGCGGACTTTCTAAAATACTAAAGAAAGTGCTGACTCCTTGGAAGGGACCACAAGTTCGCACAGCAGGAGGGCACCTCATCGACCCTACTGGAATATGCACAGCAAGAATCGGAATACGGGGTTTCACGTACGTCGCGAGTTTTATTGTGCTGCCGGAATGCTCAAGAGACTTGATTATCGGCATGGATTTCTTACGAGCGAATGGCGCTGTAATTAACTTGCGAGAATCTTCCGTCTCATTCTCGACTAGGCACGCGATTGGTACCTTTGAAACGGAAGAAAACGTATATGACCTTTGTATTGCAGATGATGGCGTCATGGTTCCGCCAAGATCGAGCATATCTGCCGCAGTAAACAACAAAGCATTCAGTGAATTCGAAGGATTTGCTGACAACAACACTGCCTTACCACTCCAAAAAGGGATCTGCATGGCACGAGGCCTTGTTAAGTTACGTGACGGATGTGCAAATGTTCTACTCACAAACTTTGGAAATGAGGTGCAGCACGTTGCAAAAGGAACCGTTATCGCCAGTCTGAATGATTTCGTCCAGGTTACGGAGCTGTGAACTTTTGAAACCAATGATTCTGATTTCGAAGACGTGGAGTCTGTCCTTGCAGCCATCGACATCGAGCCAGGCCTACTACCAAGCGAAAAAGAGCAAATAGAGGGTCTTGTAAGGGAATTCGCCGAATGTTTCTCGTTGTCATCTCAGGTTCGACGCACTCCTGTTGCTAAACATCGCATCATTGTCGACGAGTCAGTGAGGCCAATACACCAGCATCCCTACCGAGTGTCACCAAAAGAAAGAGAAGCTATTGGTAATCAGGTTAAAGAAATGCTCAAAGACGATGTAGTCCAGCCTACATCAAGTCCATGGGCGTCACCTGTTGTTCTTGTAAAGAAAAAAGACCAAACCTTACGTTTCTGCGTTGATTATCGGAAGCTGAATGCCGTCACCAAACGGGATGTTTATCCTCTGCCAAGAATTGATGACACTCTGGATAGGCTGCGAAATGCCAGGTATTTTTCCTCATTGGATCTTAAAAGTGGGTATTGGCAGATAGAAGTGGACGAAAGAGATCGCGAAAAGACAGCGTTTGTGACACCGGACGGTTTATACGAGTTCAAGGTACTCTCTTTTGGCCTTTGTTCAGCACCCGCCACATTCCAACGGATGATGGACACAGTGCTTTGTGGTCTTAAATGGCAGTCATGTCTGGTTTATCTCGACGATGTTGTAGTTTTCTCTGCTACCTTTGAGCAACATTTGGAAAGGCTCCGGGCCGTGCTCACTGCGATCAAATTAGCGGACTTGACGATAAAGCCGCAGAAATGTCATTTCGGCTTCCGTGAGCTCCTTTTTCTCGGCCATGTCATCAGTGCAGAAGGCGTCCGCTCAGACCCTGCAAAAACTGAGGCCGTAGCAAGATTTCCGAAGCCAACAGACAAAAAGGCTGTTAGGCGATTTTTAGGTCTCTGCGCCTATTATCGACGGTTCGTTAAAAATTTTTCACGAATTACTGAACCACTGACACGGCTGACAAAAGAGGAAATGCCTTTCGTATGGCTTGCCGAACAAGAGGATGCCTTCAATGAACTACGAAAGTGCCTTCAAAGCCATCCTGTTCTGGCGCATTTTGACGAGGAAGCGGAAACCGATATCCACACGGATGCAAGCAATTTAGGTCTTGGGGCCGTGCTCATCCAATGGCAAAACGGACAAAAACGAGTCATTGCGTATGCCAGTCGCACTCTTTCGAAAGCTGAGGTGAACTACTCAGCGACCGAGAAAGAATGCCTTGCCGTGGTGTGGGCTATCAGCAAGTTTCGACCATATTTATATGGTAGGCCTTTTCGAGTTATAAGCGACCATCATTCGCTATGCTGGCTGGCTAATCTCAAGGACCCATGTGGACGGCTTGCACGATGGAGCCTGCGATTACAGGAGTATGATATCACGCTTGTGTACAAGTCAGGTCGCAAGCACAGTGATGCGGACTGCTTGTCACGTGCTCCGATTCAACCTGCTGCTTCTGCTTCCACCGAGGATGGTGAAGATTTTATTTTCTTGGGAGCTGTGACACCATCAGAGATGGCACATCAGCAGCGATCCGACCCTGAGATACTCCTCTTGATCAAGTACCTACAAGGACAGTCTCTCGATGTTCCACGACCTTTTGTCCGCGCCTTGTCAGCGTTTGTCCTACGAAACAACATCCTGTATAAAAGGAACTTTGACAACAATACATCGACATTCCTGCTTGTCGTCCCTTCACCTCTGCGACCAGAAATTTTGGAGGCTTGCCACGACGATCATCAGCTGGACACTTAGGAGTAAGCAGAACGTTAGCACGCATCCGCACTAAATACTACTGGCCGAAGTTGCTTAGCTCTGTACGACACTATGTCAGAACCTGCCGGGACTGCCAAAGACGGAAAACGCCACCGCTAAAACCAGCAGGTCTCCTTCAACCGATAGAACCACCAGAAGCCCCATTCACACAAGTGGGAATGGACTTACTGGGCCCATTTCCTACGTCGTCATCGGGAAAACGGTGGATAATAGTTACGACCGACTATTTAACCAGATATGCCGAGACAGCGACTCTAGTTAAAGGATCAGCCGTTGAAGTAGCCGAATTGTTCGTCTCCAACATAGTACTGCGGCACGGAGCTCCAAAAGCGTTGATCACGGACCGAGGGACTGCATTTACGGCCGACCTGATGAAATGTATCATGAAATTGACGCACACCAGTCATAGAAAAACGACGGCATATCATCCTCAAGCAAATGGTCTAACAGAACGACTGAACAGAACGCTGGCTGATATGTTGTCAATGTACGTTGATATAGAACACCGTACTTGGGATAAAATATTACCCTATGCAACATTCGCCTATAACACTGTGATGCAAGAGACAACACGGATGACGCCATTCCAACTTGTTTTTGGCCGGACGGTAACGACACCTTTAGATGCAATGTTACCTATTGACGAGACGCCCGAGAATTACTATGACGTTCACGACTACATACAAAGAGCAGAAGAAGCTAGACAGCTGGCATGATGTCGCATTCTCCAACAGCAGAAAACCGACACGCATCGATACAATCTGCGAAGAAGAGACGTCCAGTATGCACCAGGAGACAGAGTATGGGTGTGGATTCCTGTACGAATACGTGGCCTGTCAGAAAAACTGCTTCGCCGCTATTTCAGTACGTACAGAGTGCTCCGCCGCGTCGGCTCGCTCAACTACGAAGTTACGCCAGAGGGACAGGATATCTGACCCCGACGGCGGCATCGCACGGAAACTGTGCATGTCGTCAGGATGAAACCATATCACGACAGGAAATGAAACGCTGAAGATACAACGTTCTTTGACGTTAACGACATCCCCGACGAGGGTTTGTGAATGACTGCCATGCAACCAGTTTGACACAAGCATCGGGACGATGCACTCTGGAAAGGGGGGCAATGACACAATGTGACTTCAAAATACGCGCGCTAGCAAATGCTTGTGCCTTCTAGATGATTTGCGATGCACGAGCCTGCGGGACCCAGCTGCGCACGAACCGGGTTGAAAAAAAAAGAAGAACGTAGAAGAAGAGGCAGAAGGCAATCCTCGAGACAATCTAGCTGTGCTATAATTCTAGGGGCACAAGTTCGCCCAGCCTACGTTAGCTTATTAAAAGAGTTTATTGAAAAGTGCGTTACAATATCTTGCATAAAGTGTGCCATATAGCACTGGAAAATGTTTCCGTCTCAGTCCATCTTTTAGAAAAACGACCATCACAAGACAGCGGGACGAAACGGCGACGCACAAATGCCACGGCATGTAGGCGACGATGAACGTCGTACTGGCACCGGGCGCCAAGCTGGCATGTGGGCGGGGGGGGGGGGAGGGCGTTCTTTTGGCTTTTTTTTCCGCGCTCGCGCTTGTGGCTTAATGGTTCGGCGTAAGTTGATGCCAGCTCCTGACGCCAGGCTGGCGTGACGGAGACGGCGGCTCTCCCCCCTTTTTCTTTTTTCCTTTTTCTTGCGCCTGCTCTTACCGTCTGTATGCGTGACTTTTGTGCCGCGCGTATGTCACGGCTATTTTTTATTGCTGGCCTCCCTATAGACAGGATTTTAGTAAGTAGGCAGGAGCGCGCCGCCTATGCGCTGTTCGTTATCCGGCACCTGACTTAGAGTGTAGGTCTGAAAATAATATACACAAAGCTATAATAATGTGCAACAGTCTCGGCAGAAAACGGCACATTGCGATGGGTGGAGAGACGCTGGAAGTTGTAAAGAAATAAGTGTTCTTAGGACAGGTAGTAACCGCGGTAAAGAACCTTGAGAGTGAAATAACTAGGAGATAAAGGATGAGGTGAATCACAATCGGTAAGCATTACAAAATTATGAATGGCAATATGCCACTAACCCTTAAGATGAAGGTAAATAACATCTGCAGCTTGCCAGTACTTGAGGGTTCAGCTGAACTTCAGGACGACTTCAGGACGACGCAGTCTCGGCAGAAAACGGCACTTTGCGATGGGTGGAGAGACGCTGGAAGTTGTAAAGAAATAAGTGTTCTTAGGACAGGTAGTAACCGCGGTAAAGAACCTTCATAGTGAAATAACTAGGAGATAAAGGATGAGGTGAATCACATTCGGTAAGCATTACAAAATCATGAATGGCAATATGCCACTAACCCTTAAGATGAAGGTATATAACATCTGCAGCTTGCCAGTACTTGAGGGTTCAGCTGAACTTCAGGACGACTTCAGGACGACGCAGTCTCGGCAAAAAACGGCACTTTGCGATGGATGGAGAGACGCTGGAAGTTGTAAAGAAATAAGTGTTCTTAGGACAGGTAGTAACCGTGGTAAAGAACCTTGAGAGTAAAATAACTAGGAGATAAAGGATGAGGTGAATCACATTCCGTAAGCATTACAAAATCATGAATGGCAATATGCCACTAACCCTTAAGATGAAGGTATACAACATCTGCAGCTTGCCAGTACTTGAGGGTTCAGCTTAACTTCAGGACGACGCAGCGACTGATGGAAAGGAAAATGATAGGCGTAACCTTAAGAGACAAGAAGAGAGTAGAGTTTGTCATGAAACAAACCGGGGTTAAGGATATAATAGTTGAAATCAAGACAAAGATATCAACATGGGCCAGACGCGTTGCACGAATGCAGGACAACCACTGATCACTACAGGTAACTGACTGTATCCCTAGAGAAGGCAAGTGCGTGAATGGGAGGTAGAGAACATTGCGGCACAAAACCATACACCGAGCGAGCACCTCGATATTGCCGATAACGGCCAACGCGCGCCTCAGCAGCAGCAGACACAAAACTCCAATTTATATCAAAGCCCGCCGGCAAATGGCAAGAGGACTGCAGTGGTCTGGTGTTATGTGTGTGCTGCATAGTGTGTTGTGCAGGCTTGGCATCTCCTTGTTGCCGTCTCCCAGATTTGCTGTAGGTGGTATTGTTTGAAGATTATTGGGCCCTTTCACGATATTGCAATATGTGGTTTAGGTTTTCTTACCAGCAACACACTGTTTTCAGCAGGGGTGCTTTCTCTATGTTGGTGTCTACTGTGTTGTGAATGATCGTCCTTCTGTATTACTGTAACATTTCATCGCGGTGCAACTTGATGTTTATATTTGCTTGCAGACAGTGTGCTCTGCAGGCGTGGTGTTTATTGTGTGTGCCGTCAATGATAGATTCGGCAGTGACAAAATAACACACTTTTTTACGATTGCTTAATTTTTGGCCGATGTTTACTTGCACGCAGTTATTAAAATGACATGAAATGCTTACATGACAAACAAGCTGTAACAACAGCTTGTCTGTCAACAACAAAGCTGTAAGAGCAGAGCAGGTGAAATAGCTGTTTTATTGCATTTTCATCAGCCACAGACACTACCAGATACTCGAGTACTGAAAACAGTTGTCAAGGCAGTTTCGAACCAGAATAGGCACCCTTTTTTGTCCGAAAGCTCAGCGTGTCTATACATGTATTGCAACTTCGACCGTCCTCCTAAAATTTCTGCGATCAACCCGCCTCGTCCAACGTTTGTGACATTTTAGTGTGTGTGTGTGTGTGTGTGTGTGTGTGTGTGTTTTCGCTTCCTCCCGCTCTCTTTTTCTCTCTCATTCGGTTTCCCTTACCTTTCTGTCTCCCTTTTCAAGTGCACGGTAGCAAACCAGATACTTGCTTTCCGGTAAACCTCCCTGCCTTTCTTCATACGATCTCTCTCTCTCTTGACCTTAATTTTACTTTATTACTATATCAAGTTACTGATTTTCCTGTTTGCACCCTTTCCTCAAATCATTGCATTGCTTTTTATGTTCCCCAAGAGTAGAGGCTCTGCGAAACAGCTGTTTTTCTAGCTCCATAGTTCCTTTTAGTTCCACTTTCATAATTATTGCCGATCATAGGGTTTGTTGTGGCGGTTGCCTTGCATGATGCAAGCATGTAGGCCCCGTTTTAGTCCATCTGTTTTTTGTGTGTTTAATCTGAAAGCACTCTTTAAAACATGATTGTGGTGATGCACCCTAATGGAGGCACAGTTTAATTTAACTACTGCTTGCTCACTTCATAATGTATTGGTACCCATGCTATTTTTACAAACACTTAGTAATAATTAAACTAGACTAATAATTTATTCTTCAAGTCTGCATGCATACATGTTAAGATGAAGCCTGCCTACAGCAGGCTTTTTACGGTATGGATGACGTCTCTTCCGCCACTGGCCCAGTCCATCACCTCTGGTTAGACTGCAAGAAGTCCAGCGTCAGCATAGTCAGGTTATTAGGCTGACCATTGAGTATTCTCCCATTGTAGGCCTTGAACGCCTGCATGGCATCGGACTGGCAGTGAAAGGTAGCCAGGGCTGTTCCTACGGCCACCATCCATGAATCGTGCATGGGGACCTGTTGGAACTCTGAGCCGTTCTGCTGCGGCGCGGCTCACATCAAGCAAAACACGTCTCTCCAGACGAAAGGCTTTAATGGAACTAAAAAAAGAAAAAGACAAGGGTGAGCGGGCGCTGCCACGAGGCCAAGCGTCAGCTCGTGAGGAGGCTCAATAATGATGATGACTGCTATTCTGCTTCAAGGGATGAATAAAGGAAGTCACAACAGTCTCCCGCGCCGACAGATGATGCTAGGTGGCTTTCAATGGGTAGAGTAGCTGCACAGGACGCTTCACAACAGTGCCGTCGGGCAAGCGTAGAAAGCAAGTCCTCACAATTCCGTCACGTCCACCGATCAGTTCTATGCGAACCAAGGTCCACAGTTGCCTGGGACAATGTTTTTCTCCGAGTAGAATTACATTGCCTTCCTTCAATATGTGATTTCTTTTTGCTTGGTTGAATGTGTAATTCCCGAGTTCATTGAGGTACTCCTTTAATCAACGAGACCAGAAATTTGCAGATCCTCTTCTCTCTTGCTCCAAAGTTTCTTCAGTTGATCGTTGGTCGACTCGGTTTTTATTTTGAGGTCGTAAGGTGGTAGCGTTGTCAGTCTTCTTCCAACGAGAAAATCTGCTGGAGATAGGGGGCACGGCTCATCCACGTCATTGTACACTTATGTTAAAGGCCGAGAATTTATTACTGCTTCCACTTCCGTTAGTAATGTGACCAACTCTGTCTGATTTACCAAACGTCGACCAAGCATTTTCTTCAAGCAGGTCTTCACAGAACGTACGAGTCTCTCGTAAAATCCGCCCCACCTAGGAGCACTCGGGCAAATGAATTTCCA
This sequence comes from Rhipicephalus microplus, assembly GCF_013339725.1. NCBI lineage: Eukaryota > Metazoa > Arthropoda > Arachnida > Ixodida > Ixodidae > Rhipicephalus > Rhipicephalus microplus. Next base: position 141,000,605 of record NC_051169.1, read on the forward strand.
CTGAATCTTCGAGGAAGAGAATTATGCAAGTACATCGGGAAGCCGAATTGTTCGCCAGAGCTTCTCTAGATCTTTGGGCGTTTTGACGAAGGTTTGGGCATTGTCGCTGTGACAGAGGCCTCGACGTGATACGAATCTCCGAAGTGCACAAAGAAAAGCCACCGTCATCAAATCTTCAACAAGTTCCAAGTGAACAGCTGTTGTTACAGCACAAGTAAAAAGAGCGATGTAAGAGCGCTGGCAAAGATGCCCTTTGATGTAAAGTGGACCCGCAAAATCTACTCCATTTACAAGAAACGGAGGCGTTTGTTTACAACGATCCTGGGGCATACAAGGTGAAACTCGTTCAACTGATTTTGACTGTAGGCAATGGCAGATGACACACCGTCGTATTGTTTTTTTCACCAGCTGTCGTAATTGTGGAATCCAGTATTGTTGCTTTATTTGAGTCAGTGTGTCTCGTACTCCTCCGTAGAAGACTTTTTCGTGAGCATGATTGATGATTAAAGTAACAAGGTTACAGTCTTTTGGTAGGAGCAGTGGATGGCGAGAACCGTATGAGTCGTCCGTGATCTGAACTTTTCTTTGTACCTGAAGCAGCCCGCTGTTGTCGAGGAACAATCCTAATTGTCCAACTGGACTTTGGGAAGGAATCGGATTCTCGTTTGCGACGCAGTTGGCTTCGTTACCAAAGTGAGCTCTCTGTTCTACGCGAATCAAGTAGCACTCCGCCTGTTGAATTTCTTCAGCAGACAGCTCCTCGAACCTTTCGCTTTCCTTCCTCAACTCTTTAACATAGCAGAAAACCCATGCCATTACTCTTACAAGTTTTGGGAGGCTGCTGAATCGTTCGTTATCAATCAACGTTGGCATCGATGTTCTCGTGTTAACAGCGTGGATATTGATTTCTGGCCCCGTCTCAGCTGCCTCGAGTTTTCTGTTTTCGAGGTCAAGGTTTCCCCTGAACTCAGGCCAAAATGTATGAGACATGGCAAGCCATCCGGGTCCATAGCACCACAACTATGATTTACTCAGTTTGTGTACAGTCAAGCCTCGAATGAGCAAATCTGCAGGGTTTTCTTTTCCGGGACAAAATCACCACGGAGAATATTCTGTCAAATTTCCGATCTCCTGCGTCCTGTTCCGTACGAATGCCTTCCAAGAAACGGGATCCTTGTAAATCCAGCAAAGGGTAATCTGGGAATCTGACCAAAATGTTACTTCACCAATACCCAGGTCGCAGTTCTTGATGATGTAGGCATATGAGCGGGCTGCAAGTAAAGCTGACAATTATTCCAGCCTCACCAAGGTAACCGTCTTCAACGGTGCAACTCTTGTCATTGTTGATATTAGTATAGTGTGGACGGTACCACTTGAGTCGACGGTACGAAGGTAGGCTACAGCACCGTATGCTGACTCACTAGCGTCGGAAAAGATGTGCAGTTCTGCCTTTTGATAAACGCCTTCGCTGCCCGCTGCGAGGAACCTGGGAATACAGATCTCATGTAGCATGACTACCTCCTTGCTCCATTTTTCCCAGACAGCTTACAGCTTCATTGGCATGGTGTCATCCCAGCCGAGGTTTTCCCTCCAGAGATCTTGTAGGATGATCTTCGCCCTTACTATAAAGGGTGACAGAAGCCCCAAAGGGTCATAGATCCTTGCAACAGCTTGGAGCACAAAGCGTTTGGTAATTCGATGCTCCTCCATAAACTGTAGAATATCCTGGGACCTAAACGAAAAGGTATCCGTCTGTTTGTTCTAATAAAGTCCCAGGATTTTCAGAGGTCCAGAAGGTGAGCAAAGTGATTTTTCGGAAGACGTGATTTCTTGTAAGAAGACGGCAGATACAACGGGGTCGTTTCTGGCCCATTTACGAATGTTCATTGAAGCATCTTTGAAGACTTCAATTATCTCTTTATGCATTTGAATAGCTTGTTCAATGGTGTCAGCGCCAATAAGAAGATCATCCATATATATGGAGTCTTGCAATAGCCAGGCTGTCGAATGAAAGCGATTTTCTTTGGACCTGAAGTGGTGCTTTAAGGTTGCAGTCAAAAGGAAAGGACTTGAAGTAGCTCCAGAGGGCACTTTCGTCATTCTCCAAAGTTCTGTTTCCGGCAGTGCGCTGTCCACTTGAGGTGAAGACTTGAACCACAAGAAGCGAAGTGCATCTCTGTCGTGTTCTTGCAGGCCAATTTGAAGGAACGCCTTCTCAACATCAGCATTCATTGCTATCTTGTAGCGTCGGAAACGAAGCAGTAGCGTCACTACGTCGGGATTTAGGGATTTAGATTTGGGACGGCTTCTAAATTGTCGTTTAAGGACTTCATCCCGGATTCGTGAGACGAAGCGTCGAACACGATGCGTACCTTCGTAGTAGATCGGTCCTCTCGTATGACGGCTCGGTGTGGCATATAATACCGGAATCCAATTGGTTGGTCTTCTTTTGGAGGTAATTTTTCAGCATTTCCTCTTCGCGGTACATTCAAATAGTTGCTTCATATTGTTTCAAGAGCTCACTAACTTTGTTAAGCTTCTTCATCAAACTGTGCAGACGTTTGAGTGCAACTGCGTAGTTTTCACCCAGATCAACCATTTCCTTTCAAGGTAGCGCCACTTCATATCAATTGTTTTTCTGATTGATGTTGTTCTCAAAATTTGCCAGCATCGATTCAGCGACCGTCGTTTCTTCATTTTCGGCCTGGATACTGTTGCTTTCTATATCCCAGAAACGAGTCAAAGTTCCGAGATATCTTGCTCGGTCACTGTGGATCGTAGGACTGCGATACTGGCACACTGTGTAACATCGGCTGCAGCAGTCAATGGTCCTTGCACAGTCCGTCCTAGTTTCGTCTTGACAGCTTTCATCTTTTCGAACACAGGCTTCACAGTACCCGTTACTATATCCCGATAATAGTCCGATCCAATAAGGACCGCAATCTGTTTGTTTTCTACTCCGTGTAAAGAGAGAGCTCGCGTATCCAAGTGCATCTTGTTCATTTCTCTTATAACATTTTCTTCTGGTACTGGAATGCATTCAGTGCATATCGTGTCCACCACCAGCGCCTCTATTGAAATCGAAAGCTTCTGGTTCACAGGGAGAATCGGTACACGTACCTTCTTCATGGTTTTCCGTATGTTATCACCCCCGAACACACCAATGGCAAACGTTTCCTCTTCTATTAGTTCGCATCCAAGTCTTCCATAAGCTTTGGTTGTAATGAAGCTTCGCTGACTTCTGCCATCAAAAAGGACTCGGTAGCGACCGGATTATTTGGTGCCCAATACGGTGGCTATCAGACTCTGGAGCATTACGACTGACCTTGCCTGCTCGGACACCAGATTGACCGATGCAGATATCACCTTCTTGTCGTTTATGATGTCGTCGGATGCGCAAACAGATGTTGCGTGCCTTCTTGCGCACTTGCCGCATTTTAACTGGCTTCTGCAATATTTTGCCATGGGGCCCTGCTTTAGGCAACGAAAGCATCGTCCAGCTTTGATGAGCATCCCCCTTTTGTTTGAGAAGTCTATATCCTTCATATCACAGACTTCGGCAGAGTGCTTTTCAGACCGGCAGAACAGGCGTTTTTGTGGACTTTTTGTTGAGCTTTGTAGAGCAGTTGTCGTGGAAACGTCACGTGGAAGACTGTGTTTTAGTCCTCCCTTACTTGGGGCTCGACGAGTTTCTGTTACATCTCGTTCAGCAACAGCTTCCCGACAAGAGAGTTGAAGTTTGAAGAATTCCAGAAGCATTCGAAGATCGTTATGTTCTGGAACCGTTACACGGTTTGAACTGCCTTGTGTATTCGAAGAGGATGCAGCCGACGAGGATGCCTTGAGGATCTCGTGAAAATGCAGCACCATGTCCGTCGGTAGAACTCTTAGCAGGATTTCCCGAAGCATGGAGCAATCAGTTGTCGAGTTTGTGCCAAGCGCCTTGAGGCTTCAAATATGAACCTGTACCTTGTCGTAAAGTTGCCTCAGCTTACGAACGTCTGCTGACGACAACACCGGCTTTAAATCCAGCAAACCTTGCAAATGGTCGTGCACTATGATCTGTTCATCTCCGAAACGGTTCTTTAAAATTTAAATAGCGTCTTTATAGCACTCTTCGTTAGCTTGTATTCCCGATATGGCTGACGCGGCCGCTCCGGTAACCAAACTGTTCAAGTAGTTGAACTTGTCAGCTGTGCTTAACTTGCTGTTGTTGTGGACTGCTGATGTAAACTGCGTCCAAAATCTCGGCCATCGTCTGCGGTTACTATCAAATTTTACGAGTTCTAGTTGGGGAAGCTAGCTTTTGCCAGATGATAATGGGTGAACGTTCGTAAGTAGTGGGGCTGGAGGAGACAGACTTTCATTCAGCTTGACTCGTAGATTCGATGTGAGAGTAACAACCTTGTCGCGGTATTCTCCAGCGTCTAACGTCTCGCTGTCCAACAGGTCGTCTGGCGTCTCCTCAAAAATTGCCTCCATACTTACTTACTGCTTACTTACTGCTGCTGCCGTGACGACTTGATTACCTCGCAAGTGGTCTTCCGCCTAGGACAACAGGACATCCAGCTGGGACCGCAGGCTGTGGCGTCGTCTAAGATGTCGTTCCATTCTGCCGCCCGCAGTCGATGTATCTCGCCAATATCACAGGCGCCGGCTTTCGAGGTGTTGCGGCTCCTAACGTGGATGATGTTGGCGTCGTCAAAGGTCCTGGGTTTTTGGCACCATGTGTTGGACCTCAAAGCCTTTCACCTGGCAAGACGTGTATTTGCTTGATGTTAGCCACGCCGCCGCACAAAGGCTCAGAGGTCTAACACATGTGGCGTCCACGACAGGATCAATGTACTGAAACAAATCCCGAATCACGTGAGGGTGAAGGTTGGCGACAAGCACCGAGCACCCCGGCATTGGGTCCGATGTCGAACGAGCCGCTGTTGACGACAGTCCCCCGCCATTGAGCCTGTGCTGAATTCGGCTGAGCGAAGACGTTGCCCTGGGCGACCTTGTGAGCGCTGCAGCCGTAGCTGCCGCCACAGCTGCTGTGGCAGCTCGGAAAGGCGACCTCCCGAGGACGTTGTCCAGGGTAAGCCGCTCGAGGTCGTCGTCCTCCTCCTCCAACAGGCTGGCACGGCCCCCAAAGAGGCCCCTGGGGCGACACAAATGGGTTGGCCGTGGTAGCCTGGAAATTAGGGTCCTAAAAGGCTTACTCTTGCACATATCGTTCTCACATATGAATTTACTGTGTTTAGTGTATCTAGCTAGAGACGTAAGAAGGTGACGCAATGGTCTCCACTATGTGATTGTGTTCTTGTGTTTCTTTTTTTGCCAATGCAGTCACTCTGTGTGAAGAACGTATGGTGCAGAGCTATAGAGTCTTAGCCAGGTGACTCATGGTGGTGTTTTTTGTCTCGTGCACTGTGGAAATCGTGTCTTTTCAAACAAACAAATAAATAAACACATAGAGCGCAGCTGTATAAAGAAATCAGATTCATAGATGGATTAGTGTGCGAAGAACATAGGCTGAACGGTGGTCTGTGTTGTTCATGCTTCTTCTATTTCTGACTCAACAACACTAACTGCCCACTGTCAGCCATTAATCAAATGAGTACACGAAGTTGAAAAAGTTGCCATGTGCGTTATTGGATGTTTCAGCGAATATGCTTTCAATGTTGTCTCTGTTTGCTGTTAAACATGGGCTTCATTTTTATGTACAACATTGATGCAATGTGATTATTTGATTGTTGTTGCCACATTGATACCATGACGTTAGGGCAACGTGATAATTTGAATGTGGTTGCCTCGTTAAAAACAACACGTTAGGACAACGTCATTATTTCAAAGTCGCTGCAACATTAAAAAAACAGTGTTATGACAACGTAATACTATAAACGTCGGTGCAATGTTATATTTTGCCGTCTAACGTTGCCTCACATTCGTCACATTCAAACTACGTTGACTCAACGTTCTGCGTTACCTGGGTAGCTGTCTCCATACTGATGAAATTATTGCACGAGTGCATTCCTAACATCTCTGCCACATCCAACGTGCATGGCTGTGGTGTGGTGTGGTTGCTCGTAAAGTGCATTCTGCACGTCTGCCTCATTTATCCATTGCTGGGATACACTGTCATTGAAGTGTTCACAAATGTTGCTCAGCACCCAGCATGCTCTTAATTAAACAGCAACATTCGTGACATCGCACTCCATACGCTTCATGACAAATCTAAAACGGGCCTTCAGTCTTCCAAAGGCATTCTCCACAATTCGCTAGACCTTGACAGCTGGTATTTGAATTCTTTTTCGGCAGAGGTTTTTACTGAACCAGGGAAAGGCTTAACCGAATTGGGCGTCAGCGGGAATGCTTGGTCACATAATATTAATGGTGGTACAACAAAACTGTTGACAGAAATTGTAGGACTCCCAAATGTTGGTCCTATCACAATGCTTGGCAAGCTTGAATTGTGGTACACATGGGCGTCGTGGCACCTGCCTTGGGAACCGACGCTGATGAATCGAAAGCGGTATTTGTGGCCCACCAAAGCCGATTCGATCACACTGTACCTGCCAGTACATTACCATCACAATCAATAAGGAGATGAGAGTGCACAAACTTCACAGTCACATTGTATACAATTGTATAAGAAACATGCCAATGCCATGTACACATGCATTATAAGGCAAGATTTGGCATGTATGTGTGCCTATGCTAGAACAAAACTGTTCTTGTGCTGTGTGCTGGAATGAGGCATCGTAATATAGATGATATTTAACTTGTGGAATAATGTTTAGTGTCTACTAAAGCTTATACAAAACAGGCATCATACATGTGATATGATTTTTTATCAAGTGATGCTTTCAATAATGAATTCATATTTTATTTATTTATGAGTTTAGCTGTTTATACCCATGGGCTGATATTTCCGTGTACATTGTTTGTTCGCGAAGTTTTCGTATAAATAATGTATCAAGTAGTCCAGCTTTCAACTTTGATTTAAGTTATACTCTTTTACCAGCCCTTGACATTGTAGTATTCGATGGCATTTTCTCTGGGAGGCGAGACAAGGAAATGACGGCCATCCAGTGCTCCAACTGCTTGAGGGAAACCAGTGACAGCATAAAATTCTCGTATGTGGTGGGTCATTTCATCAGCTGCAAGCATCCTGACCCACTCATATTTTAGGGCTTCCACGACGATGTCACAAAATTCTGCATATATTGTGTTCACCGTCGAACTGCCCAGGTCAAACATATTGGCGACTGTTCTATCTTCCACTTCCCGCATGTTTGTAGTTTGTCGTTGCAATACTGGCGTACATGCGTTTATGAGATATTTGAACGTAGTACGTGAAACCCTGAATGACTGCCGGAAGTTCTGCCCGCCAAGGTTTGGGAGCGTGTCATTAAACCAGCGAGAGAATCGTGGATATGCCCAAAATATGCCCAAACTCGCCTTGACGCACGCCTCGATGGCAACGCCGTCGCATTCATCGTCAGGCTGTTCGCGACGAGACGGTGCCTTATAGAACGCACACTGGCTCTAGCAGCCTCAATCTCAATATCCATGGAGCCGATCAACGTCATTACCAGCGCAATATCGTACCACTTCCTCACGTCATCCGCTGTGTCACTCATGGCTGAAGAACACAAATTGTGCGCTCACGAGGCAAGGAAGCATAAGAACTTTGTATGGGCATGTACACAAGCAACAAAGCAACTAAAAGCACAATGTGGCCAGCGTCACTAGCAGCATCGCTACATTTAGAGAATGCGTTTTTATTTGAAATTACTTGTAATGGTTTGTTAGTCACATACGTACTTAATAGTGCTTTTTTGTAAAGACCGCATAATGAGGATTCACAAAAAATCAATGGAGATGAAATTAGTATACTTTTCGCGAAATGAAATAGCGCCAGCTGAGCCCCCTCGCGGTAACTGTTACAACCTTGTCATTGCCGTGTGACACTGCCACAAGTCCTTCTCCGTCGAACCCCCTAGGGGAGATTTGCGTTGGCGGTGTTCAAAAGAGTTTGGTGGTGGCCGTGTGACAGGGGTATTAGAAGCGGAAATTCCCAAATCGAGACTTCGACAAGACAGCCTAAGGCGAACGCCTATTCGCCCAACTCTGCTTATCTGCACCTCGCTGCACACATGTAACATGGCTGCGCCTGCTGCTTATTCCGAGGAAGGATTCCATAAAATTTAATGCAACAAAGTGCGTGCGCAGTACTGCCGCTTCTACTAACAACGTCCAGGTGCTACGGCTTAACCTAGCTGATCCTGAGGCTGCAGAAGAATGGCTGCGGCAGTACGGTGTGGCTAGCAACACTTCTTGAAGTATTCGGCACTCTGAAACGAAGTGCACGAAGTAAGTGACGCAACCTTTACAGTGTTGAACTTTCTAGTGTTTTTGTGGCGGGTTCCAGCCTTTCTCATGTGTGAATGCTCAATGGCACGCGTGCGGCAACTGCAATCACTAAGAGCAAAAGTCAAGGCATGCGAGAATAAAATTGGAGACACATTGTGCATTTTCGGAAATGGCGAACTTTACATTCAACGGACAGAAATTACACATTCGCTATCTTTAACACAAAAGCTTTCTCGAGGTATTAAGCAGTTGGACTGCTTTTTTTTGAAGCAGCACAATAGCAAGTGGCACAATAACCTAATTTGTAGAATAACCTGAAAGAATCGCGCGAGAAGCTGCGCATTGTGCTGTGCATACACTACGCGACATGTGCGTACCAGTTAGTTTTGTCTCTGCTAACTTCAAAGGATTGCAACGGTAAGAATACATTAACAATAATGTATTTTTCAGTGGTCGCCTCGCGCAAACAGATCCTTTAGTGTGTTAGTGTTTGTGTGCCCCGCATGGCTGAAAACAGCATCTGGAAATCTAACTACCTAACAAATACGGGTAATTTGTACATGTTTCTCTGCATAACATTAGAAAATACCATGCTAAAATACTTCCGGACAGAAACTATTGGTTTGTTTGCGTTTTAAATTTTTGGCACGAAAGGTGAGTGATGCATGTGCACGACAAAAGCACGCTCAGAAAGGTTTCAAAGAACTAGCACTGTTGTCAAGGTTGGCTACAGTGTGGTGTCTTTATTGGCAGCAGTCAGTAATTCGTTCGAGTTACGGGCAGCCATCAGGAACGCCCGCAAGAGCGCAAAAAGGGCGTACGCTTGCCGTAGCCACTAGTATGAAAAAAAAAAAGAAAAGACAAAGCGTAGCCTAATGAATCGCAACATATTTTCTAAGCGGCGCTACGTGTGTAGTCGAAACTTTTTGCAATAACGCATGAAATGGCTTACATATCTATTTTCACTAGACTAGGCATGAGACGCTTCACATCTTTCGTTACTGAAATGCATTACCAAGCAGTTTTCAATCTAACAATAAAATTGATTCATACATGCCTTAACGTATTACACACACACACACACACACACACACACACACGCACACGCACACGCATATATATATATATATATATATATATATATATATATATATATATATATATATATATATATATGTATATATATATCAGCAGCCGAGTACCGGAGCCACTAGATCACTGCGGCGGGACCCGTTTAGTTTTTTCCGCGCGAGAGAGCATTATTTAAAAAACGCGATCTTGACTTTCCTCAAGCCAGGGTCGCCAAGATAGGCTGCGGCTCTGCGCCGTTCAGCTGGAGATAAACTCTGAGGTCATGCTCAAGCGCATTCGTGGTCTATGCTGTTCGATCGTGGTGAAGCGCTATAGTCAATAGTGAATGAATAAGGGCGTACGTTTTGAAGTGACGTCACAATTGGCTATCATCAATCTAAATTATCTGGCATTATATATATATATATATATATATATATATATATATATATATATATATATATATAAATATATATATATATATATATATATATATATATTATATATATCACAAACCTTCATGAGCGACAATTCGAGTGTGGAAAAGGGCACCCTACACTACACCTGGCCATCTGCGAAACAGCCCCTGTGTTCCTTTCATGTTTTGCAAGCAGAGCGGCGATGGCTGACATCTGTACGAAATAATGCAAAGAACAATGACCGCCATCAGTATATGGAGTGTTTACAGAAGGTAAGAAAACGGTGTGGTGTTCAAAAAACACAAAATAAAATTTGACCAGTTCCAAATGAGACATTGCTAGGACATTACTGTTTTCACTTGTGTAATGCTTTTCCCTTGCTGTAATGCTAGGTGTCCTCTAACTGTGAAATGATAAGCAAGCACCTTACTACGGTGAAAGATAATCCGACCAGATTTTGGTGGCGGTGCTTGCTCTGCCCCTGACTAAAATTCAAGATGGCGGTGGGAGAGCCACTAAAATAACAAAAAGAAAAGACTCATTCCGTGTTCTTAATGAAATGCTTTATTCACACCATTTCATGAACAACACTATATTATGCATTCAGTGTACTCATTCTTGTGGTTATTTTTACACTAGGGATATTTTTCTTGAAATAAAAGGTGGCCGCAGGAGAGGAGGGATATGAGACTTTATCAGTTATTGCCGCTTATTTCAGGATCTCGAAAAAAAAAGGAAGGTTAAGAAAGGGAGACGCTTGCTTGACATTTCATGGTTAGTGTTTCCGTGGTTGACATGAAAAAAAAATGTTCTACTGAAGCTTTTAAAGACATATTCTAAATATTTCTTGCTTATTACCAGCACAAAGACAAAAAAACTGCGCTTAAAAGGAGGTGGTGAGGGGGCTAGTCAGATGCGTGGTTATATATGTATTTTTTTTCTTCTTGCATCGTTAAAGCTAGGGTGCGGTTTTTATGCAGCAGAAAATTATGAGCGAGAATATATGGTATATTTCCTGAAATCGGTGACACAGTGTCAGCACAACCGCTACAATTTCTGCTGAGTCATCCCTTTTTTAGTCCATGAAAGCCAAATAGATCAATTCTACTCAGCAGATTTATCAGTTGCCCGTATGAGGACGAGGCTGTGGTGTATTATCGAATACTCATTCTTGAGACTAAGGCAGTTTTCAATCTACGCACTCCTAACCACTCGTACAGCTGAAAATTTGAAACAAGTGTGTGCAGAGGGTAGAAAACATTTAAATTAAAAATTCTTTGTTCTTCAAAGAATGCTCAATTTTTTTAGGGACACTGAAACAGTTTTCAAAACTTTGTGAGTGGTCAGGCTAGAGCGCTATCACATCATTCACACCACAGACTTAGAAGCACGCCACCTACGAAAACCGCAACGAACAATTGTATTCTTACCCTATTTTTACCCCCCCCCCCCCTGTATAGCCTCAACTCATGAGACACGCCGGCAAAATACATTTGGCTGACCCACAGTAATGTGCTACAATATACAGCTTTGAAGTTTTGTGATGAATTTCTACGTTTATGTAGAGAGCTAAAATAAATCTGTCAATTGCCAATACGACTTAGTACACCGACTCACTGTGTTTGTAAAAATCGTCAAAATCGTTTCAGGGCCCCTTTAAAGTGCATAGCGTTTTAGGGGCTCGACTAGTCGTTCATTCATAGGTCTCTATTGGTGTGATTATGCTCGAAATGAAGTGGATATACAGGTCTAGAACAGGGTTAGCAAACTTTGTAAAGATAGGTGCAACAATGTTTAAGAATAATATGGTGAACAGAAGTAACTAAGCATTAGCAATAAATAAAGGGGCAGTAAGGAGGATCCTCTGACATTTTTTGTACAGCCCCCAAACAAGCTCGCCAATTTGTACAGTGGACTGCGGCAATAACATTTTTCGAACATCCAAGTGCTTGCGCTCTGTGCAGACTATCCATTTGAACAAATAATTACTGTGCCTTACCAATCCCCCTCATATGCGCAGAGACGCAAGCTTGTATATGGGCAATTTGACATACCACTGAGCATATCGATTAATTTTTACCTACGAAATGACGCCTTTGATCCTGGGTTGATCAGTTTCACTCACGCACTACACTTTTATCATTTTCCTGTGCTGCCCTCTGCTGTTTTGTAGTACCGGGAAAAGTGTAATTGCCAGATCAAAAGCCTGTGACATAAAGAGGCATCTCCCTGCTTGATTGCTAGGGAAAGGGTGCTCCTCACACCACGCTTGCTCCCTGCGCTGCTATGACACGTGCTTGTGTGGGAGAAAAAGCCCTGCTTGGTCATTAGCTATGTGCTGATGACGTATTGCTGATGTCGTGTCACGTTGCCAAAGAGAGTAGAGTCACATGACAGGTTACGCTTTGCCTTTCTTATAGCGGAGAATGGCGCTAAGGCCATGGGAAAATTTTGATTGATCGATATGTAGGTTTAACGTCCCAAAACCACCTAATGATTATGAGAGACGCTGTAGTGGAGGGCTCCAGAAATTTCGACCACCTGGGATTCTTTTTGAGCACACGGGCCAAAATTGAGACAAATTTTTTGAGACAAATTTGAGCACACGGGCCTACAGCAATTCCGCCTCCATCGGAAGTAGGGAAAATTTCCAACCAACAAAAATAAATATTCTAACTCCTGTAACTGTAGCATTGACTTCGCAAAATTTTTGTGGTAGCATTTTCAAATAGCAAAAGTGCACATACTTCTCTTCATTACGATTTTCTGACTGGGTTGTTTAATTGCCCTTTAACCTAAAACGTTACAGAAACATGCAACACCGGTGCTGTGCAAGTCAGAGTGCAACACATGCGCCAAGCATGCAAGTGCTTCTCAGTAATTCAGTGCCTTCATGGCTACATCCGATGGGGGAACAACCTGATGGAACTTCCTGAAGAACAGATGTATTTTACTGCTGTAACAATGAGAAAGTCTGTAAAGCACAGCAAAACAAAAGCGCATGTCACATACTAAATATGCGAATCTCCTTAACGAGATTCCACTCGTGCCAGGCAAACCCTACTTGCCTCCCTCAAACAGTGCCATTATCAACAGTTTGATAAATGGAACAGTGAGAGCTCTATCAGCAGGAATCACTGAGTGTTCATCTTATTCACTTTCTCAGCTTTCACAGCGTCGGAACAGCATTTACTGCAGAATTCAGAACTACGCCAATAGCTACAGAACTGTTTTATCTTGCTGCTTTCCCATGATGTATGGTTACTGAAGCCCTTCTAACCTTTCTAATAGGATGTACACGGACACAGAGTAGCTTGTTCGTCACTGCCTTCACTTAGTGGGGTCTTGAACTATTCCTTGTACTTGGCGAAAAATGCATCCTGTAGAAAAGCAGACACTACTCTATATGAATATCTCAGCAAAACCTAGAATTCCTACAAGGCAACGAGAGTTTGCGAAGTGCAGGTAACATTTCGCGCAATAAAAAATGACAACAGTCACCTTCCATTTGCATGTTTCTTTATTTTCTATTTCAGATCTTTTAGCAAAAGACAAGAATGAGCTGGAGGTAGCAATTGCACACTTGCAGTCTTTACATCATACATCCTATGTCCAAAGAGTTCAGGCATTTCTGGAGCATAAACATAAGTGGGTGCTCCTTTGCCGAGCTGGCATTGTCACAAATGAACTTGACACCAACAACTACTCTGAAGCATCCCTACGAATTCTAAAGGATTTATCCTCAGCCGAACGAAAGCTAGCAATGCAGTGAACCGATTTTACTTTATATTACCATTTGGGAAAATTATTTCGAAACAAGGCTTCTGCTACATGCACATAATCGGGAACCTTCACACAGAATTGGCTGTGACCACCAGCTTCAAAAAACATCAAGTATTTCCCTAAATTCTGTAATAAAATTGAAAAAAAATGCTCACAGTGTGCCAACCTCTTCTTGCACTGGGCTAGAAGACAAGGCGCCTTCTGCAAACATCAAGCTCTTGTCCAGTAAATCTAGGAGGCTCTTTGCTAAACAACCCTGCCCTCACACAAACTGATTGCAGTGACCTGGGCCACCTGGCACTTGGTGACAAGTGTCCTCCAGCAGAGTTTTTCGGACCTTCTGGAATTTCTGATTGCTATTCTCCCTCCCACCGTCCTGGGCCCAGGAAGTCAGCAACAGAAGCAAGCCCTCTCTTTGTTGAGGCAACGGAAATATTAGAATAGATGCCTTCCAACGGCAATATATAACAAGAGGTATTTTATGTTACAGTTGAGTCCCAAGAGATATAAGCAGTGTTCTAAAAATCAATTATTTGATAACTTGTATGTGGTGTGTGTGAAAGCAGAAACATTCACGGTGATTGTTATAGCATGTGTTTCCCAAGTGTTGAAAAAGTTCCGTGCAGTGAGAGATAAAAGTTGTAAAACAGCAAATGCTCTTTACAAGTGTTCGAAATGAGGACTGCAAAATATTATGCCAAGACTGTTTTAATGGGCCAATAAAAACAAAATCAGTTCTTCTAATTCAGGGCAATGTAAATTGGAGAAAATTGGAAAAGGCCTCCATCTAGATATGAACATTCGATAGGCTGACTGTGATGATGAATGAGTGGATTACTCAATACCAGAACCAGAAATAGCACTCCAGAACTGAAAAAAATGCAGCTGGCAACGCAATTTTGAGGCTCCTGCAAAAAATTATCCTTCTTCACTTATTTTATTGGCCTCTGACAAGGCCTACATATTAATCGGTAAAATTATTACACTCTAAAACGCCAGAGGCTGGACTACAAATGTTAGAGCCAATCTTATCAGAAGAAACACCAGAAAGCCTGTAAAATCGGTGATGCTATACTTACACTCAGGTGTTTGTACGTGTTGGAAATGAAAGTCTTCGATCTTTAAATGGCAAAATAAACAAAACAATTTTCACAAGTGATCTATCAGGACCACTAGATCCCTTCAAAGTGTTATTTTGTTTAGTGAACTATAAAATATCACAATTTTAGAAAAAAAGGTATATTTTAAACAACATTCTTCAGCAACTAACAGGTACTTAGCAGATTTGTCATGCCAATGATATTTTCTCTCTTTTGTGCAGAACCAGGAAGAACAGCCCAAGCATCCAGTAGATAAGGGACAGCTGCAATGGCTTTGTGTGATGGCTGAAACGGATGCCACATGCGCTTCCCTTCTCAGCTCTCTTAATGCACAGCTGTCAGAAGTAACAACCACAAGTGCCTTACCGGATTCGCTTCTAAGAATGAAGGTTTCTGGGGTTGCGCACAAGAGGCGTGGCAAGAAAATCAAAGTACATCCGACAAATTTGGCAAGGCGTCGGCCTGGCTTGCCACATGGCTCAGGCAGAATTTCAGCAGGACGACCAGTACAAAAAAAGCAAAACGAGCACACTCACTGGGAAAGAGCATTCGCGATAATGTTCCGAGTGCCAAATCACACTAACTGTACTATCTCAATCTTTGCTTTAAACAGTGACGCTGTTATAGCTAGCTACATGATGGAATATGTGGGGTTTAACGTCCCCAAACCACCATATGACTATTGAAGACGCTGTAGTGGAGGGCTTCGAAAATTTCGACCACCTGATCTTCTTTACCGTGCACCCAAGTATCATCACATAGGCTTACAGCATTATCGCCTCCATCGAAAAT
Source organism: Rhipicephalus microplus (assembly GCF_013339725.1). Taxonomy (NCBI): domain Eukaryota; kingdom Metazoa; phylum Arthropoda; class Arachnida; order Ixodida; family Ixodidae; genus Rhipicephalus; species Rhipicephalus microplus. The sequence continues at coordinate 141,016,134 of NC_051169.1, forward strand.
TCAGCCAGCGCAGCCGGGATTCAATCCCGCGAGTTATAGATAGCTGCAAGCTGAGTGTATCGCCTCTCAGAAAACCACCCTTCTCATAAATGCGTATGTGCTGCGGAAACTCGGCGAATTTATTACTCCCCACTGGCCCACTAAAATAAAGAAAGAAACAATTGGCCCAAGAAGTCATAAACCAGCATGTGCCACACAAATTGGGTGAATCCCGCTACCCGCACTGGTCAACTAAAAATGAAGACAGCAGTGAGCACAAAAAATGGCTGTGATGCAACGGCAACGAGCCATGGACCTCAAGTACGTAGAACAACAAAATACTAGGAAATAGAAAAGGCAATGGTGGCTGCAAGAAGACCCCGAAGCAATCGAAGGCCTACACTCTAAGCCGAAAAAGACTAAAGTGGGATATGCCATTATTCCTTTAGGGGACTAAATGGGCTGCCACAGATTTTGAAGCAATTTCGGACTAACTGCCGGGAGCAACTGCATGAGTTTAACTGTTACACACTGGCCCTTACTCCACTTGGTTTAAATGTTGGTCCAACGGGAATGCTCCAGGTGGACTAACACTTGAACCGTCTGGACGAATGGTGAAAAATGGCGACCCTGCACTTGTAGAGTATAATATATGTTTATTCCAATTTATTCAGGACTGAAGAACGCAGTAAATTGCTCATGCAACACACACATATATATGCAGATACGAACTATTATTTCAATAGTAAAACACCGCAAACACTGACCGCCCGCGCTACACTACAAAGAACAAACTATCCGATATATATAGCACAGCAGTGTTTTGACCTCCCATGTAGTGCCAGTGGGCGACTTATACTCTGCTAAAAAAACGATAAACATTGACATCGTAACGTGAAAATGTGCAATTCGATTCACCGAAGCGCACCGATCTTTTAAGATGGATCCATTCTATACTTCGTCATCCATCCTGAGAGAGAATACAAATTATCTGTCGGCATTCGATCATGTCGGCTACACCAGCGTTCATAGTGTTGGTGCACGAGTGCGCAAACACAAACATAGCTGCGGCGCTCATGAAGAAAAGCCGGCGAAGCAGCCAGGCGCCTTTCCGATGCAACCGCGTCAGCTTGCCGAAGGCGTCGCAAGGTTTACGAGGAGTACAGCTGAACGACCACCAGAGATCGCAACGTGCGGCTCACGTGAAACTTTCGTCGTCGTTACTTTATAGTCAGAAATGAGCAATAAGTAGGTGTCCAATGTTCGCGGTGTCTTACGGAGTAGTGTAGATATATGTATACTTAGAGCGACGAAACGGTTCACAGGCACAGTTCTTTCATCGTGCTGGTAAGTTGCTCACTGTGGACCGCCGGCCACACAATTAGTCGTATCCGTGATCGCCTTCACGCTTGATGTTTGAGAACGATTGTCGCATGGAGAAAAAGAAATAAGTTTATGTAAGCTTTAATGGAGGACATATTATTTTATGCGAAAGAAATTGTATGCGACGTTTCCTTCGCGCGGGCCCCCAATGCACTCACACTGGCAGCCAGTTTGATACCGATGACGTACGAAGACTATTTTTTCTATATATCGCTTTGAAGTTGTGCGTTGTGACCGTGCAGGTACACGACCGCTGAAGAAACAGCTTACTTTAATAGCGTTGTCAGTTTTCCTCATAGTTCCAACTAGTTCAGCACAATAATGCGAGTTATCCACATCGCCCGTGTTCGCGGACACTTACACGTGGTTTCGGCCCGCCCGTGCCGGCATGGTAGAAACGCGAGGGCGCTTGCTGTGTGCACTGACTGTGCACTGTACTTGCCTCTCATAACACCTCTGTTTATTTCATGGTGCTTCGCTTTCACAGTGGCGTATAGCCGATATAACTTCTTGTCGTTATCGCCGACCGCACCGAGCATTGCAGTGCAGCATCGACAGAAGGCGATCGCGGCGCAGTTACCGTCCCCGTTGGTCCCTTAACTGCCGGGTGTTTGGGCACCACATGTATTGTCACGCATTTAGTCCCTGTTGGATGAACCGTTCGTCCATTGGCTTAACGACTGCAGTTGGTTTAACTTTGCCAACTTTCGGCTTAGAGTGTACCCTAACGATGACATGCCTGTAAGTCTATGAGAAATGGCAGGGCTTGGTTTCAGTGCAATTTTTTTCACTGCAGTTCGAATGCCTCTGTTGTTTCTGTGACTGTCAGCGGTTTAACTCAAACCTTTCTGCCCTGAACCTAATGATAACGTACCCGTAGATCTACGAAAAATGCAAACGCTTGGGTTAAGTGCAAATGTCTTTCTCCACAGTTTGGACACCTGTGTTTTGTGTGTGACTGTGGTTTAACTGAAATATTTCTGCACTGAGAATCAACGAAGAAACATGCTAGCTGCATCGCCTAGCTAAAGCCTAGCAACAATCTCAAAGCAACCAACATTAAATGACACTGCTTGCTTGTCTGATACTGGCTATAATTATTATAATGTGTTAATTGGTCTCATAAAGACTGCCCTTAACTATGGTACACCTGTACTAGTTCTACCGAATGAGATGTGGCTAGTGGATCTAAGCGCAGAGCTCGCATGTATGCCTCTTGCGCCATATCCACCTCGCATCCTTGATTGGTGGCCTCTATACGTCGAATTTCACCGAATGTCCAAGCATCATGACAAACACCCAGAAACGCCTACTACTCGTTATGAGAGAAAACACCTGAGCTGTCACCTACTAGGACACAGCACTCTTCTCGGCCAATTCTAACTCTGCGTTTGTCATCTCAACCACACGTCATCTCAAGCAAAAACAAGTGCCCCCCCCCCATCATAAAGCTCTGCGAAGACGGATACACCGAAAACAAAAGCAGGGTCAACACTCCCACCTCGTTAAGAGTGGCGATCCCTTCCACGAATACAGCCTGATTCAGAGGGGTATCAATCCCCGCCTAAACTCTACGCCCTCACGAACCACTGATGCAAGTACAACTGAAGATCGCCAGGTCATTAACATGTTGCAGACCCTTATGAGCGCAATGCGCATGCTCCTAAGCAACATGAACATCCCGTCAGCGCAGAGCGCACTCCAGGTGCCAAGTCGCTGATGTCAAGTCGCCTGTTTCCCCTTCTTAAAGGCGGCAAGTCACTTTTGAACATTGCCTCTAACCGCTCCATTGCCTTCGCGGAGCTGTGTTGGAAAAAGTTAAGAAAAAATACTTTAACGCGTCTGGAATGGTACATTCGAAATATACGTTCGAAATATATAGTTCTACGAAATATACCCAGATGCCATGTCCGGGTTCAGACGAGGCCACTTATCCATTGTTACAATGTGATTTACTTGGTGACATATGTAGAGCACCAGAAGGCCTGCAAACGGTTATCTGCCGCTCTGTTTCTTGACGTTCAAAGGGGCATACGCCCATGTCACCCACGAAGGTCATTCTCAGCGCATTAGAGGGAATGGGACTCGGTGGCAAGATATATATGTGGGTTCGGAGCTACCTACAGAATAGATCATTTCACCTGCAGACAGGGAATGGCTCGAACGCCCGAGTCTTATTGCAGCCGAGGAGTCCCGCAAGGCAGGAGTGCTAAGCCCGACGCTGTTCAACCTAACACTCTTTAGACTAGTTGGCAAGCAACCAAGCAGTATACGACTTTCTATTTATGCTGATGAGATCTGTGTGTGGACACCAGGTGTGACTCGACTTCAACTTCGCGCTCGACTTCAAAAGGCAGCATCAGTGACATCACAACACCTACACAAACAAGGGCTCGAAATCGCAAGGAGAAAGTGTGCAGTCTTGGCTTTCACTAGAAAGCCTGTGTCCGCTTATGGCATATCAATTAACGGGCAGTTGGTGTCATGCAGCCGCAGTCACAGGTTCTTGAGATTCATAGTTGACTGAAAGCTGTCTTGGACCCTACACGTAAACTATGTGAAAAAGCGGCTGACCGCAATTTGTCACTTGTTCAGGATTCTTGCCGGGAAAAGTTGGGGAGTGTTTGTCGAGTCTATCTTACAGCTGTGCAACCTATTATTTATTGAATTTTTGTGGTACAGCCTACCTGTTATATCTAACACGTGCAAAACGAACCTGCACACAATCCAAATTATTCAAGCTCAGGTGCTTAGGATATGCCTTGGTTTACCCCACTGTGCATCGATAGCTGAAACAATTGCCATTGCACAGGACTACTCGATCATGACGCACGTCACCATTGAAACGATGCGTACGTACCTCAGGCAACATGCTAGGAATCCTTACCACCTCTTGGCAACCCTCGCTACTGAGAGGCCCCGCACAAAATTTAGTGCAATTGTCTGTGCACATCGTGCGTCGTTTACGGCAGGTTTTGTGCCTGATGAGAAACTGGTGTATTCTCCGTGGTGCCTGACACTTCCGTAAGTGCGTCTTTCAATTCCAGGATTACAGAAAAAATCTAATATGCCTTCAGTCAGCTCTAAAATAATTGAGCTTGCACCTGCTGCAGAAATGTACAATAACCGCGAGCACATATACACCATTGCTTCAAGCCCAGCGTCGGGTTCTGGCAGTGTGGTGGTAATTCCAGGAATCACTCTGCGAATCAAGCTGTCACATTACGTCTACGGCACCAGAGCTTGCGGTTTTGCGTGGCGCCCTAGAGTACATCAAATCCCAAAGGACGAGTACATGGGCTGTGTTTTCCGACTCGAAACCGGCCTACAGAGCATGAAGTCAGTCCTTTGACGAGCTTGCCATGGACAGTTAACTTACGAGGTTGTCAAGCTTCTTCACCACGTCATCGAAACAGGCCACGAGGTCAATTTTCAGTGGCTACTTGGCCATTGTGGGATCAGTGACAATGATTCCGCAGACAACTCGGCTTGCACATCGCACCAAGAGCACACCCTTCCGATTCCTTTGTGAAGGAAAGGCGCTGCAAAGCAACTTCGCCACCTAGCACGTAGTCTGTGTCTGCTGTAGTAGAACACCGCAAGCATAAGACATACAAGACTCTACGAAATAAACCCTCGACTGGAACTTCGACCTCCATCCGGACTTCGTCGACGTGAAGCTTTGCTTCTTTGTCGCCTTTGGTTGGGGGTTGCCTTCACAAAAGCATATACAACCCTCATTAAATTTACCGACAATGCGGAGTGCGACGTCTGCTACACAGATGAAAACATTGACTATCTGACATGCCGTTTCCCTCGATTTGCCTCTGAAAGACAGAAGCTTTCGGGCACATTGCGGTAATTGGACGATCTGCCACTCTCTATGCAGATGCTACTGGAACACCGTCCCTGCATTTCGTAGGCTCAAAAAGCAGTCAAAGCCATGTTGTGCTTTTTGAGGACAACAGGCCTATGTAAACACCCTCAACTTTTGTGTAGTGCCACCGGTGCATACGCGTCAGCCCATTGACTGATAATCCTTTTTCTCTCTCTTTCTCTTATTTTCCTCTCTTACTCTCATCTTCACGCCCTTTTCCCTATTCCCCAGCGTAGGGTAGCCAACTTGGCATGTGCCTGGTGAACCTCCCTGCCTTTTCTCTTGTTCTTGTCCTCTTCTTCCTTGTCCGCACGACGTAAGTTATTTAAGCCACCATGGTAACTTCAGAAGTAACAACGGCATGCTTATTAGAGTTTCATGCCCATTGAAATAAGTAAACCTATGTGACTCAGCAAAGCTCTTCCTTCTGAGAGCACAGTGTATTCAGTGTTGGTAAAAGGCTACATGCGCCTTTTGGATACACTGTTGCTTTTGATGAGGGACAATGAGCTAAACCCTGGCACATTGACTGTGGCTGAATGAAAGTACACATGCAAGATTAAAAAAATATATTGAAGGAACTACAGGGTGGGCACGCAACTGTGCCGAATAAGCTCTCTGACACTGCAAGCGCCTAAGGATGACTCCAGAAGCAGCTATACAATGTGATTGCTAGAACAGCGCCATCGAAAAGTGACTCACTAAACTTGAGCAAGCAATGAGCTTCTCTGAAAACCTGAAGGACTTGAGCAAATTTCAAAAAAAAGACAGGCACTCTAGAAAAACATAGCCATGAACCTGAAGACTTAACGAAGACTACTTGCATGAATGTTTAAAGTTATACAACCTATCAAATGAAAGAGAGCATTTTGTGGGGGCCTACAAGAAAGAATGCATTCGACCAATCGCTGCAGGGAAGCTAAATAAAGATCTTCTGAGAATATGTACGAAGTGTGAAAATAACAAGATAGAAAATAATCTTATCAAGACCACATTTGTCACTTTTTTCTCAGATCAGCAGTCGTTCACTCTTACTAAAAATAGTTCTATCAACAATCACATTATCTCTCCAGCTAACCATTGTACATTTTAGGGTATCAAACTTGATCGCCACCTCGAATTTCATCTACACGTTTCAAACGCTAAAAAGAAAATGACCTGTGGTATACGTGCTCTCATCATAAGCTTAGTTTGCATTTCTGCTTCTCTACTTTGATATCACTTTATTATACTTTTCTTCATTCTCATCTTAACTAGGAACATTGAAATATAGGACTACACTTAAAATAGCCATCTTATCTTCCTGCAAGTCATTAAAAACTGAGCCATTCCTCTAATAACGTTTTCACCTCATTGTGTTAACGCCATTCAATTATTGCATTCTTATAATTTTCTAAGTGTGTGTAATCTCGATAGACATAATATCGCCATTTTTGTTTATAGGGTACTACCAAAGAACATTGCTGCATCCGTAATAGCAAACCCATCTCTTGTTAACACTTACAATACCGCATTCGCTGGTAAACATAACTTTCGCCTTGAGCATCGTCCACACTAATTACGGCAAACAGTGGCTACCTTTTTCAGCGCTCGCTTTTTGGAGAACACAACAATCCACTTTAAAACTGCTAAATGTCCACACCCTTCGTTCTGAACTCAAAAACGTTTTTTATTCATCTAATTTCAGTGACCACTATAGGTCCCCCTCCCTCCCCCGACAGTTCTTGTTTATTTATATTTTCCGGCACTTTTGTACCCTATTTCTATGATCGACAATATGTGCCTATTCTATTTTGTTTATTGCCTTCATTTTGTTATAATGTGCACTGCACTTTCGTCTTATTTATTTAATTAGTTGAGCGTCCTATTCTTCTTACTCTTATTGATTTAGCCATATTCGTTTTCTTTTTCAAATATTTTTGCTATGCTGTTTGTTGACTTGCTTTCTTGCTTGTATTGTGTTAGGTTTTGTCGTTATTAGGTCTCCATATTGCCATTTTCTATATATTAATCACCATCTTATCATGCACAGAAGGTTCCATTTCAGTCTGTTAACACGGCACCTTCTTCTATACATTTTCACGATGTACTTGTTCTCTTGTTTCATTTGAAATAACTGCCTCTGATTCTGAAAAACTGAGCACACTCGAGCTATGACGAACTGATAATCAAAGGAAAACATTTATCTGAGATTCTAACATGGATCAACATACGTCATTGTGAGCATACGTCATGTTTACATGCAATATCATGACAATTCCTCGTGTAAGTCAAACTTGTTAAATCCTTCCATTCAGCATCTGCGCCAATAATTGTGAAGGAAACGTCTGTGCCATTATCACGCGAATTGATGCGTGCAAACTGATTGATTTGTGGGGTTTAACGTCTCAAAACCACCATATGAATATGAGAGACGCCGTAGTGGAGGGCTCCGGAAATTTAGACCACCTGGGGTTCTTTAACGTGCACCCAAATCTGAGTACACAGGCCTACAACATTTCCGCCTCCATCGGAAATGCAGCCGCCACAGCCGCGATTTGATCCCGCTACCTGCGGGTCAGCAGCCGAGTACCTTAACCACTAGACCACCCTGGCGGGGCCATATGCGTGCAAACTGGCGCCAGTACCACAAGGGCGCAACCATAGAAAAGACGTCTATCGCATTGCGAACTCGCCCAACAGCGCGGATCCTACTATGAAATAGCGTCGGTTATCGCTGTTATTCAAACAAACTTACAGCGCTAAACGGGCAGGCCGAATGGCAGCTTTCATCTCACTAGCCAAAGGGATGTTTAAATTTCATAACACCTGCAGAGCTCAAAAATATTATTCAAGAGCGTGCAGAATAAGCTAATGGGTGCTATCCCGCGAACGAGGAAGCCTCCCATCTCAGAGAAAGCTTACCTTATGAGTCGCTCACGTGCTCTTCTCGCCCGCGGAGTCACCGCCAACCGCAGCTGCTGTTTCTCGGGCGGCTGCTATCGGCCCCTCGAAGCTACCGGCGCGGACTCATGGCCTATCCACCACAGTGGATCACGCCAAGTGAGGAACAACTTAGGCGCTATCACACTTAGAAGTGACCACTCAGTGAACCGTGTTACATCAATGTCAGCCTTCAAAATCGTGATATTACGCATTAGTGTGACAATCACCTAATTCAGGATTACCCTGCACAAAACAGCCCACATCACGCTTCATCACGTTTGTGGAGAATATTGAAATCATAAAACGTATCGCGCAGCACACACAAAACAAGCCACCACGCACTCGCGATCACATACACCATTGCACTGCTTCTAAGGAGCATTCGAGGTGAGAGCCAAGTAATGATAGGGAATAGAAAGGGCTAGGGAGACTTGCGAATTTCAATACCTGGGCGGAGCGCAGTCGTCAGAAAAGCACCTAGCGTCTGCCTGGACCAAGTAGTTCGTGCCATGACTCGCCGTGGCGCAGCAGTCATCGGCTGCATTGGGAGGGATTGTAAAGGCACTACCGGGGGAGGGACAGTCACAGGCGGCCAATGTGGATGAGCGCAACAGTCACGTGTGCTCGCGTGACGCGAGGAAGAGGCGTCGTCCGGACATGTTCGGACACGCGTCTCGTTGTCGGAAAACCGACGCATGACTCGCCCTACACAAATGCCTTTGCGGCAAAACCATGGTGCCCATGTTCCCGGCGCTTGAGCCGCAAGCAGCCAGCACTCCCGCAAGCTGGACAGCGAGGCGCCAAAGAAGAGGGGCGCTCAATTCCCACAATTCATATGAGGTCTAATGAATATTTTCAATTGAAGCATAACGGTGTTTAGCAGTTTATGCGCATATACACTTAGTATGAGCTCATCCTTGCTGAGAGAGATTGAGAAAGAGAAAAATAAGCATCACTCTGCGTGTGTGCGTTTTGCTGTCCCAAATGAAATGATATCGGTCATACTCAATTCATGTTGAATGAAACCAATAAGCCCGACTCCTAATGAAGCCTTCATAGTGAAAAAAAAAGCACGAGCCCTGTATTAGTCGATAAAATTGCGAGGGAACTTAAAAGCTGAGATTCCAACTGTGGCCGGCTTCACTAGAGTACATGTCGTCTCTTTGTAAGCTACCATGCGCATGGCTACGGGCGTCGGCAAGGCAATGTTTTGGGGGGTGAGAACCTGTATTGTATCGTGGTTGCGGGAGGTGCAGGGGAGAGGGGTTGAACGTGCTGGTGTAGCTTCTCTAAGGCAAATGCTGCTAGCGTTTGAGGGGGGTGCCCCTTTTGCTCCACCACGCCGACAACCATGAGCAAGGCTGATCAGGTTGATCATACGCTGAATAAAGCGGCAACCTTTTTTGCTCTTAGCGTACGGCAAAACTAAAGTACTAAAACGATTATTCATGCTCATCGGCTCACAGAAGCTGTGACAGGGCGGTAATTCTATTCTTATTAGACGAAAGAAAATAATTTTTCTGATGCTACAACTACTTTGACTGGTCTATCAAAAGATTGTTCATTGCCATTTGTAACTTCATCAGCCAGGCCCAGCAGAATAAACGTACCAACAGGTGACGTGATATTATAAAGCCCTTGCTCAGCGCTAGCCTGCTCTGCAAAGATACAACCCAAGGCGCGAAAACGTCAAATATGCTGCTCACACGAAATCTTCCTGCAATTAAAATCGTCATGGCAGAAATGTTCGAAAATTTTATTTATACTGTACAATTTCTTTGTAACATTATACTCTACTGATTACTGTGTTGAGGGAAATCTTTGCTTGAGTTGGTTTCCCCAGCGCGCAGTCAACAGTGACCACTGCCAAAAGAGGGGGGGTCTGTCTCCTTGAAATTTCTTTGTGGGGGGCTTCTGCCCCCCTTGCCCCCATGGCTGTACTCTTATGGAAGTGTGGCGACAAACTCCACACAAGCCGAGGCCACCTGCGTGACTCGGCCACATACTGCAACGCACTGGATGGATGAACGGATGTATCCGGCTGTGCCCTTTAGACCGGGCGGTGGCTCATGTCACATAGCCGTAAAGTTAAGCCCTATCACTATGCGTTTAGGGATTGAACCTCATTTGCGCAGTGATTGTAGCCACCAATTGGTTAGCCTCCTCCTGGTTATTTCAGCCCGTTTAAAGTCTACTTTTTCTTCACTGTCGCTAACCCCAATGGTTTGAATAATACGGTGCCATTATCTAGGAATATATGGTAGAGCCCTTTGCAGTAGATTATCAAATGTTAAGCTATTCTTTCCTCCTCTCCCACACTCCCTACACAACGTGTCAGTGTCTTCGTGTTTTGCTCGGTTACGTCTTGGTCCGCAATTCTCCCGTTCTAGCATAGAACGACTGAAAACTACCCCTAGAATCGTCGTCAATATTTTCCTTTTCAATTTTCTTCTTGAAATTTTGGTAGGTCTCCAGTGATGGTTTCGTAAGCACTCTCATCTTCCAAATGTCCCTCTCTGTTTCCTCACCTTCTTCTTAACCGATGTTTCCTTTTGACTTGGTATTCTGCTGTTGTCTAAATACTTGCTTAACAATTTTCGAGTTCGATTCCTCCACTTCAGTATCAACATTTTCATCTACAAGTACCAGAAAACTTTCCTAGCCCAACGCTCCTATCCCAATTTTATTTCAATCACTCTTCAAGTTCTACCTCACTGCTAGCTTCCCTGTACTCAAATGATGTCCATCTCAAGTCATCCTGGACCCCCGGATTTGGCGTATTCCCGTGTGCTCTCAAAGCAAGTCTACCTATGCCACAATGTTTAATTTCAAATCTTGCTTGAACTTCTGATTTTATGCACATGATGAGATTGCGGAACGTCAAACTCGGGACCATGACACCTTTCCAGATCCTTCTCACAACGTCATAACTATTGTAGTTCACAGTGCCCTACTTCTCAGTAAAGCTGCATTCCTGGTGCCCTTAGTCATTACGTATCTTATGTGCTCCCTTAGATACTCAGCCCCGTTATTTATTCATACGCCCCGATATTTGTATTTATCCACTATTTCAGCATGACTTCGTCTATCTTATGCTCACTGCTTTTGTTATTATTAAAAATAGTGGTTGTCTATTGTTCTCATCTGAACTACAAATTTAACCTATCTCCTTCATTACTACACATATCTATCAATCCTACAGATTTTCTTGTTGTCGGCAAAGAATATACTACATCATCTGCATACATCAATGCTGGCAATGACTCTTCAATTCAATTCAATTTCAATTTTCAAAATTTGTACACAGTTCGTACATCAGAAAAAAATAAAATAAAAATAAAAACAGCTTTTGCGGCATCTAGACCTTCATGAACAAAAGAAGCAACAGAGCAAAGAATAGCTGACAAAAATATCTTGTTACATTGAATCTGACTGATTATACAATCTTGTAACATACTGACTACATAACATACTTAAATAACAATCAATCAGGAAGGAATCAGACTAGAGCATTAGAGACATGTGATACATACCATTTTATTTTATAGTAAATAAAATACATGCAGTACAAGATTTCCATCGCCCGACTACTACCATTGCTAACATGAGTATTTTTAGGATCCATCAAAAAGTATGTTTTCCTGCATTAGCACTTCTTTAACTTGTACCTTAAATGCTTTTTCTGTACAGTCATAATTAAGCTTATGTTTCAATTTGTTCAATATGCAAGTTGTTTGATGGGTAAAAGTTTGTTTACCATAATTTGTTCTTGTTCGTTGTGGACGGCGTAAGATTTGGCGGATTGGATAAGTGTGTTGTCTAGCTCCTTCGTTGGGCTCATACAGTTTTTTTGCTGTATATGATTTGCAATATTTTCATATATAGGACTTGATCGGCACGAAGCACATGATATCATTGAAATAAAGGTGCTGTCTTCAAGTTTGCGTAATTTCCTTGGTGTTTACAGTATATGCGGAGAACCCTTTTCTGCAGAAGTACAAGTTTCTTGTAGTTAGTTTTGGTAGTTGTTCCCGACACCAGACGTCCATAGCACTGCTTAGAATAAAAAAGGCAATCGTATAGCTGTTGTTTTAGCCATAGGAAATCAGTTTAGAAATTCTGTACATAATACCAATGCTTTTTGACTGATATGCTTTTTGATAATATAGTTGGCTAATATGCGCGTTCCAGCTTAACTCTTCATTAAACGTCACTCCAAGAAACTTCTGGTATGTCACTTGCTGCAGTTTCACTTCCTGCATAAGCAATGGTTATTTGCTTATCGATGGGTGTATTGAAACACGCTTCAATGTGTTTTCCTCGTTTGGCAAAAGAGAGGCTGAAGCCGAGACGACAATGCTCTAAGTTGGCTTCAAGTCCCTGTAGATATAGCATAAATAACAAAGAAAATAAAGGTTTCGAAGCCCGTGTTGTATCTCTATAGGTTTAGATACCTGTTTTTCCCATTTTATAACTACTTTGCCACTTTTGTAGATATCTTTTGAAAGATTAGTATTCCATATTCCACATCTAGTGCGTCCATTATCGACAAGCCTTCTTGAATCACACTATCGTAAGCTCCCTTGATATCTAGAGATGCCAGCCACAGAGGCATGTGTTCTTTTTCACTATTTCGCTACACTGCATCAATGAAAACAGATTGTGCTCCAACCTCCTTCGTTTACAGAACACATTTTGTATTTCTCCCAGCACCCTCTCATCTAAACCTATGTCTGATATCTTTACTATCTGTATCACCAGCCTGTAAAGTAATGATGCCACTGTTATAAGATGGTAGTTTATGTCGACTTTGTCCCCCTTTTCTTTATAGATCGTCCTCATCAAGCTTAGTTTGCACCCATTGGGGGCTTCACCATCCATTATTGCTTTGCTCGCTGCCTTTCTTGATGTTTGCTTAGGGTTTGATTTTAGTTTTTTTCGCACAACTTTGATGCCGTCAGGTGCTGTTGATGTGCTATTAAAACGCTCTTCTCTGCACTTTCCCATTCTTATTGTCCCAGTGGAGCCACTGCATTTAATTGGCTCAGCCTCATTTGGTACGATTTCTTGCGGTTTCAAATTTTCTGTCATCATTGTTTGTATATCTTCCATTGCCTCATCCCCTTATAGTCTGACCCCTTCAACTGTAGGTATAAATCTGTGTATTATGCTGGTCTTATTATTCAGAGAATTGAGATGGCTCCAAAATTTCCAGCCGCCTTTCTATCTTTTTTGTTTACTTCCGCCATCCATTGGGCCCATTTTATTCTAATCTCTTCAGTGATCAGATTGTACGCTTCATTCTGCAACTCAAAAAGTTATCTCAATTTTTTTACATCATCTTCCTGATTCACCCCTCTGTTTAGCATACCTGTGTTCCCTGAAACCTTCCTGACGTCTTACTAAGGGTCTCTTAACTTCATTATTCCCGATTTATCGGGTTTGTGTCTCCTTTTCTGTTTGATTTGCCTCGTACCTTAACAAGCCCCAACTCAAACAATCAATTTAGATTTGTGTATATCCACTCTGTTTTAGTATCCTCAGTGATTATTTTCTCAATCTCTTTAGTTGCTATTTCTATTTGCCTTTGTGAATAAATATTACCATGTGGTTACTCATAACGCCTCCTTTCCAATTTATTTCCTCTTCCAAAACTTCAGCTTGATACGTTTGTGATCACTACCTAAGCTTCTGGACCCATATTCATCTATGTTAATCACCCTTTGCCGATCATGCATCCTATGTTATGTTATTGCTTAATCTATCATCGACTGCAGCCTTAGCACCTCCCATGTTATTTGCTCTTGCATTTATTGGTGCTGCTGCAAATGATTAAATCATGCCTTTCTCACTTATCCATTAGCAATCTGCCTATTGGGTCAGTATATCCATTCATATCTTCTATGTGTGCATTCAGGTCTGTAAATATATTTACCTCACACTCTTCTCGTATATCGTCAATGTTGTGGCGACCACTGCGCACAGACCTACAGAGCCTTCGTCTCATCACTGATTAGCCGGGCGTGACACAGCCACTTGCTGCAACACAGTTCCGATAAAAGACAGTGCTACGCAGTTTTACCGGAGGCGCACATCACCACCCTGGCTATATGACCCAAGCTAACAAGCTTAGTTTGATGCTCGTTTTTCTAACTACCCGAACCGCAGCATCGGCATGCTTGCCCTGCTCTTGCTACTACGTTAATAAACATTGTTACGTCTTATGTTGGGATCCGTGCTTCTCCGACTCTGAATCCCACGCCTGGTGACCCGGACGTGATGTGTGTGGTGATTTTTGCAGATTGGCAGTGAATGCAGGAGCGCGCACACGTGCAAAAATCCCGCTGCATGCCACGAGGCGTGTAGAGGCATGTATGCCGGGATGGCTGAGGTTGTGGAGCTGGTTGAAAAGACCATGGTGATGGCACAGGGGCACATAGGGCCTGCTTTCGTCCTGTCGACATGTCACAGCAGATAGTTGCCGACCCTGAAATGGGGACTTCCTTTTAGCTGAAGTGAGGACGTGCCCTTGAGAAGTTCTTGCTGCTGGGCATTCATGGCCTGAGTCTTGGCGAGGATGTCTGCTGTTATTTGCAGCGAGCTGATGGTGGCCACACGTGAAAGTGCGTTGGCGACCATGCTGCCTTTTCGCTGGTGTGTTGGATGTAGGTGGTGAACTGTGCAATGAAGGAGAGTTGGTTCTGCTGGACAAGCGGGAGTTTGTCGCGTCGGTGAAAGAAGGCGTACGTTATACGCTTGCGGTCGGTATAGATGCCGGAGTGCTGCGCTTCGAGAACGTGGTGAAAGTGCTGCACTCATTTGTATATCGCCAGAAGTTCTCTCTCGTAAGCTGGCGAACTCGTATTTGCAGCGGTCCTAGTTTTGTCAGTGGAACTGGCCATTGAAGGGCTCGCCTTCCAAGCTGAAAGTTTAGTAGAAAAAATTTCCAATGAGTGACAGGTGTTGTCCATGCATTGCATCAGAGTGGCGCCAACGGCGATACCAAGGGCGTCCGTGAAGAGCCCCAATGGAGCGTCTGGGAAGAGATGGGAAAGAAGCGCAGCAGTGCACAGAGCGGTGTTGCATTCCTCAAAATCTTGCACCAAAGTAGGTGCCCACGTGACGGGCTCGTTTCCACGTAGACCAGTCAAGACATCATTAAGGGGTGCCTGGTAGTCGGCGGCGTGCGAGAAGAAGCGTCTATAAAATTTCAGCATGCCGAGAAAACGGCGAAGGTCATTAGCGGTGGTGAGTTGAGGGCACATTTGCAAGTCAGAGATGTGATCAGGCAGGGGCCGAGTTCCCTCTGACGAAACTTCGTGGCTGAGAAAATGAACGATGGAAGCACTGAGCCTGCTCTGCGGGACGTTGACAAGCAGGCCGTGGTCGTCAGGGCGCTAGAGCAACAGACGAAGTTGCCCGTGGTCGTTCTGCGGCAGTCACGAGAAAAGACCAACATGTCGCCAAAATAGACGAAGCAGAAGTCCAGGCCACAGGCGACTTCGTCGATGAAGCGCTGAAAGGTTTGCCCAGCGTTTCCTAATGCTAAAACTCTGAAGGAAAACTCGAACAAGCCAAACGGGTGATTTTTGCAGTTTTCGTAACGTCATCCGGATTGACGGGTATTTTCGTGTAAGGCTTCATTAAACCTAGCACGGAAAAGACGTGTCAGCCATGAATGTGAGGGGCGAAGTCCTGTATGTGGTGGACCTTGTACCTCTCCAGGATGGTGCGTGCATTCAGTGCGCGGTAGTCCCACATGGTCGCGAGCCAGTGGTTTTCTTCGGGACAAGGTGAAGTGGCGAGGCCCAAGGGCCGTCGCAGCGACGGTCGATTCCTTCTCGGGGCATAGCTTCGATCTCTGCCTTGGCTATGCGCATGCGGTCTGGGGCAAGGCGACGGGCACGCAAAAAACTGAATCCTAGAGAGGTCCGGATGTAGTGCACAGTGGTCGTTCGCTAACCTGGTGTGGAGTGTCTCGTTGTCACGTCGACGAGCCGGTCATTGCGGCAGTCCGGAAGGAGGTTGTAGTGAGCCAGAAAGTCTGAGCCATGATTCGCTCGGCCACATCAGCGATGACAAAGTTCCTGTGAAAGTCGCGGCATCAGTTCTTGAGCTGAATGCATAGGTGCAGTGAGCCGTGCGTCTTGATTATGGACCGGTTTGCCACGCTGAGCTCGAAAGATGTCGGCGGGTGAGGGCCTTGAAGGTGAGATCGCAGGTAGCAGCAAATGTCTGAAACGATGTCGAACCAGGTAACGCTGCTTCGTGATCTGGTCATTGACGAAGATTCGACGGCCTCCGGGTTGGCAGCTTGCGGTCTTTTCCACCAGCTGCCGTTAGTGTTTCTCATTGGCGGAGCAGAGTGGTCGGCATTGCCGGACTCTGCCACTGGTGCCTATGGTAGTATCACCAGCCGTGTTCAGCAAGATTACTGTGACGAGGCGGTGTTTCGGTCACTGTTTTGCGATTGGTATTGTTGACGCTTCGAAGGTAGCTCAGTGATGCGTTGCAGAATGCAGCTGAGTTGTTGATCGATATCATTGATGTGTTACGCCAGCTTCGTGTGGTTCAGCAGAAGGGCGATAGCCTGGATGGTGGGTTACGGCTGTGGCACAAGGACTTCGATTATGCGATCAGCGATCTCGGCAAGTTCATGAAGGGGTAGACTAAGTTGAGCCTGCATAATTGCCTAGACATGTGGTGGGTGTCGTTGAAGCCAGAGTGCTCGCGGGAAAGAATCGCAGATTATCTTGCGCGTAAGAGCGCGCACATGACGAAGGTGTTGTGAGGGTTTGCGCTTGATCAACTTGGCGGTGAGAAGCTGTCGCACGTTCTATCTATCTGATGATAATACATGACGTATGAGTTCGGTCTCTAGGTGTTCGTATAGGTTGGTCGCTGGTGGATTGATAAGAATATCCCGGACCTCGTTGGCGTAGCAGGCGTCCAAGGTGGTGACGACGTAATCGTAACGGGTCCTGTTGTATGTGATGCCAGCCAAGGAGAACTGGGCTTGAACTGGCGTGAACCAGAGCTCGAGCGACTCCACCCAGAAAGGCGCAAGTTCGACAGCAACATGTCTGGGGGCAGCGTGCGTGATGCCTTCTGTAGGAACACGGACATACTCAGTGGAACAGACAGTTTATTTCTTCTAAATTGGCATTGTATAATCTATCGTAAATAATCTATCATAGAATAAATATTTGTTACGTATATCTGTTCTATTTTCTTGCATGGTGTGAATACCGCCCATCAAACTATTTATAAATTACACAAAAACACTAATATAAAACTGTACGACAGATACTTTGTGAAATTTCCGCAAAAAATGCTGTTTACCACAACGAAGCTGGGCCTAAATGCTTAGTTGGTTTTGTGAATTTTATTCACAACTTTCTACAACAAACGCAAAGCTCTTTTTCTGTCCGCAAAAGTACTGCGTAAAATATACAATAAATACTTTGATGAATTGATGCTGTTCTATTATGACAAGGTTACCTTACTGTTGGCACCACAACCACAGGATAGAGTGAAGACTTTATTAACGCTTCTAATTATGTGTAACAATTCTTATATATTTTCTAATTGATATTTTGCATTTTGTTTAAGATACCAGCTATTTGTTTGTAGCAAATGTCAGCAGTGCTTCATAAGCCACTTCTGATGGAGGCGGAAATGTTGTAGGGCCGTGTACTCAGATTTGGGTGCACGTTAAAGAACCCCAGGTGGTCAAAATTTCCGGAGCCCTCCACTACGGCGTCTCTCATAATCATATGATGGTTTTGGGACGTTAAACCCCACAAATCTATCTATCTTTCATAAGCCACGCACAGGAAGCTCCACCGTATTGTATTTAGGGTGGTGACAAAGAAGTACAGCTGGGCCGCTGAGTAATTTTAAATGCGAAGCATTCATTGGCGAACTTCAGCGACAATGAGCGTATCTATCTATCTATCTATCTATCTATCTATCTATCTATCTATCTATCTATCTATCTATCTATCTATCTATCTATCTATCTATCTATCTATCTATCTATCTATCTATCTATCTATCTATCTATCTATCTATCTATCTATCTATCTATCTATCTATCTATCTATCTATCTATCTATCTATCTATCTATCTATCTATCTATCTATCTATCTATCTATCTATCTATCTATCTATCTATCTATCTATCTATCTAGCCAACCACTGCTTTTTTGGGAACTCCAAGGCGCTAGGTTTGCTTGGTAGCACAGGATAGCCATCATGAATAGTTCTCGTACTGCTAACATGGGCGATGTTTTGATTGCTTTTTAGTCCCGTGCACCACGTGGTCCATGCGCGATGCATCGTGCATAGAGGGTCTTCAGATGGCGCGCAAGCCCACTTCCCGAGCAGCAGTCGGCCACTCTCCAATTCCGCGGCTTCACCTTTGCCGTCTATGCGTGGCGAGTTTCCACTCCAGCATTGTTTTTTAATCCTCGTGTTTATACACAAACATTTTGTAAGAGTTTTATTGCGTGTGCGCAGAACCATTGTGCAAGTGGTGGAACGCATCCTTCGCCCCGCTTGAAATTTGACAGACCGGAGCGTTTGCCATCACTTTACAACAATGTGAGTAATAAAATGTTATCTGGAGTATAACGTGCCATAACGAAATATGATTATGAAGGACGCCGTAGTAGAGTGCTCCTGAAATTTAGACCCTCTGGTGTTTTTCAACCCGCACTGACAACACTGTACATGGAGCTCCACCTTTTTGGCCTCGACCTAAAATGTGACTGCCACGATTGGAATCGAACCCGCATTGTTCGCGTCAGCAGGTGAGCACTATAGCCACCGATACGCCGCGGTGGACTGAAAAAAAGTTGACTTCATGTTGGCTAGACGCGATCGTGAAAACGCTAAATACATGCAGATAATTGCCCCATCTCGAGGAGTTATAGCGCTCAGCTGAGCGTAAGCGATCCTCTGATGAGAGTGTCTAATAAGTGATTTTTCCTCCTAACGATTGGCCGCCATGACCAACTGCGTCGTCAAAACGTTTTAAAATGTCGTCATTTCTCCTGGTGCCGAATACATCAGCAGTCAGCGAGATGTTATGTAAGCAACTATACAATCTGTAACGTGCAATGGTAGAACATAGCACTTACCTGCAGCTATATTTGAACAGGAAGCATGCACTTAGTGCTGCTGCAGCAGAATGCACCAATGACTTTGTGTTTATTTAGCTTCACCAATTGAAGTTCTATTAAAAACAAAAAAAAGTCACAGCTTTGCTGCAAAGGCGAAGCAATAACGTGATATCTACAAATTGGAAGGTCAGGCGCAGAATGACAAGCTGACAAGCCAATCAAAACGTGCCTCGCGTTTCTCACGCACAAATTACGCACGCAACGTACTCACAGGTCACAGATGAACGCGAATAAGCGTCTCAGTTCTTACTTCGCTGTGTCTATAAGCGCACCCCTTTCGCGAACGGAGGTTGTGCAATGGATTGCAGTTACTTTTGTGTGCCCCATAACTAACAACAGAATTGCTCCAGTGCTAGCCGAACACCAGCCAACACGAATAGTCTTTCCCGCTGGGAGGTAACGTTGCGTGAGAGATCGTCCACTCCCCTCCTCTCCACGGGCGCAAGTACACGTGAGAGACGAGAGTTGCCACGCGCTTTTGCACCATCTTCCTGAGAATGCTCAAAACACGAGGTGCCCCCCCCCCCCTAGATGCCAGCTTAAACGTTCATGGAGGTGCCCCTCGAGTGCTCATTGGTTAACGCCTCGAACTCACGACGCGGAGCTTCCACCTTCAATTCCGCGTGCCGAAGTCTTATTTTGGATTTTTTTGTTTCTTGCGTTTCATATATACATAGATACGTATACATAAATGGTGAGTGACGGCGAGGCCCACATCAACGCTGGGGGCGAAATCCAGCCAAGAGTGTCCACATAATTGCTATCGCAATAAAATATATTTCTCTGAATCACCGGAATTTGAAACGGGTCCTACGGGTACGCCGCAGTGCTCCGTCGTGTCACCTATGTTGTTTAACTTCGTCCTCCATGAGCTACCTGAGAAACTAGCGACAATGGAGGGTCTGCATCACAGCCTTTACGCAGACGACATCACCCTCTGGGTCCTTGGAGGAGGATATGATGGCCACGTGGAGCGAACGCTGCAGATGGGCGTGGACGTGGTGCAGGAATTCTTGAGAGGTATGGGCCTCGAATGTTCGGCGGCTAAGTCTGAGCTATTTCTATACAGACCCACGAGAAGAGACCGCAAAACCGCTTTCCCGGTGTAGGGAGATAAGAAATCAGGGTACGAACGGCGGACATCGTTTCCATACAGAGCTTAGAGAACATAAGGATATAGGAACTACATCTGCGGCTAATGGTCACAAAGGTGAGGCAGTTAGAAGACTTGAAACGTTCGTTAGACGACACGATTCGACTCTTACGCCGCATAACGAATAGACGCAGTGGAATGCGGGAAAGCTGTGTGATCCACCTCGTATAGGCGTACGCGATCAGTTGCATAACGTTCGCCGCCTCTTATCTAAAATGGCTGGCGTCGGAACAAAACAGGGTCAATTGCACGATTCTAAAAGCCTTCAAGAGGGTGGTTGGCGTACCTGTCAACACGAGCGCCGACATGTTCTTCGATCTGGGCCTGCACAACACCCTGGGCGAACTTATCGAGGCACACAACATTGCAGAATACGAGCGATTGTCCAAGTCCAAGACGGGCAGGTGCATCCTCGAATCGCTAGGCATAACATATCACACGTAAGGTGGAGAGAAGACGATGGTTCTTATCATGGTCCACGACCGTCTCGTCATCCCGCCACTCCCCAGGAACCAGCACCCGACAAACCACGTCGGGCGCCGCAACAAAAGAGTGAGCGACTTCCAAAGAATGAATGGACAACAGCGAAGAGGTGGTGTACGTGACGCTGCGCGATATCCAGAGGAAAGACGTGCTCACGTTATCGCCATTTGGAATAGCACAGACAAATGCCTCACGAGCGCCACGCTGCGTACGGAGCACACAAAGGCAGCAGAAGAGGCGGCTGAGTGCTCTTGGACTGGTCGTAGCACCGGAGGCTGCGGTCGTGATCAGCGGCTCGCAGGCCGGCGTCCATGGCTTCGCGTGCAGTCGCATCTCGTGTCTGGCGGCCCGGATACTACTATCAAGTGATGGCAACAAGGACGGCGGTGAGCTTCGAGGAGCGATGGCTTCGGCGTCAGTCGTCCTCGTATCTCAAACCTGAAAAAGCGAATGTCTTCCTTTTGTGGATCCCGGCTCACACCACCGTCTCTCTCGCAGGTAACCAGGTGGCCCACACCGCTGCTCGAGATCTCACTCACCGGTGCACGGCCGATTCAGTGTCCACCTTCACCTCCGAGTTAGTAGCATCCACTTAAAAACTGGAATGGTCGTGGGGTAATCGCCAGACAACATTTAACGACATTACACAACATTACAGACTAAACAGACGCAAATACCCACCACCACACAACAAATCGCACAAAAGACAGGCCATAACTTTGAGGTTATTACAGAAAAATATGTACCCCAGCCCGGTGACCCTACGCCTGTGTTATCCTCCCCTATACCAGACGGACGCGTGTAAAGCGTGCAGGGAAATGGCCACACTGCGGCACAAGCTTTGGGAGTGTGCTGGGGAAGTTAACGTCATTACCGCCGCTCTCTTCGTGACGCATGTCAGACAGGTACGAGCACCGAGGCCAATTGCTGCTGTAACCACCACGCGAGGGCACGGGCCGGCCTCTGCCGCGGCTGCGGTCACTGTTGCCGATCGGCGGCGTCAGATGCGCTGCCGCTGGGAGGCGGCAGTCACCAGTAACAAAATGCCCGACTAGCTTTGGGCTGTCCGGCAAGCTTAAGATACCACCCGGGTTCAAGTACTTCGAGCGGTCACCTGAGGCACCGTCATCATAATCGAAAGAGAGTGGGAAGTGTCAGGGGTTAATCCCCTCTTACCCCACTTCCCCCGGTAAACTGCCGGAGTTTAAATAAACTTTATTCATTCATTCATTCATTCATTCGTTCATTCGTTCATGACTAATAAATGCATGCAATAAACGAGCATTTCATGAACACGAGCCTCCACCAGACATTTTTATTTAGGTCACATTATCAACAGTCCAAAACGGCATATTCCCAAAACATACTCCTGGTGACGAGTCCCACGGAAGACAGCATACAATACCATTAGACATACTTTTGACGGTAACTGTGCCTGCGCAGTTCATTGCGAATATCAGCACTCTTTTGTGAAGAAGAGCAAACGGCTGTTTTTTGCACTTGTGTGAAGAAGAAGATGATTTCGAACACAATATCATCAAAATCCGCGAGCGTCAAGTCATGCCCACCCGTTCGCAACATGCACTGACGGTGTTCACAATCGAATCAAAGTCGTGCGGGGGCACCGTGCCACTCCTGGCTGCTGTCGCCAACCGCACTCACATCTGGGGAGGATGTAGCATAAACATTGCGTCTAGACAAGCGCAGTTTCTTCGTGCATGTAGCTGGGCGCATAGCAACACGTTTCGTCTCTGGTCTTCGCTGACGCGTCTTCTTTGCGATGTAGGCTGGAAAATTGGGTAGCAGAGTATAGACCACGTCGTTCATGAGCGCTGGCTTACCCCGAGAAATCTTTACTTCCTGACCGATGATAACGTGCACACAGTCGCGCAATATAAAGCTCTAGCCTTCCTCAAAGTGCCTATCGCACACAGCTTAAGTATCTGAAAGTGCCTTATCCTTGCTGTGAACATTTTTGTCCCATTGCTTCCACCGATCATTGTCCTTAAGCACTCCAGAAAGGGAACACGTGCGCCCATTTGATTCTCGAAAATCAGGATGCCTGCTCTTGCGCCTGGGTGCATAGCAATGCGTATCCGATTTTTGTTATTCCTTTTCATTGCCCTAAAACGACCTCAGCACATCATCTAACTCAGAAAAAAAATGATGAATTCACTTTCAAGAAACACGCTGACACTTCACAACACCACGAAGTAGTGCAAGGAAGCAGGCGCTCGCAACCGGCATGGTCTACTCGGCAAAAGCACACCAGTTCCCCTAGCGGAAGTTTTTGCGCTTAGCTTCAGGCTGGCCATGGCCGCCGCTCTCCGCTCTTTTCACTAACCAATACTTCTAGAACACTGTAGTCAAAGCGCAATTGGCCTTGCATTGCCTAGCCAACATGGCCAGAGTAGTGACCTAGAATGGAGGAGTCTCCGAAAGGCTGGCTCCCGCGTGGGCCTTTTGCGGTGAATTGCCGTGCCACGCCAGTTTTGTTCGGCTGAACGGTGCTCCTAAAGTATTTGGTGCATGTGTACCCAGAAAAAAAAGAGAGTAAAATTTGAGCACACCATTGAAGCATAAATTTGCCAAATACTACCTTTCTATGCTCTTTCATGGAGCTTGTGAACTTACGTTAAAGTTTGACAAATGTGAATTTATTTGATGGTCAGCATCTGTTCATAAAACAAAAGTAACGTTTTTTAAAATTCTGCTTTGATTAAATACACAGAATGAGTGCAAGTAATTAAAGAGATAAGACACCCTGTGCCAACAGTTCAGATTAGTATGCTAGATGAATTCCAGTTTTATTTTGAAAGTATGATACATTGTGCCTCCTTAAAAACTTTCACTCACATGAAATATGTCTTTACCTCCCTAATTTATAATTTCTGCATTTTCATGTGCGAAAGTATGAAATAAATGTGAGGCTCGCCATAGTGGGGCTCTGAAAATTTTAACAACATTCAGCTCTTCGATGTATCCTCAATCTAATTAGGTAGGGCTCTAGCTTTTATTTTGACACTTGAGGACACATAGCATTGTCATAATGAATCTGCCCCGATTCATGCGGGAGGAAAAATTAAAAACTTTCCATTTTCTTCAGATGTTACAATAATTACAGCTTCACAGTTAGCTTTAACGATTTATTAATGCAAGCAAGGTTACTGTATTTTTTTCTTTCACTATGCCTTCCTGCATGGATGCCTGTGAAGTCAGTAGGATGCCATGGTTCACCCCACTGTTCATTCTTCACGTTAAAGTTATGGCTCATAGCAGAACTCTGACGTGTCTGAGTAGAGTATAATGTTGGTGTGTGACTATTTTTGGAACTGCCACTTCCTTTTCATTTTTGGTATTTCCTCCTATAAACAATAATAGTGCAGCCTTTTTCTAGAAGCTTTGCATTCTTTTAAAAGGGCAGAGTAGATTACAGCAGCCAAATACAGATGCTGCATAAATGCTAAAGATCTGGAAACGTTTCACGATGCTTGTCTATATTCGGCAGCGGTAGAGGTCAGATTCTCAATCCTCTTGGTTTAATAGCCTTTAAAAGACTACAGTCGCAAAACACCATAGTAGCTAGCTTATTGCAGTCACCATGGAAAAAGACATGTAACTTTTTGAGAAAATTTAGAAGGTTATTTCATAATGAGAATAAGATATTTGAATTTGAGAACTAGCATAAACAGCTGGGTTCAATTTCACTATACACTTCTATGGTAGCGGCACAAACTAGATTTGTGGGCACTGCCATGAAATGTAAGAAGTAGGTTAGTGACAACTAACAAAGAAAAACGAGCCCTTTAAATTTCCACTTCTTTGCTCCAAGAGGCAGGTCAATTTTCACACGTTTTTCGAAGAACACTAAACCTAATCTATGAAAGTATCAAAGCATGCAACACTGCCAAAAATGCGACTCATCTACACAGTAATATTCTGTCTGCAGATTGAAAATAATGCATACTGTAGTAAAGAGGAATGCCCACCACTGAAGGGACATCGACACGTTGGTGCGAGGCGCGAGCTAGGACTGCCTTGTTGCTGCTGAGATGACTCCCGTATGCCCAGCACCTCCACCGAAATATAATGTGAATGCAAGGCGAAAAGCGCTAGCAGCGTCGGGACAGAAGCAGGAAGAGCTGACCGGGTATACTGGCACTGTCGCAGCAGCAACCAGGCTGTTCTAGCTCGCGCCTCGCAAGCTAGAACAAACACAGAGGTCCCTCTCCGGAACCTCTGTGTTTGTTGGCGCCCTTTCCGTACAAGCTCTTAACTTTGAGCTACTCTTCTGTTAAGAGGTGCTGCAGCAGGTTTCGGGCGAATTTTGTTTGCAGCCTATGACAGTGGTTGTGCAGCCGGTCCAAAAGCGTTTTCTCAACAAAAATGTCTTTGCCGATGTTGGCCTGCATAAAACAGCACACGTGGTAGGATGTTATATCGCTAGTTATAGTTTGAGTAATACACAACGATATTGCTACCATCACAAAATAGAATGAAACAGATTTTGAATAGGATGATACCCCAAGAAATAAGTACTGGCATTGCAGTGGTCACACCCATTCTAATTGACTGCCGAAAATATGAGACAGCCAGAGACTGAACAAAGAAATCATAGAATACTGCATTGAATATACACAACTCTCAATAAATGAAACTCGAAGGGACTGGAAAAATATGTTCCATAAAACACGACTTTCAATAACTGGGAGGCGAACAGGATTGCAGCATTCAATTATGAAACCAATAATGTCTGAAACAGTTGTCTGATATTATCAGCATTCCAATTTAACAGATTTTCATTTACTGAGTTCACTGTATTAAACTCTGTAAATTTTGATTGGATGGATAGTTTTACGCTACACGACAACACTTTTGATGTTTTGGGTGGCAAATATACTCATGGTGCGCTTCACTTAAAGCTCATCCTGCATATCGATGTCAAAGAATTGTAATCAAGCACATTTCCTACGATTTCTCCATGACACTTCAGCATCATGTAGAAAAGTACGAACAAAAAGCTTTTATTTCATGCTTTTGTCCTGAATATTTCATATAAAATAAGCCGGGCTTCATTAAAGCAAGATCAAAATAAATCTGGTTCTCTATGCTTTCTTGGTAACTGCTAGTGTAATTACCTACCATATTTTGTATGATGTCACAGTTTACTTGCCTTTTAAGGCTTAAGCCCATGGTTGGCTGCTATTATGCGGGGAAACACAGCTGTATAGCGAACTAAACAGTGTTCTGCTCGTTCGTTTTTGTGTTTGTATTCTGAAAATACAAGATTACTACTAAAACTGCATTTCTGAGGTGTTGGGATCTTCGCACTACTTGACGGTGATTGAGGAGGAAACGTCTGATAAACAGTGTGCAGCAACTAATTCCTTTGTTCCTGACTCGTGCTATCTTGCCTGAATGCGTCCAAACGGTCTCGCTTGCATGTCGGCCAATCTGAGGACATCAAAATTCAAGAGATTTGGAAAGCGCTTAGCACGCAGGCATGATATCAGAAAAGTGGTACAATTTTATTGTTTCTCGCAACCACAGCAACCAGAAATTATCTGGGGTTTTACTTCCCGATACCATCATATTGTTATGAAAGACACCGTAATGGAGGGCTCCAGGAGCTTTGCCTTCATCCGAATGCTGTCACAACAGCCAGGATGGAATATGCGACCTTTGGGCAAGGAGCCGAGCACCGTAACTGCTATACCACCACAGTGGATGTCACAGACAGCTCCGAATGATAGCCAGTTCAGTTTTTAGATATTTTCAATAATGCTGGTACTTGGCATTCATGGTGCACGCGCAAAAGTGTAGCTGGCAAAATAATATGTGTCATCTTTCAGCTTGTAGTCCCTTCTTAGTATTGGTACACCGTCGACATGACACTAATGCGCAGCTGCAAAAGTTAGTTAAGTTTGTTTTAAACCACATGTAGAAGGGACAAAAAACAAAAACAGGTACGAGACACAGCCTAGCAGAACAGCCTTAAAATCTGGATCATGGAGTTATTCACTTAGCTGTATGGCGTCCGATTCTTTCACGCACATCTTAATCATTTGTGAGAATAAAACATCTGTATTATCTATCCCTGCTCAGTTATGTACTGTTCATGAGGCCAAAAAGTTTGCACGCTGAGAAGCGGTGCTGCCTTCACATGCATGCAATACAGTTTGGCAAGTTTTACTAGTGGCAGTGGAGCGCACACATGCACAGTAAATCGCCACACAAACACACAAACTGCTCTGACGCTCACCTTCCGCAGTTTGTAGCATGTTTTGTGCGCGCAGCTTCACATCGCCGCAGACACGAAAATCTGATTATAAATGTTGCCATTTCATAATTACACACTGCAACTGGAAAGTTCTTCGTTGCAATAAAAAAACAGGGCCTATAAAAAGCGGTAGTCAGCTCCTTTAGGAAGCATTCTGTACGCTATAGACCAAAGCCAGAAAAGTTTATAACCAAATTTCTTTCCTAATTCCTTTTGTGATGTGCTTTGCAATGTTTTTGGGAAGAATCATGATCATGACTGTAATATCAAAGGACTGTTTCGAAATTCAGCAGTCCCTGGGCAAATCATGAGGGTTGGTGACTTTCTCGGGGACTCTGTGACAACATCATTTAGGAATTTGACCAAAGTCATATCAGCGCAGCTTCTGAAGCATATAAAGCCCAAAACTTCAAGCAAGATTTCTATTATATTAGCTGGAGTAGTTGGCCCACGTTTAGCGAAATCAACATACAGTTATTTATGTTTTTTTAAATTGTTCCACAATGTCCAAATGAATTATTGGTCTGTTTATTTCGCAGACATCACGGAGTTTATTTAGTCGCATGACTGCAGTTGATAAAAAATTTATCAGCCACTCCTTCATAATGTACCATGTCTATTTGAATGCAACGAAAGAGGAGACTTTTGCTGCATTCAGAAAGAAAAACTAAAACATTGGTATTCAAATGCAAAGTGAGGGCCAACCTTAGGTCCCAAAATTTCAAAAAAAAAAGCTCAATGTAAATATTTTTGTTGAATCAGGCTTTGTTTGATGCTTTGAGTACAGTATTGCAAGCGCAAGCTACGTAAATTCTGCACGCGCTTTGTTTGCCCTTGAAAAACAACTGCTTACACAGCTTCAGTGCTTTAAAAATGATGTACTTGGTCGCTCTACGATGCATTGCCCGCCATAGGTCGGCAAAAGAACGTAAAACTCACACAAACTAACTGAAGAAATGTGTCGCAGAATATGACTAATTAATATTTTCATCAACCTGACTCACTCAACCTCAGACTCGGCAAAATGTTTCTTATGCCAAACACACACGTGCTCACGCTTTCAACCTATTCACTCAGACTAAGCCCCTAACTCATAAAGGCTCCTTAGCTTGAACTGGACTTGCCACCGCTTTCAATGCAGCATGTTTGAAATGAGTCTGTGCATTTGTGCCACCTTGGCAGAGCCAACAGCAGCGCATTCCTAACACGTTCATGCTGCATTGAAGGCGACGGCAAGTAAAGTTCAAGCCAAGTAGCGTTTATGAATACGAGGGGTAAGACCCACCAAAATATTACTCCCTCGGACTAAATTAGACTCGTGGCTTGATCTGAGTGAGTCGACTCATAAGGTCACTGACTATATGGCCCGAGAATAAACACTGGTGTCGCTGCAGTCGTAGCAAAGTTACTTCATGGCAAGGACTCGCCTGCTTCATCGCCGGCGCATGCCGATGGTCTCTTCTTTGTGGGCCCGCGGTGTACCCGCTCTTCAGCGATACGGCAGTAATGTTTTCTCAATTTCGAGTAGTAGATCACTAAAGGTACAAAATAAAGGTATTTATTACTGTTAAAAGATAACTAAGCTGCAGAAAATATCGATCGATATTGAAAATAAAGGTGCAGGACAGTGAGACATTAGGAGTTTTCACCATGCACGTACTCGACGAAATCGATGCTAAGAAAGTACTCGTGCTAAATGGGTCTGCCTTTATTACAACTTGGCATAGACTACAGGATTAAGCATTTGTGCAAAAGTATTACAAATGAAATCGGGACGCTTTCCGTTTCCTCACAGCATTGCCATATGCAGTGCTTGTTATGTCTGCCTCTGCAAATATTATTATAGCCCATTCGACAGAATTCCACCTTAGAATGCAGGAAACTTTACATGGATGTGTCTTTGATACACAATCACTTATATTGGCGAGGAAACAAAAAGGAACGCTGCAAACCCCAAAAGGGTTTCCGGATTTCTGTGACGTCGGATCTCATTTATTCTCAACAGTCGTCAGGATTACGTAGTTGCATACACTGACTTAAGCGAATAGTTGACTCTATCAACTGCCACGTCATTACTTGTGATGTTCACCTCACGTAGGAGTACTGCTGATAGCAATCGTTTGCAAAACGAATGCGAGATGTCGAAATTAACTGTTTCGATGGCGCACACCGCTTCGTGGTCCACGTAATTATGAAGGCCCTTTGCCTGAATGTAGCAACGATTGGTTTCACGCGTCATATTCATAAACAGATTGATCTTCTGGGCTAATCAACCGTAAAAAAATTTATTCGTCAGGTGGCTCTCTAAACTGGTACTGGCAATTGTGACAGCATAGTCGCTAGGATGTTGCACGTAGACACTACCTGATATCAGTAGCAGTTTCTGCGACTAACCTCAACTTGTTTTTTTAGCGAAACAAAGCAGTTAAATCATTCCCCAAAACAAGAACGTAATTGACGTGACAAAATATGAGAAACTACACACTAGAAAATCTAACGCAACAGCTGCGGCGGTATTCTTGGGCGAGCGCATTCGACAAGTTTTGTGACGCTCGACACTAACCTAAGCACGCGCCCATAGGAAAAAAACACTGCCAGCAGTCACTCCGATGTGTCCGATACAGATACCGATTGCAGAAGCGAAACAATTACATTTTTTAAAGGAATCACTCATGAACAACGAAACCTGAATTGCAGGTTCACTGTCATATACATTTCAGAAGCATGACAACATTGCGAGGCTCGCTGCAGAAGAACCTTGTGATCACCTTGCATTTTCTAATCGACTGCACTTGTGTTATCTTGCTGATCACCCCTTCAGAGTGTAGCTTTCCGGTCCGAGAATCGAACTCATCTTCGAAATAAGCAGCGCGACAACATAATAAACTTCATCAAAGCGTGTACGCTGGAGCGCAGGCACCTTTGTAATTCTACCGAAAGAAAAAACGTTTAAGGGTTCATTGTTTTACCAGCCACATCATCGATGCTGCCTTCGTCATTTATTTTAAGCGTGAGACAACCAAAAGTGAACGCTGGCAGCGCAACGGCGTTCGAAGCGAGATCGTGTTATGTTTATGCACGCCAAAGCAAGATTCGAAGAGTCCGTTCGTGACGTCATGTAAGCTTCTCACCAGGCTGCGCCACTCCAACTTCTCGAGGCTGATAGCGCCTGATATGATAGCTTTGTGGATAAACTGACAGACTGCCGATTCTCCGGCATCAGGTTTGTATAAATAATTCAACATATTTGCCCAAAATGTACATAAACATTAGGCCAATAAAAGGCTTAGTGTTCATTTTGACACCTTCTCCACGATGAGAACGTGCCACACAGGAGAAACAGAGCCCACACACTAGTATACTGTGAAACCGTATATTTAAAAATCCGCCCGGCCACTGGAACTGTATAACTGGTCACAAATTTTGAGTGCACGCTGTGTAATAATAAAACCAGTGTGCCCTGCATGAACCCTTCTGGAAGTTAAGGACGATGAAAAGTAACCATCATTTTGTAAATCTAGCAAACTTATAAAAGATGACTTATTCAAGAATGTGCTCGTAGTCTATGTAATAATAGTACAACCACAACTTAGTGATAGACTATCATCCTACAAAAGCGCGTAAATCTACACAGATTACTAACTCATAAAACGTTGATACCTATTTTTACTTGACTAAAAATATATTTTTCTTATCATAATGATGTAATATTACATTTTAGGCAAGTATCAGCAGAAAGTATGATATGAGCCGTAGGGTTAGTAGCAATTGTTTTTGTTCGCTAGTTATCACACCGCCCCCCCCCCCTAAACTTTCAAGCCACAGACAGCCACAGAACCAGTATTTACTAGCTAAACTATCTATAAATAGTCGACTGCTGGAATGAACTATGCTTAAACTTGATTTTTCATCTAAAACAATTTGTATGTTGTGATGCCTCACTCTATAACTACAATTTTGGCTTTTACCCTCCCTCTCAGCCCTCACCACCCAATTCTAGAGCCTCGTCATTTTGTTCAGTACAAGCAGGCACTGCCTTCAGCCTCGATTAAAATTGTGCTATATGCAAGCTCCCATGTATTTCACGTGCCATGAGCTGTTTCTATGAAACAAGCATTTCACAAGCAGTTCGCCGCAAAGTCATGGTGCTGCAGTTTACAGCAGAACACACACTTGGATTCTCAAGTGGCAATTGACAAGATTGCGTGCGTGTCCATGCAGCTGGGCAAGGTGGTTGCTGCAAACATCATTGCAGTGCGACCATTTAGGTATGAAGAGTTGACAACTTTCTTGTTTCACCAGTGAATCAAGGGAGCAGCCATGAGATGACGACGCAGGTAGTAATACTTTGAAGATCTCTTTCGTTGCACTGACCCAACTGCTTGAATGACCACTAAAAAGGCAGTCTTAATTTAAACGAGAATTTTAACCACTTGCTTCCTTGTTTTTGTTTTCTCTGAAACGCAACAGAAACGATGTCTTGGCACACATACAGTAAAAATTATGCAATGCTTGCTGAAATGTAGCAGGATGTGGCAGGTCTCACATTTCTGTGCAGTTTCACACAAGTGGAACAGCAATCATACAACTGCGATATTTACTTGCACCAGAGTTGACTAGTGCAAGCTCAATGTCTTCAAAACCAACGTTAAACATTAATTGATGATACCAAGAAACTATGAAGTCAGCGTAAGCATACGGGACATTTTTTGTAGTCTGTTTCACTGCAAATGGAAATAAATTGAAGTAGCCAATAGACACCTTTTCCATTTTTGGGGTCCTACAGCAAGGATACTGAATTCGAGCCCTACCAATAGAAAAAGCGTTGCTTTGTCCACCTAGCGGAAAATAAGAGACTGTCACAAAAATGCGATGAGCTCGAACAATATCAGCGCCTAAACAATCTTGGGATAAAAGGTGCGCCGGTCGGGAATGATCCAGTGGATGTTGTAAGAAAAATAAGCGAAGCTGTCGGCACGGCAGTTGATCTGTCTGATACTGACGCATGCCACTGGATTCCCACTCCTAAGCATGGTGTGAAGAAAATAATCGTTCGTTTTGTAAAAAGAACAAAACGTGACGACATACTGGCGAAATGTAGAAAGAAGAGGCTCGATAGTTCTATGCTTGGGGATGACAAAAAAAAACGCCCATTTTTGTAAATGGGCATTTGACGCAGAAGGGCAAGGCATTGCTTGCAGCGGCAATACAAAAAAAGGAAGAAGCCGCATGGAAATTTGTCTGGACATCCGGTGGCAAAATCCTTGCACGCAAAGATGAAGGATCGCGAGCGATACACATTGCGGATGAGACAAGCCTGGCTAAAATTAGAAATTAGATGTGACATATGTCATAACAAAGTGAAAAACATTCCACTATGACTGATCCTGTAAATAACCAAAAGTATTACAGTGTTGAAGACTTTAATAGGGCATTTCAATCCGGAAAAGGCTTGTTTAAAGCATTGAATATAAATTGTAGAAGCATAAAAAGAAAGGTCGACGACATTGCTAATTTTATAGCGTCTATAGCTATCGAATTTGATGTGCTAGTTTTCTCCGAGACATGGATTACTTATAAAGAAGATGCGCCGTTCTTTCCAGGCTATAGTCATGAACTTCTCTGTCGTAACCAGCAAAAAGGTGGAGGTCTTGCTATTTATTTTAAGGATACGCTTTCGAGTGAACTGCTTGATAAGTATACTGTTATGAACGATGATGTTGAATGCATTACAATGTGTGTTGGCCCATTCATAGTAATTGGCGTATATAGGCCACCACATGGCCACAAAAAGAAATTTATTGAGTTTCTTAATGTTGTGTTATCCACTGTTCGCGGGAATACTCCTTGCATAGTTATAGGTGACATAAACATTGACCTCTGTTCCAATGATCCTTATGCCAAAGATTTTGAAACGCTCTTACTTACATATGGAAGTACAAATTTTATACGTTCACCTATTAGGATTACATCAACAAGTGCTACGCTCCTTGATATATGCGCCTCAAATTTAAGTTCACAGAATATAAAATCCGGGGTATTTGCGTAGACATAAGTGATCATATGCCCATCTTCTTTCTTGCACGAGTTACTTCTCAAATCGGTCAGAAAACAGAGACATCTTTCCACCGAATTAAAAACAGCAAAACTCGGGAACATTTTTGTCAGTTAGTTCAGAACAGAGATTGGACCACTGTTTATAGACAAGGAAATCCTGATGATGCTTATAACACATTCATGACGTTATTGAGTACTAGCTATTATGCGGCATTTCCACTTCAGAAGCGCTCACGCGGCAGAAATAAGAAATGCAGAAAGCCTTGGATAAATCGTGATCTTTACCGGCGCATAAAAATAAAGAATAAATTGTATCATGATTTCATCCGTTCGCGGAACACAGACGTCTTAGCTGAGTACAAGAAATACAGAAACGTTTTAAATTCAGAAATACGTAAGGCTAAACAGAACTACTACGAAAAATTATTTGAAAGCATTTACAATGACCAGAGGAAGCGATGGGAAGTCATAAATGGGCTTACGAACAGAAAAAAGGGTTGTAATAGGACACAGGACCTAACAATTAATGGTCAGATTTTCAGTGGTGAAAGGTTGGCCAATGTCATGAATGAACATTTCATAAATGCGGGTTCCTTTATTTTAACGGATGAAAAGCGAGATAATGCTCCAATTCCTGATAAGTCTCCTTTGCCGTATTCTATTTTTCTCGCACCCACAGATCCGGTTGAAGTAGAAAGATTAATCAGAAAACTTAAAAACAATGTTGCATCAGAGATTGATGAGATAGGTTCTGTTGAGTTAAAAATGGTGTCACCACTGATATCTAATGTATTGGCCTATATTATCAACCTCACCCTCACTAACGGTGTATTTCCGGAGCAGCTAAAAGTAGCAAAAGTCACTGCAGTACATAAAGGTGGTGATATTAATACTTTAGTGAACTATCGACCTATATCCGTGCTTCCAACAATATCAAAAATATTTGAAGGGGTTATTTATGATAGACTTGCATCCTTTTTTGATAAGCACCAAATAATAATAAAAAGTCAGTATGGTTTTCAAAAAAATAAATCAACAGAACAAGCTCTACTGTAAATCAAAGATAAGATAATCGAAAATATGGAAAACAAAAAATATACTCTTGGGCTCTTCCTCGATCTTCAAAAGGCATTTGACTCCATACAATTCAAATCATTGATTCATAAATTATCAAGTTATAGGGTGCGTGGAGTTGCACTACAACTGTTTAAAAGTTACCTAGAAGATCGTTATCAATATGTAAAACTGAATAACACTATTTCTGCAAAGATAAAGTTGAACCAAGGAGCCCCCAAAGGTCTATACTGGGGCCATTATTGTTCCTTGTCTATATAAATGATATTGTCGATATACCTCATTCTCCTGAACTTATAATGTACGCTGACGATACGAATGTTTTCTTTTCATCAGACAATCCAATATCACTTGAGGTCAGTGTGAATAATTATCTAAGCAATCTTTCAAATTGGTTAAGGCAAAATGGACTGCGCTTGAATGCAAAAAAAAACAACCTATATGATATTCCGACCTATAAACAAACCTATTAGACCACACTACAGTCTGCGAGAAAAACAGAAACGAGCTCCTAGAACAAGAACCAAGTATGGAAAACAAAGTATTGCTTACCAGGTACCTCAGGTTTTAAATACTCTTGCAGATCAATTGAACTTCAGGGCTAGTAGTGCGACTTTCAAGAAACAAATAAAGAACTTATTCATAACCACCGGTCTACACTATCGAAACTACGTGATGTAGTCTCATGCCTCTGCAAATGCTTAAATTGTTCATAAACGTCTATGTCAATTATACGAGTGTACACGGAGGAATTCATTGTATCCGCATGCATTTTGTGTCTGTTTTTGAGTTGTTTCATTGATATTGTTTAGTTGTGAATTATAACGAGAGTGATCTCTAATTCTTAAAATGTGTTATGTAAACTTCTTATGCTATTTATGTTTGAATTTTGTGTTTACACTTTCAGGTTGCTTGAAACCAATGTATTGAATATATATATTGTTTAAGCTTTGCACTGTCACGGACTGCGGAGGGACAAGGGCCTTTGTCAGGCTGTTCGCCTTTAGCCCTTTCCCCCTGCAGTAATCTCTGTATCTGGCTTACTGTAAATAAAAATACTACTACTACTACTACTACTAAAATAATATTTTGCATTCATATTATAACTTCATTACAGTTAGAAACAGAAAATAATATTTCCTATGCTTTTTAGGCTTTTTGATTTGTTGGCATCATTAGGATCTGTCTAACAAAAAACA
Source organism: Rhipicephalus microplus (assembly GCF_013339725.1). Classification (NCBI taxonomy): domain Eukaryota; kingdom Metazoa; phylum Arthropoda; class Arachnida; order Ixodida; family Ixodidae; genus Rhipicephalus; species Rhipicephalus microplus. Next base: position 141,051,731 of record NC_051169.1, read on the forward strand.
AGCTTTTTGAACCATTATCGTGCTTTCATTCTTACAGTTGCTGTCAGTGGTAAAAAACTTGATAATTGGCATCCCCCTTCACAACCACAACTATGCTTATTTAAACTCTACATCAAGCATTACTCTAATACAAGCCATTCTTGGTACGTGTATGCCCAAGTGTTATTCTAAAACCAGACCTACCTTTTCGGCTTCTGCAAAATGCTCTCTTGGCTGCTCCACAAAACTCCCCGGCTGACGCACCAGTTTCCTGGATTTTTTAGCAGGGTGAGGGAGTCTGAAGCAGTCAAAAAAAGAAAAAAAAGCACGTTACAGTCCCAGTGCAAAACTGAACTAATAATAATAATAACTTTATTTGCCATCTTTGTGAAATATAGATGGCAAAATCTGTGAGCAAATACTGCCACATTTACTCGCATAGTGATTGCACTCCTGAATTTCGTCACCGAAATTTCTCTATTTCTCTCTTTTTTAACCCGTAGTGATCGCACCTCGAACTTAGGCACTGTCACTTATTTATGTTATGATGCCATATGTTCACAGTTTTGGGAGGTGGCTACTGTGCAAAAAAAGCGAAGTTGCACCTTGCTTTGCACTATTGTGTCATAAATTCAGCATACAAATTAAACGTGCCTTCAAAGACTATAGAGTATGTGCTCGAGGACAGAACTGTCCCACATCCTTTCTCTAATAGCGAAATTGAATGCACCGGCATGAGGTGATAAAAATTGTGGTTTAAACCTGCCTTTTTTGTGCAGTATTTGTGGTCAACAGTGTAGATTCTGAGCTATATCTAAAGCAATTCAAGAAAAGCAAAGGGAATGTGTCCTTTCAATGCAGTAATAGGCATTATTACGCCTAACCCTTTGGTTATGCATACGCTATTGTCATCCTCACCGGTAACCACCGCCTGGAAAGCACTCCTTCACCAGAGAAGGATTGGCCACCCTGGTGCAGTATCTGGCCACTACCTACCACATGAATACGTCAAATAACTTACGGTCCTCAGTCCCCAGCAGCTGCGAAGCAACTGACCACGGCGGCGGTCAGATCTGCAACGCAGCAGAGGGTGCTAAAAATCTCTGGATCCGGACAGGCCGCCATTGAAACCTGAACTTGGAAAAGTTTAACGCTAGAACCTTATCTAGTGAGGGAAGTCTAACTGTACTATTCGAGGAGCTAGAGGGTGTTAAATGGAATATAATAGGGCTCAGTGAGGTTAGGAGGACAGATGAGGCCTACGATGCTACAGAATGGGCATGTCCTTTGCTATCGGGGCTTGGCTGAAAGAAGAGAACTGGGAGTGGGCTTCCTAATTCACAGAAACATAGCTGGCGACACAGAGGAATACTATAGAATCATTGAAAGGGTGGTAGGTATCGTAATTAAACTGAATAAGAGATACAAGATGAAGGTGGTACAGGCTTACGCGCCTACATCCAGCCATATTGACGCTTCGGTTGAAAGCTTCTAAGAAGACGTGGAATCGGCAATGAGCAAGGTAAAAACACATTATACAAAACTGATAGGAGACTTTAATGCAAAGGTAGGGAAGAAGCAGGCTGGAGACCAGGCAGTAGGAGATTATGGCATCGGTACTAGAAACGCCAGAGGAGAGCTACTAGTAGAATTTGCAGAACGCAATAATTTACGGATTTTGAATACATTCTACCGAAAACAAGGAAACCGCAATTGGACATGGAGGAGCCCTAATGGCGAAAATAAGAACGAAATAGACATTATAATGAGTGCACACCCAGGCACCGTGCAAAATGTGGAAGTGGTTGGCAAGGTACGATGCAGTGACCATAGAATGGTACGGTCTCGAATTTGCCTAGACTTGAGAAAGGAACGACAGAAACTGATACACAAGAAGCCAATCAGTGAGCTAGCACTGAGAGGGAAAGTATAGGAATTCAGAGTCTCGCTTCAGAACAGGTACTCGGCTCTTAGTGTGGAAACCAACCTTAGAATAGATACAAAGAATGATAATCTGACGAGTATCATTACGGAGTGTGCAGTTGAAGTTGGAGGCAGGGTACATAGACAGGACACTGGCAAGCTTTCAGCTTTCCCAGGAAACGAAGAATCTCATTATGAAGCGTCAAATCATGAAAGTCTCAAGTACAAAAGACAAAATAGAACTGGCAGAGCTTTCGAAGTTCATTTATAGGCGTAAGGTATTCGATGTAAGAAGATATAGTATAGAGAGAATTGAACACGCTCTGAAAAACGGAAGAAGCATCAAAGCAGTGAAGAGGAAACTTGGCATAGGCAAGAATCGGATGTATGCACTAAGGGACAAAGAAGGCAAAATAACTACCAATATGTATAGGATAGTTAAAATAGCGGAGGAGTTTTACAGAGATCTGTGCAGTAGCCGGGACAACCACGACTGTAATACTATAAGAACTAGCAGTAACCAAGATGGACACCTCACCAGTAATGATAGAAGAAGTCAGAAAAGTTTTGGAGAGCATGCAAAGAGGCAAAGCTGGTGAGGATCAGGTAACATCAGATCTGCTGAAAGATGGAGGAAAAAACTAGCCACCCGGTTTACGAGGTGTCTCCTGACGGGAAGAGCACCAGAGTCTTGGAAGAACGCTAACATCATCCTAATACATAAGAAAGGAGGTGACAAGGACTTGAAGAATTACAGGCCGATTAGCTTGCTCTCTGTGGTATACAAGCTATTTAGAAAAGTAATTCCCAAAAGAGTAAAGAAAACATTACAATTCAATCAACCAAAGGAACAAGCAGGATTTCAAACAGGCTACTCAACAATCTACCACATTCATACTATCAATCAGGTAATAGAAAAATGCTCAGAATATAACCAACCACTATACACAGCGCTCATAGATTACGAGAAGGCGTTTGATTCAGTAGAAATATCAGCCGTCATGCAGACACTGCGGAATCAGGGCGTCGATGAATTATATATAAACATCCTGGAAAAAATCTACAGGGGATCAACTGCTACCATAGTGCTTCATAAAGAAAGCAACAGAATACCAATCAAGAAGGGCTTAAGGCAGGGGGACACAATTTCCCCGATGCTATTTACCGCGTGCTTACAGGAGGTTTTCAGAAGCCTAGAATGGGAACAGTTAGGGATAAGAGTTAATGGAGAGTACCTTAGTAACCTGCGCTTCGCCGATGACATTGCATTGCTGAGTAACTCAGGGGACGAATTGCAACTCATGATTACGGAGTTAGACAAGGAGAGCAGAAAGGTGGGTCTTAAAATGAATCTGCAGAGAACGAAAGTAATGTACAACCTCGTAAAAGAGCAGCGCTTCGAGATAGGTAAGGTGCACTTCAAGTTGTAAAAGACTATGTCTACTTAGGGCAGGTAATAGCCGCGGAGCCGAACCACGATATTGAAGTAACTAGAAGAATAAGAATGGGGTGGAGCATATTTGGCAAGCACTCCCAAAATATGACAGGTAGATTGCCACTATCCCTCAAGAGAAAGGTATATAATAGCTGTATTTTGCCGGTACTTAGCTACGGAGCAGAAACCTGGAGACTTACAAAGAGGGTTCAGCTTAAATTGAGGACGACGCAGCGAGCAATGGAAAGAAAAATGGTAGGTGTAATCTTAAGAGACAAGAAGAGAGCAGAGTGGATTAGGGAACAAACGGGGGTCAAGGATATCATAGCTGAAATCAAGAAGAAGAAATGAACATGGGCCGGGCATGTAGCGCGTAGAGAGGATAACCGCTGGTCGTTAAGGGTAACTAACTGGATTCCCAGAGAAGGCAAGCGGGTTAGGGGGAGACAGAAGGTTAGGTGGGCAGATGAGATTGAGAAGTTTGTGGGTATAAATTGGCAGCAGCAAGCACAGGACCGGGTTAACTGGCGGGACATGGGAGAGGCTTTTGTCCTGCAGTGGACGTAGTCAGGCTGATGATGATGATGATGATTGTCATTGCTAGAAATGCGAATATAAAGAAGGAAGAAAAAAAAAATAACGCAAACTTCAACTCTACTTTTCACAGTAAAATTTTTACTAACATGATAATCGCACTCCCAAACGTCAGGCGATTCTTCCGACAAAAAGGTGCAATCACTGCCCGAGCCAACACGGTGTACTAAATGAGGGATCTCCAGAAATGTCCACTACACAACTTATTGTGTGCGTTGGCATGCTATTGTTTCTCAAAAACATCATTATTGTGCCAAAAAAGACCAACAAAACATATGTAAAACAAATTTATAAAGCCAAGCATGTATTGGTGCCACTGCAGGGATAATACAAGGCTGTCACCAGATCATGATTAATATGTGGGGCTTAACGTCCCAAAACCACCATATGGTTATGAGAGATGCTGTAGTGGAGGGGTCCGAAAATTTAGACCACCTGGGGTTCTTTAGCGTACAGCCAAATCTGAGCACAAGGGCCTGCAACATTTCAGGCTCCATTGGAAATGCAGCCGCCGCAGCCGGGATTTCATCCCGTGACATGTGGGTCAGCAGCCGAGTACCTTAGCCACTAGACCACCGCAGTGGGGCGGTCACCAGATCAGCTGCAGAAAAAATTGCAAATGTGCATACACCCTGGCATCATTCTCACTGATTTTCATTGTGGGTAATACTTCAGCATTAAAAGATTATATTTTATTAAGAGGACATCATTGACCCCTCTAATACAATAATTTCAACACTATCGTCAGAGACTATAATTCTGATCATCTGGAATTCTCTATCCTAAACTTAAATCCACATTTCACTTTTTACATTTCACTGCTATGGATATATCATCGTCGCAGTTGGCAACAAAACAACCATTTGCGTAGAAAGGGAAAGAAGACAACCACCCGTTTGTAGCACGAAGGCACAAGGACAGAAGCACACTAGTGTAATGCCCCTGGATATTTTTAAAAAAGCACTGCCATTCTCGTAACCAAGCCACCGCGCCACGCATACTACTCTCCCACCTCACGCTTCTCGGGCCGCGACGAGCATCGCGCTTAATATCAGCGCGACATAGGATTCTTGATAAGAAAGTGGCACGAGCCAGGTTATAGGGCCGGCGCCCGCAAGGTGGCTGTTCGCGAGAGGATATAGATTCGGTTTGGACACTTGTGAGAGGAGGGTTGTACACTTTGGAAAAGATATGGAGGAGAGTGTCGCTACTTTGTTTATAATAAGGGCCTTTACACTAGTGGGGAGGTAAGTGCCACTTGTTTCTGCTTTATCAGACAGATACCACGCAGCAGCCGCATCTTCTCACTTTGTGAGCGTCATCTGAAGAATTTTTTCCGGCACAATGCTTTTTACAATTCAGTACCCTTGTGAATGTTTCAGCACCATACAGTATGTTTTCACTAAAAGAAACATGGACAGAGGGCAGCTAATGCTGCATGCGGCAATGCTTTCTCACTGAGACGAAGTAAGTTATCTTTAACTGGGTAATGCGAGCATTGATTGATTTGATTGATTTGTGGGGTTTAACGTCCCAAAACCACCATATGATTATGAGAGACGCCGTAGTGGAGGTCTCCGGAAATTTTGACCACCTGGGGTTCTTTAACGTGCGCCCGAATCTGAGCACACGGGCCTACAACATTTCCGCCTCCATCGGAAATGCAGCCGCCTCAGCCGGGAATCGAACCCGCGACCTGCGGGGGGGCAATGCGAGCAGCGTACGCTCCACATCAGCTCCGAGCCCGTCCATGGAGCCCGTGACGAATTGATAAAAGGAGGCAACCCTACCACTAAATGGCACATGTGTCTAGCTAATATGCTGCAAGCAATTATAAAGACAAAGCTGCAAGTACCAAACGATGCACTCACTCACTGCGATTTCTAGACACAGGATGCTTAACGTCAGACAGCACGGCGGTGCAGTTTCGTGTGATTGTGGTCTCCGCTAGCACCTGCCGACTTATTTTGCGAACAAGTGTACATTTTGCTCTCCCATTACTTTAGCCTGGCAACAGCAATTTAAAAGCTGCTGCACACAAGAAAAGTGCCCTCAGCCAAGATAAATTATAAAAAAAAAGATGTTGGAGTGCTGCAACATCTCGAACAATCACCCCTAACTGAGCAAGCACCCCCTCTCTTTTTCGAGAGATTTCAAATATGCGCCTCTTTTTCCCCTCTCACATTTTTCGCTGTTTCATTCACTGTTTTTATTAACCGAAGGAGGGCAAATAAAAACAGTAATGCATGCGTACTTGATAGAGAATTGCAGTAAAAGCAAGGTTGCGCATCATTTATTTTGAGTGGCTCTTTTGTCACCATGTTGAACCCACATAATTCATGATGCCATGGTGCATACACCCTTCCCCAACAAGATCGTCATATGACATCTTAGACTCTGGCAAGCTTTTCGTCAAACAATAATGGTTGTCCCAGCTCTCACAAAAACCCTACCAAAGCACCAGAGGGCAGCACAAAAGAAAAGGGGGGGGGGGCAGGTTCCGATCTCTGACTTTGCAAGGGCCACTACTCTAAATCTTATCGCGTTATTTTTCATAGTGAAGCGGGTGGGAGGGGCACTTTTCTTGGCATAATATTGCAGCTTTGACGGCAATTCTGAAGACTGAACTTGACCCAGAAAAAAGTTCAGAGCTTCTGAAGAATACATACCATCATTACTGGCTCGTAAGTTGCCCCTGCACAAGTCTGCCTACCCAGCATTAATTCCCCAAAATGAAAAAAAAGTGCATATAACATTTGAATAATGGCATTTTTACAGGAAAGGTAGAAATGTCGCCATGCTAAGCGGCACGAGGGAATACAAAGGATGATGTAGCTGCCTTGGCAGAACATTTTGGGAGGGGGCACAGCCCCGCCCAGAGAGAATTATAGCAGTGCCTAGGCAGACGTTGGATAAAGGTCTGAAATCTGCACCCTCACGTCTTAGGCACATTTTCGTGTTTTTTGGAGTGGGTTATAGGGAAAACAACAATTTTAGACATGTCACATTTTATAAAAACCAAAATTTAGAATAACCTATGGTCCGCAACTTTTAAAATGACAATCCCTAATCTACTAAACAGTCATTCCCAAATACTTATTCTTATAATGCGTGCTTCTCCCATGTTTTCTCTCAGAAAGTATTCGAAGATGTACTTCTTAGATGATATTCATTATGGGCGCACTTAGTTATGCCATTTTCTTGTATTTGTATGCATGAAATGTTATATATGTACCCACTTTTCCGATTATTCATGTGCATATGCTCCCATATGACACGCTGGTGTCCGGACCACTCTTTTCTCTTGATCTTTTTTGTTTACTTGCTTTGCAATGATGCGTGTAAGTAATGAAACCAATTTTTCGAAGCTTTGTTGCAATCATTACTTTGTGTAAGCTCTCTTCTGATTGTTCGCAATGTGAATGTGCTCTTATGCTTCTTTTTATTTTTTGCCAACGCAGTCGCTCTGTGTGGAGAATGTACGGTGTGGTGCTAGAGGTCTACACAAGTGACTCGTAATGAAGCCTTTTGTCTCCTGCAACACGGCGTTCATATATTGCCGTGACAGGTTGGCTACGTTCAAGTAGCCCACCGCAACCATCGTGGCACGAGCACGAGGCAAGACCCGACTGGCATGCGCCACGTGTTCATGCACTCGGGCTACGAGGAAGAGGAAGACAGTTGGATCTGTGCAACTCGGCTACTCGGACTTTGACGACCAGAGTCATTAGACTCGTGGGCACAAGTTCGCCCTGATAAAGACGCTTATTTTTTAGCATGTCTGCCTCACCATCTTCACAATTTCGGTGGAGGTGCTGGGTAATGAATCGAAGCCCCGCGAGCCCAAGACAGCGTAGCCCCGACGACCAGCGAGTTAACCCTGTAGAAGGAACTCCTGTATACCAGAGAGCAAGTCGCCGTCTTCGAGGCGACTCACTTGAATTCAGTCCTCATTTCACACAAAGGGGAATTCAAACGATGAATACCACTACTATGACTAGCCAGGTAACACCGGTACAAGTGTTCATCAGCCAACCGCGACAGCCTCCAGTATTCCACGGCGACTCGTACGAGGACGTGGAAGATTGGCTGGGCCTGTTCGAGAGAGGGGCGAGCTTGAATAGATGGGACGAAAAAGAGAAGCTCCGTCGCGTACACTTCGCCCGGGAAGACTTCGAGAGGACATGGTTTGAGAACCATGAAACCTCGTTGTCTACCTGGGAGGTATTTCGATGTTAAGCGGTGGCTACGTTCGCGAACATAGACCGGAAAGAAAAGGTGGAGGCTGCTCTTCAATCGAGGAACCGGCTCACAAATGAGAGTTCTGCCATGTACATTGAGAACATCGTCCGTCTGTTCAATCGTGTGGATTAAAACATGGCTGAGGATAAAAAGGTGTGCCATCTAATGCGTGGGGTCAAGCAAGAGCTGTTCGCCATGCTCGTCCGCAACGCCCAAACACAGTTGCTGAGTTTTATTCGGAAGTGACGGCCATAAAAAACACTAGAACAGCGGGCTGGGCAATACAACCAGAATCTAAACTGTGAATCTGCCCAGGTATTATCTGGACGCATGCGAAACGACGTTGAAACCCTGCAAGAGCTAATTATATAAGTTATTAGAAAAAAAACTGAGCAGACTGGAAATGCCGCAGACTCCAACTGCACTATCTGTTACAGACGTTGTTCGAGACGAACTGAGGCAGGTCATACGACAGCCAGAGCGTGAGCTGCAGCCGGTTTGACCTATTCGAACATACTCTGAAGATCTAAGGCAATCCACGGTACACAGCAATGCAGCAGTTGCGATGGTGGCGACACTTCTCCCACCTGCAGCACGCAGCGCACCTTGTCACGGGAACCAACTGCTGCCTATCTGCCCCCAGGAGCACGTAGCATACATTGCTATGTGGAGCATATGCCCAGGAAAAGTGAAGTCTGGCGTGATCACGAGCGCAGGCCTCTGCGTTTTCATTGTGGCGAAGCGGGTCGTCTGTACAGATTCTGCCCTTACCGACAGGCTAGATTGAGAGGCTTCCCATAGTATGCGACGTGCACCCGAAATGGCGAACGACCAGCAGATGCTGAGGAGTACTTGTCCCCGCGCCAGAGCTCACCACCTCTACGCTAACATCAGTCACAGTCACCATCGCCTATGCACTGCCGGTCATCCAGCCAACGTGCACCTTCAAGGAAGCATAGTCATGGTTCTCCAAATCCCTCCCGGAAAACTGAAGCAAGCGACCCGTGGAGGTGAGGCCGCTGATAACATCAGTTACGAAGATCCTCCAATATGGTCTGAGAGAGACGACGGTGTATTTCCGTTAAATGAGTGCAGCAACGAAAGCGTTACTTCAGATTTGTGGTTGAGAAAGGAAGGACGGGGGCTGAATGCCTTAGTCAACACCGGTGCTGATTATTCAGTGATAAGTCACAACATGGTGAAGAGGCTAAACAAAATTGTGGCACAGTGGAGTTGATTGCAGATACGCATGGCACGCGGTCACATTATTACGCCCCTTGGCAGATGCACTGCAAGACTTGGAATACGGGGCTTTATTTACAGTTGCCGATTTTATTGTGCTACCAGAATGTTCAAGGGAATTTATTATAGGGATGAATTTTTTGCGACATATTGGCGCTTTTATTAACCTGCGTAGGTCCAGCGTGTCGTTTTCGACTGAACAAGCTATACCTGTGGGGGAGTCTGAGAAACAACACCTAACTGCTCTACGCGTTGTTCATGATGACGTAACTGGGCCACCACGCTGCAGTGTAATGCTGTTCGTAGAGATTGACGCATTGTACAACCGCGAAGACATAGCGGATACAAATGTAAGGCTGTTTTTGAACAAAGGTGTCTGCGTAGCTGAGGGTCTTGTTCACTTGATGATTGGCCGTGCAGATGTCCTACTCACAAATTTCTCCAATGAACTACAACACACCGCTCAAGGCACGGCTATTGCCCATTTACGCGACTTAAGTGTCGCGACCAATATATGCAGTTTAACGACGTCAAAAACTCGACCAGTGGCCTGCAAGATCGACTCATTCATGACCATCAACCAGAGCCTTCCTTGCAGTCAAAAGAAACAGATTTATGCCTCACTTAAAGAATTCTCTCATTGCTTCTCGACTGCCTCGGCGGTCCAGCGCACGTCAATCACGAATAACAAAATTAAAACGAAAGACGACACGAGGCCTATATGCCAGCACCCATATCGAGTGTCACAAAAAGAACGGGAAATTATCAAGTATCAAGGGGAGGAGATGCTTTCGGATGATGTCATCCAGCCATTGAAGAGTCTATGGGCGTCCCATGTAGTACTCGTTAAGAAGAAAAACAACACACTTGGATTTTGTGTCGACTACCAAAAACTGAGCGGTGTAACCTAACGAGACGTCTACCCCTTGCAACGTATCGACGATACACTACATCGGCTGCAATCCATAAAGTTTTTCTCCTCCTATGATTTAAAAAGTGGATATTGGCAATTAGCGGTCGGCGAGTGGGACCATGAAAATGGCATTCGTAATAACAGATGGCCTCTATGAATTCAAAGCGTTTCTATTCGGCCTCTGTGCCACGCCCGCGACGTATCAGCGAATGGTGGACACTGTCCTCGCGGGATTGAAGTAGCAGTCATGCCTAGTGTATTTGGATGACGTGGTGGTATTCTCTGCAACGTTTCACCATTATCTAGAGCGACTACGCACAGTATATGAAGCCATTCCGTCAGCAAACTTGACAATCAAACCCGAAAAGTGCCTCTTCAGCTTCGAAGAGCTGCCATTCCTTGGATATGTCGTTAGTTCTGACGGTGGGTGACCGGATCCCAAAAAGACAGCCGCTGCTCACAGGTTACCTACACACAGAGATAGAAACCCAGTGCGTCGATTTTGGGGTTTACGTTCCTACTATAGGTGATGCGTGGAAAACTTCTCAAATACTGTGGAACCTCTTACGAAACTAACAAAAGACGACATGCACTTCACATGGGAAAGCGAAAAACAAAAACATTTTGATGAATTAAAAAAAACGGCGACAGGGTTAACTAATACTTGCAAATTTGAATAAGACAGCCGTCACTTAAGTCCATACCTATGCCAGTAATGTCGGCCTTGGTACCATCCTGGTCCATTGGCAAAATGGTCAAGAGAAAGTGTTTGCCTATGCCAGCCGCAAACTCCAAAAATGCTAAGGCAAACTACTCTGCAACTGAAACAGAGTGCCTCGCAGTCACCTGGGCAATAAACAAGTTTCGACCCTACCTTCATGGTAGACCGTTCAGAGCTCTCAGTGACCTCCATGCTCTATGCTGGCCAGTCAACATCTGGACACATGGTTGTGTACCGAACATTCGCCAGGATTCACCTGAAGCACTATTGGCCTAAATTGCTCGCATAAATGCAGTGCTACGTGAAAATTTGTCGTCAATGTTGATGGCGCAAAACTCCACCCATAAAACAAGCCGGCCTTCTCCAGCCAATAGACCCCCCGGATGTCCCATTCCGACAAGTCGGCATGGACTTCCTAGGACCTTTCCCGACATCGTGCGCAGGCAACGAATGGATAGTCGTACCCACAAACAATCTGACCCGTTATGTTAAGACGAAGGGACGGAAAAAAACTTTATTTGAAAAAAATGAAAAAATAAACCCTGCAGGGTTACCGGCCAGGGCTCAGGCCACCCCGACGTTTTGTGTGGTGAGGAATAGACTTTACACTGCAGTGCGGGCCCACTGGATTGCTCACAGTTGGTCGTGCAGATCTGAGCTAGTCAGCGCACTTAGCCAACGATACTCGAGAAGATCCGGTTTTATAATGTCCTGTCGGTGTATTACTGTGACCTGTGTGCATTTCCATAAAATATGTGCCATATCTGCGTGTTCGTGCTTACAGAGGGTACAGCTTGTTTGTGAGTATTGTCTGGAATTAACTCTATTCAGGTGTACTTTATTTGAAAAAGCTCTGGTTTGAAATCTTCGCCAATCTGTTTTATGAGATCTGTCTAGATGTTTTAGTGGTGAAGGATATTCTTCTCGTTGTCGCTTATAGTGTGCAAATATGTCATAATACGTGACCAGTTTGTCTCTGTCGTCTTGTATCGCAAAATCATTATTGACATTCCTCCATCGTCCCCATCGCCTTCACTGAATCCGTCCCCCTTCTGTGGCCGGTGCGGGAGGCTGGGCCGTTGCTGTCCGAGCGGCGGTGGGTTAGTTCTCGCACGGTTCGGTGGGCGTTCTCGTAGAGGTTTTGAGGGATGGTCGTGTCTTCGATGTTTAATTGTCCCATGAGCGCCGGGATCCCCTTGATGTATTTGAGTACAATTTTGCCTTTCCGGAAGTGTTGTGCTCTGCGGTTCATGACTTTGGCTGCTTCAGTGGAGAATCATCCCTTTGTGAAATTCCTAATGGCCATCTTGGTATCACTGATTATTAATCTATCGTGCTTTCGACCATTGACTACGGCCAGTGCCATGGCCATTTCTGCTGCTGCCTCCGACTGTCTGGTCCCTACGGAGCATGGTCACGGTCTTCCTACTTGTGTCTATGACTGCCATTTCGAAGGAGTGGCCTTGCACAACCCTATAACTGATGTCATTATTTCAAGAATAGCGGGCGCCATATACAAACAGCACACCCTCCCGCGTGCCGTGGTTTTTAATGATCATTTTTGTGCGCATTTTGGTCTCTCAACGTTGTGTACAGGGTGCATAATTTTCGGGATGTTTTCCCTAATTATTGCGGACTTGACGTCCGGGTGAATCTGCGTCTTGGGACCTTTCATTCCGTGGTAATTATTGGAGATATTTTCCATAAGTTCTCTACCAGCCATGGTTCCGGACAATCCATCGAGTTGCTCTATACTCTGTGCTTCAGCAATCTCGTCCAGCATGTTAGGTACTCCGAGTTGTAGCAGCCTTTCTTCCTTTGTGTATCGGTAGACCCAGCGCAGCTCTGCACGCTTTTACAATCAGCGCGCCGACATTGTATTTCTCGGATTTGTTCTAGCAAACGAACGCCGCTACGTACGCGACGTGGCTGATCGCGAAGGCCTGGACGAGCCGCACAACGTTTCTTTCTTTAGTACCCCTTCATTTGCTGGATACTCTTTGTATTAGCTTAATGGCCACCATGACTTTCTTTTCCAGACGCGTTATAGTTCCCCATTGTTTCCCCTGGCTTCGATTCAGAGAACCAGGACTAATCTTCTGAACCAAAGGTATCGCCGTGCCATTTCTAGTGGTTATCCTGATTACTCTTTTGTGTAATTCGGCTACGTTTCTGCAATGTATGCCTAATCTTTTGGGGTGGTATTGTAGCAGTTGTGATTTGCCTGGTGATCACTCCAACCCGTTGCTCGCCAGATGACTCTCGACTGTGTCCACCGCCTCTTGAAGTCTATTCTTCATCTCCCCTTTACTGGTGTTTTGCCTGGTTCAAATCGTAATGTCGTCTGCATAAATTGTGTCATTAGTGCCTTCGATTCACTCTAATTTTTCTGATAATCCAATTGTGGCGAGGCTAAACAGCATCGGTGACACGACGGACCCTTGCGGTTTGCCAGCGCTGCCAATGTCCACTTGGATGCTCTCCTCCTCGTCCAGTATAACCGTGGCAGTACTTACCGTAAAATAATTTTTGATGTACTTTTACGTGCGCTCGTTTAGGCCGATTTGCGCAATTCGTTTTAGAATGGCTGCGTAGTCGACCATGTCGAAGGCCTTACTTAGATCCAGCCCCATTATTGCCCTCATGCCTTGTCCAATGGGGTCTACGACTTGCTCCTTTAGTTGTATCATGGCATCTCGTGTGGAGAGCCCTCTTCTGAAGCCGATCACGTTGCTGCGATATACGTTGTTAGACTCAAGGTAGCCGTTAATCCTGTTCAGGCAAACAAGCTTCATTACTTTAGCGACGCAAGAAGTCAGGGAGATAGGCCGCATGTTCTGTATTTCTAGGGGTTTATCCGGCTTAGGAATGAGGATCACGTCGGCTTTGTTAGATTCGTGGGGTTCCTTCCCGTTTCTCCAGCACTCGTTGAGGAAGTCTGTCAAACGACTCATTCCCTGGTCGTCAAGGTTCTGGAACATATTGTTGGACACTTTGTCGGGACCTGGAGCTGATTTGGTCTTGGTAGTCTGGAGTACTGCCCTGATTTCTCGCTGTGAAAGGTCTTTGTCAAGATCTTCAGCTGTTCGACTACCGGGAGCTTTCCGAGGTAGAGCTTGATGATTTCATAACCCATCTGATCGATGTTCTTTTTTTTTACCTCTGTCTTATCTTGCTCATTTCCGCTTTCACAGCAGTCTCGGTGGCCGACGGGTCCAGCGGGTGCTATTCGATTTTTCATGTCTTGCCTGTGTTTATGTTGCCATCAGTGGCTTCGCACACTTCGTCCCATTCCTCATGGCATAGCTATAGGTACAGTTTCTTTCGATGTGCTTGTTTAGTTCGGCGAGTGTTCTTCTTAGATTTCGATATTGTTTATGCCTATGCAGCCGTTTCTGAATAGATTTTTTGGCTTCGACAAGGTTTGTGATCCTGCTGTCTATGCACATCGAGAGACTTCCACCATACTCATCTTTCGCTTCTCGTCGATCCAGCTAGTCCGCCCACTCCATTTCGGTTGTGGCTTTTTGTACGTCTTGTAGAAGTTCCCTGCTCCATTCTTCCATATATTTGATAGGTCACTGTTTTTTCTTGTATCTGCTTTTGCGGAATTTGTCCCAGTCTACGCGCCCGATCGCTCGTTTGCAATTATTTGTAGGAAGATTGCCTAGGGCTATGCCGAGGATCCTGTGATCACTCCCCACGTCTTTAAAGATGTTTTCCCACGTGATTTTCCCGGCGTTCTAGCAGAAGGTGAAATCCGGCATAGTGTCCCTGTGGGGACCTACGCATATTCTGGTGTGCGAGGCGGGCTTATTCAGAATGACTAGGCTGGCTTTTTCGATCAAGTCAGCATGGTTTAGCCTTTCTTAGACGAGTGCTCATATTCCTACTGCGTTTGTGGAGCTTTAAAATCACCTCCGATTACAAGTAGTTTGTCACCAGCAGTGTTCATCGTTTTGTTAATTAGTTCTTCAAAATTATGTGTTAGGCCCTCTTAAGACAGGATGCTGTATACGTTTAGGACAAAAGTGCTGCTCTCCTTTTTGCTGCGTGGCACAACGTCTATAAGAATGTGGTTGATATCTGGGACTTGTTTCGTAATGTGTGAGATAGAAACAAGCCCCTTCTTCACTAATGTGATCACGACTATGTCTATCCCCTTTTCTTGTGTGCGTTGTTTGTGGGTGGCATACCCGGTTATTTCTGCGTGGTGAAACATGTTCTGCAAAATGATCACGTCAGGGTTTTTCTTTTTGTGGTGATTTTGGTAAAGTGCGCCATTGACGCTTTTTATTGGAGAAGCGGCAGAAGTTCCACTGCCAGGTGACGAGTTTTCTGATTTTGGTGCCCGCCATGTCTAAGAAATTCTCTTCTCTGGCTCTTCGAGCCGCTGTCGTGTGTAAGTGTCGATGCCTTACTCTCTGCCTCACTGTCGCTAAGTCGCACGACCAGCATCTCCAACATTTTCTCCATTTTGTCCGACAGTTTGTTTATCATATCCTTGAGAACGTATGTTTTTTTTCGTGCTAAAACGGGGCCCCTTGACCGCTTTTTCTGAGTCATTTTGCTCTTTGGTCTTCGTTAGGGGATTTTTCGCTTGGCACCCAGTTGCTGTGATTCCACTGCTACCATTTATACCTCCTGATCCTCCCCTTGCCCTGTGGTTTTGGTCGCTGGCCAGGAGACAACCGCGATGGCGGTCGACGGAGGCAACGTCTGTATCAGAATTTTAATGAGTATTTCATGAAGTGTTTGCTGTATTTCATCAATTTTTTTTAACTGATTCACTGTTTTGAATTTTTGCTTTTTCTAGCTCCCATCTGAGTAGCTCGTTTTCCGTTTTGTATTCCTCTACGCGCTTCTTTATGTCTTTGTAATTGTCCTTAGCATTACTGTTATTGCCAGACCTTGCCAAATCACGATCGGCCACTACGTCTGACCAGCCCACCTAGACTGGCGTCTTCTGTTTTCCTTGCTGCTTCTTTGTCGCTTCCGGCGTCCTTCCCCTCGAGGTGAATTTCGGCCCGCGCCTGGTCCTAGGTCCGCTTCCGGACCTTGACCCCGAGTTACATAGTCCCCAGGCTCCAAGCCTGGACTTAGATCTGGATCTGGGCCTTGATGTGGGCTCACGGGCTGGTTGTGTGTTGTGGCGTCTCCAGGTGTCCTGGTCCGGTGAGCCGGCTTGCCACTGTAGTTATTCCTCTTTTCTCTTCAAAGCAGCACCTTCGTTGCTTTATGAATATGGTGTCTTAAATTTAGCCTGCAAGTCCGGTCTGCCGTGGGGTGTGCGTCTCCGCAGAGCTTGCACTTTTGTGTGCATTCATGGTCTCTGGCGGGATTTTCGGCACCACACGCAGGGCACAACTTGTCTGCCAGTCTTGGGCACATAACGGGCCTGTGCCCAATCCTCCCACACTAATTACAAAAGTCTATTTGCTTACGGTAGGGGGAAACTTTCATCATGATGCTGTTGAAGTAAGCCCACATGGGGACCCTGTTGCCTTCGTACAGTAGTATCATGGTGGTCGTGCCCCTCAGTCTCTTGGCGTACGCCAGTGAAGGTTTCCTCGCATTCAGCAGTGCGTGCACAAGCTGATCATGTTTGTATTTCAAAGAAATGTTGTGGATTATCCCCTTGGCCCTGTGTTCCGGTGCCGAGACGTACGCGTTGTTCTCGTACTTCTTTCTGTTGATTTTTAAATCCTTGATTTTGACGAATTTCGTTGCTGTCTTCTCATGCGGTGTGCTGATTACCAGGATATTTTTGTAGGGTTGGGGCAGATTGTGAATATTTCATTGTTACTCACCACTGCTTTTTGGCGTATCACTTCGTCAAGGCTGGCTCTGCACGTGTGTCTAATGCTCAGCCCGTCTCTTGGTCTGACGATTATCTTGATGTCATCTGCAGGTAGTCTTGGCATCTTGCTTGCTTGTAAAATCTTCACCACTATGCTCTCCCCACCTCTGCGCATCAGGCTACTTGAGCTGGTATCTTTCTGTGCTGTCACGTACAAAAGGAAGCGCTCACACTGCCCTTCCTTTTTTACGTGACTTCGATCCAGCCCTCTACGTCGTCATCAGCGTCTCGTCTCGTCGGATCGCTATCGTCCACTCCGGAATCATTACTCGGAGTTTGCCTCACTTCTACCTCATCTACGTCCATTTAGGAGGTGCGTCCAATCGCTTGGCTTACAACGCGGCGCCGTTAATCACCCTTCCCGAAGCCGTCGTCGGCCTTGTCGGTGTAGTCTTTGCAGGACACAATTGTAGCTCCGGTGGTTTTTCACATCGAAAAGGCTTCAAAAACGTCTCTCACCAACGTTTTTGGTGTTGAAGCGTTCGAGCGGACACGCTCTATCCGGTGGTGGTCAATTGCCAGGTATTTTGCTTGACAAAACTGCGAAAAACATTAATAAAAGGCTGAGCCGACGTGAAGCGCGTCCGCAGCGTTGCGGTACCCGGCAGCTTATCATGTTGAGGCTGACTCTCTGTACAGTGCGACAGCTGCCAAAATCGCCAAGTTTTTCTGAACAACATAGTGCCCAGACATGGCGCGCCCATCATTGTAATTACGGATCGGGGCACCGCATATACAGCAGACCTAATGCAATGCCTGATGCGCATGACAAATACCGATCACAGAAGAACAACGCCGTATCACGCTCAGTCAAATGGCTTAACCGAACGCCTCAACACAACTCTGACCGACATGCTGCCAATGTATGTCGATGTTGAACATACACAGTGGGATCAAATGTTACCCTACATAATATTCGCATATAATACAGCCGTTCAAGAAACGACCCGTGTTGCCCCTTGCAAACCAGTATTCGGCCGAAGAGTGATCACCCCACTAGAGGCCATGTTACGACAACGGGACGAAAGCACCTGACTTAGATGAATTCTCGCAAAGAGTCGAATAAGCACGACAAACGGCAAGATACCGAATACACCACCAACAGCGCCTTGATTCTACTTGGCACAACAAGGGACGCAGTGATGCACTTTATCATTTCAGTGACAAAGTGTAGATATGGATCCTAGTGCGCCACCGTGTACTCCCTGAAAAGCTTCTTTGCCGATACTTCGGCCATTATGAAGTACTCCACCGTATCAGCGACGTCACTTATGAAGTCATCCGCTGGACACGAGAGCTGAAGACGCCGCAATCCCACAGAAGTGGCACACGTAATCCGCATGAAGCCCTATTATGACAGATTGTCTGAAAATGAGTGGGAGTGCGCATAAATCTTTTTACTGTTCAAGAATCGGGACGATGCGTCTGAGGAGTAGGATGATGCCGCGACAGGTTGGCTACGTTCAAGTAGCCCACGGGCAGTATCGTGGCACGAGCACCAGGCAAGACCCAGCTGGCAAGCGCCACGCGTTCGTGCACTCGGGCTACGAGGAAGAGAAAGACAGTTGGATCTGCGCAACTCAGCCACTCTAACTTCGACGACCACAGTCATTAAGACTAGTGGGCACAAGTTTGCCCTAATAAAGATGCTTGTTTTTTAGCCTGTCTGCCTCAGCATAGCGACAATATTGTCCAACAAACTAGTAAATAAAATTAAAAATAAAAATAAGACATATATTGCAATGCGAATGTCTTGGTGAATAAAAGGTGGTTTCAAGCTACAACGAGAGTGATGGCAAGGACAATGACAAAATGAGTTGTGTACGTCAGCCATGAAATATAGTCAAAGAAGCCTACCTTATACCCTTACGACCAATCACTTCCGATATTCATTGGACGTTTCGGTATGTTGGGTCCAGTATGTAGGGCAAACATACAAGGCAAGCTTCTCTCAAAAAAAGCAGACAAATAAAATGCTTCAACTTGCAGTAAGAAAAAAAGCCGCCCACATATTATTTTAGCGGGAAGTCGAGTAAATGCGTCCCAGAGTGGTGTGGGTAATGCGTTACCGTTGCGTAAATGGGTATGGTTATCGAATGCCTCATTGTTACTTCATCATTAAAATTCTTATTCATTGAATGAAGGAGAAGCATTACCTTTTACGAGTGATGGGACGCGGCTGTTGGGTTGTGCCTCACTACTGTTTGAAGGTACTGTTGCTTCCATCACATCTACTCGAGTGAAGCAAAGCATCAAGTCAAGCGAAAGGCAAGTAAAGACGCTGTTGACCGAATTATAAACGCCGCTTCATCACTTATATACACACAGCCCGCCTCCGAGGAAGAGAAGTAAGGGGAGATGTCTGCACCTCCACTGCTCATGCTTGGATTGCTGAACATTTAGTGGTGTCTTATTCCTTAGTGGCTCCTAGACCGACAGTTTTGCGTGTGTTTTCCTGGGCTCACACAAGACGCGAGCATGCGCAGTGAATGTCTGGATGGGGTTGCCTTGGTGCATCCACAACATCGTGCGACTCAAAAATGCTCCGCATTTTAAATATTCTAGCGAAATTTTACCCCGCTCATTTTAAATCACTCGAAAAAATTTATGGTGTTAAACTATTAACACACCTTGCAAAACTGTGCAGGAGGGTGTAATCTCGACAACGAACACACTGCACCCTCTTTTTAACATGCCTAATAATATGTGACTTACCATAGTTGTTGTTGGCCTCTGGCAGCCTCTGTTCAAGGTCCTGCAAATTGTGTTCTAGGAGCTTGACCTGCTCCGCTGAATCGCTGTAGCAATCACTGCCATTCTGAGGATACAAAAGCAGGCGTACTTGAAGTCAGTTTGTCAACAACGTTTTGAGAAAAAAGAACCTTTTCAAAGTCAACAAAATGCAAAGTTTAAAAAGCCTAATAAGTCTCTTTGAACACACGGACAGCACTGCTGACGTGTAGTCAACACTCCTTTGAACATGTGAGCCAACTATTAGTGTAGAGCATGCAGTAGGGAATTTCATATTTTGTGTCCAGACATCCAAATATTCGGCGACGGTGTTGATGTCTTTAATAGTGGGGCCTTTTTTTGTAATTCTTACACATAATGGAGTTTGCAAGCTTTCACAGTGCAAGGACATCCTCAATATGTGGGGTGTAAGAATCACCCGACAGCTGCGTGCGTTCAGCGAGTGTCTTCTTTGCTGCCTCAGCGCGAACTGTAAGAGCACGGAAAAGTTGACGAAGTTGCTGCACAAAAGTGTCCCAGCCGGGGAAGATCCGGGTGGTTGCTCCAAAACCAAGTTTTGGCTACAACAGACAAGTAAATTGAGATGCTATGCAACTTCTGTGGATTGTCCCACTTATTCAAATCACTGGTGAGGTTGCAGTTCTTGATCCAGTGTTCTACATCATCACCTCGGTGACCGAAATACACAGGTGGATCACGCAGGCGATTGTTCTTGGGTGAAGTGGGTGGCGTTGGCTGCAGTAAGACGGCGATGTTGGATGGGCCAGGGTTTTCTCGGGCCGCCGTGCCAGGGGGTTGTACGCGACGACCCGAGCGGACCACCAGCGAGAACGGGCGAGAGGACTTAGGGGAACGAAAAGCACCGTGCGACACTTGTGAGGAACCGGTTTATTCAGCCTGGCTCGAGCTAAATCACACTGGTGGTGATATTTACAGATGATGAAGATATAGAGGTGATGATGATATATACATAGAATGAGGAGTCATTTGCTCGTCGCACTCACAATATATATTTATATATATTGACGCGATTCTGTGCCAGTGGGGGCGACAACAAAGCATCGCGAGTGTCTTGGCCGAGGATAGAGATGAAGAAGGCATTGAAGTCCTTTTTGTGTGATCGATGAAGCGTAGTTGTTCACGGTGCTTTGTGTTCTCCTAGATCACGCGTCATCAAAATGGTCGAGTTGCTGGATAGTGTTCATGCCTGGCACCTTTTCGCGGACCCGAAATTCTAGCCCCGAATCGCTACCACGCGTCGACACACCAGTCCACCGTTTCAGTCGCAGTCTGATAGGCTGGCTCCCGAGCTCAATCCCCTGCGAGAAACTGCCAGAAATCGCTCGCCTCCTTCAGTGACCCTGGCCACTGCAGATATAGTACACACGAAACTACAGAATTCCATCAGTCCTGATAATTTTTATGTTGAGACTTAAGAAGACGCCCAAGACTGGCTGCACCAGTTCGAATGCTGTGCGAAGTACAACCAGTGAGCCACCCCAGAAGACAATCTTCCGAATGTGTACTTCTACCTGAAAGACAGCGCCCAGACGCTGTAGATCAATAGAGAAAAAATCTTGGTTATGTGAGATGAGTTCCGCAACCAGCTGGATTTGACCTTTACAAGTCTCGACAGAAAGGAAAATGCGCAACGTCTCTTCTCCTAAAAGCTCGAGTTCAAAAACCAAATGAGAGTGTTGCTGTGTTCACCGAGGACATGACCCGTCTTTTTGACAGGGCAGATCCCGAGATGCCGAAAGACAACAGGCTGCGGTAAGTAACGCGAGGCTCGAAGGAGCAACTGTTCGCTGGGCTTGTGAGAAATCCACCAACGATAGTAGCTGAGTTTACAAAAGGAGCCACAGCTATTGAACAAGCCCTACAGCAACAGTACTACCAGCAGAATCCGGTCTACTTTCGAGCAAGTAGTCCTGTTACGGCTGCTACGAGCCTCTCTGACAGCAACAGGCCTCTGCGGGAAGTCATCCGGAAGATTCTTAGGGGCGAGCTTCGGCAGCTTGGTTTAATTCCAGCAACCAAACCGACACCGGCATTGTCTTTTGTCGGTGATGTTGTTCATAATGAGGTCCGGCGGGCTCTCTCATCATCTGGCTATGGTGATGTGTTGTAGTGTGGTGTTTTGTGGCGCAAGGGCCATGTGATGGCCAGAGAGCGCCAGGTCATAAGACGAGGTGTGCAAGATGGATATGTTGGGTGGCTGTATAATGGCCTCAAAAGTCCTCTCTCAAAAAGGGCAAAACATAGAAGTAATAAAATAATGATAATGACAGGAATCGTATTGTAAAAATGGGTGACGAAATGTTCTGGTAATAAAAGCGTGTGTAAAGATATTTGGCACCAGCACAAGCGCCTCATCAGCGCCCTTGTGTCCAAGGGCCGCGAAGCAAGTGCTTTCAATGTAGCCACCGCAGCAGCAACCTCTCTTGAGAGGTCGCGCTACGCAATGCCTGGGTCTATTGCTTGGTAGAAGCGGACATCTGTTAAAGCTGCTAGCAACAATTTATGAGGAAAAGTGGTTCCCTATCGACGAACATTTCAGGGTGTAATGGTAAATGTTGTCGATAGGGTAATGGAAAGTGTTGTCTTCTTAGAATGCCTTACTGTTCACACTGAATTAAAATGTGAAGAACTGTTAGTGGTTCACCACATCTGTCACACAATGGTGGATCACCACCAGCAAAAGATGTGAGTGTGTCGTGTATGTGTGCTATCCTGGGTCTTGTTATTGGTACCTCTGTACGACGTGATTTCAATACTGGCGGGTAATGACCAAGGTGTGGCTAAAAATGTGCAGTTTGTTTTGTGTGTATTCATCCCACTTGCTCTGCCAGTAATTCCTGAGCTTTCGTTTGAGAGACGGTTTAAGGTCAATGGTCGAGATTGATATGGGTGTAGTGGCAGTGCTTTCGTGGATGAATTCAGCAAGCTGATCCGCCATCACGTTGCCTTAGATCTCTCGGTGCCCCGGCTCCCAGCACACTACGACATGTTGTTTGAGTGTGTAAAGTGTGCATAAAATAGAATAAAGAGAGATGAGGACAGAATTTTTTTGTTATTTGAGAGTTTGCAGAGCAGTTGCCACACTGTGGGAGTCCATATAAATACGGATTGTCGTAGTTGTAATGGTTTGATGTGTTCAGCGGCCAGAAGTACCACGTAAGCTTCCGCTGTGAAGATACTTTCGTCTGGATGTAGAGGGCCAGCATCCGAAAAGGATGGGCCTACAGCAGCGCAGGAAACAGAGGAGTTAGACTTAAAGGCATCTGTAAAGATCTCAGTACGTGTGTATTTGTGCGGAAGTTACAGGATGTATGTTTGGATATGGGAAATGGGCGCGTGTTTTCTAACTTCTAGGAAAGACACATCGCAGTCTATATTCTGCCACTGCCACGGCGGTGGGTATGCTACAGGAGCCTTTAAACTGTGTTCAAGTGACACACCAGCTTCCTCAGCTAGACCCCTCAGGCTAACTGAGTAGGGCTGCCTCATCGAAGGCCTGTTTTGAAACAAAATGGCGCTCTACAAATCATTATTAGTGGAGTATGAGGGGTGCTTCTTGTCTGATTTCACTTTATGAAAGTATACAAAAGACATGTAAGCTCTCTGCAGATTAAGCGATCACTTATTGGACTCAACGTAAAGGCTTTCCACAGGGCTGGTGCGAAAAGAACGCGTAGAAAGGCGGATGCCCAAATAATGCACGAGGTCCGGCATCTTCAAAGCACTTTGAGGGGCATGCTGATAAACAATGGCCCCATAGTTTAAGTGGCTGCGAATGAGGCTTCTATACAAATTTATGAGACATCGCCATACACTACCCCACGTAGTACGTGACAACAGACATGGCTTTCACACATTTTGTTTGTAAATACTTGTTTGCGGTATGAAGGTTAGCCTTTTGTCCAAGATTAGGCCTAAGAATTTATGCTCGGCAATAACATACAGACGTTGGCCATTCAATTGACTGTCAGGTTCGGAGTTCATGCCTCTCTTTCGGCAGAACAAGACACACGTGTTTTTTTGTGAGTTCAGTCGGAATCCATTTTCCTCTGCCCATTTGGAGACCTATTTTAAACCTAGCTGAACTTGCCGTTCAGACATTGCCACGTTGCATGAATAAAAGCCAAGCTGGACGTCATCAACATATGTACAATACAATATATTGCGGGGGATGGACAGATACAAGGAATTCATTTTCATAATAAAAAGCGTACAACAAAGTACAATGCCTTGCCGCACTCCAAATGTTTGAAAGAGAACTCTGCCTACACGCACACAGAATGCCCGATTGGACAAGTAACTCTCGATTATGGAAAGCATTCTACCACGCACACCAAGGTGAGATAAATCTTCTATTATGCCGATACGCCATGTTGTGTCGTAAGTTTTCTCGATATCGAAGAACACAGAGAGAATGTATTGTTTGTGGACGAGAGCGTCTCTGATCTCTGCCTCGTTACGCACCAGATGGTCGGTGGTGGATTAACCCTCTCTAAACCAACACTGGAATCGGCCGAGCAGATTGTGTGTTTCAAAGAAATGTAAATGTCGGCGGTTTATCATCTTTTAAAAAAGTTTACAAAGGCAGCTTGTACGTGCAATGAACCTATAACTCGAAACTGAGGAGGGGTCCTTGCCCTCTTTTAAAATGAGAAAAGCTATATGCTCTTTACAGGAAATAGGGATAGCGCCAAAAAATCGGACAACATATTACAAGCAAAGTTGGGTTTCTGTGTTTCGATTGGTAGGTTTTTCAACATTTCGTACGCCACATGATCAGAACCTGGCGTGGAAGGGCTGCAGGAGTTTAGTGATGTTTGGAGCTCAGCTAAGCCGAAAGCTTGGTTGTATGCTTCGTGCTTTGTACATTTATGTTCTAGTTTCTGCTTTTACATTCTTGTTTTGTATCTTTGGTAGGCTTTACTATAGTGTTACGAGCTGCACACTTGATCGAAGTGCGCCGAGGAAGTTTGCTTGATCTTCCATACTGTTACCTTGTGTGTTACGGGAGGGAGTAAATGTACTTCTCTTACTGCTATTCTTTTAACCATGTTCCAGACTTCAGCCTCCCGTGTATATGTATTAATGCGTGATATAAATTTGTGCCCACTTTCCCTGCTGGCCTATCGGCGCATCCTCCTGCCTTGAGAATTTATGTTTTTAAAACTTGTAAGATTTTCCGCTGTCGTCGAGTCTCGAAGCAGCTTCCGTGCTTTATTTTGCTTTCTACGTACATTCCGACAATCCCTGTTCTATCAAAGAACGTGTCACCTAGTGGACTGTCCAGTTTGTGGGATACATTTTGTTGTAGCATCAATAAAAATTTCTGTCAAAAAGTCTACGGGTGCATCTGTACCTAAAGGAGTTATGTCCGACCAACTTAGGCGACTAGCTTCTCTGAACTTTTTTCTGTCCACCTTGTCTGTCTGCCATCTGGGAACATGTGGAGGACCTTTGTCTAGATGTGTACTTAAAATGATTGGTTATGGGTCACTTCCAAAAGGAATCCTGATCACTTTCCATTGAAGCAGGGGTACAAGCGATGGGGACACAATGCTAGGGTCTATACATGAGTAGGTTTTGTTGGCAAGCCTAAAGTATGCTGGCTATTTCTTACTCAACAGTTACGCATACAAAGAAAAGTGGAAGTATTCGATTAGGCGACCTCGTGCATTGCAGCGAGAGTCGCCCCATAGACCATTATGTGCTTTCAAGTCCCCAAGGACCACATGAGATTACGGTAGTGCATCTATCAGTGACTGCAATTCGCGTTTTTCAAGACGGTACTGTGGAAGTATGTAAAGAGAGCAGATGGCGACAAGTTTGTTCAAAAAACTGCTCAAACAGCCATTGCCTCAAGGGATGTTTGTAGTGGTAGATGTGTGCATGCTACGCTCTCATCAACTATAATGGCCACACCACCAGATGACGCTACAGCGTCATTGTTGTCTTTTGTGAATATTGTCGCGCGCTAAAAGCTTGAAGAAATGTACAAGGAGACCTGACTGTCAAAATCTGAGACACGAAGAAGAACGTCTCCACTGGAATGGGTTGCTCGTCTTCGTCTTCTTTATTCACTGGCACAGAACTGGCTCACTGTTCACTGGCACAGAATATCAGGTGGCATTACTTCTTCTCCCAAGAGAGCATCGACCCGATCCTCAAAAAAAAAAGTGTGTACAACAGTGGGTCAAAGTAGGCAACAAAAAGAAAGACTAAACAAAGTACCGCAAGAAAGAAAATGCGTCCTAGGCCCGGCAATTGAAAATATACGACATTCACTGTTCACATGAAGAGTTCACTGGCACACGCAGAAAATACTCATCACCGCGTAAAGTATGGTTTTAGGCGGACGACGTGTACAGACTCTGTGCGTGGTAACGTCCACTCCGATGATGGTGAGCCTCCATCTAGAACCACTTCGTACTGCACGTCGCTCACACATCTGAGTACTTTGTAAGTTACAGAGTACTTCTCTAAGAGTTACTCACTGAGACCTCGCCGTCTGATGAGTTTTCAAACCCATACTTGGTCACCAGGTTCATAATTACTTCTTGATGGTGGATGTTGTACCACCGTGCTACTGCGAACTGTTGAGTTCTGATGTGCACACAGGCCAGTCGACGTGCTTCCTCAGTGCGCTAAATGCACTCATTGATGTCGGGTGATATTTGGTCGAGCTTGTCGACGTCCTAATACGGAATCATGCCGTCTAGCACAGTTCTGACATCTCGACCATAAA
Organism: Rhipicephalus microplus; assembly: GCF_013339725.1. Lineage (NCBI taxonomy): Eukaryota > Metazoa > Arthropoda > Arachnida > Ixodida > Ixodidae > Rhipicephalus > Rhipicephalus microplus. The sequence goes on from NC_051169.1 coordinate 141,078,154, forward strand.
CGAGCCGAAACGGCGTGAAGCATGTAGTTTCCTGCGTTGCAGTGTTGTACGCAAATGTTACGTACAGCAGGATGTCGTCCCACGCTTTGTACTGCACATGCACATACATACAGGTCATGTCGACTGGCCTTTTGTTTAGCCTTTCTGGTAATCCATTACTCTGAGGGTGTTATGCAGTGGTATTTCGATGGGTTGTGTAATTCAACCTGAAGATATCATCCAAGAGCTTTGCTGTGAATCATGTCCCTCTATCAGTGATGGCATGTGACAAGGTGCAATGCCGTGCCACAATTTGATGCATAAAAACTGGCAACTTCAGATGCGATCACTCGTTGCAGTGCCTTCGTCTCAGCGTAACACGTCAAGAAATCGGTTGTGACAATAACCCATTTGTTGCCAGAAGAAGGCAAAGGAAGCGGGCCTAGCAGGTTTATTTCCACCTGATCAAACAGTGTACGTGTTGTATCAATCGGCTGTATATGGCCTGCAGGCTTTAAGAGTGGTGTCTTGCGACGCTGGCATTCATGGCATCCCTTCACGTAGCGTTTGACAGACATTTTCGGCCAGTAATAGAGTTGTCGCACCTGATCCATAGTTCTCTAATAGCCCAGACAGCCGGATGTGGTCTCGTCGTGGCAAGCTAATGAGACAGAATCGCGGAGTGCTTCAGGCACGACGAGAAGACGAGATCTGTCACCAGCATCGGTGTCCCTATTGTATAAGATGCTATTTCTTAGGCAAAGTGATGGCAACGTTCGCGACATCGGACGACGAATGGGCGCAATGCCACCTTCTGAGTGATCAATAATCAGTCTTAGATCGCCGTAATTTCGTTGATTAGACATCAGATCCGGCCCACTGAGAGTTGCCATGAAGGCGCCGTCCTCTTCTGCGCTTGTATTGGTGGATTGAAGAGGTGCTCGTGATGGCGTGTCGGCATCTTCGTGCTTTTTGCCTGACTTGTACACGATGGTGACATCTAATTCCTGTAGACACAGACTCCATCGTGCTAATCGTCCTAAAGGGTCTCGTAGATTTGTCAACCAGCACGCAGCATGATGATCAGTCACCACTTTGAATGGTCTTCCATAGAGATATGGCCTAAACTTTCTAATTGCCCAAATGACCGCGAGACATTCTTTCTCCGATGTGGAATAGTTAAATTCTGCGCGAGACAATGTGTGACTTGCGTAGGCTATTACCCGCTCAATGCCGTCTTGTTTTTGTATTAAATTGCTTCAAGACCAATATTGCTGGCATCAGTGCGTACTTCCGTGTCAGCATCTTCATCGAAGTGGCCGAGCACGGAAGGGTGCTGAGTTCCGCAAAAGCAGTCTGCTGTTCGACAGACCAGACAAGTGGTGTAGCATAACGCTTGAGGTGTAATAGTGGCTCCACAATGTTGGAGAAATTTTCAATAACGCTCCGCCAATACGCGCACAGACCCAGAAATTGTCGAAGACTTTTCTTGTCAGTAGGAGCTAAAGAAGCGGCGACGGCAGCAGTTCTGTGAGGATCAGGCCGAACACCAACGGCACTCAAGAACGTGACCAAGAAACTTCAATTCGTCAAAGACGAAATGACATTTCTCAGGCTTGAGTGTGAGATCGGCCGATCTAATGGCTTCGAGCGCATTCCGAAGCTGAAGAAGATGCTCGTAAAACGTTTTTGCAAACACGACATCATCGAGGTAGACGATACAGCTTTCACAGTTGAGGTCTGCCAGGACGGTGTCCATAATTCGCCGGAATGTGGCTGGAGGTAAACAGAGACCGAAAGGGAGCAATTTTAATTCATAAAGGCCATCCGGAGTTACAAAAGCAGTCTTTCCCGCTTAGATTCATCGACATCCATTGGCCAATAACCACTCTTCAAGTTGACGGACGAAAAATACTTCGCGTGCCGCAGCCCTTCAAGAGAGTAATCGACTCTGGGCAACGGGTACACGTCTTTCTTTGTGACATTGTTCAACTTCCTGTAGTCGACACAAAAGCGATGCGTGCAATCTTTTTTTTTCACAAGAACGACTGGTGATGACCAAGCGCTGCTTGAAGGCTGTATCACGCCAACCTGCAGCATTTCATTAACCTGCGCTTGAATCGCGTGCCGTTTGGTTGGCGAAACATGATAAGGCTGCTGCTGTATAGGGTACGCGTCGTCGTAAGTTGTAATACGGTGTTTATTTATTGGTGTTTGACGTATTTTTGAAGAACGTGCAAAGCATGTGTGACATTCTAGCAACAGCTCACTCAAACGCTGCTTGTTCGCTACAGAAAACGTTGGATTGATATCGATGCTGCGAAAAGGTGCTTCAGCAGTGCCGATGGCCTCTGAAGCGAAAAAAAAAAACTGACGACTGAGTTGGCGTAGACGATGACAGTTCCAAGAAAGAGGTGCCGGTGCTCATAGCTGAAGTATGTGAAAAAAACATCGCAGTGATCATCCCAAAGGTCAACAACGCTTCTCGCTATGCGGACGCCCTGAGACGGCAGATGCGAGCAATTGTTTTTCACGACTGCTTCACCGTGCATCACTCCGTTTTAAGCCACCTGATGCACAACAGTTGCACGGGGTGGTAGCGTCACAGCGTCGTCGATGACGCGAAGAGACACTCGGGAGTGGCTTGGGTTCACGTAAGCTGTTCTGGCGTTTGTGGTCGTGAAATTGACTACACGTCGTGGAAAGTCAATTATAGCACCATGCCCCCTGAGAAAATCCATGCCAATAGTCAGGTCTCGAGAACACCGCCGGAGATGCTCAAACTGGCAACAAATGTGCAACCACGGACTTGCAATCTTACCGTGCACATACCGAGTGGCACGACGACATGCCCGCCAGCGGTACGAATTGGCATTCGGTTCCAAGGCGTCGTTACTTTCTTCAGAAGAGTGGCCAGTTTTTCGCTAAATATGGAATAGTCTGCACTAGTGTCCACTAGAGCGCTGACTTCGCGACCATCTAGCAGAACAGGAATATCTAAGAAAACTCTTTCGCAATCAGCCGGTGATGTCGTTGTCGATGTATTGTTGGCATCTTCAGTCCGCGTTGAAAGGGGACCTTGAACATGACTAGTCTGAGCGGCCTTGCTCCCGAAAGGCGCAGTGGCTGATTTTCCAGACGCGAGCTAGGTGACCGGTCCTGCACCAAGCCCGAATAGTTGATTCGGCGAGAACCGCCGCGGTGATGGTGAACGGGACTGCTGCAGAGATGTCGATCCGCGCTGCTGGGCAACGTAGTCCGCAATTTCCGGAGGCCGCTAGCCGAACCCAGGAGATGGAGCATTGGCCGAAAAACCACGAAATGCCTGCTGTCGATAAGTGCACTGTCGGTAGATGTGCCCAGGTTCACCAGAGTGATAGAAAAGAGGACGTCGATTGGGGGCGCGCCACACGTCAAATTTTTGCGGAATTGGTCGGGGGTCGCTGAGTCATGGGCCTGCTCGGTCGGCCTGAAGCATGGCTGGGGCCGTCGTATGAAGCGGAGTGAAATGTGGTTCAGGTTGGCGCAGAGTTTGGTCTGTGGGAAGCATGGTAGGTGCCGCGATGCGAAGTAGAGCCAAAGGTGGTGCTGGCTGGAGCAGAGTTTGCGCATATGACATGCAAGAGAAGTCATTTAGGGGCCGCGGCTCTGTCTGACAAGAGGGTTCTCGTAGTGCCCGCTGAACTTCATCTCGGACGATGCTGGACAAAAAAGTGACAGTGGGCGCCGAGGGTACTGATAACTTCTGCAGTTCTTCACGGATACACAGCGTGTGAGCTCTCAAAGGAAGTGGACGAGGCCCCCAAGACCGCCAATGTAGTCCGTAGCAGAGCAAAGTTGACTTGTCACTCGTGCGTCTGGGTTAGTTGCCGAAGCGTGCTTTCAATTAGGACGGCTTCAGCAAGAAACTCTGACGTAGTTTTGGGTGGGCTGCGTACAAGACTGAGAAATAACTGCTCCTTCACTCCATGCATCAGGTATCACACGTCTTCTCTTTCGGCATGGGAGGGTCGGCTCGTCAAAAGAGACGCGTCATGTCCTCAACATACATTGCAACGCCTTCATTTGGGATACGGCACTGGAGTTCACGTTCAGCTCATTCTCGGCGATCGCGACCCATGACGTGAACATACCTGCCTTGTTTTCGTACAAAACACGCGCCCCATCATTCAAACTGAAGTAGACGTGTCAGAGCTTGCCTGTGTCATGCCAAATGTTTGAGCGGCAATGAAGTCTTAGTGGACTAGCCAATCCTCAACATCTTCATGAACAGCACCAGGAAAGGGTTTCGGCGTTCGTGGTTTGAACAGCGTATAGTGCGTTGGCAATGCGCCTTCCATACTGGCTGGGTTGGAGCCGCTTGGGACGGCGCTGCCTGGGATAGTTGGGGCCGTCATCCTCTCTGAGAGAAGTCCGAACTCGGCGCCCAGTCCACAGATCCTTCGGCTAGCACAGTGAACAGGCGTAACCACTGGTACGGGGCTGGAGCTTCTTGAGCTGGAAGGGGTTCTCTGCATAAGATACCCCACACCTCCACCAGTTGTCTCGCGCAAAGAGCTCGAAGAAACAAGGAGACGCGACTGTCAAATCCTCAGACTCGAAGAAAAACGTCTCCGCGGGCACGGGTTGCTCGTCTTCGTCGTTCACTGGCACAAAACTGGCTCATTGTCCACTGTCGCAGAACACCAGGTGACAATATTACATATTGACGTAGAACATTGGTGTTCCTAAACTTTAAGTGCGTCTCCTGTACACAAAACACTTTCAGGTATTACTTGTGTAAGAGTTCCTGGATATCGTCGAGGTTCCTAAACAATCCTCTGACGTTCTATTGTAATATTTGTGTATCCAATATGAGTGTAAATGCGTGCTGTGTGTACCAAATAAATATTGCGTTAAGTATTGCGTTAAGTCAGGAGCCCTTGACAGGCCTCGTGATGATGGAGTTTTGCTTTCTGGCGTACTCTAAAGCCATGCCTATGCTGCGGCTTTGAAGACACTGTTAGACTTGCTGTTGTGTCCATCACCTCGGAAGAGGTGCTGGATGCCCGCTCGCGGTGTATGGGACCAGGGATCAGCGCGACAGCAGGTGCGTGCGTCAGGCAGCTAATGCTGCTCCGTTTATTTAGTCCGTCACATTTAAAATACACCCTGGGCAACGCCCCTTTGATCAACACGCGATAGCATCAAGATCGGGCGAAGCCCCTTGAGCTTATCGTGCGTAGCGCACGAGTGAGGCGCGATACGATACACGCGGCATGGAAGTCTTAAGGCTATCTGTCGAGACAGAAGGCCCTGGGGTTTCAGGTCTGGAGGCCTGCAAGCCTTTTGGTGGCGGAAGAGCCTGTGCTACTTCTGCTGTGGGAGAGAAGGGTGCTGCCACTCGTCCACTTTGTGTGGTGCTTGCGGGAGCCACGAACTTTGGTGGCACTGTCCCCTTTCGTTCCACCTCCACGAACGAAGAACCCTGCATTATTAGACGGTTTCCTGCCTTCCTAAACGAGATGTTTTCACTTACTTTCAGTGTAAGCACTTCTTTTTAATGTTTGCATGTGGGGCATGTGTGAGGCTAAGTGGGGTGTTCACATCGCAGTTCGCACAGTGAGTAGTGACTTCTTCAAACCTCTGTGTAGCGTGTTCGTGCTAACTACACTTTGCACAAGTTTGACGACCGCGGCCGCTCTGAGAACCGTGGCTGAATCGCTAGCACTTGAAACAACGTTGGGAGTTGGGGATGTAGGGGTCGCACCTTTAACTTCAAGTAGCTTGTTTCGATATATTCTTGAAGTCTGCTTGTGCAAAATGTAAGAATGAGATGCTTTATCGGGCTTTCTTTGTTGTCACGCTTATCTTATTTTCTGTACATGCGTTACATGCTGTTCATTCCAGCACTCCAGGAGCCTAATCTCTGTCAGATTAATTAGGTCTTGATCAGACACTACGCCTCGGCAACTGTCGGCAACTGTTCAGGGAACGGTGTGGTGTGAGAGATACAGGTGTGGTTCCAAAAGATGTGAGTTTTGTCAGGTTTCCATACTGGGTCTTGGTTTGGACTTCGTGAAGAAGGTCCCCAGAAGCCATACATGTAGCCTAATACCCTAGACCAAGGGTACTAGTGAGACATTTGGAAACGACAAACGAAGAGATGGTTCTTGCGCTCTTTTTTTTTGTGTTTCACAGTGCATCACAAAGGAGTGCGGGAAAATTTCTTTTGGCTTTATGAATAAATTAAGTGGGTGCACCCCTTTTTAGGAAGAGGGTGATTAGTTTAGAAAAAAAGAGGCCATAAACTATAATTCGGCAGCCATGCCAGTCAGCCACCATCGAGCCCAACATGGGGACGCGGCCGCACAATTATACAGGCATGCCACCGTCAGCTGTACAAAACCACTATAACCCAATAATATGTAACCAAGAGATGGCACATACACAAGGTTAACCCTTGCCGCCTGGAAGATGGAAGTAAACAGAAGTGAGGAGATGACAAGAAAGATTAGAAGAAAGAAAGGACGAAGATCAGGAGGGAGAGAGAAAGACAGTAAAAGGCCACTGTCGATTTCCCCTAGGTGGGTCAGCTCAGGGATGTTGTCTACGTGAAGCCTAGGCCAAAAGTGTATGTTGCCTCTGCCTGGGAGCCTTAAAGGTCCAATCACCCGGCGTCGGCTCAACGCCAAGGATCCCCTTTTCCCCGCACACGGCAAAGCCACGCACGGCTAGGCGTGGGAAAGAGTAGAACTCCCCTCCCCTTATCTCGGGTCTGTGGTGTCGCTACACACCGAAAGCTTCCTCACGCAGACGCCCTGTGGGGCTATTGCGATGTGCGACGACATCTTATGCTGATGCAGTGCGATGACCCGTCATTGCGCCTTCGGCATAGTGGAATGTGATAACTGGACCACTACCAACCCTGCAACGCAGCCGCTCTCAGCACCGACGACTTTCCCAATCTCACCCATTTCGCCGAGAAAACGAATGCCGTATAGTCAACATGTGGACCCCATAAGGCGGTCGAGCAGTGAGTCCCCACTTACCTACCAGCGTCAAAGAACCAATTTGTGGTGTACCGCTGACCGTCAATCTGCATGCTTCCATTGTGGTAAAGCTTGGCACGTCTACAGAGTTTGTCGTTATCGCGACGCTCAGTACTCAAGATTTCCTCGCTACCCTGATTATGCTGCATACACGATCGACACACGTGCAACGACGCTCCTGTGGACACACCACCGCAAAATCCAGTAATGCCCAGATGCCGTTCTCCATCTTCTGCGTGGCCCAGTTCACCTGATCGTCACAGTTTTGCCGACGCCACTAGGGGTTGGTCCCCTAGCTTGCGACGTGGAAATTATACGCAGTGACCTCAGGCGGTGGGGTTGCCATCAATCGAAATTCCTAACAGCTCCCGTTGCAGACAATTGATAGCTCGAAGCCACCTACGCCGAAGAAGACAACAGCAACAGAGGGCACTGCACATGGCCTGCAGGCAACATGTCTAAGTCGGCATTGCTATTTATGCAGGCATTTTCGTGGATTATGGGAGCGACAACTACGAGCGGCATATTCTGGCTACCTTCCCACGAGTCTCATGAGGTAACTGTAAGTAATAAGTGTGTGGATCAACCATCATCGGTGTCAACTAGTGACACAAATTGGCTGCCATTCGACGGAACTCAGCAGGACTCCGAGAGCAGAACCTGGACGGCTCGTGTATAATCAGTGACGTCATCAACACCTCGGCTAGGAAAGGAGAAGCACAACCAAGGAACCCTCAGAGGGCGTGGCACAAGCCTGCAGGCAACATGTCAAAGTCGGCATTGTTCTTTATGCAGGTTCGTTACCTCTCTAATGCAGCATGTTGTAGTGAAAATTAATTTTTATTAGTATTGCCATGCCCTACATTGTATTGCTTGTGTAATTCATTGCTGGTCTGTGGTGTTGATGCTTTTAAAATCTAGTGATGTTGATGAAATCTAGGGGCCAAGGACTGCTGAGATGTTGGAGCAAATCTTAGAGGAACAGGTAGCATATCCGAAACAAAGATAGGTGCTAAGAGCAAAGAACTATGCGATTTAAATTCTGAAACTGAAAAGTTGACAGACAATTTTAAAGTTATTGAAATGAAAGAAATGAGTGAGCGAATTAGCAGTCTGAAAACTATAGTTAGGCAGCAAGAACAGAAGTTAATTGATTACAAAAACAGGAGTAGACGTAATAATCTACTCGCATTCGGCCTTCCGGAAGACTCTCATGAAACCGAGTCAGACCTGACAGAAACTGTTGTTCATAAACTTTTTGACGCAAACTTAGGTATTAAAGTAAAATCAGTTGACCGAATTCATCGGCTCGGCAAGCAAAAACCATATAACTCAAGACCCGTCATCATTAATTTTTACGATCACCGCGAAAAAGAGTGTGCTAACAACTGCGAAAAATTGAAAGGGACTACTATTAGCGTCAGCAATGATTACACAAAAGAAACTGTCTGCGCTAGGAAAAAGCTATGGCAAAGCTGCGAAACCGAAAGGGAAAGGGAGCTAAAGAGAAGTTGATTCATGACAAGCTTAAAGTGAACCGCGAGCTTCACCAGTGGGATCAGTCACGAAATATTCGTAGTCAATGCAAGCAACAAAAAGATAAAAGGGAACGTAACCACAGCTTTGCAACTTGCGCTCATAGCAGCTCGAATGTGCCAAAACTGACAGATGGCATAAAATCATCTGAGACGGCGCGTTCATAGCTGAGAATTCTTTCACTGAATGCGCGAAGCAATGTAAATAAAGTAACAGATTTAGAAATGTTATTGATTACACACATTCGCCACGTTGTTGTCTTAACGAAAACATTGTTGAATATTGCTATAATGGATAACTGCATCCTACCGCCAGGATACCAGATTTTCTGGTGGGACAGAGACACCCGAGGTGGCGGTGTGGCGGTGATAATTAAAAACAACGTAGCGGCAACAACAGTACATCGGCAGTTGCCTGAAACAGTTTGATGCAAGGTGAATTACGCTAATTATACGCATCTCATCTCTACAGACCACTCGGAAGTCCCCCCGAGTTTTTAGAAGAAATAAATATGTTTTTGTGTGATCATGTAAATGAAAACACAAGGCTGATAATGGCTGGTGACTTTATTTAGCGCAAATAAATTGGGTAAGCTTTCCAACAGGTCATGCGGAAACCCATAGTGCTGATAGGTTATTAGTGCTGATGTTTTCTCATAACCTCACACTAATCGTAAAAGATTGTACACGAGTTACCCCTACGTCACAGTCATTGTTAGACTTGGTTTTCATATCAAGTAGAGTGACTGATTATGCCGTATCAGTTGAAGACGGCATATCATACCACAGAATGGTTGCGGTTGACGTATTTTTTGATACTGGCTTTCGAGCAAAGCGTCCTGGGTATGCACGTATTAAAAATTACGATCGTGCTGATAATACGACAATCCTGAACATTTATAAATGTCGCTTGGCGAATGTCAAAATGCATCAAAACTTGAGTCCGTTGAACAGCTCTAAAGGTTTTAAGGAAATTGCAGGTTACTGTTCAGACAACTTCATACCCATTCGCATTAAAAAGACAAAACAAGAAAATCCTTGGATAAGTAGGAAAATAAGTGAAATGAAGCGTAAGCTAAAAAGACTGCGCAGAACTCATAGGGCCTCGACAGAAATATCTTGTGCTAAGAAAAACTTGAAAGCAGAGATAGTGCAATCCAAGGAACATTTCAATAACACACTCACTAACTTTCTAAAGAACTTACCACGTAAGTTTTGGCTGTTTTTTAAGGAAGCGAGTGACGGAATTGATCTTATTGTAGATGTAAAAGAAGTCTTCACAGAAAAGTCAGATATAGCTGACTCAATTATTTTTTCAGTCGGTTTTCTGTGAGGATCAGGGTGACAACGAGAAAATCGAATCGGGTACTACAGTGACACTTCAAGGAGATGATATAAATATTAACCGAGAAGGCATATTCAATCAACTACTTCTTTTAAATACCAAAACGTTATGTGAACCTGACAGTATATCGAATCAATTTTGCAACGATTTGCGGTGTGGCTGTCGAACTACCTAGGCATTATTATGGAGAAATCTTTAAAATGCCACTCGTTACCTTAAGATTGGCGTAGAGCAATTGTTGTCCCAATTTTCAAAGGTGGTGATAGAACAACATCGAACAATTATAGGCCTGTCTCACTCACGTCAGTATGTTGCAAAATATTACAACATATAGTGGCAAAAAGTATTCGGCAATTTTTAGAATAAAATGAATTATTATGCCCCTTTTAGCATGAATTTCGCAGTGGCCTTTTAACAGTCACACAACTGATTGAAAGTGTACAAGACTTGTTTATCGCTGTAGATGCTTGTATGCAAATTGATGTTTTATGTATCAATTTTTCAAAGGCGTTCGACAGAGTTTCACACCGTACGCTGCTATTCAAGCTTCGCAATGTCGGTATTAATGAGAATGTTCTCAGTTGGATCAGAGCTTATCTAGGCAATCGACAACAAGCAGTAAGAGTGGGAGATGCTATGCGAAATCGGGAGGTGTATTCGGGAGTGCCTCAAGGATCTGTATTGGGGCCCCTACTCTTACTTTTATATATAGATGATATTTCATCAGTTGTCCAACCACCAGTAAAAGTTAAGCTATTTGCAGATGACTGCCTATTCTATTGTCCATTATCATGCAGAGAAGATCAAGTGAATATCAATGAGCGCTTACAAACCCTAAACTGATGGGGTTCTAAATAGGGTTTGGAAATTAACATTAAATCCACTTACAGACACATTACCAAAAGGAAGGAAGTGCTTTCATTTGCATATAACATTGGTGATAATATGCGGGTGAAAGTCTGTAATTTTAAATACTTGGGTGTAACTACAACAGATAAGTTGAGCTGGCGACCTCATGTCGATAACATCTGTCTCTCAGCAAGTTAAAAATTGTGCTTCCTACGAAGGAAGTTAGGCCGAGCCAGAAAAGATGTCGAGCTGCTTACCTACAAAAAGTATGTCCGTCCGGGATTGGAATACGTTTGCACTGTGTGGAGCCCACACTAAAAGGTCTTAAAAAATAAATAATTATGGATTCAGAGAATGTCAGCTCGCTTTATCTGCTCCAAATATCGAAGAAGCGATTCTGTTACGGAAATGTTAAAAGTCTGTAAATTAGAATCGCTAGAATTAAGAAGGCGGAAACAGAGGTTGAAACTTCTTTTTTCAGATCTTGCATGCCGGGGTGAAAATAAACAGGGATGATTATTTGAACCATTCTTACAAAAGGTTTCCAAGAACAGCATGCACACATTCATAGAACCAATACATGCTTAAACAGATATCTTCTGATTTTCCTTCTTTCCCGATGCTATTATTATGTGGAATGAATTACCAAATGATATGGTGCAAAAAAGAAGTTTGAGTGATTTGGAGGTTGCTCTTTATAGGCAATTCTTCTTGAACATGTATAGTTATCAGTGTCAATGTATGTGTTTTTTTACAAATGTTTCATCATTCATAGATATTATGTTGTAAATGTAGCGAGTGATAAGCATGTAACTGTGTTTCTCATATAACTTTGCCTCATGTTACAAAGTTCATCTTACATTTTCTTTTGAATATTTTGTTTGGTGCAGCTCAATCCTTCACCCTCCCTATAACGACCCTTAAGTTAGGGTTAACAGTATGACAAATAAATAAATAAAAAAAACTACTGATCTGACGAATGAGACAACTGCCGACGTAACCAACGTTACGAGCGATGGCCTCGTCATTCACATTGACGGCCACCAAGTGACGACTTTTGTGTACACTGGCTTCCACTTTCCTATAATAAGCCTACAGCTAGCCAAACGTCTAGGAAGGTGAAGATGCCATGACATATACCCAAAATATAACTGCAGAAAGTAAGTTGATGACACCGGTTGGAAAGTGCACGGCCCGACTCTTCATCACTGGTTCCACCTTTGTCGCCACCCTCGTCTTTCTTCACGAGTGCTGTAAAGAACTCATATTGGAAATGGATTTCTGACACGAATACAGGGATGTGATTGACATCCGCGACAGAAGTGTAACGTTCGCTATAAGCTCGGACACTGCTACTGATGAGAAACGCCAGCCACGTGGCTTCCATATTGCCAATGACGATGTCATACTGCCGCCACACAGTTGCTCTCTCGTATCCGTGCACTGCGACATCTTGCAAAACGGTACAGGCACCGCTGCCATTGCTGAAATTCAGGCCAGAACTTAAGGGTACGCAGAAGCAGCTGCCCGCCATAATATAGCAATAGAAGCAACATTTTCCCTATCAATTGCGGACAAGATCGAGAAGGCTGTGGATAAGGCTAGACAACGCCTTGCTGCCCCCCTGTGTGACTCGCTGTAGCATATTATAAATAACCAAATCGCACAACTCTATGGAGCACAGATAGATATAAGTACGTCTGTAGAAAATGCTGAGTCTGCACACCCGACAAGTGAGGCAGAATCTGAGATAACTCCACCGGATGCACAGTCTGCAGAGCCCTCTGGAGAAGGCGTTCAGAGGCAAAGCAAGGGTGCGCAGAAATCTTCTCAGGACACACAAGATATGGACATGAATCTCAAGTGCCTAAGGCGTTCGGGATCCCCTGTATCGAAAAAACCTGGCTCACCGAACCATGTAAAAAGCAAAAAATACCAGGAAGACAACCTTTCAAAAACCAATTTTCTGAAAGAAAGTATTTTAGATAAGGTAGTTGCCGAAACCATTCTAACATAACCATAGGGTCTCTTAAGATTACACAATAGAATTGCCGATCTCTTCACTCTGCCCTAACAGATCTGTTATACCTGTCTTCGAAATTCGATAAGGCTAGAAGAAAGTTGGCTTTCCACCCATCACATGTTTCACCAACCAACCTTCCAAACCTTTTATTGGAACCGTCCATCCAAAGGCGGAGGTTTAGCGTTCTTTATAAACAATAACATTATTTTAAAAGTCAAGAACTCATACAAATGTATGTCTTCTGAATGCGAAATTTTCGCGTTAGATATTACCTTGCAAGGATACTCGCCTTTCTCGCTAATAAACGTCTACTTTCCTGTAGGCACTCAAGACACGAGATTGTTAGATATGGCTGCCGATTCAGGCTGTAAAGAAAAAATATATAGTTGGTGACTTCAATTATCACCATATATGCTGGGGTTTAGAACAGATCAGTGTGGACAACGGTTGTGGGACTGGTCGGTAAACAACAACTTATTGTGCCTTAACGCTAGAACTCCTACGTTTACTCGAAGTCATTCACTCTCCGCCTTAGATTTAGGCTTTGTAAGCTTGGCCGTTGCTAGTACATCGTGGACAGCCCTTGATTGCGCCTCCAACAGTGACCACTTTCCAATAATGTTCGAAATTGCTTGCCCCGTCAAACCATCATGCTTCAATGGCCGGACCTCTAAAAATTATGCAAAATTTCAACACAACCTAAAAACCGCTTTAGACTCTCTCTCTCTCAGGATGGAGATGCACTAAAGCTATTAAATTAAGCGCAGTAATTAAAAAAGCATACAAAAACACTGAATTTGCTGTTCAATCGGCGAAGAGAGTACCCTATAGCCCCTGGTGGAATTCCAACTGTTCACGAGATCACAAAAGACGACAGACAGCTTGGAAGAACGTAATACATAATCAGTCCCCTAAAAACTGGTCAGAGTATAAATTTCTTGACGCTGTATTTAAACACACGGTGACCCAAGCTAAAGAAGAATATTATAAAATACATGTCGATTTTCTCTCGACACCCAAAAATAAGAAAGCGTTATTTCAATATATGCGATCTCACAAAACCTTGTCGTCTACAGTAAATACTGATTATGAAAAACTATCATTAGAAGAAATGAAGAACCCTTTAGAGTCAATTGGCAGAGGTCTAGAAATTGGATTTTCTTCGACTATGGCTTTCAACTGGCAAAAGTCTAGCATAAGCACTGACTTCGAAAACGTAACGCTGTCAGAAGCATCAAAAGTAATTCGAGATCTACCCCCGTCAGCTCTTGGTCCAGATGGAATCACAGTTCTTATGATTAAAATTTTATTCAAGCTATCCCCTGGCGACGTCCTCAATCTTATAAACTACTCTTTAAAGAATGCCTGGATACCGTATGACTGAAAATAGCTAAGGTAATCCCATTGATAAAAAACAAGAATTAGGTATTACCGTGGCAAATATCAGACCCGTCTCGCTGACTTCTAACATGCTGAAACTCATGGAAAGGGTCCGAAATAGCCAAATAAACTCCTGGATAAGGAATAAGTTCATATGAAAGCCAAACCAAATCGGTTTTTGCAGTGAATGCTCAACTTGGTGCGCACATGCGGATTTAGGAAGTGGAATACAGCTTGCTCGTAAAATGAAACAGTACGCCGCATTAGTAACTCTCGACATAGCTAAAGCGTATGACAGTGTCGAGCACTTTATTCTACTGAACACCTTCCAGAGCCTAAAGTTTCCTCATTATATTACCGAGTGGATTGCGGAATTCTTAAAATCAAGGGAATTGTACTGCGTAAAGGATGGCTGTTGTTCGCATAAATTGCGACAGAAACGTGGTGTTCCCCAAGGGACCATCCTATTACCAACATTATTCAATATGCTGATGAGCTCTGTTCCAATTGTTCAGGATATCAGTGTCTACATTTATGCAGATGATATCGCGTTCTTTGCTGCAGAGAGCGACATTTAGTCACTATATCAAAAACTGCAAACATATATAACACTCTAGAAATTGGGTTGCAATCCATTTCATAATTATTCAACATCAGTAAAAGTGTGCTCTTGGTGTTCCCTATAGCAAATACAGTTTCAATTTCTCTGGTATATAATCGGCAACATATTCCACAAGTAGATTCAGTCAAGTACTTAGGAATGATTTATAATGAAAAGCTAAATTGGAGCCCACACATATAATATATAACAGCAAAAGAACAATGGGCGTTAGGTTTATTACGCAGGTTAAGCAACAGAAAATACGGGCTGCGCAAAGACATGACGTTTGTACCACCCGATATAGTGTCGCAACCAGGGGTAGTTTCTATGTTGCTCAATCTGAAAACTAAGTCATCACCTGGTTCGGATGCCTTACCAAATGCTTTTCTGCGCAGATATGCAGAAAAGTTGTCCCATTTTCTAGTTGTCATTTTTCATGCATCGTTATCTTCTGCAGTTCTTCCTAGCGATTGGTTGAGGGCACGTGTCGTACCTGTGCCTAAGAAAGGAGATGCAACACTTTTAACTAACTATCGTCTGATTTCACTAACATCCTCTTCGTGCAAGCTGCTTGAACATATCATAGCAAACGAGATTAACAAATTCCTTTCTGATAGAAATATTCTCTCTAACTACCAGCATGGCTTTCGTAAAGGCTTTTCTACGGTTACCCAACTGACTTCTATCGTACATAATTTTGCGTCTGTCCTTGACAAATCTGGGCAAATTGATGTAGTTTTTTTAGATTTTAGGAAAGGGTTTGACCTTGTTTTGCACTGTAACCTTATAAAAAACTCGAAATGATTAACTTGCCAGCATATTTAATTAATTGGATTTCTGCCTACCTGACTAACCGTAAGCAATTTGTTGTTATCGATGATAAGTTTTCGGGTGAACTTCCGGTAACTTCGGGAGTCCCACAGGGCAGCATTTTAGGACCTTTGTTATTTTTAATTTACATTAATGATATCACTGACACAATTACAGAGCCCGTTCAAATCAGGTTGTTCGCCGATGATTGTGTGGTGTTCAATGAAATAACTTGCAGCGACGACCAAGCTGCACTTAATTCTAATCTTCAAAATATAGTATCCTGGTGTGGAAAATGGAATATGGAATTAAATGCAGAAAAGTCTGTCTATATGAAAATCACCAAAAAGATTAAAAAGTTATCCTTTCCATATAATATCGCTTCCAAAGCCCTTATTGAAGTTATTCAATATAAGTACTTAGGTGTTACTATTACTAACATTTTATCCTGGAATACACATATCTCTAACATCTGCAAGTCGTCTTTCCGTAAGCTCTGCTTTTTGAGGCATAAATTAAAACAGGCTCCCCACAACACTCGTCTAACAGCTTATTACTCGCTAATCCGTCCAAAATTAGAATATTCATGTACTGTGTGGGACCCTTACACCAAACGTAACACTGACGCATTAGAAATGATACGACGCAAAGCAATAAGATTCATTTTCTCCAAATACCGTTCAACTGATTCCCCATCAACCCTTATGCTAACTAATAGCATTCCAACATTACAACTACGGCGTAAAATTCTCAGACTAAAATTGATGTTCTTGCTGAAAAATAACCGTTTATCCCTTAACCCGCAGCCTTTCATAACTCCGCTCGAAGCACGCCGGACAAGGCATCGCCACGCCGAATCCCTAACGCCTTATAATACTAAAACCAACGTATTTAAGTATTCATTTTTTCCGCGTACAATAACAGACTGGAACAACTTGCCTTGTTAACAGCTGTCCAATATCGACGCTATTGCTCAGTTATGATGTTAAGTTTTTTCATGCTTTGTACATGCCTTGCGTATGCCTTTTTGTTCTTGCCTTGTATATGCTTTGCATATGCTTAGTGTATATGCCAACTTTTGTATTGTTTCTTTTCCCGTTCCATACTTACAATGTTGATTCCCTCTAGTTATTATAATTTGTTCTTCCCATGCCCCTCCTGCTTGGGCCCTTACCTGGGTCTGCAGTATGTCTTAAATAAATAAATAAATGTTAATGATATATAAAATGTATGTGTGACCAATATTGGAATTTGGGTGTGTATTATTCTCGGGGGCCACTAGTTATAAAACTAAACCGCTAGTAATCTTAGAGCAAGAAGCCCTGCAAATATGCCTGGGACTTCCCATGTTCTCTGCGAATAATGTATTGTACCAAAAAGCGCGATTGCCAACAGTCCTCTGTCGATTCCGAATTCTAACGGTTCAAACATTCCTAAAGTTCTACACTTTCCCGGTGCGAAAATAACAGTACGCATTTATCAGCGACCCTGACTCTTTTTTCCTTGCACATTAGCCTCGATTTCATACCCTCAGATAATTTTCGTTAAAAATAAAATGAATTGCATAAATGCAGATATTAGCACGGTAATTGAAACTAACTCGTCAACCCTCAACATTATAAAAGAGTACGATGAAATCTGCCCCCCCCCCCCCCCCCAAACCAAGTTGCAATCTCTTAGATTTTTGACCGCTACATTAAAAGATTACTTGGTACATGCAGAAACAAAGAATATAATAGCTAGAGATGCTTCTGCCAACAATGAAAAGGCAGGCAAAGGAATTGCGTCTGATTTCCTCGGCTGGTCTTTTTCAGTGAGGCTTCCAGATTTTACTCGTATATTTGAAACCGAGCTAGTGGCTATTATTTTAGCTCTTCAAAAATTCCTACGACCGAGACCAGTCTAATCATCCTAAGAGACTCACTTTCGGTGTGTGCAGCTCTGACAACCTAAGAAAAATCTCATGCCCTAGCAGCGTTCCACACAATAGCACCGCCGCATTTAAAACTCCTGAAATTAGAGTGGGTCCCAGGTCACTGCGGATTACATATAAATGAATTAACAGATGCTTTGGAACGAGCATCACATGATGGACTAGTACGTTCAGTACTTGTGGAGTTGGAATACTTATCAGGGGTTACATATAGGAAATTAACAATTTGACAGATAGTTTAGAAAACATCACACAATGGACAGATTATCAGCACCTCGAATTTTTATTGGAGGTTCAGTGAAGTCCGTCAAAAAACTTGAAATTATTATCTCCAGATTCCGGTGCCGTTTTCTTCCATTAAATTTTTATTTACACACAGCTGGTGTCACACTTTCCCCTCTTTGTCCAATTTGTGAAGAGTCAGAAACTATTGAACATTATTTTGGCTCATGTCGGAACTATGCAGTAATTAGGGAAAGACTTCTAGATATTTGATTTGCGAAGCTGGTTTAAATTCAACCACAGAAAATGTTCTAAACTTTGGTGCCTCTGTTTTGGGAAATCACCACAGGGATACATTCGATGCGGTGTGTAATTTTAATAAGACTCTAAGCGTTTTTCAGAATAAAGCCCACGTTAACAGATAACAAAAAATAGCGGGTTGAGCAGTTATTTTCAAGTCTGGATAAATCCGTGACATACCAAAGTAATCAGGCTTGGCGAAAACAGCCGTGTGGTCAGCTCCCAAAATCAGGGTATAGATATTAGTGTCTACTTTTTGTTGATTTTTTCTCACTATCTAAATTTCTGGTTTTTTCTTTTCTTTATTATAATGTCTTGATTATACAACTCCCCCCCCCCTCCTTTTTTTGTTGTTGTAAGCAATAGTGAAGTTATCGTCCATATGAGACTATATGTTCTCTTGGCCAATCCCCCAGAGTGGGTATGAGCCATGGATTCTAGGCTACAAACAAACAATTAACAGGCCCAACGAACGGGCGTGGTCTCTCCGTCTCAGTCACTACAATGGCGCAGCCTACGACCTGTTAACCGTAAGTGCGTCCCCATTGGCCATCGCTGCCCTGGGCTTGCCTTCTAGTGCACGCCGCTCACGCCACCGTACTTAGCCAATTACCTATCTACAACCAGCCGCACCAATGCGACTATTCGAGAGTAGCGTTCAGGCATTCTGGATGGCTCATGGGCAGGCTCACCGCCGTCCCAACAAGACAGTGCATTGCCTACCATTGTCCGGTAATTCCTTTCACGCTTCATTCTGCGACACCACATCACTCTGTACTCCAACAACACCGAAGCTGTCCAAGCTCCCTCGGTCCGTGGCAACACGGCAATGAGTATGCTGATCAAGGACTACAACTGAGATATTAGCACCGGCTCCGCATGCGATTCGCCTGAAAGCCCCACCGAGCTTTCCCGCACCATCCAGTGACTCCACGCAGTGGTCAGCGCCCTCACAGCGTAGACGTCTATGCTGTTCCCGGTGGCTTTGCCCGGACAGAACGTCATTGATGAGGTGTTGGCCACAGCCATCTCCCTAGATCATAAAAAGAGCCTACCCGAGAGCCGCAGTAAGCTCCGGTTTAATCAAACAGAGCTTTCGCACCGACTCGCCTACTTCGCGTCGACGTGCCCCAGAGTATAAATGCGAAGCATTTCTAAGCTAACTTTGGTGACTTTAGCATATATTACCCAAACAGAGCTTTCACACTAACTCACCTGCTTCGCGTCGACGTGCTCCAGATTGTAAATGCGAAGCATTTCTTAGCGAACTTCGGCGACTTTAGCACATCTATCTATCTATCTATCTATCTATCTATCTATCTATCTATCTATCTATCTATCTATCTATCTATCTATCTATCTATCTATCTATCTATCTATCTATCTATCTATCTATCTATCTATCTATCTATCTATCTATCTATCTATCTATCTATCTATCTATCTATCTATCTATCTACCTGTCTATCTATCTATCTATCTATCTATCTATCTATCTATCTATCTATCTATCTATCTATCTATCTATCTATCTATCTATCTATCTATCTATCTATCTATCTATCTATCTATCTATCTATCTATCTATCTATCTATCTATCTATCTATCTATCTATCTATCTACCTATACTCCTTCAATACTCCTTCAACACAAACTGCTTTAAGTACTCATTCTTTCCGTTAGCCACTAATGAATGGAATAAACTGGATCCGAGTATCTCCAGCACTACCGAATTAGCAAAATTTCTAACCCTTGTCGAAAATGAACTTTGTATTATGCAAACGGAATCACCTGGTTGATTTAAATATGTGTGTTCGTGTGAACATTGTACAAGCGAAGTATCATGTCATCATATTTTTTCTTTAAGCAATTTTTAGTACTGAATCCAGGTGAAGAGAAATCGCTCTGTTGATTCTTGAACATGTTTCTGTTTTTCAGTGTGTATAAATTTGCCCTTCCTTGAAATACTTCGCCATATTGTAGGGTAGTTTCTTATTGCTGTGATTTCTTGTTGTGTTTCTTGATGCATATGCCAATATGTCAACCAATGTGTCAACCAAGTCGCTGCATTTATTTTCTTCTGACAACTTTTCTTTACACTAATGTTTTATGCCTTCTTTGATCTGAAATTGTTAAATGATCCGATTCTGTTAGTTTTATTCTGTACTTTATCGCGATGTATGTGTTTATTGTGTACCTATTCGAATTTTTATGTTCACGCCCTTCCTGCTAAAATCCCTGATGGGATTGGCAGTATGTCGAAATAAATAAATAAATAAATAAATAAATAAATAAATAAATTTTTCTATCTATCTATCTATCTATCTATCTATCTATCTATCTAGCGGCCTACGACTTTCAGCTCTCCTGGTCGTTTCGATAATGGTATCAATACCAAATATGGTATGACATACCACGACTGTTTGACAAGCATAAGTGACTCGTCGTAAAATGAAAATCATGTCTTCTAGGTGATAAATGTCATGGTTTACATTTCATAGTTTTGCTGCTCTTACGGTGATTTTGTTCACATAAAATGTTCTAAAACGGCTATGGTAGGACATGACTGCACGGCGAATACAAGTGACAAACCCTAACTTGAAAGTCATGACATACGTATCATGTAACCTGACTACAAGCCACACTCATGATGCACTCGCGGCTGTTTCGCTAGCTTCGCATTTAACAAATTTGGTATTTTGGGACGTGAATGGATGGAAAAGGTATGTGACTGATGGAAACATGCTAATTAGGAGGTGTGTGTCATGTGAAACATGACAATATGCCCGCTCAAGATGCAGTCGCGGCCGCTTCGCTAGCTTCACAGATACCGATTTTAGTATTACGGGATGTGAATGAATGATAAAGGTATATGAGTGGTGCAAGCATGATCAGCATGAGATGCGTGTTATGTAACAACATGACTACATGCCATGCTCATAATGCGCTTTTGGTCCTTTGGCTAGCTTCACCTATAGCAAATTTCGTATTACGGGAAGTGAATGAATGACGAAGATCTGTGACTAGTACAAGTATGGTAATCATCAGGTGCGTGTTGTGTAACATGGATACCTGCCATGCTAATGGTGCGCTAGCGGCCGTTTCGCTAGAATTACATATACCAAGCTTTGCATTACGGGACGCGAACAGATGTCATAGGTAAATGACACGTCCTAACATGATAATCATGACTTGTGTGTCATGTAACAAAATTACTACATGCCACTCTCATGATTCGCTCACGGCCATGCTGCTCTCTTCAGGTATCTGAAATTTGGTATTGCAACCCGTGAATGAATGCCGAAGGTAGATTGATGTGTGGCTTTAACGTACCAAAACCGCCATATGATTAAGAGAGACGCCATAGTGGAGGGCTCTGGAGATTTCGACCACCTGGGGATCTTTTACGTGAACCCGAATCTGAGCACACGGGCCAACAGCATTTTGCTTCCCCCGAAACTGTACCCGCTGTGACCAAGATTCGATCCCGCGACCTGCGGGTCTTCAGCCGAGTACCTTAGCCACTAGACTTCCGCGGCGGGGAACGACAAGGTATTTGACTGGCGCAAACATGAAAATCATGAGAAGCGTGTCTTTTAAGAACATGACTACATGCCACACTGAAGGTGCCAGTCTACTTCGACGTGACCCGACGCGCGTGCGCGCCGGCGTTCGTTTCGTCGTGTCACGCCGGTTAAGCCACGACAGATGCCGATCTGCCTGCTTTATACCAAAGAGGATTGAAAAAATTGTTGGAGTGGAAATAACTTCCCAGGAGTGAAGCCGTTCCTTTGGCAAGATGGCGACTGTGGCGGCCATCTTGCTAGGGGCGTGATAAATTATCACCTTTCAGCGAATGAAAACGAAGCGTTTCCCTCGCACGCCCAACAATTTTAATGAGGGAACTTTTTCTGGTCACATAGTGCTCCAAGTGCAGCTTACAGTTACTAGTTTTTCTTAGTGAGCCTCTCATTAGAGGCAAAGTTCCTTGAAGATTCAGTCATATATACTCGTTTCTGTGTGTTATTTCGTCGGGAACAACAATTTTTATCATAGAACTAACGTAGAAATTACATAACATATCAAAGCCACCTAATCTTTAAGTGGCCAACATCAGAAAAGAGCATGTTTCCGCCATCTTGGCGGTGGCAAAAGACGGCTTCACTTCCGCTGACAAGGCATTGCAAGAGCTTCCACTCCAGCAACTTTTCTTTAATCCTCCTTGCTTTATACCCGCAGGTGCGCGCCGCGCAGCATTGCTTTGATGCATGCGCGTTTGAGCGTGCCCGGCGTCTCTTCGTCACGAAGAGAGGCAGAGGCAGTGCTCTGCAGGTCATGGAGTTTGTCACAAATACCTAGAGGGAAGTGTGGCGCCCCCGTATATGCGAATTTATTGAAGGGCGATGTTGGAGCGCTAGGAAGGACGGTATATGTGTCTGCGAGGCTTTTGTTGGCTGGTGTTGAGCGAGGCTTCGGCTAAAAAGCGATTACGATTGCTTAAATAAAACTTCTCTAAAACAAGACGTTTATAAGCGGATCTCATTCACGCGTATCATATTCTAAAACAAAACTCGACTTACTGTGACGGCACAACCAAACGGCAAAATACAGAAACAGATGACATAAAAGTGGCGGACGGAACGCTCGCTTTGTCGTCTGCCTGCCAAGTTTAGCAGCCGTCGGTTACTTCTTACGCTTCGTGAAATTGGACATTGACGCAAAAGGTTTTAGTTTTGAATACAACTTGTTTCTGTGTGATGACAAAAACGAATAGCCTATTACGTGCTCTTTCAGTAAGAAATATTCAAGTTAACTTGAAGGCAGGCGCGTCTTCGAGGTATACAAATCCGAGTCAAGTTCGAGGCTCACGCATTTCGTCATTCCCTTGCATCCGGCAGCTCACAAGCGCCAGATTTTCTTCTATGTATGATTGTGAGAAACTCTATGCTATGGGTAACGTAGGTCATCGGCGCGAAATTAAGCATGTCGCATTTCGCGCCGGTCGCCGCCGGGCCGCACCAACGGAGGCTGGTCGCGCCAGTCGCGGCTTGCGTCAGACGAAAGAGTGCTAGCGTTCTGCTAGCGTAGCGTCACTGCGCCCAGCGTGCGCGTGTGTGAACGCTACGTTCGAGCATATGGGCCCCTTCGTGATGCGCTCGCGGATCTTTCGATTGTTCTACATATACCAAATTTGATGTTACGTGGCGTGAATGAATGACGAAGGTATATGACTGGTGGAAACATAATCATGACACGCGTGCCACATAAGAACACGACTACATACCAGGCTTAGGCTTATGATGCGCTCGCAGTCGCTTCGATAGCTCCACATACAGCAAATTTTGTATCACTTGACGTGAATAGACGACGAAGGTAATTGGCACGTCCAAACACTACAATCATGATACGCATGGCATGTAAAGCTTGACTGTATATGCAACGCTCATAGCGTGCTAGTGGCTGTTTCACTAGTTCCTCATATACGTAAGTTGGTATTACGTGACGTAAATAAAGGACAAAGGTAAATGACACGACCAAACATGGTAATTATGATATAGAAGTTATGTACTGCATAATTCATACCGTGCTGATGTTAAAGTGACATATCAATCTTCTTTATTCGTGCTGCGCGTATCATCAATTCTAGTTGTACGTGGCATCTCCCAATTTTTTTATTCATGATTAACGTTTGCCGGTTTTCTCCTCAGTTAGTGTTCATGCGTGCGACTCCTCTAGTACAGTCGTGGAGGTGGCTACCTATTAAAACAACAATGACTACTACTAATACTACTATATACATACATTTTGGGACGTTAAACTTCACAAATCAATTACTACATACATACATACATACATACATACATACATACATACATACATACATACATACATACATACATACATACATACATACATACATACATAAATTCATACATACATACATACATACATACATGCATACATACATACATACATACATACATACATACATACATACATACATACATACATACATACATACTCAGAGGGTGCATGACCCACGGCTGAAAAGCTTCGCCCCTAAAAAGCTTCGTCAGCACCACGCCACCTCTGGGGACAGCAAGAAACAGCGTTCCTCATCAACTTGTTCGAGGACCACTCGGTAACGCGCAACGCCCGTTTGAAAAACTTCTCGCCATGCAGACGCATGGTCCTCTCAAACAAACGCGTCTGGCACGACAAAGACCAACTTTCTTTGTCGGCGCTGCGTTGCGACGCCGCTTCCATGGTCGTCATCAAATGGCTTATGAGCAGCAGGTCTTTTTCAATGGCGTCGGCTTTTTTCGCCGCTTGAATGCCAGCATCAGGCTGCCTCATCGCACCCATGTAAAAAAACATTGAAGTCTTCTCATCTCGAAATTCTGTTACGTGGCTGCTCATGACAGCAAAAGCTTGCAAAGCAAGTCGCAGCGTGACAACTCTGTCGAGTTGATAGAGTGCTGGCATTTAGACGGCCGTCGACTCGATGGCCTTTCAAAACTCTCTATGTGACACCAGCATTGGCAATAAACATACGTCGACGTTAAAACTTGTTTATTGTCGCGTCCCGTTCGTCATCATGCTACGATTGTTGGTCGTGA
Source organism: Rhipicephalus microplus (assembly GCF_013339725.1). Classification (NCBI taxonomy): domain Eukaryota; kingdom Metazoa; phylum Arthropoda; class Arachnida; order Ixodida; family Ixodidae; genus Rhipicephalus; species Rhipicephalus microplus. Next base: position 141,102,783 of record NC_051169.1, read on the forward strand.
ACACTCCGATTTTGTTGTTTTCGTTCTTCATCTTTAATAAATTTTGTAACTTCATTTTCTTCGAGCTTCCTACGTATCTCTCACTCTTGTAAATATTTTTTAAAACGAAGAGAGGTAGCAGCAAACAAGTTTTTATATATATGAACGGCCGCTTTTGGTGAAAAGTGCTGGGTGATACAACGGCGCCCCCGACGAACGACGATGCATCTGCGGGGCAGCTGTGGTTTGCCTAAATGTACCACCGCCTGCTGGCTCAAATGTACTGGCCTGCCACGCGACGCAATACAAAAACCTATGTGGCCAGTTGGGATAAATGCCAACAAACTCACGCGACCAAGTACTGCTCTGGTCGGTCTCCTCCACTCCGAGACAACATCTTTATCATCTTTCGAAATGGTTGAAGTAGATAGTTTCGGCCGATTTCCACGCACATCGCACAACAAACGTTGGATTAGTCTGCGTCGACCCCAGGACACGTTATAAAAGCACGAAAGCGGTGTCAATGGCCCTGGCCATTGATGTATTGAGGTTTCTCCTCTGTGCCGTAATACTGTGCCATACAGTGCCTCACATTATTATAAGTGATCGGGGTCGGTAATCCGTAGCCGATGTAGTGGAAGAGCTCTTGCGCCTCTGGGCTTGTCAATTTCGACACGCTACCCCGTATCCCCCGCAGACAAAATGTCTCGTCGAGTGCACCCACAGAACATTCACCAATATGCCTTCGATGTACGTACGTTCCTGGCGCCAGAACTGCGACGGCATGTTGCCCTTTATCGCCTACGCTTTTAACACGGCAAAGTATAAAACCTCTCGCTACAGACTCTTTTCCCTTTTTTACGTCTGACCACCCTACTGCTTCCTTGACACCCTTCTGCCTTTTCATGCTTCTGGGGACCCTTCCATTGACCAGACTTTTTGCCGCGCCGAGGAAGCACGTCACCTAGCTCAGTTCCGTACGTTGGCTTCCAAGGACCGCTCCAAGTTAGCGTATCATTAACGACACAAGGCTGTGTCGTATAAAAAAGGAGACAAAGTATGGTTGTGGACACCCGTTCACAAACGCGGCCCGTACCAGAAGTTTTTGACTTTTTGCAATGGCCCTTTCGTCATCGTCGACCTTCTAAGCAATTTCACGTATTCCGTCGCTTGTCTCGTATCTCGCGGCTAAAGTTTTAGGCTGGCGCAGCTTGTACACTTCTCCTGCCTAAAGAGCTTTCGTCCTCGTGACTCATAGCACACATGATGCTCGCCCAAGCGGATGCTTCAATTAAAAGGGGAAGGCTAAGCTGAAATGACAGCGTGTGAACGAAGGAAGAGGATAACGAAGTGTTCCTTCTTAGAAGCAGCTGGGTATCGGCACGCCTGCCCTTCGCCATTCATCCGCAGAGAACTCATAGCACGGCTACTCGATCTGCTACGCGAATGCGGCACGCTTTCGGAGAGGAGGCTAGAGGGTGACAAGCCAGGAAAATCATAAACATTCGAAGCCCCGAGATTCTCTGTGAGAAAGCAGTAAAATACACTTGAATCTTCCAATTGCTTGTTCACCATTATCCTAATTCCCTGTAACATGGCACCGTTGTGCCACGACGCATTCAGCAAATGTATCCAACGAATGACACAAGCATGGTTAACATACAGTGTCTGTCCTTTAAAGCATTGACGAAGTCTACTGAAAATCCTATTTTGAGTCTGACACCAGAAGTGTATGGAAATCTCCATAATAGTCCCCCTTAGCGTCGACACATTGTCGGCAGCGACACTTCCAGCCATCGAACACGTTGTGGCAGCCCTCCTCTGAAATGGTCCTTACTGCTGCGGTACAAGCTACGTTCACGCAATCAACTGTCTCAAAATACTTGCGTTTTGTCGTGTTTTGATATGGGAAAGTGCAAAAGACACAGGAAAGTCTAATCCGTGTTATACGAGGCATGAGGATTGTTCCCACGCCTACTTTATTCAGATTGTCAGTGAAGAGAAAGCCACTGTGGGCTAGTGCACTACCATTGTGCAACTGCCAGGGCTTGCGATGTCCGGCGATATCATCGAACTTTGTTTTTATGTTTTTTAATACTTGCACATGTAGATTTGAAAATGGTAAACACGTCAGCCAGTGAGTACTTAATTGCCGGTTTGTGTTCAACAGTTGCCTCACTCGCGCCACTTTGTCAGCCGAGTTGGTCGTGGATGCAAGTCTGGTGCGGTCCTCTTCATCACACCCTTCCCAACCTTCTAAGATAGCTTTGAGGTACCGAAACACTTACGAATATCAGAGGGCATTTTCTTACTTAACAGTCTTAATCGGAGTAAAAGTTGTCACGGCGTTTTTTTTTCAGAGGTTAACGTAACAAGGGATCGCGAAATTTTCCTTCAGGTAGCGCTGCAGTTTCACCTAAACCAGAATAAAACAACCCTCATTGACTGGCCCGTGCTACACACTGATGCAGAGAGCGCATTGAGCGCCGAAGCGCTGCTTAGCTGGATTCCGCACTACCATTTTCAACAAATGACAGTGTGCTACAATGTATTGTAGAGGGACAATATACTCAGTGACAATACTCTCAAAACTGACTCCGTAAGCGGCGCCAAACTACTGGTGGTTGTTAGCATTGCCGTCACAGTCGCCTGCTAAATGAAACTTGAAACAAATTGAGAGAATGTGTGCTTTGAAAGACGTGTGACTCGTCGTACTGCACCTGCTCTGCTTTTCAGGTGACGGCACTACAGATTGTTTCTGGCTGCTCTCGGCGCCGCAAATGTGCTCTCGCTCTGCCACTAGACAGTAGTGCTGCCTACTTTTGTTCTACCACTACAACTTGCCAATACTTAAGAGGGCGCTTTCAGCGAGATTTTGAATGCGCCTTTTAATGTAGGATTCACCATCAGTCATCTTCACGGATTTTCTGATCCTAGTACGGTGGAGCCTTTGAACATTGACGACGTCGCAGGTCAGAAGGTAGCGTGAGGAGCTTAATAGTATGGTACACAGTAGAAGCCTTTTAGAGAATGTAGTACGACCCATCATGCTTAGAAAGATGTACAAAAAGTCTGGTGTTCGACATTACACGGACCGCTACACGCAGGCACCTGGTAAAAAAGTGGAAGTCAGGTTCTGGGCACCGTTTTCGCCGTTGTCGATTCTAGTCACTTGAGATGAAGAGGTCGGCCAGTTGGCCAGATTCTTCCATATTTCTGGCGGCACCCAAAATTAGTGGGCACTCGCCCGCATTAGCGGGACCGGACGCCCTAAAGGGGCCTTGAACAATTTTCCTTGTAACCACTGACTGAGGCGTAGAGGCAAGCTTGCCGCTCCTCCCCGATTCTGGGGGCCATCCGGCGTGTTTTGGGGTGTGTGTGGCTTTCTAGTGGAGTCTGCATTGTTCCGTGCGTCGCTATACGAGGCTTGCAGACCGGCTGGGTGACTGGCCCAGGGTTCAGGCGAAGTGTTGCTGTTCTTGACCCCGTCGGAGTGGCTGAGAACATCAGTTTACTGTGGGCCGCTTTTCTGGGTGTCATTCCAGGTGGCTGGCAGGACCCTGGTATGCTGCCCGGATGTACACGGTGGGTGTTAAGCTACCAAGCCATTGCTACCGTACGGCCACGGGTGCGGACGATGATGGCGTTGGCCGACTCACGCTGAGGACATCAACGAGTCGGAGGCGCACCGTCTCGAGTGAAAGGTGTCCAGCAAGCCAGAAGCCTAACATGGCAAGGAATTTCTGATTCAGATGCACATTTATCAAAGAAGTGCACGTGGCAGCCTCAGTTTTGCCCTACTTTATTGGGATTTCCGTTTTAGTCTGCAAATATATTTTGTGTGTGCGCGTGTGTGTTTGTGTGTGTGTGTGTGTGTGTGTGTGTGTGCACACGTGGCTTGATTGAGTTCTTTGGCTAGCGGTGCTGGGCCTAAAAACCTGGTATTGCATCACAATGTGTCGAGCCTTCCAGTATACCACTGCTAAAAGCATCGAAGGAAAATATCGTTGCGGGGAATAACATATACGCGATGAGTGTATTGGTGAGCAAATGCGTACAGTGCTGCTGCAGTTCATGCTCATTCCCTTCAGCGCTTTGTCGTCGTCATTCTCAGGTATTTGCTCAGCCCGCGACACTACCCGCCCACGGCAAAAGCACGGTCTCGGTGCGATCAATCCTCGGGGCGTGCGTAGAATGATTCAACTCGTGTAGCGTGCACTATATCGGTCGGGAATGCAGCTGTTCATGACGTGGTATAAAGTGGAGCAATCTCATAGGTCACGCTGGCGGCCATGCGTATGACGTGGTAAGGGTCAACGTAACGGCACATGAGTTTATCGCAGAGCCCGACACGACGTGATGGTAACCACATCAAAACAAGCCACCCCTGGGAGTACTGTACTTCACGGGGCCGGCGATTGTAAGCGCTCTTTTCGTTAGTCTGCGATACACATAAGCGCTCACGGGCGACTTAGTGGGCGATGTTAGCATGGGCCAGGGCATCAGGAACATAGGTAGTCGATGAGGTGGCGTCATAGTGGAGCAGGGTGTCCATGGGTAAAGTTGGGTCATAACCAAACAGTAGTTAAAAAGGTGAAATTCCAGCTGTGCCATGACGTGAGCAGTTGTATGTGAACACAACGAAAGCTAAAAGCTAAATTTTTGTGATCCGTCGAGACGTACATCGCTAACATATTTGTCAGGGTACGGTTGAGGCCGTTGGTTTGTATATGGTACGCTGTAGTAAACTTGTGGTGGGTAGAGCAAGATCGCAGGAGCTCGTTGACTACTTTAGATAGAAAACAGTGGCCGCGGTTGGTGATCGATTGACGAGGAGCACCATTACGCAGATTAATGTCATGAAGAATAAAATCGCCTTCATCGGTAGCACAGCTGGTAGAGAGGGCTCGTGTAACGGCATACCGCGTTACGCAGTCGGCAGCGATGGCAATCCACTTATCACCGGTGGCCGATGCGAGAAGAGGTTTTAGAAGATCAAGACCGATTCGCAAAGATTGTCTCATATGGTATTTCAATGGGCTAGAGGCTGCCAGTAGACCTCAGCGCATGTGTCTTGCGGCGCTGGCAGAGGTCGCACGCCGCAACGTACTGTCGCTTAGGACGGTAGAGGCTAGGCCAAAAGAATCGTCGGCGAACGCGATCATACTTGCGTGACACGCCTAGGTGTGCAGCAGTGGCTGGATCATAAAGCTGGGCCAAAATGTCGGAGCAAAGATGCGCAGGAACAGCGGGCCAAAGCTCAGCACGATCTGGGCGGGCGTTGTAGTGGTGCAAGATGTCGTTGTGAAGAACGTACATTTGTTAGGAGTGGTCAAGGTAGGGAGATTGCAGACCATTGGTATTAGGACGCAAAGAGGAGTCATGGCGTTGTTCAGCAACTATGTTGGTGAAGTCTGTAATTTATAGAACGAGGGCTTTTTGTACACCTTCCATCATTTCAGGGGAATCAACTGGGTAACAGGACAAGCAGTCGGCATCCTTGTGAAACTGAGTGGATTTATGGGATATGGAAAAAGTATACTCTTGTAAGCGCAGCGCCCAGCTATCAAGGCGCCTTCGAGGGTCCTTGAGCGAGGAGAGCCAGCAAGGTGCATTGTGGTCCGTAATAACTGAGAATTGTCTGCCATACAGTACAGTCGGAATTTTTCAATGGCCCAGACGAGAGATGAGCACTCGCGTTCTGTGATCGAATAATTTTGTTCCGAGCGCGACAATAGTCGGCTTGCGTATGCGACAACGCGGTGCCTTCCTTGTTGCCGCTGTGCCAGCGCTGTGCCTATGCCGAGGCCACTGGAATCAGTACGCAGCTCTGCTGTGGCAGATGTGTCGAGATGCGCTAGGTCTGGTGGATTGGTGAGAACCTGAGCGAGTGACGAGAAGGCATTTGCTTGTTGTTTCCCCAGGTGAATGCGACATCCGTTTTGAGGAGGCAGGTCAGAGGACGGGCTACTTCAGTGAAATTCTCGACAAACGACGGAAGTAGGAGCACAGTCTCTGGAAACATCGTACGTCCTTGGCTGAGCGGCGTGTGGGGAAGTCACGAACTGCTCGAACTTTCGCAGGATCTGGTTGTACGCCCACAGCTTCAACAAGTGGCCAAGTACACAGATTTTGCGCTGCCCAAAGCGACGTTTAGACGAGTTAAGTTGCAGGTTGGCACATCAAAAACATCAAGCACAGTGGACAGACGGGTAAGATGGTTTTCGAAAATAGTCGAAAAAACAATAACATTTATATTAACTTATAAACTCTATCAGAAGTCACGAAGGCCGTTTTCACTCGGTCTTTGTCGTCCACGGCAATCTGCCAGTAGCCTGAGCGAACGTGTATGGAAGAGAAATGTTTGGCACCGTGTAAACAGAGGAGTGCATCATCAATGCGCGGTAGAGGATAGACATATTTCTTTGTATTATGGTAGTTATTTTTATTTATTTATTCATTCATTTATGAAATACTGCGGACGCGTAGTCCAAGCAGGGAGGGCAAATAAAATTGTACAACAATGAACATGTCGAAAACAAAAGAATGAATGAAACAAAAAGACTAATACAGAACTAGAGTCAATACGTATGGGGAAACGCTATACAAACAAATTAATAGTATACAGCATTTTGGTGTCAATTTAAATACGCGATTCTATTCAGGTATTGTGCGAGGAAAAAAAGAATTTTTAAATGCATTCGTTCTCGCGAAGTAGGGTGTTTATGCATCTTGTGTACGGAGACGAGTGGTTCGGGCGCATTGGGGTGACCGATATAATAGTGAGTCTAGGGGTGCATTGTTCGTGTAAACTAGTTTAAGAAATTGCATTCTGTGTTTCTGTCTTCTCATATCGAGTGGTTCAATGCGGTTAGCATTCATAAGTTTTGTGGGTGTGTCCTGTCTTGAGAATTTGTTAAATATAAATCTAACTGCCTTTCGCTGCACTCGCTCAAGGTTAATGATATTAGTTTTAGTGTACATATCCCAACCAATACATGCATATTTGAGTTTGGTTCTGATTAGGGTGTTATAGCATAGCAGTTTTACGTCGGAAGGTGTTTTTTAAGTTTGTGCCTCAGGAAGTATAATTTTCTGAAGGCTGAGGAGCAAGTTTTACTGATGTGGTCAATTCATGTTAACACGCTATTAAAGATCACTCCTTGATACTTGTATTGGGTTACTTCATGCAGGGGGGATTACCCTAATTTATACATATGAAGCAAAGGTGATTTCTTATGTGTCATTTGCATTAAAACGCTTTTGTATGTGTTTAGTGTTAATCCCTGGTGCAAGAGCCATTCAAGAATAATATTTACAATAATATTTAACTTATTTGAGAATTGATGGAAATAATGTCTTTTAAAAGCAGGCAATCATCAGCAAATGATCGAATCTGGACACCACCTTCAACCATATTAACAATGTCCATAATGTATATAATAAAAAAGAGAGGGCTGAGGACACTGCCCTGTGGCACACCTGTGACTGAAAGTGAGGCCGATTTTAAACCATTATATTTTTCGAATTGATGCCGGTTTGTTGGATATTCAGCAAACCAAGAAATTAACCATCTTGGGACTCCTGTGTTTACAAGCTTTACAAGTCATTTATTTTGAGAGACAGTGTTAAACGCTTTCCAGAAGTCTAGAAAAATTATGTCAACTTGACCGTTTTTCTCAAAAGTTCATGCAAAAAAAAATAAAAAAAACAGTGATCAGTTGTGGCAATCAAATGCCCCCTCTTAAACTCAAGCTGATACTTAGTTAAAGCAGAATGCATCTTTATATATGCAGTTATGCTGTTTGCGATATGTTCAATAAGTTTGCAGCATGGCGAGCTTAGAGAAATCGGACGGTAACTTTCAACGAGAAGACGATCTCCCTTCTTATACAATTCGGGCTGTTCTCCAGTCACTTGGTAATTCTGAAAACAACAGTGACGTACAAATTATTATAACAAGAAATTTTGATAAAGTTACCGCATATCTACGAAGAAATGAATTAAGGATATTGTCAGGTGCACTAGAACTTTAGGGTTTTGAAGTTTAGCAATATAGCAGGTACTCCCGGTTCCGATATAGAACGTGCATCAGAAAGTTGCGGCACTGTACAGTTGTGGCAACAATCACTAGAATAAAAAAACACCTTGAAAAAAACCTAATAAAATGATTGGCAAGTTGTAGCTTATCAGTAAACATCTGTCTATTTACTATCATTTGTGATATTGGTCTTTTCTTTAAGGCAATGTAATGACAAAGCTTACTTGAATCCTTTTTAATGAAATTTGGCAAGGACGTAGTGAAGTCCTAGTCCTTCAAATTACGCACCGCAAGCGCGAGCTCGCTTTGTGATTTCTATATCAAGTTTGGCTGCTCATGTGCCTCCTTCAATCGCTTAATTTTGCGCTTCATATCAATATTGTTATGATTGATCCATGGTATTTGGTTGCGTACTCGTTTTCTTTATTTGGTATGAACTCGTTTAGACAAAATAACACGTACCTTTGAAGCGAGTCCAAGGTATGTTCACATTATTCTGATCAAAATCAATGAAGCAGCTTTCTAAGTAATGAATCACACATGCGTCATTTGCACGAGAATAATCTTTGACAGAGTAGGCACTTGATTTGTCGGGTTTTCTGCAGAAAGTTAGCAGGAAAGAAATATAGACAAAATAGTGATCTGATAGCCCTGGCTTGACAACCACCGTAAATTCAACAAAATTGCGAGCAAAGAATACCAGCTCTCAAACGAATGATGAAGAACCTTGCACGCGAGTACTTTCAACTACAGCTTGCACAAGATCGTGGGTTAACATGGTATCAAAAAGTATGTTACCGTCCCGGTCATGATGAAGCCCAGAGTCAAGGTGCACCCAGTCTATACCAGGAAAATTAAACTCACCTACAATATTAACCTTACTATAAAGTATATATTCATAATACAGGATAATTTATGCAAGAATTATGGGGTAGCGTCAGGGGGCCTTTCAACAGCGAAAAGTACAAAGCTATAGCCCCAAAGTGACACCCTAATGCACTGGCATTCCGACGAGGGTATTATTTCTAGAACAAGAGCTTCAACCTAATTTTTAATTAGGACTGCCACGCCCCCTTCCCTAGAACACTCATCTACTCGATAAACATTGTAGCAAGGGGAAAATGCATCTTGTTCGTCAATTTCCTTTCGTTGCCAAGTCTCAGTAACAAATGTGATATCGGGGTCATGGGTCAAGTAACAGTATTTTAAGCGAGCTTGTTTTATTCGAGACACCTCGAGCGTTAAGTATATCTATTTGCAGATGCTCATTACGTCGATATACGTTATTTTATGCTTCTGTTTGGCGAGGGGGGCCTTGCGCAGCCTGTACGCATTTATTTTGCGATTCTCCCAAAAAATAGATAAGCTTGTCTACCTTGATTTTGTCGTGTAGAAGTGACACCTTCTTCTCTTGAAGCTTATTATTTCTTGCACTTTTCCACAAAAGCTTGCGCTTCCTTAATGTGGATTGTGAATAGTCGTTTTAAAAAAAAATGTTAGTTCCCTCCAAATTTTTTACCGTACTGTTGTGTTTCTTTTTTTTCAATCAAATTCTGAAAATTTAAAATGATAAGTCGCTGGTCACCTTGCCCAGGTAACGCAGAACGTTGAGTCAACGTGGTTTGAATGTAACGAATGCGAGGCAACGTTAGACGGTAAAATATAGCATTGCTCCGACGTTTATAGTATTACGTTGCCATAACACAGTGTTTTTAATGTCGCAGCAACTTTCAAATAATGACGTTGTTCAAACGTGTTGTTTTTAACTAGACAACAACATTCAGATTATCCACGTTGCCCTAACATGATGGTACTAATGTGGCAAGAATAATTAAATAATCACAATGCACCAACAATGTATATAGACATCAAGCCCATGTTTAAGAGCGCACGTAGAGAAAACATGGACAACGTGATTGCTGAAACATCCAATAACACACATGGAAACTTTTTCAACTTCATGTGCTCATTTGAATAATGGCTGGTAGAGGTCAGTTAATGTGGTTTAGAAAGCAATAAAAGAAGCATGAATAATACAGACAACAGCCTATGTTCTTCACACACTAATCCTTCTGTAAATCTGATTTCTTTATATAGCTGCATTCTGTGTTTTCAATTATTTATTTGTTTGACTATACACGATTGCCGTACTGCAGGAGACAAAAACACCACTATAAGTCACTTGGCTAGGCCTCTATTGCTCTGCACTATACGTTTTTCACTCAGAGTGACTGCATTAAAAAACGACAACACAAGAACACAATCACATGGTGGAGACCATTGCGTTGCCTTGTTACGTCTGTAGCTAGACACACTAAACACAGTGTATGATAAGAGCTGCAGCCTTTTTAGTTCATTCAAGAGCTTCGGCAAAGGCAAAAAAGTACACCGCCTGTACTTCCCCAATTTCCCCCTACCTCCTTGAGTCGGTGAGAGGCACTGTACATGCAATGTACTGTAGTTGCCTTATTCCTTTCTTATGCCTTCGATTAGGCCTGCCAATCTTCTTCTCTCCTAGGATTCATCACATACCTAAGCAAGCTCACATCTACCAACAACAACACAGCTTGAGTGAGACCCGCAATTATAACATAAGATGCTTACTGGGAGAATGCATCATTCACCTTGTTTGTGATAAGACGATTGCCCCAAAACATTCTGCGAAGGCAGGTACATGTTCCACCTTTTGACCACTTTGGAACACAGCGACACAAATGCAGCAATGGCTTTCAAGTACAAGGTTCATACCACCAGTATGAGTCTTATTCTCTGAGAAACTGCCTTAAGTTCTGAAACTTATTCAGGCCCCATTTAAAAAGCAGCTTCGCTATTTCAAGAAGTCGGAGCACATCCTAAGAAAGATTGAAAGTGGGTACGACATTCTACCTATAGCCTATTGATTCTGCCTAGTGAAACACCAAAAAATCATCCAGAAAGTGAGAGGACGTTACAGCACTAGAAGTAATCCACCTTTTATTATTTTTTCCCTTTCAATACAAGTCATTAAAAATCTACGCAATGGTTGACCAAATATAAGCAGCCTGCCAGCGCAAAGGGTGTACTTCGCTGTGTCAAGGATGCTATCGAATTTCTTCGAGCAGTATCCTTCCCTGCAAAGTGTCGAATATCACTGGCAGGTGTTTGAGAGTGATTCTCACGTTGTTACTCGAGTTTACCTCTTCTAGCTAGATCAAGAATGTGTGTTTGTAACGGCTGGGTATTAGTATTGGATCGATCACAGTATGATTTCTTAGTGACCTGCATTTGACTCGTGTTTGAAGGAAAAATAACAGATTGCTAGGTTTCAGTGCTGTGCAATCTCCTGCTATGCAGATAATTTTTTATCTTTAATTTGACAGAATCTGTGGGTTGCGACCAGCTTGTCATGCCCAATATAAATTTAGGTTTTGCAGCAAAAGATCTAGCATCTTGTGGGAACACATAATATTACCAAATGTTTCACTTTCGAATCTCTGCGCTTAACTCAGCTTTTTCACAGAATGGTGCGCCAGTTTACAGTATAAGTCTCGTCCATGGAAGTCACTGCTGCCTTTCTCGTTGGGGTACACAAATAGTGCAAACAGGGTGGCAATGGAGACGGCCTTGCAGAATGCTTGGTGTGGATTACCTGTTTGCAAGGTGGCTGAAGCACTTTCAAATAGGAATCTAAGTTCAACTCAAAATGAGTTGCCTGTAGCTGAGGATTTTATTAGGCATGCGAGGTATCCTAGACGTAGAAAGGAGCTACAGACAGTCTGAAAGAGTGAAAGAAAAGAAGACAGCTATCGTAATTAGCACGCACAGTGTTTTTCACAAACTCTTCTAGGAAATAGGAAGAAAGTGCTGGAGTCGACGTGTTGTTTATGGCCCTTCTGGCCTATGCATATTAATCAATAAGATAAAAGGAGGGAAAAATGCCACACTCATCACAGGCACAAGTATGTAACCTGTGTTAAAGGCATGAGGTACACAATCACTGACAGGCGGCAGGAGATACATGGGTCAGATGGGACGCTGTCTTAATGACAGACTCCATAAAACTTTTAGAGCATACAAAAAGTCATAAATAATTTCTGAATCTATAAGCGGGGATGTAGGTTTCTTTGAAGACTGTGTGGTACTTTCATGTAGTCTGTATCAGGGGGTAATTTCACTGTGCTAATTTTGAAACATTACATTATTCAGGTTAAGGTTGACATTTGAGTGGTTAGCATTCGAGTGTCGAGATTGGTTACCGGTAGACATAGTTTACTTTTTAAAGATGAAAACACAATTATGAACAAAGCTGGAACAAAACATGCTATGGAAAAAAGAGGCTACAACAGAGAAGACTACAAACCCCGCTACTTACCCGATCATGCAGCGTGGGAAATGGTCAGGTGGAACCCGTTGCCTCCGAAACTCTCGCTTAGTTGTACACGGACAGGAGGGGGCACCGCAGCACACAAAGCTGATAAACGCAGCCACGCAGATCTATCTATCTATCTATCTATCTATCTATCTATCTATCTATCTATCTATCTATCTATCTATCTATCTATCTATCTATCTATCTATCTATCTATCTATCTATCTATCTATCTATCTATCTATCTATCTATCTATCTATCTATCTATCTATCTATCTATCTATCTATCTATCTATCTATCTATCTATCTATTTATCTGTCTATCTATCTATCTATCTATCTATCTATCTATCTATCTATCTATCTATCTATCTATCTATCTATCTATCTATCTATCTATCTATCTAGCCGCCTACGACGTTTAGCTGTTCTGGCCGTCTGGATAATGGTATTGATACCAAACATGGTATGGCATGACATGAATGTATGACGAGCATATTTGACTAGTCTTAACACGAAAATCATGACATCTAAGTCATGAATGTCATGATTTACATTTCACGGTCTTGCTGCACTTGCGGTGGTCTTGTTTACATGACATGTTGCAAAACTGGTATAGTGTGACATGATTGCATGGAGAACACAAGCGACAGACCCTAACGTGGAAATCATGACATGCATGTCATATGTTCTCCATATTGTCTCTATGTTCGCTGTTAAACAAGGGCTTGATGTCTATATACAACGTTAATGCACTGTGATTATTTGATGGTTGTTGCCACAATAATTGCATCACGCTAAGGCAGCGTGATAATTTGAATGCTGTTGCCTCGTTAAAAACAACACGTTAGGACAACGTCATTATTTGAATGTTGCTGCAACATTAAAAACACTGTGTTATGACAACGTAGTATTCTAAACGTCGGTGCAATGTTATATTTTACCGTCTAACGTTGCCTCACAGTAGTTACATTCAAACCACGTTGACTCAACGGTCTGCGTTACCTGAGTGACAGGAAGTCTCAGATGAACTCGTATAAAAGCGTCATACGCGCTCGCTTAGACTACGGGGAAGTAATCTATGAGTCGGCAGCACCAAGCGCCTTACGAATACTAGATCCTTTCCAGCATCTAGGCATTCCCCTATCTATGAGAGACTTTTGCCCTAATCCAATAGAAAGTATCGATGTTTAATCGAACGAGTGGTCGCTCCACGTGCACAGTTTCTACATAGCATTTGTGCATTTTCTAAAAAAACGCAAACATGCAACACCCTTCACACTCTACTGTCATCTATCTATCTAGCTTGACCTTTCCAGATAACGGTACTTCTGTGCGAGAGCCCTACGCAATTATTGCGAGGGTCCTAGTGGAGGAAAGAGTGTGCTCATTCTGGAACACCGCTTGGCGGCTTCCACTGCAAATCTTCCGCCAAGGCAGTGGCGCCTGTGCTGTGTGGTTCGTGGAAGTTAGAAAACATGCTCGTCTTGCACATATCGATACGCACTTCATTAAAATAGAGAACAAGTACAGCAGTCCTGAATCGTTTACCTATACCTCTAAATCTCACACTTCGGTATCATACGCTGCGGTCACTTAATCTTTCTGAGATGTCGGCATTCTGCGAACTTATACGCGCATTTTCGCAGCAGAAGCTTATGCGATACTTGCAGCCGTAAAACACACTAGGCTAAAAATTGGACCATCTTCCGAAAAGAACCGTGATCGAATGCGAAGCAGCAGTGTTGCATGCGTGTGGCGTGACGGGTTTAATGGCGCTAACACGGGTGATGCGGTGAGCACCGGAAGATTCGTTTCAAGCGATGGCTGGCGTAGGCCTTGTAGGTGACACGCACAGGGGCGCTATGCAGGATCGACCAAGTTTCGCCCGATATTCGCGAAACTCAAGCTCTGGCGACACCCTTTTATGAACGAGGCAATGGTCAAAAAAGTCGAATTCACTCATCAGCAGGCTGCGTTTCATTCGTTACGAGAGAACCAGTCATCCTGTCAACGACGGTCGACTAAACTTGCCTGTGTTTTGAAATCAGAGGCATCTTCTTTCATTCGTTCCTCGTTCCATTCAGTGCAGAAGTGCACCCATGCAATAAATGTGTCAGAAACTTTTCTTGATAATATTTTTGAGAGATACAGGGTGTTTACATTTATTTTGAAGCTATTAATGCCTGCAATAAGTCTGTTTTAGAATAGTCATCATGGTGGTGGCCTCTGATATTATTACCGGCTTAGCGTCTCACAACAGTGCGACAGCAGCTAAACACGAGCCCATGTGTTAATCATGATGTTCAGTCTGCACATTCTAGCACGCTGCTTGGCCTGTGTGCATCGTTTTTTGTTCACATCACCCCCTAGCACCCGGGCCCGTAAGCCGGCTAGTTAACTGTTTGGCTGAACTGTGTACTTGGCGAGTTATACCAGGGCATGCTAAAACCAGGCTAATTGCGCAAAGTCATGCAAAGGCCGAGAAAATTAAGCCACATCTTAAGAAGACGATGCTGATGAAGCCATGTAAAGTTAATACCGGGCTAACTAAAGCATGTCAGTTGATGAGCTAAGTGACCATGCAAGTTAACACGATGGTAATTATGAACATACTAATTAAAACCATGCTTATTAGCCCTTACCAATATGATGACCTTTAGTACTTGTTAATAAGGATTGCGTTCAACAGCTCCATGCACGTCACTGGCTTGCTAATGGCACACGAGATAATTGCATTTTATTTGAAGCCCGAGTGTAATGGCCGTTAAGCCTTCGTCCATTAGTACATTAAAAATTAAATGCGGTCTTCACTTCGAAGTCTACCGTACACAAAAGTACACGACGAACTTAAAAAAAGCTGCAAGAAACCAGGTTATCATAACCTTCCCTATGGCTTCATCTTTGCAGAAGTAGTGTAAGGTCACCAAATATTTTAGATGCCAAGAAGCTGCCGCTTAGCGTTTCCGACATCAAACGCTTGACAGTCGCTCCGCAGCGGTGGCCTAGTGGCTAGGATAGTCGGCTGCTGACCCGCAGGTGGGGAGATCGAGTCCCGGATGCGGCGGCTGTGTTTGCGATGGAGGCGGAAATGACGTAGGACCATGTGCTCAGATTTAGGTGGACGTTAACAACTTCAGGAGGTCGAAATTTCCGGAGCTCTCCACTACGGCGTCTCTCATAATCATATGGTGGCTTTGGGACGTTAAAACCCACATATCAATCACCGCCCCAAAACCACCATATGATTATGAGAGACGCCGTAGTGGAGAGCTCCGGAAATTTCGACCTCCTGAGGTTTTTTAACCTGCACTTAAATCTGAGCACATAGTCCTACGTCATTTCCGCCTCCATCGCAAACACAGCCGTCGCATCCGGGATGCGATCTCACCACCTGCGGGTCAGCAGCCGACTACCCTAGCCACTAGACCACCGCGGCGGGGCATTTTTAGATGGTAAACCCCACAAATCAATCAATCAACGCTTGACAGTTACATGGCACCATCATAGTCACGAGTTAAACTCGGGTTTTCTCAGAATCAACGAGTTTGTAACCGAGTTCACGTGTCAATCAGTTTGATTGACAGACGCACGCGGCGAAGATCGGGTACGCCCACCACGTTTGATCTTGCCTAGAAACAGTACTCATATCGAGCAGCTTGATTAATCTACCAGGTTCATTGTGCACACTATCTACACACGCACGCAGAAGTAAAAGTGATATCACCACATCGCTACGACGTCTGGCTTTCAATTTCACCGCGCGCACGACGTATCCAATCACGACCGCATTGCCGTCATGATGCGAGCGTCCCTGGTGGCAACCTGTTCTCACATTTACCCGCAATACTTGAATGCAGCGAATGGAGCAGCACTAGAGCGCTGCGTGTGCACCCTTGCTGCCTTCAAGAGCGCAAATATCTATGCTGCAGGTAGAACGAAGGGACCTGTCCGAAAGAGGATATACACCCACGAAGACGCCTGTGGGAGGCGCGTGTTGAGTTGGCGAAAAAATAGCGTAACAATCTTGCTGACAGCGCTGCACTGTTAAAATTTTGACTAGGGCGGCGCGGACGTGTTTGCACGCGGTGCATCCTTGATAACTGCCGCGAATGTCCCACATGCATTTTCAACACCAGGCGCGTTCCTGTAACTTTTTTATCGACGCTGCTGTCACCCGCTCCGCACTGTCTTTCTGTCATGTCATGGCCACAGAGCAAGCGCGGAGCAAACTCGTCTGCCCGAGAAGCTCAGAATATACTGCACAGCAAACCGGACATATTTCAATGCAGTCTCGTCTGAAAGTGGGTACGGCAGCGGCCGGGCATCAGGTTGCTACGTCTTTTTTGTTTTGCTCATCGCCGCTGTTTTTGATGGTCGCAATCTCGTCGGAGATGACGGACCTGTCTGGCGCCTGTGCGGTTTCTCACCTAGTTTTCATTGCTCTTCACGTGCACCCTTGGACACGGGTACGTCGCTTGTATGCTTAGAGTGCTCGTTTGCATCACGCCCCGGCATTCTGCTCTCGTCAAGTTGGTGCTTCTGCGCACTTCCTGACACAACGGGAACCTTGACGGGACTAGCACAGTTTGCTTGACCTTGCATAAGCATTCCGCTCTTCAGTGGGTCTTCAGCAGCACATCATTTGGTGGCTGCAATTACGTCTTTTTTGTTTTGCAGGTAGGCTATTCTTATGACCACAAATAATCTAGAAGTGATGATTGCTTCCTTATAATGCTGCCGGACCCTGGCCGTTCTCTGTCTTCGTCGTTATGCCCCTTACAATCTTTGAGAAAGCTGTTGTTTCTCGCGGCTCACATTGAGTTGAACCCTGGGCCAAACACCGAAAAAATGCTAGCGGAACTGTTAGCCGCACAGGCTCGCATTATTCAAGACAGCGCTGCCCTACCTGCAGATGTTTCGGTATGCGACGACCACAGGACCGAATTAGTCCCATGCCATCGGCAAGAAAGACAGAGTCCAGCGCCTGCATGAACTTGAGCAGACCGTATACATCTACCCTAAAGAGCACAATAGAGAAAGCAGGTAAGTAAAATGGCGACCTAAAAACAGGTCAAGAAGGAATAAATTTGTAAATCATGGTCTGCCTAAACCGCTAAATGAAGCCCCGGGCACAATGCTTGCATCTGTTTTTAGCCTATTGTCACTGAAACTGGGTGAGCACTGCGACACTATTAAAGCCCTGCCGTAGACTCGGTGCTCGAAGACAGAACAGAGGACAACATGTCATAATAAAACTGTTCTAATAAAGGCAGTAACTATAAATTATAAAAATATTGAAAGCTCAAGAATACAAACAAATTCATAAAGGAGACGTTGCAGCTGCTCTTCTTACTTTGACAGTACTCAGTTTTCGAGAATGGTGAGGGATAAGGTAAAGCGTGAGGTTTTTTTAGGCTTTTTTTTCATTTATGAAGCAAGTGACAAGTGCGTGAGCAGGCCTTTCATATATTTGCCTGACTCTGAAATTGTTTATTTTAGAAATTTTCTTTGATTTTTCTTGTCAAATGTGCTCTCGTATGTCATAGCCGGGTAACTCATCACACATGCGCGAGTTATTTATAAGGTTTACTGTTTTCACTGTTTTTTTATTTTCACTCACTGGTTACAACTAGCCTTATCATGCTTTTAACCTCCTCTCAATCGCGCTTGAGGCACATATATATGCACAGGTGAGGGCAATCAAATTTCAGATGTTCTTTGTCTCTACTCTCTATTCCCCGTGCTTTTGCGCTGCTTTTTCTAAGTGAATTCTTGATGAGTGGCCTAAGTATACATACCTACATCTACAGTAGTTTTTTTTTTCTCTGGGATGTCATGAAAATCTCATGTTTGCGAAATTCGTAAGCGGTTGCAGCTCAGTGAGCACTCCTAAATTTTTTAGCTAATGTTTATGTTCGTGAAGCGAAAAGTGTGTGGTCCTGGGAACTCATAAAACAAATATTTTTTCTTGCGAATTTAAAGGGTGGGGAAGACATGCACCGACGTTTTTATTTGAACACAACTACAAGAGTTCTCGCCACGAAGTGTGGAACGCATCGTTCTTGAATGCGCCCCGGAATACGCACGAACATGCATACACGAATGCTTAAGCACGCACAACCCTCGCGCGCGCATTCATGTTCGTGTACATGCACACATGCGCGATATATGAAGATGTTCGGGGAATGGATTACATTAGCTTAATTTGAGAATGTGTAGCACTACGACTTGCACAGAAAACAAACATATGCGAACAATACAATCACACGCGTAACGCAACAAGTTCCCTAAAGTACTTGATTATATAAACAAAGCTATGCTCTTCGCTTAGATAAGGCCGAATATAGATAAGAGTGAACACAAGCTAAATAATTGTGTATTCACCAAAAAGTAAGTCATGTGAGCGAACTTATTAGAAAAAAAAACTACCCTAGTGTCCATCACATTCTCTGGAATGCA
Organism: Rhipicephalus microplus; assembly: GCF_013339725.1. Taxonomy (NCBI): domain Eukaryota; kingdom Metazoa; phylum Arthropoda; class Arachnida; order Ixodida; family Ixodidae; genus Rhipicephalus; species Rhipicephalus microplus. Next base: position 141,121,614 of record NC_051169.1, read on the forward strand.
TGAGTTTCTGATGTGCGCCGTTCTCCGTCGCGCGTCGTCTGCATCCTTCGGGTGGTGATAGAACGATACGTTGCCATCTTTCCTCCGCGTTTGCATGCATTGCGGCACACAGGAATGATCATTGAACATTGCTTTCTTTTTTTTAGGGCTCGCGCGTGCAGCATGACGAAAAAAAAGAAATTATACGGCCTTTTCTCATTGCGTGCAACGTGGTAACGTAGCTCCTTTCAAGGTTGATCCTCTTCCGCTAGGTGGCGAGTACTTAGTTGGAGTAGCGAATAAACGTGAGTCACCACACGGCTGACAGTAATACTAAAGCCGAGTAAATAGTACCCACGACAGGCAAAATTTAAAGAGCTCAGTAAAACTCGCTCACGAAAAAC